>OX596172.1:7500-2507500 GCA_951394245.1 Cyclophora punctaria
GGCTTCGTCAGTTTCCCGACTATGCCGCCGATACCGGCGTCTGTGTCGCGTATATGCGCGGCCCGCCGCGATGCACGCAGCGCGAAGCGCCGCAATCTCGGCGGACCACCAATACACGCAACGACGGGGGCAGAAGGTAGTAACGCGGGGCATTGACGCGTCACAGACGGACGTCATCGCCGCCCCGAACCATTCCGCCTCCGCCTCGACGCACACGGGTCGGTCCGGTGCTGGATCCCACGTCGTCACCAAGAGCGCCTCCTCCAGATGATCCGGATTGAGGCGCGACAGCGACCAACGGGGACCGTCTCGCAACCTTCGAGTCGGGGGGCCGGGGTCCGAGGTCTGGGCAGAGATGTCGAATCGGATGTACCGATGATCGGACAACGTCTCCGCCTCCTCTAAGACCCTCCAGCCCTGAACACGGCGCGCCAGGGCGGGGCATGCGAACGTGATGTCCACTATGGATCCGCCCTGTTGCCGCACGCACGTGTTAACCGACCCTCGGTTGAGAATTTCCAGACCGCTCGAGACTGACCACTCTGCAAGGCAGTCGCCGCGGGCGTCAGTCGTCGGGGACCCCCACGCCGAGGATTTGGCGTTGAAGTCCCCAAGGACGAGCACCTGCCTTGACCGCCTGTTGCCCTCGATCATCGCCGTAAGGCCCCTCAAGAATTCCTCGAACTCAGCGAGGGGCCTGTTCGGCGAGAAGTACACTCCCACGATCAGCGAGTTACCCAGGGTAACCGCCACGCATCCCCTACCCTTTGCTACGTGATCAAAGGGAGGGGAGCCGACGGAGGGCCGGGCAACTATAGCTACCAGGCCGTCACGGTCCGCCGCCCAATGTTCCCCGTCGGGAACAAAGTACGGTTCCGCGACGACTGCTATGCCAATCAACCATTCCGCCATGCTCTGGGACAGGAGGTCCTGAGCGCGGGCGGAATGGTTGAGATTGCATTGCAGGAGTCGGATAGTGGTGTGGTCCATTATCCGACTCTACTGGTAGCCGCATGACCGATGGCTTCCGAAGAAGCCCGGGGGTGCACGTTGAGGGCAACTGATGGTTGTGGGCCCTTACGTCGTTGTCTTGTCCGTTGTTTGGCGGCGGCAACGCATGCTCTGCCCCCCACTCTGTGCGACGCCGGCAAATTTGCGGCCGCGCACAGGCTGCAGTGGGGATCCGCTGAGCAGGTCGCCGACTTATGCCCCTCGAGTCCGCATCGGTAGCATAGTGCGCTCCGATCCACGTCGGAGTCGCACTTGCCGCACACGTGCCCCAGCTCCAGGCAGCGGAAACAGGTGAGCGGGCGGGGTTCCAGCAAGGTTACCCTCGCCGGAATCCACCCCACCATAACGGTCCGCTGCTGGGCCAAGGCTCTCGCCGCCGTTGTTGGGCACCGCATCCAGAGAGTGTACCCTCTCCGGCCACCGCCGCGAGTTTCGCGGCGGATCTCGCCGATACGGAGGGCCTCCCGGGAGCACCCCGTGGTGGTAACGACGGCGGTCGCGACTTCTTCCACCGACACGGACTCATCGAGGTCCGTGATGCGCAGCTCACTGCACTTCACGGGCCTCGTAACCCGCACATCATCCTTGAGGATCTCCCGGATCCTGTTCGCCAGCTGGTCGGCGAGGGCATCACTGCCGGATCCGGGAACCTCTATGAGTTTCGCCCCTGTTTGGGCCTCCTTGATCCTCACCCCGCCGGTGATGCCGACGCTGGCGAGGGAGATGCCGGTCTTCATCCGGACCAGCATCTCTTTATAGGTCAGCCCTCTGGCCACAGCCTCAGGGGTGAGGGTGACCACGATGGCCGACGATCGCGGGGGGCGGGGACGCCTCTTTCTGGCCCTGCCTCTGGCCCGGGGCTGGGGTTGGCGGCCCTGTTGGGCGGCGCGGGTCTGCTGTTGGGGTCGGGCCTGTTGGGCTGGCCGGTTCGGCTGGGCGGGTCGGGGTTTCCCCTTTCCGCCCCGCTTGACCACCGCGCTCCAACCCTCTTGCGGGGGAGGGGGCGCGGCGCGCGGTCCACCCGATTGAACGGGCGGCGGAAGGGCCGACGTAGACGGCTGCGGAGATGGCGGAGCGCGAGCCCCTTCCCTCCCTTTCCTCCCAGGGGCATTCTTCTCTGCCTTCTTAGCCGGGGTTCCAGACTTGGGTGGCGGGGGGGGTCTCGGTGCCTCCGAGACCTCCATCACCTCCACCACCTCTTCCGCTGACCGTCTCCTGCGGGAGTCGGCCGCCAGCGGGGGACGCTCCCTCTGGGCCGGGAGAAGGCGGGGCTCGAGCGCCGCCACCTTCGCGTCCATCATGGTCCCCACCATGATGGCGAATCTCTGAAGAGACTCGTCGTCTATGGGGGGACCGGACCTCTGAGCCTCCTTCCGGGGCGCCGTTGCCGGAGCCTCCTCGCGCGTCGCGCGGCCTACCGCCTCCGTGAGCCGAGACAGCTCAGCCCGGACCTGGTCAAACTCCCTGCGGAGCGTGTCCATTGCGGTCCGGAGCTGAGCGTTCTCGGCCCTTAGCTTTGCCTCCTCCTCCGACGTATTGCGTGTCGAGGCCCGCTGAAATTTTTCGGCGATGGAGGCCGCCGCCTCTTTGAGGGCCCGGACGTACCCACCCTTGAGGTTTCCGGATTTCGTGGCGACCATCTTGATGATCGCCACGTCACCCTCGACGTCCGTCCCTTGCTCCATTTCGGACCCAGAGATGGAGAAGGGCCGGGAGCTCCGGGCGTTTTCCCGGGTCCACGCGGCCACATGCTTCTCCACATCTAGGTCCCGGGCCGCCTTGGCAGCGACGCGCTGGGCCTCTGCTAGGTCCTTTTTGGCCTTGGCCAAGCCCACGGAGCTGCCATGGGCCGGAGGTCTTCCCAGCCCACGCCCCCGGCTGTTGGTCGACATTTTTCGAGGGGCGCGCATCGCCCCTTCCGTGTCGGATGACGCCGGGGTGTCGTCGTCGAGCTCTCGCCGTCTCTTCCGGCCCGCCTCACCATCGCTGAGGTGGCCGAATGATAGGGGTGTAGGGATGCGGTCGTACACTAACCTCAGGCTCCGCTCGGAGCCCGAAGACAGTACCACCGCACTCTCCCCTCTGTCATGAGGTCTCGGACGACCTTCCTCTCCCTTTCCAATTCCGTCGCCGAGACTCTCTTTCCCCTTCTCCTTCCTGCGTTGATTGGCCCTAGGTGGTAGTGGGGGCCAATCATCCCTTTCCTTTTCCTTCCCTCGGCCTCCATGGCCGCTTCCTTTTCCCTCTTCGCCACTCTGGCCCGATCTTCTTCCATCCTCTTTTATACCCTCGCGGTCTTCTCCCTCTCCATTGCTCCCACTTTTATTTCCACTTCTACTCCTCCTTCTCCTTCCCTCAATACTTCCATCACTCGTAAAGCGGCAATTGCCCCCCACGTATACTACGGGGCAGATGGCGGCCGAGGCCGCCATGTGGGATTCCCCGCCTGAGGCGGGACCCACCCGTGGAGTTATTTTTGTTGGCGCTTTCTTCATGATAATAATCTCCCTTGCTGAATCGTCGTGTGTATCTGAATGTGTGTATGTGTGTGTATGAGTTGTATGTAATGCTTGAGTGTGGTGTGTAGTGTTGTGTGCGTGGTGTGTAAGAATGCGTGTGTGGATGTGTTCACTCCCTGTCCCTCCCGTAATCCAATTTCCTTCCCCGCTGTTCCCCCATCCGTCTCTTTCCCATTCATTCAACTTTCCCTCCCTCCCCTGTCAGACTATCAGCCGTCAACCCTCGAGTCTCCGCTAAAATCGCAGAGGCTCGAGGGTTCACGTTGCCCAGGGCGCACCACGAGGAGGTAACCTTTTTTTTTTTTTTTTTTTTTTTTTGTTTAGCAGTGGAAATGCATTTACGCATCCCCCCCCGTCCGGGTGGTGCCAGACGGCAGGGGTATGTGGGGCTCAACCCGGTAGGCAAGCTCCCCCCGCTGCCGGGGCTCATCGCACCTACCGCAGTGACTACCCACTAAAACCACTGCTGTGCCTTCAGTGCGCTTAGTGTCGGGAACGTGGGAAACGGAGATTCATCCACCGAACCCGACAGCGCCGGGCCCCCTGGGGTGGGGGCCCCCTCCTCGGGGGGTGTTAGGGGTTAACACCCCCCGGTCTTTCGTCAAGTGGCGCGCGGAAGACACCGCGCGCGCGCCACCTCGAGGCCTTTTCGCAGCGGCACACCCGCACCCCGGGGGCCACCGCAGCCTCAACTAAGGAGGTAGAAGGGCGTCCGCGTACGCCCTTCTACGCCGGCCTCCTCGGCGGCGGCGCATGGGGCAGTCGGAGACCGCCTCACGCTCGCGCTCTGCCGCCTCCTTCTGCATGAGCACGCTCTCGCAGAAGGTGGCCACCGCGGTCCAGGACTCCTCACTTTGGACCATAGAGTGAACTACGGCCCGCAGCGAGAAGTCAAAACCGACCGCGGCGGCCATGGCCATGCGTTGGTCCGACCAAGCCGGACACACCTCCAGCGTATGTTGCGCCGAGTCTTCTTCGGCGCCGCAATGGTGGCAGATCGGCGTCGGCTCCCTCAAAGCTATGCGACACAGGTATTTGCCGAAACAACCATGTCCCGACAAAACCTGCGTCAAGCGAAAGCTGAGTCTGCCATGCTGCCGATTGAGCCACCCGTCGAGGACATCTCTGATGGCCTCGACTGTGCGGGTGCCGTAACTCGGGCGCTCCAAACGCGCCCTCCATGCGTCAATAGCATTGTCGCGAACGAGGTCCCGAAAGACTTGGACCTCGCGGAGGGCTGGATCATCTCCTTGGGAGCGGAGGTTCACGCGCCAGTGGTACACCTGCGCAAGAACCTGCGCCTCCAAGTCCCAGGGGATGGAACCTGCAAGTAGGCAGGCCGCCTCTGCGGATATGGTGCGGTACCCTCTAACTACCCCCGTCGCGATGGCGCGTTGCGCACGCAGGAGGGGTAGGGTGCTCGCTGGATGGGCGTAAGCCCAAACAGGTGCACCGTAGAGTGCCATGGACCGCACGACTCCAAGATAGAGGCGGCGGCTTGCATCCTGGGGCCCGTTGACGTTGGGCATGATCCTTCTCAGGGCAGATGAGGCTTTCAAGAGCCGCGGCGCGAGGTTCGCGAAGTGCTGTCGAAAGCTCCATCTGCCGTCCAGGAGAAGACCGAGGTACTTCAGGGTGGGCGTCACTGGGATGCGCACCCCGCCAACTGTTAAATGGGCCTCACGGGGGGGTCCCCGGCGGGGCCCATGAAACAGCGTCGCCTGGGTCTTCTCAAGGGCGACGTCTAAGCCGAGTCTACGGATACGTGACACTACGTGGGCGACCGCAGCCGTGGCTACCATGCTCGCGAGCCTGTACGTCTTGCCAATGGCAATGACCAGGACGTCGTCGGCGAAGCATAGGTAGTACACCCCAGGTAGTGTCGATCCCCTCAGCACCCAGTTGAAGCCGAGGTTCCACAGGATTGGTCCTAAGACAGAACCCTGCGGAAGAGGAGGTAACCTAACCTAACCTTTTTTTTTTTTTTTTTTTTTTTTTTTTTTTTTTTTTGTTTAGCAGTGGAAATGCATTTACGCATCCCCCGCCGTCCGGGTGGTGCCAGACGGCAGGGGTATGTGGGGCTCAACCCGGTAGGCAAGCTCCCCCCGCTGCCGGGGCTCATCGCACCTACCGCAGTGACTACCCACTAAAACCACTGCTGTGCCTTCAGTGCGCTTAGTGTCGGGAACGTGGGAAACGGAGATTCATCCACCGAACCCGACAGCGCCGGGCCCCCTGGGGTGGGGGCCCCCTCCTCGGGGGGTGTTAGGGGTTAACACCCCCCGGTCTTTCGTCAAGTGGCGCGCGGAAGACACCGCGCGCGCGCCACCTCGAGGCCTTTTCGCAGTGGCACACCCGCACCCCGGGGGCCACCGCAGCCTCAACTAAGGAGGTAGAAGGGCGTCCGCGTACGCCCTTCTACGCCGGCCTCCTCGGCGGCGGCGCATGGGGCAGTCGGAGACCGCCTCACGCTCGCGCTCTGCCGCCTCCTTCTGCATGAGCACGCTCTCGCAGAAGGTGGCCACCGCGGTCCAGGACTCCTCACTTTGGACCATAGAGTGAACTACGGCCCGCAGCGAGAAGTCAAAACCGACCGCGGCGGCCATGGCCATGCGTTGGTCCGACCAAGCCGGACACACCTCCAGCGTATGTTGCGCCGAGTCTTCTTCGGCGCCGCAATGGTGGCAGATCGGCGTCGGCTCCCTCAAAGCTATGCGACACAGGTATTTGCCGAAACAACCATGTCCCGACAAAACCTGCGTCAAGCGAAAGCTGAGTCTGCCATGCTGCCGATTGAGCCACCCGTCGAGGACATCTCTGATGGCCTCGACTGTGCGGGTGCCGTAACTCGGGCGCTCCAAACGCGCCCTCCATGCGTCAATAGCATTGTCGCGAACGAGGTCCCGAAAGACTTGGACCTCGCGGAGGGCTGGATCATCTCCTTGGGAGCGGAGGTTCATGCGCCAGTGGTACACCTGCGCAAGAACCTGCGCCTCCAAGTCCCAGGGGATGGAACCTGCAAGTAGGCAGGCCGCCTCTGCGGATATGGTGCGGTACCCTCTAACTACCCCCGTCGCGATGGCGCGTTGCGCACGCAGGAGGGGTAGGGTGCTCGCTGGATGGGCGTAAGCCCAAACAGGTGCACCGTAGAGTGCCATGGACCGCACGACTCCAAGATAGAGGCGGCGGCTTGCATCCTGGGGCCCGTTGACATTGGGCATGATCCTTCTCAGGGCAGATGAGGCTTTCAAGAGCCGCGGCGCGAGGTTCGCGAAGTGCTGTCGAAAGCTCCATCTGCCGTCCAGGAGAAGACCGAGGTACTTCAGGGTGGGCGTCACTGGGATGCGCACCCCGCCAACTGTTAAATGGGCCTCACGGGGGGGTCCCCGGCGGGGCCCATGAAACAGCGTCGCCTGGGTCTTCTCAAGGGCGACGTCTAAGCCGAGTCTACGGATACGTGACACTAACCTAACCTAACCTAACCTAACCTAACCTAACCTTTTTTTTTTTTTTTTTTTTTTTTTTTTTTTTTTTTTTTTTTTTTTTTTTTTTTTTTTTTTTTTAGGTGGGGGAATGCATTTTACGCATACCCGGCCCGCCCGGGGGTGGGCAGACCGGGGTATGTGGGGCTCCGTGCAACCAGAGTCAGTCTCGACCAGACCCAAGTCAAGGCGGGATTGAAACCCGGGATGACTTGGATTCGGCCAGACCTTCTCAGATCACGTGCCCGGTGGACAAGCTCCCCCCGCTGCCAGGGCTCATTGCATCCACCGCAGCAATACCCACTAAACCCTGAACCCGAAGGCCACCGTGTCTCTCCTCAGCGGTCAGGCATCGAGGGCTACGGGAGTGTGCACAAGCATGACACCGCGGCCCCCGACTAACGCCGGCCCCGAAAGGCCTCTACTCACCTAAAATACTTACATGGAGCTGGCGCGCGGTGACACCGCGCGCGCCACCTCGAGGCAGGTTAGTGGCGGCGAGTTCCCCCGACCCCACCGCCACCGGCCTCAGTTATGGAAGCTGGAGGGTTGTGAAAACCCGACGCCACCTCCCCGGTCTCCTCCGGCGCAAGGGGCAGTCCGAGACCGCCTCTCTCTCACGCTCCGCTGACTCCTTGGCAGATAGGACCTCCTCGCAGAAGTCGCTGACAGCTGCCCATTTCTCCTCACTGTCGACCATTGCCGCGACCACCGCGGGTAGCGACAAGTCTCTACCTACCCTATGAGTCAGCACAGCGCGCTGATCAGCCCACGCAGGGCACTCCTCAAGAGTGTGCTGCGCCGTATCCTCTTCCGCGTTGCAGTGGTGGCAGGCAGCAGTCGGCTCACGCCGGGCAACACGGCAGAGGTACCGGCCGAAGCACCCATGCCCCGACAGTATCTGTGTCAACCTGTAGGTCAACCTCCCGTGTCGCCTGTTGAGCCAGTCCTCGAACACCGGTTCGATGGCCCAGAGTGTTCGTGTGCCGAACACCGCCTGGGATAAGCTCTCCTTCCAAGCACTTACCATGGTGGAACGCTCTGCCTCCCTCCTGTGCTCTACCTCCCGTAAGGCAGGGTTTCCGCCCCGAAGGCGAAGGTCCCTGCGCCAGCGATACACTGACGCAAGGACCCCCGCCTCCAGGTCCCATGGTGGAGTGCCCGCCATGACGCAGGCCGCCCCGGCAGAGATCGTGCAGTAGCCCCGGATCACTCCAATCGTCAGTGCTCGTTGAGACGAGCGGAGCGTGGCGATGGATTCGCGACTCAAGGCCCCCGCCCAGACCGGGGCGCCGTAGAGGGCCATGGATTTTAAGACACCCAAGTAAAGTTGTCGACAGGCGTCCGACGGCCCGTGGAGATTAGGCAGTAATCTACGGAGGGCCGATGAAGTCCCCATCAGCTTTGGCGCCAAAGCATCAATGTGCTGACGAAAACTCCACCGACTATCCAGCAGCAGGCCAAGGTACCTAAGAAACCTAACCTAACCTAACCCGTATTCAATCAATATCGGCACGGTAAACATTCGCTCTGTAAATAAAATTTATTTAAAAATATTTCCAAATTAATTTCAATCAGTTAAAGTGGTTAAAGTGCTTGCTAATAGTGTTGTGCAGCTGTGGAAGTGTTCGCGAACATCCAGAACATCGGGATTACAAAACGGGAACATTCGGGACTTTGAAGGGGTTCTAACTTGCCAAAGGTCAGTGGGAACATCCTGGAAACTTATCCATTGTGAAGGACAGGTTGCGCCGAACTCAAGGACACATCGATCGTCCAAATCCGTCAAAGGACTGCGAAGTTATAGGCTTCGGGAACGAGCCTCTATACTAACAAATCGCACAAAGTTCGGCGCGTGTAACCTAGATAGAGCATTGGTAATTTTCCACTGGCTTACGGCGAGAACAACAACAATCGTCACCGAGACGTCACGAGTCGTCACTGCGAGACGTCACAGCGAGACGTCACACCAGTCGGAGGATCCACGAGCTGACGCAGACCAGGTCAGCCCCACTTCAAAGAGGATAAGAGGAACTCCAGCATCGTACGTCACAGGACACTCGTGCTTGGGCTCGTTGGAACCGGGACACCAGGACCTTTCTAGCCC
Source organism: Cyclophora punctaria (assembly GCA_951394245.1). Classification (NCBI taxonomy): domain Eukaryota; kingdom Metazoa; phylum Arthropoda; class Insecta; order Lepidoptera; family Geometridae; genus Cyclophora; species Cyclophora punctaria. Next base: position 16,620 of record OX596172.1, read on the forward strand.
CCGCACCCCCAACCCGGAAAAAAAAACCACCCCCGGGAACAAGCAACCCCCTCCACCCCTCCACTCACTGTTACATACCCGAGTGAGGTATCAGCTTGCTCGGAATTTCACCACCGACTCAGCGACTACCCTCTCACCCCCCCCTCCCCCCCTCTGTCTCACACCCCCTCCCCTGAACAACCCCTATACCCGAGTTGGGTATCAAAGTAACCGGGACAGCAGCGCCTTTCATCTGGTGGCAACCCCCCCCCCCTCCCTTTCGGAAAACCACCCCCTCCCCAGAACAACCCCTATACCCGAGTTGGGTATCAAACTAACCGGGACAGCAGCGCCTATCATCTGGTGGCATTCCCCCCCTTCCATTCGAAAACCACCCCCCCCCGCACTTTACCTGAAAACTCAAAAAACCGGCAGCTCCTCGACCAACAAAGCTACAGCAACGTGCGACGGCTCGTTGGAATCAGCGCGAAGAGGACTTTCCATCAACCTACCGGAGAATACTCATTAGAATAAATAGTAAGTCCATCCTATATATAAAAATCTGTTTTACATATATTTTAATAGTAGTTAACTAACTGATAAGTAAGTAGTATATAATAACTCAAAATGTCGAGCAAATCTGACACCGGTAAGCCTTCCACCTCCACCTCCTCCACCTCACATGCTCCCCTCCTCCCTGTGTCGCGCAGGCTCGAGCACGGAGTTAGAAAGGCCAGGTCTCTACGCGAGAAAGTAATCACCAAATCGGCCTCGGCGCTTCACAACCTCCGCGCTCTCACAACGACATCGCCAACCAAGACAATTGTCCCGGCGGCAGAGAGCACACAAGTCGCCACACAAAACACCACACAAACCACCTCACACACCACCGCACACACCACCCCCGATCGGATAGAGCTTCAGTCATACCAAACTACAGCCACCACAACACCAAATACACTGTCAGTTGACATTGTGTATGGCTCGGACGACAGCTCGACCGCCAGCGAAGTTTCGGACGTCTCGTCAGTAGCGTTAAGCCCGCGCAAAACCAAGACGCGTAAAAGCATGCTGTGGACGTCACCACGTAAGGGAAACGGCGTGGAAATGGACCTGGCGACCCGCGAGGCCAACAGTCTCTTACAACGAGGCAAAGAGGCTCTGGAGCAAGCAGGCAATATGAAGAGAGAGTGTAAGACCACCGCGCACGAATGCTTGCAGGGCCTCTACGAGATCTGCCTATCGCTCTCAGATTCCCGCGCTCGACACATCTCCAACTTGGAGAGGGAAAAGGCGAGCCATGCCAGGGAGATAGTGAGAATAGAGAGGGCGCACGCGAAGGAACTGGCTGAGTCGAGGAGGACCGTGGCAGAAGAGCTGAGCCAAGCGAGGGAAGAATTACGAGAGACCCTCAAGGAAGCGAAAGGAGTTCGCAGCTGGCTCGGCTACGAGACACAAGACCCGTTCCGTGAGGTGTCGGAGATTAAGAAAGCCATCGAAGAGCTCTCCAGGACAGTCAGAGAGCAGGCAGAGTTTGCACCAACAATGATCACAACCGCGGTGCCATCACACATCCACCCGGCAGCGCCTGAAAGGGACCTGAAGAGACTGGAACTGACCGCAAACAGGATCGCCAACCGGCTTGAAGATTTGCACGTCACAGCCGACGGAATAAAAAAGGAGGTAGCGCGAACACAGGCTACCAAGGCTACAAAGCAGGTCCACTCTCAGGATATGGAGAAAATAACACACATGGTGCAGACAGTCCAGGCCACCATCGAACATCTGCCGACCAAAATAAAATTGCCCACACCACCACCACAGAAAGCAGACGACTCGGCGTTAATCAGGAGCATCGCCCCAATCTCAGAGAGACTTAATATCGTCTCCGAGGACATCCGAGAACTGAAAAGGAGGAAAGTCCAAACTCCTAGCCCTCAGAAGCCAAACCTCGAGTCGGAAATCGCGATGGTGGAGGTGACCAAAAAACTCGACACACTTGGAAAAGGGGTCCATAACATCTCGAAGTTACTCACAGATAAGACCCCTCGGCCCATGACGTACTCTGAGGCCCTCGTCAACCCGCCCCCGAAACGACCCAACCACACTCTCATTATTTCGTCGACCAACCCCACGGACACAAGTGAAAAGGTCATTGACAGCGTCTCCACCACCCTTGACTTCAAGAACACCGGAGTGAAGATTGACCGTGTCCGAAAGGCGAAAAACCAAAAAATCATCGTGTGCTGTCCCACCCAGGAGGATATGAGGTTGGTGAAAGGAAGGGTCCAACAAAAACAAGGGCTCAGAGTCGAAGAGGCCAAAGCGGGCAATCCATTGGTCGTCATCAGGGACATTTTGGCCAGCAGAAAGGACACGGAGATCGTAGAGTGTATCCTGGCACAAAATAAAAAATGCTTTGAAGGCCTGGACATGCGAAAGAATGTGCTCCGAGTGAAGTACAGAAAGAAAGCGCGCAACAACCTGGAGTGCCACGTAGTTCTGGAAGCATCGCCGGCGGTGTACAAGGGTCTCACAGAGGCGAAAGCCATATACATCGGCCTACAGCACAGACCCGCAAAAGACCAGTCACCACTGATGCAATGTGCCAAGTGCCTCGAGTTCGGTCATACCCGAGCGGTGTGCAAGGAAACCGAAGAAAGGTGCAGCCACTGCGGAGAAAACCATACTTGGGATAACTGCAAGGCACGGAAAAGAGGCGAACTACCAAAATGCAGGAACTGCATGATCGCGCATGGTCCAGAAACAGCAGACCACAATGCCCACAGCACGGAGTGCAAAGAAAGAGAAAAGTGGGATGCAATAGCGCGATCCAAAATAGCATACTGCTAAAGGCACCTCCCAGGAAAGTAACATCATCCCCCCCCCAACAGACGAAACATCAGCTATAAAGGTCATCCAGGTGAACCTGCAGCGCTCCAAGCTCGCAACAACTGAGCTCACAAAGGTGGCCCATGACCTGGGAATCTCAGTCGCCATAATCCAAGAGCCCTACGTGGGAAAGGAAGGCGTCATGAAACAACCACCAGGCACCAGGGTCATTCAGTGTACCTTGAATCGGCAAAAGCCAGTGAAGGCGGCTGTAGTAGTATTCGGCAACACCTTGCAGGTCATACACGACCCACAGATAGTAACCGAGACCGAGGCTGCCGTATTACTGATTGCCGGTGATACAAAAATTGGAGTGATATCGGTTTACTTGGAGGGGGATAAAGAAATGGCACCCTACCTTCGCAGGATCAACAGAGCGTGCACAAAACTCAACACCACGAATCTACTAGTGGCGGGCGACGTAAATGCCTGGAGCCACTGGTGGGGTAGCAACGCGGAGGATCATAGGGGAGCAGAATACAGCGCATTCCTAAATGACATGGACCTGCAGATCCTAAATACCGGACACGTTCCCACATTTGAGACGTACAGGAGAGGCGTCGCTTGCACAAGCATCGTAGACGTGACTGCATGCAGCCTGCCGCTCCTCAACAAAATCGAGGACTGGAGAGTGGCTAGAGACCTAATAACATCTGACCACAACGCGATCACCTTCACAACGCGTGTAAGAGGACGGCTACCGCCCATCAAGCCGATCACAACGCGCGTGTACAACACCAAGAAGGCAAAATGGTCAGAGTTCTCGTTAAAATTTAGGAGCAGTCTCGCCGAAGAAAACATCACGCTGGAAACCGTCTCAGGTGTGACAACGCATGAAGGTCTCGATAACATCATAGAGAGATACACGGGCCAAGTGCACAAGGCCTGTGAGGACACCATCCCAAAGATAGGATCCCAGAATGTCAGTCCGGTACCTGTGTGGTGGACACGAGAGCTGCAAGAGGCAAAAGACCGTTCAAAAAGGCTGAAACGGAGGATCAGAAATGCGGCGCGAGCCAGAAGGAAAAGGGTCATCCGAGAGTACCTGGCCGCTAAAGAGGAATATCAACGCCTGACCTCCGAAGCATCAACATCAAGCTGGAAGGAATTTTGCTCAACACAGACTGGAGAGAGCATGTGGGATGGTGTATACAGGGTGATCAGGAAGACAGCCAGGCGACAGGAAGACACGCTGCTGAGGGATGCAACCTCAGGGGAAACGCTTACCCCGGAACAGTCAGCGACATTGTTAGCCCAAACTTTCTACCCTGATGACTCTGTAGACACCGACCTAGAATGCCATCGATCGGTGAGGCGACTCACGGAGGGAAAGTCACCCGCAAATATTGACCATCTGTCTGACGACGACCCGCCCTTCACAGCCGCGGAGCTGGAGACGGTCCTTAAGGACTTAAATCCGAAAAAGGCTCCGGGCCCCGACGGGCTGACGTCAGATATATGCGATGCGGCTATCCGCAGCGACAGAGAATTAGTGTTCATGGCCATTACCAACAAGTGCCTAGAACTCTCTTACTTCCCTAAAATGTGGAAAGTCGCCCATGTCTGCATTCTAAGAAAGCCGGGAAAAGATGACTACACCCACCCTAAGTCGTATCGCCCGATCGGCCTCCTCCCTGTGTTTGGAAAAATTTTAGAAAAAATGATGATGCGGAGAATCCAGTGGAGAATTCTGCCTACACTTCATCCAGCTCAATATGGCTTCATGCCGCAACGCGGAACAGAAGATGCCCTCTACGACCTGCTCAACCACATCCGAGCAGAGAGGAAAAAGAAAAAGATGGTCCTGGTGGTATCCCTGGACATCGAGGGGGCGTTTGACAACGCGTGGTGGCCGGCAATGAAAAAGTCCCTAATACGAAGAAAGTGCCCGCGGAATATCTACGGCATGGCGGATTCGTATTTCAGCCACCGCAAGGTCCGAGTACACTACGCCGGGGCGACCAGCGAAAAGGAAACGACAAAGGGGTGCGTCCAAGGATCGATAGGTGGCCCAACCTTTTGGAACATGTTGCTGGAATCGCTCCTTGAAAAACTGGGTACCCTCGATGTTTACTTCCAGGCCTTTGCGGACGACGTCGTTTTGGTGTTCTCGGGTGACAATGCCGAGGCCCTGCAACTAAAAGCCAATAACACCCTGGCAGCTGTGCACGATTGGGGAATTCGTAACAAGCTTCACTTTGCCGCACACAAGACCAATGCGATGCTCATTACTAGGAAGCTCAAGTACGACTCCCCAAACGTTCAAATGGCAGGTACCCCCATAAACCTTGTTACCGAAATTAAGTTGCTCGGCCTCATCATAGACCACAAGTTGACTTTCAACGCGCACGTAACCGCCACCGTAAAAAAAGCCGCGGATATCTACAAACAGCTCGCGTGCGCAGCGAAGGTCTACTGGGGTCTTAATCGGGAGGTTATAAGAACCATTTACGTGTCAGTGATAGAACCGATCGTGCTATACGCAGCGAGTGCGTGGTCCCCGGCGGCGGAGAAAATCACCATCCGCAACCAGCTGGAAACTCTGCAAAGGGGATTCGCGCAGAAGATCTGTAAGGCGTATCGCACGGTGTCGCTAACGTCGGCGCTGGTGCTGGCAGGCCTGTTGCCGCTTGACCTCAGAGTTCACGAGGCGGCGGCACTCTTTAAGGCCAAGAGAGGATACTCATGCCACTACTTACCACCGGGTAGAGAGTTGGAGCGCAGGGTGGGGTATCTCCAAAACCCCCACCCAGCAGAGCTAAAACCAACTCACTATGAACGCCTTCAAGACCTGACACCTGAAACCATAGAGAAACACCAAATGGTCGGCCCCCACATATACACAGATGGCAGTAAGATCGAGGGCAAAGTCGGTGCAGCGCTAACATGGTGGAACGAAGGCCGGGAGACAAAGTACTCCACTTTCCGGATGGAACCACACAACACCGTCTTTCAATCGGAGATGTACGCTCTCTTTAGGGCAGTAAAGATGGTGAGAGACTCCAGGGTAAGTTCAGCAACCATTCTTAGCGACTCTAGATCTTCGCTTGACCTGCTGAGCTGCCCTGTTGCCACCCACCCACTAGCTGTCGAAATAAAGAGCCTCATCCAACAGATCCGAGAGGAAGACCGTGATGTGAAGCTCTTCTGGTTGAGAGCTCACGTTGGCACCCCCGGCAATGAGAGGGCAGACCACCTTGCCAAACAGGCAGCCCTCAAAAAGAAAACGTCACCCGACTACGACCGCGTCCCAATCTCGTTTGTGCGGCGGCAGATAAGGGAGGAAACCGTCGCGAAGTGGCAAGAGCGCTACGAAGCCTCCGGCACAGGATCGGTTACAAAAGCCTTCCTGCCCGATGTGAAGACGGCTAGGAAAGTGCTAAAAGAGACTGCCCTAACACCTGAGCATGTCCAAATACTGACCGGCCACGGGGGAATAGCGGCGTACTTGCACAGGTTCCATCTCAAGGACAGCCCTTTCTGCATCTGCGACCCCACCAACGAGGAGACGATATGGCACATACTGCTCGAATGTCCAAGATTTGCCATGGACAGACTGAATCTGGAGATACAAATACAGACCACTCTGGACATGTCTTCCCTTCCGAACATCATGAAGGAAACGGCAAAAAGATCGCCATTCTTGACATTTGCGAGTAAGTGTATGAAGAACGCTGCCATAGCGAACGGGTCCACCGCCTACACCATCACCACCACCACCGCCACCGCCACGACTCTCACAACCACCGCAATCACCTCTCACACCAACACACCAGATACAACCATAACACCCAACACGAACACGTTGCAAACGGGGTCCGCAATGGACCAACTCCTAGCATATGCCACACCATCAACATCATCGGGATTAAGGATAAGAGGTATCGCACTCTTTATGGACCAGGACGAAGAGACTCTTGGAATCTGTTTCTGTGGCGCTGCCGACTTTGCTCGTATCGAACTATCGCCGGGGTTGTCGACACTACTGGGAAAAAACACCATTAAGCGCACTACCATCGAAGCGCTACCCAGGGCGGAAGTGGCCGGGGAGCCCTATCGAATATTGAGACTGGGAAGCAAAACAGTCGCGGTATTCGAGTGGGAGTCCGGGCCTCCTTTCGCTAGAGTAAACAAGGTGCTATCAACACTGCGAGATAACGCCCTGTCAACGGGAGCCTCGCCCAGCATCATCAGTGTCGACGCTATGGCGGTGGGACTCGAGAAAGGTAGTGTGGCAGACAGGTATGGCTGCATAATATCAGCAGAAAGCCATTTAATTGTCGTTTATGAGAACCGCGGCGAAAACCTCGAGTTCCTCAAAACACATACCAAAAACGACAAACCTGTCGCCGCCCTACTAGGAAGCGAGCAAAGCGACGCGGAGCGCCTGCAGGGGAGAATTCATGCGTCTCAGCAAAAGATATCGAAACCGAGGGGAGAAACAGGAGAGTTACTACCACAGCTTGTTAGCGTGCTGGCAAGGCACGCGTTGCCGAGAAGTACAAGCAGCCCACTCGACATCTTGGGCAAAGCAGTGAAAAACCTCCTCCGCACCTCTCCAAGGGAGAAGCCAGCCCCCGCTAAACACCGAACAAAAGCCGACCGAGGAATAGTTGACTCACCGGACCTGGAACAGGCCATAACCGAACAACAACACGCGCAAAACGCCCTTGTCGAGTTCATTTCCATCACACGAGAGACTCTCAAAATCTGCCAAAGAACCTGCAGCAGGATAATAGAGTACTACGTCAGAGCGAAAGCAGGTAGTACCCTCTCAGAGTCTCTCCTTCAGACAGAACTTGAACAGGCAAAGGCAGCCATTCTTGACAACAGTGTCCCCGAAGTCATCGTAGGGAGCATTATGTCAACCACTCACCAAATGGCATACAGCGCAAAATATGGCTTTGTACCACTGGACCGGAAGGAGACAGAACGGATTGGTAGGCCGAAATATCGGGCGCCCCCTGATGATCCGATATTGGTTATCGCCAAGTGCACGAAGGTAATGCTGGAAGAACCGATCTTATCCAGATCGGAGTCTATACTGGCGCCCGAGCACTGGGTGGTACCTAAGTTCACCTGGATCGACGGGGTACCCGGAATGGGTAAGACCACGTGGGTGGCGTCAAATCTGGAACCCGAGAGCGAGGTAGTAATAACATCGACAATCGAAGCGGCTGAGGACTTAAGGGAGAAGCTCGCCCGTCGCATAGGCGCAGACGCCAAGCACAAGGTGCGGACCATGGCGTCGGTCCTCGTCAACGGATTCTGGGGGCAGCCTCGCATAAACCGTTTATTGGTGGATGAGGCCCTCATGAATCACTTCGGCGCCATCATCATGGCCGCTAGATTGTCACAGGCTAGGGAGGTCCTCCTCATAGGGGACACCAATCAACTGCCCTACATCGATAGGAATGACCTGTTCGTCATGTACTACCGTCGTCCAGATTCCATCGCCACCATCAACCGAGTCTTCCACGCTACCCACAGGAGCCCCATGGACGTAGCATTGGCGCTTAAAGAGGTATACCCACACATGTACACGACCAGATCGACCATCAGATCGCTCGCGCTTAAGGGATACCGTGACGCCAACATCCAGAAATCCGCCCCGCGTACCCTCTACTTGGCTTACACCCAGGAGGAGAAGGAATCCCTCATAAAACAGGGATACGGGACGGGCTCTGGATCAAAAGTCCTGACCATCCACGAGGCTCAGGGGAAGCAGGCAGACTCGGTCGTCATCATCCGTGAAAACCCAACTAAGTCCTCCATCCATGACAGAGTGCAACACGCGGTGGTTGCGCTGTCGAGGCACACCGTTAGCTGCGTGTATCACACCGACGTCATCGATGACGCTGTCGCTAGGTTTTTGTTGGGGGCGATGTCGGCGTCAGAAGTGGAAATTGTGGAGCACAACATGAGATCTGCACTTAAGAGCCGAGACCATCAAGTCGTCAAATCCTTGATTGATATTTACAACGGCCTTGTGCCTGTGCGAACACCATCACCACCACAAAGTCCCTTAATTCCCAATCCACAAACCGGTAGATTAGTCATGCCACAAATAATTGTAACATCATTGTAATATGTAGTTTATAACATAGTTTAAGAAATATTTGTCAACAATATAAAAAAAAAAAAAAAAAAAAAAAAAACGTTATAAAAGAGCAACCCAAAGCAAAAAGAAGAGTTGAAAAGCAAGCCATAAATATATTAAAAAAAAAAAAAAAAAAAAAAGAAGTATATGTATAATAATTAATGTAAGCGTAAGTTTAAGTAGATAGTAATATTTCTATAATATATCTAAATAATAAGTAAATATTATATAGGATGGACTATTGTATTGTAAAATGAAGATATTATGAGCGAATGTATGTAAAAAAAATGAATTGAAAATGAAAAATGTAAATTGACAAAAGTACGGACTCAAGTCTGTAGAAACTAACAAAACAAACAAAAAAAAAAAAAAAAAAAAAACCTAGTTAGGCTTATTTAGGCTCAGTTAGGCTAAGTTAGGCTTTGGTTTTTTTTTTTTTTTAGGTCGATAGGTTATTCCGGATAGTTTGTTAGTTTTCGCTATGTCATTTTGCCCAAAGGTAGGTTTTGCCTGATTAGGTTAGGCTTAGATAGGTTGGCCATAGTTAGTTTCCGCCGCGTTATGATTCCGTTAGTCCTTTACCTTATTAGGTTAGGCTAAGATAGGCTAGGTTAGACTTGTTAGGCTGAGTTAGGCTTAGTTAGGCTTAGTTAGGCTTAGTTAGGCTTAGTTAGGCTTAGTTAGGCTCACTTAGGCTTAGTTAGGCTCAGGTAGGTCCAGTTAGGCTAGGTTAGGTTTCGGTATTTTTTTTTTTTTGTAGGCTTGATAGGTTATTCCGATTCTTTGGCTAAAGTTAGTTTTCGCTATGTCATTTTGCCCAAAGGTAGGTTTTGCCTGATTAGGTTAGGCTAAGATAGGTTGGCCATAGTTAGTTTCCGCCGCGTTATGATTCCCAGTTAGTCCTTTACCTTATTAGGTTGGGCTAAGATAGGCTAGGTTAGGCTTAGTTAGGCTTAGTTAGGCTCATGTAGGCTCAGTTAGGTTTCGGTTTTTTTTTTTTGTAGGCTTGATAGGTTATTCCGGTTAGGTTGACCAAAGTTAGTTTTTGCTACGTCATGTTGCCCAAAGTTAGGCTTCGCCGCGTAAGGTTACCTAGAGGTAGGTTTTTGGCTTGATTAGGTTAGGCTAAGTTAGGCTGATATAGGTTGGCCATAGTTAGTTTCCGCCGTTATATGGTTCCCAGTTAGGTCATTACCTTATTAGGTTAGGTTAAGATAGGCTAGGTTTGGCGCCGCCGCCGAGGAGGCCGGCGTAGAAGGGCGTACGCGGACGCCCTTCTACCTCCTTAGTTGAGGCTGCGGTGGCCCCCGGGGTGCGGGTGTGCCGCTGCGAAAAGGCCTCGAGGTGGCGCGCGCGCGGTGTCTTCCGCGCGCCACTTGACGAAAGACCGGGGGGTGTTAACCCCTAACACCCCCCGAGGAGGGGGCCCCCACCCCAGGGGGCCCGGCGCTGTCGGGTTCGGTGGATGAATCTCCGTTTCCCACGTTCCCGACACTAAGCGCACTGAAGGCACAGCAGTGGTTTTAGTGGGTAGTCACTGCGGTAGGTGCGATGAGCCCCGGCAGCGGGGGGAGCTTGCCTACCGGGTTGAGCCCCACATACCCCTGCCGTCTGGCACCACCCGGACGGGGGGGGATGCGTAAATGCATTTCCACTGCTAAAAAAAAAAAAAAAAAAAAAAAAAAAAAAAGGTTTGGCTTAGTTAGGCTCAGCTAGGCTCAGCTAGGCTCAGTTAGGCTTAGACTAGGTTAGGCTACTGTTTATGTTTCATAGCTTGCTTAATCCTGTTACAATACGGAAGTTGGTAGATAGCTGTAGATTTCATAGCCCATAAATACATTATAAGAAAATTAAATTTCATCACTTAAGTTTTTAAATATTGTATTAATGGTTTTTCTGGTTTCATTTCAGATTTTTCTATCGGCATACCTGTTTTTTATTTTATCACTGGGGAGTACTTCTAAAGGCGCATCCAATGATACCACTCTGGACGCTCTAGCTCGCAAAATGAACGCGCCCTCCCATGCCCGCCCAGTGTTTTTACCTTGAGGAAGAGACCTCGGATTTTATATAAGGTTTGGAATTTTATATTTTAACCGAATTTTTGTATTGGATAATTTGAATTATTGTCAACCTACATTATTTTGAATGTTTGTATGCATCAGTTATCATTTTATTTGGTTTTATTTAGATTTTTGTGAAAATATTGCTTAATATGTGATTTGCCGGCAGCTTTATCTGAATAACATTACTTCTATGAAGTGTATCGGTATAAAATGTGGTCTATTTTTAACTTTTAAAATAAGCATTCAACCAATGAAAGGCCCATTTAAAACGGTTCTACGGTTTCGGAGAAATCTAAGAACAAAACTTTAATAATTATAACGCCATCTAGCGTTTAATAGATACATTACTTAATATACCTACTTTTAATTAAGGCAATAAAGGTAAACGATCACTATGTTTAGCATTTGTGCTAACTTTCTACAGTTCCCAAGACATAGCAATTAACGAATACATTATGAAGATTTATTTCTTTAAATATGTTATCGCCAATTTCCAAAAACATTGTGATGCTTAATTTGAACCGCTTACAGTAGATAATTAATGAAGCATTACTTTGGAACCATTTCTTTTAATATACACTAGCGACCCGCCCTCGCTTCGCTTCGGGTAATCAATATTTCATGTAGGAAAATGGGGATAAAACATTGCGTGTCTCTCGCGAGAATATACACAATCAAAATTTCTAGTGGGAAATTCGGGATAAATTATTGCGTGTCTCGTGCGAGTATATAAACAATCAAGATTTCATGCATATTTCATGTTGGGAAGAATTCGGGATAATCCATAGTGCGTCATTTTTGTCGTTCGTAGGTACATAGGTATATCCCCGCGCGCTTTGACCGCACTAAACAGTAGCCATAAGAGACTCGCCATCGAGCATTAGTATTTTGTATATTTCTCATCATCACTCTGAAACTAACTGTCCGATTTTAATAATTTGAAGAGGTAAATAAAGTAACCTTGATTGTAGAGCCATTTATTTTGATATAGATTAATATCATCAACTTAAAATTACACTCCGTTTTTAACTAATTAATTTTAACTAAAAACTTATTTGTTCGAAATAATATGTACTTTGCGTGGATTTTGTTTTGTGTATCATCAATCGATTTAGCAGCGCACGCCAATAACCAATTTTTTTAACCCATTCACTGCCTTTCTGAAAAGTAAGTATGTATGCATGTTTTTTCATACCTTGAGTTATATATACCCCTCGTTTTGTGCCCTTTCCCGTGGGAATTTCGGGAACTTTTATACATAGTTATAAAACTTCCTTTTGAATCACTCCATCTATTTTAAAAAACCGCTTTTAAATCCGTTGCGTAATTTAAAAAAGATCTAAGCATACATAGGGACAGACAAACATACAGCGGAAAGCGACTTTGTTGTATACTATGTAGGTATATGTAGGTGATAAACTACATTTGTATTATATAAGACAATCAATATATATTATTAGATAATACGGTCATGTTTATATAATTTTAAATAGACAAAATAAAATCACGGATTCATGTAGCACCGCGTCCAGTTAATGAAAATGTTTGGGAGAGACTTCAATGACATAATCTTATATATAAAATTCTCGTATCACAGTGTTCGTTCGCGTACTCCTCCGAAACGGCTTGACCGATTCTCATGAAATTTTGTGAGCATATTGAGTAGGTCTGAGAATCGGCCAACGTCTATATTTCATCCCGAAATTCCCGCGGGAACGGGTACAACGCGGGTGAAACCGCGGGGCGCAGCTAGTTACATATAATAAATTACGTCATTGATATTATGTATTGTGATGTAAATATAAATACAAAAAAATATACTTAGTGTTGCTACTCGCCATTAGATGGCGTATACGTATACTCTATGAAGTCTGCCTCTTCCTTGGAAAATAAAGTCATAGTTTTGCTACTCACCACTAAATGTTGGTCACGAAGGAGTAATTAGACTATTTCGAATATATTAAATCCATGGGAATAATAAAACCACAGTATTTGCTGCTTAATAGAATAATTTAGAATAAACTTAATACCTAGAATAATTTAAAATAAAGTTGTGCTATTATTAAAGGAGTAATAAAATCAGTCTTTGCCTCTTTTGCCTCATTTACATTCAGCTGTAGTGAGCAGGGAAGTGGGCAGGACGAGTATGTAAACGTATACTTCTCTTGCCACTGCTTCACTCGCGCTGCCCAGCGCTCCCCAAAAGAGCGGTTTTTAGTGCGGACTTCAAAGGACCGGCGCAGCGCGAGCGGTAGGGCGTGTTTACATTCTGCTCAAGCGCTCAGCTCAGTTGACACCGGGCGCCCGGAGTGGTTAAACGTGTATCTGCTGTGCGTTGCAAACACAAAGTACATAACTTGAATTTAGTTGCAACTACCTACATAAAAATGCCGTACGATTGGAGCAACGACATTGTAATTAAGTTTTTAGAATTATTATCTATTACGATGAATAGATATCATCCACCATCTTCTACGACGTCTTTTCTTTTTTTTCATTTGATTTATTTTTAACTGACGCACATAATTATGTATCGCTAAAAGACACAGCGCGGACGCTGCAAAAATTTCAACGTCTGCCATTGCCGGAACTTGAAAGCGAAGTGAGAGGAAGGGCAGTATGTAAATACACATATCCCTCGATCCTGCCACAGCAGTATTAAGGGAATGATTGCCGGCAGCGCGAGGAGCAGCGATAGGGGCTGAATGTAAATGAGGCATTAGAAGAATTGAAGAAAGAATAGTTTTGCTACTCGCCACTAAATGGCGTTTACTAAGGAATGATAAAATCATAGTCTGCCTCTTCCATGGTAAAATTAAATTCGTTTTTGCCATTTTAGAATTGTAATAAAATGGACGAAAGCTTTATCTATTTACCGCTAGATGGTGTTTTTAATATTACTCGTTATTAGTAAAGGTAAACCACCACGCTACGTTCATCCGTCCTGAATCTTGATATTCCTTTCCTATCATCCGTCCGTCTAGGAAGTTAATACGTAGGTCAAATTACACTACACTACTCTACACGATTCGGAAGAGTCTGTCGTCATTAAGCAATATATTAGGTATGTTGTATCCTTAGTAAGTGCTATATTAACAATGAGATTGTCCTGATAATAAGTTTAAAATGTCTTTAGGGTAGATAAAGTTTTTTACTCCATTATGTAATTTTGCACGACATCCAAAATCAAGTGACTTCCAGTACATAATATTGCGGTTGTGTTACGGGACGTTGCGATCCGGCTGGTTTCCGAAGCTATCCAAGTGCGGTCGGGCTCGGGCACCGAATGTGCCGTCCTTTTTTACTTTGAACATGTCAATATTACTTTCTGTACCGTTCAAGTAAGATATTTACCAATATTTTGATGGAAGGAACGCGAACCGAGCGAGACCGAGGACTTTATTTATTAAATCAATGGCAGCCACTCAATGATAGGCATTGACGTAGCCCGTTAGTGTGGCCCCAGCATGAGCAGAAAATCTTTCACAGTCTGCTTACTTCAAATTATGAGTTGTTATCGGTTAGACAGGCCTACACTACATGTAGTAATAAACTACAATCTAGGAATCATTTATTAAGATCAACCGTTTGGGGTGAATGATAAATATTCCTTAGTATTTGCTACTTACTGCTAGATGTCGCTTACATTTTTCAACAAATTCAATTCAATATATTTATTACCGAATGAAGTTACATAGGTAGCTAATATAAATTTGTCCCAGTTATTGAGCCATCACCACCCATACCAGTGTTCACCTTGTCACGGAATGGTGATATCTCTCAAACCGAGCACAATAAAATATAGCTTACATCTACTTTACATAACCTTACAACTAACATGTTTTATGCCTAGTTTACACGGGCTTCGTAGCTAAGTGCTTAGTACTTGTCATTATACTAAGCCTCAATATGACAAGTGAAAAGTAACCGTTTACACCTTGGAGCCAGTAAAAGTTATTAGTGACCAGACATTCGAAATGGAGCGACGCCGCCGCAGCCATGATCACAATAAAATACGTAAGTAAACACGTGTGTTCACTTCCCGGTACAACTTGTCACTAACTTGTCGAGCTGTTTACACACGGTGAGCAAGCGACAAGTGCTTAGTAAATCGTGGTGGGGGTATCGACTTGTCCCTTAGTCGGCTTAATAAATAGGATCGTTTTCTATTTACTTGTACTATTCACAAATACTAATACTAAACACTAATCAGCGTGTTTACACATGAGGACTTAGTATTTATTAGTGACAAGTACTAAGCGCTTAGCTACGAAGCCCGTGTAAACTAGGCATTATACATTTGTTTGTACAATTACAACTAATACAATGGTCAGGGTTTTTTATCGATATAGCTTCCCTGTTAGGTTTAGGTTTAAAGATCTTTATTCTCATAAAACATACAGTTCAATTAAAATGAGATACAGATAACAATATAAGAAATATTTGTAATACACCTCTGGTGCTTAGGGTTAGCAACATAGGTAAGTAATGATATTAATAACATTTATATAAACTAAAGTGTTAGTTGAATATGGATAATAAGTACATGATACATGGTTCGCTCCTTAACTACCCTACAGTTTGGCAATATGTAATTTTAATTTATTTTTAAATACGCTAACACTATGACACTCCTTGATGTCATTTGGTCATTTATTAAACAATTGGACTCCTTCGAATAAAATGGATTTTTTCCCGTAATTAGTTCTTGGTATGACAAGTTTAAATTTGTGTTTATTTCTTAGGTTATGTTTGGTGATTTTCTTTTCCAATGTAATATTAGTTTTGATTTTATTGGTAGTTATGTTTTTTATTAAGATGCAAGTTTTATATTGATATAGTTAATTTATGTTGAACGGTTTAGTCTTTTTATACAAGTCTTTTGTTGGCGTATTGTAATTATAATGAAATAATACTTTAATAATTTTGTTTTCAATTCTCTGTAGTGATTGAAGATGAGTGGTTGCAGCTGACCCCCAGATTTCTATGTATTCCAAATGTGATTTTACTAGTGAATTGTAAATTATTGTTTTTACTTTTTCCGGTATGCAGTTGTTTACTTTACGAAAAGCTCCTAAAGTGGAAGTTAATTTTGAATAATTTTTTTCAATATGTGATTTCCATGTCATTTTGTCGTCTATAATCCTAAGTATTTTTCTTGATACGATCTTTTTATTAACTCTTTGTTTATAGTGAGGGGTGAGAACTCTGGAATTGGTTTATTTTTAGCAGTTATTATCATAAATGAGGTTAATGGTCAATAGATTATAGAGTAGCCATTGATTTAGTGTGTCTAAATCTGCTTGAGCATCAGCTATAAGGTCTTGGAGAGAATTACCAAAATAAAAGAGGCAAGTATCATCCGCGTAAAGTGTTAGAGATGTCCTTTTAGACCTATTTTGTTAATATTATTTACATAAATTATAGGAATTCCAAAATCGCTCAAATTTTCTTCAGAACTAGATTGAAGTCTATTGTCCAAATACGATTCAAACATCTTCAGAGCAATACCATCAATAGCGATTTCTTTTATTTTCATATTATTCAATTTGTTCCGGCGCCATACAACTCCTGTGGGCCAAAGTTTGGAGAGAAGAACATTTCCTTGTGCTTAGCAGGCACTTGAATGAAGCATTCATGATTAGCTATTTCATTATAATAGTAGGTATTTTGGAATTTCGAGAACAGTTGAGGTGTTTATAGAATCTGATACAATGTTTCGGTAAGCGGATATCATAGTGCTTGAGGAGTTAGAGACTGGATATAGTGTAGGGTACCATGAGTCTGAAAATAGGAAAGCCGCGTATTCACTTGGCAACAAGTGACGCGTAACATGTGACGCTGAACACGTTCGGCTTATAGGTAATTCTTACAAGTTTATTTTCATCTCAAAATTCCCCGGTAACCGGCAACGTAGTTGAAACAGCGCTAGTACCTAAATAAAAAGTTAAACTAACTTTACATACCTAGTTACTTATAACTAAGTACCTATTTATAAATTCTTATTTTATTTACACACAGTAGGCTTTATATAAACAAGTAACTAAGGTGAAAAACCGACTACGAATTGGATTCTTTACCTTTTATAAAATCCGTTTAAGGGTAAGGCCGCCAAAATTGTCAATTATATCACAAAAGTAACACAACAGATTTTGTGTTACCGTCACACAAATGTAACCCAAAAGTAACACATCTTTTGGGTAAAGCTAGTTTCATACTGGTGAAATAAATAACCAAAAATAATACATGATATTATTTTTTGAATGGGCGGACTGCAGTGCTATTGGAGTAATGAAATACGATTTTTAAATAATGTACTTGCGTACTTTTAATAATAAAATTGAAAAAAAAACATAACAAATCAATGAATTAAATAATAAAAAGAATACAAAGTTATTTTAGCAATACATGTTCTGACTTTTCTTTAACTTTTCGCGATATCTTCTCTGTCGTTCTGCGGCAGTTAACGGCATTGTCTATAAAAAATGGACAGTTACTATACGCACATAAATAGATTATATTATAATTGAATAGAAGAAAACAATGGACTGCTGAATACATTAGTAAAACATACTAAATTAGTTCGGTGCTAAAGAGCCTTTCGTGCAAGTTTAAGAGGAAATGCGGTCAGACATTCGACTGAATTTCCTAAGTAGAAAGTCATAATTCAAGGTTTAATACAAAATCACACTCAGATACATTAATTACAAAATTCAGTTCAAATACCACTATGCATGCGGTTTTATAGATCTACTGTGTTACGTAACACATACTTTTGTGTTACAATAACACAAATGCAACACAAAAGTGACACAAATGTAACACAAGCGTAATACAAATGCAACACAAAAGCTAAATTTTTACTACAATTTTAGGCTATATTTCGGTTATTTATTACTATTAGGTACTAATGGGCGATTTAAAAGATACTTTTGACCTTATCCTCCACAAATATAATATAACAACATTAAAATAACTGTTTCTTACCTCAGAAATCACATTAAATCATTTTTATTTCCACACAAACAATAATGTGACGCGCACTTTAGGCTTCTTCACTGGCGAATAAATATAGCTGCCTTTTTTTTATAATTATTTTCGATAACTGTGTTGCCATATTAATACTGTATTTTGCACTTTGGCTCTTTAAATAGTAGCTTTGGGGTAAAAAATTGTCACACAAATAAATCGTAACACAAAAGCAAAGCAATTGTTTTATTTTCAATTATCGGTAAAACTAATCAGTTACAGGATTTTCGCAACACTATTATTATTTTAGCAGGGGCATATCATGTAATTTTTTGACGGTAAAGATATAACTTAGATATATTCTACGATTTATTGAATATTTTAACCAAATGATACTGGGAAAAAAAACGACAAAAAGTCACACAAAAAAATTGACAATTTTGGCGGCCTTACCCTTAAATGGTCAGATTAAGCCGTGCTCGGAAGGAACAGTACAAACAGCACTATGGTGTGCCGCGATTTCTATTATCTATAGAAAGAATGGTAATAATTAGACTAGGAAGGAGGTGCGGCGTGACTACGCGGCGCCAGCCGAGCTCTTCTGCGGCGCCGGGGGAGCGCGGGGCGGCGCGCGGGCGAGGCGCGGCGGCGGCACCGCCTTCAGCAGGCGCGCCTCCGCGCCCGCCGCCGCCCACGCGAGCACGCGCTCCGGGTGCGCCGCCGCGTACTGGCGCAGCTCCGGCGCCGCCGCCAGCGCGCCCGCCTCCACCACCACCAGCAGCAGCCGCTCGTCGCGCAGCGCCGGCTCGTAAGCGGCTCGCAGCTCCGGCCAGCGGCGTACCCACTGCGCCGACACCACCGCCAGCGTGCGCCGCGCCGCGCCCACGCCCTCGCCCACCGCCTCCGCCACGCCGCACCCCGCCACCCAGTCGCGCTCCTGCACGTGCACGCGACGCGGCCACACGCTTCCCTCCAGACACCGCGTCACCTCCAGCGCCACCGCCGCGTCCGGCGCCCACTCCGACCCCGCAAACGTTACGAACGCGTCATAGGGCCGCGGCGCCGCGCCCGCGCGCCGCAGTGCTCGCTTCACGACGCCCACCAGCCGCCGCGAGCACAGCGCGCCCAGCACGAGCACGGCCGCCGCCGCCGCGCCCAGGCCCAGCGCCACCAGCGGCGTGGTGCCGGCGCCGCCGGGGCAGCGGGCCACGGCCTGCTCCAGCGCGGTGCGGTCGCGACACGCCGCGGCGCCGCGCCCGCGCAACGCCGCTGCCAGGGCGCGGGTGCGTCCGTCGCACGCGCACTGCAGCGGGTTGCCCTCCATCAACACCATCGACACCTTCCCCAGCGCTCTGGACACCTCCTCCTCCACACTCCTAATGGAGTTGTTCCGCAGGTCTAACGTCTGCAAATTATTAATTTACTAGTGACTCGCCCTCTCTTCGCTTCGGTTAATCAAGACTTCGTGTGGTAAATTCGGGATAAAAGAAAGCGCGCTCTATAGATTATATTGATAGCCATGGTACGTAAATCCCCCCGCTCTCCGGCCCGAGCACTGCATCCACGAAATATAGAAGTGTGTAATATAAAATAAGTTCATCGCTCTTCCGTGACTGCATCAGTGCAGTCCAACGTAATTGAAATATATTGTAGGGACATTTCGTTTAATACACTTTAAAATAGACTCTTATTTCAATTGAAAATTTTAATTAAAACGGTTATAGTCAGACAAATGCCTCGCGGACTATATTGAAGATTGTAAGCATATTCAAATATTTTTATGTGTCAATAGTTTTAGCAGCACACGCCAATAACTGTTCTTTTTAACAGTTTTATTACGTTTTACTGCCGGACTCCGAGACATCAATTATCTTTTCGCATATTAGACGACAAAAATCGCTGGCGAACCTCCCCAGAGTAATCATTTCACGTCTCTGAGTGCGGCGGTAAGTATTTTGTCGCCGTATGCGGTTAAAAGAAATACATTAAAATAATAGCTCACTCTGATCTTTGAAGGGATGTGATGGAGAGCGAGGCTGGTGATATTGTTGTGGGCGAGTAAGAGGTCTACGTCGGCATCGGGGCCGAGGGCGGCGAGGCGCGGCACCTCGGTGATGTTGGAGCCCTCGCAGCGCAGGGTGACGAGCCTGCCGTGCGGCCGCTCGCGCCACGAGCAGCGGCAGGCGGGCGGCGCGCGCGCGCACAGCTCGGGCGCGGCGCACTGCAGCGCGTCCACGGACACGTTCCGCAGCGGCTGCCCGTCAGTGCACACGAGCCCGTTGATGTTGGCGTGCAGCGGCACGTCGTGCAGCGCGACGGCCGCCCAGTACGCGGTGCAGTCGCACTGCAGACGCGGCTCGCCGTCCAGCCACAAGGCACCGCGCGCCGGCTCCACCGACTGCGCGCTTTCCAACGCTTGCACGTCTTCGTAGTCATATTCCAGCTGAGTGACCGGCGCGTGCATCAGGTTCACAACTGCGCCCTCCACGTCGCGGCTCAGCTGCGTGTCTCTGAACTAAACGTGAAACGGACGCCCGTCAGTACAGTACGGTCGATGAGGTGTAGGGACGCACGGATGAGAGCGCTCGGTACTCACCGACAGCCGGGACACCTGCGTGTGGCTCAACTCGAGGCGCTGCAGCTGCCGCATGCTCTCGCGCCAGTCGCGGCAGATCTTGGTCACGCTGGTGTTTGAGAGGCCTAGATAGGTCAACTGCTTCAATTCCTTCAGTGGCGAGTTATTCGGTGTCACTGTACATATGGAATTTTTATATACTTTTTAGTGATTTTTTTACTATAGCGCATGATGCAAATTCAAAACACTTTATTGGTTATTGGGTTATTAGTAGAGAATAGAGATAGTGGATAGATGCTGCCTGCGGCCTAGAAACCGTGCCTTCAGTTTTTTTCGGAGTCACAAACAGAGTTAGTGAAGACACCGTGAGTTCGTTCTGCGTTCGGCCTCAGAATATAACGGACTCCGGGAGCACGGACAATTCCCGTAAAGGCTCTCTCTCAGCCCACTCATGTGCAACTCGCACCTCAACCACCAACAACAACCACCACAAGTTTCGGCGCGCGTGAGCGGCGGTGGCAAACCATTTTAATTTATTTAAACCATTTTAATGCCCACACTTACGAGAAATGCCATTAATTATCGCGATAATGGACGTTAACCGTTGGTGTAGCCACGACTAAACGGGATAATTTGACAATGGCATTAACAATGCCGTTTGGCGTAGGCGATAGCTCGAGTGGCGGTACATCAAAGAGATTAACGCGATAATTAATGCCATGAAGCGGCCAGTGGCCACACTGCGTATTGACAGTGTGCGTCGAGAGCGCAACGGGTTCGGACGTATTTGTTTATTACGACGGATTTGCCTCAAAATCGCACGTTTTTGTCTTGTACTATGACGACAGAGTGGAGTAACGACAATGTAATTACTTTTCTTGAGATTCTGCAAACATGGTCTCTTTATTCGATAATGATTCAATAAAGTCAAATAATATAAATTTACACTCATGAAATATAGAGCTCTGTCGACGTCCATATTGCCTGAATTGAAGTAAATTTAATGCCGTTTTTATCGCCAACTAGCAGCGCCCCGCGGTTTTACCCGCGTTGTACCCGTTCCCGTAAGAATTTCGGGATGAAAAATAGCCTATAACCTTCCCGTTGAATGTGGCTATCTATTACAAAAAGAATTATTCAAATCGGTTCAGTAGTTTCTGAGATTAGCGCGTTTAAACAAACAAACAAACAAACAAACAAACAAACAAACAAACAAACAAACAAACAAACAAACAAACAAAACAAACAAACTCTTCAGCTTTATAATATTATCGCCAATAATGAGCATTCATGTTGACCGGACCGTTAAAGTGTAGCCACCCACTTTAATGCGTCAAAAATTATCACAATAATTATCGAGATATTGGGCATAGACATTAAACGTAAGTGTGGCCCCAGCTTATCAAATAATAACATTGACATAATACTCGTAATATGTTAATATACGTTTCAATTAATAGTAAAATGTAGGGCTTGTGGAATGATTAGTTTAGTTACCGATTAAGCCATCTCTTTCGCCGCCAGCGCAGCAGTCGCCGAGGCGCTTGTTGTTCGAGAGCTCGAGAAAGCGCAGCTGCTCGAGGCCGGAGAGCGCGCCCAGCACCTCGTGCGTGAGGTCGTTGCCGCGGAGGCTCAGCTCGCGTAGCGCCTCGCTGCGCGCGAACATGCCGCTCGGCGGCAGCTCGCGCAGCCGGTTGTACGACAGGTCCAGGCGGAACAGGTACGGTGCGCCCTCCAGTAGATCCTCCGGCACCTGCTGCAAACTAGTCCAGGACAACTTCAGGTGCCGCAGTGCCGCTGCGTTCGCAAGGAAACCATTGGGCAGCGTGGAAATGTTCCTAGCATAATTTATGAACACCAATTTAAGAAGCGGACACGCAGCCAACCACCCCGCTTTCAATGTTCGCATCGTAGTAATCTGCAGCGTCAAGTTTACGAGTTGTGAACAATTACTCCAGGCCTCGGGCTCTTCTTGTTTCCAATTAATCATTGTGAGGGACTGGAGTGCTGGAAAACGAGCTATATTTGGCTCTACGGGGGCCGGGTCTAGAGAGAGATGTGTGAGCGTCGGCCAGACGTCACCTTCCAGGCTAACAGTGTGACTTTTGTCCTTTATATAGAGCGAGCGCAGCCTGGGCAAGTCCCCTGAGACTAGCGCCGGCAGGCGCGAGTGGGTCAGATATAGCACCTCGAGCGACGAGGCGTTGATGGAGTGGAACAAGTCCGAGGGCAGCGGCGTGGCGTTTGTGCGGAGCGTGCGCAGCGAGGCGAGCGGCGCAAGCAGCGCGGCGCAGGGCGCGGGCCCGCGAGTCAGGAGCAGCGTCTCCAGGCGCGGCCAGCCGGCGAGGTGCGCGGCGCAGGGCGGCGCACCGCGCGCCTCCACCAGCGACAGCTTGCTGCTGAAGCTCACGCTCACGTTGAGCGCGTCCAGCGCCGCCGCGTACGACGCGCGCGGCGTCGCACACTCTTCAATTTGAATCCATTTCACGAGAATTCGGATGTTGAACCGCGGGAACACCTCGCTCTCCAGGGTCACGTTACCCTCACAGGTGATACGCAAATATTTACTGGCTATATATTCTATGTGGATCTTCGAATCTGGAATCATAAATAATTGTTCAAGATGTTTAAATAAGATCCATAGTGTTTGAAATCATTGTTAGGGAGAATGGGATGTAAGTAAGAGATATTCAATGAAGCTGCTGACGGATGACCATTACTTTAATAATTAAATTAAATAACTGTTCGTATTTCATTTGTGCAATATAAACCCTACTTGGTAATTTAAGCACTTAGTACATATTATAACATTAAATAGGTACCTTCAACTTGAAATTGATATTCGTTATTAGACATTCCGTTGAAGCAAAGCTCACAGGGAGGCTGCGAGCACTGGGGGCGCGGGGCGAGCGCGCTGCACGCCGCGGCCGCCAGCAGCACTCGCCACCACACGGGCGCCGCGCCCTGCATCGTGCCGCCGCCGCACTACACAACACGCTAACATAACGCCTCTGTCATCAAGTCCACGACCAGTACTATAGATACTTAGTGCCCGTACTCAGCTCTCCTCCGTTAATCGGAGGGCACGTTAAATTGTCGGTCCCGGTTGTTTCAATCGTTAGACCATGTCGAAGGCTTCTTTTTCTATCTCTATTTATCTTATAGTCTTACCTACACCTACCAGTAGGTACCTATTTAGTAAGGGAACGTTGAATAATGGGGTTTGTTAAGCAACTGCAGCTCGGCCACTACTTGGAAGGGGGCTGATGGTAGTATTTCTATCTCACCCTATAATATAAACGACAGTAAATTGATGGTAATTGGTTGTTTAAATGTCCGACACAAGAATTGGTCACTACCTACCTACTCGAACTTACTCATGGACGGAAGAGTACCATTGTACTAAATAACTACTTACCCTATAATCTCCTCGAAACACGGGAAATAACTGACATGTTATAAAACTAGGTAGATATTAGGTATGCAAGTACGTAATACTAGTACACGATATCGCACATGTGTGTGGGTCATACGTATCAGGAAAACCCGCAACAAAAATAAGCACCCAGTCGATGTGACTAACTACCTACTAGCACTAAAGTATGTTATTCAAAGTTTTACAGCTTCTTGATTAACTTTCATAATACACAGACTTGATGATTTAATTCAATAGTAAGGACATCCATAGTTCGAAACTTATAGAATTGTTTACGAATTATATACAAAACTGTTTGATTTTACAAATCAAAACTTGGTATTAATAAGTGTAATTAAAAGCGGTGCGCGTGCGTCGCGGGCGCCAGCGCGGGCAGTACTGACTGACTGACTTGCTTGACTAGACTACTGGCGAGTGGCGGGATGGGGGGTGGACTGCGGCTGACTGATCAGAGTGTGGTCAGCTGTGGGTCAGGCTGACCTCACTGGTTCATTATAAATAAAATAATACTTTTTTATGAATTATTATCTTTATTACATATTTCTATGAATGATTAAATTATCTACTAAAACGCCTGGCGGTTTTACCCTCGTAGAAGTATGATAATCTCGGGGTATATCCCGTCCGATCAAATAGAACTCGCTCCCGGATCCCGGAGCGGTTTGACCCACCGCAGTAGGGAACAAAAACAACGTAGCAAAGCACTAATAACTATGAGCCATTGAGTTACATTAAGTACTATGACTACATATGGCGAGCCTACATAACCCCACACGTGCTCAAGAGCTCCAGTCTGAATGTCATTTCCACCGATAATTCAGTAACTTGTGATAAAATCCATTAATTTTCGAAATAAAGGATTAACCTCTCAATCAGAGGTAGGTACTTATGAAGCTAAATTTTGTTACCTTCAATAGTATTGTAGCATTGTAATTTGTATAGCAAAATGGTAGTTTATAAATCTCTTTAAATAAATATTGCCCATACACTTACTTCTAAACAGAAGGGATTTTATGATTTTAGGCCCATTTGTAATCATCACGACATATCATAAAATAAAGACACCCTCCGTGTGTGTCTGTATCTAAGCCACGTTTCTTCATGTATCTTTTAAACCACGCAACGGATTTCGATGCAGTTTTCAAACTTTGTTTAGAAAAAAATGCCTAAATTGACGTGCGCTACTAAAACTATTGACGATAAAATCTTGGAACTAAAAAGATAAAATAATCTATTAACTACGTGGAGTTTCTGACAAATTTTAAAGTCGAATAGATTAAAGTCTAGTCGGTACCTCGAGACCGTTTGTTTACATTTTCGAGCCTCTGTAGGTTTGGCCAATTTAGTTAGATTTGGAAATCGATTCGTTTTTTTAACCGACTTTCAAAAAAGGATGTTCTCAATTCGGATGTTTGTACTTTTTAATGTATGTTCGGGCATAACGGATTAATTCCCTACGTACTTTAAACGACTACTATGCGATGTACTATGCACTGGCGGAGCACTGTTCTGTGAGTGATGATGATGACCGTTACATTTGTAGATAGAAACGAACGAACTTAGATAGGTAATTAAATGTTGGATACCCTCAAATAAAATCTCAACATTCAGTGCGTATTGGCTGGCGGGTAAGTAACTATTTGAGTTAACTAGGTACCTACATGTGTTTAATGCAAATCTTGAGGAAGATGCTTCAAGATAATGAATGAAATTATTATATTAAGGTACAAGTTACATTAGGCAGTAAGTAGTTAAGTTAGATCAGAAATAAATAGAGCTGCCTCTCGTGGATACCTAGCCAAACATTTTGTTTTAGTTTCTGTGGTACATTGGTCGAGATTTGGAACTTAATAAGTTAATATTAGGTGGTCTATTTATATTTATCTTTCTTAGTGAACTGTTTTTATCCAAAAATACAATCCATGATACATCATATTTGTCATTGTCACTTATTTAATGACTATTTCATCAAGTGACGGCTTCAGACTTCAGTTTGGTCATGCCCAAGGACCTACGCCAAGGACTTTATTTGATTTTTAACGTGCCCATGGAACGTGCCTTTTCAAACTCGAAGGGTCGTGCCGCGTGCGATAAGTCATACGTAGTGATTATTTCCTCTATGCGTTTTACGTCTTTCAAAAAAAAATGAAATTAATCTATAAACTCAAGTTGAATCTCTGATTATTTATTGAAATATAGTAAAACAGGATCTATAATAATTATACATACAATATACTTCTGTGTTTCGATTTGTTACTAAGTATAAATACTATTTTGAGGACTAATAGTAATTAAATTACTTATGATTCGTTCTAATAGGACAATATCAACAAACCTAAATTGTCCCAAATACTGCATATCTAAGAGACGAGGAATCACGATAAGTATAAGAGGAGATGGCGACATTCTCCAACAAGCAGGAGCCGAACGTGACGAGCTCCTCGGCGAACCGCGGCGAGCCCAAGGACGGCGAGCCGGCGCGCCTCGCGGACGGTGAGTACACCGCTACTAGTCGAGAGCTGTGATCGGTTGCCATCCCACTAACGAAAATGGTATAGTACTGCACAGTTTGGTTGCCCCACCCAATCGACACGCAGCTTATCAGTATTGTAGCGGTATTTGGTTAATGGGGCTCACATAACAACCTGCTAACAAGTCTTCTTCTTCATCGAGTGGATGGTCAACTTGACCAATCCTGGTGTCAGAGTTATTGAGCCGCCAAAGGCCTCTGGCATGGCTCATGTAACGACTACTATCCGTTGAAAGTAACCGGGACCGACGGCTTAACGTGCCCTCCGAATCACGGAATCGTCTTACTTTTCGGGCAATCAAGTGATTCAGCCTGCAACGCCCTTACCAAACTGAGGGCAGTCTCACAAAGAGATTTTTGTGAGATATTGTCCCCACCGGCAATCGAACCCAGAACCTCCGGATCCGAGCGCTCAACGAGTTAGTAAAGTAAATGGTGCAAAGTTAGTAAAGTAATTGTATTGCAGATGGTTCGGCGTCGTCGGCGGCGTCGGGTGAGCGCAGCGGCTCGTGCCTGCAGGTGAGCCCCTACCCCCTTGCCCCCCTCCTCTCCTTGTCTCTCTCTCACGCGCGTCGTTTCACAGGTGGTGGTGGAGCGCCAGCGCCGCGCGCCCCTCGCCGCACCCGCGCCTCCCGCCAAGCCTTGCGTAAGTCTGACGTGTTCATACGTTACTTTGAGTTCAATGGCCGAACGGAGCCGCTATGAAATAAATTCGGCGACCAATACTCATGATCATCACTGTACCGAACCAATGCCAGAAGCCCTTGAAGGGCTAAATCCCGGACTATTGATGTCAATTGCAAATGATTGTTCTCGGACGATCATCATTGAGCGAACATTACCTCGACTCGAGCCAGTTTCATTTACCGCACATTCGTACGAATGTTCGCTCAGAACACATTGATCTTGAAGTTGTAACGAACGAAGGACAATAAATAATGGTTACAGCCGCAGTGCGGCGGCGCTGGCGACGCAGCCGCCGTCGAGGCTCCGCAGGGAGAGCTCTCCTTGGATACTTCATTTGCGTAAGTGCATACAATACTGTGTCGGGTGATGTGGTGACTGGTGAGGCAGCGTGGAATGTAAAGTAACGGTTGTCAGCGGATGCGGGGGCGCGGAAGCGACGCGCGTCGAGGTGTATCGGTTCGAGCGCGTCGGCAGCGCGCTAGCACTGAGCGGCGGCAGCGGTGGAGCGGGCGGTGGGCGCGTAGAGCGCGGGGCGGCGCGCGCGGCGGCGGCGGCGCGGCGCGTGGCGGCCGAGGCGGGCGCGGCGCTGCGGCTGGCGGCGGGCGCGCCGCTGCAGGGCGCGCTGCTGGCGCTGCGCTGCGCGCTGCACGTGGCGCGCGACGCGGCGGCCGGCCTGGCGCACGCCGCCTCCGACTACGGGCTGAAGCCGGCGCTGGCGCTGGTGTTCAACGCGGGCCTGCAGCCGCTGCTGGTGTTCGCGGGGCAGACGCTGGGCGGCGCGCGCGCGGCCGCCGCGCCGCTGCTGCTCACGCTGGACGACGTGTGCCGCTCGCTGGCGCGCCTGCTCGCCGCCTGCAGACCCTTCCATGCGCCGACACAACACACCGGAATACTCTCCAATTGATACGAATAACGATACATTTTATTTTACATTCATTTACCTCATTACCTACTTATAATAACATGATGTGACTACATATTTGCGAATCGCTTCAGATTGTGGTAGCGTGTGAATAAACCGTTTGTAAAAGTTTTTAAGTAATTTTTCTACTAAATAGCGAGGTCGAAGATGATTTGCACGTATATATAATGTGTGTGTTGTAATTGTGTGATATATTTTGTTAACAATTAAATGTCAAGTTAAATCACTGCCAAAGGGGTGATAGTTAGTCTCTTCGCATACGGGTCGTAAACGTATAGTTAAGTCTGGTTAAGTCGCTACGCGTACGAGACCTGCAGTGTTGCACAAACCAATTGCCAAGTAGACGTAACGTATCGATTTGGATATCAGTCACGGCACCAGACTTTTTGGATGTTGAGGATTTGAACGACGGAAAATGAAAAGAGAATTTTTCATCGTTTGATTATGTACCTAAGAAGAAAAAAAACTATTATTGGCGCCTGTTCCACATATCCAGGAACAGGTGATTATTGGTGCTTTCGCTACGACTTTGCGTGCGGAGTGGTAGCCATGATAAAAGTACGGTAACCATGGTAACAGTCTTTGATATTATTAAATATTTTAGTAAAGGGGCTCCTAGACGGGCCATATTTTCACGAAAATGTTTAGCTGCAATAGTGTGGCCGGCATCATCAGCCATCATTTACGGCCAGACTCTGCAACACTTTGCGATATTTTTAGTATATCCGGGATATGTTGTCACATATTTTTAGTATGGCCGATGAATGTTTAGGGTATCGGCAATATGGCCGGAGAGTTCGCTTCGCAATCGAAAATACTGCAATATTTCTCAGCCACTTTTATTGTTGTCTCGCTTTACGGCATAAGTGCGTCCCTTTTTCATGCTACGTGAAGTTTGCCGCGATTCGTTCGAGTAGAGTAGCTATGTTCGTGTTTATCATCGTCAAACGGGCAGTTTGACATTTGGCATTGATAAATAAAGTATTCGATTTATTTGATACCTACAGGCATGGAATTAGTAAGTACTGTACGGTAGTACCATGGACTTATTACTTAGTAATAAGTCCATGGGTAGTACTTACTAATTCCATGCCCACAGGTAATTTAATAATACAGTAATTCATAGACACATCGGCACCTTTCGGGTGTTATCCGTGTTATCGTTGTTCCGAGTTTTGCAGATAGGAAAGGAGTATTCACTACATCTTTATGTGGCCCATGTAAAGACAAAATATTGAGCCATATACTGCATCAGAAATATTGCCGAGATAAACATTTTCCAGCCATATGCTGCATTAAAATGTTTTTAGTATTGCCGGGATATAGTCGGCAATTTTGTGGCCACATATTTCATCAAAAGTCTGGCCCGTCTGGGAGGGGCTTAAGATGCCAAACTGTTGGTAATGTATTATTATTATTAATAGCCCACTCAACGAAGACCAAAAAATGCCGAATAGGGGAAATAATTCGTGTATAAGCGATTTTTGGCATAGTTGTAGGGAATAGTGTCTGAAACAACATACTCAAAGTACTGATGGATGGGGGTGAAGCTAAGGGGTAGGGGGGGGTGTAAAGGTCCCTTTTTTGAGTTTTTTTTTAAAAACTCGGAAATGGTGGCTCCTAGCAAAAAAAAAACTTCTAGTCAAGTATTCTAAATAAAATTATCTACAAAAAAGATTCTATACACTTTTTCGCTGGGATCAATATTGAACGAGGTATGAAGGAAAGAAGATGGACAAAAAAGCGGCTCAAGCGGTTGCACTAATCGAAGCTGGACGGAACCAAAGTCAAGTGGCTCGTCAATAAAATTTGAGCAGATATGCTGTTCGACGTGTATACCTGCAATATCAGCAAACTTGTGGCTATACCAGGAAACCAGGAACAGGCCCAAAACGTGCGACAACACAGCGCGATGACCACTTTCTTGTGAATACATCACTACGAAATCGCCGGTTGAATGCAGTTCAACTCGGACAGCAGCTCCAGGAAGTTAGAGAAGTGGAAGTCAGTTTGTGGACAGTTAGAAGAAGACTAGCCGAAGGAGGTCTGATAGCGCACAGACCCGCAACTGGCCCAAAATTTACTCCAGCACACAGACAAGCACGACTTCAGTTTGCTCGAAATCGCGTTAATTGGACTATGGATCAATGGCAGGCAGTCCTCTTCTCCGATGAGTGCAAGATGTGTCTCCTTGGTAAAGACGGACGGGGTAGAGTCTACCGAAGATCCGGTGAGCGTTTTGTTCAATGCTGCATCTCCGAACGGGTCGCATACGGGGGTGGTTTGTGTATGTTCTGGGGAGGTATTTCACTGGAAGTGAAAACCGAACTTGTCTTCATCACAGGGCCCGATACCGACCATCGATCGCGTGGATTGACTTCCCAACGTTACTTCGGGATATCCTGCAAGAACATGTTGTGCCCTTTTCGGGATTTATCGGCGAAAACTTCGTTTTTATGCAGGACAACGCTAGACCACACACCGCTGCTATAGTACGCCAGTACTTGGAGGAGGTTGAAGTACTCGTTATGGAGTGGCCTGCTCGAAGCCCAGATCTCAATCCCATTGAGCACTTATGGGACGAACTAAAGAAACGAGTAAGAGCCAGAAACGCAGTGCCTACGAGTCTCTGAGAGCTTCAAACCGCGATCAAGGAAGAATGGGACAGCATACCGAAGGATTTCGTAAAAACATTGATATCTTCGACTGGAAGCTGTTATTCAGGCTAGGGGAGGCATTACCTCATATTAAAAAATCGTTACATTCACAGATTTATTGTTTTTTTGACCTTTAATACCTGCTCAAAGTCCCACAAACCGCGCTACCTG
Organism: Cyclophora punctaria; assembly: GCA_951394245.1. Taxonomy (NCBI): domain Eukaryota; kingdom Metazoa; phylum Arthropoda; class Insecta; order Lepidoptera; family Geometridae; genus Cyclophora; species Cyclophora punctaria. The sequence goes on from OX596172.1 coordinate 47,604, forward strand.
AAACGAGCTAATTTAGGCCATTCCATTTTTAAGCCGCTACTGCTATGATAAGGAAGGTCAAGGCCAGACATTATGGGTTTTTAGGAAGCTAACAGTGTGTACTTTAATTTAATTTAAGTTATATTTGCTACCAAACTTTAATAAAAATAAAAAACAAGTATCGAAGTCAAAATGCAGGAAAATTACCCAATGTGCGATTTCTATGCTCTCAAGTGTAGTTAAATATTGATCCCAGCGAAAAAGTGTATAGAATCTTTTTTGTAGATAATTTTATTTAGAATACTTGACTAGAAGATTTTTTTTTGCTAGGAGCCACCATTTACGAGTTTTTTTAAAAAAACTTAAAAAAGGGACTTTTACACCCCCCCCTACACCTTAGCTTCACCCCCATCTATCAGTACTTTGAGTATGTTGTTTCAGACACTATTCCCTACAACTATGCCAAAAATCGCTTATACACGAATTATTTCCCCTATTTTTGCTTCGTTGAGTGTACTATAAAGATGATTTTGTATAATACTGGTTCGTTAAAAAAAAGAGGTCAGTAAATTGAAAGGCTCGTATAGCGTTAGAGTGGTTTATTGTCTGGAGTCGGGCGGGCGCGGCGGCGGCGGCGCCAGGTGCGCCACCAGCACGTGCGGCGCCGCGGGGGCGCCGGGCGCGCGGCGCAGCGCCAGCTGCTGCAGCTGCAGCTTGCGCAGCGCGCCGCCGCCGCCGCCGCCGCCGCCGCCCGCGCCCGCCTCGCCGCTCGCGCCCGCCGCGCTGCCGCCGGCCGCAGAGCTCTGCGACAGATACACTCGTCAAGCTTATGTTACTATTGGCGATTCTGGTAGTCGTACAGTGGCGTTCGCTAGAGTTAAAGTTAAGATGATCATTTATAAAATCATCGGCTTGAGGACATAGAGCCACCTGACACCCGGCCTACACACGCTGGTAAACCGCGCGAGGCCAACGAGTGAACGCGCTTCGCTCGAGTCGGGGATTGAAACATAATACTTAATTGTTAGTCAGATTAGGCGAATCCCTTTAGATAATCGTCAGATTATGAGACAGCACTTCTAGAACATAAAGATGAACCATATATATCTTAATCTGACGCGCTTGAGTATTTCAAATTTTTTTTGCACATTATAATAATGGCCGCGAGTGTGCGTCAGATCGAAATTGTCAGATTATTAAATGAGAGCTTTTTTTTGGTGCACTTAACACCCCCTTAGAAAACCCGACGCGCTCGATTTTTTTTTTTTTCATTTTTATCCCTTACGTACAACCACAGATTAAGATATCATCAGATTAACATACATACATTATTAAAAATACGTAGGACATACTCGAGCGCGTCAGATATTGATAGCGCGTCAGATATTGATAGCATCAATATCTGACGCGCTCGAGTATGTCCATGCAACAGTATTTTTTTTTACATATTTAAAAATCTATAGCCGCTTCCCCCACCGATGAAAAGGTATAATTATATAAAATTTTTTTTCTTCTTATCATTTAAGCTTTGCAACCTAATAGGTCTCTATGACGCTCGAGTATTCCCCATTTAGCATCGTGAGCTTCCCTATTACTAGTTTCCAGTAGGAATTAAATTAATAAATTTGAATTTATATATCGTGAGTGAGCGACGAAAGTTATCGAATGCCAAACGAGCGCTCAGGCGCTTTCTCTCTCTTTTCGAAATGCCTCTTTTTCTAACATTGCGCTAGAAGAAACAACAAGCTTTTCAATAATGTTCGCGTTGGCGATAGACTCACTCGGGGCGGACGGCCGATGACGATACTTACGATGAGCCATTCATGATAATGTCACAGTATAGTGCCGAACAGAGCCAAGTTACATTACTGGTAGTTAGTAATGTAACTCGGCTCTGTTCTTGAGTTAGACACGCGCTGAACGCACAGACGTGATAGGGCTGCCCGCCTAGACTATTTTAATTGCATCTTGATATTTTTTTACATCTATATATTTTTTTCTAGATTTTTTAATTCAATCAACAAATGAAATATTAAGTGTATAATAAAAATGCATGCTGTTTTTTTCATAAGTAGATTTAATTATTCCCGGTAATTTATAAAATCTTATCTCTGAATGAGTTAATGAACAACTCAAACAACCAAAAACAGCACAATATAATCGGTTAATGCAAAAAACACTGCTTCAAAAATCGTCACACCGTTCCGTTCGTCACTGCGAGAAACTCGCGACTGTAGGGTGCCGAGTACGTATCAAGATTATTATGTAGTAGTAACTCGAGAAGTTTATGAAGGATATATAAATTCAAATTCAAATTTATTCATTTAATACCTACTGGAAACTAATCTAAACTGTGATACCGTCTAGTACACGCGCCTCACTAGCTCGCTACTACCGATACTCGCTACTCGATTCACGCGCGCATGGCTATCTATTCTAATATTATAAAGAGGTAAAGTTTCTAACTTTGTTTGTATATTTGTTTGTTTGTTTGAATTCTTTGGCCTATAGATAAAGTACACTTTAGGTATAGGCGAGGTATTTTTTTAATAGGGTATTCAAATTGAAATAATGTAACCCAAAAGGTATGAAAAACATGCCCACAAAAATTGGTTATTGGCGTGCGCTGCTAAATCTATTGATGATACATAAAAACAATGTTCGACATAATCAAAGTACTCATTTTTGCGTACAAATAAGTTCGCGAGAGCATACGTGTGGGATACTATGGAAATATGTATATAAAAAACTCAGGAACGGGCTGACCTATCCCAACAAAATATTTAGGCTTTGTTCGGACTATTTAGTAGATGGTTTATGTGAAGTTTGCACAAAATCAGTCGAGTGGTTCTTCAATTCCCCCGGGAACGGGCACAACGCGGGTAAAACCGCGGGGCGCAGCTAGTAAAATATATATCGTAGGCACAATACAAAGAACGAAGAACGTTCTATACAAAGCGAGCGAGGGACCGAACTAGCGAGCTAGCGAGCGAGTGCGCCATTCATAGATAGACTCGTCCCCCGCATACCTCGTTCCGTCACTTGTCAACAAGCAAGGGAAACCGCGATAACGTTGAACAAAAAATAGTGTACGGAATCTTCATAAAACTTGTTCCATGATATACGTGTTTTTCAGTAAACTTGCATGTTTGTAAAAAAAAAAACTTGAGAGGTGTCAAGGGACACCCAGATGGAACGAAGTTTATTTATTATCAACAAAAATAATCGTCGCGACACCACACTGTTCAATGCGAAATAGAAAGACGAAACGAAAATATCTAGCTTGCTTTCTATAAGAGAGAGAGAGAGAGACAGACAGAGAAACATGTGCACGCCAGAGAGAGAGACAGACAGAGCGCATGTTTCTCTGTCTCTCTCTCTCTAGCGTGCGCAAGAATCTCTGTCTGTCCCTTTCTGGCCTGAAAAATGTCGTTACCATTTTCCGTCTAGCCCCCTTTCGCAACCCGCGATAAGGAACTTCGTTCCAATAAATGTTTGTTATTTAAAATCTCCATTATATTTGCGAGGTTTCTATCGTAATATTTTCTTTACTTTTACAATTTATAAGTACAATATGACCGCCCAAAGTTTAGGTAATATTTGTGCTTAAAAGCCGGTTTTTGGAAGCTTATACTGAATTTATTTGTAAAAATTTAGATTTGTTATTACGATAGAAACCCAGATATAGTGCATAAGATACTTATTAACTAAAAAGTTTCAAAGAAGGATCTATTACAACGCCTTAATCACGTAACAGCGTTTGTATGAAAAGTAAGACGGGTTGGCCGCTCTTAAATGGGATTGTAGATTATTACCCTCGACCGGTACTAACCGAAGGGTGCGTCGTCGTCGCCTGTAAGATTTTGAGATGTCTTGTGGGAAACGTCTGTTGGCGATACAACAGCTGAGCGGTGGGCGGCTGCGGCGCGGGGCGCGGGCGCGCCGCCACCACCAGGCGCGGCTGCGGCGGCGGCGGCGCGGGCGGCGCGGCCGGCGGCGCAGCGTGCGCCGGCGTCGCGGCCTTCAGCTTCTCGCGCGCGATGCGCTCGGCGCGCCGCGCGGCCACCTCCATGGGCGAGGGCGGCGCGTCGTACTCCACGCCGTGGTCGGCGAGCAGCGCCGCGTGCTTGGGGTTGCGCGGCGGCGCGTCGTCGGGGCGGCGGCGCGGCGCGGCGCGGCGTCGCTCGCCCGCCTCGCGCACCGCCTCGAGCCGGTGTAGCGGCGGGCGCGGCGGGCTGGCGTCGGCGCGGCGGCGCGGCGCGGCCGGGCGGCGGTGGCGGCGGCGCGCGCGCTCGGGGTCGGCGAGCGCGTCGTGGCGGTCGCGGCAGGCGCGCGGCGAGCGGTACGCGCGCGCCGTGTCCGCCACCAGGTCGCAGGCCCACTCCCAGTTGGGCGCCAGCGCGGCGGGCGGGTCGGCGGGCAGGCGCTGCAGGCGCAGCGCGCGACGCAGTGCCGCGTCCTCGGCCGGCGTCCAGTCGGGCGCGGGCGGCGGGTGCGGCGGCGCGGGCGGCGGCGCGCGGGGCCGGGCTCGCGCGCGGCCCGCCCGCTCGAACAGCGAGAGCGGCGCCCCGTGCGCGCGCGGCGGGCGGGCGGCGCGCGGCGCGGCGCGCGGGCGCGGCGAGCGGCGCGCGGGCGGCGGCAGCAGCGCGTCGGGCGCGGCGCCGGGCCGGTACAGCGCGCGCGCCCACGTCTCGCAGTACACGTCGCCGTCGCCGGCGGGCGGCGTGGGCGGGCCCCACGTCTGCCGGAGTAACGTTATCATTAGCGCGTGTCGCGGGCAGCGACCTCGCCTCCGTCGCGGTCTCACTCAGACACTCACCGGCATCGTCTCGTCGCCGTCGGCGCTCACCCACACCTGCAACACAATTCTCCATTAGATTGACGAATACACCGTGTATTAGTGAACGAGAAGGGATCATTGATAATCTAACTCAGAGATATAGAGATGCCAAACTACGCGCTGAGTACGAAACCTAGTGTCCCCATTGGACATGTACTCACACAAAGTAATCAAAATAAAAACAATACTTCGCGTTGAGTGCGTGTCACGCATACATCGCATTCAGTGCGAGTATTCGTTCGCAACTAGGCTGCGAATCCATTGCGGTATCAGAACTAACGTTCGAATAATCTTGAGTACTATGCAAGCATTGTAAATTATTTACACTTAATATTTCGACTCGTTTTCCGTTTTTGCGCATATTGCTGCGACACCGGCCCCGCCCCCTTTTCACATCTCCCTTTAGTTTTTGTGATCTAACCCGATCGCGTCTGGTGATGAATACCCAATTCAACACGTGTATCAAAGTGAAATATAGAAAGAATCGCACGAATTATTTTTTGTTTACTTAATGAGTATTGGTAATCCCCATCTTCACAACGTAATGCACGTGTCGCGGAATCCGAACGTTGGATTGGCCCGATCGCAACGTATTGTAACAAATGCAACTAATCAAGATGACCAGCGTTTCTGCCGGTAGTATCTCACAAAAACTTTCTTTCCATAATTACTATATGGAAAAAAAATTGTCAAGTTAAATATTAAACTATTTTATTTTAGTAAAAAGGTTTTGGCATTCGATGGAAGATAATCACATCAGTGACATTGCAAGTTATTATTTTCCATATTTGACATTAATTTAGAGAAAGGAGAAAATACTAATCCGACTAATATAAATCACTACATAGTATAAAACAAAGTCGTTTTCCGCTGTCTGTCTGTCTTTCTGTCCCTATGTATGCTTAGATCTTTAAAACTACGCAACGGATTTTGATGCAGTTTTTTTTTAATAGATAGAGTGATTCAAGAGGAAGGTTTATAAGCATAAAAATTCCCGAAATTCCCACGGAAACTGGCACAACGCGGGTAAAACCGCGGGGCGCTGCTAGTCTAATATAAAAGAAAGTCGTACATCATTTATAACTAGTGAAAGACTAGAGCGATTTTATTTTTCTAAATGCGCAAGTTTGTGAGAATGTATGTATTCTTACCTTTCACGCAAAAACTACTGGACGGATGTGGATGAAGCTTTATAGTAATATAGGTTATACATCAGAATAACACATGGGAAACATTTTATCCCGAAATTCTCGCGGGAACGGGTACAACGCGGGTAACACAGCGGGTCGCGGCTAGTCTTATATTTAAAATCTATATTATTTTTGTTTAATCCGAATCCGTCGAGTAGGTTTTTCGTGAAAGAGTAACATAGGTACATACATCCTCACTAACTTTCGCATTTTCAATATTAATAGGAAGTATTCAAAATGCCCAAATTCCTACGGTAACGGGTGCGCTGCGGGTGAAGCCGCGGGGCACAGCTAGTTTATATTGACTCCTAAGGAGAAACAGTATAAAAATTGACATCAATGTTAGTAGTTCAGAAGATTTTTTCCCGTTGTACTAGTAGTTCTACTGATGATGCCATGCCATGAGCCGTGAGCGATACCATCGTACTACTGCTAGTACGTATCACTCGGTATCTTTTAACCCTTTGGCGTCCTTTAGTCTTTTTAGTGTTTAGTCACAATCCAGGCCTATTATGAAACGGATTATAATGCACGGTATTCTGTGTGCATGTGCTTTACGTTGTAGAGGTGAGTTTACTGTTTTCCACAACAACTATTCAGAACTTACGACCGAGCCCATACGATTTGGAGCCCATAGCAAGAAATCGTGCATACTTATCAGCCATTCACTATTGGTATTTTACGTGCGGATCGTGGTCTATTTTTTAGAGTATGGTTTCAGTAGCCGGCAGAACATATGCACTTATTGTGAAACTAATTAATCCCTTGTTTCCAAAAGTTAATGAACAATAGTGAAGCAACAAATTGTTATTTATAAGATTTTGGTTTATTTTTGGTGTGATTTGAGACGTTTAGCGCCGTAATATTTAAAAGGATAACGCCGGAAAATATGTCCACTTATCCAAGTAGTGGAAGTGACACACGTTGTTTAACAATCGAGTTAACATTGCTAATAGGGTATTTCACTGATATTAAAAGTGTACAATTAGAGATGAATTTAGTAAAATAAGTAAAATTATGATCAAAACTGAAATCAGAATCAAAATCGATTAATGCATAAAGAAATTATAACCTATGAAAGATTTTTTGCATGCGACGTCTACGGCGCTACAAGCTCGTGACGTCACAGAACTAGTAGTGCTGTCTCTGTTTTTAAAAACGGATTTTAGTTTCTAGCACGTGATAAAAAGTTGAGTTAATAGATAGAATAAAAAAAACGGTGAAATACCCTATTCAAATTACGCCGCAAACTAGCGCTCGGCAGCAAATTCGGTAATTTGCTGTTATTTTGCAAATGCGTATTCGTATTCGCTGCTGATATCCGTTCATGTCGATGGTCTGCGTCTCATTTCTCATTTAGTTTGACCGCTTTCTACCATTGGCTTGTGTTACCGTAGATAGTCTACTTCACGTAGTCTTTCAACTATACTCGGTGAATTTTAAGTCGCACTCTATATTCTTAGGTGACTATTTCTATAATCGAAATGACATATTTTAAATGCATACATTGGAAAAAGCAACTGTAGAAGTAGTCATGTTATCAATTGGATAGATATTTCCCATTTTAAATATACTGCAAAAAACAGAAGTTATATTCATCATTTCCTACTTTAAACGGGGTACCAAGCCCCATGTAGAGCGAGACTTAAATGTCACAATTAGTGTAGGGTAATTTCGGAAGTGAGTGTGTCCAATACGTATATTGCATCCAGAATAACTATACTAAAAATTTTAATTAGATTCCAGATTTGACAATTTCAGTGTTGCAACATTATGACAAATACTAAATAGTGACGTTGTGAAATTATTCGATATGGAAATGGAATATTTCCGGATCGATTCTTCTCGTTTATAATTTTACTCTCGTAAACTAAGTATATCAGGAAATTAAATATTTCTGAACCGATAATTTAGTTTTGACGATTAATTAACGATCTGAGACTTTTCTTTTATAATTGTGTGTGAAATAAATAAAAAAATGTGATCATGAAGGAACATGACAAATAAAACAGAAAAAAAAACGTTGTTTGTTTTGGTTAATGTGCTAGACTGTTCATTCCAAGTAATTATATATTGGTGTCAAAAAAAAACTTATATAATCTAGTTTAATAATAAGTAAAAAACAATGAGAAAATACATCGGATACATCTCGGATACAAAATATCGATTCGCAATGAAATAAGATATTCGTATCACTACACTACACTATTATATGTGGTATCATTATTTCACAAAATGACAGTAGCTAATGTCAAATCTGGAATCTAATAAAAATTCCGAGTATAGAACCGTTTTATTGGCCAATTATGTCACTTTGGAAATTACCCCGTGAGTATCGATCGAAACACGGTCAAATAATCGTTTCCGGTTAACGTGAGCGTGTTTGCGAGTGGGGGCCGGCCGCGCCCTCGCTCGTAAATGCTTGCTCGCCCGACATCCCTGACGTTCGCGTTTTGGTGCGCGGAGGGAGAACGCGGCGACACGCAAGCATTCACGGGCGAGGGCGGCGTCACCAAAACGACGAACGTCAGGAATATAAACGCACGGACTAGTATCGAAATCATTTATTGTTATCGTTAGCGGCGGAGGGTATGGCGGGGCGCCAGTCGGCGCGCGCCGGCGCCGGCGCCGCGTCGTCCAGCGTCCACAGGTTGATGTGCACCGTGCCCTGCGAGCGCGTGCGGCGCGGCGGCGACGGCGGCGACGGCGCGCGCCGGCGGGCTCGCACCTGGCCGCGCGCGCCCGCGTACGTCAGGCGCGGCGCCGGCGGCGGGCTGCGGCGCCGCGCGCGCGCCTCGCCCGCGCGCCGCGCCGCGCCGCCGCCCGGCGCCGCCGGCTCCGGCGAGCTGCTCTCCACCAGCCGCATCGCGTACTTCTCGATGGGGCTCAGCTGCAACAGACACGAGTGTGAAAAGTTTTTGCAGCGCGCATGGCGACAACAGGTTCTTAGACTTTTTAATCCTATATTTGTTTATTAAATACTAGCAGCGCCCCGCGGTTTTACCCGCGTTGTGCCCGTTCCCGAGGGAATTTAAGGGTAAAAAATAGCCTCAAATAGATAAGTATATATATTATAGCAACAATAGTGTAATATCGTGTGTGTGGGTGTACCTGGTCCATGAGCACGGCGAGGTCGTCGCGCGGCGGCGGGTCGTCGGGCGGCAGCGGCACGGACTCGTCGAACTCCTGCAGGTCGGCGCGGCCCTCGGAGCGCGCGGCCGCCGCCGCCGCCGCGTCCGCCTCGTCCTCGGCGGCCGCCAGCGCGCCCTCCAGCTCGGCCGCGCCGCCGCCGCACGCGCGCGCCGCGCCCGCGCCGAACAGCTCCTGGATGCTGGCCTGCGGACACGAGCGCGGTCAGTCGGGCGGGGCGGGGCGGGGGAGGGGGGGGGGGGGAGGGGAGTACTCACCCCGCGCAGGTACGACGTGGTGAAGTGGCCGTCCTCGATGGCGAGGTGGCCGAGCGCGCGTTTCTGCTCCGCCTTGCGCAGAATATTCTCCTCGACGGTGTTGGCGGTGACGAGCCGGTACACGTGCACGTCGCGCGTCTGCCCGATGCGGTGGCAGCGGTCCTGCGCCTGCGCGTCCATCGTCGGGTTCCAGTCCGAGTCGTAGAACACGACCGAGTCGGCGCCCGTCAGGTTGAGGCCCACGCCGCCGCTGCGCGTCGACAGGATGAACGCGAACACGCGCGGGTCCGCGTTGAACCGGTCGACGAGCGGCTGGCGGCGGTCGACGCGCGTCGCGCCGTCCAGCCGCAGGTACGCGTGTCCGTGCATCGAGAGGAACGCCTCGAGCACGTCCAGCACGCGGGTCATCTGCGTGAAAATGAGCACGCGATGCGCGCCCGCCTTGAGCCGCCGCAGTAGCGCCGCCAGCGTCTGCAGTTTGCCACAGTCGTACTGCAGCAGCGAGGGGTGCGGGAAGGCCACGGCCTGACGCGCGGCGGGCGCGTGCAGCGCGGCCAGCAGGCGCGCGGCGGGCGGCGCGGCGAGCCGCTCGGCGCGCGCGGCGGCGGCGCGCCACGCGCCCGCGCCCGCTCCCGCCGCCAGCCGCGCGCTCGGCGCCACGCAGCCTACCCAGCACACCGTGAACCTGCCGACGACCGCACGATTACATTAAGGAGGAATTGCTTACAGTTATGCCAGAAAGCCATTTAACGTTCAAAGGTGCAGTTTAAATTCAAAATGTTTAGTACCAAGTTGGTGAATTTCTTACAACTTTTAAGATGGTGATGGTAAGGGTCACTCACTGCTATCGTCGAAACAAAATATATCCCTTACTTGTCAATAATGTCGTGAAGTTCTTGGAGCAAGTCATTTAGATTTTTCGGAGGTAACGGCGGATAGTAAGCGGTGACCGCGGAGAGCAAGTCGGCGCCGTACAACGGCAGCCGCCAGCAGCGACGTTCATTACATGCCGCTAGCCGGCGGAGCGTGGCGCGCCGGCGCGCCTCCAGCCGCGCCGCGGCCGGTGACAGCGCGGCTGCGGGCGGCGGAGGCACGGCGCGAGCGGCGGCAGGCGCGGGGGCGACGCGCGGCGGCGCGGCGGCCGGCGCGGCGCGTGCCACCAGCCGCAGGTGCAGCCGCAGCGAAGCGGGCGGAGGGCGCGGCGCGGCGCGCGGCGGCGCCAGCTCCTCCAGCAGGCGGCGCGGCGGTGCGAGGTGGCGCGCGCGGTGCGCGGCGAAGGCGCCAGCACCGGCCGCCTCGAGCGCGGCCAACGCGCCGCCGAGCCGAGCGGCGGCGGCGGCGCGGCGCTGCACGCCCGCGTCCAGCACGAGCGCTGGGACACGCAGCGTCAGCGCCTCCAGCTGCAGCGGCGACGACACGGGCCGCGGCTCGAACAGATCCGGGTGGTTGCACACCTTACGGAGCTGCATCAGCACATTGATGACGCTGAGCAGGTTGCCCGAGGCCAGCGTCTCCTTGGTCCTGCGCAGAGGCAAGCGGTCGTAACGGTCGCGCGGTGAGCGGGGGCGGGGGGCGGGGGGCGGCGGAGGAGGGGTACTCACTTGGCCCGGGACATGAAGTCATCGTAGAGGAAACGTTGCCGCTTGGAGAGGCGGCAGAGCAGCACGTGCTCGTACTTGCTGGGCATCTGGCGCTCGACGTCGGCCTTGAGCCGGCGCAGCAGGAAGGGGCGCAGCACGGCGTGCAGGCGCCGCACCAGCGCGTCGTTGTAGCGCTGCGCGCCCTCCGCGATGTCTGTCACCTCGCCGAACCACTCCCGGAACTCCGAGTGCGACGCGAACACATCCGGCATCAGAAAGTGCATCAAGGACCATAGCTCCAGAAGACTGTTTTGTAATGGAGTGCCGGTCAAGAGTAACCGCCTGAACAAAACGAAAACATGACTATCATACATACATCACAACAAAATCTTTACATTCTACTCATTATTAAGATTGAATTATAATATTTGTTTGATTCGACTCACCTCTCAGTTTGAAAATTCAAAAGCAATTGCCACCTTTGTGATTTGAAATTTTTTATATTTTGCGCTTCATCTAAAACGAGATATTTCCATCGTTTTCTTCTAAAACTTTGGTGATCCTGGACGACCAGTTTGTAAGAGGTGATGCACACATGGAAGGAGTTGGCTTTCGTCCAGCCGACGCGCTTCATCTTGCGCTCCTTGATGGTGCCGTAGTAGGTGAGTATCTTGAAGGCGGGACACCACTTCTTGAACTCCATCTCCCAGTTGAGCACGACGGAGGTGGGCGCCACGACCAGGTGCGGCCCCCAGTCGCCGCGCTCCAGCGCCAGGTGCGCCAGCAGCGCGATGGTCTGCACCGTCTTGCCCAGCCCCATCTCGTCCGCCAGGATGCCGTTGAGGCCGCGCGCGTACATGGTGGCCAGCCAGTGCAGACCCACGTGCTGGTACTCGCGCAGCGCGTGCCGCAGCAGCGCCGGCACCGGCGTGCCCACCGCCGTCTCCGACAGCGTCGTGCCGGTCGGTTGCAGCGACGCCGCCAGCGTGGCCGCCTGCTCCACGCGCTGCTCCGTGTCGCCCGCGCCACCCCCGCCCCCACCCGCCACGCCCCCACCCTCCGCGCCACTCTCCACCAGCGTCTCGAGCGCTTCCGACGTCGAGGAGCAGCTCGAGGCCGCGTCCTCCTCTTCCTCCTCTTCCTCGATACCGTCGTCGTCGTCTTCATTGTCCTCGGGACAAGGCGATGAAGCGGTGGCGGAGGCGGAGGCTGAGGCGGGCGAGGCGGCGTATCGACGGCGCAACTCGTCAAGGTCGAGGTCGGCGTCGGCACGTAGCTGCGCCAGTTCGGCGTCGTGGTCGTCGCGCACGTCGTTGCGCTCCTGCTCCGCGATGGTGGTCTCGTCGTCGGCCGAGTCCTCGTCGGGGCTGTAGTCGTCGCGGTAGCCGGGCGGCAGCAGGGCGGCGAGCTCGGTGCGCGAGTCGCGGCGCAGCGCGTCCAGCTCGGCGCGGTGGTCGGCGAGCCCGCGCGGCGCGGCGCGCTCCTGCTCCTCGATGGTCTCCTCGTCGTCGTCGGAGCGGTCGCGCGGCGTGAACTCCTCGTCGGAGGGCGGCGTGTCGGGCGCGCCCAGCCCGGCCGCCAGCTGGCGCGAGTACTGCTCCGTGCGGTCCACGATGTAGCTCAGCTGCTCGTCGAGGGCCTCTTTCCGCGCCCTCTCTACTCGTCTTACCCGCTTCCATTCCACCAACTGAAACATGAATGACAAAATAAATATTATCTGTATTTAATGTAATCTTTTCTTAATCTGTATTTTTCATTACCTTTTCGACATTAGACCAAAAGGTGCGTATCTCCTTAGCAGCAAATGCGGCTATCTTTTTCAATTGCATTTCTTGAGCTTTTTCTGCCTTCTGGGCCGCCATTGCTTTATCTTGAAAATACTTTTGCACGGCCCGAGCACACTGCAATTTAAATTTGAGTGATGTTAAAGATAAGTAAAATGAAATATATAGGGCCTTACTCATTAACAGAAATGTACCTATCAAATGGTTAGTCCCTTTCCGACTTAAGGTCTTAGCCCACTTATACAACTCCACTCCCACCAGGCAAAACTAATATAATTCAAAGGGCTTAAGGTATTGCTCATAAGATATATTTACATTGGCAATATTAATTAGCAGAAAGCTCGCTGACAACAAGCTTACCGCTATCAGACTGCTCGGTGTGGACGCCTCGTTTACCACGCGTTGCAAGCAAGCGGTCTGCGCGTCGACTACTGGATGCCTGCTAGCTGTCACCATGTGGCCTGCTGGGTGCCAGCTAGCTGTCGCCTTAGTTCAGGGCGGTGTTGGAGCGGAGTCGTATAAGTGGGCCAAGACCTTTACGCCATTTTCCGAAGAGCGAAAGAGACAAAACACTATTTAACTATAGTTAAACAGCGTTAATGAATAAGGCAGATAATGTATAGTTAAATTAAGCAAACAATGAAGCGACCATTATGAACAAAATTAAAAGGACGATACCTTCTTTGCAGCTTGCTTCTTCCATTTGCGCTCGTGCGCAAAGTCCTGCGCGAGCCAGGCCATCTCCTCAAGCAGATAGTCCCAGTGCGTCTTGGGGCGCGGCGGGTCCATGACGCGCGGCAGGCGGCGCTCGGCCCACAGCCCGGCGCGCGCCAGCTCGGCCACGCGCCGCGCCACGTACGCCTCCTGCTTGGCCTTCTCCACCATCTCGTCGGCGGGCGGCGGCGCGGGCGGCGGCGAGGGCGGCGCCGCCGATACGGCCGCCGGCCGCCGCGCCTCCAGGAACGCCACCAGCTGCGGGGCGGGAGGCCGCTTGCGCCATACGCCGTAGTCCATCATGTTGCCGCCGGCCTGCAGGAAGTACAGCTCGCTGAGGTGGTCGGTGAAGTGGTCCCGCAACGTGCGCAGCCGCACCAGCTCGCACTCGATGATGAGCCGTCGCAGCGTCGCCGCGTCCTCGCCGGCCACCTTGGCACGCTTGCGCGGCGGCTCATCGCCCGCGCCGCCGCCGCCGCCGCCGCCGCCTCCATTCACCGCGTTGACGACCGCCCCGCCAGACACCACACCCTCCAACAATAATAACAACACATTACACACCATTTTTTAAGGCATCCATTTACCTATATATATAAAAGGCAAACCTGACTGACCAACTGTTTTATATATCAACGCACAGGGAAAGCTATAATACATGGACGAAGTCGCGGGTAAAAGCTAGTACACAAACGTCCAAAAATTACATCAAGATGTTATAGTTGTGTCTGTTTGGCTTATACTGATTAGCTTTATTAAACTTCAGATGCTAATGACAAAATGGTAGAATAGCATTTGGGGTCTAGTTGGAGAAGCTTTGCAAAATTTCAAGAAAACCTGTATACCTACACACCATGCTCCCCTGCCAACTACAGACAAAAGCACCTACATGTAAGATTTTTAAGTCACGATCACAATGGGTTTGTCTGTTAATATTTAATTAGAGTATGGAAATATCAAAAATGTCTTCGTAGTTTATAAAGTGAACTTCTCTTTGGTATAAATAAGGTTCAAGTTTTATGGTATAGGTGTGAATTTCAATCAAAAGATTTCACTTTAATTTTTGACTTGTATTAATTAATTATTCTATAATAAAACCTAGAAAGTCCATCAGACACAGACAAGAGGAAGGTAATATCCTAAACGCGTAAGATTGTAAGGATGGATGAATGGATGTATGTATGTTTGTTTCACGAAAAAACTACTGGACAGATTTAGATGAAACTTTACAGTAATATAGGTTATACATCAAAATGGTATAGGGTACAACGAGGATGGGGTACAACGAGGGTAACACCGTGAGGCGTGGCTAGTGAAGCTATATTAAAAAGGTAGTTTATCAGGAATACAGGTTTATGAAATTTGTGACTTGTGGTAAACAACATCGACATGACAACGGCCAAGTCACACAACATTAACTATAAATAATCTATTTAAATAAAACAAAGACGGGTTTGTTACAATTATAACTTGAGATCGGCTGGATCAATTTTCATGGTTTTTGTTTCGTTGGATTTGTCTCCGCCCTGAATAGCAGAATACATTTTAAAAACAATGAAAACTTGGAATAAAAATCTCAAAATTCCCACGGGAACGGGGGCGCTGCGGGTGGAGACCGCGGGGCACAGCTAGTAATTAATAAATCGCAGTAGGGAACCTTAGACTTGGCACGACTTTGTCTAGATTTCATTACTTTTTAGAAATAAACAAGCAGCTCCATCGAGACTTGGCTAGTTTTTTACAGATTGTTTTTGATGGGATTTCACTTCTTTTGGTTGAAACGTGGGCTTATTGATTTATTTTATTAGATTTTCTTATTTGACACAGTTTTTGTCATTTTAGGAGTCGTTTTTTATTTCTTTTTTGTATTTTCTAACCAGGGTCACTAGGTACTCCAGATCTTCGATTATCCTAGTTTTTATAGTTTTCACTTTATGTGGCCATTAAACCCTAACTCTGTACCAAATTTCAGCTCTCTGAGTTCTATTTTGATGATCATGAGTGAGTTAGTGAGTTTCATAAATGCGAAACTTTGCTTTCGCTTAACTTTGGAACTAAATGACCTACAGACTTAAAATTTTGGATTTTAAGTATGAGATTATAGCTAACTGGATGACGAAAATTATTTCTGTTTACGTTCTGGTCTTATTCAGAGGTTCTCAAATAGGGGCCTGAAAATGCGGCAAAATAATTCCAGTAACGGATGGTACGGAAGTGTTTGCTTCGCGCTCGACTTGGCAGGGGCACTGCCGTGTCCCCAGATGAAAACATTGGATTAGTCATAACCACTTATTATGTGTTAAAAATGTACTCAAAGGAATAGGCTTGTGTCCTAAAAACTAGTTAGTGATCGATTCATTCCTTTATTAGATACTAGCAGCGCCCCGCGGTTTTGCCCGCGTTGTGCCCGTTCTCATAGGAATTTCGGGATGAAAAATATCCTAACCTAACCTTCCTGTTGAATGTTGCGATCTCAAATCTGACGGATACTTCCCGAGATTAGTTCGAACATACAAACTTACAAATTTTACCTCTTTAATATATTTAAAAATTCTCGTGTCACAGGGTGCGTAATTGAACTCCTCTGAAACGGCTCGACCGATTCTCATGAAATTTTATGTGCATATCAGGTAGGTCTGAGAATCGGACAACATCTATTTTTCATCCCGAAATTCCCGCGGGAACGGGTACCGTGGTTGAACTCCTCTGAAACGGCTTGACCGATTCTCATGAAATTTTGTGTGCATATCGGGTAGGTCAGAGAATCGGACAACATCTATTTTTCATCCCGAAATTCCCGCGGGAACGGGTACCGTGGTTGAACTCCTCTGAAACGGCTTGACCGATTCTCATGAAATTTTGTGTGCATATCGGGTAGGTCAGAGAATCGGACAACATCTATTTTTCATCCCTAAATTCCCGCGGGAACGGATACATCGTGGGTGAAACCGCGGGGCGCAGCTAGTATTAGTATAGATTTAACCGAAATAAATGAAAGTATCAAGAGTGTGTGTGAAGAAGAGTAAAAATCTGTGTTTCTCAGGAAGCTTAATATTTTAACAAATAGTGAATCAACTAGTCAGGTTGTGTATCATGATGATAATAACTAATCTATACTTATGAAGATTTTGTTTATGTATTTTTTATTTGTTTGAATGTGCTAACCTCAGAAACTACCAATCCAATTTTTTTAATTTTAACTAGCAGCGCCCCGCGGTTTTACCCGCGTTGTGCCCGTTCCCGTGGGAATATCGGGAATTTTTATACATAAAAACCTTCCTCTTGAATCACTCTACTTATTACAAAAAACCGCATCAAAATCCGTTGCGTAATTTTAAAGATTTAAGCATACAGACAAACAGACAAACAAACAGACAAAAATAGCGACTTTTTTTATACTATGTAGTGATAAATTGGTTTATGAAACTGGATATTGCACTCGTGTTAGATGTTAATAAAGCTAAAATTAAAAGAACAATATGTTAATCTTTCTAGAAATAAACACAGCATGCAATTTAAATAATTCTTTCTATGGATATTAATGGATAGATAGCCACATTCAACAGAAAGATTACAGGCTATTTTTCATCTCAATTCCCATGGGAGAGAGCACTGTTGATAAAACCGCAGGGCACTGCTACTCCATAATACTTATAACTCCAGATTGGCATTTCTTGTTTGTAAATCCTATCCCATATTTTTTGACAGACCCGTTGGCACAGTGTCAGTGATAGTGCTTACTGTGTCGGGGGTTGCATGTTCCATTCCTGCTAGGAGTGAACAATATGTGCACACAGTTATTGGCACCAATGTCTGTGTGTCAACTATATATTCATGTAAAGTATTTGAGTAAAAAAGTTAAGTAAGTTCAAGTAGGTCAGTGGCCAACCCTGGTGTTGGACTTTTAGACCTCCTAAAGGCCTCCAACATGGTCTAACGATTGAAACAACCAGGACCGACACTTTAACGTGACACTTGGTAGCGCTCAGATAGAATAACACTATCGGCCACCCATCCAAGTAGAGGTAGAGCTGCATGTTGCTTAACAATCCTAATGAACTAACATCGCTTAGTCAAACTACGCCACAAGCGCTATTTGAGTATATATATATTAATAATAACCAATTGGCATCTGAAATTGAAACACAGGTTCCTTCCTAGTTCAGGCTCATGCTTACTCCTGGCTAGAAATATTTATTTTTAGACTTATTAATATGTAATAGAAGTAAGTTTGTATGAATAAAGATTTATTTATTTATTTTATCTGAGTCAAGTTGACATTGCTAACTACTCGTAAAATTAAAAATTGGTTAAGGCTTCGTTCACATGGAAGTACCATTGATAATTATTTTTTTGTTCCAGAAATTGAGTAAGTTATTACATAAGGCAGTTTTGGACCTATGTTGTCTAACATTATTTACTCGTTACACTACCAGGAATCCATGGTTTAAATCTGTCGGTATACTCCTTCCCACGCTGTATATATGTAGTTAGTATCAGTTAATTAGATTCCATAATACAAGCATAGAACTTAGTTTAGGTCTAATCAACAGTGTGTGAATTTATGTATTTATTTATTTATATCTTTTTATATGTGACTACAAATCTTAACATCACATGCACATCCTGGTGTGACCTAAAACAACATGCTTCAACTAAAATCTACTCGTAAGAGAACAGGCAGGTATAAGGATAACATCCTTACGAAGTGGAGGAGATAAGAGCACCAGCAGTATAGATATTTGCACGAGACATCATAATAAACTGAGGGCTTACCATTGGAGGTAAGGATATTCCAGACACAGGAGGCGCGGTGGGTTCATCTCGACCGCTCATGTTGTGACATTGCGAAACAACAATCACTTCACTAATATTTATGAAGATGCCACTCAAAGATAAATTCACCACTACACAGTTATCACTTCATAAATCATTTAAAAATAAATATGAATTAATTTCAAAAACTACCATTGACTTATATCACTAAACTAGTTACCAATCAGTCTAAATTGTACAGTACATAATTAAATGATCATTTTGACACTTTAAATTTATCAACATATACATAAATGCAGAAAAAAAAAATTCATTTCGCCCAAGCCGCCGCATAGGTAAACAATGAGAAATTTGTAGTCCGGCGCCATATTGAAATTGCAACAAACGAAAATTTCAATTTGTCAATAAATCTAGTAAAAGCTTCTTAACGGAGATAAATCTTTTTGTCATTTGTATTGTAAATCACTTGTTACGACAGAATAAAGTCAATAGTATACATATTTACGCGCTAAAACTATTTTATTCACAAATTTATTAACACGAATCACAAACAGGACTTTTCTTTCTCTGTCTGACTTGACTTGCTTGGGCTTGCTTGACTTGCTTGATTGCAGTGCAGTGCTTACTGCTTGCCTGTGGTGCTGTGCTTGCTTTGTTTGATTTGACTGACTGACGGATAGACAGACCATAGAAGACTAACTGACATGACATTCAAACTCGATGGACGTTACTGAACTAGTGAAGAAGCTTGGAAGGAAGTGAAAATTGAAGACCCCTTCAAATTAGAAGCAGGGACCGGAAAACCCCTTTTGGGGATAGCCGATTATTAGGGAAACCCTATGATTAGCTTACCGTGTGATAGGGAACGCTAACCCTATTGATAGGGTTAGCGTTAGAAGGGGTAAACCTCTTGAATAAAAGTAGGTAACTGCTTCTAATGAACTTACCATAATTATACGTTTCAGAGCATTTTCAGAGAGACTTTTGACATATCATTTGTAATGACGTATTCAAGCCCTGCATAAAAATCCAGCTTGTTGGGAATTAATACAAACTGGAATGTCTATTTAGACTGGAGTAATGCTTAATAAACTTTTTAAAAATAAATATAAATCTATCATGGACTTAATATTATAAAAATCTATTAACTCTTTTACTAAAACCTCACTACAAATAATAATGGTCAGTGGTGAAACCAAAAAAAACCTTTCTCCGCAAGCCACTTATACAATACCATGGTACTTACGTAGTACTTACTAATTCCATGTACAATACCTACATTAAAGATTTGATTTAAATCCATGGATACAGGATTGTCGGTCTGTGCTTAAGTGACAATGACTTTTGACATTCTGGAATCCTAACTGTCAATGTCAAATAAGAGTCAACAGTCAAGTCCGTCATTTTTTGTAAAAATATCTGTATTTTTCATTCCAAATCAGAATTTCAGATGTTTCTTTCTGAATCTCAAATCTCAAGCTCATTCATTACTCAAAAGATCTCAGTTTTATCAAATACCCGTTTCAGTATCAATATTTTTTTCGACAAATAAACAATATACGAGGCAAATAATATAAGTACTAAAACGCTGAAGATTGTAGTATTTAAAAGTTGAAATACATTATTAAAAAATATACAAACATAATTCCAACATTGTTGATTTAGTTTGCGGCGATCGTAAAATATATCATATTACGAAGGCGTTTATCGGAGACGAAGCTGAAAAAAATATCCAAAGTAAATCAATCGCGGAATCGAGAGCGTCGTTCGTACGTACTTGTTAACAATTATAATTTTAATGTAAATAGATGCGTTGGCAATGTTGGCATGGGAGAAATTAAATGCCAGCACTTCGTGATTTATGCCGGTAAGATATATATTTATATATTAGGTTTTATTTTAGTTTCTGTTTTGTACCATCTCCTAAGTACAGTAACATTTATTAATTACTCATTATTCTTATTAATATGCTCCATATCACCCAATATTTACAGTATTTAAAAGAATGACACATTGTCTATTACTCAATATCTTGTGAATTTTATTGAAATGGATTCTCACTCGCTCGCTGAGGGCGCAGACAGAAGGGTTCACCTACAATATAACTATACTGTGCCGCAGCAGTACAAAGGTCAGGTTAGGTATTATTCAGCCAAATAAACAAACTTACTTCTGTATGATGAATTGACAATATAAGATTCAGTTAGGAAAATAGTTTCCAATACCATGTTGGTATCTCTCATTGGTATTATAGCTTCATATTTCTAAATATATATGTATTGTGGCATTATTTCTATATTTTTATTTAATTTCAAATAAGTTTTTGTTTTAAGGCCTCTGTAATGTTCTGACAGTAACATTTAATTTAATACAGCATCTGAAATACATAGTTCTTGTATGGAAAAACAAGTATCCAGAGTATCACTTGTAACATTTGTTAAGTCATTCATGTTTCTGATTGTATCGTGGCAAGAATAGGAGTGTCTGCAGGTAGTGCTATACAAATCCAAAGTGTGGTGCCCCCCACTCTCCACATCACACCTTGACTATTGTTTAACAGCATATATAATTGTTGTATGTTAATTGTTTCAGGATCCACTACCTTGCTTTAAAGAAGTATTAATAAGTAAGTTTATCCTCAGACGCATAGCTGAGTTCCTACTTCCTCCTACTAATATTATAAATTTTAAATAGTTATCATGTGAGAAGTGTGAAGGATGGTATATAATTGTTAAGCAGTTTCTGATAAAATTCTTCTATCCAAATAACATTTCTTAATACCAACTGCTGCATTCAGGGATGAGGGCATTTGAAAACAAGCACATTGGCTGATTATGATAGTATACATTTAATTTATAACTAAATGATACATTTAATTTATCACATTATAAGGTAGTAGCATGCATAACAGTAATTAATATTGTTCGATATATTTGTCTTCTTTTATGAGACAAATTGTAAACAAACCTCTGGTGATATTGTATTGACTTATTCCATTACACATTCTGACCAATATCAATAATCTGCAATAATTGTTCACTTTTCTTATGATTTAACACAAAACATGTGAAATATATATGTAGTAACAAAGTTGAGGATCTGTTATGTTAATATATTGGATACCAGAAATATCAATTGATGTAAGGGACATTATGGCGAAAATGAGTTGTATATCATTGGATTCACTATGGATACCGCTCTATCGATTTGTTTTATTACAATTTCTCCATCTCTAAAAAATACCCTTACAGGATACATATGTGGACCAACTAAAATTACATTTCACCAAAATATTTGTTTTCTGTAAAAAATAACGTCAGGCGCCGTGTAAAATAATGTACACCTTTACTTGTGTCCCTTACCATAAATCTCAATCAGTCAATTTTCAGAACAATGTCCCTTACTTTAAGGAAAACATACAGATTTCATACAACGCGGCCAAGTGCGTCGGACTCGCCGGACTCGCCCATCAAGAGTTCCGTCGCAGTAATGTCATAATATAACTTCTTCTTGTAGTTAGAAGATTTGAGTTGATTGAATGAAAGGTAAATTGCGGTTTTTTAGTTAAGTTTTCAGTATGGGATTCCAAAATTTATTGTATTTTTATTCTATTTTTGTGTAAAAATCTTAACTCGGTTTACAGAATAAACAAGTTTTAACAGTATAGGTCTTATAATTTTGGAAAAAAATGGCTGCGGCACACGGACGGAGAGACAGACGGACAGACATGACGTATCTATAAGGGTCAATTCACACCGAGACGCGACGCGACGCGACGATACTCAAAGAGGCCAATGATTTCGCGCTACGCCGCGCGTCGTCGCGAGACGCATCGCAACGTCGCGAGGCGCATCTTAAAATCGTAGCAGGACGACGCCTCGCTGACCGGCGATGCACCGCTGCGTCACGATACGTCGCGCTACGCCGCGAGGCACCTCGAGGCGCAGTGCTGCGTGGTGCAACGTAATCTGAATTCTCACAATGTAATGTGTATCTTTTCGTGTAGTGAATAAAGTATATTCTGAGTCGCTCTATGAAAAATGTGCGCGCAGCGTCGCGCCGCGTCGCGTCTCGGTGTGAACTGACCCTAAGGGTTCCGTTTTTGCCGTTTGGCTACGGAACCCTAAACGTGATGATTGACGATAGTATCTTTTAAATAACACATAATAAACTGTTATAGAATCTTGTGAAAAGCCTTTTAAATGGTTATATTTAGTAATTTATGTCCTATGTTAACTTGCAGTTACCCCGTGACCAATTTGTAACTGCAAGTTAGTAGCAAGTGTAAACTAACTTTATATACTTATTTTTATTCCAATAATGTTAGTTAAGGTAGTACAATAAAGCCTTTTTTAAAATTTATTAGTTAATTGTAATTGTAGATGCAGTGATAGAAAAAACATTAATGCAGAAAACATTACATTAGGTTATGTTATGGGAGAAGTTTGACCTCATGTTCAGAGACAAATGATTACTAATCAGAGATTATGACAGATTCTTGTCATTTTATCTATGAATATTTCGGCCATTAGTTAATTTCGATTTAATTGACGTTTATGAGTACGGGCAGTGAGTGTAGGGCCACATCTGCGGAACGTACGGCGCCGAACCTTCCGCTCTATGACACATCAGTAGAAATTACGCCGCGTACTGATGTGTCATAGATAACTTGAAATACACTACGAGCGTATTTAGCGGAAGGTTCGGCGCCGTACATTCCGCAGATGTGGCCCTACACTAAGACGCAGTAGTGGTGATCATCGAGATTAATTACTTTGACTGCCAATATAAGGGAAAAACGCACAACGGTGTTTCGCCCATGTAATGCCAACCACATCATAAAACACTTATTTCCATAATAAGACAATAATTACCCACCATGTATATAAAATTGGTTTTATAACGTCAATACCATTGATGAAACAGTCATCAGTTTCACCAAATAATTTAAAGTTACATTAATTTGCAATACTGTAGAAGCCCTTTACAGTACAATTACGTATAGTTTTCTAATCTGCTTCTTGCTGCTTACTTTACTAATTTATGTGTTACTAATTTATCTATACTACTAATTAGAAACGCGAGGGACAACTAAAAATGTTTTTATTGAGCAGAGAAATTGGTCAGACATAAAAAAAAATAGGTAAAATAAAAAATCGTGTTTTGGCTCTCCTGAAAAACCGTGTTTTGTCCTTTACATTAACTGATATTTCTAAAATATTTCAGATACTACGAATCGGAGATTTGATACGCCAATAAAACCCATCAGAGAAATTTTTACCCTCTGAATTGACAACCCTACTTCAAATCATGTTTTGGCAGTTTTTAGGAAGAGATGAGTGAATGACTCAACCAATCTCCCAGCCAGAGAATCTTTCAAGTTTATAGTAATATAGAAAGATTCTCTAGTAAACATTTATGTATAAATATAATTACTAATAGGGAACCATAGTCATAAGTACATGGAGTACCATGTGAGAAAAATGATAATTCCTTAATTGGTGTTTGGTAGTCGTCACACGGTACTTCTATTGGTGGTTGGTGATGAGTGGTGTATCACCGGCAGAGTGGTGTTGGTGATGTGGCGCGGCGGCGGGTGGCGGGTGCGCGCGGGCGCGGCGGCGGCGGCGCTGGTGGTGGTGGTGTGGGCGCTGCGCGGCGAGCCGCTGTCGGCGGCGCGGCGGCGCGAGGCGGGCGCCGCGGTGGCGGGCCGCGAGCTGCCGCTCATCTTCATCGGCGGCGTGCCGCGCTCCGGTACCACGCTGATGCGCGCCATGCTGGACGCGCACCCCGACGTGCGCTGCGGCCAGGAGACGCGCGTCGTGCCGCGCATCCTTATGATGCGCCAGCACTGGGCGCGCAGCCAGAAGGAGAGCGTGCGCCTCGAGCAGGCCGGCGTCTCCAAGGACGTCGTCGACAACGCCATCGCCGCCTTCTGTCTCGAGGTTAGCACAACATGCTACACGATACACGCTACCTACTCTTTGTTGGAACAGATTAATCAATATTTACTCTGACCCAAGGTTGATATTGTTCCGATCACTGTTATTTCGCGAGTTTGGGGTCATTCAATTTTAGTTTATCACGTAGGCATTACAAGTATGAATGTTATTGGTCCATATCGCTAGTGAAGATAAACAAATGCGCATAACCTAAGTCGGGGGCGATATTTTTAGGCGTAACATTGCAGGTACATATTGTAATTTTATGGTTGAATTGCGACATAATCGCCGCACAGGTAGGTTAGGTACTCGCCGCTGTTGCTACTGAGTAGGTACTCAACCACGTATCGAAGCCACTTCAGTAAAAACGATGGCAATTTATGGCGTGTTTTATTTATGTCGATTGTAGTTGCATTGTAGGTATGTGTCGTTAGTTATCGGCATACGGTATATACTTGCATTATGGTTTGTAGGTGTAATTTTGAATTGAGTACTGAAAGTATTGTAAAGATGAAAAATGATTAATGAGCTGTATCGTTTGAGACTTGTAAAGAGGTGTGGTGTGTGTGCACAGGTGATCGTGCGGCACGGCGAGCCGGCGCCGCGGCTCTGCAACAAGGACCCGCTGATGCTGAAGATGGGCACGTACGTGCTGGAGCTGTTTCCGAACGCCAAATTCGTGTTCATGGTGCGCGACGGGCGTGCCACAGTGCACTCAATGATCACGCGCAAGGTGACAATCACCGGGTTCGACCTGTCCAGTTACCGGCAGTGCCTGACCAAGTGGAACCACGCGGTGGAAGTGATGTTCCGCGAGTGCAAGATGCTGGGCCCGCAGCGGTGCCTGATGGTGCGGTACGAAGCGCTGGTGCTGCGGCCGCGCGACACGCTGCGCGAGGTGCTGGAGTTCCTGGGGCTGCGCTGGACGGAGGCGGTACTGCACCACGAGCAGTACATCAACCAGCCGCACGGCGTAGCGCTGTCCAACGTGGAGCGCTCGTCGGACCAGGTGGTGCGGCCCGTGAACCGCGACGCGCTCGACAAGTGGGTGGGCGCGCTGCCGGCCGACGTGCGCGCCGACATGGCCGAGCTGGCGCCCATGCTGTCGGTGCTGGGCTACGACCCGTGGGCCAACCCGCCGCGCTACGACGACCACCTGCCGCCGTTCGACCACAACCTCGTGGCCGTCGCGCCGCCCCACAACAGACCGCCTTAGCCACTACGCACACAAACACACAGACACACCTACTATATTATTATATACTAAATCCAATACCTTATTTGATTTTATTTGTTTTCCCCTCCTGCTGCGCTAAAATACATCCTAAGACAAAGGTATTGTCTTGATTTTTATTTCCTGTAATGACATAATATATCTTAATTTCTATATGAAGAGAAGTGATAAAAGATAGAAGAGCGATAAGACAAAGCTATTGTTCTTTAAATTATACTAGCAGAGCTCCGCGGTTTTATCCGCGTTATGCCTGTTCCCGCGGGAATTTCGGGATAAAATATATCCCATGTGTTATTCTGATGTATAGCCTATACTACTGGCAAGTTTAATCCAAATCCGTCCAGTAGTTTTAAAAATACCCAACGTAAAATAAAACGTTTCAACCCCTTTTTATGTCAACCCATTTCAACCCTGTTTTCGCGATTAAAAGTAGCCTATATCCTTCTCAGGCTCTGGACTAACTGTACTAAATTTCATTTAAATCGGTTCCGTAGTTTTGGCATGAAAGCGTAACAGACAGACAGACAGTTACTTTCGCATTTATAATATTAGTTAGGATGTTTGTATCTTAGCCGCAGTGGTCATAAATCCTAGTGACTAGGATGCATTCCAAGGACTAGGAGCTAGTCTTAAATAGGTTTGAACATAAAGTAAGTTTAGTTTAGGTTAGTGGCCAGCCGTTTGTCCAGAGTTTTTAAACCGCCTCTAAGCAACCGACATGGCCTAGCCATTTGACAGTCAAAATATATAAATATTTATTTGTCATTACGGTAAGCAACATACTGCTCAGAATGCTAAATGTACTAAATCAACTTACAAATTAGCATTTTATCAACCTTAAGTGTGCTTTCAAATTATGCGTTTCGTCGTATGTTTTCATACAATTTTTAGGATGCGATGTTACATAAATTCATTAGTTTTAGTTTAGCGCCATCTATCGTATTAGAGTTCAAATAAATCCGTTATTGCGTGATTACTATGAACTTCAATAATTTGTACAGATTATAACAGATGTCGCTTATTAGCTTATTACATATTGCTTCAACTGCACGTGCTGTACAGTGTCGGTCTCTATGTCGGTTCTTTATCCAGATTGGTCAGTCATATTTCTAAATATTTCACATTGATTATACAGTACCTACCTATGTTTACAATATATTTTTCAAAGGGTATTGGGTTTAAAGATCACCAACCCGCACTAGGCAAGCGTGGTGATATCTTCACTGTAGGTACCGGGAGATGAGATGAGATGCCGTTGCCCAGCAGTGCGACATTACAGGCTAATATTTTACTTAAATTTTTATACTTGTCACGTCTCACGTCTCAGTGAAGATATCGGCAGTAAAGAAAGGAAGGGAGCGTTATCATCTCTGTTGACTATGTATATTTTATTTTCTTCTGCATTTTATTTTTCAGTTTTATATTCCGTAATCAAATGGTTGGTTGTATTGTAAATGCCCTATTGGGGGTAAAGTAACTAACATATTATTTGCTAATTTATATCATAATCATCATATTTAAAAAAATGTGACATCAAAATGGAATAGTATTTATTCTATTCTTTACCTAGTACGTTTGTAGTCAGATTTATTTTATTTTTCGTGTATCATGCATGATGGAGATGGGATTTGAGTGGTTACGGAAGGATAAACACAAAGTACCTAGTTGTCGTGTGGCGATGTAGCTCAGTGTTCCGATGTGGAGGGGCAGGGCTGATAAGGAGGAAGTAATCTTCGCGGTGGTCAATCCAAATTAGTTCATTAATATTTTGCGGGTTTATGATAAAGCTTCAGGTTATAAATACTTCTTATAAGTAGTATAAGTACACGGTTTTTTTTAATCGGTCAGTATAGACAAGGCTCTTTGATAAAAGTAAAATATTTTACTTTAATCAAAGGCAAGGCTGAAACTTATACGGTTAAGGTATAATTAACGTGGGGATAAGGTTTAACATACTGAACACTCGGATTCTAAGTAAGTATATGATTTTTTTATAAAAAAGTTTCGTCAGGATGTGGGGTTCCAGGTTCTGATAAAATAAATAAAAAGACAATTAAAAATATGGAATATCTACCTAATTGAATATCGAATATAGTTACATATCAATTGTACTTATCATAAACTATTGAATGATGTTGATAGACCCATTCTGACCACAACGTATAATCTATTTTTTTTGGATTGGCCAAAATGTGGACCAATGTCGTCAATTTTCCAGCCGAAGACGATTGCTTCTGCTTCTGAAGAGGAAAAAGGTTTAGAGATAGGGTAAGAATGAAATAAAATTACTTAACCTTTTTCCTTTTCAGGAGCAATCGTCTTCGGCTGGAAAATTGACGACATTGGTCCACATTTTGGCCAATCCAAAATAAATAGAGTATACATACCCTAGTAGCTGTTCACAAAGTTACACCACGGTAATAATAAGATAGTATTACCGTGGTTACACTTCGTTTGTTACATACCCTGTTCACAAAGTTACACTTCGTTTGTACTAGATATCAACATCGGTCTAATTACTTATTTATAAAACATAAAGCTAAGACCGAACGCGATGTTAAAGTTCACGTCAACAATAACAATGTCGCCGAATACGTCCTTCCGAGGTCGTTCAGTGACCGCGCCGGATGGGTTCCGCGAGGAGTGGAGGTCGGCTCGGTGCTCGGTGGTTGGCTCGGAGCGGTGGACGCGCCGCGCGCCGGCTGCAGGCGAGTAGCGGCGGGGGGCGGCGTCCCGCGCGCCGGTCGCTTGCCGCCGCGGCCGACCCGCTCCGGCAGACAGTCACATGGAGTCGGTCGCGCAGGGAGCACGCACCACCGCGCTAGCCACACATACACCACGTGCGATACTAAGTGTTGTTTGTTGACTTGCCACCGAACGTACACTACGCTTTCACTTACGAATAATGTATTTTTGTACGACCGGTATTACATGCAGTTATTGTGAGTGCGCGGGCTTCTATCAGGTCGAGTAAAGACGGATTAAGTTTAAAGTCGTTTGATCGACGGGTGGAGGGATGTACGCGAGGTCCAGGTGAAGAACCCCAAGAAGATGTTGGCTGCCGTGTATGTGGTAGTGTTGTGCGCGTGGAGTGCGCTGGGCGCGCGGCCGCCCGAGCTGTCCGTACCGCTTTGCTGTCCCGCCGGGCAGCAGCTGGCCGTGGAGGCGCTGGCGGCGGCGGCGCTCGGCGCAGAGGCGGCCGCCGCCTCGTGCCGCCCGGCGCCGGACGCGCCGCCGTTCGCGCCCCTAGTGTATGCGCCGGTCCGGAACACGTTCTTGAAGCGCGGCACGCTGCCGGCGCACTGGCACATCGCAGCGGGCGCGTTGCCGTCATGTGCCGAGCTGCGCGTGCTGCCGGAGCACGCGGCACCGTTCGCGCTGCTGGCCAACAACGCGTCGCTGCTGCTGCGTAGCTCGAAGAAACCATTGCCGACAAGCCGGTACTGCGCAGACAGCGGGGGCGCGCTCGTGTGCGCCGAGGACGCGGCGGTGCGGCCGCCGTCCAAGTGCTGCGCGGAGGGGCGCGTGTACGACGGGGCGCAGTGCGTGGAGGACGCGGCGCACGCGCAGCGGGTACTAGAGGAGCTGCGCGCGCTGCTGAACGGCAGCTCGCTGGGGCTGGGATTCGGGTGGCCAGCTTGCGCGGGCGGGTCACGGTACGCGGTGGCGGGTGGCGTGGCGCAGGGCGCGCTGCTGGAGGGCGGCGCGCTGGCGCTGGGCGGCGCGCGGCTGGGCGCGGGCGCGTGGTGCGCGGAGGCGGTGCGCGGCGAGGAGGGCGCGCGCGTGCTGGCGTGTGAGGCTGCGGGCGCGCGGCCGGTGCAGGCGGCGCGGCATGTGCTGTACGGTGCGGGGCTGGCGGTGGGCGCGGCCTTCCTCGCCGCCACTCTGGCCGCCGGGTTCGCGCTACCGGCGGCACACCACGCGCTGCACTGGCGCTGCCAGACCCACTACGTGGCGGCGCTGATGCTGGGTGACGTGCTGCTCGCCGCCACACAGCTCGCCGGAGACCAGGTGCCACCGACGCTCTGCCGCGCTCTCGGTGAGTTTCTCTCTCAGTTGTTGTGCAATGCTTACAGCTGATGCTGCTCGCCCGACCATAACCTTCCATTGTTTGTTCCATGTACCGGCAGCTGTCTGCATGCATTTCCTGTTTCTCTCCGCGTTCTTTTGGCTGAACACGATGTGTTTTAACATCTGGTGGACTTTCCGGTAAGCTCAACATTACTTTTACATAGATATTCATTTCTAATGTTCTACTGAGTTCACCCTAAAAGTGCACACGTTGGATGAAATTTTAACCGTGGCGTGGAGTAGGTTCGCTCACGTAGTGTGACATGCCGCACATTACTCATTTTGTAACGGACAAGACGAATAGAATTTAATTATGCGTAGGTAATTTTGTCATGTTAGTATGTTCGTGATGTTGATAATATGATGGTCCCAGGGACTTTCGTCCGACGAGCCTGGAGCGCGGGCAAGAAGCGTGGCGGCTGCGCGTGTACATGGTGTATGCGTGGGGCGGGCCGCTGGTGGTGGCGGGCGCGGCGGCGCTGCTGGACGCGCTGCCCGCGGACGCCGCCGCCGCCTTCCTGCGCCCGCGCTTCGCCGTGCAGCGTTGCTGGTTCTACGGCGATATGGAGATCCTCGTCTACTTCTTCGGGCCCGTGGGCGTGCTGCTGCTAGTAAACCTGGCGCTCTTCATCTCCACCACGCGCCAGCTCACCTGCGGCCTGTGGCGCCGCGACGAGGTCAAGTCCACCTCAGAGAGGTGAGCCACAGTCCCCGGCACACCGAGGGCCCGAGGTCCTGCACCGAGTGGTGGACTATAGTATATGTTTGTGTGTCGTGTCCGCAGGGCTGCGCTGGGGCGCGTCTGCGCCAAGTTAGTGGTGGTGATGGGCGTGACGTGGGGCGCGGACGTGCTGTCGTGGGCGGCCGGCGGGCCCGACTACATGTGGTACGCGACGGACCTGCTGAACGCGCTGCAGGGAGTGTTCATCTTCCTGGTGGTGGGGTGCCAGCCGCACGCGTGGGCCGCCCTGAAGCGGGGCGCGGCGGCGTGCTGGCGGCGCGGCGCGAGGGACGCGCCCGGCGCGCGCGCCACGCACTCCTCCACGCACCTGCCGTCGTGCGGCGAGTCGCTCACGCACACCACGCAGGCGCCGCCCGCCGGCGCGGCCGCACCCGCGCCCGCCGCTCCCGCCGCGCCCGCCAGGCTGCCCATGGAGACGGTGTGCTGAACCACCGCCAGCAACACACGATAGACAATCAATATGTGCGAATTATGATTTGCGAACACTTGACGGACCGTAATTTATTATGATACAGTATTATTTTTGTATTTGTATTGACGAGTGCGATGGGTGAACTGTGAAATGTGTAAAAACGTGGCGTGACGCCAGGAGTACGGGTGGTGTCCTGGTGTCCTGTGTATAGTGTATGTGTATACCCTGAAGAATATATCGAAAACGATTAAAACAATGGTGATTATCGGAATCTCTTGCCCTGTTACATTGGCTGTTAAAAATAAAATCCTATAAACCTTATTTGAGTATTTCATTTGGGAAGATCGCGCGTTGATGTCTTTTGTTTGAGCCAACGTTGTGCGGCGCGAGGCCTGTGGCCGCGAGGATGCACCGCGCACGACCGCTGGTATACTCTGTAGGATACAGCCACCCGCGGCTTCACTTATGATCTAAGTACTAAACAAATCTTTATCAACTATTTTTAAATAGGTACTTATTCATTGACTTGATTCTCTGAAATAAAATAAAGGAAATCAATATTACATAATATAGTCTATATTATCTAAGCTTTATTAAGGGTATTCCAGCAAAGATACACTGGGTCTGAAAGCAACGCCAAAGGTAGGGTTAAGTAAAGTAATAAATAAGGTAATGTTGAAATGCACGCGGAGCGCGGAGTGCGGAGTGCGACGGCAAGGCCGGCGAGGTTCGCCGGGCGCGGGAGCGGGAGGCAACTTTCTCGCGCGGGGCGGAGCGGCGCGAGTGCGTCCGCCCGGCCGCTTCCACGACTCCTTTGTTCGAGGATATCATTCACGTTTACTACTCTCACACATCATTTCCAGTACGATATTTTTTTTTATTTTAATATGGCTCCTCACCCACGGACGATTATCGATCATACAGATACGCGACCCGTTATTTATAGGCTGACTGTGTGTGTAAGGATCTCTATTTCGTGGGTTATTCCACGAAATAGCAGTAAGTGCTTCGCTCTTCCGTGGGTTATTCAGACAGGCATCATTCGGGACCATTCGGCGTCATACGACGGGAATTCGCTTGATCGGAACGAGTGAATGCCTCACGTCACGATGAACTTGTTGGAGGCGATAACAGATGATCATATGTATAACGATCATCGGCGAAGGTGAAGAGGACCATTCACTACATACCTAGTATAAAACAAAGTCGCGTCTGTTTGTCTGTTTGTCTGTATGCTTTAAGTCTTTAAAATTACGTAACGGATTTTGATGCGGTTTTATGTAATAGGTAGAGTGACTCAAGAGGAAGGTTTTTACGTAAAAAAATTCCCGAAATTCCCACGGGTACGGGCACAACGCGGGTAAAACCGCGGGGCGCTGCTAGGTACAGATAAAACAACACGCATTGACATATCGATCAGATCACTTCAAGGGATCACACCTGTTGTAGGACCTGACCAGAGTAAATCATTTATTAAATTCACCAATACGCGATAGGTACTCGTATAAGTGTGGTGAATGAAACAGGGCCGTCGCGCGTGAGTATCGTGCGGAGGTCGCGGCGAACGCAGGAATGCCGCCGCACTGTGGACCGCAGTGAACACCGTAAATGTCACCCCGAGGCCTCGCTCGACCATAAATAGCTGCGGTAGTCAAGTGAATATGGACTTAACCACACAATGCTGCAGAGCCGATCACTCGCTGTTATTGGATACATAATTGATGTTGGACTTATTTATAGGTACCCGTCACTTGTTTTGATAGATAACAATGTGTTTCTACCTAATATTGACGTGATCTATTCTCTACGCATACTCCGCGCAGTGCACATCACTAATTGTTATGGAATCACCACCATCGTGTTTTGTAAACGTTTCTCTACACGGAATGTGAGAACACACCCAACGAGTGTGTTTGCAAGAGTGGAAGTCTCGTGACGTTATAAGTACCAACAGTCACTGGGTACAGTATTAAGATTAAGAATTAAGATAGATTTTGTAAAAAAATGCCTATTTAGTAAAGTTGAAGGCCATCAATAAACCCGTTGATTGGGAGGAGTATGGCTGACGCGGCTCGCTGCTGGGCGGAAGTCGTCGCCTGCTCTAATGGGACGGCTCGTTACCAGCGGCTCGCTACTCGCTCCTCGCCACTCGCCGCCCAAGCTCACTCATCTATCTTAACAAAGCTATCACATCCAATATTAGTCCAGGCGCTAGAGGTAGTTGAGTATGCAAAATCCGAGTGACGGCAACTAGGTATGACCGGATTCTTATTCCTGAGATCCTAAATAATGACAAAACACATCTTGCCGCCGGGTGTGCTGGTCCCTTCCCGCTCCCTTCACATCCCCTCTTCGCCCATACAGTAACCATAGCTAGCGCGCGTACGCGTTTAGTGTTTCTACATCTATTGACGTAAAGACGTTGCTTTGTTAAGTCGTGTTTTTATATATACACTAGCTGTGTTACGAAAATAATCATTAAAATGATTTTATATCATGTACTCAATATATTCCCTTTACGAATAAGAGAAGAGGGATAAAAAAATATGGACCAAAAATTGAACGGCAAGTAAGGTCCGACCGAAACTGGTTTTCCAGCCGAAACCGAAACCGAAACCGAATGTTCGGCCGTGGCTTCAGTTTCGGCCGAAACCGAAACCGAAACCGAAACTCACGTGGTCAAGTATAAAATTCCGTAAAATACTGAAATTTTGTGAATTTTACCCATTATTCTGTATTAATTAGGACATTAAATAGAAACACAGTTCCGTAGTGAAATGGCAAAAACGGAGCCCTTTTCATTGTATCATAGGTACTACCTGTCTGTCCGTAACTATGTCACAGACCTTTTTTATGTAGAGTAGGTTACCTAGTGCTTACCTAGAATGCAAGTATCAAAATAGTAGGATAATTGAATAAAGGCCTTTATTTGCCTTATATTATCTTATTTTATAATTCTCTGACATCTCAAGATATTTAACAAGTTTAGGAAAATTAATTCACTGAGCACTGTTTTACTTACTACCACATCCGATAGCCGATAGATAGATTTCCGACAAAATCGTTCCGATACGGCCATTTGCTCGATAGCTTAGTGCGTGCAGGTCATCATGGCAGACTATATTAGAAAACTTTATTTGCTGTGTCTATTATATTTGAGACGCAAAAAAAGATCTGTCCACAGACAGTATTGGATACATCCCATTGTGGAAGCTAGATATTCAGAGGGAGCATTTTATACTATTTTTAGCAAGCTACAAAACGCACCTAGAATGTTTTTTAATTACTTTCGTATGAGTGAACCCACATTCAATTATTTGCTAATTCATCTCACAAACAGTATCAAGAAAAAAGACACACATTTTCGAATGGCTGTGGGGCACACAGAGACAATTTAGATACACGTATAGCACACATACAAACATTATCGTCCGACGGCTCACGGGCGTCCGATGGTGCCGCCAGCATATCGGTGTCGGCTCCGATATCCGATATCGGGCCGGACAATATGAAAGACAGGTACATATTTCATACATTTTACTTACCCCGATATCGGATCGGCGTCCGACACCGATATCGGATCGGATAATGTGAAAACGCTCTAAGTTGTGTTGCTACAGAGCTATCCGAACGGCGCACGACAATTCCCGTACAGGGCCGCCAGCGCCCGCCAGTGTGTTGCCGCGAGAAACGAAATTAGGCGAGCGTGCACGACAACTACCGAAATCAGTTACGGTTTCGGCAAAAGTTTCGGCCAATTTTAGGCCGAAACCGAAACTGCCGCCGAAACTTGATTTTTGGCCGAAACTCGGCCGAAACCGAAACCGAACTTTCGGTCGGACACTAACGGCAAGATCCACATTATTATTCTTTGACCTTTTCTTCACTTAAATCCGTTGGCGAAATTCGGTACTCATATTATGCATACATACTCACTTACCTCTAGCATCCGGTCTATATGTTAACATCACGAAATCGGACTGATTTCTTCAACTGAAATGATAACAAATTTTTTGGCTCTATTTTAGTTTTCTATACTAATATTATAAAGCTGCAGAGTTTGTTTGAACGCGCTAATCTCAGGAGAACTGCTAGTCCGATTTGAAAATTTCTTTTTGTAATGGATAGCCACATTCAACGGGAGGGTTATAGATGATAGTTGTACTGTGGTTATAGGCTACTTTCATCCTGAAATTCATACGGGAACGGGTACAACGCGTGTATAACCGCGGGGCGCTGCTAGTTATACGATAAATGAATGTGACAACTGTGCAGTGTGCACCATTCCATTCCATTTCAATTATCCAATGTTAGTAGGTACACTATATATTTGCAAGTCATCGTCGCTAAATACTATGAGGAACAATTAGCTGATGAAATGAATTTATACAAAACAATAATATAGATTAAAAACAATTCGTCACTGCATTTCTTTGAATACTATGTGAAGTTTCGAATAACGTTAATATTGAGGGCAGTGTGTGATTGCGCCACTGCGCGGCGCGGGCGCGGGATGTCCGCGGACTACCGCCCGAGAAGTCATTACATCACCCCTCTTGCCACTGCTCACGCGATCGCCACCGTAATAGGTGCTACGACACATTTGAAGATATTACGCAACAAACAGCACCATTGTAATTTGAATTTAATACTCACTTAGCAGATAGAAACGTCAATCACGACAGGGTTCATTCACTTGTAACTCAATCTTTTTTTTGGCAGGCAGATGTTATACAGTAAAAAGGAAAAGAGAATGGTGGGTGCTGCGTAAGCGCACATATACCACCTTACCACGGCCAGGCAAGCAGTCCTCAATAGTTGGATTATAGGTGCATTCTCTTAAATATCGACATAAATGTAAGTAAAAGTAAATACATATTTAACATGATGTATCCTGCGAGGTGCGGGGAGGGTAGGGGGGGGGGGGCAGGACCAAGTGCCGCCGAGGAGGTGATAACGCGCTGCTCCAAGCTATAATTAGCCGCGAGTGATTCCGATAACACAGTCCTACCACAGGTCCTACTGTTCCGCCAATTTCACCCAGCTGTCGTAAAACTTAACAGCAAACAATTGAAGCTGCTAGTTTATAATTAAGTACAGAACTGTACAGTTATGAACGTATCAAATCATAATATTTACGAAGAAGAAGACTCTTCATTAATCACTCTTGACTTTATGTTTATAGTTTACTTTTTTAAATAATCCGGACACCATCACATGTGACTATGACAATAGAACACTCTTTTTGTGTACGAGGGTTTACCTTGAATGATTAAAATATTACGTACTGTGATATATTGCGCACGCAGCCTCTAAGCGGAGTGTTTTACCACTCCGTTCACCGGTACCCGCGGTAAAAATATTCAATGTCACTTGATATCTTTCAAGGAACTCCTACACCCGACACCAATTTGTTCATTTCTACGTTCTTGTGCGAATTACTCAGAATAAAAGGTACGTTTACATTGGAAGTAGTAAATAGAAACCGTTCGTTCGGTGGCAGTGCCTATAACAATCAGGAACAAAGAACGTTATCGATGTTCGTAAATGGAGAGTGACTCCCCGCGCTAATCAAGTGACGTCGTGTGCGAGGCACGCGCGCGTCCTCTTATGTCTAGATAGGATAAGCGCTCCCCGGCCGCGGGAAGTGTGTGCGCTGACATTTACAATGAGCGAAAACTAATACACTGGCGTGCAAAAAAATCGGGCCACCCTTAAATTCTTCAATAATTTTGTAGCTACATCAAAGATATGCCGCGCAGGTAATTAGGGTGATTAGTACGGTTTGTTTATGTCAATATTTGTCACTAAATTCTCGGAAATGCACCTGTGGACACTACAATAAGCAATACACGGAAAATAGGGAAATTTTGCCGAAATTTGTGTATTGTTCTAAGGGGTATAAATCGGGATATCGGGGGTTTAGGAGTTTAGTTGAGTTTGATTTATTAAACGAGACACTTCTGCCGTTACCTTCCACTATCAGAAACATTGCAAGATGGATCTGACCGAAGCTGAAGCCTCCCAAGTTGTG
Source organism: Cyclophora punctaria (assembly GCA_951394245.1). NCBI lineage: Eukaryota > Metazoa > Arthropoda > Insecta > Lepidoptera > Geometridae > Cyclophora > Cyclophora punctaria. The sequence goes on from OX596172.1 coordinate 84,306, forward strand.
ACTCTACTTGAAACTAGCCAAAGTCAACGTCAAGTGGCTCGGACACTGTCAGTGAGCCGTTCTACGGTCCAGAGAGTGTACCAACGATTTCTTGAGACTGGTGGCTTTATAAGAAGACGCGGTTCAGGTCGGCGAAGAGCCACCTCCGAACGTGATGATCGCTTTATTGTGACGTCATCTCTAAGAAACCGCCATCGTACCGGGGTTGACGTCCAAAATCTCCTGAGAGAAGTGAGGGGTGTCAACGTCAGTGAATGGACAGTTAGGCGACGACTCAAGGCAGCTTCCTTGACACCACATAAGCCCGCCACTGGCCCAAAACTCACCCCAGCCCACCGCGTAGCAAGATTACGTTTTGCTCGAGAGCACGTCAATTGGACGTTAGAAAATTGGCAGAAGGTACTGATTACAGATGAGAGTCGCATGTGTCTTCATGGTGCTGATGGTCGGGATTTTGTGTACCGGCGACCAGGAGAAAGATATGCCCCTTGCAACATGCGAGAAACTGTGTCATATGGAGGTGGCTCGGTTATGTTCTGGGCTGGCTTCTCTTTCGAAGCAAAGACCGAGCTGATTTTTATCGAAAACGGATCCCTAACAGCTGCAAGGTACATAACGGAAATCCTAGAAGATCACGTCGTGCCTTTTGCCCCTTATATTGGAGAAGATTTCCTTCTTTTACAAGATAATGCTCGCCCACACACTGCAAATAGCGTCAAGCAATATCTGGAAGAGGTCGGTGTGAACACCCTTGACTGGCCAGCTCGAAGCCCTGACCTGAACCCCATCGAGCACGTGTGGGATCACCTAAAAAGAAGAGTTCGGCGGCGCCCAATAGTACCCAGTAATTTAAATGAATTAAAAACTGCGATTTTGGAAGAATGGGAGGCTATGCCACAAGATATCCTTAAAAAATTAGTAAAATCAATGAAAAACCGATTAAAAACTGTTATTAGGAATAGGGGTGGCAATACCCATTATTAATAAGATGATAATTAATAATAAAAACTTTAATTTATCCCAGTTAATTACGATTGATTTTGTACATAGCATAGGGTAAAAAACAATTTATTTTAAAAAAATCATTTTTATTTTAAATCTTGGTTGAAATTGACTGATTTCAGTTCGATTGGATATGTAAATCACAACATTATTCTTGTACAAAGAAATAGCTTCAAAAATCCAGTTAAGCTAACCATAAAACCATTTTAACTGGGTGGCCCGATTTTTTTGCACGCCAGTGTATAACCGATGCGAGTCGTCCTTGACACCAAAGAGCCATGACAATATTCCTTAAGGGCTGGTCAGTTAGCAGGGCCTATACCACGCTCAAAAGTAGTGAATGTCTATTGTTCAATATACGAAGAGTACTAATGTGTACTCGTAGTTCTAGTCAGGGCGGAGGTTTGGTGTACTGGGAAATATAGATGTTTGCGTAGTTATTATAGGCGGGTTGCTTCTGCTTACGCTCACACCTAAGTTGTTAACACAAAATGTCAGTCTCAACGGGTGAGAAAATGAAAAATCGTGACTTTCTACTGAATGCCCGAATGCCATTTAAGTTATGAAATAATGCTTATTTGACATTTAACGGCGTCTCAAAATCAACAAACTTGTGAATTTTGTAACGAACGTATGTCACCATACCATAACCAACCGTTTGGAACAACTCGCCCAAGTCAATACAATAGTATTTAATTTTAATTTCGTTTCAGAGAAAGTTGTACATATCGAGAAAATAAGTGAATCTGGTCAAAATTCAGTCCTCACTACTTCCCGACCCCATGGTATCTTTGTCGGGCTTTTCATTTAAGTGTTTCTGGTCGTCTTGCACCAGAATTTACGAGTAACTAATTATGTAGTAAATCTCATTAGCAGATAAAGATGGTTTACTAAACCAAGCCTTACGAAACGCTTGGAAATATTAAACCACGGACGGGATAAGATAAGTACGTGACTAGAATAGATTTACAATCATCGCACTTCCTTATCTTCATCTACGAGTACAGTTTGATAAATATTATCACAGGTTCTCGATGTATGTATATGTCACTATACTACCGTGACCATCAAAAAGATCATTGTTTTATGAATTAGGTAATATATCTACAGGATTACTTGCGGTATTTACACCCTATCATAATAGTAATTCTGTTGATTAGGTTCATTCATTTCAGGTAAATTATGTAGCAATTTAGTACTGACGAAGTATGAACTAAAAGATATAATATGCATTAATTAGATTGTATGATTAATGATAATTGTCTCGCGGACAAAGGGTGAGCTTCTACCCATTGTATCATAAGTATTCTACAGTAAAGTGATAATGGTAACAATACTGTTATGATATGAATCACATGAATCTTTGTGCGAATCGAATGGGTCGTGAAATGATTCACACAAAAGTGGCAAAGCTATAAGCTGAACGCGGTGTGATCCAGGTACTGTACTGATGACCTCAGACAATGTTATACGACAGCACGCTGTCTGAACATATCTCAGTATTCACATTGGCACTTGAAAAACTGATACTCAACTGCCATTCAAGTAGTAAACGTTATTCACAGTAGTCAAGGCCGCCCATCCCCGCGGTGTGGTAACTATTATGAGTGTTTTGCGCACACACCTCATGCTTGCGTCTCACTCAGTACGTGGCGGCCGCGGCCATTGTCTAACTAACGGATTGCACTTTGAATATCAACTACCTTGAACGACAGTTTCTCGAAAGCATTTGTTTTTATTAGCGTTATGTAGCGCTTCTAAGTTTTTGTATGCTTAAATCTTACTTACTCTTACGTAGGTAATGTACATATATATGTAGTATCATTATAAATCCGTAATAAAAGTTACTCTTTTGGAAAGATGTAAAACTATTTCGTTTAAATGCATCTCTCCGTTATGAGGAGCACGCACCAACCCAGTGCGCCTTGTAATGAGATCTATTAATGAAGTCGGAGTAGCAATTAGGAAGTCCCTAATTAAGGCGCCTCTCCCTCGCCGACCGAAACCTGATGCACCCTCATCCCTCACACACACGGATGAGTGGAAGTGATGAAGCTGATGTATCAAGAGGCCAGTGCGTGTGTCCAGTGACACAGTGGCCGGCACCGGGCGCAGCAGCGAGCACGAGGCGGCGCGAGGCAGGTCGCAGTAAACCGGTGTCGCGCGGAGCCACTGAGCGACTTTCAAAAGTTGTCCAACCACTTCATCGCATTCCGAACATTCGTTTATTCAATTATAGAGTACCTATTGATGTTAATCTACTTTATAGGAGACACAAGTAGAGTATTCACTGTTTCGACTAGGTATTCATATTATTATTAACATGTGAATCAAGTATTGATCAAAAGAATCTTCACTCGACGTCAGACATTACGCAGAGGTTCCACTTGCGCCGGCCATAGAGCCCGGCAGGAGCCTCTCCTGACTCAAGCTCTATTACCTAACCAACACATTAACCAGATTACACGAATTTAGGAGTTGTTTACGAGGAAATTCTTGATTTCAGTGTGTAGTGGAAATGGCGGCGGTATCATTAAGGGCACATTAAACATGCAAATATCCGGGTCCGCGCCCTTGTTTGCCGAGTGCAGCCAGCACACCCCTCGAGTGAACGCGACACGTTTGTGCAACTCGTGTAACTACATAACAATATTGCTCATTGTTTGTTTAGTGTTGCGCTCCCGGGCACGGTCCCCGAATGACGCTCGGGACGTTACACCTCAATTGAGACGGTTAGGTTTTTAAGAAATGTTGAAAGCAATGAATACGATGTGATAATTACCAAAACATCAGCAGGCTCTCTTAACTCACTATCCAGTAAGCTGGTTGATGAAATGTTTTGTACTATTTTGTGGCCATCAGAGGCATCAGAGTCGGTTATTGATTAGGTGCACTATTTTGTTAGTGTGAAACCTGCCGCCGCGTTGCTCTCTGTACCATCGACTGCAACACTATGTATAAATTGCCCCTAAAAGTAACTATTTTACTCGTTGTCTGTTTATTTGTCCTGTCGATATTCCGCTGCACTCGACCGTGTCTCGGTGTCACGTCGGCCGCAGCCCGCTGCCCCCACCCCCAAAGCCCCGCTGATTGATGGCACTCTGATAGACGCATCATACACTCCTACAACATGTCACTTACATCGTATTACCGCACGATACTATAATACATACGAGTATAATTTATATGTATACGTGTAATATAATATCATGAAAACACGTTCTCCTATGGATTAAATGAATGTGCCAGACCACATGCCGAAGTTATAGCATATTGTCTCTTCTTCGAGCTACATCGTGCACCTTTGGCTTGGGTGTTACCTGATGTCTACAAATAAACTCATATCATTAGCAACAGTACCTGATGAATTAAAAACCAACTTACCTTAGTTAATCACCATTAAGGTAACTAATGGCATACAATCATTAACGACTGGTACAATGTTGTTGTTTACTTATAAGTTCATCATTCACCGGGGATTGTGTTTCAATAGTTAGACCTTGTCGGAGGCCTTTAGGCGGTCTAAAAACTTCGACAGTACGTTAGGCGGTTAAAAAGTAATATGGCGGCGCCGTCGGACTTATTGACGAAGTATTTATGTCTTCCTTAATGTTCCTTTGTTGTTCGCAGCGGGTAGAGCGGCGCATTATTGAAGTCCAAGTGCAGGCGGGCGCGGCGCGGGTCGCGGGGCGGGTCGTAGGGCATAAGCGGGGCACGCCATCCTTGTCATTGTTGGACGAGATGTGTTGTTGGGTTTATTTAAAGTTAACTATAGGTTGTATAATAAGAAAGTGCAAGCAGTGGACGTGCGCGGCGCCGGTCGTGAGCATGCTACGGTCACGCACCGACATCATCAGGAGCTCCCGACTGCCGCGACCGCGAGGGCCGCCGCCGCCTGGCTGTCTTTGTAAAATAGTGACACCTTATTGTCTACGGGTTTAATATATCAAAGTCGAGTCCATATGTCGACGAGTTATCGTTTTTACCTTCAGCTCAATGCTTTTAATCTTCTTTAATGCCTCAATCAGTTTTGTTCTCTCTGATAATCTGTTCCCTAATCTGTTCCCCAACATCGCTAGTTCTCTAGACAATTCATTATGTATGTTTTAAAGAAAATGGCTGAGTATATAAATTACGCATTTCATGGCAACTGTAGAAACTCCGAAACCTTTCCCATCTATACTAATATTATAAAGCTGAAGAGTTTGTTTTGTTTGTTTGTTTGTTTGTTTGTTTGTTTGTTTGTTTGTTTAAACGCGCTAATCTCAGAAACTACTGAACCGATTTGAAAAATTCTTTTTGTAATGGATAGCCACATTCAACGGGAAGGTTATAGGCTATTTTTCATCCCGGAATTCCCACGGGAACGGGCACAATGCGGGTAAAACCGCGGGGCGCTGCTAGTAAAACTATAAACATGATAGATCACACGATACCTACATAGTACACTAAATATTTGCATTCGTCGCACCTACAATAAGCTAGAAAAGTTTCCTATATAAAATATTTAGTAATTTATGATCGGAGAATGGTACTAACACAAATCTCAAGAGACTACACAAATAACTCATTAATATAACTTTAATCAAGCCGCGATAAGGTACGAGGACGTATAAACTAACATATAATAATGTACTTTAAGCAAGAGATAATGTTCTTGGGTACAGTTTTATAGTATTGCGGTTGATCCGCGTCTAATGTCACCGTTATTCTCGGAAAATGCGGAAATAGTGGCGTGTTCGTTTTTAAATGACTGGTGTCTGAGAGCGCGAGTGGTCGGGCGAGTGCGGTGTGTGCTCAGCGCGGGCCCAGCGCTGGTGCGTCCTATTTGTTGGTGGATGTGGCTCGCGCATGTGTTCACATCCTGGGTGTCGGGTTACACGCGCACGCGCCGCTAGTGACGTGGCACCGCGGGAACTGTACCACTGTTGTTGCAATGACTTGTGTACTGAGAGGGGAAATGGTGCATTATTTGTTCATCTCGTATTTTTATATATGTGTTATTGTCCTCGGCCCTTAGCCTAATTGCTGTATAATATTTACTTCTGAACGATTATGATTTTTATAACCACTCGATACACTTAACCACATAATTTATCTATAAAATAAGTATTTTGTTTTTCTGAACATTACTTGTGAGTTAGTCCGACATAACACCTAACAATGGTAACTAACACCAAACTTAGCAGACGCGACGCGCTCCCGGAACCGGCTGCGCTAATCAACGGGTCGCGTCTCGTCGGTTCACAACACACGCACTGTTTGTCCGACTGTATGCTCTGTCTGCACGGGCCGGGGCTATTCATTCTGAATGTATTAAACGTATGATTTGTTGTAGACGCGGCGAACCGCGAGCCGCGAGATAACTACGAGTGCATACGATAGCCTCCGGCGAGAGCCTATTGTTCAGACATAGAACATTCGACACAGGCACGAGGAGGCCACGACCATAATGCCCACTACAGAGCGTTTTACTCAAGTCTAAAGAGTCAAGTAAAGAAGTGTTCTCATTATCGGAGGTCCATATGTTTTGGAGTTTGCCTTTTTTGAACGACAATGATCGGCGAGCGATGCGATGCGCAGGGCCGAGGTTGAGAAGTCCTCTTCATTAATCAAGAGACTCGCATGTGGCCTTCCACTTCAAGAATTGATAATTAATGTATTATGTATTCGTTTCTTATTTTAATAACATGAATAAGAAATCTATTTTGCGCAGATAATTATTTTTATTGTAGTGAAAAATATGGTTTTGTTATTGAAATTACAGATAGAAAACTCCATTCTCAGCGTTATTCATCCAATTTATAAACATAAAGGTTGCTCTATAGTCAAGTCATAGTTAAGTATTTGAATTTAAACCACTAGTGATTTAGATGGAATAAAACGACTTGAATGGTGACTATTCCGGCGAGTGACACATTGTGAGCGATTTATTTCGTATTTAGTTGGCAAATGTAAATTCAATCTATCGGTGGAATAATTTATTCGTGTTGGCGGCGGTGGCCTCCCACGCAGCTCTCCACCACACCAACTCGACGGCTTCATTCTTCATGACTCTTCATGCGGTTCAAATCAACCGTAGAGCCCGTGACGACACATGTAATTCATCAAAGTATTAATGTTTACATTGCTGCGGGGTGCACAGAGAGGTAGCACATAATGTATCAGTTCGTGGTGAACCTGAACGTGACAGCACGTTACAGGTCGCGTCACGCTGCACTCCGCCGCGCCCCTATGCCGGCGAGCCGCGCTCCGATGGATCCATTACGTGTGAGGCTCCGACTCTGTTTTGTCAACAGTTCACAGGCCTTCCACAAATATTTGTCAGCGCGGTCTGCGTCTGTGATGTGAGCGATATCAGACTTGGATTACTATACCTTCGAATACATCAATATTAAGCGCCAAACCTTTACTTATTTATTTATTTAGAAATATTATTATTCAAATCAATAACAGTTCAGAAAAACAGGTACTCTTTTGCAATTACAAATATACTAAATAAATAGTGTCCATATCTGCTACTCTGAAACCTTTGTCACAGCGCGTCAACAAGGTTAAAGGACTCGCATCGGAGTTGTTTGAGTTTGTTGAGTTTTATGTATGCGACTGAACTACAATTGTATACTGGTGCTATCTACCATTTTACAATAGTTATACATTTTACACAGATTACAATCGATGAATCAGGATAATCACAATCAGTAGCCAGAGGCAGCCGAGCTGCACGCGTCTCGAGGAATGCGAGTCGTATCGCGCCGGAATGTTATCGGCTCCATTGTGTTTTGTCTAATTTTATCATCCGAAACGTGTACCCGTTTGTTCAATGTTGTCTGTGTAAACTTAATTGTTATTTAAAGTAGGTGAAGTGGGTTTACTGATTTGATACAAAGTGGATGTTACGTTACATGAACCGGGTGAGGATAATGAAGACGACAGAAGATCCGCGAGGAGGCCACCGAGCGCGGGGCAGCTGGTGCCGGGAACTCTTGTCCCACCGTAAGCAAAATCAACGATTCGTTGAGCCAGCATCTCCACGTCATCGGGTTCAATCTAGGTACAATCAGAGCGACCGTAAACGAGGGCCTTCCTGTCTCGAGATTCATCTCTAATAAGATTAATTAATTAAATTACGCCTGTCCGCCGCGATCTCCCGCTCATAAATATTTAACTGTTCATTTCCTCGCGAACGTCGGCTTCAATATAATTAACTTTTTGTTTGATTTGTTGTTTTCAATTTGATAATGGAAGTAGCAAAATGTTAATTGTTGGTAATATAATATTTAGGTGAAAGTTGGCGAGTGTTCCGCGTAGCGGCGGGGCGGGCGGGGCGCGTCACGTCACTGTCACGCCGCGCGGGACCTCTCGCACGTCTTATATTATTCATGGTCCCTGTACCTCCTAGTTACCTATAATTGTCTCACAGTGTTTTTCGTGGGACTCCAGTGCGTATCTGTCTTTCCGTTTATCCTCCTCAGAAGAATTGATATGATTCTCAGAAGTCCAGTCTCAAGGTTTGCCAAAGAGCGATGAAGCACAGTACTCTTGGTGTCAAGTTAAAGAACAGAATTTGAAAAACTGAACTGCGCTTTCGCACAAAAATCGCCGACGTAGGCCTGAAAGCTGCTGGACTTAAATGGAGCTGGGTATGTATGCCGTAGTCTTGTGCTAAAATTGCCACAATGTGGAACCCAGACACTGGCAGGAGAAACGACGCCCAGCCATAACGGAGATGACGACCGAGCTTGACGGGTGCTTGTCCAGTTTGTGTCAGGAGGCACTTGACAGAGCTGAATGGAAGGAATGGGCCTTCTAGGCTCGTATAATAAGGTTAGTAATAACGAGGTACCTGCACCGTCAGCACAGAAGTAACTACAAAGGGTTATGTCAACTCAATCGTGGGGAGCAATGAGAAATCCTATTCATAATTATAATTTTGATACACTTATAGCAAATGATACAACTTGGGTAGTTTTGTTGAATTTTGCAGAATGTATAAATGTTGAGTACCGATGAATGGCGTCAGACGGTGGCCGCGCAGCTCCTCAGTGAGGGCGGTGGCGGCGACGTGCAGCGCCCGGCCCGTGCCCCGCTCCCCGGCCGCTCCCCCGAGGCTTCGTCCGTCACGCGCTGTGACGCTGAGCCTCACTGCCCTGGTACCGTATTCCTCCGTTTTCTTGTCGCGTTTCCTTACCGCAGACCTCTCCTCACCAACCCTATACAAGCTTCCATCGAACAATTTGTATCGTATTTATTTAATGTTTCGCTTCACAGGAACGTTATCGTCTATTTTTATTTCAGTAAGATTTCGAGTAGCAGTAACATGTTTTTTGTGAAGTCCGATCACCGCAGCCAAGGTCGCGCCGGTATTTTAGACTGCGACATAAATAATACCCTCGAAATATAAAGTGGGATATATAATATGTATCGCGCGTTTCAAGTTCACAGCCACATGATGTACGGGGAGCGGATGTCGACAGAAAAATATTGTAATAAAAAGTAATTTGAAAGCAGACCGTGATTAATGATCGGAGATTCTGGGAGTTGTGGTACTGAGCTCCGTGGGAGCACGAAGCGCAGTGGTGAACTGAGGCACGAGTGATGCAGTGGCGCGGCGGCGCGGGCGCAGCGCGTTGCGGTAGGTCAGTCACCCGGCCCGGCGCGGGGCAGATCTCGGGCCCGCGCCCGTCTCGCGAAGCACTTGCTCCCAGCTCTCCTCTCTAAAATAATTATTTGTCTCGTCTCTGACTCCGCGAGACACTCGTTCCATTTGGCAACTGTTTGCGAATGTCTTCCGCACATATCTCACGTTACATTCACAAGTGCAGCTATCCATTTATCTTCTTTCTTTTGCGTTAAATCTTGGCAACTGGTAATAACGGAACTGTCAACTTTTCCTATTGACGGAATTAGCATTCTCAGCAGAATACGAGGCGATGACTCAACAAACACCGTGTGACGATACAATGTGTCGTTGCGTGATGAAATAGCATCGCAATCGGAAAGAAACGAAAGTTATGTTTTGATTACATGGGTAAGTGGGTCAGCGCGTCAATCAAAGGTCGTATAAGAGGATGAAGTGTAAAGCAAAGGGCACCCGTAAGGGAATCAGTATACGTGGGTGCAATGATGGGGTCGATCGGTTGCTGAACAAAATGCGGTGAAAACGAAAGTACGATGTGCACGTCACATGAATGTCAACGCAGGACGGCGGGGTCGGCGACCTCACTTGATGATTGCGTTGAGGACTCAACACTATCTTCAGTTTTAAACTGTTGTGCTACTTTACTATCTATGTATAAGAATTATAGGTGTAAGACTAAACTATGTCACTTGCCCAAACTCGGTGACTACTACTTTCATTTATCAACTGCGTAGCGAGACACATTTGCCGGTCGTTTCCAACGAAATATGAGTGCAGAGAGTTTGTACAGGTACACGTACGCGATGATCTCACATCACATGAAAAGAACTCGATCTGTTCCAACGGACCAAACAATGAAGTCTCTATGGTTATCAAATTAAGCTACACTGAAAGCTATCGTCACTCTTCAAATTATAGAGCCTCTTCAGATTGGAACACCTATATAGCGGATAATAGCGGAAGAAAAACTTTGTGATTTCGATACATTCCCTCATAATATTAGTTTAGGCAAGAAGGGACTCACGAGAATATCTGAAGGATATCGAGTTCCTCGAGACCAAAGTCAACAAACGGCTGAAAGTTATATTTTTCGAGTTACTGTTGCCATAAGTAGATGGTAGATAGATAGGTAGGCCATATATTAATATGACAAAGTTGGTTGTCTGTAGTATGATGGAGGGCGAGTACAATGTATTGTAATCAAGATCAAGGTGCATGTTGCGGCGCGCTGCGCGGCTGACACCGGCGAGTGCGAACAATGCGAACATTGACCCCGCTACGAAATGATGCGCGCTGCCATCACTCACTCACAGGTACCCTGAACCGACAGTCACGAGAAGAGCTGTTGTGAGTAGCATCCACTGAATGGTTCGGCTGCACAGGACCTGGACCAGTCGCAATAAGTGCAAAGTAGCGTGTAGTGTATGAAGGTAGAGCACAGAGGTAGAGTAACTCAATAGTGTGAAGTCACCGTTCAGTTGTTTCACCGAACACGTGCGGCGACGAGTCCACACAGATAAATACTGCTATTTAGGTACATAAAAACAAGCGATAGAAACACGATATTTAATACATATAATAATAAGACTTTAAGGAAGTATGAAAAGCTGATCAATCTAGGAGGAAAACATACTCCGAAATGAAAAAATAGATACATATACGGAAGTGGGATAATATAAACTTTAAAATAATATTAATTGAGATTTGATTAATAAGAATCTAAATATACACGAGTATCTATCGTAATAAGCACCTACGACCTATCACATTTAACGTTACCGCAGTGATCCGTCGCCGTCGCTACTCCACTTCAGATCAATTTCAGCATTTACCTTTGAAGTGTCGCTACACTGAATAATTTGAATCGTAAAGTCGGCGGACGGAAATTATTTACGATAGTCGACTCTATCTTTATTCGAATAAGGTCGTAGAACTGAGGCGTCTCATTATGACTAGTTAACCTGTGTGTGTATGATGTGTCTCGCAGTTAGCATAGTATATAAACTGGTCGTAACTAGTGGGAGCAGCTGGTGCGTCCCGTGGCCACCAGACGCCGGGGCTCATGTTACTCGGCGAGTCCGCCGCGACTCGCTAATTAAACTTCACGTTATTTAAAGGTAACTTTTTGGTATCATTTTCCTAATGTCACGTGATACTTTTCCTTTTCAATTCACTAATCGGGAACAAGTCGTTGCTTCGGTAAATGTAATCTAAAATTCTTAAGTCTAGCCTTCAAGTTGCAAGTAAGTAGCATGCAATTCCTGCAGTCAGTACGTGTCACGCGAATGTTGGCTAAGTTGGCACCGTAATAGGTGTGCGAGTCTAGTAGGGTCGGCGCACGCCAACAGCCAATAGATGCAATATCCGGCTCGTCCCCGACTGAGAGGTACGTATGGAACCAGTCTAGAAGTACAGTCACAGATTTCATGAAAATGTCAAGCAATTTAGAACTACATAGTCATATATAATTTTTTACCGATGACTGACATTGATATTAGTTTAATAGATGTTTGAAAATGACAAGTTCCAAAGTATGCTTAACATTGACTTGGGCCGACTGTACGATCTCCTGACCGCGGGCCGTTATTGGAAGCACTCCGTCCAGCGGCGGATCCCACTCCACACCGGATGGCACTCGACGGGCATAGCTCGGGTCGGTCGCCTTCACCTGACAACCCATTACCCATTTCAGAAATAATGGTACACCACACGAGCAAGCAGTCTTGGGATGTGTATCTAATAATGTTTAAAGACTTTTGTAGATAGCTAAGGTTCATAAGTTTATTGAACGCGTTACATAATTTTCATTTATAATACGCGAAGAAGTGTAACAAGATGATTAGAGCCGTGTTGGATATTGTAGTATACTAGTACAATACACTCATATAATACGCAATGTGTAACACCGATACATGTGATGGTATGTTAGTAACATGGTGTTTACACGGTATTGTTTAGTGTAGTGGACACACAATGCGGATACCAGGAGCCGCTGGTAATGTTGACCACCGTTATTAATAAAACATTAGTTACTGCGCAATCCTTATTAACGGCTAAATATTTAACTTGGCTATAACGACTTTGATATAAGAGTAATTACTCAAATTAACTAATGGAAATTAGATTCAAATGATGGAAAATGGTTATTGTTATTTGCGAAGCGATAGACCTGAAATGTGATGTGTTGTTTACGAGGGTTACGTGTCAGGAGCGAGTGGAACAGTGTGTGGTCGGAGAAGTGGGTCGCTCGCAGGCGTCTCTCGTCACCTCGCTCATCCGCGAGCGACTCCACTACATTACACACATAATGATATTGTGTTCGGAGCGCCACTAACGAGCTCGCCGCGTAAATATATCCACGCGACCATTTGTTTAGAGACCGATTTTGAGCGACGCGACGGCCGCGATGCTCGCACCGCGTGCCTCAAATTAAAGGAAATTAACATTCTGTAACGAACACTTCCTCCAACTGCTGATACATGTCATTAGTTGTGAGGAACAGGTTATTAAATAAAGTATACTTCTTAGTTATTGACATTAATGATACTATACCAATTAGGGTAGGTTCATAGAAAAGACATCAACGAGCCACATTAATTAACTATCAGATGAATACACTTGCTCAACGTGTTCCCAAAATTTGAGGGCGCCTAGTGCGAAGAATATCACAAACAATGGTGTGTTTGTGGACCTGCTCTCTCCGCCCTGTTAGATGTACTACCGCCGACCTCAATCATCAGACCTACTGATGATGCAGGCTCCTGGCCACATTCTGGTCTGGGTCTGTTTAGTGGCAATGACACGCAAACAATAGGTAGGTTTAGCTTTCTAGAAGTTTGTTTCCTGTATTGAACAGATACTATCGTGACAATACCACCGTGACCCATTGATTCATGGTATAATCTATACTAATATTATAAAGCTGAAGAGTTTGTTTTGTTTGTTTGTTTGTTTGTTTAAACGCGCTAATCTCAGAAACTACTGAACCGATTTGAATAATTCTTTCACTGTTAGATAGTCTATTTATCGAGGAAGGCTATAGGCTACATTTTATCCCGGATTTCCTACGGGAACGGACACAACGCGGGTAAAACCGCGGGGCACTGCTAGTAATACATATGATAGAACAGAGATAAGGAAAACAATACAAGTGTAATTTAGTATAATTTTGTAGCTGACATAAAATAACATTGATTCATTTGTCGTGATCATTAGTTTGGCACGCAGTTAACATTTTTTTGTTCAAAGTAATATCACATATTTGTGTATTTTTTTAAATGTTTTTTTTTTATCCGGGATAGAGGCGGCTTTAGGCATGAAAATAACTAAACAATATGATGAGATAATAGTCGTAAGTCATTATTACGTTAAGAGTAGAGAGGGCGCGGGCGCGGGGTGCGGGGGCGGGGGCCGGCGGCGATAACAGAACGAGGGGGGAATGTAAAGCAACTGCGGATCATCTCTCATCCACCAACGCTCCGCTATTGTCTCACTACACTTTCAATAATAAAGGATTTTATGAACTATTTCGATGTACCAGTGACTCATCAAAGTATGGCGCAACATGTTTCCAATTCGTAATGACATAATTGTATTTTCTCTTAAAATAAAACTACACAATTTATACAGTCTGAATAGCGTAACAATATTTATTTATTAAATATAAATTGTAATAAATTGCATGTTAATGTAATATTTGTGAGATATACTGCGGCCGGGTGCCAATTCGTGTAATAATTGGGCACAAGTTATAAGTTATAGCGTCTCGCGTCGCCGCCGTCGCCGCAGAGTCATGCGGTGCACCCGGCCGCGGACACTTCACAAGGGTAATAAAAAAAAGAATAGCGATTTATCTGAGCACATTAAACTGGACATACGTGCCTAATGACGTGGAGTTAATACACGGACTACGACAGATACCACAGATGTGAACAATGAGGAGTGGAAGTGGGTCTGGAGGCTGGCGCAGGCTCGTGGAGCTCTGTGTGCTCCTCGGGACGACGCGCCGGTAGGACGGGACACATCTGGGGCAGCGCGTCCCTTCTAAACTACGCTTTACAACCGTTTTAATGGCGCTAAACGAAACAAACGCCCCGGCCAAGGATGCTCTCAATGTTAAAGATTTGTTTCATTGCGGATCGCTCGGGTTCCGCGCACTCTACTCAACTGATTGAATCACGTCCATCACGTAATCTCAGCGGCTGTAACTGCCGTCTATTATTAAGGTATTATACAAAGCTATTAGACAATAAATCATGTCTCTGATCGGATGACTGTTATTGTAAGAAACCTTCAAATTACAACATGGCAAATAGAGTTTGTAGTTAGAGCGTAATAAATTATGTTGACTCTACTTACCTATGGCATATTATGGCTTTAAATCCTACATTTCAAACCTTGCAAGTGGTGGAGGACCCTATGTCCTACTCTATAAGAAATCTTTATAGTGTAGTCGATGTGTCGCCTTAACATGCTTTATTGGGACGAGACGGTGGTGAGTGAGTGACAAATGTAGATCCTGGTGGCGGCGCGGCCTCGGCACGTCGCAGCCTTCCTTATTGCCACCGCGGCACGTTAATGCACGCTGTTTCGTATTTTTACGTGTTTTTGTTTGTAGGTCAAACGCCGCATACAATACGTTCGTACATAAAACGACTGCATAACGTATATTCAGTTACAGACAGTTTCGTATACGGTATTTCCTATGACACACAAACCGGCTTTTACCCGCTCTACATTATATGGCACCTGAGAAGCTCCTTGTCATAAAACATCACATGGAATAAAATTGACAGGCAGTGAGGTAGTAGGTAATATTGGCAGGTCGCCGGGCGCGACCTCAGGAGCGCCCCGCGACACATTCCGCCGCGACTCATTTGCTACACTATTATTAACGCGGTATTTCGAGCACATCCTTTGATATCGGCATTTTTGTTTTATTTAAAACTCATTCCAATTATAAGACAGTGTTGCGAGGCAAGGTTGCGGCTCGCCGTCTGTGAATGAGACACGGTCGTCTGCATCAGGGTTTATCGTCGACCCGCCCTTGATACACGTGTGCCGACCACGTCGCCCGTCGTTGTTTGCGAGAAATGAGATATTCCGAACGACAACCAACTGATAACTAACTAACAACATCATTCATTATTAGTATATCATGTTCGGTGTTATCTCATTCATGAACACAAGTCTAAGGAAAGATAAATTCGTCGAGGGAAATAATATGTTTAAGCACTTGTGTTTTCTTCGAAACGGGCCGGATGTTAGGATGTCAATAATTATGATGTCAGTGAATGTGGCGGGCGAGCGCGGCGCGGCGCGGCCCGCGGCGGGCCGGACGGCCGGTCCCGTTTCCTCGGACCACGCGGCAGGGCTCATCCAGTAAATTCAACTCCTACGTAATACATGTTCCGATGTCTGGCCGTGGGAGTCAACATGAAGATTGTTTAAGCGAACAAAGTAGAGAAATTATGAAGTCGATCCTAAATACCGAGAAGGCGATTGTCGCGAGCGGTGAGTGGGCGAGCTCGCAATCTATCCACATCATAATTTACGAATACCGCACCGCGGCGAAGCATCTCTCGCACGAATATGTTCACACGATATCAAACGACTGGTAAATAACATAAATACATAATGACTCTCAATGAAACATAACGCGTAAAAATAATTATGGGTCGTTAACGGCCGACGTAAAACTTGTATATCGAGTGTCATGTCGTGTCGTGTCGTAGGTATGTGGCAATATTCCGAGATGAACGTTTATGGCGTGGTGGCAACACGCTACACAAGCGGGACTCCTGATTATAATATTATTTATAGCGCCGATTACACTCCACCTGAGAGACGCCGCCGCGCCGCCGAGCTGCCGCGCCGCCGCGCCGCCGCGCCGCCGCGCGCCACGCGCCTCGGGCCGCGGGACGCGCGGGCGCGTTTGTTTTGACAGTTATTAATAACGCACACACTAACACTGTGTTCATTAATAACTTTTGTGTTCTTTATTTAGAATCTGTTTTCTAATGCGGCGGAAAATTTACGCCAACAACATATCATTAGTCACGACGACCGCGACAGAGCGTTGCTAGCGTTTCAACTCTTAGGATTGGCGTGACTGGGTTCTGTGGCCAGAATACAGGTAAATGCCAATAATAATAGGTTACTTCAATTTATTTGATGATAAGCGCTTTAAAATTATCATTGGAAGTTGAAATATGATTAAAATTTAGAATACCTACAAACCCGTCATAAACCTGTGTCGTTATGTTAATGTTGTGGACTATAAAACGAATGAAAACTAATTATAGCGCAATAAACGGGTCTATTATTTAGTCAACAGCGATTCGGAGTTGGTGTCGGTGTGCGTGACGTCACGGCAGCTGTCACTAGTGTCAGACACCGCGTCTGGCGCGCGGCCGACACCGGGAAATGTCCTAATTTGGAACTTTGATTTAGTAGCTTGTTAAACAAAAGCAATTGAGAAGTCCATGAATAAATTGCGCGGAGTTGAACGGTGGGCGTCCTTACCGGCCCAATGTGTCCAGACTCGGACACGCTAGCCTTGCGGGCCATGGTTCACACTCGACGTACCTTGACCACGATTGACGTCATCTACATTCATCTAATCTCTTTAGAACTTATCGCTCAAATTGATACATTAACAAAGTCCACAAACTTGTTGCTATGGCAGGAAGTTGGTAGAGCGATCGATCAGTCAGTCTCAATTAAATACGATATTAGGGGTAATATGGTACTCATGTCAATTAAGCAATCTCAAAAAATGCTCATGGTTTTATTTAAATTACGTTGGGTATAAAATTACTGTACTGATATCTTCAGTGAGACGAGAGGCCTTTGCCCAACAGTGGGACATTACAGGCTAATACTTTACTTTACTTTTTATAAATTTGTAATATTGCATTCATCGATCAATAATCATGAATGACATAATGATCATAATCATTTATGTAACCGCAACAGTGAGAAAACTAGTGTGCTATATCATAGCGCCGCTGCGCGCAGTGTAGTGGCTGCATAATGGCACCGGACAAGCCTACGGATGCAGGTGTCCTGCGACAGCCGCCCGCCCCCACCTCCGCCCTGCACCAGGACTCGGAAGCGCGCGTCAGCCAGGACCCGTACACCCGCTCACACAATGAATACTGGATGCGATTTTCATTTTATACGTAGAAAATGATAGTTGTTTCTAGATTCACGTAAATCATTACGTCCTTTGATAAGCATCTGTAGAACTACGATTGAACATCAATGTTAGGACCATGAGAGGCGCTTCATATGTTTTGGCAACCGGCGGTCGGTGGCAATCAAATTATACAGAAGAAAGTAGTCCCATACAACACTCGTACAATACAAAGCACAAGTAGGTGGGCTCCGACCGATACACGTACATGTACCGTGTTGTCTGAGCGACCGCTCAGTCAACAACCTCGCGATATTTATAAAGAATACAAATGATGAATTGTGAATGTGATAAGCACTTGACGTTAAATGAGAGCTGTTATTATGTTTATTGCGTTTCGCGCGGACCGACATTAGTTATGATCAAGTGGGCATAACTCAAGACGCGCTGACGCACTCGCGCGTCCTTTAATCATATTTACATTTATTTTTATTCATGGTGGTCATTATATGTACTATGGTGTCATTTTAGAGGGTATTCGTTGGTCGTCGAAGTGTGAGAGAATTCAGTTCTCAACTATAAACCACCTGTGGGTGAACAACTATGGCAAAGCTTTCTTCTTGGGTACTTCTGTAATATTCACAATAATACATTGAAATGTGAGTTGCACTCGAGTGTACATTGTTTGTAGTGCAGTACAGAGCGCAGTGCGCCACCGCTCAACACATGTAGATATGGCTCCGTCCGGGCCGAGGGGGAGGGGGAGCTCGGCTAGCCGCACGTTCCAGGGCTGTCTCGACTGTCGCCGCTTCCTGAATGGCAGCTTTACATACTCTAAACTTGCTATAATAGACTGCAGTTTAGTTACAGGACATAGGCGTACCAATGGGGTTGCGGGTTCGATTCCCGCCCAGAGTCAACAATATGCGGAGACTAGTAGTTGGCGATGACGTCTGGGTGTCAATTATATTTATATGTCAATTATATGTATATTTTATATACATAGTATTTGTGTATGTTTATGTAGTAGTATCAGTTAGATTCCATAATACAAGCTTAGTTTGGGTGTAATTAACCGTCTGTGAATTTGTCCGGGTAGGTACATACATAATATTACATATTATTGTATATTTTAATGTACAAGGTTCAATATACGTAATTGTTACGCTCCGGTGCAAATAGTTTACAGATACCTTCACGTTACCTTTTGGGCATTAAATCAATACATACATTATTTATTTCAGAAGGTTCACAAATATTGAACGCAATTTTCCTTTCAAAGGCATTGAATTTTATTTACTAAGTACCTACAAGAAAATCTTTGTAAATATTCCATAACTTGTAATCCGGCTCCCGGAGATCTGTCCGCGGTCCCCCGAGACGCGCCGCGGATCTTGCTTCCCGATACATATTTCTTAAAATACATACCTACCTACTTCGTTTTGTTTACTTCTCAATTCCCGCAACTTTGATTTTCCATTCGCATCAAAGTACGTTTCTGTGAAATCGGTTCGCCATTACGACTAGTTATTACATTAGGAAAACTCGCGGGTTATAAAACTAGCATATTTATGTGTGTTTTACGAGAGCGCGATCATCTAACACCGCGCGGCTCGCGCTCGCCTCGCATTACTTTTTATTAAGCGGTCGGCTGGTTCACAACTGTTTCATTTCCTATCATTTATTACTGCAGTCTAGACTGATGACAATATCTGCGAGTGCTCTGGGAACAAGATTGATGACGTCACCGTGTTAATACAACACTTCACACAGTTAATAGAGTGGTTGTCAGTACATCGCAACGTGTGAGTATCAAGTGCGCCCCGCCCGGGACACATGGCCTGCCGTCAGCAGTGCACTCCTCGCAACTCAGTGCATCTCTTACCATTATGATGACACTACTTGACTATGGCTCTGTTTTATCGTCAACTTTTATTCATCATTATTCTTTAGTTAGAGCAATAGATGTCATGTGCTTTGTGCATGTAAGATTGCACTTGAAGATTGAACCCATCGTGCGGGGCACTGGTAGGACAGCGCAGGATTAACTGGAAATCCTAGCAAACGCGATGAAAAATGGTCGTATTACATAGGCAGAGCAATGCCTTCTCCGCACACAAGTATGCAAGTGCACGTACGAGTGCATTGTGGCCGGTAAATGGAGCAGCCTTCCGGCGCGCGACCCTGAAGCGCAGTCTCGCGACCAGCTCCGAGCGCACGCGATCAACTAATAAAGATACATTCGTAAACTAAAAGCTCGAGCATTGTCATCTTTGTGTACTAGTCAGTACCGTAATTAATTTGAATGCAGAGTTTCTTACAATCTACATATAGTTAGAACGGTTGACATAGAGTGGGCATACTTCTCTGATATCATTCATTATTGGAAGAGATGGGTAGATCTCTTATAATGTCGGTATTTACTTTATTTACTTTAGTTATCTATTCACCCCAACAGACTTGTGTTATGAACTCTACAGGTCAGGCATTATAAACTGAGAACAAAGACTATCAAATGAGGAAAAGCCGATAGCAAGAAGTTGTCGGTTACGACCGCGAGTCGCTGGTCGTGCGCCGCTCCATCAGCTGTGCTCGTAAAACTTTAACAGCTGGCATAAAGGAGAGTGCTGTGTTCGCCCCCCCCCCCCCCCGGCCGCTCCGTTTGTTATTTGTACTCTGATGAATCACTTAATGGGGGCTAAATGGTTTATTTATGTGGAAACTGAATTGATATCGGCAATGACAACACCGCTTGTTAAGTGTTTGCGGTTTACTATTCACTTTGGTCAGGAGCATATTTGTAATTAAATGGTCTTTCTTTTCCTTCCTATCAAATATTCTGATAAACAATTTTCTGCTGCGGTTGCAATATCCGAGCGGAAATGTCCAATATACCAATATGTATTTGTATTTTAATTATGTGTGCCAACTAAATGCAGTTGTGTAATTTGTGGATTGAGTCCTAATTTGTGTTGTCCTTCAATGCTTGTAGTACCGGAAAGCGTTACCAGATTCATTTGGTCACTTCATCAGATGAGTTAACGAACAAATACCTAAATATGTATACGTTTTTCCGCAGTACCTATTTCATGAGTGACCGTTCGTTAGAGGTACTAAAGTCTGGTTATGAAAGTGGAATAGAAGGACGGAAGTGATCGTATCAACTAGCGTTCCATATTATTTCAATATAGAGGCAGTAAAGAATGGTTAATAGCGGCTCATAAACCGATCGATTTAACGGCGAACACGAGACACACATAAAACAATAATTGGAGAAAGGGCGCGTACACTCACTCGCACCTAACTCACAGCCTCGCTCCTACGAGTACATCCACACTGAGCCTCTCCCCACCTCCTCGGAACACATACCCACTCTCCGAAGATATAAACACGGTTTATGCAAAAATAAATATTTACTCATATTACTTGATTTGATAGCACATCATGTTTTATGCGCTTGTAAATAAACGCTTCACCTACATTAAGAACAATCACACATGTTGCCACAAACAACTCTTGGAGTACACCGGAGTCGACGATAAGATAACATTAGCATACGTATTTTTGATTCGCAAGGGAATCAAATAAAGAACATAATGGTATTCAGAATGATTTGTCTTCTTGGTCATAAAGTCTCGTTCACATTAGGGGTGCGCCTTCCTTGTGATGTGGAATGTCGCTGAAGGCAGTTCGTCGGAGCACATTAGTGAACTTGACATCTGCGGTCAGCGGCCGCCGCGGGCGTCTGACGCTTCCGCAATTAGCGCTCGTCGCGTAACGTGGCGAGCACTCGCGATCACAATACACATCCCGGGGCCGACACACCGACACTCCTACGCTTCAACAGCATTTGTCTAAGGTTCATTACGTAAAGTTTAACTTTGATTGTGAGTTGTATTTGTAATAACGACGCGTCGCTGTGCGATCATTACTCATTAGTTAAGACACTTTAATCAGTGCGCGATGTTTTGCAATCTAATGGTAAAACTCATAAAAGTGTTAGCTATTTATTTGGTTGCACATTACACACACAGCACAGTTGTTATATACCTTTAATGTGGTAGAGGGCAAGAAAAATTGACAAAATGGAGTTCGGTAAAAATAACGAAGTGAAAAATCTTCTTTGCTATACAGATAGTTTCTTACTAGGTACCGTCTTCTTGAGATTCATTTCTTTAAATTTTTCATTCATTCGTTTGTCTAGATCAGTAATATTAAAAGTGCATGCGAGGAGGGCGGGCATGCGCGCGAGGGCAGGCGGCGGCGCGGCGCGGGCGGCTGCACGCACCACGAGTCCACTGTCGCAGGAGCTCGTTACTCAACCACCATTGTTGCCGTTACGTTACTTAAATTACCATAACAATTACACCACTCGATACTTTCACCGTCCAACGTACACCGGTTGATCGGCCATGTGATCTCAGTTTGTAAATATTAATTGAATACGTTTCACTTTATCGTATCTGTAACTGACACAGTATTTAATAAAATTATACTTCTCCTTTATACAAATCGTGTATCAAATGGTAGTCAATTAAATTTAACTCGGAGCAACATAAATCATCACGTATCAAGATTAAATTAATCAAATCCGGAATCTGGCCATTAAATGAAAGTGTATTAAAGCTTTCTAAGTGCAGCCGCGTTTGATTCAGAAATCAGTTAAGTACGACCATTATTTGTGATGTGTCTTACTAGGAAGATGGAGGGAGGGCGGGGGGGGGTCTGTGAGGGGGGGGGGTGAAAGCTCTCTGTAGTTTTACTATTTACCGCAAGTACAGCTTTCTACGGCCTCACCTCGCGCGCACGGAACACTCGAGAGTCACGGCGAGGCCTCGCTCTTGGGATTAATATTGTTTCCTCTGTATGCATTCTCGATATGCCGAGTTGCATGCGAAGTGGTTCCGTAGCGACCAGATGGACTTCGTAAATTGAATTTGAATTGTGATCAAACTACACATATTTCATAGGAAATTATACAAGCAAATAATACTTGTCTCGCAACCCCAATAGGGGTACTATTGGGGTAATGTGAGTCGTTTGTAATACTACTTTGTGTACTTTGTACTAACTTAAATAATTTATTCCAAATAAACTTGAGGTCAAGGGGTGGTCGATTCCGTCCACCTGTTATCATTCTCAGAAGTATCAAGTATCAAACTCTTCGCCACGGATCTCGCAACAACAACAAGTCCGGCCCGCGGGACCCGACGACAATACGA
This sequence comes from Cyclophora punctaria, assembly GCA_951394245.1. Taxonomy (NCBI): domain Eukaryota; kingdom Metazoa; phylum Arthropoda; class Insecta; order Lepidoptera; family Geometridae; genus Cyclophora; species Cyclophora punctaria. The sequence goes on from OX596172.1 coordinate 107,308, forward strand.
CATCTTACGGGAACGGAATGTCACAACTTGAAGTTTTTTCTCCTGAAACATTCGGCGGAGCGGCGGGGCGCGCCCACTTCGGGGACTGTTTCCATGTATCTCGTAGTTTCCCAACATTATTTGTAAAAAATGTTCTGGAGCTTTAGCCGAATTTTGTTTAAGGCTGCGGATATTTTGAAGCTACATCGATCGGCAAGAACAACGGGCGCAGCTAAATAAAGTTACATTGTTCTTAACCTATATCGTCCCACTGCTGGGCTGAAGTCTCAATACCTATCATTATTATTTGCGGGAAATAAAATCACAAACTTACATCATACAACACTGTACCGAGCTAAGCAAATCAAAGTTAATTGGTAGCATCCATGGCTGCCGGCTGTGTATACGGTGCACGTAGGTATCGGTAGCTGGCGGCGTCTGAGCGGTCACTCCTTTCTCCTAGCTTTCCCCGAAGCTCGTAGAAAGCTCGCCGTTCCCGCTAAATGAGTTAGCGAGTCGCTTTGTGTGGTAATTGGCGGGAATCGAGCCGGCTCTCCGAGGTCCATTACTGGTGTCGAGTGTCGGCCGCCGCCCTTTGTGTCTGCGCCTGCACTCGCGCCTCCCGGGACCCAATCAATGTACTCAGATCTCATCCAACACTGCTTCTTCTTTCAAAACCTTTCTTCACTTCATATTTATTTCAATACATTGACTTCTCTTTATACAACTTGTCCCACCCCACGTCTATGCAATTTAATGGGAACGTACCTAATATATTGAAGATACCTTGAATAATGAGGGGTTTACGCTGAAAGGTAATATGTATTTTGGTTTATAAAGGTAATATTTTTAATATATTATTTCCATAATAAAATATAACATCTCATTATTGTTATGTTTGTTGTAGAAATATAACTAAATAAACCACAATACAATTTTATCGTGGCATATTACGAATACCCCTAATAAGTGCGTACTCGTATATTATTGAATGTACCTATGTACATATTCTGACAGACACGAGGAGCGCCTCACCTATACGTGGTTTCTATTCTACTTGTGTTCGTGAGAGAATTATCTCCGAGTCGGTCCACGTGCAGATGTGGGATTAGTCAAAGTGAATGTTACGTGTCGCCGATCGATTTAGTAACGCGCGGAGAATCGCAGGGGTGCAACCCCGCGAGCTCGGACCAGACCGTGCATTAGCGCGCTGATGTCGGAACGTAATCCTACCTATTGTATCTCAAATGATCGATCGTTACACAAAAGGGTCTTAGGGAGGGGTATGAGTGCGGAGATTTTGTAAATATAGATGATTTGTGAGGGTCCGTGTTTCAGTTCATATGATCCTTCCTTATTTTAATAGAGATAAATAAATATTATAGAAAACACCATCTAAACAGTGTCAACTACTCGTATCCACTAACATCGTAACATAAGATGTGTGCGTAAAACAAATTGATATTGACAACCGACCGAGCGCCGCGGGGCTTTTATTAACTAAGCCTCATTTACATTACCGAAACCGTTTCACGAATATCGAGCACATAATTTGCGTCAAGACTGCTGAAGCTAATAGTTGAAGTGCCTTGTGTCTATCTCATAGTACGTACTCATTATAAGACTTGAAACATTAGTTTAAAAATATAACATATGTACCTAGGTAGATCATTGTAAAATTGCGAGTCGTAAAAACGTTTTACCCGATTTCGAAAATAATTATTACGTTTTAAGTTGGTTTATATATTATTTTATTATATAATTAAACCAAATTTTCAAAAAAAAAAAAACAAAGGATTATTTGAATGGATATATGCATATTATATATACATATTCACAGACGACAATATCAGTAGAACAATAACAAGTAGGTACATATATACATCGTTAGGCACGGTTTGACAGTAAAATAACAACGAGCTTCAAAATATTGATACTTCTCATTACAAGTTGCTTTCAACAAAAAGTATTCGCCGACTTTAAAAGGAGTCTGTTTTTGTGTTGAACTTCCTCCGTCATAATTTGTAGCTGCGGAGAAAACCCTGAAACATGGCGGCTTATTGACGCTAAAACTGACGGGGCCGCGGCGCAATTAATGTCATTGGAGGGGAATGTAATGTTGATTAATATTGTATTGTCCGTAATCGAGTGAAATCAGGGTTTTATTAAATGTGTAATGAATCGAAATTGGCGACTCGGAGAGGGCGCTCCCGGGGGCCCACGCCTGCACCGCGCGCCCTCCCTGCGCCCCGGTTCATCAAGGGCCGGCCGACAACCGCTGCACTTAATAAACATACTGTTACAGTATGAGCCGCGACGGGGCCGGGCCGCCCGCGGGACCCTTCAATCATTCACGACTACTTTATATGCAGATGCTTGTTCCCGCTTCCTGCGCCCGGCGCACCCCCCGAACTGTTTCGACAAAACTTTCATGCAATATTTATGTTTCACTAAAATATGTTTACAAACATCGATTATTGGCAAAATATTTGTATTATCTAAGTTTTATGAATTGTGTCTAGAGTTCGGAGATTGCTAAAGTGTTCTGAAGAATTGCTAAAGATTGCTAAAGTGTTCTGCCTACACCGCGCTCCGCCTGGCCTTCGCTGCCTGGGCCTGGTATTTGTACTGAGGACCCGCAATCAGTGTCCGGCTTGGTTGTCTTTAAGTTTTGCAACAGGTAAAAAGTGGTATTTGGGAACCCACTTTCGAAACTGAGGTAGCTTTAACAAAAAATATGGAAAAGGTAAAGATTAGAATGAGTCCCGATAAAGAAAGAAAGACATTTAAGAGATAAGATAGATTACTGTAATTTCTTGTCGAAGTAGATAACTAGAAGTAGGTATCTAGACACGCGGCAGCGTGTCAAGCCAAGTTCAAGCAAAGGAACGGCTAGCCAGCGCCGAGTGTAATATTACACGAACCACTTGGTGCCGCTTTTGACCCTTCTATAACTCAAAAACTATTTAACGTAAATCCATTAGGACACCTAGAAGCCCAAATTTCATGAAGCTAGCTCAAACGGTTATAAAGATATGAACGTCAGAAAGTCGTAAATTTTAGTATTGACTGACTGACTGACATATAGTACCTAAACCTAACCTACTCCCAGATGACCTAGAAGGATGAAATTTGGAATCTAGCTCGGTAATTGTGTGTAAGCGTAAGAAAAAATCTAAAAATAAAAAAATGTTAAAAAATAGGGGGGTCCCCATACAAAAAAAAAATAAATTTAATTGTAGCGTTGGAACCGTTACAAGCAGATATTTGAAACTATCCCAATCTAAGTATTATCATATTTGCTATTTAACTGCAATATAAACGTAAAGTTATGTAAAAAAATAAGTGGTGCCCCCATACAAAATAAAAGCGGCCAAGTGCGAGTCGGACTCGCCCATGAAGGGTTCCGTAGCAGCGAGTAACATAATAAAGAAGTTCTTGAAATAAATGTTTTTTTATTTACATTTGAGTTATTGAATGAATAATCAGTATTTTTTTGCGGTTTACGATTTATGTCGTAAAAAAAAAACTACTAACTAGACCTCGTTCAAACCAATTTTCGGTGTTAGATTACATTGTTATGTACATCATATATTTTTTTTAGTTTTATCATTCTCTTATTTTAGAAGTTACAGGGGGGGGGACACACATTTTACCACTTTGGAAGAGTCTCTCGCGCAAACTATTCAGTTTAGAAAAAAATGATATTAGAAACCTCAATACCATTTTTGAAGACCTATCCATAGATACCCCACACGTATGGGTTTGATGAAAAAAAAAAAATTTTTTTCATTTCTAAGTATGGGAGACCCCCCTAAAATTTTATTTTTTTTCTATTTTAGTGTGAAAATATTAATGCGGTTCACAGAATACATCTACACACTAAGTTTCAACAACATAGCTCTTATAGTTTCGGAGAAAAAAGGCTGTGACATACGGACAGACAGACAGACAGACGGACGGACAGACAGACAGACAGACATGACGAATCTATAAGGGTTCCGTTTTTGCCATTTGGCTACGGAACCCTAAAAACTTGTAATTCGCGCTAAACAACCGGCCAACGGTGTGTCGTCGGCGGCGCGCGGTAGGTACTTATGACGCGGTCGGTCCACCGTCGCCCCAGCCAATCAGCGATATCAATACCTAGTTTTCTTTACAAAAAGTAATGATATCCCACCAAAAACATAAATGTAAAAAAGGAGAGCCAAGTTCAATACAAAAATTATGCTTGGCTATGGGCTTCGCCGCAAAAAGAATGGAGATCTAAATGAGTGCCAAGTTGTAGGCAAAATCTCAATATGTATTTACCTATAGGAACAAAATAACATTATGAACAAGTATTAAACTCTATTTCTTCTCTTTATTGGATACCTATGACAATTGCTGTTATTTAAAAATGTGAGATTTTAAAGTGGGTTAGATTTAACTTGGCCAGTTTTTACCAGAATAAAAAAAAAAAACCTATTTTTTGAATAACGTTATAAAATGACTGATGTAATGAAATAGCCAAGCATAATTTTTGTATTGAACTTGGCTCTCCTTTTTTACATTTATGTTTTTGGTGGGATAAAAATAACACTGTCATTATAATCAAAAGAAAGCATATAATAATAACGTCAGTACGAGCGACACCCGGCGGGCGCGTGGCCCGGGGAGGACCCCTGCCCGGACCTCCGCCGCACGCGCCGCCGCGGGCTCCGGGCCCTCGCGCTACCACCCGTGAGAACCCTCGAGATGGTCATTCTCATACATAGATATTAAAGTCGACGTTCTTAGTTTTCGATCATCAATCATATTAATAACGGATCTGAAAACATTTCAAAACAAACTGTGTGATTTTAATACCACTACACACTCAGCAGCAGGCAGACATGGCTATAACCATTAGCATCATCATCACCAGCCCACACTTTATAATGTGGATTAGGCAAAAAAGGAAACTAGAGTGGATTAGTCACTCTGGTATCGGAGTTTTTAACCTAAAACCGCCTAAAAGCCTTCGTCACGGTCTGCTGATCTGAAACATCCGGGGCTGACGATATAAGGTTCCCTTCGAAATTTTTCATATTAAAATAAGTTCAGATGAAATTATCAAGTCTTCTTTAAGTAATACAATGGAACACAAAAGATACGATTGCACCTAGCGCTAACCCTAGTAACTGGTCAAGTACACGCATAGGCTACGTGAGTATGTACTTGATGCTATTACCCGAGCCGGTCATAAACAAATCAATCATCCATTACCACCGAGATGCAAACATCTTACGTGTCGATATTTTATGATTCTGATTGATATGATAATTTATCGGGCCCGTTAATGGCGGCGCAGCATAAATCACCCGAGCGAGCGGATGGGGGGGGGGGGGAGCGGGAACGCGTCTGCACTCTGACACGCATATGTTGTTGAATTAGCATCTTTTTATATTAAATACAACAAGTATGTGTTCGGATATATTCGTAAAATCTTGTTTGTGCTTGTGCATGGCTTGTGCCAATGTGACTGTTGTAAATGAATCTCGATGTCAGTTAGAGGGTGGATACGTGTTGAACATGATCCGCCTTGTGAGGCGAATGGTTTTCAAATGAGTTGTTATACAAACACCGGTGTAATACATATTACCGCTCACGTTCAACCGCAACGTTTTAAGTACGCGTAAATAAAATGTGTAGCCATAACAAAAATACACTTACTTTCGGGACATGTGTTTAATCGCGGCGAGCGCTCGCCCGCGCGCGGCGCACCGCCCGACGAAACAATTTGTTTATATTACCAGAGATCCAATCAAAACATTACACAAATTAATTCAAATAAAATGTTTGTTCAAATACCTCCGGGTGATAAAAAGGTTTCTGTTAATTGAGTAATGAATGGCCCTTGTGATCCCGGGACCTACACAAGTGGGAATAATATTCAGTGAACAGAGAATTCTACACAATCTCGAGAAACCATGTGCGATGAGCTTAATATGGGTAACATGTTATCAACATTAAATAATTTTGATATTATTGCATACTAGTAACAGTCGGCGGGTATTCCTGCGCAGTATTCGTTCCCAAAAGACTTTCTGAAAGAAGTGGCTCACATATGATCTCCGAGCTTCACCAACCTCAAAGTGAAGCGTAAGCATCGTCTTAGCGGATAAAACATCAAAGCGTAACAGACAGACAGACTTTCGCATTTTTATAACTTTGTGCAAAAACAGAGACCGGTCGTCTAGAATACAAGTGTATCACGCCACGCCGGGCCGACTCACTAATTCTTTCGCGTGGTTATTTCGTGGAAGAGCGATGTGTACTAATGGCGAAGTATAAGATTGAAATATATTACAAACAGAGTTGTTTTCTGTATCTGTTGCGGTGGGACTGGTACTCGTCAGCGCGTAAACACCGTGATGGACGCCACTCCGCGGCTTCACTCCGCACATCTGTTTTATTCAACTTTTAATCAATCCTTCGAGGTCTCGACGTGCGCCCGATAAATATTAAACCACCGTTTGATCGTATTCTCGTGTGTAAGAACGGATCGGAAGGATTGGAGCACAATGGAACGATTGCCTCAAAGACATTGCGATACAAATGAAACCTCCTGTGGTCCGGAACATCGCGCTCCAGTGCCGCTCTCGAATAGAACGTAACTCGACGCGTACGAGGAAATACTTTAACTCATTGTTCTCATTAATGGGAAATACTTTCGTTACTTAAAGGAGGTGGGAAATCGATAATTAAAAAACAATCACTAATCTACATTCTAAAGAACATTTGAAACAGATGTTATAATTATTTCAAGAAATCGACCCGTCATCCTTCCAATTCAAGAACTCGTATCAAGTCCCAAGTACTCGGAAATAGTAACGGTATGATATTCTACGCTTCGCTATTTCCTGTTCGTTCGTGAAGTTTCTGCAGGATGTATGAAGCACCAATATTACATAGGGCCCTCACAAGTGTTTGCAACGGACTATCAAAACGTTGTGGAGTTTGTTCAGCCATGTTTGAGTACGCATGGGTACTCCTGAGCCACCCGCCGCGTCAAGGATGCAGGCGCCGAGACGTCACCGCGCGGCACTTGTTTGCACGCCCGCGGCCTCCCGAGGCTCCACACTATTATTTGAATTATCTCTTCGCATGTCCCGATGTCTGAGATACAATCCTCCGTAACTCCCTGACCCCGCTTGTCTTGTCTATCCTACAATTAGCCGCGCGCCGCCGCCGCATTATCCGTTATCAATTAGATGAGGAACGAAACTCATTCATTTATTCAGCTGAACGCTAAAAGCCTTTTAATGTATCGGTTTCGATCGATTTCCAAGAAGCTATCGCGCCATCGCGCCGCTGATCAATGTGATGTGATACATACTGGTGTAACGACGAGCGAGTTTTCTGTTCTCTATTTATATTTTAACCTTCGCCTTATTTGAAGCTTGCTCGAACCGTTTGCCAGGATAATAGAATATTAATTACTCTAGTTAAAGGTAAACATACAGCGAAAATACATTAATTTAGGGCGAGATAAAACCGGATAAAATTGGATAGGTACACCTTTTTTAGGTAAATCCGGCGAAGGTACAAGTAAAATAGGACACCGCATTGATGTCGGGAGTTATCCGAACAGTTGGAATATTGTTTTTCAAGTGGAAACAGTGATCTGATAAAACTCTAATTAAAAGTCGGTATTAAAATGTAAGTTAATGAATTCGGGTGTTTAACTAGCGGCAGCGGGGGTGGCGGCGGGGCGGGGCGGCGGGGGTCCTTCCAAATGATAAGTCCTTTCTTATCCACCCGGAATCTACAGATTACATTTTATTCATCAAAGTAATTAATCGTCTTTCAATAATCCCTGACTAATAAAATATTTTTCAATATTTTCTTGCTGTAATTAATGGATATCACAGGTGCTCATCCAACTACCTACAATAATGATGGCGGCTCTAACTCCAGTTTGTAGCGAGTGCGCTTCGAACGTAATTTCAAGCGGAAACTGTCGTTTATCGGTTACATTAACGTTTATTGTTTTTCCTCTGGCGGCCATTTGCGGAATTAAACTCGGAATCACTCGCACTTCCGACAAATGATGCGGAACATTCCTGAGAACTTAATTAATTGATATTATTTCGGCGGAACGGGTCGACTAACAAACCTATTGTATTACCCTCTCTTAGTTAACTATCGAAGCATGAAATTGACTTGAAAAATTAAGCTCTAAACTTAAGTTTTTATGTCACATCGCAAATGAATGTTGGACTAAGTCTGGAAAGCTTACACAATTGCAGTGGCGCAGATGACTATGTAACATCCCCGCCAGTCGAGGGGCAGGGGCGGGCGGAGCAGCTCGTTGGTGCATATTAGTGCTCTACGACATACCTACCTAATATCTTCTGATGATTGAACTTATTTGTATACCAATATCTTTGTCATGAATTCATCAGCTATTAGGTATTATAAATTACGATATCTATACTCTGTTATGATATGATGCCAACTGATTTGAGAACCTCTTCTTTATTTAAGTTGGCTAATTAAACATAGGTGGTCTCAGAAAACGCACGGGCGTGAATGTTTACCGAAAAGGTATACCTAACAGGGGCTAAACTAAACTGAGGATCATACCTATTACCTATAATATTATCAATGCGAAAGTTTGTGAGGATGGATGTATGTATGTTTGTTACTATTTCACCCAAAAACTACTGAACAGATTTAGATAAAACTTTAAAATAAAACATGGGATACATTTAATCCCGTAATTCCCGCGGGAACGGGTACAACGCTGGTAAAACCGCGGGGCGCTGCTAGTGTATTTTCGACTTACTCACATGTTTGATGTATGACAAACGAAGCAACAGCAGTATTGCGATTTTTAACGGTTTGTTAGAATTCAAGGATAGCCGAAATACAATAAAAGTTCCACGTAACGATAATGATATTCAATCGATTGTTCTGTGTTAGTATGTGTAGCGTACCCGAAGCACGTGTGTCTGTGTCTAATGTGGTGATTGTTGTGTGGTGACGTCACGGGGCGCGCGACGACCTTGACCCGTGACGTCACGCCGCCCCCGCACAAGGTCACACACACTAACACGTATGTTATCGTGTTACTATGTTTCAATGTGTACCCAATTGAGCATTGTTTACAGATTCAACAAGAATTCACTTCACTTTTCAAACGATATTTATTGGACTTTTCACAACTAGGTAGGTATAGGTACATTATTAGAATCTTTATTAGAGCAAGAATTTTTTTTCTAAAAGGGGTTCAACCGTACCTTTTAAAACATATTATATAATTTTATAATACTAACATTAATAAATAAGTCTTTGTTGATTGCAAAACTTGAAGTCGCGGTTGTTACATAACGAGTACCGACATGTACCTAATCAAGTGGTGTTATTTAACGAACAGTCAGTCATGCCATCATTCACGTGGCCTCGAGCTGAAGGTCCTCATCTCTATGATAACTGCGGCTGCAACCATTCGTAACTATTTGCAACTATTCGTTACTTTTCGTGACTATGTAGGTATTTGCAAACTGTTCGCTACAATTAAGACTTAAACAAGTTTATATAATTTATACTTTAACTTCAACAAGTGTTGTGGTCCTCTCCGTCCCCGGGAAAGTTTCAACAGCCCCATCTATCATCTTTAGTGTTATGTAAATATCCTTTCATTCTAAATATCTTGAGTTCGGACAAGAGCGGCGGCAGGCGCAGGCGGGCCAACATGATGGAGTATTGACAACCAACAGACGATGGGACTCTCGCCAACTCGGGACCAGTCTGTAATCACTCCGAGTACTCTAATCCATCAATATTGTTCGAAACTCAATCAAACTGATAATTGAATATTAAGTGTTAAACCAATTCTGAGTATTGTTATTGTTTAATTTAAGATTAAGTGTCCTACATTTAATTCAAGTACCTATTAATGTTACATCAAAGGAAAGGCAGACGAATATTTCCGATATATTTTTAGTTGTGCTACAAGTTGAACGGTTGTCTCTGAGAGTGACGCGGCGCGCGCGATGTCAACAGCCGGCGTCGCGCGACGCGCTCTGTCGGCCACCCCACGGCTCCGTGACTCCGCGACTCCGCGCGAACTTGGCCCGCTGACACTCGCGCTACGTAACTGTAACTCATTCTATCACAATTAATGATCGTCATAGAGCTTGCTTTATGAAGTAATAAAGGCATTGGTGATGTAACCGAGTGGGCGATGTTGCCAAAACAACGGGGTCATGTGTGGCATTAGTCATCTTAACGGAGGAATGCTTGCCTCTTATCAGAACGGGGTCATGGCCGGAGGAGCAGCAGGCGGCGCGCGGTGCGCTCGAACTGGGGACCGGTCCGGGGCGAGTCGTCAGTGGATGTAGTCGTTGAATAGTTTAAATTAACCCCACCTAGTACATATTTGTCGATCCAAACTTAAATATTAACATGTTGGGCAAACACTGGCCTCAATAGATGAATGGAATGTTATTTGTATTTGTAAGTTAGGTAGGTAGGTATATCGTAGTATTGTTGCTTGTACAACTATATAAGCAGTAATGGAGTGGCGTGGTGTGGGCACAGGGCGCGGGCGCACACAGTGTCGTGGAAACGGCAGTGAAAGTGGTGAGGGGGGAGCGCGCGAGGGCCCGCCGGCGCGACTTTCATTCAACACCGCGCTCCTCCACTCCGTCATTACTTATTTACTTAACTGTCATGAAGTAACGATACTCTGTTTTCAAGATCCCAAAAGTATGAAGTTAATGTTTTCACGAGAAGTGCGAGGATTTTCCTTTATAAGTAATCAATGTCTTGAAATGTTAGTAAATCCGATGAGAAAATTGGTGAACTAAAATATGTAAGGAATGCAATAGAAATAATCGTTTGTCAGGAGGGTCGATTCCGAACATCGTTTAGTTGAACACTTCTAATCTGACATTCCAGGAAAGAATGTGCTAATGGCGCCGGCGGCGGGCGGCGGGCGGAGGCCGCGCGGGGCGCCGCACCGCTGATAGCTCCCGATATGATAACAATTTACATTAATGATTTTTGTTTGGAAACAGATTCACTCTCTGATGAAGTTATTTATCTTGTATCGGTCGTAAACGTTACAAACGTCGTATAATTTATTTCCTTCTCCGCTGGAACCCGATCAAAGTATAATTATTAACTTTAATGTAGTGCCGTAGTGAAACGATCTCGTCATACTCGAAGCGAACGGACGTAGTTCGAGCACGCTCTCCGCAGCCGAGCCGAGCGGCCCGCTGTATTATTAAAGTTAATATCTTAACCCGGCGTCATGGGGGTGGAAAATTGTTACACGGACGTGGGGGCTGGGTCATCATTACCCGGATTAGGAATGTGAATATTTCTGTATATGTTTGAGAAAATTAATATTTTTTGTTGACTACAATAATAAACTGTCATAAGGGTAATAAAAAACTATAAACATAATAAAAATAGAATATTTTATTAATAAGAACAACGTTTGAAAACTATGCACTAAAAAATCAACAAATTTTGCTTCCTTTAGCTAAACTTAACATAAATAGAATATTACCCAGTCTTTGGTTTTCTAATGGCATTTTTATAAATGTTATTATATAAAATAATAAAAAAAGCTAATCAGACTCATCATTATTAATACTTTTTTTTTTGCTGAGTTACGACATCTTTCCAGTACTTCGCGGTCCATTATTACTCGTAAAACCTACCGAAAAAAATAAAAAAACCTCAAAACCACAAAACAATGTAGTAACACAAATAAAAAGCATAACGATGCTTTATAACAACAATAAATCATTTAAACATTGATTGATAAAAATGGCATAAAATAGTTACACTGAATACAGGCATGGGTCATATTTACCTTTTTTCCAAGACAACTCTTGTAACTCCCAACGCGGTCCCCGCCAGACTAATTTCGCGGCAAAAACGTGTAGAGGGACTCAATAACTCCAGCTACTGAGAAGAACGGCAAAGTCGCGTGCGTCGTTTTAAAATTATGAGTGAACTACAAAAGCGCGGGTAATTTTGACCCAGCCCCCATGACGCCGGGTTAACTGCGATCATAACACAGTTACGATCGAGCCATTTGTATAAAATATAAATAACGAGATTTCAGTTTACATTGCAAATTCGTGGTGGCGATAACATTTCGATGTGAATAGCCAAAGTTTGTATAACGAAGTAAAAGTTTGATTGTACTTAATGTATCCCGAGGCCTTCGTTTGGTTGCGCGAACGGGGAAAGCCACGCTAGGATCATCAGTGGCCCCTGCGAGTCCAAATATCACCCCTTTGTCTGAGAGGACCTGCCGCCAGCGCGCGCTGGTCGGTGGTCGCGCAACCTCCGCGGTTCACCCTGGCACCGCTCTACATGGATGTGTAATCTCCTCGGCGGACATATTTCATTGCAAACCCGCTAATGTGATGAATTATGCGGTTCATGGCGAATAATGACTACCTTTCATACCGTTTTTGTCTTAAATGGTAGTACAAGACAAATTATTATTGTAATCAGACCCAATTGCGTGATTTATGAAACATAGTACATATACTTGGTAAAGGTTGTTTCGCGAGAGCAACTGACCGGAACCGGTTGCTAACAGTGCTGGCTCTATTGTGTGTTCGATTGTTCACTATTTCTAATAAAAGCAACACAACAGTTTGATGCACTGACAGGGCGCTCACCAGGACGTGCGTAACAACGATAACAACAACAGAAATAAACAAAGAACTGATGATAAGTGCATAATATGTTTGTTTATCGTATCGACAAGTTAGTGAGTCGTAACAATAGGAGGAACATAAAAAGTGTGAGATAAGGTTGCCCGAGCGGTGTCAGTTCAGTGTGTCAGTGGGTCTGCGAGCGTGAGAAGGGGCATTGTGTGGTGCGTGCGCGGGTCGCGGGCCGCGGGTCGCTGCGCGGGTCGCTGGTCGCGGTTCGGCGCGGCGCGCGGGCCGGCGGCACTACACCTTTTACTGTTTACTTACACTGATCTAGTAGTGAAACTTCTCCATTAACATTCATATACTAACTAGCCGTGCCCCGCAGGTTTATCTGCATTGAATCTGTTACTCCGGTTCGGTACAAACCTTCGTTAAGTAAAACCCTCACATTTTCACAGATTCGGATTCAACGCGGATGACGCCGATATGACATTTTAGATTTTTATATAATATGAAAGTCCTCGTTTAACGAAGTATTCAAGGTTCACATGTAAGACACGCAGTGTACCGCACTCCCGGCGATACCGCGGCCGCAGGCGGCGCGGCGGCGCGGGCGGTTGCATTAGACACGGCTTGCCGCTCGACACACTTCCTCCGCACCTCGCGCTACATCCACTTTACGACGTATTATACCAAATTGAAGCAGACATCACTTACGTGTCCCCGCTCCGCTGATATCACTCACTCCTACGAGAGCGGAATACCTTTGATAACAGGGCGAGTATTTGAGTAACGAAGTTTACGCATTCCTAGAATTGGTTTTAAATAATTTATTTTGTTAACTGATGAATTAAGTCAGTAAAATAGATTTATAATAATAGATCTTTTTTTAAATAAATAATAATGGAGACGGAGAATAAATAATGAAATACTCTAGAGTAATATTGAGGTCGAAGAAAGTCGAAAATATCCCATAATAAGTAATGGAACTGTGTGAACATTCTGTCATCTCCGTAGTACATCTCTTTTGACAACGCAGTGCACATCTCATTTAATACTTTAACATGACTTATTAATATACAAAATGTGACATCATGTTGGTCTGCGCTGCCTGTTGCTATATGCTAAACCGGTGTTTCATCTCGGAGGCCGGTTACTTCAGCTTACGCTCACGCACCAGTTAACGTTAACACAAAATGTCAGTTTCACAATTAGAGACCTATGTTCAAAAGCAAGTCACATTGAATCCTGAAATAACACAGACTACAGAAATGAATACAACCCGAATGCACCCGCAAGAATAGTTCGTAGATAAACATTTCTATCGACAGGTGGTCTGACGTGCTTTGTTACGCGTATCATCGAATGATACCTCACAGGTCGGACCGCTCACTCCGGCGAGTGTAAACAAACCTTTATAAATAACGTGGTGGCAGGTGTGCGGCCGCGGCACGCGACCGCTCCTCCCGGCGCCACGGCGCGGGCTGTCAGTCTTATCAACGACATGACATGAGACAGGAGACTGCTAGGATTTGATCCGAGGGATCCTACACATATGAATGTATGCAAATGTATACGGACATTATATGTCTGTGACAAAAATGTTCTAATTTTAAGATTTTTTAAAGGATATATAGGACTATTTGTATGAAAAATCTCAAACTTTATTTAGTTTTGATCTTACCATTTTATTATATCCAGATGACCAATTCACCAAACACAACCTCGGTATCACTTGCATTCTCACCCTGCTCAGCGTCACTCGGGACCTCTAAGGATCTATTAAGTCATTGTTTCCACTGCACGTGGTCGTTATTCAATACAGTTAATAAAAATACGTCGGATTGAATTCCCTCGTCTGCACCGACTATAACCGCTAACGCTCAACCGTATTAGTCAAAATTAAATAAAAATTCAACCTATCAGTTGAAAGAAACAAATGACTTGCGTTTTCTTTTATACGATTTCAATAAAAGACTCATTACTCGGGAATCCTTTGGTTTAAGAACAGTCGTTGTAGTCTCGGTGAAAGACCTCTTTGGAATTATAAGGTTTTATTGGGAACGTATTTTATAAGAGATCCGATTGTAAGTCAACAATGGTGAATGCCATCAAGTGTTATTACATTATACATACATACATTAGTTATTTTATAGTATCTGATAATGATAATGATCCATTAGTACGTACCGTACGCAAGTGAATATTAGATGAGAGAGTTATGAAGTGTAAGTATAGTTACTAACAAAACAATAAAACTTGTAATAGGAAAGAGTTTGAAGCGGTAGTCCTCCCGGGAGGGCTGTACCGAGGTGCTTGGAGCATTCCTGAGGGATTACGGGATCAACGCGCGCACCATCCGGTTTGTTTGGATTACGTCGCGAGAGGACCGCATTAACATGTGTATACGTCAGATGGTGTAAATTATACCTCTATATGAACCATGATAAGAGCATTTGGTTTCACATCTACAGGATAAGGTGCTCGCCAAGAATGTTTCGTGTCTCCTCTTTATGTTCTCCAAAGTTGTTTCTCTCTCGCTCTCTTTGTATTTCTAGACATTAAGTAAGTAAGCTCGAGTAGGTTAGTGGCCAACCCTGGTGTCGGAGTTGTTAGACCGCCCAAAGGCCTCCTACATGGTCTAACTACTGAAACAACCGGGACCGACAATTTAACGCGCCAATTTAATCGCAATGAACTAACATCGCTTAGTCAAACTACGAGCGCTACCAAAGACATTTAAAAAGAGACATAAATAGTAAAGATAAGTAAAAGATGGTGTCTGGGCACCTTGCCCCGACTGGGATCATATACATAGTCAGAATTTGTGACTTTACTAAACTAAACAACATGCGCCATGTTGCGTGTTCATAATAATCATGCTTCATCTCGAAGTACTTACTGGCAGTAAACTGATACTACATACCGACGCTTTGTAGCGTGATTATGAATGATCGCACGTTGGGTTTCATAAGTGACGCAACATGAGTTGTTTAGTACTGGCCGTTATAAGAAGGCTGTAAATGAGTGGAGATGAATGTTGGATCATGTATGGGCCGGGGATAATGGTCAGTGCAGCGCTTGAGAAATGATGCAGTGGTAATAACGAGGACTTTTGGAGAGTCGACCCGAGGGGGCCCGGGCGGGCCGACAGTGTGCGAGGCCTGCGTGTGAACATCTATTTGTATTATTTTGTAAAGAGGCATTAGATACCAGATCTACCTCTCTCGCTATCTCTGTGTGGTTCATACTTCGTAGTCACGTCAGTGAGACATACGTTTTGAATTTGAGTAGTCTAGTATACGAGTACTTGTGGCTCGACGATTTTTTCTAGTCTCTCTCGCGTACTTTAAAGTCGCTGAGTAGGTTCGTTGAATTTACTTATTACGTTCGAATTTATTTGTTATCAATGTTAGAAAGGAGAGAAATGTTAATGACATTTACGCTCATAATTAAGACTCTAAATTAGTTTTGTTTCAATTCTATTCAAATTATATTTAGTTCATTTAGGACCGAGCCACCACTCAGTTAAACTTGTTATAAGTAATGATTACTGTTTGATACTCAATGGCGGCTCGAACAGCTAGTTAAGTTACTTCGTGTCATTGCCAACTTGTCCATCTGTGTCGGCCGCAAGACCCAACTTTGCAGACTGATTGAAGTCTTCATAACGTTGTCGGCACCCACTTCCCGGCGCGAACGATACCAGGCAGTATTACTTACGAGTCTAATAATACATAAGTATACTCTATTTTTTCTTCATTACACGTCGCAGACGACAATCCGGAAGAGGAATAAAGTTTAGAGATAGGGTAAGAATGAAATTAAATCACAAAACCTTTTTCCTCTGAGGAGCAATCGTCTTTTGCTGGAAAATTGACTACATTGAGTATACTATCATTTGGTTGTTTAAATCTTCTATTTTTAAGTAACTGAAAAATATATATTTCTCATATAAAAAATCGAAAAAAATCTGATATCTAGTCATTTCAATGCCCAAAGGTATTCCTTGTACAAGATAATGAACATATTTAATGGCAAGATGTTTAGGTCTCAGTGTTTGTCTAGATATTAAGTTATTCGAATTCGAGTCGGACGCAGGCCCGGTAGGCGCGCGGGCGGCGCGCGGGCATCCCAGGCACTACTTAATAAATAATATACCTCGCCTAGACCTCGCTCTCCTGTTAGCAGTATTTTAGCAATGTGCAAATTTTTACAATTTGAAATAGCCTAATTTTAATGTGCCTTCCAGCTTGTATTTATTTCTGTTAAAGAAACGAAGCCACGTTTAATTAAAACTCTTAACTTTATCTGGACTACGAGTATTTTTTCTGGAAAGTTCGGGTTAAAATTATGCCTCAAGTATAAATAAAGTTTCTTTTATTTAGGAAACAACTGTACTGTATACTAGGAAGCATCAAGTGTGCATGTAATTCGTTGAACAAGTCACCGCTGAGTACTCGCATGTACGAGTATATGTAGTAGATGTACATGTACGGATCATTATGTATACGCGGCGCAACATGACTGACTCGCGTGAGGTCCACAGCCAGCACTACTTAATGAATTATCTTCACATTCTGCAGAAGATAATATTATGTACCGTGGGTGGTCTGGGAATATAAAATCATCATATTTATATTACGTCATCTCGAGGGGGCGAATACAAAACAGTCATAATATATTATATCAATTATTTCATTTCATTAGAGTTGGGTCCAAACAGGCCTCTTGGAACGCATCGCTGGCTAACGAAATCTACTAAGTTTTTGACCAAACTAATTAAGCTATGGAAGAAAGATCTTGGTGTTCGGAATGGAGCAAATAAGAGGAGGTTTTTGCCCAACAAAGGGACACTCCGAGCTTAAATAATAATAATATAATATGGATATAATAGGCTTCAAGGTGTTAATCACGTGTACTCTCAAGACCGGGCTCGTGGTCGTGATTCCGAAGAGGAACTTTTTCCTGTTTCAATAGAATTAGTGACTACTTGACTAGTCCCGGTCAGGTATCACTGGAGCCGGAGGGGGCCACTGGTGCGTGCTGCATTTCTTCAGCCCTCGATACTTATTCAAACGACCGGTGCCGTTACCCGTACCGGTATCTAGTAGGTATCTTCATTTGCATGTTATATTATAACGTTACATGACAACTGCAGTCCTTCCGGCTTGCGCTCCCATCAGCGATGGAATGTTAATGTTATTTACAAAGCTTTATTGAAATTAAGTGGTTTAGTTTTTTAATTTCCATACTCGGTTAGAGCAAAGATAATAATATGATTGTTGGAAATGATGTAATGAATATTGTGACAGGTCGCCGCCAGCGGTCGACATCACGTTGTACTACTACTAACTATCGGTTATTTTATTTGTATTTGTCCGCCGCACTTCGGATCGAAGCGGGCCATGTTTGTTTTCCGCCATGTTTGTCTGGTAGATAAGTAGCCGCAACTTAATATAATATTCAATGCTATAAAAAGCTTTTATATTTAATGTAAAACCCTTAATCCAACCGTGAAGGAAAAGCTTTCACCAAATACTTTTATATTCAAAACCTGAGCCCGGAGTCGATTGTTAGAAGTGATGTCACATGAATGAAACAAACATGGCGTCTGACAAGCGCTCGTAAACGGATAAAAACAAGACATCCACGATGTGAGTACTCGCACTAACTGTGCTCAATTAGTGCACATCACTCCAGTATCAGACGCTTCACCAATTTGCACAATTTACATTTATAATCATGAAAATTAAAATGTCTTTGCTCTTCACCCCGTTTTCAGCAAGAATACGGCTTGAAATGTACAAATACGTGGTAATACAATTATGAATAAAAATAATGTTTGATATATTTCCGACTCGATGGCGGAAAGAGCTGGACGATTTCAAAAAGGATTGGAAGGAGTTGGCCATGGAAAGAGAAAAATGGAAACAATTGTGGGAGACCTTTGCCCAGCAGTGGGACAGCGAGGTTACGTAAAAAAAAGATCATTTCCTTTACACGTCCTACGATATAGCCGCATATTTAACCAAACACCACGATTTTAATCTTCAGGTCCGACTTCTTTTCAGCTTACTTAATAGGTACTTATCTGCATATTTTATTCCGAGTGGCTCTCCCCGTGGCTGAGTGAAATTACATACTAAATGAAGTTCAATTAGGATTACCTCGGTTGGTTCCTTATTCTAAGAAATGTTATAATATTCCTCCGGTCAACGTCTGTAGGCGAGAAGTATTTGTTTGTAAAGAGGGAATTTAATAAAAATGTTCATTATAACATTTTATTAGGTTATGTAACGTAAATGGCTGAGGAATTTCAATGAGTTTCCAATAAAGTGTCTTGGAAAGTAGGACTTTCCAGATTGGACGATTTAGAATAGAATATTAATAGCAAGCACACAATGAGAAGTTTCAAGTTTTGTTATACACGAATAACCAACAAGTTTGTTTGTTTAAGGCGAAGTTTCTTTAAGAGTAACATGTTGTAAAGTACGTACTTATTCTAAGATTACGGTGCTCGGATATTTGTGGAAGCTGTTGAAATCCTCATAATCTTTTAGCCAACAACAATGATACGTCAGACAGATATGACATGTCAGCTTTTTTATATAAGCACCAAGCCCATAGAGCTGTGTTACTGGCGTCCACACTGCCCAATATCATAACAATAAATAACTGCCGCAAAAGCATTACGCCCCACAACATGAAAACCGTAGACACGTGAACAAGGAGTTCCAACATGTCCGGCTCTTAAATCCAAGTCGGGTTGTTGGCTATTCCGTAATAGTTCGCAAGACTCCGCTCTTGTTTATTATTCAGCCTGTTTCATGAGGCGTGCAAACAAACCGAACAGCGGAGCAAATTCAGACTATTTGTAACTAATTAACATTTCAATAATTACTGTTATTCATTCAAATAGTGTGTGTAGAGTTTAACGGGTGTGAAAGCCAAAACCTGTCAAAAATAACAAAATGTCTTTTACAGTTTACTTTCCGTATTGACAAGGAGTTATTCTAAATCTAAGGTATTATTGAATCCCGCGAGTGTGCTTTCGATCGCGCAGACCGCCCAGCGCGCTCCTCATACTAATTTTACATTCTATCTGCAGCTCTCTGAATAATCTGCGCCAGATTTACTGCACTCCGGTAATTAGAAACGTAATATTGAGGGACAAACAATAAACTACACATGAATGTACTAGCTATAGCAAACAAGGACATAAAGCACTGGGATATCCAATCTTGCAAATAATTGAAATAAAGACCAAGTATAAAGAGTGAAGCCAATTCGCTAGTTAACAAAACCATTAAAAAGTGCAGACCCAGGATTACGGCCGCAGCCTTGGCATCGCAACACACTCGAAGCGCTTGAGATGATCGTAAATTTTCTCAAATGCTTTAAATTTCAGAGCAAAGTATTAAACGGGGATGTGAAGCGCTGCGGTCCAGATACAGCGCTAGATGTACAACTTGTTTGATTCATAAAAGCTGTATTTTATTGCTCCGCAACAAAGGGCCGTAACATACGGTTTGTACCCTCTTTAGAAAACAAACTCAATATAAAATACCATTAAAGGATTTCTAGCCATCTGTACCTTATTTAGTTTTACAATACTATTCAATGGAATCCGTCTGCGATTTGAATAAGGCTTTTGTTCTTATTTTTAAATATTCTAGTATGTGTCAGTTTTAACAATAGACTTCAACTAATCCTCCTAATATTACAAATTTATTTTACTTCATTGAGAAATAATGGTATAGGTATTATCCCATTTTTTCCAGAAACATTAGACTAAACTTAATATTTTACCACGAAAAACAAAGCCCCCTGATGCGAGGTGGTTGTGAACCCGCGAGCGCTGATAAACTCGGAGCGTTGTTCCGTATTGCAGCACATCGTTATCTCTATGGGAGTGCTGAAATCCCTTGCATTTTTGGGACGCTTTTTGTATTATTTAATAAATGTTTTCCGTGACAGCGAAAATATTGTTAGAGCGTCTATCTGTGATACAGAATTTATTAGGGAGCGAATTATTTTTTGCGCCGTGCGTCCCGTTTTTATTAAATTTCCCGAGTAGTTCCGCGAGTCGCGGGCGGCACTTCCTTGTATCTTATTGGTGTAATCCTGAGATAACGAGCGCTTTGTCCCGCGACCTTGCCGCTCTTCTCTTAGCCGCTCGTAATGACAGCCCCTGGCTGAAGAGACGCCATTATTAAACACAATGAAACATTGACAGGCGACCTCTCGCCTTTCATTACGTGCTATTGATACATCACGCTCATTAAAGGGACGGAAACTATTATTAGGTAAATACCCAGAAATATAACTCCCACTCGACGTTGTATGCGTCCGAGCGAGCGTAGGCGAAGGAACCCTTCCGGAGCCAGAACGAGTCCGCCGCGAGGCCTAGGCAGGAGGCTTTACTTTTATTACGCATATTCGCCATAAAAGCGATTACACGACTTATGAAGTTACCAACAAATTGTGCGAACATTGTGACTATAACGATAAAAGTTAGAGGGAAACAATTTTAATAATTCATATTGAATTTGCGGCTTTACTCTACCTATGGGCAAAGTATCTTATGAAATCACGTAAGGCGGATCATATCGATCCTTATCGGATGTGAGGTATAGCATGTTGTGAGTGAGGAGCAGCAGTCCCTACGCACAGGCGCGGCATGTTGTTACATGTAGGGGTAGTGAGTGCGGCGAGCCGCCAGCGGGCCACTTGCGGTATTCCGAGGCCATTGGGATTAGCGAACAATCACTTGTATGGGCTTTACGCAGTTATTGGAAAAGTTCCGACGAACGTCTCCGGCGAGTTACTGCTTCCAATAATTAGCAGAGTTCCGGCGAAGCCATAACAATGTTTTAGGGTTAGTGTTCACCGGGCGGTGTGCATGTGTGCGGCTCGGAAACACATGCGCGCTTCGGTTTGATGGTGTCCCGGAGGTTACAGGTAGTTAACGTCCCGTGTAACACTCGGGAGTTGGGCGCCGCGACGCGGACAATTCTCTAAACTAATAAAAAAGTTATTCAAATATTCAGGAAGACGTCTTCCCAAAGTTTCATTTAATTGAGTGGACTTCTCAGTTCCAATTCTTATTACAATTTTCATATATTTCAATAAGAGAATACTGAAAGTGCTTCCCAAATGTTTGGCTTGTTTCACGTTTATACGTGGATTACAAAAACGTCAACTCCAAATAACAATTCTTTTGTGTGAGAGGCTCATTTGAAACCACATTTGTTAGCAAAATATTGACAGAGAGCCGTCTCAATCGGCCGGCGGCGGCGGCGCGGAGGGCTGATTGGGCGGGAGTCGGCGAGCCAGACCCCGATTAACCCAGTACTCGAGGCACAATATTCAACTTACCGTCTATTTGCATACATAAACTGTTTTATAGTCACACTTTAAGCGACGTGTTTGCCTGAATTATTAACTCAAATAGGGCGTACAATGTTCAACAAAATAATGACTACAACACTATCGTTTCAACTGTTCGTAGCAGATTATCATAATAATATGTACGGTGGCTTGCGAGGTATTCCCACTAGCACGAGGCTCCGTAATAATCCTAGTTATTTCGGGTCAGCCCCGCGGGCGGATCTGGGGCGGGCGGCGCCGGGCGCGGGCGCGTCTATGTGGTATATTTAGCGGCAAGTGATATTTTACAAGCCTCAATATGTTTTTCTCGTTAAATTGTTTGGTTCAAGTGTTGATCGGACGGTTGACCCCATTCCGGTGAGCTCACAGTTAGCCCGCGGAGAGCGCGCAGCCGTCGACACTAGGCCTCACTGAACATTAAACAAAGATTCTTTATTGAACAAATCTATCTGATGTTATGATGAAATCGAGAGTTGTAGTTGGGATAAAGTTTTCATAAGATTGTTTTAAGCCGTTAGTTTAAAGTGTTTTTCCTATTCAAGTTGACTTCAGTCTGGCTTCTTGAAAGATAAAATTAAATGTTGTCTCCGAATATGTACATCATTTCAACAGTAAACTGAATTATGTGTGTTACGTTATTTTAATCATATTGAAACCGCAAGAGATTTATTTGAAGTCATGAGCTGAGGTATGATCCGTGTGAGGTCGAGTGCGGTATTTCGGAAGCGAGTTAAATGTTGGGCTTTGAAATATTGAGCGGCGGGCACAGGCCGGGCTGGAGGCTCGCGAGCAGAATGTGGGATTGAATTAACTCATATAACACCTCTGATAGCTTTTTGTGCCCGAATATAAATGAATGTATATTATTAAAATGTCGCCTTAAAAAAGGACAGACGTCCTACTCTTCAATATCTTAGCATCCAACTTATCATCATCATAACATATTAGGCGTTTCGTGTCGGACCGCTGCGGTGCCGAAGCGGTGCATTTGTCGTATTGTGAACGTACGATCGTGTGTTTTCATACAAATCGAGCAGCTCGGAAACAGTGCGGCGTTGTCGTGCGTTCGCGGTACCGACGCCGCACTGTAGCACGTAGCAATTTAGTTTCAATTAAGAGTTTCATTTTCATTCTACATATGATTTTTGGATATTACAGTGATAGACCTAGACCCCGTGAACCCCAGACTTTCGTCATTTTATAAAAGCTGAAAGTTTGTCAGCGCATGCTCCCACACACAGGTAAGAACGATGGACTATTATGAAGTTTGGGTTATCGTGGCTTTGGCAGATAAACGGTACTAAAGGTGTGTAAAATACCGATCTAAATTCATCAAATAATTAAGTGTGATTTGTGACATGACATATGTCATTTGAAAGCTCTTGAAGAGTTGTACAAGTCACCCTTTGACGGTGATATCGAAATCGACGGCCAACTTGGTGTTTTCGACCATTGAAGATTGGAGTTGACCTATGCTATGGACGCTGATCCTAATGCTCAACAGTGACATGACCTATATCATTTGAAAGCTCTTGACAAGTTGTACAAGTCACCCTTTGACGGTGACATCGAAATCGACGGCCAACTTGGTGTTTTCGACCACCGAAGATTGGAGTTGGCCTATGCCATGGACGCTGATCCTAATGCTCAACAGTGACATGACCTATGTCATTTGAAAGCTCTTGACAAGTTGTACAAGTCACCCTTTGACGGTGACATCGAAATCGACGGCCAACTTGGTGTTTTCGACCACCGAAGATTGGAGTTGGCCTATGCCATGGACGCTGATCCTAATGCTCAACAGTGACATGACCTATGTCATTTGAAAGCTCTTGAGGAGTTGTACAAGTCACCCTTTGACGGTGATATCGAAATCGATGGCCAACTTGGTGTTTTCGACCATTGACATTTAGTACCGTATACCTGCCAAAGCCACGATAACCCAAACTTCTTAATAGTCCATCGTTCTTACCTGTGTGTGGGAGCATGCGCTGACAAACTTTCAGCTTTTATAAAATAACGAAGGTCTGGGGTACGCGGGCTCTTGGTCCATGACAAATAATAGACAAAAAATAAAGCCAGTCTCCAATAACCAATACTAAACAAAAATATATTAAAGCACCTTGGAGTGTGATCATTAGAACAACTTTCGAATCACAAAAAGTTATTATCTGTTTAGTGCTCAGCTCCACTCGGCGGAACTTTACGGCCACTTTTAGAAACATCCGCTCTAGTAGCGATCAGTCGGAGGTTCGTGTCAGCGGGATCGGGCCGGGCTTCCGTATGAGAAGGTTTAAATTATATGTTTCACACGTACTTTACATTTGTACAGTTGTACACATCGGTTGAGAAGAATAACAATAATTATTTAGATCGCACAAGGGGTGGGCAGAGGCTTATCGCACTGCACTCACGGGTTATTACTACATGTACAGTACAGATGAGTTGACGGGGGGTAGGCATTATCCCCACGCCTGAACGCGACTTGCTTCCGTTGAACCGAAACTGAATCGTAACTTCATACTCGGCTTAATAATAATAATAATAATAAAATAAAAGCCCGCAGGGCAGCTTGTGGCGAGCTGTTGGTGAGTAGCGACACCACGGGCGATTCCCGAGTGCCCCAGAGAGTCGGTCAGGGCCCTCGTCTCCGGCGAGCCTTCACCGGTCGGAGTGGACCCCAAGGGGGCCCGCAGGACTCTCGGCTCTGGCTTGCCTTCACCGGCCGGCCAGAGGGGGGTCGTTAGAGGCACAGTCGATTTCGGCTGTGTGATCCGGGGGTGGAAGTGTTAAAGGGCATAACGCCGCGAGTAACGTTTAGAGAAAGCGCAGCACACCTCTCTACACCCCCGAGTCGCCCACACCGATGTTGCCCCCTTGCCGTCTCTACGTCGGCTGTTTCGGGGGGCCCATCCAGCGGGCGGCGAGCCACGGCCTGCCGCCGATAACTTGTTCACCACTTGTTATGGCAGGTGCCGACCTCTTTGCAATATCCCATTTCCAGTCCATCCAACCTTCATTTCCATAGCCCAGTCTTTTTCTTTCATTTTTACTTACTATAGTCCCTACTTCTGCAGGTACACATTCCCGGACATGTTGTACTGATGTTGTCGGGAGTGTGTCCCTGCAGTTGTAATCCATTACATTAAACATCTCCAAAGGGCCTCTACGAGTTGGATCTGTATCCCCTCGCATGCCTCTCAAAAAGACCGGGCTTGTCCCGTGACTCCGAGGAGAAACACTATAATAATAATAATATATCGTTTATTTCAGCACATATTTACCATAAGTTTTGTTAGTACAGTGGCACCTTAAATACTATGTTAGAATCATATTAACTTTTAAATGGACTTGCACCCAATGGCTGAGTAACCAGTTGCACCCAGTGGCTTAATAACCTCATTGTGTCGAAATGTTATATAAGCCAGAGTGAGTGCAGATGACACGTTGATCTGCTGTCAATCAACGGGGCCGAGCGGATGTCTGTTGGCTGGTCACTATTGATGCCGCCTCACCACTTCCCGGTACTACGTCGTGTCTTAGAATAACTATGAAACAGTAATCACCATACAAGTAAAGGATTACTCATTACACTTCCTGCGATCTAGTTCTGGAGCCGTCGTCGGTACATTAGAGCGTCGCCAGTGCGTGTTGATCTCGAGAGCCCTTGTTGGAGTGCAATCTTGGGCCGTAAATCAGTCGCGTGTGTCATGCTAATGGGCAAATAGCTTCGATAACGCTAAAGTTGGGGCTTATCGCGGTTCAGCGAGTGTCGGCCGCATGCGTCAGCGCTGCGCCGGCGCCGCCACCGCCAGCGCCGCGCCGCTCCGCTATATAGGTTACGTATTTATTGGATATTGACCCCTTTAGCTTTTAACCCATCAATATTTTTACGTATTACACATCAGCTAAATATAATGATGTGAACGATCGAAGCAGCCCCGCCGGCGTCATTACGTTGCATGACTTGCAACTTCAGGAAATATAATCTAATAAACTAATAACGTTTACCGTCCAAATTCTCGTTAGTTAATAATGTGTTTACAGAATTAGGGTACTGAGATCTGTGGCGATTTATCACGACGTTAAACTTCGACAAACACATTTGTTTAGCTAGATTAATGTGGCTTTAACGAATTACGAAGTTTAGGGAAACTCTCGTAATGACGACACACTCGCGGCCGCCGGCCCCTGAGGGCGCGCGGGGCGCCGAGGACACACGTCACCGCCTCGGCGACGGCACCGGGACGACGCTTCATGTGAAAATGGAAATTACTCTTCCGTTGATATCACTGAAGTGTTAGATCATACAAAACGCTACCAACTGATGCACATAAAATAATGACTAAACAAAGTGTTTGTTTGCCCGTTCCAAACAGTAAGTTCAGTAGTGAGTACATATTGGTGGGTTATCAGCCCACGTGACCAGATCCTGGTCGTGGCCGCAAAGTGCAGATAATTAGCATCCAACGAGCGCCATTGTTGCGCCAGTCTGGCGAGAAGCCAACAGGGCTCTCCACGTGCCGTCACTTGAATATTCAATAACTGAATCCTGGTCTAGGTGTCAACACTATTACTGATTCAGTGGATAATGTATTTGAGGCCTATTTGCGATGCTTCGTACGATCGATACCTCCATGAAACTTTTATTTGACTTTAGGACACTTTTTAGATTGAATTTCAACACGATATTTCTATTTTTGAGGAGCTTTTCCAGTACTTGAGCTATTAAAATCTGACAGTTAATGTACAATCTCTGGGACAAATCTTCGACGTATTAGTACTTTATCTGTTGTGGTCGTGGTTTTCTCACTATGCTATACTATTCACCTTGGCATTCTTGGTATTGGTGTGAAGGAGTCTTTTATTATGTCTTCGTACCTATCTAGTTCAGAATAGTAAGTCCCTACACACAGTAGCGCGACCTCGGGTGGCGTGCGACTGTATTTCGAGCCGCAATGATAAATACTTTCCGCGTTTCCCGCAGGTCGCTCCACCGCGCCGCACGTAATATTTACTGGCGAGTATTTCTGTCGGCCGTGTGTCGCAGCCTCGGCCGGCGGCCATTTGTCACGGAGTTGTCGCCACTCGCCGCGCACATCGCTGGAATATCTGTTATTTTTATACGAATCGATTTATTTTATATTTTATTGGATTTTTAATATATTTTTATTTATGATCATGAATTACGTTTGAACTTGACTTTATTATAACTGCGTAGGAGTTGCAGGTCGATTTTGATATTTCTCAGAAGTGTTGTTTTGTATGATATTTCCATTGTTGTTAGTATAAGGAGCACGTAGTACTTAATTATGAATACTGGCGGTAAACATGTAATCCCACCTCACGCGCCGCATCACTTAGGTATCTGCTGCACGCCGCGCGGCGGCGCGGCGCCTCCTGCTCCTGCGCATCTCTTCCTTCCTCGATGCTCGCGATGCGCGCCGCGTCGCTGCGTCGCCGCGTCGCCGGATGTTATTGTCATTTGGTGCCGAGTGCAGGCTTACTGCACAAGGTCGGGGCTCAGCTCCGGCAGCGGGACCTTACAATTTGACAGTTCAATGGATTTTTTTAAAGAAATAAGGTTTTAGATTTGCCGTACTAGGAACAATCAGCGATGGGTGGCAATTGGAATGCAAATATCAGTCATACTTACATTCAAGAAGACTTACATTCAACTAAACAATACGAGTATTACATAGCTCTTATTACCCATTAGAACAAGCCACGCGTGCACGTGGGAGGAGCCCCATATTAATACGCGCACCACAACTAGATGTTAGATATAAGAGGCGAGATCGCCACAAATATCTGTCGCTCTCGGGAATTGAACCAGGAAAATATTATCTCGTTATCATGATGAAAACTGTAACTAAGTGGAAAACAGAAAAATAATAAGCCTACTGTAGATAACAAATCGAATAACATGCCACCAGTTAGCAAGAGAGCACTAATGAGTAACAACAGTAACAAGGCACTCGCGGCGGTCCGGGCTCGCCTTTCAGACGAGAATTAAATTATCCGAGACGACATATAATTGGGGCCTCCGTCTCATTACGAATCACTTTGAATTTCATCTAGTTTTCAATTGGCGGAGAGTAATGAAGGAAGCCGATGAAGCCGCATAAATCTGCGAGTTCGCAAATTATCCGAATGAATGACCGCCGCGGCGCTGTCGGAGAGAGCGGCCCGGGACACCCAGGTACAGCTGGCTTCATCCCACTTTCCCTGGCCGGCGCGGCGGCCCACTTGCATACCTTGTCCATACGTACATATCTCTAGCGGCTTACATCTATGCAACTTAATTTATACTCGTACAAGTAATATTTAGCGTCGTATAATCTTAAACTTATATCTTAGGCCAAGATCGTGTGTTCGAATTATTTCGACGAATTAAAACTATAAACGCTTCTATTGAAACAAACTTCTAAGAAACGTATTAGCGCTAAGTACTCGTACGATTGAGGAGAGCCAATATAGAATATGTTTTACATGTATTTTTACCGATAAGTACCTAGGTGCTTATAATGTGGCTCACTGTCCGTTTCTCCCGCTGGCGGCGACGGTAGCATTCTGTTAGTTCTCCCAGAGTTCTTTAGCTCTCTAGTGATGTGAGGTGAGACACTCGTTTGTAGATGTTAATGGCTGCAACTTGCTCTCAACAAGCGATATAAATCACTGAGCCATGCCAGCCCCAGTCCTCTCCCATCCACCTCAGTCACTTCTGCCCATTCCACGGGGCTGGCGGGATAATAGTTGGTAGATAAAGGAAAGGATTCTGATTTTACGACTCTACCTAAAACAGAGCAGAAATACACGTAGAAGCTACGCGTCAGTAGTTTATGCTATACGTTTCCACTGACGACGAGGCCAACATTACCGAGGATGATGCAATTATACTCATCCGATGTGTCCCGTTGCCTGGACTAGCCTCCTAGGTGTACGGGAGTGAGCCGGGGCGGCGCGGCGACAAGTTGCGCGCCCGTTATCTCAAGTGGTCGCAGGTGAGTGCCGACGCGCTGCCCGTTAGTTGAACCGCTGCACCACGCGTTCACAACCTACCAGTACCTTTTGTCGAGTTGTTGTTTTTAGTTTTTGGTACCCAATAGCAGTGTGCTTGAATAAAAGAGGTTTTAGGCTTTTATTTCGCCCTGAAAAGGGCATGGAAACAAGGATACGTCCGTTTCGTGGAACAAGGACCAGGGACAATGATTACGCACACCTACGCTGTTTTCGCGTCGCAACGAATAGCCTTGTTATCTGCCGTGTTTCTTAGAGACATCGGTGAGTAGTTGTTCTCTTACACATTTCTATAACTTATCTTGTACCTTTGTCGAGGATTTTATATTTACTTTTTGGATCCTTAATAGTTATGTGTGGTCTGTACAAGTAACGCCTCTGAATACTTTCAGAACCAATTTATAAGTTCATGTCAATGATCCGAAATGATGACACCCTCACAAAACATCATTACAAGTTAGATAAAGTTGAGTCGAAGCGCCCGTTTGATCAACTAGTATGTATTTATAAAGGTGAATAAAGAAAAAACAGACGTATATATCACGGAAAATATGCTTGAATACTCAACCGTATATTTACAAGTTTAATTTAATGGAAATAAGGAAGAGCTTTTTTTGTTGTTCTTTCCATTTGCTTGCTAATAGGGAGGAGACCCCGTTACCTGCGGGCCTGATGTGCCTACATGGTGATCACGGTGCAATTATTAGCTATTTAAATCAGATCCCGTGTAATGTGGAGCCATTGGCCGTGGAGGCTGATCAAGTATGACTGGAGCAAAAACCGGGAAGGAGTGCATCGGGGGAGCCGACGGAGGCAGTCTTATGAACCGAGCGCCGGGTTCAATAACTGACGGAGCCAATTCTGATCACAGGGAGTTTATTTTTCAACTAATATGTATTGTATTGAATGTTTGTTGCCTTTATAGCAGTGATCTACCCAAAAAAGTAGACATTTTCAGTATTAGTTATGGTTCAATTCGCATTGCGGTTTTTCCTTACCTTATATAAAATCCAATTATTGGCGTACACACTACCTTTTCCATATAGCTAAAAAATAATCAACTACATAGGCAGTCATGCTGAAAGATATTGATTCTATATGCATAGTTAGTGATAATTTAATTAAATAGAAAACGTTTCGTCATTTTCCTTCTAATACGACATTCTACGGTATTCACCACTGTAGAACTACAATCTAGTATCCAGAATACCCCTGGTCGTCCTGTGGCACATAGCTCGGGGGCTCCATTAAAGGCTCAATAGGAAGCCCGCGTCACTCGTTCCTCCGAGCCTCCGCCGACTCGTGGGAGCGCCGATACAAGTAATGACGCTCTTCACGTCGTTAGCCATACCGGATAGCCGATCCCGTCTCACAGCTGTTTTTATACCTCTTCTAGGGAATGCTAGTAATTATCCTGTAAATACTGCGCCGGTATCTTGATCTTTGTATATTCATAGGACAAAGCTGTTTAACCGTTAAGTTAACGGTAGTAGCCAATCATTAAATAGAATTGATGGTTCAGTATTAAATAGTAGCATATTTAATACTATTTTAGTTTAGGCCTGTTTATTACATGATGTTATAACATGATGTAGGTGTAATGTTATAGTCGTCATAGACATAAGTCATACATCCAATTACAAGAGGACTCCAATATAGGAGGTTCTTTCAAATCAATGATCTTCAAACCGCCGCTGTCCTGTGAAATGTTTTATTCGCTTATTAATCGTGTCGCTATAGCCCTTACTCAGGAAGATGTCTCACTTCAAATAAGGTAGGAAGAAGAAGAAGTGAGCGAGTAACAACAAATATCAGTGAATATATCGTGTAAATATTGTTTTAACTGTTGGATTGTGTAACATCTTCGTCGGTTCATTCCCACTCATAAACGAGGTATTGTTCGAAGGCCATTTTATTTTATAGTCAAAAGTGAAATAAGTGAAATTTTTCAAGAAGTACATTAGCAGTAAACTACAGAAAGCATTCCATTCGGCGCCATTCAAGAATTAAATTAACTTTATTCGTTTTAATAGAGAGCATCCTGCGAGGTCGTAAACGCCGCGCGTACGACGCGGCGGTGCACAAAGAACCCCAAGTTATTTTTATCCAGATAAAATACGGTTTCGTACTACCTGAAATGTATTTTTTAATTTTTGGAGCTAGTCTACCGGCGATTCATTTTAATTGCGAAAACCTTTGACAGAACACTGCTATAAAACGCGACGGAGCGGCCGATCAAAATGATAATAAAAATGTTTCATTGATGGCTCCTGGGAATGTCAAAGAAACTGCTTACCTCATCTATAAGATAAGATATACGTAATACCACCTGCTTTTGACTTAAAGAATAACTTTACACGAACAAATTCATACACAAACTTAGCTTTTATATTCTACTCCAATAACTAAATGCCCTTCACAGCAAGTGCTATCCCAAACCAATATGCCAACCAATTTGTATCTTTAAATAAATATTTAAGTAAAGTACCTACGTTACCTAATAATATTTGCAAGCTGCGCGCATTTATCAGCAATCGGTATCCATCGACGGCTACAGCGAGTTCAATCAGGCGGAGTAACGGAGCCGGCAGCGACTGTCAATAGTGGGCCCTATATGGACTGCGAGTGCGTCCGCCTTCGACGCAGGACCAGCCCCCCTATTCCCGGTCCAGTGTGCGCACCGGTGCTTGAAGCTCAGTGCGCTTGAAGGACGTGAAACAATTGGTATTCCCGCGGCATCTCGTGCCCAGTGCTTAACGCTGCCAACATACTAAAAATTTTGGACATCTTTTTTATTATGTACAAAAACCGGTAAGTACCGATAAATAGTCTGTAAAATTAAATATCATCCAACGTACGTACAATTTTAAACGAAAATTGAACTTCTTAATTTGACCGGGTTTTGTAACAAATTATTTGTCTGTGGTGGCTAGGCGCGCACTTGTCATTGACATTGACAGGTTCAACAGATTGATTGGAAACCTTCAAAATTCCGCGGTATTTATTTACTCTTTTTCGCGATTAGAACAATACAATACAATAATAATTCATATTTCATAACGATAACTTTACTTGTGCGTGTTGTGCTTTGTTTGTAGATTACTTTATGAAATTATTGGCAAGGCAAGAAATAAGGAAAGTGCAAGTAAATTAGCATGTCAAACGGCAAATAATTCTGTGATTGATCGATCAATGTCTTTCGTTTACTGGGCAGATTAGCGACTAAACTAAACATTCTAATTCATAACAACATTCAAGTCGTATGTGCTTCAAGCATGCTTCAAGTGCCTGCGAAGTACAAGACAATGTTTTTCTCCAGACTTTTGGCCCACAGGAGTCGTATATCGCCGCTTCAGGGAAGCAAATCGATGAATAAACAACCCTGACCATAGTTATAGTTATATAAATGTATATTATGATAGTTTGTAAGGTATTTAATAAAGTAACCTTTCCGTGACACAGTTTATACAAGTATGGGAGGTGATGTCTTGATAACTGAGCCAAATATAATGTAATTAGGTACATTTGAAATAAATAAATGAATTGAATTGAAGTGAATGTTTCTTTGCATTATTTACTTATAAATAACTGTAGTCTCTAGCTTCAATTACACATTACTTACACATTCAACACAATTGTTGTATTTAGTGTGCCGAGCGGTGGAGTAGAGACGGCGTGTGTTCTAGTAGAATCTGCCGGAAAATTGTCACTCTAAAATGTTGAATAAAAAGAGATTCCGGCAGATCCAATGGATTACTGCAATCCCTCAGCCGTCTCCGTTCTAGTCTGAGCGCCTGTCTTTGGCGAATATCTTCCGCGGCACCTAATATAATTGCACGAGCCATTTTAATAGTAATTATTAGAAATCAATACCTAATAGAAGAAATTAATGCTTAGAATTATTTGGCGGAAAGAAAAAGTCAACCCTACTAATTTAAAAAGGTTTCATCATGACTCATAGATTCATACATTATTCGTTATTCGCAACATGGTAGGGTTATAGTGATTTATTGTTCCTCACTACTGGATAGTAGTTGCAATCAACGAAGGCCAGTGGTTAAACACTATGGCCGTGTGAATACCGATTTGAGTTTACCGGTTTTTTTTTCTAGTACATTGATGAGCATAGTGGCGTTGAGTGTTTAAACACTGAGACGACGTCAAAGTGCGCGCACCGGAGCTGTCAAACGCTTAAATGGCAATCACGAACGCCACTATGACGTCATCTCAGTGCGCACACTGGACCGGGAATAGGCCTGCAGGAGAGTAAGCAGAGGGGAGACCACAGGTTATAATATGTACTATATTCGGATATTCTCCCGAGAGCGTAACCGAATATTCGCTATTCGGTCGAAACAGTATCAGTACTTATCATCTTTTGGCACAATATTATAGTGTTAAATACTTAAAGTGAAACCTTTAGCGCAGGCACTGGCATATATTTTGAATATAAGTAAAACTTAGTTTATTGCTAAATAAACTCCGGTTGAATTGCATTCCTAGGTTTCGAACGTGTAAACAATATGGCTGGCCCGCTGCGCGAGCGAGTGAGCGGCGCATCTGTTTGCGAACACTATGTGAAAGCGCCGAGGAGGTACTCCGACTCGTAGAGGGCACCGCAAGCTAAGTGTTAAGTTCAAAAGCAGCCATTAAGTTCGACGTGTCGCCGCAAGATACGATCCCACTATGATGTGAATATTTTATGAAAGAGGAGGAAAATCTGGTTTCAAGCATCGAGCTATTTTAAATCGCATTACGGGCACTTTGTAATTCAATGATAAGTTGGAGCGCGGGCGGCGAGGGCCTCCCTTCACGTGTCTTTAAATTTTTGATACAGCCATGTCGGTTTCTCGAAGAAGAACTTAAACAAAGTCCCGGCTCGTCCCTCGACTTAAAAGGTTTCAATATATACACACACACACATTTGTATACAAAAACACATGTAAATAATTTACATTAGACATCAAATAATTTGCAAAGATAAACGTCAAACGATGGTGAATACTGAGTTAAATGGTTCTGAGTCTCCTCCACAAATATTGTTGTTCACAAATGTGTAGCGCCGGACTGTAAAATGAGCATTTTAGTTTAAAATTCAATTGGGCTGGGCGTGCCCGTGATGCTGACTAGACTTACATAAAGCACATAAACGTATTGAATAACTCAACACAATCAACGTCCGTTGAATTTATGACTTATGAAAATCTGTTGAATAGTTTTGAGTTCATCACGTTTATATTATGATACATACACTATGCATGTAGTGGGAGAGTCTAATATCTGTCTTATGTCATTATAAGTTTCGTATTACACTGCGATATTTCTTGATGGAATTTTTAGGAGCTTGTTAGAAGTTACAGTAATAAAATTCAGTGAAAGATTCTGTTTGCTGAGAGATGATTGGACTCGATAATGATCATAATTTATATTTTAAAAACATCAGTCTCGAAGTGTATTATTTTGTGACAAACTAATAAGCGATAACTGTAATTTTACTTTGGCCACTAACCGACTCAAACTAACTTATTAAAACACCAGCCAGACATGAGATATCCAGTCAGCCCCAGAGCACTAATGACAGTCTGTCTCTCAAATTGTCGCTATAACATAAAACATTCACTCCTCCGTGTAATAAACATAAACACACAGCTTAACCCTGTGCATGTGGCGGGCGGCGGGCGGCGGGCGGCGGGCGGGCGAGTGAGCTCGCATGCCCGCGGACGAGCCGGCCGTGCTGCGAGTGCGAGTGTAATGCGCCAGGTCTGGACTCCGGCACCAAGAATTTCATCAAGACATTCTTGGGAATTCATTTAGTATCAGACCTCAAAGGGTTTAGGATGTTGATAATGCTAAGTATGGGGACACATTGAACATAGCCGGTTAAATTAATAATGAAAATCATGTTTATAGTAGGAATTTTTGAACAAAGGGACATACTTCAATAGCTAAAATTAAAAATAGTCTGAAAGTACTTATATTTGTAGTTTTTCTTAATTCACCCCTGCGGTCCATTAGGCGTTCCCTGCAGTGCTAGGTCCGTCGCGTGTGACTGGACCGCTAACACACAGATCTGGTTGTATTATGGAAATTATTCTATAAATAATTATAACAACGTTCCCCGAGCCATAATACAACATTAGACTTGTACAGTGGTCATTACTAACACACCTAGCAAATACTTAGGCGTTTTATTTTAATGTAAATCGATTTATATGCATTTAAGATATATGGTAATGATAAAAGTGGGAATACTAAAGACAAAAAAAATATTTTACTTAGCCAAGAAATGAATGATGTATATCTCAATTGGTAATGTATAAGCATGTCGAGCGTATTCAATTAATTTTTGATGATCACACTCGATTAACCTTTCCAGAGCGATTGTCTGTGGTATTATTGGCGCACTGTTTGTCTGTGATCGGTCAAAGACGCGGTTATTATTCATTAGCATTTCCGAGACGAGAGCACTACTTGGCATTAAATACTGTACTGTGAATCACATCTGAATAACAAGTACTGCTAATGTCCATAATTCAGTTTTAATGTGCTTTTCTTTGAAATTATTGAGTGCCTTGTATTATATTCATTGGATACCTAATATGATTTAATTTACACGAGCGGACACCAGTCTATTCGTGAAACTCTCCATCATTGTATTTGTATTAGATGAGAGATAGACTCAGTAGAGTAGTGACTAGCGAAACAATACTGTTCAATGAATAGTACACAGATCACTAACATGGCACGGCTCTAGGCAGGATAGAGTTCAGAATCAAAGGGCCCGAGACATTTATCTTCCATATTTCGGTATGTTTGTATTAAATTTCCCAACAATCATACGAATAGTAAATAGATGTAACGTTTACCTTCAGTTTAACTGCGACTCAGAAGCCCGATATTAACCGACAATGTCTATAATAACCAAGTCCAAGTGCTCCGTCATAACGAGCCGCGTCTCGCGCTGTCATTATTCACAACAGAAACTTTAACAAACAAACATCAAGTCGATTGTTTGCACCGAGTTAACTTGTCATAACGTATGTTTAATTTGTTCTACGGAATAACACTAAATGTGAAAGCATATTAAGGTCAACAAGAGAGTTTCTTAACGATCTTTAAAGTTAAAGTAATCGTAAGTTATGATACCACCGCCCGGTAAGAACGTATTTCGTACATGAAAATAGGAACAAGATTACTTTTCTAACATCGCGGCATTTCCCTGAAATCGTTTGTATGAAATGAAACGTATCGTTGATCAAAGTTTCCGATGGAGGCTACAAAGGGAAAGTCATTAAAAGTGTGGAATAAAAACGAGTCAATTTCTCGGATCAATCAGCGCCTGCGGGCTGCGGGCCGCGGACGTGGTGCAGACTGGAGCCGGTTTGTTTGTAGGAATAGTAGTGATGGACCTCAGAGAAATTAAAAGTGAATAAATAGACGTCCACCTGACAGTATTTCCCCTAATTAATTGGCTGTAGGCGCGTGTCCCCTGACGTGTCCCGCCGACAGCCCGGGCTGGTCTCCTTGACCCACGACCCTGGGCACCACACGCCGACATTATTAATTAATAATTAAATGAACATAAACGAGCTTTGCGGTAACAAAGTATCTTCAAAGATGAATGTGAATAGATAATTGTGCTAGGCCTTTGTTTGTTTCACGGAGCTCTGTGCTATACTCTCGCCGAGTACAGTCACGTACAGTTTTATAGAGGTGATTTGTGTGAAGTTTATGGGCTCTAATTGTAAGTTGCTACATTATGTATACTATTAGATAGTTTCATCTGATCCATGCTAATTTTGTAAATGCAAAAGTCTGTCTATTATTATAGACTTTATAGGGGTTCAAGGAAAATTGACACGAAGTCAAACATAGGTTAATTTGTATTCCAAATTTTCGACAGAAACGGGGACAGTGAGGGTAAATCGCTAGTATTATAATAGTTTCGCCTTTCTACTTGACGTGTAGTAGTTAATAGGTACACAAATAGTGCATGTAAATGTAGGTAGATGGACGTGAGAGAATGTGCGGGACGGTGAGAGGCTAATTCGAGCCGTAACGACGGTCGACGGGACACGGGACGCGGCGGGACGCGGCGGACGGGAGTAGTGATGGGCCTGCCCATCACTACTTCGCTAAAAGCTCACGACTTAAAAAGCTTTTAGATTATTTCAGAAATACCCACCGGATCTATGTAACCGTTATTTATAGTAAATAGTATAAACTAAATTGTTTATTTATAATATCGTATCCGCATCACATAGTAATTTGTTTTCTAAAGCTTCAAATTATTTTACAAACCGCTGTTAAAACTGGAACACATTAAAATAAGCAGATTTATGAACACGTATATAATAATCATGCGCTACATTATCGCCACACTAAAAGCCATCGCGCAGTAATTACTACAATATTCTATAATTTAGTGTAATATCGACGCTATTATCTATTAAATATTCAAAACAAGATATTTTCCATGAAATGTATTAGTTGTTTTTGTATTTTTCTTGTAAACATGGAGTATGGAGTCCAATGATGTGGTATCTGTTGACGCGGCGAGGTGAGCCCTGGCGCCGCGCCAGCGCCGCGCGCTCTCCAATGTTTCCTGATTAACGGCGCAACACCGCGCTCCCGAGACACTCAATTGACTTTATTGACTCTTTTATAGAGATGCTCTGCGTAGGCAACAGTTATCTCTTTGAGGTGAACAAGATCATTATCTTCGATACGATACTCGTACCCGCTAGTTATGAAATATGAATAAAACTTGTATTATATCCAAACTCGTATTCGTACACACGGTAACCCAGCTCGCACGTGTTTATCGTCGAGCTGGAATATATTTATTCCTCCAGCAGTATTTAAATCTGTTCTAAATCGCGATCACTATAAATTCCCTTAGTGTTAGGTATAAAGTATAAGTTGCACGTCAGAGCCGACGCACTCCGGCGTAGTTATTTGAAACGTGATGATCACGATGATCGAGGCTCCTGCGCGCGGCTCGCATTCTCGTAAGCCACACAATGGACAACTCCAGATCATAGCGATCCACATTGTTGTTCTACCGGTTTCCTTGATGACGTCAGCGGCCTCACAAGTACATACAGACATGTTTACAGTTCTGTTTGTTTTGATTTAAGCTTTAATCGAATTGAATCGGAGTAATGCTCCACGTGGAGGACATTAAATGATTCGAGAATTATACTAATACCGTTTGAACACGCCAGAGGAATCCGAGGTAGAGCGGAGCTCCTCCCAGCGATGTGAATAATGGACTAGATTCGAATTATTTTTTTTGTTGGACAACACCACTAAAGTGTCTGATTGAAGAGTTCTTCAAATAGTTTTAA
Source organism: Cyclophora punctaria (assembly GCA_951394245.1). Classification (NCBI taxonomy): domain Eukaryota; kingdom Metazoa; phylum Arthropoda; class Insecta; order Lepidoptera; family Geometridae; genus Cyclophora; species Cyclophora punctaria. Next base: position 145,706 of record OX596172.1, read on the forward strand.
AAACGCATAATGTACACAAACGACGAGAGCTCCATGTGCAAGTACCGTATCCTGAGACAAAGACGCAGCACTCAATTAACTCGGCAGCTCATCCGTCCGTCGTCACCTCGCGTTCGTGGTTCAAACAGCTGCGACCCAAATTTTCCGGTTTTGGTATCAAATTGGCTGCGAAGCGCGGTCGGCTGAGCGGAGCTCGGGCAGCAGTCAGAGCGTGAAGTCATCTCGGGTGTGACAGGCGGCCAAGGGCAGTCACCACGCTCGCGGGCCTGCTCACACGAACCAGCGCCCGCGCCCGCACCCGCGCCCGGTGACGCCGTCTCCCGCGTCGCAGAGCGTTGCCCCCGCAACCTCCGCGACATCTCGAACTCACCACCTCAGCCAATGTACTGGTTATTTACATTTTACCGCAATTTTGAGAGACATTTGTTATTAATATCAGAAATACCTTGATGCGTGTATGTATATGAGATTTTATTATGTACACGTTTCTTTTGTTGAAAGAGATTTGATTGCCAAGTTTTGTGCAGTTTAATATACATTTCTTGTTATCATACATGTTTAACGCAACTTTGAAAAAAAAAAGATTAAACGCGTTGTTTAACAACACCGTCACAAAACGCAATTACCCAAAAAGTAATTAAAATCAACAAGTGGCGTTAACAAGTTAAACTTATTTGGGTTAATTTTGGTTGGAGTTTGTGGAGTGAAGCCAACGCAATTAGGATGAGTTTCACAGATTACGCGTGTAATGGCGGGAGACGGGGCGATACATCGCGCCGACGGGCCGAGGTGCGGACCGACCTTTATAAGGGTCAGCAATACACGACAATATTATAGTTCGAATAACACCTCAGTGGATCTGACAGTTTTTAGTAAAAGCTCTTTCAAGCACATTTGTTTTAACCTAGATAGTCAGCACCACAGAACACATAAACAGAGGTTAGAATGGCGATCATGCGCCGTTCGTATGAAAACCGGTGTCGCCGAATCCGCCCCACCTTTCACCGCCAGTGCATCTGTGCGTAATAAATATGAAGCTTACGCACATATTTGCAATTTCAAATCTAGCCTATCTTAGCGCCGCGCCATCACGCGATTTCAAACGGAACCAATCATGCGCATGCACGCACACTGATGCACATTTTATAGCTTATCGCGTTGTCGTACAAATATGAGCGTTCGCTCATATCCTTGGCGCGCCTGCCCCGCCCACATCGCCTTTCTAACCTCTGTTTATGTGTTCTGTGGTCAGCACGGAGGAGCCCGGCGCGGAGTCAACGATGACTTGCGTTTTTTTTAAAGACATTAGGCCACCAGCTCTTAATGTTGTGTTCTTTTTAGGGTTCCGTAGCCAAATGGCAAAAACGGAACCCTTATAGATTCGTCATGTCTGTCTGTCTGTCTGTCCGTCCGTCTGTCTGTCTGTCTGTCCGTATGTCACAGCCTTTTTTCTCCGAAACTATAAGAGCTATGTTGTTGAAACTTAGTGTGTAGATGTATTCTGTGAACCGCATTAATATTTTCACACTAAAATAGAAAAAAAATAAAATTTTAGGGGGGTCTCCCATACTTAGAAATGAAAAAAATTTTTTTTTTTTCATCAAACCCATACGTGTGGGGTATCTATGGATAGGTCTTCAAAAATGGTATTGAGGTTTCTAATATCATTTTTTTCTAAACTGAATAGTTTGCGCGAGAGACTCTTCCAAAGTGGTAAAATGTGTGTCCCCCCCCCTGTAACTTCTAAAATAAGAGAATGATAAAACTAAAAAAAATATATGATGTACATAACAATGTAATCTAACACCGAAAATTGGTTTGAACGAGGTCTAGTTAGTAGTTTTTTTTTTACGACATAAATCGTAAACCGCAAAAAAATACTGATTATTCATTCAATAACTCAAATGTAAATAAAAAAACATTTATTTCAAGAACTTCTTTATTATGTTACTCGCTGCTACGGAACCCTTCATGGGCGAGTCCGACTCGCACTTGGCCGCTTTTTTAAATTCGCTAGTGGCTTCGCCTCGCGTATCTTTACTATTCGTCCCGCTCGCTGTTTGTAATTACCTAAAAAGGGAGTCGTCCTTAATGAATATTTGATCTTATGACCACATTCTACGTGACATTGTAATTCGGTTCTCAGAACTTTGCGTTACTGTACTGTAATTAGAAATGACCTCTATTGTAGTAGTGTGAGCACTTATTAAACTTTTGAGGATTCGTTTCGGTATTCATGTTTCAATGCCTGCATGATGGGGCCATGAGCGAGTGATCGGCCGGCCGAGACATCGATATCGTCAGACACTGATGGACAGCAGACCGTGGCCTAACAAAATAAATGCCGTAATAATAAATGACTATCACCTATAATAACTGACCATGTTTGGAACACGAGATATACTTCAGACAGAAACTACAAGAGGGACCTTAACCCCCGGGGGATGATAAAAGCATGTTTTATTATTTTGTGTATTACGGCCCGTCGTAATTGTAACAAGCGGCTGCTAGGCCGGTGTACACGCGACTCAATTACCCGCCGCCGGTATTATTCGGTCGGTGAGCCCTAAGCCTTATTGTACCGCACTCAGCCCCGCTAATGGGATCGTTCAGATTTAGACAATGTTGTTAAGAGATATACGAATATTTTTAGATTTCATCCGTTACCCGATCGGGGAAGCTTACGGGCTAAACATTCATATTGGAGACAGGGGTAGAAACGGCAGGGGCTTATCACGTAATGTGTTCGCGTTGTGTAATGTTCACAAACAATAAGCGCTTGGGTACTTATAGAGTAAGTTATCTCTGACGTCAGAGCCTCTCTCCGAGCCCTGGAGGGACATTGAATAAACCTATTATCAAATAAATGATTATTAATTAAGTGAAATAACAACAGCGATGGGTCTGTCTGTACCAGGTGGCGACTCTATTGTGGTGCGGCAGATTGCTCGTAATAGTCTCTTTACAACTAAACTCTGCGCACAAAGGATTTTTAAAGGATGCGTTATCGGTAATCATCTTCGATCAACAATACACAACTGTTGATCGAAGGTAATCATTTAAGAAACTGATACTTGTTATGATGGATTAGCATTAAATGTCACCTTTAACATAAGCAGCTAGATCAAACTGATAAATGAAAACAAAGCAGTTGCAATTTCAGATCCATTCAAGATTACGATAACGTTATAAAACTGGCAATAAAGCGCCTTATCATCTCAGAATCACCTTATATAAATAAGTCGAAAGTGACATCAATCAAGACGTTATCGTTGATAAGGTGTCCCACGAGGACTCCGGGGAGTCAGTAGTGTGTGAGATGTGGCATGTGTTGAGTGGTGCGGTGTGGTGCGCGTTGGTGTGCGCGTGCGCCGGCAGTCGGGTGCTGGTCGTTTTCCCGGTGCCCAGCCCGAGCCACGCGGCCCTGGGGGACTCGCTCGTCAGGGCCCTCGTCAATGCAGGCCATCAGGTGATGAACACAAGCTATTAACATCATGTTACGTTGACCATAATAAATACTTTTGTGTATTTTTTGCTAAAACCATTAATTGTTTTTCTCTGTAACATGTTACAGGTGACATACATAGCCCCGACAAGCAGTTTATCTCATAATGACAATCTCAACAAGGTCAATGTGTCTTCTCTCATGGATCTACCGCCAGGCGAGTTGCCGCTGACATTTTGCTATAATTTTTGGACATGTTTATTATTACTTATAATACTTCCACTGATGTATGCTCAATGAGTTCTCTCGATGTATTTCCAAGGCATGGCAAAGCCGAGTATATACGAGATAGCTCGCAACCCTCGGCCGCCACACGACGTGCTGCACGTCGCCACAGTCTTCGCTCGCCGGCTACTGCAGCATGAAGCCGTGCAGCAGCTGCTACAAGATCCTGAGTCCACCTTCGACTTGGTTGTAGCCGAGTGGTTCTATAGTGGTCTTCTCGCTCCGTAAGTGGAATGTGAAGATAGAGTAACTCATTGATTTCTACATATCCATGGCCCGGGTCCGTGGCCAACTGTTCTAAATCCTTCTGTTTTGATTTGCAGTCTTGCCTTAGTGTACAACTGCCCCTTGATCTGGTACAGCACAGTGGACGCCTCTTGGTTGAACCTGCACCTGATGGACAGTCACACGAACCCTGCGTTCAGCGTCGAGCCGCACGCCGCGAGCTGGTCTCTTGGCCAGGGCTTGAGGGATCGGCTTGAGCGGCTGTTGAGTCGGGTGCAGCTTACAGCGTGGTATTAGTAAGTAATATGAAGAATCATCTTTTCATTTGTGGCCATTGACACACCGACAGCTACCAGACCTTTAACAGTTTTAGTAAAATTGTTGCATCTCACACCGCGGCTGACACCGGGCCAGCGGCTATACTGTATAAATAAACAGCTTAACAAATCAAACATATACCTTGTACCACTCTTTTTCCATATATTTAAAGCTACACAACGTATAACGTAGAGGGTTCAATCTACAAGGAAGCATACCTCAGAGCGCTGGTGCTGAAAGACCGGCCGCTGTTGGACTACGAGAGCCTCGTGTACAACGCGTCGCTGATGCTTGTCAACTCGCACCCGCTGGTGGGGCAGACGCTCGCGCTGCCCAGCAACGCTAAGTACGTCGGAGGACACCATCTCACCATGAAGCCTCTTTCTAAAGTATGGACTAGTTATTACCATTTCCTTTTTACATTATGTATTTTATGATGTTATGTAATGTTTTCATATGAGCATATTTAACCTTTTGTTTGCCGGCATTAGAAACACAATAGAAAATCAATTGATCCGCGTTCCGGTATATGAGGGGTTAATGTAATCCAGTTTACATGTTATTTGATCTCGTCAGAAAATGCAACAACTGCTCGATGAATCGGAAAACGGTGTGATCCTCTTCAGTATGGGCACCATGATTCATGCCACGGATTTGTCGGAGCACACCAAGCGACTGCTGCTGCGTATATTCGGAGAACTAAAGCAGACGGTCATATGGAAACTTGAGGAGCCTCTACAAGGTGTTCCTAAGAATGTCCATATCGTCAAATGGGTTTCGCAGACCAGTGTACTTAGTAAGTATTTTTGAAGGATTACTCACGAAATAGGAAGTTGTTAAATATTATTAATATAAAGTTATAGCCTGTTATGTTATGACCTGTTATGTCCCACCTGTTATGGGCCACTGCTGGGCATATGCTTCTTATTTCACTGATAGTATCAGTACAGTGAGAAGGATTAGAAATATTACTAAGTATTGCAATAGGTACATATTTCAGACCACAAAAACACAGTTCTCTTCATCACGCACGGCGGCCTGCTCTCTGTGATGGAGGCCACGTACTTCGGGGTGCCGATCGTCGGGGTGCCGGTGTTCGGGGACCAGTTCATCAACGTGGACTTGGCGGCGGCGCGCGGGCGCGGCGTGCGCGTCGCGCTGGACGACAAAATGCCCTACGTGCTGTATCAGGCCATTCAGATAGTTCTTGGGAACGACAGGTAAAATGCTCGGGATTACTATGATTCAAAACCATCACATTATTTAAATATGTACAAGACTTATTCACATACTTGGAATTAATTTCTATGGAACTACTATGAAATTTAACTAATTGATACTACCACACAGATACCACACAGAAATCACTCTCACAGACCACTATCAACTAAATTGACTGAATGTTCAATCCATCAGGTACCAAAACAGATCAAGAGCAGCGTCTGCTATCTTCCAAGACCAGTTGACTCCGCCCCAGGACGAGCTGGTGTACTGGATCCAGATGGTGCTGCGCCACGGCGCGCGGCACCTCGCCTCCCCCGCCGTGCAGCTCTCGGTCTTCCAGCAGCTGTACTTGGACGCCGTGGCGCTGGTCATCATGTTCCTCTGGTTCTGCACCAAGGTGGCCAAGGTGGTGAAGGTGCATTGGAACTCTAGTGATGAGGTGGTTGACAGTAATAAGAAAAGTCAATAGTATAAGCGACAATTTAAGGTATTTGATTAAATCATGGTTGTTGTTTATACAGCTAAGTTTTCCTTCGACTTTACCAACCACTTTTAACTATCGAACTAGTGTTACAACTAGAAGTACTCCGGTACATTATATAACGATAACGTGTGAGTGCTTCATGACGAAACGTTTTCTCACACATTGTCTCACACAGATGGCTCGTGTTTGTATTAGTAACTAGCAGCGCCCCGCGGTTTTACCCGCGTTGTACCCGTTCCCGTAGGAATTTCGGGATGAAAAATAGCCTATAACCTTCCCGTTGAATGTGGCTATCTATTACAAAAAGAATTATTCAAATCGGTTCAGTAGTTTCTGAGATTAGCGCGTTTAAACAAACAAACAAACAAACAAACAAACAAACAAACAAACAAACAAACAAACAAAACAAACTCTTCAGCTTTATAATATTAGTATAGATTGGTTTGGGTTAGGAGTTAATAATTCTATTTGCACTCTCAATAAGGAAATGCAGTTTCGCCGCACCACTCCATACGTTACAATCATAAACGGTTAATGCTTGATTTTCATAACAACGCGCCCGCAGACTACAAATGACATTACGTGTTCATCACAAGTGTCTGTTATTTATAAAGTTGACAAGCGACCGGGCCACAACCGGGCTTCCCGTGAGAACTGCGCCTTGCATTCGATTTAGATTCATACATTATTATCGAATACCGATAGGTACTGTATTCATAACTAACATTCTTAAATGACAGGTCAGTAAATAACTTTAATTAATTGGGTATTACAGCTGTGTCCGCTATTTAAAATATGGCTTTCATTTAATTTAAAAATCAAACATTTTAAACGTTATACAGACTATACGGAGCAATAATAAGTCTCCACATACTTTTGACTTAAAATAAATAACAGACATAAGATACTTTATAATAAGTGTTCAAGTCTATAAAATTGTAATAAACGGACAGCAACATAGATCGTAGTAAAGTATCAAGATGGCGTCGAATCAATGCACAATACGTGTAAACACTCGCCACTACCGCGGGCTATTTATACCTACTGCACTTCCTGCTCGGGACACTGCGACTTACAAATTGATTGCCGCGGTGACACCGGAGGAATACGTAACGTACGCTGCTTGCTTCATATAGCATGTTTGACAGAACAATAGTAAATGAATTTCGCCTCTGATTTAGCTTGCGATTCCTGACGTTCGGTGGAGTCAACAAATGAGTACAAGGCCTCAGACTCCATCAGTTGTAAGTTGTTGTGTCGCCGCAGTAACTCAAACAAGTTATTATTAGAAGTAATCACTAGCAGAGCTTGAATACATCAACTCACGCACACACTCGAAACTCGAACCCATTAAAAAGTAATTAACACATATGTCTTGATTTACGAGGAACGTATTTCAATAAATTACAGTAATGTGACGTCACGAGACTCCTCTCTTGCCATCTTTAATCGTTAACATGCAAATTGGCTTGTCCATAAATATTGGGGGAGATATATAACACCCTTACGAATAAAAATATTGCCAGGCAATATTGAAAAGGATTTGACAGCAAACCAATTGGGTATTTATTGTTCACTTGTATTCCTTAACTGTTCATTAATACTTTCATTGCAATTAAAAATGAATAAACTTTCTGATTACTTTTTATTCAAATAGTGTTACTCAAATAGGTTGCATGGGTTGTACGTTAATTAACATCGTAACTCCATTTAGGCGGACAATTGTCTAATTTCAATACAATCCATGTGGCAATCAAGCAACGCATAGAACATCGGATTAACCGCCGGCGATCAATCACGTTACACGCGCTATTGAAAGCCGCCCCGGGCACAGATTACATCACAGTTTATACGAAGCCGGCAGTGTTGACACTGCACTAATTGTTCCAGTAATATGATGCATATTTTGGATAGTCTACTACAACCTACAGAGCTGTGGCGTAGTGTGGCCTGCAATCCGTAAGAGGTTATAGTTTCAGCGGAAGCATCAGTGCTTGATAAAGTATTGGGAGTAGAGTTAGATAGAGTAGGGTCTTAGCAAATATACCCATTATAATTCCTTTTAGCCATAGATAATATTAGTAGTATACATATATATATACGGATACATGTAAAATATAAAGGAAATATACAGACATGTATGACTGAATCAAACAGTATGGATAGAATAGTGTAGACGTGTATAGTGTCGACAAGAGACTCGGTCCGGGAGCTCCATGTGGGACGGGGGCCGGAGTGCAACCATCGTACATAGATATTGATTAGTTTATTAGTATTTGCTCATAAATCTAGATTGATGCACGCATTGAACTGTGAACCGCAACAATTACTTGATTGCAAGGTTGTCTACATTGATGCGGAGAGCGCGCGGTTCTCGGGAATTACTTGCAATAACCGGCCGGGTCGGCGGAGCCACGCAAGTATTAGAAGTAAACGAGGCAATGCGCGGGGTCCACGATTTTTACATCCTTTAGTTTTAAATACCTATCACAGGAGCACATACAGACTTCAAATAATTGACTCAACTATTGAGTATTCACCACTTGAGTTAGGTACATACCTACCTACTAATTAATCAATATATGGATAAGTATAACAAATATCGTCGTTATCTATAACTGGAAACAATGCGGCAACTTACGACGATATTAATAAAATAGGAATGTATTTATTGGTGTAATGTTATCTGAGGAGCCGGTGCAGGCCGCGCGCTGGGAGCGTGCAGCAGTGTGGTGCCGCGCGGCGCGGACAAAGAGTTATTGCGTTCTCTACATAACTGTACGCGAGCCGCTCGTTCATTATAGTCATATTTATTGTAGAGTCGTGCCGGCAAGTGTGTAACGAGGTAATATGTGAGGCGTTAGTCAAAGGGTAAAGGTATGATATTCAAGTCACAAATAGGTATAACAAATATGTAGATATGAGAATCAAACACATAAAAAACAAATATGGACCTTGAATCACCGAACCTAGTTCAGGTCCTTACTAAACAAACCTGTTGAAGTAAAAAGTATTTTTAAGGCAGTATGGAGTGTGTGTTCGCGCTGGGCGGAATGCAGGTGCGGGCGGGCGGCGCGGGCGGCGGGCGGCGGCTGAACAACGCGTCATAAAATTAATTGAAATGCCTTCACGAGCGCACACACTGCATCGATATCTCGCGAGATTGGATTAATGCGGCTCATAACTTATATTGACCACGCAACACCACTATATTGGAAAAGTTCGATATTAACATTTAAGTGAGCGCAATTTATAACATTAGTGTTCCCACCAATAACGAAAATCAACGCAGAACAAGTTGGAAGCAAAGTTTGAAACAAATAAGAACCAACAGTTTAATATTACTACGAAAGTGCCCTATACTTAAAGTTACCAACAATACCATCTACCTACACTATCAGTTGACCGTTAAATCTTTGTAGTATAGACTCTACTGCGACAAAATATTATGTAAAGCGGGTAATTGTCACGCCAGTACTTACACCCAAAATACAAAAGCCACTTGTTGGCGCCGAATACTTACAAATAGTATTTTCTATTCTTGTATGAAACCTTCAACTGAAGAAATAAGTTCATTCTATTAGTCGAATATTCCATTCAACTATGTCCTTAAGTGTACCAATTAATGCCGGCGCGCCGCAACGTAACACAATAATGTGTAGTTTTACCAAATGTTAATTACTTCTTAGAACTTAATATAACCCACTTTATTTCGAGTTAGTGAAGAGCTATTTTCCTGAACAGAAACGAAAGAGAAACACTTAAAAAACGCTTATCATGTCGCAAGTAGCAGTATTATGGAGAAACTAAATAACTAAGTATTGGTAGTTTGGTACGGGAGTGCGGCAGTTTGGTGCAGCTCTCACTTTTGGGCCTAATTACCTAGTTTAGTTCACTACGTCCGGCGATTCTTTGCGTCACTCATCGGGTTTTACTTTCATTTCCCGTGAATCATACCACGTAACACGCGGATTTTGATCTTAATGCATAGATAGTTAAAAACCTGTCTTAAAGTCAAGTAAATAGATACAGATTTTATTGTGTACCTTCATTAGTCTGATGTCTAATAATGTGTACGGCCTGTGATTATATTTCCTTTACCAAAGTATTTTGTTACATTTTAAAATACTTCATTAGGCTAAGAATTAGTGAAACTTTGCAAATTAGGTTAAACAAAATGAGAGCGCAGGATATAATTCCAGAATAACCATGAACAATGCAGCGTCGCCCGGCGCGAGCCGCGAGTCGACGCCGCGCCCGCTTCGCTCCTTTCATCTCGACGCAAGATAAACAAACAGAAGCGATTTCATTGTTTATAAGATAATCAAGTGGACCGTAAACTAGATAATGTTATAAACGATACTCCGCCCCCGCCCCCGCGCCCGCGCCCGCCCCCGCCCCGACCCCGCGACGTACATTCGGACATTACGGGCTTTTTATTGATGAACTTACGACTCGCCGTGATTTATTACTACTACAAGTCCGTTACGATAAACTATAACTTTATATTGGCCGCACCGAGGTAATGATGATTAACAGTTGAAGATCGCAAATATATTGATTAGAATAGTTTGATTAGACCAACATCCGGCGCGTTGTGGAAACGCGTGTATGTATAAAGCGAGGAAGTAGTGCCCACGTGTGGGGTGTGGGCTTTGAAATGTAATCCCCGCATTTACTGCCCGGGGTGTCGCCGAAGAGCGTTTTATTACCTTTTAAAGGTCAGCGTAATATTACAGTGGGACGCGAGACTCGGATTACGAGTCTATCTGGAACAGATAGCAAATAATATCCTTGTTCTTAATGTGGCAATCAAACGGAATCGGAGATGAAACGAACTGTTTGGAGAACCCGACGCAAACATAGCAGAGGTATGGAGGAAGCTTATTGTGATGACATGCCGCTGGTTTACTTCCCATAATGGGAGAATGTTATTATCCTGTATGACGTCACTCATGTTATTATAACTCTCGATTTTTGAAACAAATCCGTCCGCATAAAGTGTGAATCGATTCATGACACATCTCTCGTCGATCCCGAATCGGTCGGATATTTATACGAGCCCATCTGCTTCACTCGCAGTTATTGAGTAACGTTGAGCAACACATCAACAAACAGACACCGCATTTATTTGTGTTTATTTTTATATGTTAATGTAGTCGGCTGTTTACTGTAAAGGTTTCTTGCGAAATTCTATCTTTGTTTCATGTTTTAGTTGATTTTAGATAAATTGAATGATAGTTTGTATAGCGGCAGCACATAGAGGTGGGTATTAGTTAATGTTCACGTGAGGTTCAGACTGCGACCGCGGGACCTCTACCACTACCCGAATAGTTCCCGGGAGACTAGAACAGTGGCACACAAACCACGCCCGAGCCTCTGGAATACTTAATAGTGTATCTACTTGTTTGAGTTCTAAGAACCGATTTCATACACAAAAAGAAACGCGAACATAAAAAAACCTTTACTTTTCAACTCTTTTAATAAAGAAACAATTTTCAGATGAGAACTACCTTTAAAAATGCATTGGTATTTTAGATTCCGCGTCGATTTCCAGATACGTGTGGAGTTTGGCCGCGAGCCACGCGCCTCGGGAATGGAAAGTGTAAACTACGCTACAATGTAAATAATTGAATCAAATCTTATTTATAACGTAAATAGGACTAACTCTGAATTAAAGCAGAACTTTACGTCCGGTAAATATTCGCGGTAGCGGGTGTTATTTCAGAGCTGCCCACGAAACACCCATGACGTCATGAAGGTAGATAACGTTTAATTCTATATAGTAATATACTCGTAATAAAGCTGAAGAGTTTGTTTGTTTGAACGCGCTAATCTCAGAAACTACCAATCCGATTTCATCAATTACTCACATAGCCACATTCAACGGGAAGGTTATAGGCTATTTGTATCCCGCCATATCCGGTAAAGCCGCGGGGCGCTGCTAGTGATCAATATTGTTTCAGTCGCTGAGCAGTGGATTCATGTATTAGTGTAACATTTAAAAATGGAATACGTACCTTAGTATCATACAAACCTCACGATAGGAATGGATAATAATTTGTCCAAGTAGATCAACGATCTTCTTTTAGACCCCTTTAAACGTTATTATCAAACTAGCCGGGCCTTGCGGTTTCACCCGCATTGTGCCACGTTCCCGCGAGAATGTCGGAATAAAATGTATTCCATAATATGTTCTGATGTATAACCTTTAATACTGTAAAGTTTTTTCCAAATCAAAAGGCCTCTGGGCTCATGTAACGACTACTATCCGTAGAAAGTAACCGGGACCAACGGCTTAACGTGCCCTCCGAAGCACGGGAGGTAACGGTTCAGAGGTAATTATGACATTGAACCGAATAACTCGTATCTTTGCATTTTAGTGGTACTTTCGTCCATTTCGTATTGGTTCGATCAACCTTGACATTGGCTTTTATAGATCACTTAAAGGCCACCTATATGGTCTAATAATTGAAACAACTGGGTCGACTGGTAATGGAATATAATAAAAGACACACTCTAGAAAGCACCGTGGGGGTTGAACTCACCCCTGCTGTAGTGTATGAAAGATAGTTTTTCTAAATTAATACTGTTTGTCTGGTTACAATATGTGATATATTTAGGTAAGTTTTCCTCATTATGGGTGAAATCTGGTGTTGTTTCCGATTCGCGGCCATCGAGAGCTCGCTCTTCAACACGTGGCTGACAGTTGATTGTTCATTGTCATTTTAATGTGTCATTTTCCGCAGATTATTACGAGTATAGTAGGGTAGTAGATACTTGCTTTTTCTTTTTCTTACTTACTTTATCATTATTGAAGGTATCACTCAGTTGAGACTGCAGTAGTAAATTGGATGAAAAATACGTGTTCATTGGTCTGACAACTTTAATAAATTGTTATTTTTAAAAACATCGCCGGTTGTCGTCATCGTCACTAACCCGTGGCAATCCCGTAAGACCTGTCAATTGATAGTGATTTTAAATTTTGCAAAAATATTAGGAATCGTTAAGTAGGTCTTTACTTGCTGCAGGGAACATTCGAGTATTCGCAAAACATGATATTAGAACCGACAATATTTCAGTAGATGCGTTATCAATTAAGTGGCACAACTTTGTAAAAAGGTCGTTTTCCTACAAAGTTAGACATCCAAATACGATTTGTGATAAAAAAGTTTTTGCGTAATTCTTATAGACAAAGAACTTTTTGTTTTCCTTCATAAGCTTGTAGGAGCTTAGATATATCGAAAGAATATCAGAAATATTTGTTCTGCAGTAACGCCGTAAAATAGGAACCCAGGGAAATAATATACTTATTTATTTTACCTCGTATTCTGGTACATACTTTTTGTTATTTCTCTCTATATTTATGTAAATAGGTTTTTCATATTCATAGCTTTTGTTATGAAAACTTTTTTGAAGAGCCAGTGAAACAAATAACCATCCTACACATAACTAAAATGTACTAAGTACATCTCTAAACATAATGTTCAATGTTCATTTAACTAAACATAGCGTGTATGTTTGTGTATCATCACGAGTTATATACGCTGTCTAGTTAATCCTAATTTATAGCATAATTGAGATATATTCATTATTTCATGCGTGACTCGAGTATTACAATTTATTTTCTCATGAATACATCGACCGGCAGGTGAAACTACATAATATAAGTAAATATATAATATAACTTTACATGTTAAATTCTGGCTGCTTTCAGCTGCTTCCTTGCCATAAAAGGTATTCGGGCGGGAATTACTGGAAGTATTGCCAATTCTGCGAAAAAAATATGCATACTACTTTAAGGAGCCTGAAGTCATTTAAAACATTAAATTAATACCATCAGCTAAAACATCTTGAATACATCATAGAAGTGAACACGTGCGACAAACCAAACTTTAAATTTCATAAAATTTTATCGGATCATTTATTGTTCGCTTTCCTCGTATCTCATCGCCTCGCGTCATACAAATGGTTCGCATAATTTCCGAGTAAAACTAAAAGTGTATAAACGAGATGTTTCCACAATGTAGTACTAATCTCGTCTTTCATGTGCCAGTGTTTGATCTCGCGCCATTCCTTAATGTTTCAAACACATTCATTCATTGTCAGCCGTCTCTGTTGGCGATCGTTAAAAAGATAATACACGCGTTATGTTTCAATAATAAAAATATGTATTTTACTTTCATAAGTTGTTCCAGTTTCCCGCCTCGTCCGTCGGCCGTCAGACATTAATAGACATATACCTATAATAATATTACTGAACATTACTCTAGTAATGTAACGGAACAGAGAATACATTAAACTAATATTAGGACTGCGAAATATGGTATCTTATTCATTTACAGGGAGCATATAATGTCGACACGGGCAACAGAATATCTAAGCCAAATATTATTTGAAAAAGTTTTCCTTAATCATTATTACAATCGTGGGCGCGCTTTATTAATGAGAGCTGTAAGTGGTGTCGACACGACTCTTGTAATGTTCCTTGTAATCTACGGAACTCATAACATCCGCTGTACCAAGTTTGTAACTATGTAGTGATAAAGTATTAATTATTTGTCTTACCCAAAATAAAAGATCTAACGTTAGTCAATTGTGGTTTCAGATTTACCTCTTCACGCCGCAAGGATATATTTTGGGGTGTTAGTAACGGGTAGTTAGTTTGAATGAACAGTCGGTTGTGTATCGTAGTGGTGCTCACCGGTACAGCACAGAGCGCTGCGGTTTCTCTCCGATGTTCGTTCGGTTCTAATTAATGCTAATCAGATTTGTGGCGCTCTGTGTGCTCCCGAGGATTGTTAGCTGCAGTTATTAGTCATTCATTAGCGAAACACAGCGCAGGATCAAAGGATGAATTATGGAACTTTATGGAATTATGACCATAAATATTGATCTTGACACCATTAGGAGGCAAATAAATATATTAAATTTGGAAAACATCGTCAACCGCTCATTACCTGTCTGGAAGAAAAGGTAGAAATACACATGACATTCAAATCGCTGGAGACCCGAATTAAAGATTACAAGATTACAGTTAGCTCCTAACTCTTACATAAAATATCGTTGAGATTGAAAGGTCAATATAAATTGTCGCATATAACACTTCTGATGGCAGAAAGGTTGATAGTAATGATGTTCACGTAACAGCTAGTTAGTAGTTAATGCAAAGTTCCCAAGTTGAGCGTGTTCCTGTGAGTGGATGCTTGAGTCAGTCGAGTATCGGCGAGTCGGTAATGGCCAAATAATAGCCGTTTAATAGGCAATCACCGCGCGGCGAGGGGCGCGGGCGCGGGCGGGCCGTCTCTTTACTTAGGCTATTTAGTCAATTGACTTGCCGTCACCGACTCCACTTTATAACTAACCGTTTAAGTTACGTTTAAGTTAGTTATACAGAGCCTTCCGTTTGTTTATGAACGCTATTTATTACCTGAGATGAATTGAGGTACTGTTAATGTCAATGATTAGGTGATGCTTTGATGTGGATCTCGGAGTCCGTATCCACTGGGGAGTTGATGAAAGGCATGGGCGCACTATAATGATCGAACTACCAATCTACTTAATCCCAAGTGTGCCTAGTCAAGTGAGCCAACCTTTATTTAAAACGTTTAATATTTAATAAACCCAAACATTGGATTAAATTATGTAAGAACACTCCTCGTTCCTTTATTTCACTCTTTTCTTTTATCTTTTAATCAGTTCATTCGTTTAGCACCTACAGATGTCACCGAGACCTCAAACTCATAACTCCTCTCTTTGTCGGTGGATAATAAAATGTTATGATCCATAATTACACTCCTTCAAATCCTGCCCTTTACCGGCTACCGTCTGGCGATCCATCACCGCTGGTCGGACCCCCCTGACGGGTCCGGTATCGGAGGCCGATCGCATTGGGACCACGGGCACGCTCGGCGTGATGGAGCAGCTCATTACCGCACTCACTCATAAGTATTCATATAGGTTGGTACATCATTAACAATAATTCATGAGTTCACCAATATCACTTTTATCATGAAGTAGGTATAGAGTCCGAAATGTCCGAAATTTCCGCATAATGTGCGAAATGATTGCTTAAAAAAATACTAATAGTTTTATTAGGCTTACTCCTACGAGAATATTAAGCATTTCGAAAAACTTAGTAAACGTTTCCAAATAACTGTGGTATTAGGTACTAATGATAAGCCTATTTGTATCTTCTTATCACAACACTTATTTATGGAATCTTCAGGTGCTCTAAACACTGTTTTGTGATGTGTTCACCAACTTACCTACCCACTCATTTAAAGTACTTAGGTATAACATAATGTTATACTCAATTTCACATAAATATGGGTAACAACTGGAACTCAATTATCAAAACAGGAGTGATTTAACTTCAAAGTAGTATGACTTATTCAAATACAAAGATCTGATCAGAACATGCTTATCACGTTCAAACTACATGTAGCATTTTATTTAAGACGGCAATCAATAGAAGGAGAAAATACCGATTCATAGTCAATACATTCAGGTTTTCGCGAAAGTTCGCAGTCCCTTCAGTTAGGCGACCGTGGGCGTGAGCCCACGCCCCCACGGCCGCCCGGCCGCCGTGGGCTTGATGATAATTACTTCGAAACCAGATTTAATTGAGCTCTAATGTTCCCCTGATTATAATGAAGCATACTTAATTTCTCCAGACGAGCCATTACCCAATTCACGCGGGTCTAGAACTTTTAGAAGCTTTATTTTATTCAAAAGGTTACGTTTTTGATTTGAGCAAACAGAAATCTTAATTTAAATAGTATACTCAGGTTGGATCCTGGTGGGGTCCACTAATGTAATTTTGTTTAAAGTACCTACTAATAACTTCAAATTAGTTCAAATATCTCACCTGCCAATTTTTGTTACTTGTAGAAGATACGAAACGATGTTTACATATTATAAAAAAATACCTAAAATGATATGTAACCAACAATCAGTACTTCTATTTAAAGAAACAAACCGATAATACCCCTTCATTTGCCGGTTAAAGTATTGTAATATCTCAGCAAAACACTACTAACGCCACCTGTTGAAATTGCTCTGTAACTTGTTCACTACGTATAGCGCGTCGTTTGGCGCGGGGCTTGTGAGCTTCATGAGTGAGGTTGAAACGTTTTAGTTCCAGTATTGTTGTTCCTCGAGAGATGGCGTTAAACATGCCATAGATAAGGATCATAAGGAGACCCTTAAAAATATGTGCAGGCAATAGAGAAGTGTAAAATAGTAAGCGCGGTCTTCCATGCAAATGTGTACTGGGTGATGTTGAATAAAAAAATTGGACATAACATATCTTTAAAAAGATTGTATTATTTTTATGGTAATACCTAACGACCTTTAAGGTCAAATGATCCTTCTGGTTCAGTTAATCTTTGGGTCAAATGATCTTTAGTCAGATGATCCGGCCAGGTGATCACTAGGTCTTACGATTTGTAGGTCAGATGGTCCTTTTGGGTCAGGTGTATTTTGGGCCAAACTATCTATAGGTCTACGAAAATGCTACGAACATTCATTTCCTAAATACAACTAAACAGGTTTGTTTGCTACGCCATTTCACTACCACAGGTACGCTACGAATATTTATTTCACCACGAGCTATTGTTTCCATATCGTCGGCTCACAAGGTTCTATATTATGATATTTACGGGAAACCCAATGTAGGTTCTATCCAATTATTCAATACAATACCAGAGTATGTAAAGAATTTCATATAATTTATTTCAACTTGATAAACAAATCAAATACAATAGGTTTATGTTTGTTTCCTAACAATTAATAATTAATAATAACAACCTTATGCGTAGGAAATACTAGCTTATATTATTAGTTACTTAGGACACCTACTATAACAAACCTACATTACTCAAAGACTGCTTGCGGAAGCACAATGATATGAGTGACATACTAACATTGAATGAAGAGAATTTCCAGAAGTAGAGTGTCGGATGTGTGTCGGAGAAGAAAGTCAAAGAAATTGCCAACAGCCTTGACCGACACGCGCTGCAGCCAAAGAGTACGCAACCAACAGACTAGACGACCGTGGCAAACTATGTTTTAAGCATTTTTTAGTACATTCTACAAGCTACGAAAGGCACTGGTTAAGATTTTGGATTTTTTATTTATAAACCATCTTAATCCGAAATATAAAGTGTTTTAAACACAGCACAGTGTTCTTAACATTGTCCAAAGAAGAAGAAAGAGAAAGAGAAGTGCTTCACAATTGAGGGATAGTTTTATAGAGTAAGTATAATTCAGACATAATTTCCAATAAAGCCTTCTGTCTCCTGCATCCCGTCTACACCCCCAAAACATTCGGTACTCTATGTAAAACTGCATTGTAGCCATGACAACGCGCGGCAACACCGCGTACGTTGACCCCGCGTCACTCCGCGCGCCCGCCCGCAGCGCGCCGCCGCCGCCCGCCCAACCGATATTTGTAAACAATTAATTATTTTCATCAAGTGCATCGCCAAGAGGTTGTTAAGGGAGCGGCGAGGGCGCGGTTGTGATAACGAGGCGTGTGTTATCGAATAGTTACCGTGTAGTGAGTGATACGTCAGTGTTGTTAACAATGTGTGCGCCGCGGCGGAGCAGGGCGGGCGCGACCGAGGTACTCCAGCTTACGAGCTTTATTTATTACTTGTTCGGTAATCTGCTTTACGTGTTTGTTTAGTGGATTAGCTTATAAAGTCAAGCTTTGCAGAGCGACATGTGTACCGTGTGCGAGTATGTCAGTGAATTTTGTTGTAGTTTTGTTTTTTTTATTTTACTTTGACAAATATCAAAACTAAAACTAAAGTGTGACTTGAGTGTGACAGTTCTATACAAAATAACGACACAAACGAGATGCCGCGCGAACAAAGACACAAAAGGTCAATGTCAAACAACTCCAAAAATAGAACTGAAACTCTCACTTCAGACAAAAGTCGCAAACAAATTATACAACGACCGCTCAGCAACAACGAGGAAGTAACAAAAATAAACTGTGAAGTTGGAGCAATAAAATTTAATATTCCTTGTGGCATCCCAAGGAGAGCCGCGGTTGTAATCGGCCCATCATCACGAGTGTTATGAATCTATCGGATAGACGTCAGACCAAGCTATTTATCCATAATCGCCCTCAGACCAAACAAAACTCGAGCCTATAAACTCTGCTAACCAAACTTACTAAACGCTAATTAAATTACACCCTGTATCCTGGTCATATACGGATCCCATTATGGTCTAGTATAAAACAAAATTACACCACATTGTTAGCCAAATGTTATAAAAACGAGCTTCAGTTCAATATAGGCATTGGTCTGCCTAGCCTTTTTATTTGGTGAGGTTACACTGACGTCAGACTCATAGAAGCAGGTGATAGTGCGTGTGAAGTAATACTTGAAATAATACTCAAAGCTTGAAATAGTTATAACTCATATATAAATCCTATTTGACTAAAAAGCGTGAATAATAATTTATCTTGACCTTCCGTGACTACAAAATATTTAAAAAAATCATGAAAGCTGTTAGGAATTGTAATCAAAAATTAAACACACCCAGAAGTGAGTGGTTTATTACCTTTTTTGAAGGGTTCATGTTTGTTTACATGCGTACAGTTATAGTGAAGAACCTATTTTTACTTAATGAGACGTGAAGCACACTGGTTAGGTAACGTAAATATAAAGGTAAAATAACAAGTCTCGCAACTTTCGTATAAACAACGATGATGCGATGGTGCAGGCTACATAGAGCATGATAATTAATTTTAAAATATAACAAGACAAATAGCGTGAGCCACACGCGCCACTCACTGGAAGTGACAAGTAGTGTGTTGCAGCAATCACTGGCTTTCTTTGTGCGTGTTATCCTGTAATCCGCGCGGTGTTATCGGCGTTGATAACCCGCGGCCGATAGCAAGAGCTCGCATGGAACAGCTGTTCAGAGTTCACTCCAATATGTTAATTTTGATCTTCAATCACTGAGATTTTTGTGGAAAGGTAATCAAACGGTTTTGTAAGGTAGAGTTACACTTCGTTAATTAAGAAAAGCATTTACTCAATGATGCACTAAGAACTTTTCTTGAAATGTGGTACAAATTAGATGGCCTGAAGACTGCGAAAGAATATTGATTTGGTATCCTGAGTTTCATTAAACATAACTTGACTTTTATTCGAAGCAAAGAAGTCTAACCATTTGTTTTTTTCTTTTGTTCTGCATTCAAATAGTAAAACGAATGAACATCAAACGTTAACAATACAATTTTTTAGTTCCGTCCCAGCATTCCGCTTTAAAACGTGTTACTTTATGTCGCATTCTAGTTAAGTGAGTGTTTGAGTGTGTGTGTACAAAAACTCGTCAGGGAATCCTAATTATATCAGCCACAGTCTATAGATAACGTCCATTGATGAGTGCGCGTCTCGCCGCCGCGGCGTTTACATGCACAAGCTGTTCACGAAAATAAAAATATACGCGAATGTGACTTTGTAATAGTAATCAGACTCAAACCAAATTCTCAGCTTACTCTACAAACTCGAACGATTGAGAATCTCGTACTCTTGTATAAAAGAACGCGAATTCAAAGTGTGTTTGTTAAATTGTTGCATATTGTTTCCACCTGATTTAAGTGTTAAGTCAAAGTGTCTCATGAGAATGGTGTGATCCAGTGCTTACTATAGACAAAACAAGGTAAAATGCTTACGAATATTTATTTGATTTGATTGACTTGCGGTTTTCCCTAAGGCCACTACTTGCAAGAATTAGGGATAGTATGCATATGAAAACAAATCACATTTTGTAATGTTACTGTGTCATGGCCTGCTGGATTAATTGTCTTTGATATTTTAAAATATTAACTCTTATAATACCTAGGTAGGTACTTTACGTCGTAGAACTACAATAAATATACACGTTTTCATGTATTTATTGCTAATTATAACTAAATATTATTTTAGTTATTGCAAATAAATATAAGAGCATCCGCATTTTCCTGTACATATTTTCTAAATTAGCGCATTTCATTGTCGTGTTTAGTTTTGCACCCTAATCTCTGAAAGGATTTTATTATAAACTAGCTTTCGCCCGCGGCTTCGCTCGCGGTCTGTAAGTTTTGGAAGTTTTCGAACAGTGTAGTTTTGATAACAAAGAAGGATAAAGAATATTTGAGTTTTATTGTAATCAAACTCATTTTTGCGTGTTGCTTACACAAATAGTCAGACAGACTGATACTTTAATCATATTTATCTACACTAATGTTGTAACATTCTACTTATGTTTCCAATACTTGACTTATAATTACTACTATTATAGCGCAGACAACTAAAACACTCAATTTAAGCAATTGCACATGATGTTATAATATCCACATCGATATCGTAAAATCTCATTATAACATCGCGCCCTGCGCGGCGCGCGCCCTGCGGCCCTGCGCGAGCAGCTGCGCTTTCATTGGTTAGATTTTAATGGCGGCAAGTTCACTGTGACAATACACGTACGCGTGAATTTAATGTTTCGCAATGTGTTTTGTTTTTAAAATTTTGTTTGATTAATTACATTAGTGAAGATAAAGTAGTGTATGCAACTGCATATAACACGGGTATTAAAACACTCGTTACTATTATGAAACTCGCTGCGCTCGTTTCATAAACTCACACTCGTGTTTTAATACCCTTCTTTATATGATAGTTGCATAAACTACTATTTTGGGTTTGGTATTGATCTTGTAATACCTCCTGCTATTTTAACCGACTTTAAAAAAAGGAGGAGGTTTCTCATTTCTATCGTATATATGTTTGTTTTTTGTTTGTTTTGCTTTGGAAAAAATATTTTTTTTAAGTTTTTTGCATTAAATATCAATATTATTAATAATAAAGTTTTAAAATACCTACATAAAAAAAAACATTTTTTTTTTCAAAAGCCCAATTGGCAATTTCGAGACTGAATTGTATGAAACTTGTCGATGATCGAACATGGGG
Source organism: Cyclophora punctaria (assembly GCA_951394245.1). Lineage (NCBI taxonomy): Eukaryota > Metazoa > Arthropoda > Insecta > Lepidoptera > Geometridae > Cyclophora > Cyclophora punctaria. The sequence goes on from OX596172.1 coordinate 167,658, forward strand.
TTTTTATCTCCGCATTCCCACGGGAACGGGGCCTCTAGTGCAACGACACTATGACATGAATGTAATCTGATATCTCTCGAATATATTCGTAGATGCTTAACGACGTCAAAAATATTCCTCGCGTGTAGTTTCGAGTATAATTAGAACAATTAACAATGTTACACAATTTGCTGGAACCTTGGCATGCGAGAGCCGACGTTAAGTGTACTCATGAATTCAGTATTGTTTATATTACACGATTTCACACTCGTTGCGAAATACTATCAGATTTATTATGTGCGCGGAATATTTCGTAAAAACAGCACCAAGCGAATTCATTCTCTGATTTTCAGTGCACACAAATGTCACGGCTGAAATAAGGTCGATGTACATAGGACAGTTACCTTTATATTTAGGTCATTGGCCTCCAACAACCCCCGGTTACGTTCACGTAACATAGTTTGCGATATTTTGTCGGTATTTCAAATACCATGCCTCGTTATAGTACCTACTTCTTAATCATTGAGCATATCAATCGGACCTATCAAGGAGTGTATCAGATTTGTGGTAATGATCGGAGTAACGAACTGTAATTAGGTACATAACAATTAAATAACGTTTACCTTATTCATATACATTTACCTTACTACGAGTATGTGCTACTGCTGAGTGAGTAGCTGTTGTTATCGGCAATGATTTGATGAAATAAATAAGTGAGAAGTTAGTAGTAGTTGCAGATTCTTGGTGTAATTTTGATGACGCTTGCTTAATTGTGTCTCTCGATTAACAAAAGATATACTATACTAAAGAACGAAGTGGTCATAAAGTGGTAATACCACTAATTTTTTTAAAAGTAAGTAGGTACATATCACTGAAAATAATTGTCTGCCACAAGCAGTCGGTCCTGGTTTCAATCGTCAGACCATGTCAGAGGCCTTTAGGCGGTCTTAAGACTCTGACACTCCTCGGTTGGCCACTCCTCGAAATGACCACTGCACCTACTATATAAATAAATGATGACGATAGACGACGAAACGAACCAATAAGTAAACAATTTAAGAGCTTAAGTCGTAAATATACTTAGCAATATCCAGGACATTTCATAATCCAATATAGGTTTACGACAACCCAACTTGCCATCACGACCACAAATAGCTCCGGCCGCTGTGCCCCTTCTCAACGTAAACACACCGGGAGCCGCGACCTGCTCCACACTTGCTGCAAACGGCCGACCTTGCCTCCTGCGCAAGCTTCTGTTTATTTTGCCCACTTGCTGGTTATTAGTTTAACGTCAATGAGGTTATTAAAACGTATTGGAGGTGATATAAAAATAAGTTTACTCATTGATTTCCTTATCTTTTGTAGATGGAGTAACTCGTACATAATATTATTATATAAGCGTTTGTATAAACTATTATTATTATATCTGTGCGTGTATGCGTGTACAATGTACATACATCTTTCTATGTTATATACACTTTTCTAAGTAAGTACAGTTTATACCTAAATCACATTGTAATATAAACCAGTCAGCTATTGTATAAATAATCCGCTTTTCAAAACACGAACACTGTAATACAAGCTTTATTGTCAGTACGCACCAATGTACGCAATGTATGCAATGTAAGCTCAGGCAATCCGCCCCGTCCTAATTGGGTTAAAGGTAAGTAAAGCGCAACATTAACTGCATTGAAACCATAAAGGATTGTTTAATATATCAAGCCAAAAATATTAACGAAATGGTTTATTCGAACATTCGATCTATTAGGATTTCCATTAAACAATTAAGGTATGTGCGTTGAAATTAAATGATGTTTCTATAAAAACAACTCGACGAAATACGACGTTGGCGAAATAAGATGTTGATCAGTCGGTTGTTGACCCGGCGGAGCGGCCGGTGCGTCTCACAACCCTCTACCACCCCTCACTGATAACGAGGATGTCCACCACAGAGTACGCCAACCCCCTTTCAATTCGGCTCCACTCCACAGGTGAGCCGGCATTGTGTCCGTGTCACTTTCAATAAACCGCCCACAATGATATGTAATCTTTATTTGCTGTCAAATGTTCGAGGTCACCCGCTATCGACAAAGGGCGCTAGTTATTGTTCCATTTACCTTACTTACTTACATACCTATGACACGCTAATGGCCCACTCTACATCGATAAAGCGTTGTTCATTTATTTTAATTAATGAAAATATTATGTTTTGTGCCGTATTTATTATTATACAGGGTGAGCAATCCAAATGGGTCAGTATGGCGGTTTTGGAAACCATAACAGATAGCGAAATCTTGGCTTAGGAACCATGAAGTTGATTTTAGTAAAAAGAAAAACTGCATTCATATACTTACAAAAATACGTGTACTCGGCCCAGGAATCGAACCTGGACTTTTTGAAAAATTAAATTTCGTTATTTTCCTTTGAATATCGGTTATGTAGCTCTTAAATAGTAAATGTTACTAAGAAACATGATATCTAAAACTAATAAAATGCATTGTTTTTAAACAACGAAGTTTTATTTTTCAATACTTCAGGGCCGCTGCCGGCCCTTTGACTTTGTATGGGGAAGTTTTAATAAGTTGAAGTATAGGTACATAACCGATATTCAAAGGAAAATAACGAAATTTAATTTTTCAAAAAGTCCAGGTTCGATTCCTGGTCCGAGTACACGTATTTTTGTAAGTATATGAATGCAGTTTTTCTTTTTACTAAAATCAACGTCATGGTTCCTAAGCCAAGATTTCGCTATCTGTTATGGTTTCCAAAACCTCCATACTGACCCATTTGGATTGCTCACCCTGTATATTATTAAGGTTATCATGTGTAATCTTGAATATAAAATAAGTTACAAAAAGCAAGGTCTGTTACCGTGCAAAAAGACAGTAAATACCTAAGTGACGAAAATACTTGTATAGGTTGAACCACGAAATAAATAAGTGTCAGTAAGTGCTTCGCTCTTCCGTGTGTTGAGCGCCCCTAGATATACCTACTTGTATAGGTAATTGTAGAATTCAATTCAATTTTTAGTTTGATGGCTTCTGCTGGAATTTCGTCGCAATTCCGCCAATTTCAATGTGCCGTAAGGCGTAAACAAGATGGGGAAAGTTAGTCGTAGGTAATAGTATTTGCACATTGACTCAGTATGCATCATGGTACTCATCAAAATCCTGTTAAAATGGACTTTGAAGTCGAGGCAGCATGGTAGATTTCAGTAAAAGAAGAATATAATCAATAATCCTGCTGACGTTTCACAAAGACTCGTGTCCGAGGAGTGCTCCGCGGTTTTGCCGGCGTTGTGTCCGTTCCCGTGGGAATTTAGGCATGAAAAATAGCCTATAACCTTCCCGTTGAATGTGGCTGTCTATTACGAAAAGAATAACTTAAATCGGAAATTATAATAAGAACGGGTAATTTCCGAGATTAACTCGAACTTAAAAACAAAAAAACCTACAAATACCTCTTTATTATTAGTAGATAACTACAAGTACCTATGACTCAGGGACGCTCGTAAAATAAAACAACTAACACAAACCAAATCAGTCCGATTAGGACGTAATTCAAAAGGTCAGGTAAAAGAAATAGGGAATCCAAAAACGGCATTGTAGTTAGGTATTAGAAGTAAAATAATTTCAGATTGGATCACACACGCCGGGAGATGTGAACAACTTGACCATTCTATCAGCAAGTGGTAGCTTTGGTATCGCAATATTTGGGTTATTTGCTAGGATTTACCATTTTCGTCATGTAAAGGTTTGAAATAAAATAAACAAGACGGGATACTGGTTATCTGTTAATTCTTGTGAATCCCCGCGTCCTGTGTCCATGGCGGACGTTTTCCTCAACGACAACATAGCATCTGTTCGACGAATCCAATAAATTGGATATTAATTCGGAGAACTCATTGATTGAATTTCAGGAAAGACTCCTATTTGTTTGTGTCATACGCCGACGTGAATTCATTTAATGAGGTCTATAAATATTCTCGGGACCACATTTATCACTGCGTGCTTCTTTATTTAGCTGCTCTATTGACATCCAAGTCTGGAGTCTACTCGTGTAACTTGTAACTTAGTTAACTCTTGTAACTTAGCCCTTCTGATAATTTAATATTATAGGTATATTTCAGATATTGGATAAATTAAGGTAAACCGCATAACTTTTCGTGTATGTACATACCAATATTGTACAAGGAAAGTACAAAAATAGCATTACATTTTGAAGTTATTTCAAACTCTATTTATTAATATCCATTGCTGTCGCACAACAGGGCAAAGGCCTCTTTCTTCTCTTAATAAGTATCGAGTCTCGTATACACTCGTAAAAAAGCATTTTATTAGTAACTAGCCAGTTTTATCCACGCTGTTCCTGTGGGAATTTTGGCATGAAATGTAAGTCACAAATCTTCCCTTGAATACTCTACATAGAGGTAGAAACCGCATGTAAAGCAGTTCAGTAGTTCTTGAGAAAATCAATTACAGACAGCTAGTTTTTTAGAACTTTGTGTTATAATATAATACATAATGTACATACAATACATACAGAATGTTTGTTTTGTGTACTCTGCGTCACAGGTAATATCGATAAACAATCACAGTCGTTTCGGTATTGTTTTGCTGCTCAGTGAGCACGCCGCGAGTACCTACAATGGAAGGAGGAATCCGCAGAATGTCCAGATGTATTGCAACAGATGTTCACATTTTATAAGACGTGCGTTTTTCTACAATAGGTAAGGCAGATTACACACCAAGAACCAGCAACGTTTTTTTTACTTATCAAGATTACAATATTTTTTTCATTTCATTTCCACTGTGGGTTTGTGAACGTAAATAAGAGGTATAGTCAAGTTACTGATATTTTTTGGTCTGGTTTATAATTTAATAGGTACCTCTACATATGTATTACAAAATTTATAATTTCACAAAGTAATATGTAACTATAGGTAGACAATCAAAGCAATCATTACCACATGCTTTCATTCATCCATTATTTTCGAATCGTTTAGTGGCCAATCCTGGTGTTGGAGTTTTTAAACCGCCTAAAGGTCATGGTCTAACGATAGGAACTACCGGGACCGACTGTTTAACGTGCCCTCCGAAGCATGGTAGCCCACACATCATATTGTTAGGAAGCCTATTAAAACCCCTGATAGATTGTATTTGGGACTGTAGTACATAGACAGTTCCTTCGACAGCCTCCGTGGTCTAGTGGTTTGAGCGCTCGGCTCACGATCCGGAGGTTCCGGGTTCGATTCCCGGTGGGGATATCTCACAAAAATCACTTTGTGAGACGGTCCTCAGTTTGGTTAGGGCATTGCAGGCTGAATCACCTGATTGCCCGAAAAGTAAGATGATTCCGTGCTTCGGAGGGCACGTTAAGCCGTCGGTCCCGGTTACTTTCTACGGATAGTAGTCGTTACATGAGCCATGTCAGAGGCCTTTGGCGGCTCTATAACTCTGACACCAGGATTGGTCAAGTTGACCATCCACTCGATAAGAAGAAGAAGTTCCTTCGAGTCTTCGTGGTATTAAAGTTGTGTCACTGTGTGCCTCCCGCCTTAGGGTGCGCGGGCGCAAGGCAGGTGGTGACTACACGGCAGGTAGCGACCTGACGGCAGCGGCGGAGGACACAGAGCAATCTCATTCAACAACTAGCTTGTGAAGAGTATACAGTCAACTAAGTAAGGTGTATTTAAGTGTCAGATTGTTTCATTTTGTATGTTAGGCAGTAGGTAGGCAATACAAAATAGTAATTTGAAAACAATCCGATAAAAAAAAGTCAAAAAAATATTTTTAGTGTACTTTACCCTCAAAACCAGTGGTAGTTCCTTAATTCGAGTGATATTAAAACTAACAGTGCTCTATAATTAGAACATACCTACCATATATTTGAAACCGAGTAATGTGTCATGTGTAAGTAATTTGTGGTGTCAGGTGATTAGGTGTAGGTATTCCGTGCGGTCTGCGCCTAGGTCCGGCGCGCGGCGGCGGCTTTACCTCCTCGGGTGAGTGCTCGCGGCTCCTCGGCTTTATTTAATATTATACGAGAAAACTAATTATAATATGAGTGCGATTTTTTCAGCCTTATTAATTAATATATTTATTGTTCCTATAATAACAAAACATCGCCTAAACTTGATGCACCGGTTGAGATGGCTCATTATGTAAAGTAGCAGGAGCAGTAAAAACACTCAATAACCAGTAAAAACGTCTCGGTTTTAATCTATAAATAAAATAACCATTAATTGAGATTCATAATTCAAAAAGATCCTAATTCCACTTTACGCGGTACACTTGAAACGAAATCCCTTCTGCCAAAAACAAACCCCGGCTCCATCATGCCATAGTGTTAGTTGATCCGATTTGGTTTTGGTTTATGCTCGATCGTGTTATATATTAACAGCTAGCATTTGTTTTACTGTAAAACCACAGATAGAAGAACTTAAGGAAAACCGGTACTTAGCAAGAAATAGTCACTACAACAACTTAAAAGAGTACCTTCATGCCCCAATAGTCCTTCGCCTCTGGCAAGTCTTACCAAATACTTATCAACACAATACGAATCAGTAATCACGATACCTGATCACTGATAAGCGAATACCGATGACGACGCACTCAAGTGCTCAATGTTGTCCTAATCAGATGTCCTCCAGCACAATGGACGTCCGAAGGTCAGCCGTCCGCGGACCGTCAGCGGCTGACAACTCTTAGACAAGTTAGACATGCCCTGAAATAGACGTGCATGGCCTTTGAATCCATAAGTTTTATATCATATTTGATTTTAATTATTTATATATTCACAAGTTGCATAGCGCAAATAGATACATATCAGTCATACAAAATCATATTTGTTTGTATGTGATATGTATCTACGATAGGCATATGCTGTGCGCATTATTTACATATCAAATACCTATGTACTTGTTTATATAGGTATGTAAATAATGTAATACTACAGTCCGTTCAGAACACAGCTTATTAGGCTCTTTGCTTCGCCATATACCTATATCAATAACTTTTTATTTTAATCTCCTTCCATAAAGTATGTAATGAGTTTCCATGATGATTAATTTGATTAACCAAGGAATTTTTATGCTGAGTATGTATGTAAAATGTAAAGCCATGATCACGCCATGATGTAAGTAAAACGAAAAAGGTTAAGTAAAGAGACTTATTAAAAATAAATAATCTCATTTAACATCAATGCCATATCAATGTCAAATACAGACAGTTTTGGGAAAATTCTGACATAAGACATACATGAGACCATCATGAGACATGTCATGTGTGGAGTCACCTTAAGATCAATGCACGAGTTCGTGTGATGTGTTTTTTATATTTAAATGTATATTTATCAATCGACATTGAAAACATACTAGTAAGTACATAAAATACTTGTAAGTCCTGTAATCGCAAGATAAGTTATTAAATGGGTGGGTTGGTTTTATTTACCTATTAGGCACAAACTAACATAATACATTTCGTAGCACGAAGCTGCCTACAAACATTGAGTAATAATGTAACTAACATTAGAACGCAATGCCTACAAAAGGTGCGGATAAAATCGCGTGATACTAAAAATAAAAAGAATATTATATATAACATTGGGATAAAACATTGCGTGTCTCCCGCAGGAATATACACAATCAAAATTTCAAGTGGGAAATTGGGGATAAAATATTACATTCGGGACATAGCGCGTCTTCGTCGTTCGTAGTTCGTAGGTAGGTAGGTATATCCCCGCGCGCTTTGACCGCACGAAACAGTAAGTAGCCATAAGAGACCCGCCATCGAGCATTATTATTTTGTAAGCAGAGCCCCGCGGTTTTACCCGCGTTGTGCCCGTTCCCGTGGGAATTTCGGGAATTTTTTGACATAAAAACCTTCCTCTTGAATCACTCTACCTATTACAAAAAACCGCATCAAAATCCGTTGCGTAATTTTAAAGATTTAAGCATACAGACAAACAGACACGAAACAGAGACGACTTTATTTTATACTATGTAGTGATATTTCTCATCATAACTCTGAAACTAACTGTCCGATTTTAATAATTTAAAGAGGTATACAAAGAAACATAATTAACCTTGATTGTAGAGCCATTTATTTTGATATATCATAGGTATGAATATCATCAACTTAAAATTACACTCCTTTTTTAACTAATTAATTTTAACTAAAAACGGTTATTGTGGCTTAACTATAATAGTTAGACATATGCCCTCGCGAACTTATTTGTTCGCAATGATATGTACTTTGATTGTGTAGAACATTGTTTTTGTGTATCATCAATAGATTTAGTAGCGCATATACCTTGGGTTACATATACCCGCGTTGTGCCCGTTCCCGTGGGAATTTCGGCATTTTTTTTACATAAAAACCTTCCTCTTGAATCACTCTACCTATTACAAAAAACCGCATCAAAATCCGTTGCGTCATTTTAAAGATTTAAGCATACAGACAAACAGACAGACACGAAACAGAGACGACTTTATTTTATACTATGTACCTAGTGAATTATAGCCTTACTAATAGGACTATTCTAATAGTAAACAATAACTAGGTATCAATAAGTACATTTCCTAGGATACACGTGCCGATGTCCCCGTACTGAGAGCGGTGCTTGTAGTTGTCCTGCGTCCCCACCGTCACACCAGTACATGTGGCCACATGACACGGTCCAAGTCTTCAATATATTGGTTCCAAAGTTGCATCAGCAGCTTCAGCCACGTGCTGTTTGGTTTTTTCATAATATTTATTTTACGTTTCTTTGTTTCAAGGTAAATACATACTTACATGCTGATATCTGGCATGTGCCACTCAGTTACCTTATAAATATAATGAGATGAGTATTATGTATTGCATAAGAACATTTTCCGGTCGCTATTAATAGACAAATGTGATTTATTAACTTTAATGGGATGTCGGAGCGGCGATATACTCGTGTCTCCCGCGACCGCAAACTAATTAGTTGATATTGTTACGGATTGTCCTTTAATAATCGTTTTAGGGTTTCCCTAAAATTGTGTTTAAATGCCGTGATTGAGGATGTTGCAATCATTATGTGTGGTGGTCTGCAGGCGACCGCACGGGTGTGATGCGCGCGTGAGCGAGTCGGCCGGCTACCGGGTCCCGAGCGGAGACGGCTCCGGCACAGAGACGGCATGGCGCCCGAGGCGGAGGAGTGCGGTGCGGGGGCGGGTGCGGGCGCGGGGGGCGGGCGGCGAGTGCTGCCCGCGGGCGCGGCGCCGGCGCGCGCCTGGCTGGAGCACGAGGAGCCCGAGCGCAGCCCCGGCGAGAGCCGCCGCCTGCTGCCGCCCGCCAAGTCGCTGCAGGACGGCGTCACGCTCGGCGTCCACACTAAGTACCCGTTTCACGCCGCCGACCCCGGCGCCTTTAACAAGACCAAGTTCCAAAAGCGCAAGGAGAAGCTCATCGAAGTACTGAAGCCGCCCTACTTCATCCTCACCATGATTATCGTTATTGTGAGTATATCTCTCGTCTCACGCTGATGTTCCTGTCAGGCGTACCATCTGTTCTGACAGATATTGTATAGGTTCCCAAATGACGCTAAGCGATAAGCACTAAGCATAACTCGAACAAATTCAACGATAACCAGTTAGGTGCCGACTTTCAGCACTGGTTGACGTTATAGGGATAGGAAAACCAATGTTACGCAGATTTTTCTGTTTATTATTTCTTTTTGATAAGTAATGGTGTTATGTTTGTTGACTAGGTGTGTATCCACCTGTTCTTGTCGCGGGAGCAGCGCGAGTCGCTGGAGTGGTCGCCGGGCTCGTGGCGGCTGCAGCCGTGGCGCCTGCTCACCTACGGGCTGGCGCACGCCACCACCTCACACCTCGCCCTCAACTGCCTCGTCGGACTCGCGGTAACTCATTCTTTCAAGTTATAATCTTGTAGACTTTTAAACACTGATAATATTACAAATTACCAACATCGGTAGGGTTCGCACTGAATATTGACACAATTGCGGTTTAGTTTCGGTGACACCAGTTAGTAATATTGTAACATTACGCTAATGTATCGGTATTTTGTGGTCACAGGTGGGGTGGAGACTGGAGCGCGAGCAAGGGTGGTGGCGCGTGGTGGTGCTGTGGGCGGGCGGCGTGGTGGGCGGCGCGCTGGGCGCGGGCGCCTTCCAGCCGGACGTGCGCGTGGTGGGCGCTAGCGCCGCCGTGTACGCGCTGCTGACCGCACACCTGCCCAACGTTTGCCTTAGGTAACCCATATACAATATCTCATTATATTTAAACACCTTTCGAGTGTCTGTTTACACGACCACATTCGAGTAGGTGAGTAGCTAACCCTGGTGTCGCAGTTTTTAGACAGCCTAAAGACCTCCGAAACGGTCCATTTATGTTTGTAAAGTACGAGTATCTTACACTGTATTAATAATAGTGGTGGTATTGGGCCAGGTTCGGGCACATCCCTCTGTGGTGGTTCCGGCCGCTGAGCGTGGTGGTGCTGGGCGCGTCGGAGGGGTGCTGGGCGCTGCTGCGTGGGGAGAGCGTCGGCGACCACGTGGCGTGGTCCGCGCACGCGCTGGGCGCCGCCGTAGGCGTGCCGCTCGCTTTTATAGTATTTAAAGGTAAGAGATAGCTCATCTAACTACGCGCGCGGGTCCAAATAAATCCAATAGGGCCCAATGCTATGACGTCCTTATAAATCTCCACTGGCAGCAATCACAGATAGCAGATCAGGTTTTGACATTCGTACCGGAAACATCTGCTATTTGAGATAAACGATAATAATAAATAGTCTATTGGCCGTATATAGTCAGATATGTCCACCTCAGACATTGACACTAACAACTGTCTGTTATCTCCAGGTGAAAACGAGAAGAAGCCGGCTATAATAGCGGCCCGCGTGGTGTCGGTGGTGGCGCTGGTGGCGGGCGCGGCGCTGGCAGGCGTGCACTACGCGTGGTCGGAGCGCGACGGCACCTGACCCGAGACCTGCCTGCAGCTGCTGGACATGAAGATCCTGCAGCGGAAGCAGAAAGGCATCCTCGAGCTGCGCGAGCAGATCAAGAGGGCCTGCTACAAGTCGCTCGGGATACCGTACTGACCGACCGACCGATCCGTCGCGACAGTGTCCTCAGAGATAGCTACTGACTGGCGATGGACTGACGCAGTCGGGAGGGATGGCGCAGGGGTGATGAGTACTAGTCAAGTGCAATTCTGAAAGTCCGTCCGTTCGGAGTTAAGGTTAACTTTTGACGAAATTTACTCTCTTATACATTTAGTACAAATTCGACTGACCGCAACGATGGACTTAAGTGACCAAATATTTTCATATCCCTTACTTCGGATCTATGTTCTGTGAACTTGTATGTAGGTTACAAACTAAACTTATTATACAATTAGTAACGGTCTAAAAATAAATCGGTTTCCCCAATGTTCATTAAGCAATCATCACCGATATTTAATTATGAATAAACTGAGTTTATTCAAAACTCAGCATTTTAATAATGAATGCAAATATTATGATATCGCCCATACCTCTTATTTCAAGGTTCACGTTAATACCTAAACACCTAATGTCCTGTAAATCATATCACGGCCGCGAGGACGACGGCACGCGCGCTCTGATTTCTATGAAATCGCTTTATTAATTTGTTTTGCATCAAAACTCTGTTGAAACGCTTGTGATATAGAATACCTTACTTGTAAACATGTTCTGGGAAACACATTATACCCCGGTAAATTTAGACATTCGAGTTTGCATAAAGTCCCAACAAGCTGAAAATCAGGAAAATTGTTGAAAACATAATTATAAACAATGTGTAAAAGTTCCCCATCATTCCCGTGTATGGAATTTTTTTTATTCAAGGTCAAATGTCAAAAAAGAGTGTTTTTCGCGAATATCTGAAAAACGGTGCAATGTAGCAAAAAAAAGTGTATGATGAAATGAAAGCTTATAAAATTCTCTATAACTTTAATTTTATCCACTTTTTCCATATTCCAAACCGTTATTGAACTACACGCTCCAGAAATGTCAAAATTAAGGACCTCGGGCAGGTAACTATGGAGCCTGCCCCAATGCTCAACAGTGACATGACCCATGTCATTTGAAAGGTCTTGAAGAGTTGTACAAGTTACTCCTAGACAGTTATATCGAATTCGATGGCCAACTCGGTGTTTTCGACCACCGAAGAATTACCACTGGAGGTGCTGTGGAGCCTGGACGGAATGCTCAACAGTGACATGACTTACGCATTTGAAAGCTCTTACAAGTCACTTTTTGATAGTTATGTCGAAATCGACGCCAAACTCGGTGTTTTCGACCACCGAAGAAAAAACACTAGGTGTATGTGCAATAATGTGCAGTTGACCCTGATCGTATTGCTCAACAGTGACATGACTAATGTCATTTGAAAGCTCTTACAAGTCACTCCTTGACAGTTATATCGAAATCGACGACCAACTCGGTGTTTTCGACCACCGAAGTATCGACACTGATCGTATTGCTCAACAGTGACATGACACATATCATTTGAAAGCTCATAAAGAGTTTTATAAGTCACTCTTTGATAGTTATATCGAAATCGCCGTCCAACTTAGTGTTTTCGACCACCGAAGAATGGAGTTGGGCTATGCCATACCGAAGTATTGACGCTGATCCTAATGCTCAAAAGTGACATGACCTATGTCATTTGAAAGCTCTTGAAGAGTTGTACAAGTCACTCTTTGACACTTATATCGAAATCGACCGCCAACGCGGTGTTTTCGACCATCGAAATATCGACACTGGGTGTATGTGCAGTTGACCCTGATGGTATTGCTCAACAGTGACATAACTTATGTCATTTGAAAGCCCTTGAAGAGATATCCAAGTCACTCCTTGACATTTATATCGAAATCGACGGCTAACTCGGTGTTTTTTAACCAAAAATAAAAAAATATATGTACACATTAGTTAATAAAGGACCTTGAGAAAATTCCATTCTTCGGTGGTCGAAAACACCAAGTTGGCGGTCGATTTCGATAGACATGTCAAGGAGTGACTTGGACATCTCTTCAAGGGCTTTCAAATGACATAAGTTATGTCACTGTTGAGCAATACCATCAGGGTCAACTGCACATACACCCAGTGTCGATATTTCGATGGTCGAAAACACCGCGTTGGCGGTCGATTTCGATATAAGTGTCAAAGAGTGACTTGTACAACTCTTCAAGAGCTTTCAAATGACATAGGTCATGTCACTTTTGAGCATTAGGATCAGCGTCGATACTTCGGTATGGCATAGCCCAACTCCATTCTTCGGTGGTCGAAAACACTAAGTTGGACGGCGATTTCGATATAACTATCAAAGAGTGACTTATAAAACTCTTTATGAGCTTTCAAATGATATGTGTCATGTCACTGTTGAGCAATACGATCAGTGTCGATACTTTGGTGGTCGAAAACACCGAGTTGGTCGTCGATTTCGATATAACTGTCAAGGAGTGACTTGTAAGAGCTTTCAAATGACATTAGTCATGTCACTGTTGAGCAATACGATCAGGGTCAACTGCACATTATTGCACATACACCTAGTGTTTTTTCTTCGGTGGTCGAAAACACCGAGTTTGGCGTCGATTTCGACATAACTATCAAAAAGTGACTTGTAAGAGCTTTCAAATGCGTAAGTCATGTCACTGTTGAGCATTCCGTCCAGGCTCCACAGCATCTCCAGTGGTAATTCTTCGGTGGTCGAAAACACCGAGTTGGCCATCGAATTCGATATAACTGTCTAGGAGTAACTTGTACAACTCTTCAAGACCTTTCAAATGACATGGGTCATGTCACTGTTGAGCATTGGGGCAGGCTCCGTAGTTACCTGCACGAGGTCCTTAATTTTGACATTTCTGGAGCGTGTAGTTCAATAACGGTTTGGAATATGGAAAAAGTGGATAGAATTAAAGTTATAGAGAATTTTATAAGCTTTCATTTCATCATACACTTTTTTTTGCTACATTGCACCGTTTTTCAGATATTCGCGAAAAACACTCTTTTTTGACATTTGACCTTGAATAAAAAAAATTCCATACACGGGAATGATGGGGAACTTTTACACATTGTTTATAATTATGTTTTCAACAATTTTCCTGATTTTCAGCTTGTTGGGACTTTATGCAAACTCACCCTCATTTTTTGGTTTAATTTGACCGGATTAATTATTGTCGTATCGTGTTCTTTAATTTATGAATATACTAAGTAGTAAGTGACATTCTAATTTTAAAACGTTATTGAAGTGAAGCGGGTTTGTATAGAAAGCTAGCGTAACATAATTGTGTATGAAGTCTTCGGGAGCATTTTCACAAGTAAGGTTGTAAGTGTAATTATAAAATTATTGTAGTTCATGTTAAGAGCATTCGTTTAAAATAAGGAGAATAAGAATATAATGTGATACTCTCACGTGATCTTGAGTTATGGATTTGTGTTATGTTGATGTGATCTAGTCATTAAGGATACCGGTAAGGATATGGTCTCGTCTGGAATACCAGATGGCCAAATAATGGACAACTAATAATAGTGTTTGTGTCCGCTGTTTCAAACAGAGACAATAAAAACATTAACAAATTGATTTCTGGTGTTTGATTTTCACCCTAATCAAGGATAACAAAATAATCAGTAGTTGTTAGGTATTTTTTTTATTTCTATTAAACCATTTATCTAAATAATACTAATCGTAATATTAACTGAGGCTATTCATCTTACTTAAAAGTACTTAAATCGACGAAATGCACATTCAAAATCTTTACACAAGGAAATGTGTCAAAATGTAATAAATAATGTTAAATACTGGTCTTTACGATGTGCGTATTTGAGATCAAATCACTTCCCTTTGAGTTTACCTACTGCAATTTGAACCGAAATACTTGGAGTGCAATTTACACGAGCTCTGTTTTACCCGAACTATGCGTTGTTTGCTGTCAAATACATATCGCTGATGGGTTACTTTACTATTTTGAACATCTTGAGGTCCTACCACAGGGTCCTACAGTTACAGTTCCTACCAGAATAATACTTGTGTTGTCAACACTTGAGCTGCTTGCACTGGACGCCGAACTCCGTGCACCAGCACTCCTGACACGGCGTCGACAGCTCCGTGATGATGCGCCCCACCCTGTACATCCTCCCATAGATATTACACCCGGCCAGTTTCAGCAGACCCCCCACGCCGGGTAAATTAGGCGGCCCGGGGGGTCTCGGCCCCTCTTGCGTCGTATACTTCTCATCTATACTGACTTTCGCAGGTTTCGTGACTCGAGTAGTCGGTCTACTGGTTGTGACAGGTCTGAATGTCGTTGTTACTGGTTTGGGAGTAGTTTTCTTGATAGCAGTCGATTCACCGAGGACGAGGTGATCTATCCTGTTGATTGGGTTGTGAGATATCTTGGGAGGAATGTACGGGGGGAGGGGTACGAATGGTGCTATTGAGGGCTTGGGGGCGGCGGGCGGTGGCGGCGGCCGGGGCCTTCTGGTCGTTGTGGTGGTTCTGACTGGGGGCAGTATTTTTGTAGTGGCTATTCTTTTAGGAGCTGTTGTGGTAGTGTCATAATTGTCACTGAGCAGTAGCTTCAGGACGCTGCCGAAGGAGAAACCTTCGTCCTCTTCGTCGTCTTCGTACTCTATGGAGTGGTTGTGTTCATGCTCCCTGACGGGTGCCGCGGCGGTCGCAGTGGTCGGCACTCCTGTCGTCGGTCTCTCAGTATTAGTTGTCGGGCTCGTTATTCTGTCATCTTTTTTCTTACTATCAGTGGTTGTTTTGCTACTTGATTCCATTGTTAATAGAGTTTTATTTTGTTTCAGTGGCACGTCGATTTGAACAGTGATTTTATCAGTGGAATCTGGAGTTTCATTTATTGTATGGTTGTGAGGTGATTTAATGTCTATAGAGCTTGTAGTAATTTCCTTCTTAGGTATTGTCACCGGTTCTGGAGTTGTTTTGTTATCTGTAAGTAAATACAACGTGTTTGATTTTACTTTGCAATACACAGACATTTATTCCAGTCAACCTAACATTCAGTCAACATAACATTAGTTAGGTACAGATCTTACATATTTGCTGCACAAATACTTTTTATTTACAAAAAAATAGAAATCTGGCCGGAAAGAACGGCTGTAGGATTTAGGTTTCATTAATTGGTTTCATTAATTGATTTGCTAAACAGGGGTACGCCAGTGTTGTTTACAATTAGGATGTTCCCCAACTCCGCAGTGAGCTGCGACACTACCTCGGTAAATATTTATGATGTACGCACCGTCATCACAGAGTAGGTCCCCGCAGCACAGATCCGCGGTCCCGGCGGAGGCGGGGCGACGCGTGCAGCCGGGAGGCGCGGGGCACACGCGCGGCACGCAGCGCAGCGCGCCCCACGCGCACGAGCACTCCGAACACGACACGGCCACGGTGGCGCCCTCAGGGATGCGCCGACCGTCGCTTAACACACATTCGCCTGGAGGCGTAACACACAATTGGATATTATCCCACATTGGGCATGACTTTTGTGTCTCACTTTAGCATTTCTTACAATAAACATAGTAGCGATCATTCTGTTAATACATTAAAACATAAAGTTTAAAATATTCACCTTTTCCAACATCCAGCTGCATCGATGTAGTAAGATGTGGAATAATAGGCCCTGCAGGAGTACTGGAGAATGAGGCGTAGAACTCGTCAATCAGATTGGGGCCTTTGGGGACAAAGCCTCCTGGAAAAATAAATAATCTAGACATTTAATATTATTTCAATGTAATAAAAATTGCCAAATTGCCTCCAGCTCATCGACAAGACTCCATTGACAAGAGCCCAGCTCTTAAGTTATAAGAGAGTGAGAGGTATATTTTCAATCATAAGTATGGTATGCAACAACTCTCAAAACCACTTTAAAAAAACACCAATATATTTTTTCCTCGATTACACCCACATATATACATACATACACCCCGCAACGCAAACACGTCGCGGAGGTTTAAATAAAACGAAACTTTGTATTCATTGATTTACCTTCAGTTTCCATCGGTGGTGAAAACAAATTAACAGATGGAGTTTCTAACTTAAACGTAGTCGACACTGGCGGTGACTGTGTCATAACTTTATTTGTATCAGTGATCTGATTGCCAAGACTGGCGGAGACTGTGTACTCGTTCATGGCCGTGCCGAGCTCCGGCTGGACATTCGAATACCCAGTACTTGTCAAATCTATGTCCTGCGCCATGGACGGATACTCGTGCTCCACTTTATCAGTAATGAAGACAGGGTACTGTGTCGGGTGGTAGGTGTCCTCCCTTCTGTTAGCACTGTACGCTGTGTTCTTACTATCGGCTGTCGGGTAGTATACTGGGAATTTGTCTTCTCTTTCAAGCATTGGGTACGTGAGAGACTCTTTCTGTTCATCGTCAACCACAGCATCGGCGGCGACAAATGGAATAATTCTGAAAAATAATTTACGAAGAGTTTAAGAGAGTTAATTTTTTACAAATAATAATAATTAGATTTGTTTTACTTACTTCAAATTGGGCAAAGATGGTGGCAATGTCGGCTGTGTGTAATCATAATCATAATCTCCTTTAGTCTTTTTTGAACTATTCACAGCTCCTGCGATATTATCTTGTGATGCAGTAGGTACTGAAATTTTTGTCATGACAGGAGGAGGAGGCTTCGTCGACGGTTTGCTTGTGTTGGTCATCAGAGAGCTGGTCACGTTTATGACAAAGGATTCATTGTCATCAAAATTCCCGTTGACTGTCCTGTCTGTGATGATTTCGTTAGCAGCAAATGTGTGATCTTCTAAATGGTCAACATCAATTAGAGGTATTCTAGGTAATGATTCCATCTTAATTCTCTCGGTGTCATTTTGACTTATATTAAGGGGCAATGAAGTGGACGATAGCTCAGCAGTACAGTTGATTGTCCCATTGATCATGATCCTGACCGATCCTTCAGGCTGCTCCGTCGACGTTACTTCCGTAGTCCCTTCCGTCGTGGAAGTCTCGGTTGTCGTGGTAACCTTTATTGTTGTCGGGAGCTGTTTTTTTGACGTAGCCTGTTTTGTTATCGAAGCTTGTTTAGTTGTAGTGGGTTGTGTATTTGTTGTAGGTGCTTTTGTGGTCGTAGATTGTTTTGTTGTAGGCTGTTTTGTTGACTTTGAGGCTGAGTCAATTATTGTAGTCTTGTTCATTTTAGCAAACTCTTCCGGCGGAGGATCCTCAGTTTTTCTTTTAACTTTAGTTCTACTGACGAGGTGGTTTTTGCCTGCAGTGGTTTGAGTGTTCTTTACATCATAGATGCTTGCCAGTGTAGTTTTCTTGGTTGTGTCTGTACTACTGGACTTAGGAATTTGGTTGTTGTTTCTGGCTGATATGTGGCCGATATTCGATAGTGATACTAATCGGGATTCTGTAGGAACTGTGAACAAATATTCAAACTTAGAACTATTTTTTTTCTTCGGCTTGATGTGAGATGATTTGGCTATATGTTACCTTGCGCATTCCTCTCGCACGCGTACTGATGCGCGCAGCACTCGCCGGGCCGCAGCAGCGGCTTGCAGCCGAGCAGCGGGGGCGCGCACGACAGCGGCTGGCACTGCACGGCGCCGCGCAGGCAGAAACACTGGGTGCAGTTCATGGTGAGCTCGGCTGACGTCACTTTTTCACCTTCTACAATCCATTTTCCATCGATTTTGCAATCTGAAATTGAAATTTGATTTGTTTATAATTTGATTTTTTGTTATAAATACGTTACAACACTTTATTTTCTGGGATAGATGTCTATCCAGCCTCCCAGTCTCCCAGAACATTACATTACAAAGTTTTGTATGTAACGTTACCGTGAGGATGTCGATCTTCTGGCGGTTTAGTCGTTCGATGTTCGCAGTAGTAGCGCTGCGGACAGCAGGCGCCCGGGGCGGGGCGCGGCTTGCAGCCGGGCGGCGGCGGCAGGCAGGTGGGCCGCACGCAGCGCCGCGCGCCCCCGAGGCAGAAGCACTGCTCGCACGCCACCGAGGACCGCATGGCGGACCCGGCCGCGTACACCGTGCCGCCTTCCACGCACGCGGGAAATACACCTGCAATTCAACAATGCAAATGTTACAACATAACATACTTATTTATACTCCTACAAGAAAAGATTAACTCCTACAAAGTATACTGCGCAATGCTCAATAGATGCTTACCGTGGTTGAAAGAATTAGAGTCAACGTCATCATTCTCGAATCTTGCTGATGCACTGTGTTCCATCGAGATCACGCCATCTGAAATTGAACCATGTTTCCACCTGGTTTAGATTTGTCTCGATGATAATCGAGAGCAGAGTAAGCGTAGTATAAAATACTTTAAATCCTATGCGCACTAAAAGAGTCCTTTAGTACACGGACGCTTGCCGAACGACTGATCTTAGAGATCCAAATGATGATAGCAAAATAAGTTCGACTGTAGAAATATAATATACTCTTGTAGGCATAGAAATGAAGGCTCGTGCCCAGCAATGTGACACGGCTGAAGAAGACGGTGGTGGACCAATTGGTGACAGAGTATGTTGTTACCTGGACAGTGTAGCTCCGGACAGCAGGTGCCCCTGCGGTGCAGCACGTGGCAGCGCGGTGGCGGCGGGTCGGGCAGCGGCGCGCAGGCACGGCGGCGGCACGACAGCGCGCCGGCGCCGCACGCGCAGCGCAAGCACGCCTCGCCCGTCGGGACAGACGCGCCGTTGCGGAACCACGCGCCTTCGTACAGGCAGCCCGAGGGGAGCACGCTGCCTGCGCCGGCAGCAGCGCCGCCTGCACAGAATACACATCGTTATGACAACGCACACTCATGAATACATTCATGATTTGCACTATAGACACTATGGAGTACTATAGATTTCTTAAGGAGCCGAATGCTTAAGTATTAGACTATCTCATTCCCATTGTAGGGAAAAAGCCTCTCAGCTTTCTGAAGATACTTTAAAAAAACCGAGGTTTGGGTGGATTCAGCACGCGTGCCTGCCTACTGCTGGATCACAAACCCAAGACATGAGATTTTTACAATAATGTCTTCAGTGGACAGATGGACACATATATCTGTCTCTACAAGCATTACCTTAAAGGGTTACCTACCTACAGTCTTGAAACTGTTCTTCACTCCATTTTCGAAAATTGCTGACAGAACTAAATCTGAAATCATAAGATTTATTTTTATTTATTAGATAACAGGGTAATAGTAAGTATCGCCTATGACCGCACATCATATTCAAAACAATATTAAGGTAAAGTAAGGATAAAATCATACAATTAAATCCTCTGACAAATGGAACGAGAAAATGTGCATCAAGATTCACATTACGTGATGTAATAGAACAGAGTCAAGTTTTGCAAATGCATTCCCGAAGCAAAAACACGCTCCCGGCCGGCCAGGTTCTTTATTACTCATCAAACAATCCACTCAGCTACTCAGGAACCGGTTCCGGCCAAATTGAGCCTCCCGAGATGAGTCGCGCAGCGCGCTACCACAGGCTCGCAACTCGAACGAAATTGCAAGTTCAATTATAAATGCGGGGCCTGCGCCACGCGAAAACGTTTCATTGAAACTCGCAAACTGCACAAACGCGAATACAGACGTGTAGTTGAGGACATTTAGTACGAAACTATTGGTTTTATGATCACTAGCAATGCCAGCAATGAATGTTTCGAGTTGTAATTTTTTTACAATATAATGATAATGCTGAATGTAATTAATGTAAGTAATTACAGACGTAATATGTTGTTAATTGCTGTAAAAACTTCTCAAGAACTTTAATTTTATATTTTATGTCGGTAATCTGCTGCAGTAAGGAAATATATTAATTTTCATGAGGTTGATACTCCTGGCTAACAATACTCCCGTCTCATCAAGAGCTCGCAGTGACCGCTCTCGCACCGATCTCGTTACAGATATAGATGTCATTACAATGTAACTACTGAATAAACCCATTATATTTTATGCAATGCTAGTATTAATTCTTAATAACAGTATTTATAAGTCAAGTTTGTCTTCCTGCTAAACTGATTTCGGGCAAATTTTTTTGATTATATCTCTTAATGAAGTCGTGAGTTTGATTATAATCGGAGTAGCTATTGAACTCGGGGAACAAAAGACAACTCGGGTGCGCGGGGTGCGGTTGTGGTGCGGTGGTGCTCGCGGGACCGGCCCAGAAATCACCACCATTGTGGGAACATTTGGGATCGCACAAACGGGAAAAAGAGCGCACAATATTGTGTTCAGTATTTAAATAATTTCTGAGTAAGGAAATATCGTTATCTATGATAATACACTTACTAATAAAATCTAATCTGACTAAATAATCCAAGTAAATAAATGTTATGATCGGGGTTAATGTGTTTAGTGTAGGGCAGGCCCTTTGTAACGACGTGTAACAATAAGTGATATAGCCAAACGTCGCGCTTCCGTATGCGTGCGCTAGTCCAATTGTTACGGTAAAAGTTTGCTTCAGTTTGTCATTAACTCTGATTATCAAACATTTCACGAGCCACGAACAGAGGTAACAGTTGTTGATGACACAGGCACAGGGCCGTCATTCGTGTAGGCACTAATTAGGCAGTAATTGGCAGTGCAATCTGATGGCGATGGTTTTAGTTGTGATAACAGAATATCCTAGCTCCTGCCCTAACTAGAGAGGCATCATATAGTGACCGGTGGGCTGAGCCTAATTTAGGACGTTGTAACAGGATATCTGGACAATGACAATTTAATACGAGTATTCATTGAAATATGACAAGGTAGTAAAGTGCTCAACATTTGCACGCGCCTGCCTCTGCACGCAGGTTTTGTTATTTTGTTTGTGTCTATGGAGACTCGATCTCGTAATTTTCATATTTTCAATTTTAAATAAAGAATAAGCCTGTAATGTCCCACTGCTGGGCAAAGACCTCTCATCTCTCTGAAAATATCAGCACAGTGAGGAGGATTAGGCGTAATCACCACGCTTGCCTAATGTGGCTTGGTGATCTGAAACCCGAGCCATGTTTGAAAGTACCTAGGAAACACATTTTCGCTCGACCCGGGAATTGAACCCGAAACCTCAGTCTTGGCAGGCGAGTGCACATGCCACTAGATCTCTGAGGTGTTATTTTCAATTATCTGAGTTATAATCGAATGTAATAATATTCGGTTGTAATGTAATAGTTGACTTGCATCTAGTTTTTGGTTTAACAGGAACTAACGAAGTTTTCATTTTTAAGGATATTTAACACAACCTCCTTACACCATAATTCTCAATAGTTTTGTCGCCACCGCTACTTTATGGCACCAAACTTAATATTCATTCGTTATGTGGTATAGTGAATGAATTTATCATTCAGTAGCAACGAGCCCGTATGTGAAGTGTCTGAGGTGAACTTAACAGGTAAACAAAGAAAGTATGTTCACTCCTCGTTCCGGAACGTTTGCCTCTCACTATGTTAATGCAGAGTGTAATTGCTAATGTTCACTTTCCCACAGAGAGCGGCCGAAAGTTTAACAAAAATCATCAAATGTCGACATTAATTTGCCCCGATTAATACCCCCGGCCGTCCCGCCCGTAGACAGAACACCGGTAGCGCGGCGGTTATGTGACTCGCTTTATTACAGACATAACAATTATATAATTAACCGCAGTTAAACTGTACACAATGAATAAACATAAATAATACTCTCCCTTCCAATTTAATTTGAATCGTCTGACGATAACTCGTAGTTTATGGAGACCACGAAATGATGTATCGAATGAAATACTTAGTTTATGGCCCGCTCCTTACAAGGCGCATCGATCAACACGAGAGTTACGATTGAAGGAGTTAGTTTAAACTTCTGCGAGAATAATCATCATAAAGGGTGTAAGGAGCTTCCGTGAATTAAGATTATAATTTCACGCTTTTAAGTTCTCGGCTACCTGTGTTAACCGTTCACAAAATAAGGTGATTAAGTTAATAGACCACCGGGCAGGGAACTTCTGTTGAAGTTCAGAAAATCGCAGATTTTTTACGAATCGTATACATTAGCATAGACACAATGTTAATCAAGATATTCCACGTTGGCCGCGCGCCAGCTCACCGCGCTAGGGTTGATACTGGAGACATGATAGAACGCGTCATATGCATTATTCATCTACGAGCAAATTTTGTTGGTTCTATTATATTTCGCCTACACAATGTCGATGAATCATTTTCATGGATGAGGTTCTATAATAAAATAAAGTGCGACCTAAATCTAGGGACTCTAGGGACAGAGAGTTCTGAGCGTCTGGCGTTAAGCATAAAAATAGAGTGTGCTCGTACGATCAGTGAGGGGCAGCCCTGGGCGTGCCGAGCACGGAGCATCACTTCCATGTCCAGCGCGAGCCCTAACTGTAGTCAGGAGAACAATGGAAGTTCCCAGGCGCATGCGCCGCGTTGGGAACGTCGCGCCAAGTTTATATATGTAATTATTACTTCACCACTTTTACAGTTTACAGTTATTTCTATAATAACAGGAAAAGAAAGATCGCCATATCAAAAATTCACACCATTATCTAACGTGACTAGAATTGTATCGTATCACGTACATATAACGTCACAAAGCAAATATCGATAAATATGAAAATTATCATAATGTAAGTAAACGAAGACAGTGGGAAAATGGCCGAGATGCGAAGTGGTATCGATTACAAGGTCAATAACACGGCGGAATCTGAGCCGATCTGCGCCGAGTCGTCACACGCGGCACTTGACGGGTAATGTCACAACTACTCATTATACACCCGATGCTCCTCCAGAGCTTCAGGATAAGTGGCCACAAATTGCTGCCAACGGACTAGGATACGACTACGACCTAAAGATCAAGCGCTCTCTCGCGCTTTTTAAATGTTTCGCTGCAATAAAATAAAATAACTTCATGTGTTCATTTTAATAATAGACTTACATTAACCATTGTCGGAGAAAATCGTGTCCGTTTCGAAACTCAAAGTTCTCAAGTGCTTTACAAACTGATTGTCATCTCATCATTTACCAGTTGCAAAATGGTAGTTACAGAGTAATCGAAAACTAGGTTCATTCATTGTTAGAGACACAAATCGAAGGTGAAGAACACCCAGCATTACTATCAGATATTCAAATATCACTTTTATTCCAAAGAGCTAGAGTGTAAATCAAGCGGGACAAGTGCCTCACGTGTGTGTGTTTGTTTTGTCATAGCGGTTCATTGTTCACATTTGCATAATATGGACTCAAGACGTACGAAATATGGGAAAGACATCGGAAAGGCTTATTGACAAAATTTATAGCAGATACCTGCTCGGCGCAGTCGGGCAAGGAAACGAGAGGCGCGGATAAAACCAAATTAATTATGGATCGTTTACGTAAATGTCAATTATAGGATGTCGGCTTATGATTACCATAAAGTGACCATCAGCCGAGTTCAATGATCTTATTAATATCCTTAATGGATATGTTTGGACAAAATGTTCGAGAAAAATAAGGACATGGTAACGTGTCTAGAGATTGAAACCATTGTCCTTTCTGTGAGAGTAATGATCAATCATTATGTGAAACAAAGGCGTGTAAGAACTTTCGCTGAACTCCGCGGTCCAGTAACACACTAGGTTCAACAAAACAAAAAGTACTCAAGTTTTCTAAATAATGACTAGCGGTCGTGACTCGCGGACGAGTGCGGGCCATTGTAAGACAACACTTTAACTGTAACACTCAAACAATTACTCTAATTAATTGTTTACAGCTCATTATTGTTGCACATATATAATAGATAGATAATTAAATTGTTAGGATAAGCTCCTACGGGCGCGTAGAGGCCGCCCATCACTGAAGTTATCAATGCCGAGGACCGAGACCGGGACCGAGGATAGCAACGAGCTGGAATTATATCAATCCACTTTATTTCATCTCACTATAAAACTTTGGATTTTATATATCTTTCTTTTATTATTATACCCCGTGGAATGACAAGCTCGGACTCCAGGGGCCCGTTTGTAAAGTTAAGCTAAACTACGAAACAAGACGTAAAACTTACTTATTATGTCACTTTTTTATTAAATTGTTGGTCTATGAAGTTTAATAATCGGGCCGCGGGCTGGGACTCCCAGCTCTATTCAATCTAATTAGCTGATGATATGATATAATTCTTGATGTAATCCGATTGATATCGCGCGGGCCAAGTGCGAGCGCACACACGCGGCGCGCGCGTTGAACTCTTTTGTACGGAGTTATCGCTACGAGCTGCTACAATACGCTATTTGATAAATTAATGAGATTTACATTGGAAATGGGCATTGATTAATAAAAAAATATTGAGTGTCAGTTTAAGTGTTTAGTTTCTAATTATTTTACGGACTGTTAACTTCTAATTGTATGAGCCAAATAGCCTTTCTAATTACTGAACTATGTGCTTGCACCTTATTGTGAGTCATTGAAAATGTTAAGAGCCTAACTTAAGTTATTAATTATCTTTTTTTTGCAAAATCCAAACAGAAGTAACTAACGATGTGAATATTAAAAACATAAGTTTCATATACAAAAACTGTTATCTGACTATTTTTTCTGCTTCCTATAAAAATACAATGCAATAACTTACCAGTTGAAGTTGCTAGGATCAGGTTTTTACGATTAGGTACTTTAATAAATTTTAGCAATTTCATTCATACCAAATGTACTCGATTTTTTTTTACGACCGTAATCACTAAGATCTAATGCAGATAAAACCTAATCGTAATGTAAAATATGAATATTGAATTACGACGTCGCGTCGCAGGTTATAAATTAGGCCGGTTGAGAAGTTAAGAAGGCAATAAAAATGTGCGGTAATATTGTTGGCATATATCACTGGGGTCGTTGACCGACGGATTTGCATGGAGTACCTGAGCGCGCAGCGAGCACGGTGAGCACGAGGAGCACGGGTGACATAACGTGCGACGCGCGCGGCGGTTCGCGCTGCACTGACGCGGCGGCTCCGCTGACCGCAGCCGCCTACACCACACGCTGCCCACACCAGCTCACATGTCATGCCCGATGCACACACTAGGCCAGGCCAAGTTACAGTGCCAATGTTAGGACAAAGTATATAATGAAGTTTATTTTTGATCACTCTCCATTGCTCCCTTGTCCAACAAATCAATAGACATAAACAAATATACCCCGACACTATTTGGCCACTGTTCATCTTCTCTAGCTCTACCTTCATGTTAGTCCATTATTCAAAAAGCTGCCCGACTCTTTATCCTTATAAAAGCCATCTTCGCACGCCCTCCCCCGTCCCCATCACAATGAGAACAAGACTTACATTGCACTTTTCCTTACTTTGTTCATCATTCGATGTCGAACCCCGCTCTATGTGCTTGGCCTTTAAGTGCCGAATGTTAAAGTTCACAATGGCAGTGAACTTATCACCGGACTTCTCTCTGAGGCTTGAAGTGACAAATTAATAACTTTAATTGATTTTAGTTTTATAATGGCACATTTATGGTTCTATTGAATTAAAATATATATACTAATATATACATGTACAGGACTAATTCACACGCGGTTAGTTAGACTTAGCTTAGCTCTTACCTTATAAACTACCTACTTTAGTTAATGTAATGTAAAGAGTTTTAGAACGATTGCGCTTCATGGTACACACCGGTGAGGCATATATTTACATAGCTGATTGATTTGATTAATTTAATGGTATAGACACCTGACTATAGAGAATAGTTAATACCAGCATTACATATTGCAGATATGATTTACGTCATGCAAGTGTGTATTAGGAACTACTTTGTAATGAGGTTCGTAAGTAGAAACCGCCGTTTATTGATGCGGGTCGTTATCTGCGTTTACGAGAACAGTTGCAGTAGTATGCAGTGGGATAATCCGTGGACGTGTACTCAATCTTGTGATACATGACAGAAGTTATACGTACAGTAAAAAGTCGTATCATTAGATACACATACGAGTGCATACATATTTACCTATACGACATTACAAAAACAATAGAATGTGATTTTAAATGAACGATAAAAACCGTTACAGTAAAATAAAATTTAATAGCACAATATCAGTAAACGCCGATAGTCAATAAAATGAGTAAGTGTATTATTTGTATTCGTGTAGTACGGCGGTGCTCTCCCGCTCCGAGCGTCGCATATAGAACAATAGTTTTTGTATTAATCAGAGGTCGGGCGCGCCGCGCCGTGAGGGCCGGCGCACACCGCGCGGTCCGTTATTTCTAAGACCGCCGCGGCCGCGTCGCATCCCTCTAATAAAAAAACCCGCGCTAAAAACGCGGGCATTTCATACGTTACAACCACACGATGTCGGCTCATAATTGACGTTAAACAGAACTAATTCCGTCGCGTTAATGCGCGAGATAAGTGACTGATGGCACCGTGTTAATTCATTACCTGTACCGTCAGCAGAATAATAAGGCGGTTCATCTGAAAAATATTTTTAGATTTCTGTTTTGTTTTTGTATTCTGTAAGTTCTGTAACAAAACAATTGAATAACTACTCCTCACTGCAATACCTGAGATACTTAAACGCACTAACATTTCAACGTACCTACCATGTAGACACTCAAAAGATGTAAAGGCAACAAATGTAAGCCTGAGGGTCGTAAATCATGGAACACTATAATAAAATCTACTAATAGAGAGAAATCATTGTAAAGTCCTGAGAAACGAGTGTAAGTACGCATTGTTGTATGCTGTGGTAGTAACGGGGTGTTTGCACGGATGCGAGCCGCAATTACAGGCAATTAGGTGTCTTTGAGCGCGCCGCCGCCGCCGCCGCCCGCCCCGCGCGCCGCCCGCCTAGCGCGCATTCCGCCGCGCTCGATACTCGTAAGTGTTTGATTGCTTGTAATTCCCGCGCAAAAACCAGACCATATTGAAATAAATATCGTAATTAAAGGAAGGAATATACCACCAACCTAGATCCGCGGCCGGATGGCGGATGTGAAAACGATTTCACATTTTGTTCTAACCGATATGGACTCAGGGTGGACGTTACTTTATGCACTTCTAATTTGACTTTGAAATTATAAGATGAAATATCTGATTTTGGAATAAAAACTCTATAAGTTGAGCATGAAGATATGCGAAATTACTATATTGCAACTGAAATGTACTACTGAAAGCCTTTAATTGGGCAAAAAGGCCTACGAAAAAGGCTTAGTTGCATATTAATTAAATCAGTTACTATTAAACCGAGTACAGCAGCATTTGAAAGATTAGGTGGAAAATTCTATTGTTTATCAACAAGATCTGTAAGCTATGCATCAGAGATTCCATTCAATTATAAACACAATATGTGGCGCAGTGGCGCCATCTTCTCCAAGATGCCAACAAGACGTCAACACACGAAGGCTTTCACTCCTCACAAGTCTTTTCAACTGACACATTCACTCGTTACTTTGTTGCGATGCAACTTGCCCGCTAGGTTGCGCCACTTGTATGATTTTAATTTAAACTTTTTGTCTTACATTTATAAAGAATAAAAAAGACCCATATCAAAATTATACATAAAATAAAGATAAAAGAAATAATAGGCAATAATTAATTATATTCATAGTCGTAACAAAGTGACTTTTCATAGTCTTGTTTTAGGTATAAAATGCGTTGGGTTTCTGACCGCTCGTCGGTTGTCCTAGCTTGGAAAGTAGTAAAGACTAACCGTAGGTACGTAATGTTTTTTGTTTTAAGAATCATAAATTCGCACCTATGATAGGTTCAGGTTAGGTATCTGTAATGAAATTACTTAATGACCGATAGGATATCCTGGACAGGAATGAGGAATTACACTTAATAAGTCCCGTGCTTACGATTGGGTACTAGGTATGTACTGCAATAATTTATATCCTTTTTTGCTCAGAAGAGAAATAAGTTCACATGAACTAAATATTTCTAAACCTTTATAAGATGTTGGGATAAAGCAAGTTTACAAGATGCGAGTGGTCGAGTCGAGTACGAGTCATCAACTCGAGTATCAACTCGTGAGCATGACGTCACTCATGTTATGTTCCAAGCTTAGTCAAGTATTTCTCAAGAAAAGCTTTGCGGTTAATAATGTGTAACATTGATGTGCTCACGCGCCGTAACATATTGATTATACGTCCACGGCCGAGTGTTACAGCAACACCTCGCATCAAGGAGGCTCTTTGTTTTATTAATTGTGTAATTTCGCAATTGAATTACAATGGCATCGTTGGTAAGACAAATATTGTTGGTGGTAAGACAAATATTGTTGGTGGTACAAGGTGACCCGCCCCACAGATTAAGTTATCCTTTCTTCTCTTTTCCATATTATCTGTCCGTCTATAATTTCCTTACTAGTAAACAAAAACTACTAAAGGAAATATAACTTAATTAGCGCAGTTTCGTATTGGATTTTACAATGTTGTTAAGTTTATATTCCTAAGATACATACGAGTATTATATGTTAACATGTTAATATTGTCTGTATGGTATTTATTCGGCGCCCACGTGTTTGTCCATCGGAGTGTATCGACCTCATCACGATGTTGATTCTCGCCTATTTGCCAAATATCCGCCGCGTCCACCCCACACCGCGGCGAGGGACCCGACTCCACTCCGACCGGTCGGCTCACACAAATGTCGTTCGATACCGCAGGTTACGATCTCTTCTCGTTAAAATTAATGTTCTTCTTTTACATGTAATTCCCAATAACAGTGTTACAAGTTTTTCGTCCAAAATTAAAGAGAAATCAAGTTCCATTGACCAACGAACTTCAAATACTCGCTTCCAAAACACGTTCCGATAATCCAATTAGAAACCACATATCGTTAATATATTCGGATGAAAGCAATACATATTTTACAGATTTAACTATTATGTCATACGGTTACGGCACGAGATATCGGTCCTTATATAACCGACGCAAGGTTCACAATCGCGTCTCCGGCTGCCCTATGGGTTACGTAAAACAAAACAAGTATGTTGGACACGACCAATTTATTGTCATGACATTACTTATATTACAAAGGTACAAAAAGATGTTTCACAATATCACATTCACTGGCTCGGACTGGGATCGAATTAACAATAAATTAGGTATTCAGCTCTGAGCAGTGAGCGTCGGCCGCCGACGGGCGGCGGGCGACGCCTGACTGAGTATTCGTGGTCTAAATCTAAGGTCTAACTAAGTGCAGTGCGGCCTAGTGGCGTCCGACGTGGTCAATCTGGCCCTGCAGGTTGTTGATGACCTCCGAGGGCACGTGGTCGCCGAGGATCTCGAACAGGTCGATCCTTTGGTTGCCGGGGATCGACTCGTACGCCGCCAGCTCGATACCTTCCTGAACCTGGTTAAGAGAACAAAGCTTTAAGTAAATGAAAACAGATGTTACAGTCATTTTAATCATTTGTCTGAGGTTCAAGAATAACTTGACTGGCATTCAATTGAAAATTATCGCTATTTCAATCGAAGCAACATCAAGAATTTAAAGTTACTATAATAACGAACTACATAAGTGAATAGAAAAAGAAATGTTTAACGTGCTAACTGAGATTGTAAAAGTATGATAAAAGGTGCTGTCACTTAGGGTAGTGCTAAGTGCAGTTACGTGACGTTAGTGCACATTCACTTCTGCATGTCTCTAAATAAGTAACGCGCACTAACGAGTGCACTCGTCACCACATGGTCACCGGACGAGCAGATTAACTGATATACCAGATACATGATAATGATAACTTGAATTCAGAATTTAACCAAAAACCTACTCATACTCATTTCCCTTTTTTTTCTTAAGTTACCGTTTCTATAACATACAAAAACAAATAGTACGTCACATGTGGTCCTCTTTGGCCGAACTTTAAAAAACCGTTACTACTACTAACTAACTAAGAAATAACGTATGAAGTTTGACTCATATTTGGAGATATTCAACTTTGGTCATTATCTGGCACACGGATCCCATGTAATTCCATGAACGTAATGTCATGTTAGACGAGTACCTTCTGTATGACAGCATCGTGCGGGATGAGCCGTGTGTTCTGCGCCTGCTTGATGGCCTCCTTGGTGTAGGCCGCGCCCTCGCGCTGCGGCGCCGCGGTCGCCGCCGCCACCACCACCAGCAAGCACAAGACAGCCTTCATCATGGTATACAAGGAATTTCTGACCTGAAACGTAGCACCAATGTGAGGCACACTACACTTACGAGATCTTTAGGCGTTCGTTTAGATTGGGCGAGTTTACGAGATGGGAGTCAGCGGGCTCAATAGGATGGCTCGCCCGCTTGTGTTCATTTAAACACCACGACAGGCAAATTGTAAACTTGCTCCATCTAAATGATACCTTAAGAAGGCTGTGAAGGTAATGTTGACAAAATATAGATGATTAAAATAGAACTAACACACAACAACGCAATAACTTCAAGCAAAACAAGTTCACTCAAACGTTTAATCTTATCACTTGACTTGGAATGTTCTAGCCACTGTTATATAAAGCACGGGCGTGTGTCCCACGGGTGGGGTGTGGGCTCACCTGTAGCGTGGGGCAGCAGTGATGCGCGCGCGCCGCGACTCGCCTCTTAAAGCGCGCCCCTCCGCGCGCACTTTCACTGCGAGGAAGCGCCTGCGCAACTGTCCTGCGCACCGCGGGGCCACTAATACAGCGACCATGGTGGTCAAACACTCACCATAGATATATCGCCACATGCTCAAACAAACCTATGATTCTTAAAAATATAATCGCGTATGTTATGCGTTCTTAAAAACATTGTAAATGGTGATTTTTTAATATTCATGGATTACAATGACCACTCCTTATCGTCCGTATTCATCAACATCTTCCTTCTTCTCTGGCCACTTCAACCGCTATAGCGCAGGCGTCTTCCAGTTTATCTCATCTTTTCGGTGAAGCTGTATCTAACATCTATCATAACTTGAATAATTATACGTTACGGTACATCAACGGTGCACTTATTTATGCAAGAAGAGTTGCATGTTTAACGTTGCTTCAAATTAAAGCTATGACTCGTCCGCTAAGTCCATGGCCTCTGTATGGAGAGGGTTAAATCCGCAGCTAAGTGTCGGACGTCACAAAAAATCCACTCACAATCAATAATAGTATCGATACACATCCGCGTTACGTCACCGCAGGAGCACAATGAAAGTTACTTTTCAAACGCGCACAAAACTCAGCTAAATACTGCAAGCGCTCACAACGATGTGCTAACTGCCCTGAGAAGCATCACATTAGAATTTAAATGCTTATTTATTACTCTATCATTACGTCAGACTTATAATTGTTGTAAGATATATTTTCTTACAAACGTACGCAAGTATTTAGTTCTCAAATATTTCGGAAGACAGCAAAGTAAAGTCAATGTAACAAGTTACTAAACTCCACAAAGATAAACAGTTGTATCCCAGCTTATCTCTTTCATAAGCTTCGTCTTTAAGCTAAAATGATCTAAAACAATACTCCACTGTTGAAACAGCGCGGAATTATGTGCAAATGATTGCACATCCATACCATGTGACGTTTTCATTTAAATTCATGTATGCGTTACATAATTATGTATTAACTGGTGGTTACATGTGATCACAGAGCCAACCATTGTTAATCATATTGGGTCCGTCGTAGACTCGGCGTAGAATAACTTAAATTATATTATTCAGTTAGAACAGTTAGACCTATTTCGTCGTGGAGGCACATTTGACTAGTCTACACTTACGTATTACTTAATACGAGTATTACAAATGCAAAAGTATAATTAGCTGTCTGTCTGTTTACTTCTGAGGTTAACCCGCAAAACAGATACAATGTGCTATGGAAATAACTAAAGGCTGGTCCCACATGGGTCATCTCCCAAAATTCCTTCAGAAATGGTTCTCTGAGTTCTACTTATCTTCCAATAGATGCAGAATAGGAATAATACAACTTGACAGACCAATGTATAACTAAATAACGAAACTAACTATATAAATGTCTACGTCCAAGAAATAAATATTACTTTCATTGCTATTAATGTCATCGAGAGCACTGACAAGTATTCTGCTGGTAATTTAGTTAAATCTTAAAAACGTGACAGACTTACTTTCATATCTGAATATTAGTCGTGACGATTTTATTTCTTGTTAGTTTCGTAATTGTTACAACCGACTTGTAAAATAAGGAGGATATGTTATACTGTAAGCCGTGTGAATATTTGATTTTATCTTGACGGTTCGTTTTATTATCCCATAAATTAAGTCACCAGAGAGCGAACACCACTTAATACACTATTTAACATATTGAGTGGTTGATTAATAAACTAGCTCTGTAGAGCAGGTACAGAAGAATGTATACAAGTATTCATTTATGTATTATTTTTATAATAGTTCGATTCTTTAATTTTTTAAAAGATAATACAATGAAATACCTTCAACCTTGTTACAACTAGTAAAGCTATTGTATAACAATGAAATGCAATTATATAAATCCCTCTTGTTTCCTTTATTCCATAATTGTACTCACATTCATAATGATACGACGAGTTCGTCTTCCGTGTACCTCGACGTCTGGCGCGAAGCTCTCGACTCGAGCTCGGTTGTTCCTTCAAAGGAGACAAACATCTCAAAAAATCGAAATCTTACGAAAGCTCGCTGACAAAACAACGAGTAAATATTATTGTTTTTAATATTTATTATTTGCTCGGGGATTTAAAGGCGAAGCGGTTTGTTCGAGTGAGTGTGTTACGTGAGCGTTTTCCCAAGTCGTGATGAGATATGATGATTATTTGTTGCTTTACAAAAAGATGTGCAACTTTTTTTTCTAGTTTTCTAGGTAAACCATTAATATCAGTCATTTATATTGCCACATATTATCAACTTTTTTAATGTTACTTTAGGTAGGTACTTACTAAGCCTATCAATCAAATAGGACATGGAAAACAAAAAGATTAACAATACAATATATTATGCTCAAATTATGCGAATGTTATGCATCGCCGTGGCCATTTCATTAATACGCCATTTCATTAATATTTATGAAAGTAGCAGCGCCTCGCGGTTTTACCCACATTGTGCCAGATCCCGTCAGAATTTTGGAATGAAAAAAAAACTATAACCTTTCCGTTGAATGTGGCTATCCCTCATAAAAATAAGTATTCAAATCGGATTGTCATTGTCTGAGATCAGCGCGTTCAAACAAACTAAACAGCAAAAAACTTTCTCATCAGTTTTATTAATATAGATGTAGAATACAAAGGGCGGATCAAATAGAACTAATTAACAAACTTAATATAAGTTGCGTATTCTTAACATATTACATATTAATATTCCCTATGTCATAAACCTATACGTCGTGATGGTGATGATGTTGCAGGCGGGTGCGTCAGGTCGGCGGACGCAACACGGCGCCACTGTTGCTCAACCACTAAGTGCCTCTGAAAGTCTGACAATTGTTAGCTCTTGTCTAAAACTGCTTTTACTAACGCTACATGTAAAAGGTTATGTGAGCACTACTCACCGTCCAGTAACAAGCGACATGGGCATGAATGTTTCAAACGGTTAGTTATCGTAACATACGTTCGTTAAAAAGTTCACGATTTTTACGCTTTTAAGTACAAAGCGTTGTTTTATAGCTTTGTAACCTCCCCTTGGTTAATATCATTAAGTTTTATCTATTTTATATTAAACAGGTATGTAAATATGTAGTGTAGGGGATGGCACAATGCAATGGTGACTAGTATATTAAAAAGAATACTGAACAGCAGCTCTCATACTGTAGGTACTAAATGTTCTTCATTAAAAATAGGCGCCATCGCTTGATTGTACCACTTGTCTTGTATACCTCCTTAACCTATCCAGATTCTCAGTTTTATATTTCATACCTACCTTCACAATTTACACTCATAACTAATCGAAGTAAACAGCCATGGCATATCGTCTCTAAGTATCGGATGGTTGTAAAGTTCACGTAATTATATGCGGTCGAACCGCGGGCCTCTCGCAATAGACAACAGGCTCGAGAGGCGCGGAGAGACCGCGCGATGAGCGTTACAACATGCACTCACTTCAAGCACTTTATCGCTGGGCACTCCGAGCTTAGGAAATGCTTGTTACTAAGATCTTTAATTGATCATTTGATACACTGTTTTAGGAATACGTTACTTACTTATCACGACTGTGGAATCAGAGATATAAGCACAGTAACTACATAAATAAAAATAATCAATAAAGATCTCCCACTAAAGACAATTCCTTCCTCCGAAGGATAAATGAATAGTGTTTGTCGTCAAAAGAAATCATTTTTGTTTACTTTAACTCCTTAGAGTAATGAAGTACCGATGTAGTAGGAGTACCCTTAAATTTTCATCAACGACAGTGAACAGTGGATGCGAAGTGACAGTGCCGCAATGTGGGTCACTCGGGCCGCAAATGGAGGCGACCTTCCAGTCAACATTAAGGACCGCCATCTACGGCGCCCGGCTCCAGCGATGTGCGCTATTACGTAGCGTTCACTTACTTTGATGATGATAGTTACGATACCTTTCGGTACTAGGTCTAGTTTGTATTGGTACCTGGAGAGAGGTCAGTAGTATAGTGAGGGTGCGAACTCTTCAATATAGACTATAGCTTTTTTCTTCCTTAAGGTGGATAGTATTTATATGCAGGCAATAATGAAACACGTTGATCAGTCTAAATTTCTTTTATTTGTAAAAAACAATAAAATTAAATAATACAGTGAGCACATGCGCTTATTGCCCGGGAAAAGAGACAGTCTTCCGGAGCAAGAAGCAGCACCTGAACATAAAGTAACCGCAGACTGTCGACTGAACGAACGAACGGGCCGGACGGACGCACGGACCGCTCGGACCGGGCGCGCCGCACGTCCCGGACGTATACACACGGACACTTACCTAACTTGAGCCACCTGCCGCGGACTCCGCCCTCGCTATACATTCCATCGCCACTACGTGCAATAAATAAATCGATACGTGCGATCATATCGATCATCTAATCTAGGTCTAATATTAAAAGGTTCATAAGGTCGACTATAAATCGTATCAAATTCGTTTGTACCAAAGTCGGTGGCGGGCCTGGCTGGTCGGCCGGCCGGCGCGGCGCGCACCTGACTAGCTCGGTTGCTTACCTAACCACAAATCTACTCGACTCTCTCACTAAACAAATAAATAACTTATACGCTAACACAAACTACTACTCTAATTTCGCTTCATAATTTGACACATTGCGTTCGACGCGCGTCGCGCCCTTTCGCTCCCCTAACACTAATTATAAATAATTTGTCCAGCTAATACACATAATAAATTCGACCAGTCTCTGGTCTAGTAGAGTAAATCATATCGGAGCCGGTCGCCGGCCGGCCTCTTCCGCGGGGACTATATAATTCTATAACCTAATAGTCTCTACGTTAACTTACAGTTTCAAGAACGAAACTTATTTACTAGAAAATGCTGATAGGTGAGGTTCCTCGTGCGTGAGCGAGGCGGCTCACTGGTCGGCGGGCGCGTCGGTGGCCGGCGGCTCGGTGGCGGTCTCGAGCGAGCCCGCGCCCGTCGTCGCCTCGGCCCCCTCGGCGCCGCTCTCCACTGACGCGGACGTGGCGGACTCGGCGGACACGGCGGCCACGGCGGGCGCGTCCTCCAGCGGCACGTCCGCCGACCGATCCTCCTTCAACATTACTTTAGACGGTTTCTTAACCATAGTTGGCACATATGACTGAGTTATTATCTCTATATCCTTCTTGTCGGTCTTGGCGTCCGGCATGTTGTCGTCGGACACGTTGTCGATGATCGGGCGCCGCGTCGTCGGCTCCGTCTTGTCGTTGGGCGGCAGCGAGTCGGTGACGGCCGGTTCCTCGTCGTCCTCGATCTCGACGACCCTCTGCTTGTTGGCGGGCGAGGGGCTCTTGATCTTGTACGGGATCTCCGTGATGGAGTTCTGGTTGTAATTAGCTTTACTCTTATACCCGGCGTTGACGGGGATCAGCTCCTCCGAGTCGGAGATGCCGGCCGTGGCGCGCGGCGCCGCAGTCGCCTCCGCCGCCTGCTTGTCGTTGATGGACGCCACGTCACTCACCAATTTGATGAAATCTCTGAGAGCGTACTTGTTCTTGTCGGTGTTATCGATGATTGCCGCGTGATTGCTTGTCTCGACGCTGTCTCCGGCAATCTTGATTAATTCCACCGCATCGGTAGAGCTCTCCGAAGATCCGAGTGAGGTGAGAACGAACTCCGTTGTCTCGAGGTTGTCACTCGCACCGTTTTCGGATGTTTTGGAAACAGTGATGACCTCGGAACTGGGAGACGATATCCTGTCGATGGTCGTCAACGGGTCCATCGTTGACACATCCATGGACTCTTTCAGTGATTTCTCTGAAGCATCATGGGGGTTTTGATCGCTGGTTTCAATCGGTAAAGAACTGAGCTCGGTCTGTGACGTTACTTCAGTCGGAACGTTAGACTTTGCTATTGAACTTGTGGTTTGATCCTGCGCCGTGTACTCTGAAGTGTACTGCGTACTCTGTGTCGTAGTTGTCTTTTCTGTTGTTGTCAGAATTTTTTCTGTAGCAGATTTTGTACTAACATAAATGTCTTCATCAGAATAGGTGGTGGATAAATCTAATTCGACGCTTTTGACATTTTCTTTAGTAGTTTCATCTGGCATACGTTCCGTGGTGGTGGTGACCACGTTGTCTTTCAATGCTTCGTTTTGGCTCGCTTCCGTGGTAGTTATTTCCGGAGAAGAGTTCAAAAGCTCAGTGGGGATGGCGGATCTGAGATTAATAACAGGAATTTCTTTACGACTTGGTACATTGGAGGTTGTAGTCTCTGGTTTCTCTGTAGTCGATTCAAATGTGGTGTCGATTGATTTTTGAGTTGTCTGGAAGGAAGACTCCGTGTTAAAGTTGTGAGTGGTTGTCGAGATATCTTTCACAGTGGAATGTTCGGTCGAAGGGGAGAAACTGGCGGCGAGCACCTCGGGGGTGGTTGTGTAGTCGGCGGGGCCGCGGTCGGGGTCGGCGGAGGGCTCCGGGACGATCTCGTCGCCGTGGTTGCTCAGCACACTCAGGTCATCGGGCAGCGGCGGGAACGCCGGGTTGTGGTCGAACAGCGACGGATCCTCCTCCTCGATCATAGGAGCCTTCGTCGTGCTAGTCGTCTCCGAAGAGGACACCACGGGGGCAGTCGTCGCTACCATCGGTACGTTTGACGGATATATCTCGCTGTTGATAGAATCTTGTGTCGACAAGCTTATCTTCGAGGGCGGAGCGTCATCCACCGCTTTGTTTTCGTCGGTTGATTTGATTATTTCGGGAGCCACGGTCTCCGACGGATGTACCTCGATAACCGAAGGTACTTCTGGGGAACTTGCCGCTGTTGAGGATATTTTAGTTGGCTCCGGTTCAACATTTGATGGTTTCTCCGAAGTAGCTTCTCGCGGAATCAATGGCGACTTGGATGAGGAGTACTCGGCGACCTCGATGCTGGGTGAAGGAAGGATCTCCTTAATCTTCACGTCGGTGATGATGGGGATCTCGGAGACAGGGGTGATCTCTTTGATGGTGATCTCTTGGTTCTTGACCTCTTTGATCGTGGGCTGGGCGGCGCTGATCCCGAGGAGTTCAGCGGTCGAGGCCGGGGACGAGGGCGTCATGCCAGGGAGGGCTGTGACACCTGTAACAGAATATTTCAGAATAACTACATTTTTAGAAGAAGTCCATTCCATCCAAGTAACAATAAATAAATCTAAAAGTTAAGTTAAAGTTAAAAGTTCAGTTATAATCTGAATGCAACACATTCATAGACATCTGATAGTAAATAGATGGTATGGTAAATACAGAAAAAATATGAGAACACGCAGTATGATACCTCGGAGCGGGCAGTTGTCGTACTCGGGGCAGCAGCGGCCGGGCACGAGGCGCGGCGTGCAGTCGTCGCGCAGGAAGCACGCGATGCGGCGGCACACCACCTCGCCGCCCTGGCAGTAGCACACGCGGCACGGGTCCTGCGGGTCCACCAGCTTCTCGCCGTTGCCGTACACCCGCCCTTCCTGCTCGCATTCTGGAAATATTTACATAACATGTTAGCAAATCGATTGCCAGCAGGGAGAATCGAATATCAGTAACTTCGTATATTTTTTATCAATCTAAAAAGCGGCGGTAACATTTGGCAGTTTGAAATTCATGAATATTTGATACCTGCAACCATTTTCTACCACTGTCAGCCTAAGACAGATGTTCCGCGATCGCCCCTGTTTTTCGACTCAAGAATTTTCACAACTAGAGCCGAGCTTCTCAATAAACCAAGACAAACATCTGCTTACCACACTGGTAAGTAGGGCAGCATTGGTCGGGTCGGTGCAGCGCCTTGCAGCCGGGGCGCGGCTCGCACTGCAGCGGCGCGCATTGCACGCCGCGCGTAGTGCACGCGCAGCGCTCGCACGCGCTCGACCCCGGGAACTCGTCGCCCACCAGGTACACCACATCGCCCACTGCACAGCTCCCTGGGTCGGAACGCAATGGGTTAACTTACATATTTATGCGCAATTGATATCCACCGATAATACCAAACGTGCTATACGAGTATATAGCATAGATCTGGTTGAAGTCTTTCATCCTACTATCAATGGTGGGCACTTGAGGAATTAAGGTATACGCTTTTACGGTCTTAATACATGACCGCGCTTAAAATATTAAATACCAGAAATTATAATTTAATGAAGGAAGTTTGCATACCTTCTTTAACTCCGAGGTCAGCGCTGGTAATATTTGTTAAAGGGCCGAGGGGACCTGGAAACATAAAAATAAAAATGTCATTAAATCAAATAAATCAGCGCCGCTTAG
Organism: Cyclophora punctaria; assembly: GCA_951394245.1. Classification (NCBI taxonomy): domain Eukaryota; kingdom Metazoa; phylum Arthropoda; class Insecta; order Lepidoptera; family Geometridae; genus Cyclophora; species Cyclophora punctaria. The sequence goes on from OX596172.1 coordinate 207,440, forward strand.
TTCCAGTTCAGCCCGCCTAGCATGGACACTCGAAGACAACATTATCCTTATGTAACTGGACGTCGGCTTCCTATTCCCTTCAAATTTCACACAAATAATACCTACTTAAATTGAAATAACGTGCAATTCCCAAAAAACTCACTCTCAAAAAGGGGTCATTTATCAAACATATGCATTTGGGAGACAGGTTGGTAAGTAAACACAAATACCTACTGTGACCCAAGGTCCAAATATAGGTATACCGTAAATAATCAACTTCTTGACAAATGATCAATCAACATTATAAAACAATTGAAAATGACACAACTAATAATCTTTAACTAATTATTAATCTGAAACAATGCTAAACCGTTATTAATATTAAATAAAATACGCAATGCAATAAATATCGGGTCATTGCGAACTCTAATCAAAACAAATCGTTCGATACCGACGTGTGGTTGACGCTGATGTGACGTCACGAAGCATTAACAAATATATGCTTATTCTGTTTACGGAGATTAGTGTTTGGTGAGAACTGTTTGACTAAATGTTTTGTTTTAAGCATAAATGTGCCTATTTATCTTCCTACAGACACTTCCATTTCTGGATCTATCTTATTATTATTAAACTAATTATGTAAATTCCTCTCATTGCTTGATTCGTTAATAGTACTTCAACCTCGGAACGAAATCAATGGTAGTCGTTGACAGCGCCTGAATACATAAGTTTGTATGTTCGTTGTTCAAACTTCGATGTGTCCAAATATAACTCACAGGCGTTACGCAGTTAAAACAAAGTTACTTTTAACTTGTTTGGACAAGTTTTAACAATTCATAATTCGACCTAAAATTAAACCTAATAACGTAGACAGCTTTCAATGATTTAAATAAAAAGACGTACACGTTGATTTTTCGTTTGTTTCACATTCTAATCACTTAATCCTTCTTGAACACTCTTACTTGGTACATCTTTTTTAATAAGATGTTTTAAGTACCAAGAGTAGATAATTCTTCATATTTACTGTTAATCCGGAAATGCCGACGGAAACAGGTAAAGCCAGAGTGCTATTAGTTAATATATTATGAATAGTAAAGATTTACCAATAGATTTGCACGAATGCTCGCTGAAATTACCTTCCAACCGGTTGATGATCCTAATAATGTTCAAATTGTCCCAACGAAAATAACAATTGGCTTTTAACGGTCCATCAACCGTGGTCATTAGCCGGTTGATATTACGACCGGTATTATTATGAAGGTAATATTATCCGGTTCAAGGCGTGATGAGACGGAACACCCGGTTTTTGTTCCTCCGGATCAGCGTATTAATTGAAACCGCAAGTCATTGAGATGGCTTCACCTGATTAAATAATTATAGTGGAGGGTACGAAAACTTCGCGTGCATATTTAATGGTCGGTGGTTCACACGTCGGCAGTGTTTCAGTGTCAAGTGGTATGGGTTAATGAAAGTGCGAGTGGCACCGCGAGGGCAACCACCCGCGACCTCACCCTCGGCCTGCAAGGGCGGGCGGCGACCTCTAAGTAGGGCGGCCGGGAACACGCCGCCTTCCCGATAGCTTCCTACGCATTAATCAGTGCAAAAACATTGGTACCGCTTCCAAATCTCAATATAATACTAGATACTATATAGTTATTGTAGCAGAATTAAAACCGGATAAAGTTTTGTAAAGAAACCGTACAATAGGAGCAGTGTCAAAAAGAAAAGTATATAGCGAGTCCAATAAGCCGGAGGGTCTTCCACCGCCCGGTTTCATTTCGCGCTGCCGGCGAGCTTTATAAACCGGTTTCACCCGGATATAGCCGGTTTGAGCCGGGCTGCTTCAATTAAGCCTGCGCTATACGTGAACCCTTTTCAATCTCGGTAATAGTTTTTGTTTCTCTTGTAAGCTCTAGTTCTATTTTCAAAGAGTTTGTTGTCTATTACTGTGACACAAGAACGCATATCTACGTTTTAAAATATATTAGTTTATTTACATTAAACATTGTAGTTTAGATAAAAGTAGTAGATACAATCTGAAGCTAACTAAAGAACAGAGTAGCATAATATTATGCAACAGCTAAAACAAAGTGATGCAGGCTGTGGGCACACTTAAGTCGTTCAAACAAATAGGTCAAGAGATAAAGAGTCCCATAACACAGAACGAGCGAGTTCGAGGCGTGTTGCGACGACGGCTCTTAAACTATATCACGTTTACTGCCCATTGTGTTCTAATGACGTTTTATAAAGAACAACACTTTATTATTCACCTCATTTGTTTGAAATATTAACCAAGTACAATAAATTAGCTGATCAGATTCATCACTCAAGGGTAGTAACCTCACAAAAGCTCATAGAACACAATAATACCCGCACACAAATAATGGCCGGTGAGTCCCACACGTCACCCGCGGCCTACAGTCCCATGTCGTTTGTTTTCAATTGCGGAAAAATGTAAAACCAGCTCATATTTCACCCCTCCCTAAATGCAGGGTAATTCTTTGGAATGCTCCGAGCGTAATACGTGTGAATGACAGGCACGGAGCTGCGGCGGCTATTATCTTTTATAGCCCCCTATGGGGTTAAAAATCTCTCATCTCGCTACAATTCACCAAACGATGTGCGGGAAATAAAGGGGGCCGATTTTTCAATATAGGAAAAAACTGCTGATAGACAAATTATACATTAATTTCAGTGAGAATAATATACAATAAAATTTCTTTTAAAGCAACTTCTTTTGGTCTCGTCGAGAGTCGAGATAGTTTTACCACTGCTAGGTAAAGTTTTCCCATACATCGTCAACCTTTCCTAACTTTCGCGAGATTCAATCACCCGTTGCACAACTTAATCATATTCATTGAACAATAACGGCAGCTGTGTCAACGGACAAGGATGCATAATATGATCATCCAGTCCAATGCAGCGATGCTTAGTATTTGGCAGCAGTGTCGGCTGCCGAGCCAGATGCCCCCGCAGCATACTAACGCCGAGCTAATTTACCCCGCGCCGACAGTAGGCCCATTCTAATCCGACGAGTCGTGACTTCATTACCGCCCACATCAGCGTACCGTTTCAGTTCCAACTACTGCCGCTGCACTGCGCAGGATGGGACTCACTCAAGGTTTTTCATTTAAATGATATTAGATACGTAAATCGTCGTTGACAGAGCCAGCTTAGTAATTTTTATAAACAAAATAAAGCGACTCCCGCAGTCCAAGGACACTCATCGATAAGCAGTGAACTCGCTCAATGTCTTCGCATTGATTTGATAATGTAAAACGTTTTCAGAATAGAATCATTTTAAATTGACCTTCTGAAACTAGCGGCTCTGAATTGTTTCCTCCTTGAATCAATATCTCCTGAAACTTGTCCAAGGAAATCGGAATCTATTCTCACTGGATAACTTTCAAAACTCAATTTACGTAAAGTTAAGTTCAGTCATTTTATAAGAACAAGCTACATTTCAACGTAACTATAATGAAACGAGCCTCATTTAGTATTCACCTACAAACTACATTGTAGTTTCCATTTTCCCGAAATTGCTCGAAGATACAATAAAAATTGGTGGCATTATTCCGTAATCCGTAACCTAGTTTTCTGTGATTATGCGGGAAATACAATAGCGTTGTGCATTGCTGGTCGCCTGCGGATCGTGGTGGGTAGTGTCGGGGCCCAGCCAGCGGTGTACAGGTCGCAGCCTTGCAGCGCCGCGACAGGATCCGTCGCCTCGTGCCACGGGCGCGCTCCGATCGATACACCGCGCGCCCTTTTTTGCTTTCCTTCAATCAGTTCCGTTCAGTAGGATCCGAATCATGAACTAGGTTTTAATTATGACTCTACTAAAGTTATATTGATCGTCTCATATTTTAAAACCTTTAATATTGACGTACAGTTGCCGGTTTTATGGAAGCAAAATAACTTCAAAACCTTTTTATAATCTTTACTTCTTGTGTCAGAAAATAATGGCAATAAGTATACAACTAGTATAGATACACTTTGGAACTTGTATACACATAGTTTGATCGATACTTTCTATAGTATATAGGAGTCGGTTAATAGTGAAAGTCAATAACAATCAATAAGACCTAAACAGCTCTATTGTAGAGGTACCACAATGAGTGTGTCTCCTCGCCGGCGCGGCGCAGGCGGTACACAAAGCGAACAATGTTTATTATTAATCGACGACATGACAATGGCCTATTTTGATACTAATTGTATCGTATTAGTACTTTCATTTTATAGAGTGCGCGGCGCGAAACTGTGTAAGTAGCACCAGAGTGAAGGTTTCAGGTCAGGCCTGTCGATCACACTAATTTCTCCTCGAGATGACCGACACAATCAGCTTGTTATAGGTATGAAATGGAAACACGTCGGAGCTGCACACGTAAGTAATGTTAACGATCTGATAACAGCGGCCGCCTGGACGATCAATCAATCATCTCGAATCGATGTGCACGCCGCGAGAGTGTGTAATTGGGGTGAAATCAGTGCCCGCGAGGAGGCTGCGCGGCGGCCGCGGCGGCGCGGCGCGGCGGCGTCTAGCGGCCGGTAAGACAGCATTCCGCGCGTGACTCACTGCCACCACATTATACATACTCGATACATACCTTATGTAATAATAACACTGTTTTATGCTCGGAAAAACCAGAAAAGTTCAACCATTAACAAACATTACTTAGAAAGATAACCACCACAATAAGTATAAACGAAAGATGCAATTCTGAAGCACCTCATCTCCATAACATTACTGTAATAGTGCTCGTATTTTGAAACAGTGTTGGGATAACTTCTTATATGGCGCAGGTTTCGAGTTTTGAATAATTTTTCGATAACGATCTGTCAAGGGAGCCCTAGGATCGAGTTATGTTCTCTATTTGAATATTTTACGTATTTGGCCGATTCCGGGGAATTGCCCAAAAAATATTTATATCAAGAGCTGAATTATTCCAGTTGGCTCACGAGGACATAATATTATATTTGAGTTTGTTTACGTTTGGAATATAGATATACCTTGCATGTTCTCTAATGGAATGCAAATCATGCCCACAAGTCGCAAGACTTAGTTATTTCTTTGACCCCTTGAACCTGTGACCAGCTTCGATCGTTTGCAATTATTAAATACCTAAACTCTTTTACGTAATTGTCAGTGCTTGCCCGCGTGAGGCGCACGGCTGGATTATGTTTATCAACTGTTAGCAATACTACAAACTACTACTACTAAAAAAATACTACCTATCCTCCATTTTCAAAAAAAATAAACAAAAGACAGAGGCACAGAGGAAACTATTTTACAAATAAACTAAAACCTCTTTCGAACAGTAAATAACTTTTGTACTTTGTGTTGTAGTTGTAAGTTATCATCAGAATAGTATTCCAAGTAAAAATGAGTCAATTCGTTTTCTCATCGGTTAGGGGAACGCATGTCAATGGCGGCCTTGTGTCGATGGAAGGTTCTCATCTCAGAGACCGTACGTGAGCAGAATACTCATCTCACTGCGTCCGGCTAGGACATCTAGGTGTGATTCACTCGCGAGATGTCGTTACATTACAAGGAGGATGTTCTCACTTAAGAATGACCACCGAACGACTGTTCAGAGACAGACAGAGCTGTGTATTGTATAAACAAAAAGCTCGGCATGGTTCGTGTAACCCATTGTACCGCATAATATGCACTCAAATGGACAACATCAAAAAGTTACTTAATAAATGAACTCCATATAAAGTGTAAAGATGCCAAAGGAATTCCGAGAGACCGTTATGAGGATGCCAAAAGTGATGAATGTCAGGAATGTGTTAATGCAAACAGTCGGCGGGCCACGTGACCGTGACGTCACCTAATGACTCCGACCTTCAGGTATCTGGACCCGTGAGTCACCCCGCGCCGCGCTGGGAGCCCGCTCTCTTACTAATGTACCATTTTGATCATCTGACGACGTCGACATAATACTAACAAACACGTGCATATATTAATTGTTTAAATAATTGGAAGAACATGCACGAACTAATATAAAAACAAACATGTTTACACAAAAAAGGCATACAAAAAGCAAATTCACCGTCATTTAAAAAACATTAAATCGGTCGTTCTATTTTAATACGGCAATTAAATTTGATTATTTACGACATCTTAATCATTCGTTTCGTATAAAGAGTTATAAAATTATTTTGTGGGACTCAAGAATTTTAGCTAAAATATTATTATTTTTAGGTCTCATTACAGCATTCCTATGAAAGGTCGTCCGACGAATAGCCAAAGTTCGTGTGAATCGTGCTCGCCGTGACGGCGCGCGGCGCGCGGGCGGCTCTAATTACTGGAGTAAACACACCACGGGCGAAAACGGTGGCTTCTTTCCGCTGGCTGACAACGATTCACAGAAAACTTTCACAAAGATAATACTGCCAAATCAACGAGGTTATTAAATAGAATAAACAGACATTGTAATACATTCGCCGGCCGGGTGGCACGTGTCACAAACCTGGTTTGGTCAAATTACATCGAGCGCGTGTCGTACTACTCATGAGGGGAACATACTGAATATCATTAATAAATGTGACATATTAATAATTAATTTAGTTTACCGGTAAACTGATGATAATTAAAATAATGATTGAAATATTGTAAGACCAGGAAAATGGAGTGCTCATTGGGAAATACGCGATTGATCTCGTTTTCCAGCGACGAATACATCTAATAAACGTGCGAGAGAATAATCAGGCTTTTCCTAATAGAGGAGTAATTAATTACCTTACATACCGGGGACACATCGCGTCAGTAAGAACCTTTACATGTTACTGATAACGATAATTCAATTTCCTACAAATTCTTGATGAATGTCAAATGTAAGTAAACACTGAATAAAGATAAGTACTCACCCGCATACGTGAATGCTAATAGCTGAGTGACAGCGAGCAGCGCTGTGTGGCGCCTCGGCGACGACATGCCGCCTATACACCTGCAACAAGAACACCCATCGGTTAAACTCCCGCACTCAAAAACCAACATTCAAATTATTTTTTCAAATGCACTTCAGTTTATGATGATCGAAAGAAAATATTTCACTCACATGGAATAATATTTCTATTAAATACTATAGTGGCACACGCGGTATGCCTACACGGACATACGGTGACTAGAAGTGGCTGAGTGGAGGCACGCACTGAGTGACTCACTGGGGAGGTATACCTTATATCAGGCGCGAGGGCAGAGTGACCAGACACGGCTGCAGGTCGCCAACATGCAGACGTCACTACGGCGCATGAGGTCGCTCACCTCACCGCGCGATTGCTCACTCAGCAATCTCGCACAATAGACATCACACCATATCACTACATAATAGGTGACTTCAATAATATATTAGTCAGCATATTAGTTATTTGTACTATTGCTTACTCTAGACTATTATGTAGAGCAAACTCTATTTTATAAATGCAGGATGTACCTAATAACCTTAAGTGCTTATTCCGATATTTTGCAATATTACCTACAGATAATACAAAATACAATTTGTACTTAGAAGCACTTTCAGTAAAACTAATAAAGATAGATTGACAAGACGTTATCAGGTGACCCCGATCGTGAGCCTTTTAGCCCAAATTAATGTCTTCAATAATAGACTAACCAAAATATACAGACCATTTAACACCTTCGGTGGTCGAAAACACCGAGTCGGCCTTCGATTTCGATATAACTGTCAAGAAGTAACTTGTACAACTCTTTAAGACCTTTCCAATGACATAGGTCATGTCACTGTTGAGCATTGGGCCAGGCTCCATAGTTACCTGCCCGAGGTCCTTAATTTTTACATTTCTGGAGCGTGTAGTTCAATAACGGTTGGGAATATGAAAAAAGTGGATAGAATTAAAGTTATAGAGAATTTTATAAGCTTTCATTTCATCATACTTTTTTTTTCTACATTGCACCGTTTTTGAGATATTCGCGAATAATCTAAAATTGAGACCTTTGTCACACCCCTAGACCTAGACGTCAGGAACGTCAGCCAGCACTCTATACCCTCCTTTGAGTTGTTCTTTAATTCGACTTATAAGACGATAACCGAAATCGATTACCTTAGACGACCACAATTTATTAAACAATAAAAACTGTTTGCGTATAAGGAAAACCCATATTTTAATAAAAAAACGATAATTTTGATTCTCAAAATAATGCTGTCGTAGTCGATTCAATTTATGTTATTAGTTTATCGATGTTACTTCTTGTAAGTATCCGAAATCTGTTTTGTACACGTTTTAGATCCGCTCGGGAAAACGTCACATTACCTAGGTAATGTGACGTGTAGTCTATGTTTGTTAATTAGTCTGTAACTTGCCCATTTCTTTGTACCGTTTCGTTCACAACAAGTCAATTACTCTGTTTAAATGTTTAAATAGATTTATCTATTCAAGTTTTGTATCGACCTCGAACACGTCGAACATGAATCACTTTAAACAGAATTACAGTAATGTCGCCTCTAGACATAGCTAACTTTATTACCGCAATATAGTCATATGGCGGCAGATACTTTATGTTTTATTTAAGGTCTACCAACCATTTTAAACTATGATCAAGAAGCCATGAAACACAAATTGTTTAGACACAGGCGCGGGGTCAGAGTACTGCCGGGGCCGTTCATTTGATTCCTTTGAAAAACAACCCCAGCCTCAATGTCATGTATGTGTTTGTGTCGCATCTACAATATCGCCTGTATCCGAAGTTTTGCCAATATTTGTTAAAAAATATTAGGCGATAGGTATCATATACATGGGACTATATTGTAACAAGATATTAATCAAAGACCCTGCTCGTCTGTTGTTACGAACTCGTTCGTAAGTAGGTACACATAGAGCGATACATTATGTATCGTGTTCGCTATGTACAGTGTAAACGTACCCGTACGTAGCGAAGACTTGCAAATGTGCGCGGCTCTCATCGCCTATTCATTACGTTCCTCCGCTCCAGAACAAGATTAAATTCTGTTTAACTTTAACCCGATTCACTCCCTTGTCCCTGTTAAAAGCTCGGGTTATAAAAGGCAAATTGTCGCTTAATTTGATGACATTGTGATGTACACTCTATTGCTTCTTACAAAAGTTAAAATGTCGAGTAACATGGTGAAGACAAAAGAGATAAATCTTCCATAGAGTATAAAGGCTTAGTAATCGGATGGTGGTCGGGTGGCGGGTAAGAATCAAATCAAATCACTTCGAGTTGATCTGGTCTAGTCTTTAGTTTACCTGATAATTTAAATAAATATATTATAGAAAATAGCATTAATAAAACGCGACAAGAGTCAAGTAGTTGCGAGCTTAACGCTGCGGTGCGGTGGTCGCACGCGGGAGGGGACGCTCGCACTCATTTTTCAATCTCGGCGTCTGCTCTCAATAGGATAATGGCGGCTGTTCCATCACTCAGAGTAAGATGTCTCCTTCCGTGTGAAAGTGTTCTTCGGGACGTTCCAACGGACCCGGCCCGCGCCCACAATTGATACATTCTCATTACATTTCGCAATAGGTCCCGGGGCCGTCGTACTACATATTTTTAACGTACTACTTACAAATGAGGAAGGGGTTCTCAATTCGTGCGTTCTTTATGTTTGGTATATCAATACATACTAATATTATAAAGAGGTAAAATTAGTAAGTTTGTTTGTTTGTTTGTATGTTCGAGGTAATCTCAGGAATTATCAGTCCGATTTGAATAATTCTTTTTGTAATAGATAGCCACATTCAACGGGAAGGTTATAGGCTACTTTTCATCCTGAAATTCCCACAGGAACGGGCACAGCGCGGGTAAAACTAGTTACATATATATATATATATATTATATATATATATATATATATACATCCGTCGCTTATAAACCGACTTCATCCTATTCCTAACAATTAAAAAATAAAATGAAGGTGGAAATCGGATTTCGCTTTAAAAAGCTATAACTAAACGGCTACTGGAGAAGGTAGTTATAAAATGCACCGTCATAAAATTGATATAGTTCGTTGCTCCGATATTGCATTCAATCATGTCATTAAAGTAAGTAATTATGATAATTATTACATCAGCCTGTCGTATTGAAATACCCATGCCACTCGCAGATCGAAACTAAATGACAACCGGATACGAAAATGATATAACTGCAAATACTCGTACCTATGCTATCACGCACGTATCGGCGTCATCGGAAATACGAAACATAACGGACACATTAGTGCCTGCCGGAGATGGCGCAGGATTAAGATGTCATTCTACCCAAGCCGGCCCTCTGGATAAATACAAAATATCGAACACCAAACCAAAGTAAAAAGAAGATAATACAAGATAAACAAAAAAGAAACAAATAATTCGACATTAAACCGTCAAATATTTAATCAACTCTGACAATGCTATCAAAAATAAAAAATCAAGTTAATATCGGTAGGTCGGACAGAGGCGCCGCCATTTGCTTTCTTTTTTTGACAGTTGGCGCCAAAACCGCTAGTTTTGTTTTGTTGTGATTTTGTTTTTATACGTGTGATTATTGGGTCAACGTACGCCGCGCCGGGGCTCCGCGGGCCGCGTCCAGTTTGGCAACTGCCCGGCTAAGCCTGCCCGCAGCCCGAGTGCACTCGCCGAGCTAATGCGACATATTTTTGGCATGATTTCCAAAATAGGAGCGCGTTTAACGAGGCTCTACCGCAATGTGATGACGTAACGAATAACAGTTGACAGGTGTTAGTGTTACTCATTGTACTCGTGTGCCGGAGGGTAGCAGGCATGATGACTGTTGAAATAGATTCATAGAATAATTTATAACATGTAAGAAGGATCGTAAAACACGTTTCACAAATCCTCGAAGGGATCGAATGGTCACAAAGCCCTCGCGACTCGAGCAACACCAATATTAACTCTAATATGTACTAACATCGTTTGTGATCAATGTTTGTTTGTCACACAGAAACACTCACGCGTACGTACTACGTACAGCTAAAATATTAATTATATATGTATTCCAAGCGCCATTACAGTATTGTTACAAAATAAAGGCTGTTCTATATATATGTAACGTATTAATTTAATAATTTAATGAGTAAAAGTAAATTATTATACAGTTTATACACATGTTGAGACAGGTGTTGCGTTAACACAATTTGCCTTAAATAAATTAATTTACACGTATCGTGGTACGTCACTTGTTAGCTCGAGTGATTTATGGCATGAAATAGTTTCTATGTTCATGTAACGAGTGTGTTTGTGTGACCGAACGGTTTGACGTCAGCTCTGCAGGCCGTCGACAATGACGTTTGCTCCTGACTCTACCCTATGTGAACTACTTCCGGAAGCATTGTTACTTTTATTGTCATCCATGATTTATTGTAACTTATTAATTTAAGTGCAAAACTACACGAGTGTGTAAATCCAATGTGAAACAGTCAATATCATACAATAAGCTTATCAGGTATACAATAAGCATAATGTAGATATCAATTAGGGAAAGGCTCTATTTATTACTATATAGAAAATATATCAAACTCCCTTACCTATAAGAATATGAGAAAGGGACGTAAAAGTGTGTATAATGAGCACCATTATTATTGACTACGTCGTCAGACCTCTACATAACGTTATTACAAGCAATACGTAGCGGGGACCTCATCCATCGTGCTCCCGACTATCAGCTCGTGAGATCGCCTGCCTGTTTGTAACCGACTCTAGATGTAGACACCACTCGAGTGTATCATTGTAAGCACTTAGTAACAGGTTGAGCTTAGCAGGCTTAGCTTAGCGTGACTTAGTTGAACCTATGGTTTTATGACAAACTGAGTACTACTTATTAGATTTTTTCGTGTGACTCTACTGCTCATATAACTTCAATGAAAGATGGATCTTTCAGTGTGAGTATACAATAGACTAGTATTTATATTAACGAACGTCATTTGCAAACTATTTGAAGCACAAGGCTCGTGTAGAATAAAAAGCCGGCCCCACAGGCTCGGTAATAGCGTAACATAGAGCGGGTCCGGCAGGCCGGGCGGGCCCGGCGCGGCGCGGGCGTTGGCTTGTCAATGACCGCAGCCTGCATATCTGTGTAATTGTAACATCTCTACAATGTACCGGGAATATTAGCCGCCCGCCGCAGAACCACTCGCAGTCTACAGTCGCAGTTTTTATCTTATTATCTCAGTCGAACAAAAAAGGAATAGAGCAGGCGCATATTTCTACTTGACTTTTGTTTTTTGTCGTAACCGAGTGAAGTAATGGATGCGTAAATCGATGTAATGGAGAATCGTAAAAGTTCGCATATGCTTTATTACATTCAAACTAAAGAACATTATACAGAAAGAAAAGTTGGTATGTTAGAATGAAAGGTAAAGGAAGATGTGTTGAGTCAATTCATCTAAGTATTGCCAAGTATGATGAAACGCCCCCGCGGGCCCCATCCCCGGTGTAACGTGATCGCCCTCATGAACCGCACTAGCCGTCCATAGCTCACTCCACTTCATTGCGCTATAACTATGAACTTCACGCGAGCTTTATTAACTCTTTTATTTTCGAACAGGACTTTATGTAGGTGGTCAGTGCCGTTGTCTTCCGTAATACAGATTATATTGCATTGTTTCATGATTTTACAGTTGTCTCTCGATATTTTTGTATTCCCGATATTCTCAAGTCAGCAAAAGCTTTTTTACTCTACATATAAATTAATCGCCTCTAAGCCTCTTGTAATGATTTACAAACAATTAAGTGTTAAATAGTAATTAAGCAATATAACAAACTAACGCATTAATTAATTCCCACGTTGTTTGATAGTGGCGCACTTCAATATCCGCATGTTAATTATGTGTTTTAATTCAAATATTTTATCAATGGGCTTATTACAGTATGAGTAGTTTCATTTCATTGTTATTGTTCGAATATTATTATTACAAAGGTTTGTTTAATTATAAAAGTGAACTTAAGTGATGTAAGTATTTTGTGTTAATATCGAAAAGCACGCCATCTTTAACAGTCCACCTGAAGACTTCTCTGTGTATGTTACACACAACAAGACCCTTATTCCGTGTGATAGTCCTTGTTTGCTCTGTTCGTTTTCGCATAACTTTGATCGGACCATTGAGTTATATGTACTACGTACTAGAGAGGCTACGTCGAACAAAAATCGTGAAGAGATTTTTCTAATGACATTGACGGATAGGTCTAGTTGAATGACATTACTCGGAATTTAACAATAGAGATTATAAAAATCATCGTAGACCGGACTCTTAGTAGAAATATGTACCTAGTCTTTTTTTCAATAATCTCAGAAGTAAATTTTTATTTTTATAAAAAGTATATGAAGAATAATAGCAAAAGGTTTTTTAACCGACTTAAAAAAGGAGGAAGTTTCTCAATTTGTCCGTATATACATGATTTTTTTTTGTGCGCTCGCGGATGTATAATCCTTTGTAACTATATGAACCGATTTTCATGTTTTTTTTTGAAGATATTTATATAAAAAACCCATTTTAAAAAAATCCCGCCCAAATCGGATCAATAGTTTCCGAGAAATGGCAGACAAAAAATAGAACTATGTTTTTAAAACTTAGGGTCGAACAAACCTCCTTTTTGAAGTCGGTTAATATAAAAAGATGGTTGATATATAATATCAATCGGAATTAGGAATTTATCAATGCTCGTCGATAGTGTATCCACTCTGTATCTCATATCTCATATACTCTTTGTAATATGACCGTTTGTTGATGTAAAAATATTTATTTTTAAATATTTATTTAAAATTGTTTTCGGAGTAGAAAATTATACCTACGAGTGAAAGGTCACTTCTTTACTTCTATTTGTGTTTCTTAAAGTATTTTTGCAATAACGCAATGCACATGAGGGCATATTTTATTTGAAAAAAACAATAGCTGTAACACATGTAGTTCTGGCCAGAGCTGGCCATCGACTAAGTGAACACTGGACACCTGTCCGGTGCGAATCTCTCACGAAGCTTGTTTGAAGTGGCTTCTCTAGTACGTAGTACATATAACTCAATGGATCGGACATCAAAGGATATTTCTTTGTTAAAGAATACGATCCAGATTTACATTTAAGTAAAGGATAGGTATATCCTAAGCATACAAGTACCTCTAAGAGTTATTTTTCCGACCTGGCAACCATCACTAATGTGTTCTAAAATCAGAATAACCAACTGTAAACTTCCAGAATCCAAGAAAATATAAAAATAAACGTTGAAGTTGACATTTTGTTTTGTTATTCTCAAAACAAACAGCTCGTATGTGACATGACGCAGCCTTGTTGGAAGTGAGACTTCATTGAAGTATTATTGCAGAGCAATAGGCCTTTTCTAGAGCAGCCATTAGTCGGCGAACAAAGCCACAAAGGAAGGAAGGCAAGGAAATGTCAAAGTCAGATTTTATGCTTTGAATTGAAACAATAGGGACAGTCGCCGACTCACGCGACACGCTCAGGGCTGGCACACGCCGCGCCGCGCATTGTAATTACAAGTATTGAGTCCTGCACAACTTACTAGGTGAGTTGAGCTTTGAGACCAAGCATACCAAGCATTCTGTGTATCTTTGATACATTTTACAACAGAATTACTGTTGAGATTTTTGCCAGTATTAGGTTTATTGCCAGGCTAACCCTAAAATAGCATAAAGCAGAAGATGTTCTCCGTTTGCTGGATCCAGGGGGCATAACAAAACCATAGTTTTAAAATACTTAACTTGAAGCCGTGAAGCGTCTCATTTTAAATTCCTCCTAAATAAAGTTCTGTAAACTTGGCGCGACCCTTCTCTCGCTACACAAACAACAGAGAAGTGAAACAGAGCCCAACAAGGCGGGCGCGCCCCGGGCCGGGCTCGCGCGTTGACAACCCTACCCGTGTTTTGCATATTTCAATGTGGATAGCTTTGAATTCTTGAGCGAGTCATAAATATATGAACGCTTTCGTTTTCATGTACTGCTGGTGTCGAGTGGCGGCCGCCGTGGCCTTGCCCGCGACCGCTCGGTAATTAATCAAAGGTTGCGTATCGGAGGGCGCTGCGATTACGACCGGCGAACCATTTGATTGTTACTTCACTTGGGAGCATGCCGCCACATTCCTCAACTTGATGGACAGTTATTGGGTTTCCAGGCGAAATGGGTAATTATACTCTTTTAATAGATGAGTGTGTTCTCTTACATGTACTCTGTGGCCTGTGGTGCCAACAAACACAGTGTTCTAGGAACACTAGACCCGGCGCTCGTTCCGCGAATCTATTGAACAATGCACGGCGCATCCTCGCGCGACCGCCGCATGTTATTGTAAGGTGTACCATCACACGTACTGACACCTGAACCGAACCATTGATAAATCACAAATATGTACTCGAACTGTAGTTACCTACATGTATTTTAATTGATATGAAACTGTAACATTGAGAATTATTATTCAATTGTTCTTAATTCTAATAAAACATATACCAGTGACGGCTCTACGATGTTTCCGTTTAGGTAAATTTCATTATTTCACTATTTATATATCTTATGCTCCTCTACAACACAACAAACAACAAGTAGAATAACAAATATATTTGTCTAAAAGCTTCGTAAAAACAAACCTTCGCGAATCCATCTTCATTTATCAATACTTCAATCCAGTGACATGTGATGTTCCGACCTCTAACACTTTCCTCACTGTCAAGAAAACACTAACGCGCCGGAGACACGGAGACACGACCACGTTTGGGGACAGATAGACTATATCTAAGTGTTGATTGACGCGTTGGTGCGGCGGCGCGGCGGCGGCGGCGGCGGCGGCGGCGGCGGCGGCGGCGGCGGAGGGCCGGAGACGCGGGGCGACAGATATGGTCGAGATGATCTCGGTGCTCATTAACATTGAGTCATTAGCTCCTCGCCCGCATACTGATCGACAGGTATTCCCCAGCCACGGAATAGGAAAACACATACAGACACGAATTAGAAACCAAACACGGCACCGGCCCGACCTTCGGCAGACGACCAGAGAATCCATAAGGTGGTGTCCTCGGCGTTATTGCCCAAACGAGTATTGCTCGAATGTTAAACTTTATGGGAAACAGCCGCCGACACTTGCGTACTATTGCGTCTAATTATATAACGTGTGGCGAAACGAGGGGCTGCGGCCTGGAGCACTGCTCGGATAAGGGTTAAGGGGCAAGTCCTAATCATAGGACGGTCTAAGACGTAGAAAGTAAATATTTAAACTATAGGTACAAAAGGTAGTAAGAGATAATGAATTGCTACAACTATGGAGTAGAGTATCGTATGAATACAATGAGTGGAGTAGTACACCTGGGTTGCGTAACAGTAGTGCAGTTCGAGCGAGCGGTATCGGCAGGCTCGGCACGCGCGCCGCAGACGATCAATTGCCAAATATAATGTGACCGGTTCGTTACACCTCCAGGAACGAGCCGCCGCACGTACCCGCCTAGATATAACAATATTTACCACGATACGGTATCGATCGCGGAACCTTATGCGTGAACTCGGTAGCAGTCACAAATGTAGCGTAGCGTTGTACTGATACAGTGTATACAGGGAAAGTATTATCATCCCTATGGAATAGGGCCAAATAAACACAGTTTAAACAAGGCTGGCTCGCAGTGAATCTGCCACTCAGGCCGTCGGAAGCTTCCCTCAAACATGACCCACTTATTAGGCTAGAAGCTCCTCGCGACAGCTTGACGTGTCATTTACATAATTTATTCTGTTTGTATTATAAATACTATTTCTATGAATCATCCTTCGACTGATAAAAATATACGCAAATATTTAAATGGCATTAATGGGGCAGAGTTCTAATCTAGACCTGCAGTACCATAATGTTACGACTACACGAACCAAATACTTGATGCGCATTTGTATCTGAGCCCAAATCTCTTGTATCTTTATATCTTCTCTTCATATAGTTATATCACAGATGAAACAAAAACAAAGATAAATATTTTGTTGCGGCGTGCCTCTTAGCTCTGCTGGACAAAGTTAACATTCTTCAAAACCCAAACTAACGAACTGTGAGGTTAAATATCGACGTTTATAAAATTCCCCGACTTTGTCCTTTCCTTTATCTCCTTGGGCTTACATATCCACTTATATGTTTTTGTTTCGTAAAAATGAAGTATTAGCGATTACAGAAAACAATGAATTTTTTAACATCTCTCACAAAGATAAGCCACAGGCATTCTGTAGCATATCTTCCTAGGGATAGTGCCAACTAAAAAGAAGCTGTTCCAAACAAATCAGGCCTTTAATTTCGCTGGAATTTTCCACAAATTTTAAACAATTTCCTTGTAAACTAATCTGGATACTAGTGTAAAGAAAACAACTGAACGTCGCGAGTCAAGGTTTATAACATTAGAACTATTGTCTGGAGCGCGGCATGAAGGCCAATGCCACCGACGCGCCGACGAGCTAACCACTAGACCAAACATACAGACCGACACCAACACACTAATTATTTATACTCATTGTCTTATACGCATCTATCGGACCCCGGAGCCCATTTATCCTTACGACTGTTTAAACAGCGAGTAGGAAGAAATTGGCGAATAAAGTGCCGATTCATAAAATTATTAAAATAGAAATTGACATCTCGGCCCGCGGGCTGAATCAGATGCGGGCCGAGTTGGCCACTGGACCGATAGTTCTTTAGCATTTTAATAGTCCGGCTGTGGGCGTCAATGTTTTTTTTAAATACATCCATATAAAAAGCATCCGATGTTAATTTATTCAAGGATGTGTATATAATAAATAAAGAGCCCATATTTGATTGTCGAACTCGAGTGTGAGCGTGCGAGAGAGACGCGACGCGCGAAAGTCCCGTAGACTTTCACCCGCGTCCGTCAATCAAACGGCCCGCGGCGTCCGGACTCACGAAAAGCCTTATTCCGACAGGTACAAGGAATACATTCCAATTATTGTTTTAACGATAACGGTGCCGGTGCATTAGTTATCAGCCACATTACGGTACAGCGTGATTGATGCAGCGTCCTCCATCTGTCAGTTACTCGCGCCCCCATTCTGAACAATAATTACCTACACACAGTTTTATATTATTTATTCGCTCACCTCTATGTGTGTTAATTGATCAACTTTCGTTGAACTCGATTTAGATTCGCAAGTAAAAAAAGGCCAGGAATATCGATCATCTTTCACTATGCATCATGCATGATTGATACTTGATACTAACGTGTTCAATTCATGACTGGAATTAATACTTAGAAAAAACCCAATGTCTCATAAAGTATATAAAACATACAACTATCAATTGAGTTGACAGAAGTAAATCAAAGCAACACAACTATATAATTAAGTCCTATTTTATGGAAGGTTCAATCAAAACTGAAAGAAAGGTACAATTATGTATCCCATGTGATGCGAGTGATGGAAAACAAAAGGAAACCTTTGTTTTTCCTCGCCGAGCTGTCAGTCGAGTGAGGCGCGTCTGTGATTGTGTCAAAGGCGTGATAACGGCTATCGCACCCAATAACAACTACATATTACATTGTTCTAACTCATTAACTGTGTTGTTTTCAGTTTACTGACTCATACTCGTGACATTATATTTGCCAGGAAATTTTATAAAACATTGACACTTAGTAATAATCTAATTGATTAATGAATTCTGCGCCTGAATTGCAATATGTTTACCTTAGCAGTTATATTTTCTAGTTAACTCCTCATTTTCTGTAAGACTACTGAATGCTCCGGTATTGAACTTCCGTTAACCGTTACTTTATAACATCCGGTTTATTCCTTAACTTGAAACGTCTCACGGTTTTAACCGCGCAGTTGTACCAAAGACAGATTAAAAATGAACCTTCCCCTTATGAGACTATCAAATACAACAATTATAGTTATACACGTTCAAGCAAACCCACTCTTCAGTTTTAGTATATTACGAGCAGTATAGATCGTTTTATATAGTAACTTTACCCACAACAAATCGTTTATTAAAGAAACGTTCGAATGTTCAGAATGGTCCCAATAAGTTGGTATAAAGTAAACAAATACAAAGTGAATAGTGTCACACTACCGTGCGGTGTTGGGGCGCTGTGTGTTCAGGTACGGCAAGTGGGTCGCGGGGTCAGCAGCGGCACCCGCGAGCACCGCATCACTGTGACGCTAGCGGTCGCGTTCATGGTGCTACTGGTGATACTCGAGCGAGTTTATGAGGTGCGACTCGGGTCATTCAAACGCAAACTTTACTAACGTATGGTATTTGGTCAATGTAATATATTTTGAAAATTATTTTCGGTATATAAAAGCGGAACCTACGCAGAAAGTCTCATTGAAGGATTGTAAGTTATTTTATCGATTTGAAACGTTGTTATCCTATATGCTAGCGTCCCTGGTGTCATTGTTGTTTGACGGCCTCAATTGTGATATCTGAACGGGAGTACAAACACTACATACTACGAACCCGCGCTCCTCAAGTGTAGATGGTGTAGTGGTGACCGCTACACCGTCGCGGTGATCTTGCAAACAATTGCGCACTTGTAATTGGCGAGTTGTATACACTGGAGTTATAAAATACCGCCGTGTTGTGGAAACAATGTTCGTATGCGTTTTGTAACCTATTGACAAATGGGGAGTTTTGTATTCGTCTAACATTTATCATAGTTTTACCGAGACGTTTCCTGCCGGTCGAGCGGTCACACTTCAATCACATACCTACATTCATTTGATTTAAAACTACGCCAAGTCTCATCTGATAAAGATAATTAGACATCGAAATAACTATCATGAATAGCCACTCCAGAAAATCTCCCGGTCAAATGCTTTAAAGTATTGAAGTGCACTTGAAATAAAATTAAAAATTCATGTTTCTAGTGTGGTGCTCTTCAGTGCAAGCTGCGCCGTCCGGTACTCGATCGGAACAGTTCCCGAGCCGAGCGTCCGGCACGTGTATTGTGCTCATTCGATATCACATTAATTAATTTTCATCAACAGCTGCCGTAAGCTTTGGGCTGGTCGACTTTCGCACGTCACATGATAAAAACACATTTTCTAATAACAAAGGTTTCGTTGAAAAAATAAAAAATATCAAGAAACCAATATGTATTTTCATTTATCATAGAAGCTATACAAAAGCTACTTATAAATAAATTCGTCTGGCACACAACGGTCCGCCATTCCTTCGTAATTAACAAGACACTTTTAATTAAAGCGTAAGGTGTAAAAAGCTCTAAATAAGAGACTTCGCTTCAAAGACTTCCAAAGCTCAAGGGGCTTACCTTTCAAGTTCAAGTTGCTAAGCTCCTACTTTTAATCAACGGACGTTTATTAATGTTTCTTTAGTAACTTGTTCAGTTCACAACTAGGTCAAATGATTTTCTTCAAATTAAGAAAAATGTAGAACTTTCTGACAAGGACAGAACACGGAAGAGCGAAGCACCTACTGCGTAAGGATCTCTATTTCGTGGGACAGAAAAATAATTTTTTCAAGAGAATTACTTATAAGGTATTATTATAAAATATTTTGATTCGTGGAGTCACATTTGAACACTGAAAATTATTAGATTTTATCTGAAACCCTAAGTTTGAAAATAAATCGAGCGCCGAATGTCTAATCGGTCTGCGATGAGCTTGATTCAAGAGAAGAATGCAATTTAAGCCACGTTGTGTAATCAGAAGAACAATTATTATGCAAATTATGTTTTGTTCATGTAATAATATAACTAATTTCATAATGTACGCAGTAATTACTGAATATGTTACGTTTTAACTAGATTTTGCTAGAAATACTCAATTAGCTACTGGATAATATGGCTTTGGTGGCTTGATGACTAAGATAGTCTGGGTTGGCAGACTGCAGCCGAAGGCGGCTCGCGACCGTTGAAGGTGCAGTGGCCGTGTTCGTAGACAGGCTGCGGTTGCAGTCTGCATCTCAACTCGGACCTGCACCCTAATGGTTAACTCATTCACCGCTACTTCGCGGACCGATTAGATACGTTCGATACGATTCATTGCACATGCTCTAATCTAACAATACAAGTGGCTGCAGATTATAGAGTTCAGAGTATGGCCGTCACCAGGTAACGGAGCTCGATAACACCGCATTCTGCAGCGACCACCGACGGGCATGCTCCTATGAATGACACACAGGCCCTGATAACTCTTCAATGTATCGACAAAAATGCGTTTGTTCAATGTTATTCATTTTGTGTAATCTTGTGTTAGAGATATGAGCCAACTGCTGAGATGGTGAATCAAAAAGGAGATCAGCAAAATACTTTAATTTAAATATTAATTTTATGTAGTTACAGAACAGATATACGGTTTGTCAGTTTGCATCTAGAGCTGCGAATTCAACACAAACAAGACAATGCTGAAAGAAGTCGACAAACCAAGACGCCGTCGGAGCCCGACTAATGGCGGAGCAGCACTAACGAACTATGACCAATAAATACGTGAAATATGTTCAGTGACGTCACATTGTTGTTACAATAACAAATCGCTACCACACCGACGCTTGAAGGCTACGTTCAATCTCTGCTTTGTATTTCACTGTTTAGTAATCATTTGAATGGTATATTATTCAGTATTTTGCGCATCATTTTAGATGGATATAAAAACACGATGGCCCAACAATTTTATAGAAAAACTGTATATCGGTCAGTACTGTGAAGAAAGTGTGGAGTGCTATTATCTGCATACAATAGAAATAACAATGGTCTGGATGCAAACCCTCGCGGTGCACTGCTGAAGTATGAAACAGTGCGAGTGTCAACTGCCCTGTCGTAGTGTATCGATTGTGATGGGGATCCATTGTGCGGGGCACGAGTCGCGGCGGCCGCAACTCGAACACCCAGGATCACACAACACGCACAATGATAATAACATTCATCATTAAATAACACTATTTATATTACCGTTCGATCTATCATTTATTACCGTTAGAAACAGTAGCTTTCTTTTGGAGCACAGACACAGACTATCACACTATAGGTAACTGTTGTATAAAATTCCCTAATACATTTGTGACGATTTGTTTGTTGTATTGTTTGGAAATAAGGTGGTTTTTGTCGTCATGATGGCCATAGACAACTAGAAGACTAATTACCAAAAATTGGTATAGTTCATAATTATATTTCATAATAATAATAATTAGAATTCAAATGTATGCAGTTCGGTGTAGAAGCAATTAGCACAATTATTTATTGTAGTAGGTCTTACAGCAAGCCGGGTTGCTTCATCCAGCGCTTCAGCTTGGTTTCAGTAATGTGTATTACAGCAAATGACGATATTATGAGTGAAACAAATATTCAACGTAGTAGCAATACGTGTGTTTGGGAGACTTTGATGGACTAGATCCGGAGGCTCCACGACGTTATCAGCGCGTCGAGTCACAGCGCATTATTGTCATGACCGCGGTCGTATCTCGAGCGGGCGAGGTATGTGCCGTACGTGCTCAAAGCCTCGCGTATTTTAATGAAGTTTAATTTTAGAAGTTACGAACACGAGCCATCTCAAACATGTCGTAAATTCATTGAAACAATTCGCATCCAAATTGGTATATCCGTGACGCTGGATCCGGCATCTCGCACTATTGTACTATGGCAGATATATTTAGAAAACTATTGTACCGCACTGGACCGAAGTAATTTGTTTTTTTTATAATATACTTAACAATAAATATTGTTATGTTTCTAACAATGTCATATTAGCATTACTCTGACTAATTAAAAAAAATAAAATTTGTACAAAGATTTCTGAAATATGCCTGAAATTTAAAAATCGGCAAACTATGAAAAGCTTGTTTTTATATTGAACGCTCGGTCAACAATGGGAGCTCCCCGCCCGTCGCAGAAGAGATAATGATTGTTTGAAACTTTCCCCAATATGAATCCTCCCCGGGCGGCCGGGCGGCCGGGCGGCCGGGCGCGCAGCCCCGGTGAGTGATGCCTAATGATCGAACGCTTTGTCCCGCTCGTCCCTTCCACCTTTCAATACTTCAATTCTAACAAAATTGTTGTTCCATTGTCGCATCTCATTATTTGTTTATGAAGCCAATCCAATCTCAAAAGGAGGTGAAATTCAACTGCTCAGGCCGATGGCTAGTTCGTTTTTCAAAAGCATGAAAGCTTTCCATACAATACAGATTTGTAAGTTACCTATTGGTCGGAGAAAGTTCATAATAATTTTAAATTATCTCCAGGTTCAATACAATAATAATGTCATATAATACAATTATTATATCAACGATTCTAGCAGCTCCAGTCAAATAGTAAATAGCTCCACATAATGGAAAGTATCAAACCAATCGCCGTATTATTTAAACTGTAAAATATAAAATGAAGTGTTATAGTGTTCGATACGTTACGTCGACAAGCAGCGCTGCAGGATATTGGTGCACGTCGCTGAGAGGAGCCCAAACTTCTTACTTTTGTAAAAAATTTCAGAACTACGGCGAGTGCCACGATATGCAACTAATGTTTACCAGCAATTGCTTATGTTTATCAGTGTACACAACGTGTTTATGAATGCGCAGTTAATACCCTATTAATGACAAGAAAAGCATCCGATCGGAATGCAAGGACTCGTCAAGTTTATCACAAATTGATGAGCATTCTCTATGGACCACCGACAACCGGCAATCATTTCCGAGGTTTCATCGCAAAAACACATGTCTTAGCAAATTATACACGAACAAAACATTCTCAGGCGTAGTTATTATGTGTATGTAAAGTATATAGATAGGTAGGTATGTGCGCGCTGTGTTGGTATGGACGGAGTGCGACGCGCAGCGCACGTGGCGGGGCATTCATTAAAACAATAGATTCGCTATTCTAGCCGGGTGTCGGTGGAAAGTCGAGGATTTATCAAATTAACTGTGAATATTATATCGGCAATTACCATCCTTGAATAATTAAGGCATTTTCTTTTCTATTGTTCAATTGTAGTTGATAAACAAATGGCTCGTGTTCGGGCGACTGCGGCTAACTGACAGTGTGACGTACTAATAAAGGGCAAGCCGTGCGCGAGCGTGCGGCGGAGTGAGGGTAGGCATTATTATCGCCGACCCCGGCCGAGCGGACGTGAGCGTGTAGCTTGGTGAATTGTTTAGTGTGTTTCATTGGATACTATCTAGAACCCCAGGACACCACACGTGGCGACGAGTCCTCAAGTAAGTGGTGATTTACGTAAAGTGTGATAATATTTAATCGCATAAAAGAGGAAAACGAACCCACACAAAATAAAGAAAAAGGAAAGGAAACATACATAAAATATGCGAAAACAGCACAATGATTCCTATTATTTTACATTTCTCATGACTTAGCGGTAAATATATTGCTAATTAACATTAAAATTCGCATCAGAAATTGTAGTTAACTTTTTAAGTTTATACAATATCCTACCTCATACTATAAGTGCTATAGTGAGAAGTTGTTTACCTGCTGGGTCTGGGATCTATGAAACTATCTAATGTATAGATAAGTATGTATGTTTATTATTACTTACAAATAATGAATGCTAACAAAT
This sequence comes from Cyclophora punctaria, assembly GCA_951394245.1. Taxonomy (NCBI): domain Eukaryota; kingdom Metazoa; phylum Arthropoda; class Insecta; order Lepidoptera; family Geometridae; genus Cyclophora; species Cyclophora punctaria. Next base: position 231,896 of record OX596172.1, read on the forward strand.
TATGCATACCTCAGGCTAAAACTAAAGTCATAAAATACCAAAGGGTAAATACACTAGTGGTGAAATTGCACCTCAATGCTACCAATATGGTGCCAAGGAGCCCAAAATATTTAAAAATTCCAAGGTGAATAATTAATGCCAAGGGCATGAGAAGTACTTATGATATGCACAAATACTTATTACACAAAGTGGACCGGATTATATTATGAACAACATGACTTCTTCAATGTTAAACAGTACATATTATGTAGGTATACTTATACATTTGTATAATACAATACAATACATCAAACCTCTTAAAATATCCTATAAACTTACACTGTACAATATATAATAAAGCCCCATTTCATTCATACAAAATAAATAAATGTTATTAAATAAATACTGGTAAACAAGCATAGCCGCGTGAACGCGTTTGTTGGACTAGATATAATATTGCGCTCGCGCATTCTTATTTTATAAAGAATAGTGTTGTCAATATTTTATTATTATACCAATATTATTCCTATTTTTCAAACAAATTAATATGAAGTACGTAAATTAAACTGGATATTTAGAACATACTATCATAACATATATTATATATGTATAATATTACATTGTTATTAGCTATTCGGCAACCAAGTAGATGTTCTGTAATTATTATTTCAAGAGATAATAAAAATGACTAGTAAATATGTATTGAACATAAACAATATTTATAAATAAATGGTCCGGTAATTTGTATTTTGTTAAAAAGTATCTAAAGTACAATAGCACCAAGTTTGCAAATTAAACGCAATGCGTGGTTGTTACAGGTCCCCCAAAATGTCCAATCTACCACCAGTAGAACCCTTACAATGTGATGGTGATCCCATGTCACTGGGATTACGTTGGGACAAATGGGTGAAAGCCCTAGAAATATACTTTTTTGCTATCGGAGTAAATACGCCAGTAAAAAAGCGAGCCATTCTACTTCATATGGGCGGCACAGCCTTACAGGAGATTTACCACAATATACCAGGTGCAAACGTTCCGGATGGGGATATCACTACCACAACTGACGTTTATAAAACGGCAATTGATAAACTCAATGAGTATTTCCTACCGAAACAAAGTAAGGTATATGAGCGTCATTTATTTCGACTCCTTAAACAAGAACCGAATGAAAAATTTGATAAATTTCTTGTAAGATTACGCCAACAATCTAGGAAATGCCTGTTTACTAATGAAGACGATAATATAATCGACCAGATCATAGAAAAGTGTAACTCGGTTGACCTCAAGAAAAAAATGTTAACCCTCGGTGATGCTATTACTCTAGATAAAGTTATAATAGAAGCTAATGCAATGGAATCTGTGCAAAGACAATTATCGGATTTTGGCAATTTCGATCAACGGACTGGTTCAACAGTAAACAAAATAGAATCAAAACGTGACCATGTCCAAAGGAAGAGTTGCACTCGATGTGGCGCCTCTAAACACAGCGCAGATAATTTAAGTTGTCCGGCTAGGGATAAAAAATGTTCCAAATGTGGCTATATTGGTCACTTCATGGCGCAATGTAGAACACGCGCAGACAAACGGAAATCTTCCCATGTAGACGGATCAAAACTGCCTAAAAAAAAAGGTAGAACTCCTATGAATGACAAAGACGAGTGCAAACAAAATGAAGATAAAAATAAACCTAGGTCGGAGTCTTCTTCAAACATAAACTACATATTTTACCTTGGTGAGGACGAGAAGATAAAGTGCAATATAGGCGGCGTCGATCATATCGAGTTACTAATCGATTCTGGTAGTAACTCCAACATAATAACCGACAAGACGTGGAGCTACTTAAAAAAATTTAATGTAAAGGTCTCCAACCAAACCCTAAATCCTGACAAAATCTTTATGGCATACGGTAGTAATGTACCCCTGACTGTTCTGGGCTCATTTGAGACTACAGTCAAAATTGGGCCGGAAGAAAAAATAAGTACATTCTATGTCATTAAGGATGGTACCCGGGATTTGCTTGGAAAGGAAACGGCCATAGATTTAAACGTTTTAAAACTTGGATTGAATATTAACATGGTAAGTCAAAATAGTGATAGTTTTCCTAAATTTAAAGATATAAAACTAGATATTGCTATTGATAGTTCCATCACTCCTGTTAGTCAGCCATGCCGTAGAATTCCAATACCTCTTGAGGAAAAAGTAAACAAACGCATCGAGGAGCTGACTAAATTAGATATTATAGAACCCGTTGGCAAACCATCTAGATGGGTTTCTCCGATTGTCCCCGTACTAAAAAGTGACGGAGAAGTCCGCCTTTGCGTAGATATGAGGGTGGCCAATAAAGCCATAATCCGAGAAAATTATCCTCTTCCTACTATGGACCAACTTCTTCCAAAGTTTAGTAAAGCCAGAGTATTTTCGAAATTAGACATTAAAGACGCATTTCATCAGTTGGAATTAAGTGAAGATAGTAGACATATTACTACCTTCATAACACCTAGAGGTATTTTCCGATACAAGAGGTTAATGTTCGGTATCTCCTGTGCACCTGAACTTTTCCAAAAAACCTTAGAGAAAATATTATTACCTTGCGAAGGAGCATTAAATTTCATCGATGACATAATTGTCTTTGGCCGGGATGATACCGAACATAGAACCAGATTAAATCGCGTACTCGAAGTCCTAAAAAATCATAATGTTACACTTAATCAGAAGAAATGCATATTTAATGTCAAAGTTGTACAATTTCTGGGTCACGAGCTATCAGTAAATGGTATAAAACCACTTGATTCGTACATAAAAAGCGTTGACACATTTAGACAACCAAAAAGTGTTGAGGAAGTGCAGAGCTTTCTGGGCCTTTTAAACTATGTTAATAAATGGATTCCCAACTACTCAACATTAACAGAACCCATTCGAAAGCTCTTAACTCTCAAGGTTGGCCAAAAAACAGATATATCAGAATATTGGAACTCTGAACAAAAAACCGCGTTCTCGGAACTTAAATCCAAACTTAGAAACATATCAACTTTAGGATATTACGACCCAGGAGATAAGACGCAAGTTTATGCCGATGCTAGCCCAGTAGGTTTAGGAGCGGTACTGGTGCAAACTGATTCAAATGGATCCCGAATCATTGCATTTGGAAACAGAAGCCTGTCTAACGTTGAAAAGCGTTACTGCCAAACAGAAAAAGAGGCTTTGGCTTTAGTCTGGGCCGTAGAGCATTTTCATGTGTATCTTTATGGTAGGGAAACATTCGATCTAGTTACTGACCATAAACCACTCGAGGTGATTTTCGGGCCCCGATCAAAACCATGTGCTAGGATCGAGCGTTGGGTATTACGTTTGCAGTCATATAATTTCAAAGTTGTCTACCGACCGGGGAAAACTAATATTGCGGATCCATTCTCCCGGTTATGCCAACTAGTTGAGGTAAATCCCTCTGACGATGAATGCCACATAAACCAGCTAGTCCAGTACATGAGACCTCATGCGATACCTATGCAGACGTTAGTTGAGGATTCTGAATCAGACCCTGAAATACAGTCGGTCAAAGAAGCTTTGAACACCAATGTTTGGGATTCTAGAGTCCACAACTATCGTATATTTCAAACTGAACTTTGGACTCATGATGGCATTCTTCTCAGGGGTGATAAAATTGTGATTCCTGTCAGCTTAAGAAAACGGGTTTTAGACGCAGCTCACGAAGGTCATCCAGGCATCGTAGCGATGAAAGGCCGCTTACGCACTAAAGTCTGGTGGCCTAAGATAGATAAGGATGCAGAGGCTAAAGTTAAAAGCTGCCGAGGTTGCACTCTTGTCTCAGCTGGAAACCCACCATTGCCGCTAAAAAGACGTACATTACCGGAACAGGCGTGGCAAGACATTGCAATGGACTTTTTAGGCCCTCTTCCATCAGGTCACTATTTATTGGTGGTTATAGACTACTACAGTAGATATAAAGAAATAAAAATCATGAAATCTATAACCTCCAACGATACTATAAAAGTACTAAAAGAAATATTCTCAAGATTAGGTATTCCATTATCGATTACTGCTGATAATGGGAAACAATTTACCAGCCAGGACTTTAAAGAGTTTTGTCTAGAATCAGGCATAAAATTACTCAGTACTACACCATATACTCCTCAAGAGAATGGTGAAGTTGAGCGCCAAAATCGAGACATTCTTAAAAGATTGCAAATTAGCCAAAGTACTAGATCAAATTGGCAGATGGATCTCTTAGACTATTTGACAATGTACAATAGTACTCCGCATACTACCACAGGAAGAACACCTAGCGAACTTTTTTTTTGCAGGAAATTTAGAGATAAAATTCCTTCTTTAGTAAGAACCAGGAGGGAAGTTGACAGCGAAGTAAGGGACAGAGATTGTTTGATGAAAGAAAAAGGTAAAGAGTATGAGGATCGGAAAAGGAAAGCTACAGATTATGAAATAAATAGGGGTGAAAAAGTTTACGTGAAAAATATGACGAAAGAAAATAAGCTAACTACAACATTCAACCCAATACCTCATACTGTATTAAGTTCTAACGGAAATGAATATAATGTTAAGAATGATGAAACTGGTCACGAATATAGAAGGAACTTGATACATCTTAAAAGAGTAGAAGGTCAATGGCAGATTCAGCAACCAGGGGTTACGGATGAACCAGATACTGATGATAATTTACCTCAACCTTAAAATTAATCGTTGATTAAATTTATATCTATTGAATTGATTTTTGAAATGATTGGTACATAATTACTATTAGAATCTTTGTTGATTGTGGTATTGTTTAATTAATGTTTGTTATTGATGATTATACAAAATCTCAGAAAAAGGAAGAGGTGTGACGTACTAATAAAGGGCAAGCCGTGCGCGAGCGTGCGGCGGAGTGAGGGTAGGCATTATTATCGCCGACCCCGGCCGAGCGGACGTGAGCGTGTAGCTTGGTGAATTGTTTAGTGTGTTTCATTGGATACTATCTAGAACCCCAGGACACCACAGACAGTAACTACGATACTGAATTCCATGCACATTACATAAGGAATATCAGAAAGTACACAAACACGTAGTCAGGAGGTAGCTATAAAACGTTAATATTGGCAACACAGCATTATATGCATAGTTGTTTAATAGCAACAATAGTGTTACATTACGGGCACATTTGCGTCGGATTACTAAACTGAGGCTGAACGTAAAAACTAACCGTTTGGTCGCGGCCTGATGCAATTCGACTTACTTTCACTTCCTACCGATGAGTCCAGACTTGTCTCCGACTGGACGGTGCGGTGTAGCACCTGTTGCCCGCGACTTCGCTCTTCCTTCCGATGTGTCTTTAAACATCACAATTCCTTCACCCAGCGCGCGACCTAAACTCCACTATAAAAGGGGTACTCGCACTCGCCTCAGCGGAACGCTCGCCCCTCCATCTAATCTCTCGCGAGCATCAAAACGAATCGTTGCTCTAATTTGATTTGCTCGAGAAATAACACACTTTCACTATTATTAATATTAGCGAGCGAGGACGCGAGAGTGATGACTTGATGAGCCGCCATCGCGCCGCGACCTCGATGCGGGTCACCCGACCACGTCAATAGGCACGTCCACTGGGCGTTGTTGCGAAAATACTCGCACCACATTCCTTACTCACACTTATTCGGGGAAACTATCTGTTAACGCGAAATATGCAAAGACAACCTCAAATATTGAGTTATTTTATTTCAAGTAATTGAAGCAATGCTTACAGTGAGTATTTCGAGAATAATAACGTATTACATAATTCTCATCTTTTGTTGTGAATGAAAAAATAATTTAAGAATGTAAATTCGTATTTTAAATGTGCATATTGTCCGATACAAATATTACGTTACGCTGTTATTACTTAACAATGCCTTCAACATATACCTATTTTGTTAATATCCAATATTCGCACTGTCTGTATTCTAATGAGCCTATCCGTAACTGGAACAAAAATCCTAAAGCCGTGATCAATTTTCTTTGAAGGCAAACCTCGAACACAAGATTCGTCTACGAACAATAACATCCACCCGAAGGTGGGCGGCGCGGCGCGGACACCATCGACAACCTTTACAACTCCCGGCCGGGACTAAATCACAATATTTATTTCAACGTGAAAAGAAAAGCCGCAGTAATATTGTCCCGACGTAATTGTGCCGAGTTGGGCGCCCATTATCGACAGCCGGAAGAGACGCCCTTTACAGCAATAATACAAGGAAATGTGATTCGCGTGATGCCACAGATTATAATTTGCATGATAGAAGGTAGTTACGAGAGTAATCTAAACGAACCCGTTAAATAGACGCGTGACGCGATGAATTAACAGGAACAGTTTAGAATCTGTTGGAGTCGCCAAAACTACTCCTGCAGTGCGGTTACTGATTAATTGGGTAGCTGGCACAAATAAATAGGGAGCGAATTGAGTCCGTCCTCAAAAAGACAATTTGCTAACATGATATCATCCGAAACTAACTTGGTCATCCGCAGGTCTATTATCCTCCGCAAGCTTCTCGGGCATAAAAAAATGTTAATTTCTAATATTCTTTTGCAATTAAAACGGTATACAGACAAGGCGAGCGCGGCGAACATGTTCAGAATGTGATGGATTAGACAAGAGATGGCGGTATCAGGTTTGCTTGCGGACAGTTAATCTATTCAAGCGAAGTTGACTCGTATGTAAATGCAGTAATTGTCGTTATGATGCGACTGCCGGCGCCGGTGTCCGATGCAGTTGCCATGCGCCCGCGCCGGACGAGCCTGCTTGCGATGCGCCGCGCGGCGCGGCGGCGGCACGCCATGCGCCGCGAGACGCACGCTTGCAACACAGCACACCTCTCCACCAACCGATGTATTAACATGGATTATTCGCGATTCACGACGCGCACCGACAATTATGTTGCGCAAGTATCCGCATTCGAGTACGAAACTTTTATATTCGCCACGCGCCTCGCGTTACTCCTGCATCGATAATTCAGTGGTTTTAATTGCAACAGCTACGCTATGGACGCTTGGTCTCTAGATATCACTATTATTATAAACTAGCAGCGCCCCGCGGTTTTACCCGCGGGGCGGGATAAAATGTAGCCTATAGCCTTCCTCGATAAATAGACTATCTAACAGTGAAAGAATTATTCAAATCGGTTCAGTAGTTTCTGAGATTAGCGCGTTTAAACAAACAAACAAACAAACAAACAAACAAACAAAACAAACTCTTCAGCTTTATAATATTAGTATAGATACATAGCTAGTTATAAAACTAGTTATGATGTTTGTCACCGGCGATCTGCATACAATGGTGTGGTGCGGCCGTGAGCAGCCTGGCACACGGCGCCCTCCTCACCTACATTGTAGAGATAGTTGATCGAAGAGCGAATGACCCGCGGCCGGAGTCGGGCAGGTGCTGGCCGCGTGAGAGCCTGCGCCTAGCTACAACCCCACGATAATCTATTTCTGGCGCATCTCCAAGGATAACCGGCCTGACTCCCGCACTCGGATACCTTCTTTTTGCATCTATGATACAACAGGTTGCGTTTCGAAATGTTATGCAAAAAAATTGAGAAGAATTGCGTCAGATATCGAAATCCTAGTGCGACGTGTCGTAGGCTGACCCTGGTCTGCCGCGGGGACGCGCCGCGCGCCGGCCCGGCCGCGAGCCTCCTCGTCAGCACGCGCTGGGCTCTAGCCATGGACTTCTCTCACGTTCCGCCGCTGCACATGCCTCGGGCATGATACACTCGTTAAATCAAACGTGCTTCGAGTAGACAATCGATAAGTCATTGCTACAGGATAAACAAAGCGGACGACAGGATCACTCAAGGCGAAACTACGAACCGAGCTCACCGAGGAACATACACACAAATTAATACGCCGCTAACCCTGGACCGATAGCGCATAATAAATTCAATATTCAAGGATCTCCGGTGAAAATTGGAGATTCAACAAATCGGCAGTGAGTCAACGACGTTGAATCACAATATCGGAAGCCTTTATAATTATTGTATTCGGCGACCTCCCATTCAAGTCGGCATCGGCTATGCGGTGTTTGCACAGCGCAGAGTCAACGTAAAACACCTGATGTCAATTAACGCAATATTTTCGCGTAGAGCACGAATATTAACGGCATTGTACAAGAAAAGATAATGCCTGTGAGGGATGGGCACGACCGGGTGCTCGCAGCTGTAGGGACGCGGTGTGGATGTAAGTAAAGTAAAGACTCACCGGTACATAATGTTTTTGGTCTTGTGGCGCGGCGGAGTGTGCGCGTATTGCGGGTGTCGCGTGTCTAGTGCCGAGTGGCGGGGCGCGCCATACCGTGGTTGCGGGGCCGGGGCCGGAGCGCGAGTGCCGGCGAGAGGGCGCGCGCCGCGCCGCCCCGTCCCGCCCGCCCCGCCGCGCCCCGCCCGCTGCACCCACAGTTGCACGACATCGCGCCTGCATCCACACCGACACCCCGCTGCATGGCACACAACACATCACCCTCACCTATGATCAAGAAACCTCCACAAAATCACATTGTAAAACTTTCAATAACTTACATGTGGCATACATTTCAATCACAATTGCCGATCTTATTACATGTTTAGTTTATGCAATCATTATTTAATACTATAATAAGTACTCTCCGGGCAGCTAGCGTCAAATTGGCGGTGTACATGAAGAAGTCAATGTCACTGCTGCAGCGATGCGCCGGCGCAGCCGCGTGTGACGCCCACTGAGCCGCGGCGTCCGCTGCCGCTGCCCTTCAGCTGCTTACTTCATTCATCACATAACGATAGGGTTCCAATTATACCATACTAGACCCAACAAATATCCTCTACTATACCGGACTTTCTGTACTTGATAGAGAACTCGAAAAATTCAGTAAGACACTGGAAAGGACTCAATTATTTGTAGATAGTAGAGTTCAAAAAGACCGAAGATATACATAATATTCCATGCAGAAATAGAAAGGACTTTAATTCTGAAAGAATTCATTAGCTAGAAACAAAAGATAGGTATGACAGTGTCGCAGATTTAATCTAAAAATGCGAACGTGATAAATCATAGTCGTTAATTGTTATTAAGTATTGTCAATGAGAATGGCTGCAATTATGTCCTAACCTACTTACTCTAGGTGCTAACTCATTGATTCGAATGGGATGGGACATAAAGAGCTGTAATTAACAAGTATTATTGCTTCATAATCTTACTCGCTATCTTACTCTCACTGTATTTACGAAACAAAGATTAGTTATCTCAAAGTACCAACTAAACTTAGGTTCAACGTAAACAAGATGTCGATTCCATTAAGCGAATTCAAAATCCACGAACATGTCACACATGTTACACAAACATTATGCCATAAAATTGGCCAAGTTGCAGCTTGTAAGCTCGCTCAATGGGAACGATGCCTTAATGGTATGAAGGATTAGAATTGATGACTAATTGACTTCGTAGTACGAGGTAGTGGCTTAAGTAAGGGAAACAGGAAGGGCCTGTGACTGTGTCCGATCGAGGCATTGTCGTGAGAAGGAGGAACACTCGCCCTAATGAAGCGTGGCGCGCCATTGTTAGTCCGCTCACGTTGTACACCTCGTCAAAACAGAGGATATATTTGCTAACTAATCTCGCTGAATAAGAACGGAACGTTTCCACCAAAATGTTTAAACAAACAAAAGCCCACGATTTTTAACGAAGCTTAATTTAGATTTTGCACCCCTTTCGATGAATTGCAGTTTGCGCCCTTTTCACGTTTTGTTGAGACAGCCTTCCATAAACAGGGCTCCCTGTGTAATGAGTTACCTAATGTATTTTAGTCGACCTGCGTCTATCGCCCCATTTACATAAACAGAGGATTGTTTACCGTAATACAAAGTGGTGCTTGATTACTAATAATCCGTAGCGATTTTGTGATTTATTATGAAACTAGCTGTTAGCGCGAGTCTACCGGCCGTTGCTTTCACGTCAGTTTCAATGTTAATCGACGCAGATTCGATCTTTGTTCCAACACGGAACATCTCCGCGCGCCGCCTCCAAGTCTACAAGGCCAACTTAATATTCTACAAAATATTTTATTTACCTACTTACTTACCTATTTACTCACTCCGATCATATACATACCTTGAAATCAGTTTTTTCAGGTCTTTAATTATTTTGTAAAGGAACTGCATAAAAGACGGTTTGAGCAGCATTATTAAGAATTACAATCACTTAACTCGCGCAAAGTTTCACCTCAGTTCGCACAAATACGGCGCACTGTAACTAGTGCCTTTGGGTATATTACTGTTGTCGCCTGAAAGGCTGAAGCTTTTTTCTCATATCTCCATCGAGAAGTGCGTCATAAAGTCGTGTGAGGAGGGCGCGGCGAGGACTTTCCCCGGGTTTCCGCCAGAACGGGCAATTGGACGACAAATGTACGGACGGATGACCCGGGCCAGTGATGTGCATACACAAACGGGAGCCTCAGTTTAGGCGACCATATTAAACGAGCACGAGCTACATAGATACCGTGATATAGTATAATTAAATGTTCGGTCTGAAACATCACATAGAAGAGCTATTCAACTAATAATTACTTAAAATAATTTTGTATTTCAACTAACTAGCTTTGTTTTGTATTGCAAAACGAAACGATATATTATTTAAGTACATTTAATGATATTGACAACATGCTAACGAAGTCACGGATAATCACATATTATTAATACGCAACATTTGAAGAATACAGACCGACTTCATTCTGTTAAATGTTTCAAATCGATTTTAATATCTATACAATGCCTATAAGATGTAATGAGAGAGTAGATGGAAGTTATTACATTACATTTTAGTACAGGCTCTGAATCAGGTCAATTTATGGAAAAAACAGCTAACAAACCTGAGTTCGATGTTTAAAGTTACGTTTAATGTAGGCCATACACGTTACGGTGCACAGGAGATGCGTAACTGTACAGGCATGCCTGCGCAGGTCGACCAAAGAGTGTGTGTGGTTCGGTTCATCGGAACGCCCGTACGTATTCTAATGACGTTGATACCTGAATTTATTAGTGAGCACAGCATTTGTGGTCACTATGAAATGTAACAAATTCCGATCACACGCGCCACATACTGCACTCGTTGGTTAATTAGCGGGTCGTCAGCCTCTTATGTCACTGCCTCTTCACGTAACACCTGACACTGGCTGTACTCGTACTACTCACTGCTTGTTTTCAGTTTTTTCAGTGGGTTGGCAAATATTCATGTGGATTTAACACAGTAGTTAGCTGCTACTAAGAACCAGTTAATGTTATTACTTAATTGTAACTTTATCATGTGTAAAGGACAACGTGGACCTCACGACAATTACGCCGACTTAAGGCCTTTCAGTTAATTATTTTCAGATAAGAAAAGAGCCAATAAAATCGTAGCATATAGGCCGCAACCCTAATCAAGGGATCTATGTATTATTTATAGAAAAGTATTTTCGGGAAAAATGCCTCATTGACTTCCGAATCCTTTTTATTTATTTTTTTGAGTAGGAGAAATGCATTTATGCATCCCCGGCAGTTCGGGGAAACGACCGGGGTATGTGGGACTCGTCCCGACGCGATCAACGGGCCGGGAAATACCCACTAAAACTCCTACTGTGTTCCGTCGTCAGCGGCTCGCTGACAAGAGTTGCGGGGCTACCTTGCGGCATTCCTCCGCTTCTCCAGTCGCGCCGACAGCTCGCGTTGACGAGCACGCCTCGGAGGAAAGGGAGTGCAACAGCACCTACCCCCATCTCTCTCAGGCGGCGTGCTTGGAACACTTAGCACGCCGTCTACCTTCGTAGGGCCTCGCTCACAGTAAGTCCATCTCATCCATCTCTTACTGCGAGGGAGGAGTCAGACTTCCCACATCTTACTACCGAGGCCCTGGCGTTGAATACATCGGGTCGAGAGGCGACCCCGGTGCCTTCTTCGTGCTTGGCGGAGCGGGAGAGCAAGAGGATTTGTCTCCCTAGCCCGTTCTGCGACTTCTCTTTCAAGGATGGCCTGCTCCGCAAAGGAAGAGACCGCCTCCCAGGACTGCTCGTCGCCAACCATCTTGGCTAAGACGGCCGGCAAGGAGATTGACTTCCGAATCCTCGACTATACATATCTGTCGTCCTTATCATACTGTGCTCTCGGTGTCATCGATGTCCATCCTCTCAGATATTACTGGAATATTCTGAATGTTTGACGTAAACGCGCAGAAAATTTGCTCCATAAGGGATCCGTAACGAGAGGTTTGCTGAAAGTGTTGAAAGAGTTCCCGCGGGGGTACGGTGCGGCGGACCAGACACGCGTGGGAAGAGGAACGGCTCGTATCTGCGTTACTTGGATACGCGTTCAAAAAAGTTTTAACTCTTGAAAAGATAATATTCTAATCCTATTGTGGTGAATTCAGTTTTTTCTACTTAGTGTTTTTGTTGTTTATACACCGTGGATCAAACATATTGATAGAGATACTTTATATTCATCCATGCGAAGAAAGGTACATAGGTACCTACTTCGCAAAGTTTCGCATTTCATACATAGGTGTTAGTTGTAGAATTAATATGGAATGCATATGTATATTTAAATAATTACATTGCTGGTGATGTCCAGGTCTTAATTAATATGGTTAATGTTCTAAAAACTTTACGCTTTCATAGTTTCAATATATATCGGAACTAATTAGGCCAGCAGTACTCACATTTTAAAGATACCTACGTAATTTTAAACATATTAATCCTATTAAGAAGTAGGTACTGCTTAAAGGTAACAAGGCACTATTTCACTGTTGGAATAAAACAATAGAGACTAGTGATCTATCGGACCGACCACCATGGGATCAAACTAAAGGACGACCTCAAATAGTTTCATACAATTCCGTCGGTGACGTTTAGTTCTTTGAGGAACTCGCGCTCTTTTATTTACACTTGAAATTTTCAAACAATGAATATGAGTTATTTTCAGAACTATACCTATAGTTGCTAGCACTAGACATATAAAATATTACTTAATGGAAATAAATGATGTGCGACATAATTAAAAACGAATATGTACATAGTTTTAATTCAATAAAAGTATCGAAAACAAACACAATCTAGCTCAGCGTTACCTAGTAATACTTAGGACATTTCAGCGTGTAAGCAACTAGCCAAATAGCTGAGTGAGATGCGTGGCGTGATGCAACTGTGATTGATGATTCAGCCCCCTCCGGCACGTGCCTACCAACACACTGCATACGTTTGAATATCAAACATTTTTCTTACTTTTCATAGAGTAATAAATCCCTATAAAGAAACTAGGTGACTATTACCTACTCTCTTTTTGTAACATGCATATCTATAAAGTAGAATAAACCTGAGTAAACCTGAATAAGATCTATATTTATAAATACATATTTTTGAAGTTGTTTATTGTTTAAAATATTCTTACTAGTACGAGTTACTATGAATATTTATCCAAAATTTTTACATTTAGCCAATAAAAATAGTAAACAAATAGCGCATTATTGAAATATTTGTAGGCATTGTGATCAGTTAGATAATACCTATGCCAACAATGGCTTGTTGTGGAGATGTTGTGCCAACAATGGGAGGATGCACTCGTGTTGTCTCACCCCCCTCCCCTCCCCCTACGCTTGACATTCATCTTGAGTAACACACGTCGTATCATTTACCTTCAGAATGATAAATGTTTAAATTGTCATCTAATAGTTAAACACAGTCAGAGAGTTCCCATTCAGTTGTGTTTCGACATCATCATCTGCTCAGTGACGCGCTCATCTAGTTGTGAACTCCACTGAGCCACGTGAGTCACAAGGACTTATAGGTAATATTGATGGCTACAAAGTATATAACGAACAGGAAACTAGCACGTCTCTCTAATTTGCAACAAACCCATTAAGAGCCGGCCGCCTCTTGGCGACTTCCTTACGTCGCGTTTCAGATTGAAGAAGTAATAAATAAATAAATCATTTATTTGACACAAATATTTGTACATTAGATAACTTACAGAAAATACAAAAATTGTTATCAGTTATAAAATCGATTGTAAGTATAAGAACTCTTAAAAAAAAAACTCTGGTGACCAAATTAAGAATTAACTTGTGTTATATCTTATAGTTAAATCTTAATAATCTTAAAGTAAGTACATAGTTGAGTTGGGTAGCTTACCTAATACTTATTAAATAATTAAATTGGCACGTATTAATACAAATAACTAATAATTTCCTCTTTCAAAGCAGTATTCATTCATTAATTTTAAGTTTAAGTGAACCAATTTGTAATTGGTCCGTCCATTAGTTGAGGGAAGGCCCTCGAGGGCAGACTGTAGAGCGTGATTGAAGCTCCGTCCTACATCTGACTCACTGGATATTGTCCTCGTCGTCCGCCCTCCCCCTCCCCCGACCTTGCCGCCCTCTGAAGCACTACGGAGGAAATGAGATTGTCAACAACAACTTAGTTGAATCCAGATTCTTTACGCACCTCAGAAATAAATTGGATCACAAGTTAATTAGCTAAAATTAAGGTCACGTAGTATCGGCGCCGGCGCCTGCCGCGGCTGGTCGCCGGACACCGCACCACACGACTTGAGATGCTTTCTTTTACCGCGCTCTCTTGAGACAATGGCAAAGAAGTATCTCAGCACAACTCATACTAAAGAAATACAAATGTAAAACTCGTCAAAGGCCTTTTTTTACAAATTATAAAGTACTTCATTATTATAAAGTACTTCATTGCCAACGAAAATAAGATCAAAAAGCTTTTTTGGAAGTACCTAACTAAGTTTTATGAAAGCTTCTTTTTAACTAACCATTATAAAAATATGAATATTCCTTATAGGAATGTATGTAGGGTAAGAATGAATGTTTGTAGGCTTTATCCTCGTCTGGTGGTGTGCCGAGGTGTCGGCGGCGCGCCGGCGACAGCGGCCGGCCCGGGACCGTAATAGTTAACAACCATTACGTGGACCCCGACCCAATCACACGCGATGGGCTCCACTTTTTATTGGAACCGCTCGCAATCCGATCGCGAACCAATTTCATGGCGCCCAATCGCAGATTCAAACTCATAAAACATTACTCAAACATTTGGCTTCGGTAAAAATTACCTCCTGTATGTAATAAAATAACAGTATGTTTTTGCGTGTTGCGAAAATCTACATACGGCACAACTTCCGTCCTATTCTAAACTATTATAAAAACGGAGGTTCTCAAAGCGGTTAATGATTTTTGATTAATGATTAGTATGATCCCGAGGCTCTTCTCGCATAGTCACGTGTGCCGTGGCCCGTACGGCCCAGCAGGGCGCAGCTGCCGCTTCTCGATCGATGCCGCCCGCCCAGCGCGCCGCCCGCCCCCGCGCCTCGCACCACTTGCACTTGTATACATATTTCGACACAACAACAATACTCATCATCTTAATTACAAAGTCAATCTGTTCTAAGATGGTTTGGTCCGAACTCATTTTCGAGGAATCTTAAAATGTATACCTATATTATGACATGTTTAATGACCATCAGGAGATTAAATAGTGTTTAATTATAAAGTTAGAACAAAATGTATATCAAACTTATTATAATATTTATCTACCTACTGTTGTATTTTGTCATGTCAATTACACTATGTGATCGATTTACTTCGCACCCGAGCGAAAGCAATTTCAAAACAAGTGAATTCTGAATCGGACTCACATACCTACTTGTACCGGAGGTTCCGTACAGTAAAATAATCAGTAGGTACTGTTTCATAGGGCCTAAATATTTTTGCGTTTAAATATAATCAAGGGTACTCTTATAATTATGTACTTGTCCTTCTGGCCCTAGTTTTCATCCAATATCATAATTAACTAGTCCGATAACACCCGATAGTCCCTTCAAAATGTTTATGTCGTCTCAGAAGTTGTCACAACAGTTGTGACTTCTGGCATGCCTAAAGCTCGAGTCTTCTGGCAAGCCTAAAGTCTCGAAATTGAAATAAGTAATGTAATGTTCACCTGATTGTATGTAGTTCAAATCTTGAGGGTTATGCGTCAATGGGTAGTTCGCTATCTATTCCTTTAATGCTCCTACGCAGTGCTGCTTATTATAATCTTGATCCACACCCTACCCTACAAGCAGAGCTGCAGACATCCGGGTGTTCATATAGATAACAAGGGTAACGCAGTGTTACTACGGAACCCTTAAATGCGGGGAATACCCATTAAATAGCTTGTTAGACTAAAAATGTAATTCGTTTCAATGACGTGGTAGATATATCGCTGATTTATTTAATGCTATTATTTGAAATTGATGTTACAAATAATGTCAAGTCAGATGCTGCCTAACCTGGTAATAATTTGGTGTAGTAGGCAGTTACTAGGACATTAAAATCAACTACAAGAATGTTATAACTAAACAAGTATAATTTGAACTTCTACTGTTTCGTAGGTACTCGTAATTAATATATTATTTTCTGTTCAATTCGCATCGCATATCGTAACATCGGGATTGATAGGACTTTGCCCTGCAATCATACCAAATTCGTGATCTTCCCAGACATTTATTTCTTGTTTTAACAATTACTCCACAAAATAATCATATAGTGCAAACTGATCATGGTAGTCATGTTTCCTGAATCCAACGCCTGACAAAATAATTATAGCAACAACAAAAGATAATCATTATGACATCGCGGAGTAACGGTTGAATGAAAAGCGTATAAAGATATGTGAAATCATTATGATGTTCATTTATTATATCGTTTGTCCTCTCTGCATGAATAAAGGGCGAGTAATGTGAAAATTAATAACAAGTCAGAGCCGCTGAGGACACCTCTCGAGGAGTCGGCCCACTTCCGGCCGGGGACCTTCACGACTGCTTCTCAACTATATTCTACTTTGCTAAAATACACCTTACGACCAAGTACTTAGAGATTAAGTCGAGCTGGACGAGAAATGTACCTTATTTGAGAAATGTTTTAGAACACTTTATACTTGTTGAAGCATTTGAAATAACTCTCCAAACTCTGTTCAGAATTCAGATGTGATTAGATTGGAGTAAAGTTTCAGTTATTTCTCGACGGATATTGCTCATAAATACACTTCAAGGAACTAATAATACTATGACCTGTGCCCCCAATTCATTTGATCTATTCGGAGAAGACTACAGTCACTCAGCATCATGTATTTTTTCCTCGTGTTTTCCGGTTCACTTCTGTGACTCAGCCACTAGGCACTAAACTCTCAAAATATTTTATTTGTTGATATATGATTTGATGACATGAGAAAACATTCACTTATGGTGTGACATAATAATGTGTTATCTTGTAAAATAGTGTCAAATAAAATTTATTCGTTCTCAGTACAAAAAAATACAATTACACAAAAAAGTAAAAGAATCGCTGAGGACAGGATTCGAACCTGCGCGGGTAGAACCCATTGGATTTCAAGTCCAACTCCTTAACCACTCGGACACCTCAGCTGTGGCTGCAGGCTCGAAATTTCGGTAGTAACTCACACATTGTTTTATCTTTGTTAACTATAACAATAATTATAATCATTATTACATAATTACTAGCTGTTGTACCCGTTCCCGCGGGAATTTCGGGATGAAAAATAGATGTTGGCCGATTCTCAGACCTACTCAATATGCTCACAAAATTTCATGAGAGTCGGTCAAGCCGTTTCGGAGGAGTACGCGAACGAACACTGTGACACGAGAATTTTATATAATATAAGAGATGTACTTATGTAGGTACCAGCTTCATTTTTATTTTTTATGTATTAGTAATCAATTTGTAATCTCACTGCATTACATTGCAATAAACATTCAATACAATGCAAAAAGTAGTTCTCACATACGATGAGGTGTATCATTTTGCAAATGGTAAGGAATCCGGGTCGTCAAGAGCACGAGAACATTCCAGAAAACGCGGGAAGAGGCGGCCGGCCGCGTGACTCGCGAGAGTGCAGCCCCCTGCCCCGGCGCCCGCTCGGGCACTCGACCGTGGTGCATTTGATGAACTCGCGATTACAAAGCGACCTTTGATACTGGAAACCTGTGCTGGAAACTGTACTGCTTTTCCTGTTTAAGCCCCAGCAAGTTTTTAAATTGTTATAGGTACGGAATGAAAATCATCTTTTGTCGTTTATCAATAAAAAATACGATGTACGAATCATTGAGTTTGATGAATTGAAATTCAAATGATCTCAATGAAAATGTTTGAATTAATATACGTTTAGCAAAGCTAGATTTTTTCGAAATAAAATAAGATTACAGTATTATTTTGTAGGTACCAATGCTTAAAGCCGTATATATTCTAAGGCTTAAACCTACTTTTTTCAAACAATATTGTTTTTTTTTATACAATAGCAAGGTAAATTTGAAGGTCATTTATTATAATGCGAGATAAACCTACATAAGTTACAGTCCGGCAAGTATAACTTGGCGCGGCTGTGCGCCACTGTGTTCAATGTCAATGTACTTTTATAACTGCTTCTCGTGTACCAATTTTTATCACTTTAGGCATGATGATAGCACAGTAGTTAGCAAAATATTTGTAACGATTTTTATTAAGAACTCGGAAGTTTCAAAGTGAATTTTCAAGATGACCGTTTTAGTTCCTCAAATCGCCACCGCCAACTTATATAAGTATTTAATTGATAATTGAATGCGATTTATTGGCGTACTTATAGTTCCGTTTTCACACATATTCAGTTTGACTGTAAAGTTGAGAACGAGTTCATCAACTCAACTGTTATTTATAAGTACTTATTATTCAAAGCAGAGAGTGTCAAAGTGTACCCGGTGTACCCCACTTATGCTGAGGCCACACTACCGTGATATGCCAATAATTATTGCCATAACTTAAACAATACCTAGGTGTAACCACGATTTATGGCCATAATTTTACAATGCCAATCAATATGGCAAATGGCGGTAGACAATAGCTCCGGCGGCGGTCTTTTTTCGCACATCAAAGAAGATTACCGCAGTAATATATCCACTGAAACGACAGCTGTGACAACTGTCAACACCTTGAAACGTCCACGCGCGCGATCGTGTTGAACCGCGTCGAGCGCCCCATGCCATTACCGATTCAAAGTATTTTTTCTAGCAAACTATTGCAGCTATGGCAAAGTAAAAAATACCAGTTTATAACTGAATAATTAAGGAATCGAAATATGTACTAATTATAGTACAATAATTGAAATTCAGATTTGTGGCCACACTACCGTTTGTCCAGTGTGCAATATGAGCTCACCGGCGACGCACGTATCGACTGACATGGAGTGGTCAAATGAAAAAGCGCTCGAGTAGTTTTTGGAATTAATCCAATCCGAACCGTCTCACAGTGTGCCGCCTAGTATAAGCTGGCGGGACAAAAATATTTTATGACTTATTATAGTTGTATAGGTCTTTTCTAAGTATAATATCCTGTATTAAAAGAAAATTTGTTAGATTTTGTTGAATTCCATTTTTCATTTAACTTCGATGACAGGCTAGAAGTTTTCATCATAAGTTTTCTTAAAATTTCATCAGAAACATCTTTTAGACAATGTTTTTCGCATAAGGCGTCAAATATGCGAGTATTTCTTTCGTTTTTTTCGTGTTTTTCACCCATTCTTCGAAAAAGTCAAGTTTCGTCATAGTTATGACTTGATCTGGAAAAAAGACAATAAAATTACTCACGGGCCTTTTCGGGATCAAGAATATGTATGAAACTATACTCAAATGTTGTATTTACAACATACTTAAAAATTAAGCTGGATACATAAGGATACAAAAAGTTGCATCCCTTTAAATTTCAAAAATATAAATAAATCTACAAAATTTCTCTGCACACATTCAAACTCATAGAACACAATTAATTTAAGGTATTTTTGTAAAAAAAATGTACTTAAAATAAGTATACATACCTTCTACAGAATGTTCCATCACAAATTCTAGATTCACTTTTTAAATAATTTTGAGAGATGTAATCACAAGTGTGCGTAAAATGCAAATGATTTGCAAATGCAAAACAACTTTCCTTATCATTTACCTTGCACCCGTAATTAAGGACCTTAATTAGGTGATTAGCGTAATCTATTGTGTGTTTTCGGTACCTGGAGGGGGTTGTTTACAAGTTGTTAACACAAGTTCCTGGAAATTAGGACTTTGATTTTGTCCCGCCAGCTTATACTAGGCGGCACACTGTGCGTCTCTTTGGGATACCCGACAGAAGAACCATAAAAATCGTAGTGTACAAAATGATGCCTGGCGTCGGATCAAACAAAATTTATCATTTCCAAGTACGATAGATGATTTGAAAAAGAAAAAAGAATCCTTGATGAATTATTACCGAAACTATCTAAATAAATATAAAAAATCATTACAGTCCGGAGCGGGAACAAGTGAACCTCTTGAAAAAGGGATATTTTTACCGCCTAATTTATTGACATATCTAGGTAAACTCTAGTGTAACCACACCAGTTCATGCAGTAATTTAAACGATAATTTAATGTCATAATTATTGCGGTAACAGCCCGGTAGACGGTAAGGTAGTGTGGCCTCAGCATTAGCGAAATTCATATCGATTTCTTCTCTATGAAACAGCGGTGTCCCGACGAATAGATAAAAAGAAATCAGCAGGCGGGTTGAGAACTGTTCTCTTTTTTGTTGGTGGGGTAAAATCACACCTGGGTAAAATTAATTCGCCTTGGAGGTTGTAGTGCATCACGTACCTACCTAGTGAATCACTAGTGAATAGGTAGTGGTTCTATAGAAATATTTTAACACCTTGCTTCTGATGTTTTGAATGTCACTGTCACTGTCGGGTTTATTATGATGTCAAATATGTCAAAATAAATATCTTCCAAAATCATCCAGTCCATTCCATCCATTTATGTTTTGTTTGTATCGAAAAAATAGACAATCAACCCAAAAAAAACGCCATAATAATCGAAACTAGTCATTTTTACATCTACCTATTCAAATTTGTGGAGCGTATTGATATCAGTATAAAATGTATTTAATAAATAACGACAGCAGCGGCGTTTACGTCGTGTGCTGTGATACTGTGTGATAGGTGCGTGGTGAAGGGTAAAACAAAGCAGCATTAGGCAACAGAATAGTGCAAAATGCCTTGCGAAAGCTGTGCGATTCAGTTTAGCGTGTTCAAGAGGAAGCGTGCGTGCAGCGAGTGCGACCGGTTGTACTGCAGCGGGTGCCTGCGGCGCGGCGGCGGCACGATGTGCGCGCCCTGTCGGCTGCTCTCGACGCGCCCGCTCACGCGGCAGAACATCGCTAACCTCAAGGTGCGGGACCTGCAGTGCTTCCTGCAGCGACAGAACGTCTCCACCAGGGGCTGTGTCGGTACGTCGAACACACCACACACAACTACAACATACTGCTATTATCTATATCTGACCACAACACCACTCTGTGGTTACACACAGTCTCTCTTCAATGCAGTCATAATGTTTGCTGTTTACCATAGGACACATCACCCAACTTTCTGTCACTTTGGTTAGTTCGGCCACTATCACCTATCTATCTATTTAATAAATAAAAGTATTATAATCTGATTTTATTAATAACAAATTGAAATTATGTGATTATTCATCATTGTGCAAGAGTTATTGTGTGAAGTTGTTAAAATTTATCATTGATTAAAAATGACCTTGATTGATAATAAATGTATTGTGTGTAAAACATTTTGCAATGTATGTGGTCAGCACTAGATTCAACAAGTAGTCAGTCATGAAGTCAACAATACAGACAAGCAAGACCTTTGCTAGTTCAAGCATATTTTTAAGGGATGTGAGTCTTGATTTAGTCTAAATTATAGGTGAGGCATACATATATAAATTTGCTATTTCTGAATTAGCATGGTTGTAGAATTCTCCTGATTACTTATTGTATTTTTATCATGTGATATTTCAGAGAAGGAGGAGCTTGTGACCCTGTGTGTGTCGCACGTAAACAGCGCGTCGTACCGGCGGCGCGGCGGCGCGCGCGGCGCCGGCGCGTTCAGTTCCCTGAAGGGCATCACCAACAACATCAACGAGTTCATCAACTCCGCTTTCGACATCCGCACCGCCCCGCCGCCGCAGGCGCAGCCCCCGCCGCAGCCTCCGCCCTCATGTACTGGTCATAACCTGACAATTATAAAAATTTTCATGAAGATCCATTTTAAATAATGCTGAATATGATAATTTTTCGCATGAAATACACAAAGATTAGCATAATAATTGTTGTGTGTAATCAAAAGTCCTCATTCCAGGTGGTGGGTGCTTCAACTACAACAATGTGCAGCCTCCACCGGGCGGCGCGGCGCCGCAGCCCGCGCGGCCTGAACGGTTTACAACCACACCAGGTTTGACCATTGCGTTTTGCAAGAGTCACTTTTGCAATGAAGTTGTAAATTTACAGTAGGTCTTAGAAGGCACTAAATATAATGAGTCCGGTGTTGCTGTCAGGTGGTCAGCGCGACATCTTCGTGCCGGTGCCGGCGGCGGCGCCGTCGCCCGCGCAGTCCCCGACCGACGGCACTCCGGTAGAAACCGCCGACTGCTTCGAGATTGAGGACCTCGACGACGCCGGCTGGGAGTTCGTAATGCGACCCGCCGACCCACTGCCCAATGGTACCCTCATTTCTTACATAATATCATAATTGTAATGGGATATCGACATCGACCCAAACTTCATTATCATAATATGTCTGTTGAAAATTTAGATTCCGAGGTGCTAATGAGTTCGCCGGAGTGCTCGGCGGGCGGCGCCACCGGCCCGCGACCGGAGCCGCGGCCGCCGCCCGCAGCGCCGCCGCCCGCCGACCTCTCGCCGCCGCCCGCCGCGGCCGCGGCGCCGCCGGCCTGCCGCTCGTCCGTGGACGCGGCGTCGGGCTCGCCGCTGAGCGCGCGCTCCACGTCGGAGCTGGAGCTGCGGCCGGGCGCGGCGCGCGGCGACACGGCCAGCCTGCCCGAGGAGGGCGCCGGCCGCGAGCTGGACGTGCGCCTCGAGGACATCGGCAGCGAGGCGGAGCTGGAGGCGCTGAGCGTGCGCCAGCTGAAGGCGCTGCTGGTGCGCGGCTGCGTGGCGTACCGCGGCTGCGTGGAGCGCGGCGAGCTGGTAGCGCTGGCGGCGCGGCTGTGGCGCGCGCGCGACGCCGCCGACGACACGTGCCGCATCTGCATGGCGGCGCCGCTGGACTGCGTGCTGCTGGAGTGCGGGCACGTGGTGGCGTGCGCCGCGTGCGCGCGCCGCCTGCCCGAGTGCCCGCTGTGCCGCGCCTACGTGGTGCGCGCGGTGCGCATCTTCCGCTCGTGAGCCGAGCCGCTCCTCCACACAACGATTCGGTCGTCCTCCAGTTTTCTATATTCCGCCATCTTTGCCGTATCCGACTGCCTGTTGTAAATTGTTCAAGTATACCTATTTTTCGTTGTACTTTGGAGAGGTCGCGACGCATGCCTCGCATTACCGCTCTCTTCATGTCATAGGAGATAGATGTATACCGAGGGTGGAGTGTTCGATGTGTGTGTGTAAACGCGTGACATCCTGCATGACGGGAGTCTAAATTAACTGTAAATATGTAAGTGTAGTTGAACGCGGGCTGTGTATCGCTTAGGGTTCATATCGGTATTGTATTGTTGAGAAGTATTGCTATTTAAATACTTGCATGACAAAGTTATTTTTATTCAGTTTGACTAAATACTATTAAAACAAAAGCAGTTTGTTTTAAATTATAATATAGTGACATATTTTTTATATGAATGTAAACCCTGAACCGACTCCTTCCCCGCGGCTGCCTCACCAGTGCTGGGGGCTCGGCGCCCGCTGGGTCATTTCTCTTTGTGTAGGTAACAAACTGGTCTTTCGATATTTTATTCACTATTTTCTTGCCATTGACTAATTACTATGCAAATGAATGTACATAACTTATCTAAAATACCTATTTTACATTCTTTTCGATTCGTTCAATTATACTAAATAAAACGTAAACACGTAAATTTTTGTAAAGATATTTAACCACTTGCCTTCATTTGCATGGTTAAAAAATTACAGGGTGGCTTTTTTAAATCGGTGACTAGGGGCAAGTCTGAATCTACAAGTTACGAAGATTTTATCTTGTCACTTGTGTGATTTGATTTTAGAATGTCACTGATTTTAGAGAAAAGAAAAACTGCGTCACATTTTTTCGAAAAATGCAAAAATTGGATGAAATAAGAAAAATAACATGAATTTCCAATAAAACATTCGTACATACATATTTCGATGACCTTTAATTTAATCGACCAAGTTAGCAAAAAATGGATCGTTACAACGACCCTTATATATTGGTAAAGTAAAAATACAGGGTGTTATTTTTCCACATTTTATTCGAAGCAAGCGTTTTTTCAAAAATTAATAAATGCGTTTTTATTGTCACTAAAATCTAAGGTAAAGTTGCTAAGAAATGATTTTCGTATCTTATAGTTTCAACTTTACCCATACTGACCATTTTAAAATAACCTCCCTGTATAAGTATTTAAAATTATTACTTATTTACATACCTACGGGTGTAATATATTGTGTAATTAATTAGATTAAACTAATCGATTCCGACTTGATCTCTTGGTTGTTTGTTAATATGGCGTAAGATACGTCAATAAAAAATCCATAAGGGCCGTCATACAGTTGTATGGAGGGTGCCTCACGCACGTGGTATCTGCTTGGTTGCGCAACCAATTTGTTGTCGGCAACCGAATCACTCGTTGGTGAGGCACAACCATGGTGTCCTCTCGATGCCCAACGATGTAATGTAGGTAGACTTAATGTATCTATTGTGAATATTGTGATTTGTATACTTCACATGAACTGACAGTATAATGAAATGGTGTTCACTACGCCTTGCCGCCGCCAACACACAGTCAAACTGTGCTCCTTGTAAATACATAATGTTATGTTAAATAGGTAAATGTTAATGAACAAAATGTAATATTTTATCCAAGAAATAAACATTCAAATATTTGTTACGTCTTTTATTAATAATAGCAATAGCTTAAAAACATAGTTCAGTTCAATATTTGGCAATGCGATATCATTATAGTTTTTTTCACAACCGGGTGTAATAAAGTATGTAAATATATGATCAGTATGTACGGACTGAGCGTAAACATATCTAAACTACGCTTATCTGGCGTATGCGTAGTTTAGATACAATTTCTGGTGTGCCAATGGTTAAAGGTCTTACGATACTTTAAGGGGTAGCGCATAAACCCTTCATAAACCGATCAATTCGCACCCGTGTTCGTAAAGTTCAGTCGCGTCCCAGCTGGTGCGTGACGGCGGGCGGGTCGACGCGGAGCACGGTGCGCGCGGGCACGAAGTAGCCCTCGTAGTGCGCCTCCGCCGGCGTCGTGTCGTAGTGGTAGTGCCCGCCCGACCCGTGCGCGCTGAACCCGTGGAAGTGCTGCACGCGCAGGTCCAGGTCCTGGGAATACCAATGGAGACGATTCATATTTTTTACTACGATTTTTATTTTTTCTGATTTTATTTAGTTTTGATTAATTTGTGTTTGCAATATTTATGATACAGAATGATAATTTCCAATTAATAAATGTGGTTAAACTTAATGTCAGAACTTTTACATTGCTTGAAGGTCTCGTTTCTAATATTCATGTGTAGTGTATACGGGTAGTTGTTACCAAGTCGCCGGTGACGAGCGTGCCGAGGTGCACGAGCGGCGCGGTGACCTCGAAGTAGTGCAGCCATGAGTCCACGTCTTCGTCGCTCGTCAGTGGCGTCTCGGAGAAGTCCGGCATCACGTGGAACTTGGCCTTGCCTGAGCGCAGTAAGAACGTACCGCCCAAGCCTGCAAGGAGTTACAGGGTTTCAGGTGAAAAAGTGATATTTGATTAGACAGTTTATTTATCTAACATCACACAAAAAAAACTTAATACTACCCCGTTTGAAATTCTTAAACAAGAGGGTGAAAAATACCTATAAAAACTCTATTGTGCGGCCACAGTGAATGCGCGGTGGCTTACGCGGTGACTTACGCGGTGGCTTACGCGGCGGCGGCGGCGGAGGTGGCCACACTGAGGCGCGAGCTCTAGTAGCGATCAGATGTATATCAGGGGTTGCAAACAATTTTCGATCAACAATACACAACTAGATTTCGGGTCGGCGCAAATAATACGTCAAGGTGCTTAACGCCTCATTTATTCAAAAGTTGCAAAAATAATGGCCGGAAAAACAATTTAACGGCCGGAGTGTCTTACTTTCGGTAAGTACATGTAGAATAAGTTATATTTTAAGCTAACTAATAAATAATATCAAATTTTGAAAAAAAATACTGTTTTGAAGTCACCGATACAAATGTTTGGCCAACGTTGGCGCAAATTTTGTGAAACAGAACAGCAAATCCATGGAGTAGATTTGTATTGAAGTAATAATTTATTTGTTACCAAAAGTTCCGGGGAGCGAAATCCGAAAATATTGAACGTGGAGTAAAAAAGTGCGAGAACCAAGCATGAATGTATAGATGTGGAATTTAAGTGATATTATTATTATTTTTTTTGGCTGTGGTTCGAGGGAACTAAATAAAAGAGTGGCTCACTTTTCAAATGAGACCCTAAGCACCTAGACGTATTATTTGCGCTGACCCGAAATCTAGTGTGTATTGTTGATCGAAGCCATTTTACGTCAAAACGCCGAGCGGTAAGACCACTGGTTTGATACACCTGCCACCCGCTTGTTAAGTCGCTCGCCGCCTAGGCCCGTACTGTGGACACAACGCGCGGATCGGTGCGTTTGAAATCACCGCGCGCGGAGTCGCTCGGTCTTGTCGCGCTAGGCTTCCGCCTAGTCACTTCAGTATGGACACTTACACGCGTTTCATACGTTTGATATTTCGCGCCCGCCGTCGCCACCGCGCTAGGCCCGCAGTATGGACGCACACTATGTGACACTCCCCTATTATTATTTTAACAACAGATACTCGGACCAAAAAAAGTCTGCTAGCCACGGATATAATAATCTATGGCAGAAGTGCCATGTGAAAAAAGGAAAATGGCGGGAATTGTTACCTGTGGTGTAAGGAAGAAAGAAAAAAGTACAAAACGTATACCCTTGGTTCGGGGGTGGTTCGAGGTCTGTGGTATTGTATTAGCGGGAACCCATGGCGGGAACAAGACAAGGGTTTGGTTCACTTCACAGGAATTTCTTTAGTTTCTTGGTCTGTGACAGGAATCACAGGTGTGTAATTTGTTTCAAAATTAAGTTGTTAGTATTAAACATACTACTTATTAATTAAATACGAATAGGTAGTTAAGTGACCGTAAATAAATTATTTAATGAAGGGAGTATGTGGACACTATACAGACAATCCGATTCAGTAAAAGTAAAAAGAATAAAACAAGAAAAAATAAAAATATACCGGCCGAATTGAGAACCTCTGCCTTCGGTGTTTGAAGTCGGTTAAAAAATACATAAACAAAGCGAAATATGTAATTATATTTAACTTAAGTACCTACATATTTAGTAAAATGAGGGTAGAGAGCCAGTAAGTACATTGATTCAATGACTCAAAGTGAACACACCATTTCAGTTTGTATTGTATTTGTAGTAATACAGGCAGTTTGTTCATGGTAAAGTTATTTTAATTCTATTTTGTGTTCGTCTCCGTATAGTATATGTTTGTACGTACCCACGACCTTGTCGCCGTAATAGTTTTTAAGTGTCTCCCTGATGGACGTGATGAAATTGGAAGGTCCCGTCCTGTTTTTGGCTACCACCTTGATCACCTGTAAAGCAATAATTTTGTATTCAGTTAATGTAAGCAGACAATATTAGGATTATCAAATATAATAAAAGTGGAGGGTGGTTCAGGATGTGATCTGAGTGGGTAAAGCCCGTGGTAGTACGTTCATAATGTTTGCAGCAATACTAAATAAATTATAACGACATTTCTCTGAGTGTTGTGTATATTTATTGTAACTATCTATTTAACACGTTGCACGCTTTACGACCCACCGGTGAGCCCAGCTTACTTTTCCATTCGAGCCAAGCCGTAATCAGATAATCGGTAATTTTCATCAACTTAAAATTTTAATCCCAATGTTCATAAAATTAAGTAATTCGTATGATAAATCAAAACTAGCGACTTTTACCGTCTAGTTTTTAAGATATTGTAAAAGGCTCACGGGTGAGTCCCGTGGCCTCATGCAAAGGATTTTGTATTTTCCGTTGGCGGGGGGCCGCGGGGTCACCGCACGGCCCACGGCGCCGCACGCTCACGCGCGACACTTCCGTGCGCTACGTCGAGTAGTGAGGATCGGTTACGCTTTTTTCTTCAAAAATGGATGATTTTGATGATTTTGAACTAACTCAAGAGGAGCTAACGCAGTTAGAAAGCATCGAGATAAATCTTCTTGTTTTTGTTTGCCTTGTTTTAACAAGAACCACAAATAATTTTTTTTCGTCGTAAATTTAGAATAAGAGTGTCGTATTTTCATTATGTGTTTTATTTCAATAAATATTTGATTATTATTATATGTTTTATTGTCTTAATTAAATCTAAATAATATTTTCTACCATATCGTTAACAACAACCCTAGCATTCTTACAAAAACCCGGATAAAACTAGTAAGTTTCCATCGGATTTGAAAACCACGCAGTCCGTACCGGCTACTGGGCCTCGCGGCTCACCTCCATACGCGTTTTGTTTCATAGCTGCAGTCTGTGGCTTGTGGGAAGCGTTTACGTTGGACCTGTCACGCGGCTCACGGGTGACCACCATGGCTCGAACGGTCCGGTATGATAAGGCTCACCGATGAGCCTTGTGGCCTGAATGGAAATACTCGATTTTTCTTAAAGCGTTTAACGTGTTAAATAAAAATGAAACCCGTTTTCCTTGGTCACGGCATCACGCGTGAATGGCTGGACCGATTTCCACGGTTTTGCATTTGTTGGAAAGGTCTCGGGCTCCGTGAGGTTTATAGGGAACAAAAATCTCAAAATTCCCACGGGAACGGGGGCGCTGCGGGTGAAACCGCGGGGCACAGCTAATAAGCAATAAATAACAAGTGATTGGAACAGGTATTGTGATGCGCTCGAAACTGTTCTACATACTGTTCTACTATAGTATTATATATGTGTTGTGTTAGAAATAGTGGTATTATTAGTGGTATGGTGGTGTTACCTTCCCGGGCGCTCCGTCGGTGAGCAGACAGTTCCCGAGCAGCGAGGAGCGCGTCTCGTTGGCAGGCAGCAGCTCCTGCTGGAACCCGCTGGCACCCTTGGCCGCGCCCACCGGCTGC
The DNA here is from genome assembly GCA_951394245.1 of Cyclophora punctaria. Taxonomy (NCBI): domain Eukaryota; kingdom Metazoa; phylum Arthropoda; class Insecta; order Lepidoptera; family Geometridae; genus Cyclophora; species Cyclophora punctaria. The sequence goes on from OX596172.1 coordinate 261,135, forward strand.
ACTGTCACGATGCGCGTGCCTTGCGTCACCACGCCATCGTCCACGCGCATGTTGATTATACCCTACGGAACATGTTGACATCGATGTTATATTTAGTTCAATAAAATAACGAAGCACTTCTTACACTTGCATCAAATGGTTTCGATTTGCGGCCGAACTCAGATTGCAATCTTTATAAAAAATAGATACATCATCATTTAACTTGCTGGTATTAATGTAACTAAAAATATCCCCTTTTTTCACGAAATAATTTGTGCTCTTTTCAGTTGTGGTCTCGTATGAAGCGCGGTGTTACCTCGCAGTTGACGCCGCAGTAGGGCCAGGGTCCGGCGCCGGCGCCGCCGATGTAGGCGCGGTCGCGCTTCAGGAACTTGAGCAGGCGCGCGAGGTCGTACACCTTGTCGCGTTGCACCAGCGGCACCAGGTACGGCGGCCCGCCCAGCTCGATCAGCTTCACGTCACCCGACAGGCCTGCAGGTAACACTCTATTACTCTAAACTAAGTACGTACTATAAACTAGTAAATGACCTTCTGCAAAATGTAGGTATTTTGCATATTTACCTATACATATTTTTACAAAGTAAACTAGCTCGTAAGTTTTTTTAAATAAATAAAGTAAGGCGAAGTCGCCCGACAAACCTCACTTAGGAACAACTTATCAAGGTATACAATTAGGGCCAGTCTAGTATAGCTTTCTAGTACTGTATATTAATTAATATCTCAGGTATAAGTGCTTATTAGTCTAGTCTATGCCTTACATAATGTAGAGTACACGTCATCGTATCGTAGGTATACGATCGTTATGGTTATCGTCCCCAAAAGATTGGTACGTTAGGTACTTCAATCTTTTGCGGACTGAATCAGTGTCATATTTGTTAAAGTAATCGAGGCAGTGGCAAAGTAGCTTACAGTAGTTATTGTTTAATTTAATATAAAATGTTCACAAAAATCCAACCAATTACAGCTATCAGTGCCAACACAAGTTCAAGACCACCAGATAACGTCTGTTTGTATTACAATAAACGCATACCAAATTTAAACGTAATAAGTACCTACTTAACTTTGTATGAGTGCTTAAGTGTATCCATTTTTTTGGTGTATGCATGTATGAGTATATAACGGTATCTACGAGTCCCTACTTCTTCGTTTCTATAAAGTCACGGTGTAGCCACGGGGTACCACTAGTATCACATAATAATTAGTTACATAACAATCCAATCAGAGCTATCTTGTGGCAACACAAGTTCACAAGCAGATAACATTGCCCCACAATTGATAACAACTCCAATATCTCGAGAGACTCGTGTTCATGTAACACTGATTTATAGTTATTGTGGCCTATTCATACTACATACCTATGTAGCTAGATTTAAGTGTTATTTTTATGCACCTAGTTAATAATTACTGTAACAGGTACATCGTGTACACGTGTATTTTCGTATCTAATAGAAACAACTGAAATATAATAGTATAAACACCGCGGTGTTACCCGCGTTGTACCCGTTCCTGCGTGAATTTTGGGATAAAATGTATCCATGTATTATTCTGATGTATAACACATTACTGTGAAGTTACCAGAAAGAGTAACAAACATACGTATATACATACATACATCCTCAAAATTTTGTCATTACTCATAAGTATTAAAGTAGGACTCATTGAGTTATATGTATACGAACTAACGTATAGTCGGTACATAATTATAACTCAATGGTAGGACTACATAATATCTATTAGGTAGTTAGTACAGAAAATAGTTTTGGACAGTGTTAATTATCAATGTGAACTCTACAAAACTGGGTTCTACCGGTTGGTTACATATTGTAGGTACTATACTCTGTTTACGAACTAGCTAGATATGCTACGAGCGTAAGCTGTAAATTCAAACCTTTGGTGGCGATGTTAAAGGGCTCTTTCGTGAGGTCGGGGCAGTCCTCCACCGAGACGCTGACGCTCTCAAAATTGTCGGCCAGCCCGCGCGATAGAACTGTACCGTGGGAAAAAAATTTTAGTATTGCAACTTAACTACTGGCACATCCAAAAGTAACATACATAATTTACTTACAGATCTTATCAGAGAAAGTACAAAAAAATTTGGTTGTGATTAGTTATAATTATCTAAGACTAAGACAATCATGCTATTGCTACTGTGATATTAAATGAAATGTCATCGAATTTATTAAGCGACTTTTGTTGCTGACTGTACCATCAGAAAATCAACTGCTGACCATAAACTCAGCACTTTAAATATTGTAGTGATGAGGTGACCGGTACCTAGTCATTAAAAAAACAAGTTGACAAAATATATATTGATGGTACTCACCGTCGACGACCTCCTCGAGAGGCGGCACGTGGAACTCCTTCTCGGTGATCGGGACTTCATTGAAATCTACCACCTCCATGCTGTGGACAGAGCAACAACGTATCGAATATTACTTTCAAGTGACCTGCCCTCGTTATATTCGTCTGTAATTGATGTATGTAGATTTTTAAATTGGTTGTTACTTTTAGATATTATCCAACAAGGAAACAATTGTATAAATACAATACAATAGGTTTTCCCGCAAATCAAAAATTAAGAAATTCATTAGTTAGAATAAACAGTAAAGAACAGACGTGTTTTTTTTGGCGATGTGACAGCGAGGCGCGCGAAACCTCCCGCCCTCCACAGCTGACTGAGCGTCACCAAGCCCGCCGTCCGCCGTGGTAATAATAAGCCACACTTTTACTCACGTTCTGGCCAAGGTCACCTCCGCCATCCAGCACACCGCCGCACACAACAACACCACATTCATATTATGATATTCTCTTTATTTCCACTCGTTACATGATCCTCTCCACGGCTTACTATCGCTTTGCGTCAACGTACTAGTATTATATATCCCCACAATTAGTTCGAGAACGACGCTAACCCAGAAGTTAACCCTTCCATTTTTACAGTTGTCTCCCACAAACACTGCTTTACTGATAAGACATTTCATCATAATTAAACTCTAAAATGTGTGGTAACATTACTTACATTTATATTCAAAACATTAGGTACCTAGATACTTACTCTATTTTAGTACGTAAGCAGCGATCAGACGGCACGATTCATCGGGCCGATGAGCAGGGCTCGATATGGCTCGATAGATTGGGCCTTCTGATCACACTACACGATATCGCCACCCTAACTCACTTGGCAGCCGAATGCCGAGCAGTGAAGATGGCGCCTACGCTTTCAAAATATCAGACTTAGGGATTTAGGGCGGTCGGGCACTCTCGATCGCCCGATTTAGGGACACTAACAGCCTACTGTGGCCTAACAGCGATCACACCACCCAATGCATCGGGACTTAGGGACTTAGGGCACGATGAATCGTGCCGTCTGATCGCTGCTGTACTACTTACTTATTGCATAGGTTGTTGACATTACTCCCCGACCGTCACAGATTAATCTTATACAATAATTATGTTTTTGGTGGGATATCATTACTTTTTGTAAAGAAAACTAGGCAGGTAACTATTGAGATTAAAGGTGGAAACATACTACCAAAACGCGACACGACGCCACGCCACCCGACGCATGTCAGTACTTATCAATTCCATATATTTAATATGGTCAGAAGCACATAGACAACACGCTATGTGACCACACGCCGCAACATCCAACCGATTTGGATCAGCGTGTTGCCGGGAGAGGGGGGAGGACACGCCACCCGACGAATCAGCGCAGTGTGTTTCTAGTTAACACCCGACGCCACGCGTGCTTTTGAGAATATTTTTAAGGGTATCATAAAATAAAAGATATTTATATAGAAATATATATGATATCTCTCACTATCTTTAACCAATTTTTTGTAAAGGGTGTGATATTCACCATACATAGCTCTGTCTTGATTTATTTCATGAACCCAGTATCGTCTGCGTCTAGTACGTCTTTTTTTTATTAACTGTTTCTGTACAAAATATATCCCCAAAATCTGCAATAAATCTTCTTCAAAATCTTCATCTAGCTCGTCTTCAAACAGAATCGAATCCATGGCCACATTACACGTCAATACACTTCAGTCTTTCGTGAGATACTACACTACACGATACGTGTTGTAGCATCGCGTGGCGTGTTGCCTATGTGCACGACGAGCGTCGGGTGTCGACACAACACATCGCGTCGCGTTTTAGTAGTATGTTTCCACATGTTTTTTCTTGCGTTTCTGCCCGCGTCATAAGTACAATATAAGTTTGCCGACGACACACCGTTGGCCGGTTGTTTAGAGCGAATTACAAGTTTTTTGGATGGGGACACCACTTATTTTTTTACTTAACTTTGCGTTTATATTGCAGTTAAATAGCAAATATAATAATACCTGCCGCCGATAACTTGTTCTCTACATGTTATGGCAGGTGCCGACCTCTCTGCAATAACCCATTTCTTATCCATCCAAACTTCATTCCCATAGCCCATTTTTATTTCTATTATATCCTGCAATAGTCCCTACTTCTACAGGTACACATTCCCGGACATGTTGTATTGATGTGGTCGGGAGTGTGTCCCTGCAGTTGTAATCCATAACATTAAACATCTCCAAAGGGCCTCTACGAGTTGGATCTGTATCCCCTCGCATGCCTCTCAAAAAGACCGGGCTTGTCCCGTGACTCCGAGGAGAAACAATATATTAATAATACACATATTGGGATAGTTTCAAATATATGCTTGTATGGGACCCCTCCCCCCCCCTATTTTTTAACTTTTTTATTTTTAGATTTTTTCTTCCGCTTACACACAATTACCGAGCTAGATTCCAAATTTCATCCTTCTAGGTCATCTGGAAGTAGGTTAGGCTTAGGTACTATGTCAGTCAGTCAGTCAATACCAAAATTTACGACTTTTAGACCTTCATATCTTTATAACCGTTTGAACTAGCTTCATGAAATTTTGGCTTCTAGATGTCCTAATGGATATTATTAGACACACGTAGTTTGATGTGTTTACGTTAAATAGGTTTTGAGTTATAGAAGGGTCAAAAGTGGCACCAAGGGGTTCGTGTAATATTACACTCGGCGCTGGCTAGCAGTTCCTTTGCTTGAACATGGCTTGACACGCTGCCGCGTGTCTAGATTTTAAAATGAGAGGTTCGTAAGAACTCTGATATCTTTAGAGTGCTCATTAATCTTTATCTTTGACCAATATCGTGAAGCTCCAAAAGAGACGTTTATATCAACCGAAATCACAGAGGAAAGTTAAGCACAGTTACTGTTACTGTTACTGCAAGCCTGTATCATTCCATATATATAAGTGTAGATATTATATTGAATATTGTGAAATATTTCAACTTAAAACAAGAAAACAGCTGTAATGCTGGGGCCACACCTATGCCATATGCCATAGAATATGACATTAACCGTAGGTGTAGCCACGACTATGCGTCATAATTTGACAATAGCATTGACAATGCCATTTGGCGTATGCGATAGCTCGAGTGGCGGTACATCAAAGAGATTAATGCGAGAGTTAAATGCATGAAGCGGCCACACTACGTATTGTCAGTGTGCGTCGAGAGCGCAACGGGTTCGGACGTATTTGCTTATTACGACGGATTTGCCTCAAAATCGCACGTTTTTGTCTATACGTACTATGGCGACAGAGTGGAGTAACAACAAAATTATTACTTTTCTTGAGATTCTGCAAACATGGTCTTTTTATTCGATAATGATTTAATAAAGTCAAATAATATAAATTAACTCTCATGAAATATAGAGCTCTGTCGACGTCCATCTTGCCTGAATTGAAGTAAATTCAATGCCGTTGTCAATGTCAATTTTTTCCAATAAATGAACATTGACATTGACAGTTTAAGTGTAGCCACCCACTATATTGCATTGAAAATTATTGCATTAAATGGGCATTGACATTGAGCGTAAGTGTGGCCCCAGCATAAATGAAAATCTGGCCTCGTATCATCAGGGGCTTCATCAGGTTAATTTGAATTATGGCCGAACGCCGATAAAGAGGCAAGGGGTATGGAATATTATACTAATATCTTCGGGGAAACGAGAGGCCTCTGTCTAGCTGTGGCTTTCTAAAGTTGAAATCCTTTTTTATGTGTAAGCTATAGCATAAAAATATGCCCACCGACTGCCCAAACTATAATTCACGAAAACAGTCGTCGGTGTCAACTAGTGTGGCACGCAGATTCATTACAACTTGTGTTCGGAGCACTACTCCGTCTCTCCGATTACCCGTTTATCAATCAGGTTCAGTGGAACGATGTTTTTGTTTCTTTAACTGTGGAATATTTTTATACAAATAAGAACTTAATTTGTAGTCGCAATAACTTATCTGTAAATAAATAAAATGTATCGACGTAGTAAAAATGTCAATTTTTTAAAAGAAACATGTATAAACAAAGTATCTCAGATTTTAGTTATGTTCTTAATTGTTGCGTATTAGATTAGGAAATAAAACTGGTGTTATATTAAACGATACCTTTATTGCCATGTAACTTATTTCAAAACATCGTTCAAGTCCATACAGAGGAGTTCAGTTCAGTTCCGCGAACGATTCCCGACGAACAATAAATAAATAAATATTAACAAACACTTTGGTGCCGAGCGTTACATTATTACATTAAAACGAACTTTTATATTCTATAATCAATTAAATCAAAGTAATACGAATTACGTTTTATTTAATCATTGTCAGACATAAGTTAAACTATCAATAGTTGTATAGGTTTGCTCAAAATTGTTTTAGCTAAGAGAATGGTTATTTATTACTTTGATACTGTACTTGGTGTTTATTATGCTAAGTCTCATCCTGCGACAAAATTATGTTTCGTTGCAGTAGTCGGCCACAATAATTGTGCACAGCATTCAATGTAACATCAATATTAGAGAAATTAGTATCCTGACTGGAAATTAACTAACATAGAAATATAAATAAAAAGTAAAGTAATTTGTCTGTGATGGTCTACGCAGCTGCTCATAGCGGCTCTCGTCAATATCACAGCCTAAGTCAACACGAATCTAAAACATTATTCATAAAAAAATAACATTATATATCATAGTTATTCACAAACATACGTACGTCGATATTATAATTAAATAGTAGCTATAAGTCTGATATCCTGAGGAGTAGTATTAACTCGCTAATAGAATTACTTCAATACGCGTTCGAGCATAGTGCGAAGTGTCGATACCATCATATTAGATTAGCCCACATCTCAACGATCAGCAACGAGAGTAGGAAACGAACATAACACCAATCACAATATCATAATAACTAATTTTTACGTCACAGTATCATATTATATACAATACCAACAATACACGTTTTACAATTATATATGTTGCTGACCATACAAAAACAGATATCGTAATCTATCATTCAAAACACTTTACATATCTTCATATTACAATTAAGTAAACAATTGCGAGCGTCAACAATTCTATCCTAAATATAAATAATTGTTCTCAAATAAACATGACAATAATTACTTTAATATGCTTTTATCAAAGGGTCAACACACCTCAGTACAGAACAATATTTTTTGTGCCAGATACAGGATCCCGATCTATTTGGGAATCGACAATATAATATTTTCATACATATTTATGTCATCAGGCCAATTCAAAGAATTATAATATTAATACCTATTTAAAGTTTATAATTTGTTAAATACGTAATGTAAAGTAAGCTGCAGTCAGTGCTGCCGCCGCACGAGCGGTCACTCATCGGTTACATCACTCCACATACTGACTATTAGGTACGGGTATCACAACGGCCGACCTCACCACTTCACTCACACCTACCGACATATACAAATAGAAGGGCGAAGTTAGGGGCGCGAAGAGCATTCGGTCAATCAGTTCGAACGTAATATTCATACAAAATATAAATAGGTCCTTAAACATTATGAATATGTATAGTATTGAACACGGGGTGTGTGCGGCTAGAGGTCGGGCGGGTCGGTGGCGGGCAGCAGCGTGTGCTGGTGCTCGTGGTGCAGCGCGCGCGCCAGCTGCGCGTGCCGCGCCAGCCAGTGCGCCAGGCGCGCGTCGTCGCACTGCACGCGCGGCCGCCGCAGCGCCGCGTGCTGCGCGCCGCGCACGCTCAGCTCCACGAAGTGCGCGTCGCCCACGCGCACCGCCGTGCACGCCGCCAGGTTGCCGAGCGGCGTCTCCATCAGCACCTGCGGCGCGCCGTGCTTGCACGTGAACATACGCAGGCAGCGGTCCGAGAGCAGCACGCGGATGTCGTGCGGCGTGTCGCGCACCGTGCCCCACGCCAGCAGCCGCTCCGAGTGGTCGTGCCCGTTGAGCGCCAGCAGCAGCTGCGCGGCGCGCGCGCGCTCGGGGCAGTAGCGCGGCAGCAGCGCGGGCGCGGCGCCGCGCGGCTCGCGCGCGCGCGCCGGCACCCAGCGGTCGGCGCGGCGCGAGGTGTCGCGCAGCGCGCTGGCCGTCTCGGCCGCCAGGTCCAGCACGCCGATGACGGGCTTGGTGACGGTGCCGACGAGCCCCTTGCCGACGCCGGCCAGGAAGCCGCCCAGCCCCTCCTGCGCCGCGCCCTCGTAGCTGTGCTTGACGAGCGAGGTGACGCCGCCCAGCAGCCCGAGCCCGAGCCCGCGCAGCCCGGCGGCCAGGTGCCCGCCCTGCGCGCTGCGGATGCGGCGCCGCGTCTCCTCGTGCGCCTCGTCGCCCACGACGCGCTCCAGCCCGTCGCCCAGCGACTCGCTCACCTTGGCCGCGGAGTTGGAGATGCCGTGCGTCACGTTCTTGAGCAGCGCGCCCACGTTGCCCTCGAGCAGCAGCCCCGACACGCCCTCCGACACGTCTGCCACGAACCCCAGCGGGTTGCCCAGGAAGTCCACAGAGCCGAGGATCTTGGCCGCCTGCCACTTGAGTTCCTGCAACCGGACTCCGCAGTCAAACACATGCACACGTCCAGGTCGACAGGGGCCGAGGGATCGGAAGCGCTACTCACGTCCTTGAAGTGCTGCACGAGCTGGCGCGTGAGGATGGTGGCCGTGTCGAACACGTGCGTGCGCACGAAGGGCTCCAGCTCCACGGCCGCGTCCTCAAACTTGATGAGCGTCAGCCCCAGTCGCCGCTTCAGCGCCGCCAGCGAGCCCTCCAGCTTGTTGGCCGTGCACATCGATAGCCGGATCTGCATATCACACATACATCTGTTTTAGGATTTTATACGATTTTGAATAGTGACAAGAAAACCAGAGTGCTAGCGCTACGTGCGTAACACGAACCTGACGGACTCGATTGTTCACTGATCGCTTAAAGGCGTTAAAAAAGAAAAATATAAAAATTATTATTATTGATTGCAACAAAACACAATACAATAAAAAGCAGTATGTAATGTAACGCTTGTATGTGTATGCAATGCTTTAGTGTTAACCGACCTGGCTGGGCATGATCTTGATGAGCGCGAAGTAGTATCTGGTGCTGTGCAGCGCCGTAAGCTCGTCCAGCATACGCCGCGTCTCGAACTCAGCCTCGTCCGGCTGCTCGCGCGCGTCGCCGCTCTCCGGCCACAGCCACGCCCACAGCTGCAGGATCAGGCGCTCCTCCAGGCGCACGCACAGCGGCCGCAGCGCCACCACCAGGTGCTTGAAGAAGTACGCGTTGTAGCGGCGCGACGCGGCGCGCTGCACCTCCAGCGCCGCGTGCAGCGCGGGCCCGGCGCCGCCCGGCGCGCAATACAGCAGCACGGGCGACGGCGTGCCCGCCAGCTGGTTGTCCCACTGCACGTCGCGCACGGCCAGCGCCGCCGCCACGTGCGTCGGCGCCACCGCCAGCTCCAGCGCCACGCCCGAGAACAGCGCGTGCACCAGCTCCGCGCGCTCCACCAGCGACACGGACAGCGCGTGCAGGCGCAGGCGCAGCGCCCACTCGCGCCGCGCGCCGCCGCCCTCCTCCTCGTCCGAGTCGGGCTCCAGCGCGCCGCCCGCGCCCGCCTCGCGCACCGTGACCAGGCGCGTGGGCCCGTCGGCCGTCAGCGCCACGGCCAGGCGGCCCGAGCCGGGCCGCAGCCAGTGCCACGCCACGGCCTGCTCGGGCGGCGGCGGCTGCTGCGCCGGGCGCGCCGGCAGCGCCAGCACGGCGCGCGCGCCCGCCGCCAGCGCCAGCAGCGCCTGGCCGGCGGGCTGCACGCACAGGTTGCTGTGCGCGCACTGCATGCGGCCGGCGCGCAGGCGCCACGCCTGCGTGGAGGCGCGGCGCGGGTCGGCGCGGCGCAGCACGAGCGGCGCGGCGCGCCCGGGCCGCGGCGCCGCGTCCTCGATGTCCAGCACCATGGCGTGCGGCGACACGCTGTCCTCCGCCAGCACGTCGGTCGGCTGCGGCACCGAGCTGCCCTCGTGGATCAGCTGCTCGTTGGGCCCGCGCCGCCACAGCTGACACCTGACGTCCAACGACACTTTAATACTTACAAGCTCCAACACCGTCTTACATAGCAGCCGACTAACCGAAAAATAACGAAAATAACCAGCAAACCAGAATACTTCTCTAACTAACCTGTCCCCGTATTTCTTCCGCGCGAGGATGACCCGCGTGGAGCCGAGCGGCACCTCCAGCACCAGCACATTGTCCTCTTCTCCCTCCCTGTACAACGGGAACGAACGGGCATCATTCATCCTTGAACATTTTTGATCTCATCGTTTTAGTTGCATGCTATGTTTATTTCTATAATCTGTACCAAAATCCCAGATAATTTTTGTAAACAAAGTTATGTCAAGATTTTGTCACTGTCAATGTAGGAGGTCAGATGTGTCGAACCTTCGGGTAATTTCATTAAAAAATAATAATATTATAAAAATATTAAATATTTCTGTATGAACTTTTAAGGCTTGTTTTTATTATTTACTACAACAAGAAAACATATTTTATTCGAAATTAGGACATTAAAAACACTGCAAGTTCATTACATACATTTATTCACTATCCGAAGAGATATTCAGTTAAGGTTCTGCATCTGAGAGTAATTCACATTTTATAATGAAGCTATCAGTAAATTCAAAAGAAAAAGATTAAAAAAATGAGTTTTGACAGTATGTCATAAAAATACCTGAGACAAAATTGTTGATAGTAAAATTATCTACAAAAAATGTATTCATACTTTTTTTTCCACGAGCCGTTCTTTTTGAGATATAACGATTTAAAAAGTTGTAATGGTCAATTATGACCAGTGACCATTATGAGGTGTGTATTTAGCGCTTTTTTTGGAGTCCGAAATACGAACCACGATAAAATAAAATGGCGACTGTAAAAAAAATTCTGCGTCTCTGTAGTGTTCCAAGTATACATAAATAAACTGCACAAAAAAAGCTTTTGATAATTTTAATTTTCTTCAGAATAACAATCGTATAAAAGTCAATACTGCATAATCGTTTGAATAACTATAGCTATCCCCTTATTTTTATAAGATAAATAAATACCTTGAAATCGTGAAATTAACAACTGCACGATTTTCGTGCAGGTTTTGTGCAATGGTATCACATATGTTTACAAAAATTATCTGGGATTTTGAAACATGGTATAGAAGAATTTACACATTGTTTATTTATTTTAAGCTAAGCTTATTATGTTATTACAATTAACATAAGTGACATAATCCAGTTTAAAAAACCGATACAGAAAAAAATAAAACCTGTGTGTAGGCGACGATTGCAGAAGATGGTGTATGGAGAGGATTACCTGTTGGAGGTGTTGGTGGCGGTGAAGGCGACGTAGATGAAGTTCTGGTAGAGCAGGTAGTGCGTGGTGCCGAGCGCCGTGAGGTCGAGCGTGGTGCGCGGGCCGCCGGGCGCGCGCAGCGCCAGCGCCGGCGCGCCCTCGGGCTCGGGCAGCGCCCAGCGCGCGCGCGCGTGCGCGCCCACCACCGCCTCCTCGGGGCAGCCCACCTGGTGGAACATCACCGCCACGGCCGAGTAGTTGTGCAGCGCCAGCGGCGGCGGCGCGCCCGCCGCGTCCGTCAGCACCACCAGCAGCGCCGCGCCCTGCGCCGCCACCTCCACGCGCACGAACACGTAGCCCGCGTCCAGCGCGCGGCACGCCAGCGTCAGCGCGCGCCCCGCCTCCGCACGGAACCCGCCCGACCAGTGCGTGCGCGCCGCGCCGCCCGCCACCACGCGCACGCACACCAGCTGCTCGCGCTCCCAGCGCGCCCAGTGCCACGGCAGCCAGCAGCCCGCCACCGCCGTCACGTGCCACGCCGCGCACCCGGGGTCGTTCTGCAACACGCCGCCCGTCAGCCCGCGCCCGCCGCCCGCCCGCCCCGCCCGCCCCGCCCGCCCCGCCCGCCCGCTACTCACCAGCGTGGTGGCGCAGCACTTCTGGGCGAACTGCAGGTCGTAGGAAGTGTTGTTGTGCAGCTGGTAGCGCGGCGTGAAGGTCACGATGTTGGTGTGGCGGTAGCGCGCGCGGCCGGCGCGCACGCTCACGCCGATCGCGTACACACGCTCCTGGCCCTCGCCCTCGCCGCGCACCTCCAGCTTCTTCACGCCCACGCCTACGCCCAGCCCGAACGGGGAACACCACTAAAGGAATAGACGGCTCATAGTCATTATAGAGAGATTACCATACAAGTCCATACTACACGTATGTCACCGTGTAGAAGACTGACCTCGGGCGTGCCGGGCACGGCGTGTCCGAGGCGCGCGGAGAGCGTGGGCCCGCCGTCCGTCTCGGCGAAGGAGAACAGCAGCGGCGCCACGCAGCGCGCCACCTCGTGCTCGGCGAACTGGCCCGCGGCCTCGGCGGCGCCGCCCTCGGCGCGGAACACCAGCGGCAGCCCCGTGCGGTTCACGAGCCAGTAGGCGGCCGACACCGACACCTTGATGGCCTCCGTGTTGGAGGCCGTCACCCGCGCGTTCAGGTACAGGCGGCGGCCGCGCGTGTCGCGCAGCTTGAGGCGCGCGCTGAACGAGCCGGGCTGCGACGCGCCGCCCACGCTCACCGGCGTCGACCACCCGAACCCTTCCAGCTTTATGTTCAGCTCTACACTCTCTTCCACGTTTACCTGTCCGGACAAAATAACAACCAATGGTGTGTCGTTACATTTATACCTAGGAAACCAAGTACAATCGATGAACAGGTAAAAATAATAAAAACAGGTAAAATACAACACATTATTTCCATATACAAATCATATTTCATGGACGATACATCAGGATGAGTGCATAACATGATTGTTGCAATTAGTTTTTTGTGTACGCTACCCTAGAAATCAGTGTAAACAGAGTTTCTAAAATATGTCCGATACCTGATGGAATGGTTGCGTGTCCCCGGGCGCGGCGGTGCCGAGCAGCGGCGTGCGCGGCGTGTTGATGCGGTAGTGCAGCTCGAGCGGCAGCAGGTTCTCCAGGCGCAGCGCCGGCACCAGCGTGAGCGTGTGGCCCGGCACCGGCTCGCCGCGGTCGGGCGGGAAGCGCTCGCGCACCACGCTGCAGCAGAAGCGGTACACCAGGTCGGGCGGCGCGCGGCACTCGCAGTGCAGCAGCGCGCGCCCCGCGCGCCACTCCAGCAGCGCCGGCAGCGACGCCGCGCCGCCGCCCGCCACCACGCGCGCGCGCAGCGCCCCCGCGCGCTCCGCCACGGGCGCCGCCCACGCCTCGCCCGCGCCCACCACCACGCCCGCGCCCGCGCCCGCGCCCGCGCCCGCGCCGCTCTCCGCGCGCCACGGACCTGCAACGCATCAACTTCACTGTATCGCACACATACAAATACCACATCGCCTCTACTGTAGATAACTACTTCGATTCATATATAAATACCTATTTTATTATTCAACTGCTACGTACAACCTACATTGGATTACTGTAGTCCTATTTGGAATCCATCTTATAATACAAATATTTAAAACGTCTCCAAAAACTACAAAAACTATTTCTATATCATCTGTCGTATGCAAATAGTTTATGTCCCAGCCCCCTTATCACTCCACACTCCATCACTTTAAATTAAACACACTCGAATCCAGACGCAGCGCAGCCGACGTCTTACTCCTCCATGAAGTTATTAGAGGTAAAATTGAAATTCTTGACTTTCTCAGTAGAATCGAATGTGCTGTCCCGCGCCCAGGATCTCGAATTCAACACCGGAAAACATTCGACATCCGTCAGTTAATTCTATTGAGCAGTATGTACCAAATGTCTAAGTAATTTTACCTTAAATTTATTATTATTTCTGATCTCATTGATTTTTTTATGTCTAGAATCTACTTTTGTTTTTAATTTCACTAAGTTTATTTTATGTTTGTTAGTTTGTAAATTAGGTTAAAGCTCTGTGTTTATTACTAGAAGGATTTACAAATTTCTTTTTTTTTTTAACTTATTATTTTTTAACAATTATCATAAGTATAATATCCAGTTTAATAAACCAATAAAGGAAAAAATAATAATATAAGACGATAAACAACACAAGCAGGAATGGAAATAATTATATTATGCTACGGACTAGGAAATTAAAGGAAAGGAAAGGAAGGTACCGCAGTTGAGGAACAGCGAGTTGGTGGGGGACGGCGGAAGCGCGGTGGCCGCGCGGCAGGCGCGCGCCCGCTGCCACGCGTCGCACGAACGCCGCCACGCGCGCGCCAGCTGCACGTGCACTGCCACACACAGGAGGCTCACTACTGGTCGCGGTATCGCTACAGGCCTACATTCGTCAAGCGCGGTACCGGCGGCGCTTACCAGCGGAGTAGTTGTCGACGCGCACCTCGACCGGGTGCGGCAGCAGGTTGACTAGCCGCAGCGCCGAGCGCACCGTCACCAGCTTGCGCGCCGAGCCTTCCAGCGACACCTCGAACACCAGCCGCGCCTCCGCGCCGGACTTCTGCAACACGACACACGGGTCAGCGGGGGCGGTGGGGCGGCGGGGGCGCGCGTCGGCCCGCACCTACCGAGTGCACGAGGTTGCGGAAGTAGACGCCCACGCGGTCCACGCACACCGGGTCGGGCGGCAGCCAGGGCTCCAGGCGCAGCGCCAGCTGGTGCAGCGCGGGGCGGCGCGCGCGCGCGCGGGCCGAGCGCCGCCCGAACGAGAAGGGTTCCGTGTGCGCCGGCCGCACCAGCTGCCAGCCGTCGTCGGCGGCGGCGGCGGCGCGCGCCGGCTCGTCGGCCGTGCTGAGCAGCGTGGTGAACCACAGCCGCTGGCCGGTGTGGTTGCGCAGCGCGTACGGCACGAAGGGCGAGCGGCGGCGCGCGCCCGGCGGGCTGCCCTTGGGGCTGCGCGGCGGCTGCGCGCCGTAGTAGTCGGCGGCCCAGTTGGCGCGCACCAGCGTGCCCAGCTCGATGAGCGCCGACGTCACGTTGGTGTCCAGCACCTGGTCCGACTCGAGCGTGAGCTGCGCGCGGCCCGGCGCCAGCTCGCCCGCGGCCGAGTGCTCCCAGGCGGCGGCGAAGCGCCACGGCTCCACGGCCGGCTCCCAGCCCGACAGCGGCCGGTTGTAGTAGTCGATGCTGAGCTGCGCCGCCAGCCGGCCCGCGCCTGCGCCCGCGCCGCCCGCCGCGCCCGCCGCGCCCGCCGCGCCCGCCGCGCCGCTCGGCGTCGACACCAGCACCGGGTCGCTGAACGACTCCTCCACTTTACGAAGGTCCTGACCGACAACAATTATTATTAGAGTGACATATTGATACACAATCAAGTAAAGTGATGTTGGTGTATGTACCTGTTCGAGCTGCAGGTCGGCGAGCGTGACCTCGAGCAGCGGCACGTCCGAGTCGAGGCAGTCGTCGATCACGCACAGGGTGATGCACTCCGCCGTCACCTGACCACACGCAATATGTTCTCAACACATGTCAATAACACACACACAACAGTAAACCAT
Source organism: Cyclophora punctaria (assembly GCA_951394245.1). NCBI lineage: Eukaryota > Metazoa > Arthropoda > Insecta > Lepidoptera > Geometridae > Cyclophora > Cyclophora punctaria. Next base: position 276,949 of record OX596172.1, read on the forward strand.
AACCATAGAATTAACAACCACATCATATTATGAACATTTTTTTTGGAACGAAGTTCCTTATCGCGCGTTGCGAAAGGGGGCTAGACGGAAAAAATGGTAACGACATTTTTTAGGCCAGAGAGGGACAGACAGAGAAACATGCGCACCGCGCATGTTTCTCTGTCTGTCTCTCTCTCTTAGGCGGCTTATTTAATTGTGCGATAAGATTGAATTGCGTTTTGAATCCAAACGGTCAATTATATTGCACAATAAGAAAATTGTGCAATGTTTTCTTGTTCAGTCGGAGAATAATTTGATCCTGAACAACATGTCAAATATTGCGCAATACTGACCCTACACGAAGCAATAAAAAAATATGGTACAATAAAAATTAAACTCGCTCAAACTTTCGTTCAATCATTGCGCAGTCTTCAATATTAACCCTAGACGGTTAATTATATTGCACAATATTCAATATTGCGCAATATAATTAATCGTCGAGGGGCCGCCTTATACTCGTAAAAAGCAAGCTAGATATTTTCGTTTCGTCTTTCTATTTCGCATTGAACAGTGTGGTGTCGTGACGATTATTTTTGTTGATAATAAATAAACTTCGTTCCATCCGGGTGTCCCTTGACACTGGTCATTTTTTAAATTTATTATAAGTTGCATTTTGGAACGAAGTTCCTTATCACGGGTTGCGAAAGGGGGCTAGACGGAAAATGGTAACGACATTTTTTAGGCCAGAAAGGGACAGACAGAAAAACTTGCGCACGCCAGAGAGAGACAGACAGAGAAACATGCGCGAGAGAGACAGACAGAGAAACTTGCGCACGCCAGAAAGAGACAGACAGAGAAAATGCGCGAGAGAGATAGACAGAGAAACATGCGCACGCCAGAGAGAGCCAGACAGAGAAACATGCGCAGAGAGAGACAGACAGAGAAACATGCGCGTCTCTCTCTGGCGTGCACATGTTTCTCTGTCTGTCTCTCTCTCTCTTATAGAAAGCAAGCTAGATATTTTCGTTTCGTCTTTCTATTTCGCATTGAACAGTGTGGTGTCGCGACGATTATTTTTGTTGATAATAAATACTTCGTTATCCGGGTGTCCCTTGACACCTCTCAAGTTTTTTTGTATTCAGCACATCCTTTTATCTTGAAATTGGCTCCCATAATCATTATAACAAGGTACAAGTCAACAGCCAAGTCACACAACATCTTATATATAAAATTCTCGTGTCACAGTGTTCGCGTACTCCTCCGAAACGGCTTGACCGATTCTCATGAAATTTTGTGAGCATATTGAGTAGGTCTGAGAATCGGCCAACATCTATTTTTCATCCCGAAATTCCCGCGGGAACGGGTACAACGCGGGTGAAACCGCGGGGCGCAGCTAGTTAACTATAAATAATAAAGAAATCGCAGTAAGGAACCTTATAGTGGGTACACACGTACGTACTTGCTCGATAAACTTGCTCGATCTCGAGCAAGTACGAACGTGTGTACCATGCAAGTCTCAAGACAAATGCTCGAAGCCAAACCAAACAAAATGTTCGATTCGAACAAGATTGAAACGTCCATAATTCTTGCTCGATGTTCGATGCAAACATGTTTGTACATGTAGCCGCGAGGTCGAGCATGTTAGTCGTGATTGATATTTTTGTGAAGAGGGTGCGAGTGCACTGTTAAAATGTCGGACTTTCGTTCATTTTCTCGGGATTTTCAAGATGCTTTTTACTCTGACCCGAGCATTGACTGAAGTTCTTAAATAAATTACACAGGAATTTTCAGAATCGTTACATTAATAGACCTTCTATCATCAACACCCACTGACTTACTCGAAATGAATGTAAAATTTATGAGCCTCGTTTGTGGTATTTCTCTCTCCTTTCATTTTTGGACGACCAAATAGTTCCGATGTCATCGATATCCAACATAGAATCAACATCATCCCATTATGACAGCAATATTCATCCTCCAGACACACAGGTATTTATTTATGCTTTATGTAATCATATTTTCCTGCCAGTCAACAGCTCCTTCGTTGTTAAAATATCTTTCGATTTTTTCTCTGATCGACGTCCGTTGCTCGAAGAGTTTCAACGCACATTAAACATGTTCTTCGAGCAAGCTTTTACGTGTAGACGCAGGATCGAGCATGTTTGTAGATAGTCATGCTCGGATGAAACATGCTCGTCGCGCATGTACGTACGTGTGTACCTACTCTTAGACCTGGCACGACTTTGTCTAGGTCTAGACTTTTTAGAAGTTCTATTGAATTTCTATTTTTATGATCGTGAGTGAGTGAGTGAGTGTCATAAATGCGAAACTTTACTTTGGAACTAATTGACCTACAGACTTGTATAGTAGTAGACGTTGTATAGTACCTGTACGGCGGTGACGGGCGGCGGCGGCGGCGGCGCGGCGCGCGGCGCGGGCGGCGGGCGCGCCCAGGCGGGCGGCAGCACGCAGCGCGCGGCGCGCATGTGCACGCGGTTGTATAGTACCTGTACGGCGGTGACGGGCGGCGGCGGCGGCGGCGCGGCGCGCGGCGCGGGCGGCGGGCGCGCCCAGGCGGGCGGCAGCACGCAGCGCGCGGCGCGCATGTGCACGCGGTTGGCCGGCGCGTCCTCCTCCGTCGACACGGGCCGCCCTGGAAAACAACCACATCACTATTTTTTTTACAGACAACCAATTTTTATTCATGTCCGGGACCCTTACCGTTTTATTTATGACACGATAGACTTATTCGGGTCACTGACCTTTTTGTTCATAACCAAAAATTTTACAACGAAGATCACGGACCTCACAGACCTTTGACTACCGACTACCAAGATCACGGACCTTTTTATACATGTCTTGATTATACTAACTACCCCGGAACCCGAGTATCCTGGTCAGCAACCTGTTTTTCCTCACCCAACTTTGATTAAAAAAACTTTCAATCATGACGAGACTATGACTGTCCGCGGTAGTTTTTTATTCTTGACACGACTTTGACTATCAATATATATGAATGGATTTAAAGAAAAAATAATGGATAAGAATGATATCCAATGTAAGTGTGAGTTACCTGATAGCGCGGCCCTCGCCTGCGCGGGCAGCGAGTGCAGGATGGCGGCGAACATGCGCATGTCGTGATACGAGAGACGCAGGTCCAGCGTCGACGTCGAGATCTGCAACCACGAGGCAGGTGAGCGACTCAATTACTGTTATAATTTTTTGCTTAGAGTGCTGCTTCAGATTTTATACAAATACAAATAATAATAATAATGTATTTCAAAAAAAATTAAAATAAAACATTATTGAGTCAAAGTTTAATACAATTCAACAAAGAATGGATGACCAGTAATGTCAGGCTAAGATCCAACTCCCATTCCATGTTTTGTGCACCGGATTGCTAATCTTTCGGATACCAATGGAGATGATAAGTTTTTATTTAAATCATGTCATACACAGAGATGTGTACATTATGAGAAGCAACTATAACATATTTCAAAAACCCAGATTTTTTAAGCTATTGCATAGCTTCTATCGCGGGCCTTGAGCGCGGGGACCAAATCCAAAAATACCGTAACGAAAAAAAACCTCACGCTTACCCGATCCGACGGGAAGGAGGTGTGGCTTGAAGGCCGTGCATCGTCTAACGTCGTTTCAGTTCGGCAGTCTTCGACACGGCGTTGTGTGCGATTGTGCGTTGGGAGTGAGAGAGGGGGTGAGAGAGGGTGGTGAGAGAGGGTGGTGAGAGAGGGTGGTGAGAGAGGGTGGTGAGAGAGGGGGGCGAGAGAGGGGGTGAGAGAGGGGGGTGAGAGAGGTTGGTGAGAGAGGGGGTGAGAGAGGGGGGTGAGAGAGGGGTGTGAGAGAGGGGGGCGAGAGAGGGGGGCGAGAGAGGGGGGCGAGAGTGGGGGGCGAGAGAGGGGGGCGAGAGAGGGGGTGAGAGAGGGGGGTGAGAGAGGGGTGTGAGAGAGGGGGGCGAGAGAGGGGGGCGAGAGAGGGGGGCGAGAGTGGGGGGCGAGAGAGGGGGGCGAGAGAGGGGGTGAGAGAGGGGGGTGAGAGAGAGAGGAGGCGGAGGGGTGAGTGAGAGGAGGCGGGTAGGGTGAGAGAGGAGATATCAAATATAATTGCATAAGTTGATACAAAATGCTATGCAATAGCTTCACCGCGGCAGTCCTCGAGTGCCACACGTCTTTTTTTTTGTAAAAAAATGTGCTACCAGTGCACAAAACCTGCACGAAAATCGTGCAGTTATTAATTTGACGATTTCACGGTATTTATTTATCTTATAAAAATAAGGGGATAGCTATAATTATTCAAACGATTATGCAGTATTGACTTTTAAACGATTGTTATTCTGAAGAAAATTAAAATAATCAAAAGCCTTTTTTGTGCAGTTTATTTATGTATACTTGGAACACTACAATGACGCAGATTTTTTTTTAGATTCGCCATTTTATTTTATCGTGGTTCGTATTTCGGACTCCAAAAAAAGCGCTAAGTACACTACCTCATAGGTGGCGTGGAAACGTGTGCATTATTATGCACACGTTGGTCAGGTAGAACATTAGCTGAGACGCCTCCCATTGCTACACAATTTTTTAGTTTTAAGTCTTGTGAATTTTTGTATTTTTTGTGGCAATAAATTTTATTTTATTTATTTATTTATTATAATTGGTTTGGTCAATCGTGAAAAACTCATTTTTTTAATCTTTTTCTTTTTAATTTACTGATAGCTTTATTATAAAATGTGAATTACTCTCAGATGCAGAATCTTAACTGAATATCTCTTCGGATAGTGAATAAATGTATGTAATGAACTTGCAGTGTTTTTAATGTCCTAATTTCGAATAAAATATGTTTTCTTGTTGTAGTAAATAATAAAAACAAGCCTTTAAGGCTTGTTTTTATTATTTAGTTCATACAGAAATATTAAATATTTTTTATAATTTTATAATATTATTATTTTTAAATGAAATTACCCGAAGGTTCGACACATCTGACCTCCTACATTGACAGTGACAAATCTTGACATAAGTTTGTTTACAAAAATTATCTGGGATTTTGGAATATAGAATAGTTATGTTATACAATAACCGCATTAAATAGAGCAACGTGGCTTTAGGAATAAAGAATAAAATAGCTATCTATTTTTTCTAAAATTTAATTTATTTTACTAAAGTAACACATTCAAATAGTACTGAAAGTGGACAAATAATTAAGAACTATATTTATCAAACAGCTCGGGAATTGTTTTGTAGGACACTTATTTTAAAAAAATCACAATAATATTTAGCGCGGAAAATTTAAAAAGTAATTTAATACATTTTGTGCTTTGAATCATTGTCATGCTGGAATGTCAAATAACCGGTAGAACGTCTTCAGCATAAGGTAACATTGTTTTTTCCATTATGTTTGTATTGGAATTGATCCATGTTGCCTTCTATCAACTTTACAGGTCCAACAAACACCATGTCCAGAAAAGCACCCCCAAATTTTAACATTTCCACCACCGTGCTTTATTGTAACTTTAGTGCACTTAGGGTCAAATGCTGTATTCGGGGGACGTCGTACATATCGTTTTCCATCAGAACATACTCTGTTTATTTTTATCTCGTCTTGACATTTTTCCACTGTCGCACAGTTCAGTTTTCATATTTTCTCGCAAATACAAGCCGGGCTTGCCTGTGGCAAAGTTTCAACATGGGTACCTTTCTTGCTATCCTACCGTGCAATTTTTCTTCTACCAAACGTCTTCGAACAGTGCGTGCTAGAGATTGCTGAAGGGTTGTTTTCACCAAAATATTCTTTTCTCAGCTCATTGGACCCTTTAAAAGGATTTTGTTTCGCCATACGACCGATGTTTCGGTCATCTCGAGGTATTATGGGAAAGTTTTACGATACCGAAAGAAATAAAAAAACATTGCATGCAATTAGTTTGAAAATATCTTCCTTTTATATCAGCGTTCTTAATTATATGAACAACACTGTATATACCTGTAGGTTGCGGTTGGTGTCGAGCACGATGTGCAGCGCGGCGGGCTCGAGGATGGGCAGCTGCGTGTCGTGCTCCAGCCCCAGCACGCACGACCACGCCTCCAGCCCCGACAGCGAGCACGACACGGGCCGCGCCGCGCCCGACCGGTACGTCAGCACCGTCGTGCTCTGCACGGACAATAAACGATATTTTTACACAGCCTTGCCATTCCATCAAATAAAGTATTTTTAAAATGGCAATACAACGACAATCAGTATGGGATGCGTGCGGGTCGCGGTTACCCGGAGGATGACGGCGTTGGTGTCCCAGAGCGCGGGGTCCTCGAGCAGCACGAGCTGCGAGTCGGTGACGTTGAGCTTGAGGTCGGTGAGCGGCGCGGGCGCGGGCTGCGGCGCGGGCGGCGCGCGCGGGCCGGCCGCCAGCGGCGCCGCGCCCAGGAAGTGCACGGCGCGCTCCCACCAGTCCAGCACGGCCATGAGGCGCATGTTGTTCACCAGCACGGTGTAGGCGGCCGCGCCGCCGCGCCGCCGCGCGTGCACCTCCGCCTGCACGCTGTGCCGCTGCTCCGCCATGGGCTGCACGATGTGCGAGAACACGTTGCCGCGCCGGTTCGCCGGCGACGACTCGAACCGCGTGTCGCTCACCAGGATCTCCTGCACGACGTTATTCAATTTTATTCGGTGTTCTACATGCATGGAATATAAAATAGCAGACGTACAAAAACTGTGTAACGTAAAATGGAACTCGCAATGCAAGGATCATTTAAAAACGAACACTCTGTACACTAATTTTCTTGATGTTACCAATACAAGAGGTAAGCCAGGTATATGGTTGGCGTCACCTGCGAGACGAGGTCGATATCCTGGCCGAGATCGGAGTAGGTGTCGAGCACGAGCCGCGACTTGATGAAGTTGATGCAGGCGAGCGAGCCGCCCGTGTCGGGCACGAGGCGCACGCGCACGTCGTGCAGCTCCAGCTTGAGCGAGCTGGTGGTCCAGACGGAGGCGGGCGCCGGCGCGGGCGCGGCGGGCGGCTCGTCCAGCGGCTCGCCCAGGTTGTGCGCCAGCACACCGCGCACCAGCCGGTACTGCGCCGGGTCCAGCGCCAGCTCCAGCGTGCTGAGCGCGCCCTGCACCGTGACGTCGGGCACGTTGTGCGACGCCGACATGTTGTACTCGAGCTGCAGCGCGAGGCTGGCGGGCGCGGGCAGCAGCGGCGCGCCCAGGCGCAGCGGGCGGCCGGCCGCGCCCGCGCTCGCGCTGTGCAGCGCCAGCGACTCCAGGCGCACGGAGCGCACGTCCAGCAGCTCGGGCGGCGCGGCGCCGTCGGCGCGCGAGCTCACGGTGCCGGCCGCGCCCGCGCGCAGGAACGCGTTGTCCAGCGTCAGGCGCGCCAGCTGCAGCGCCAGCGCGCTGTGGCTGCGCCCCGACACGGGCAGCACGATCAGCGGCGCCGCGCACCGCAGCGACAGGCGCATGCGCGCCGCCGGCGCGCTGGCCGACGCGCCGCGCGACACCTGACGTACGTCACATTGTTCATGTACATTTTATTGTAGTTTCCAAACAGGGGTGAATTCCATATTGTCCCAATGCAATAACTATCATTAAATAATATTGTCTTCTTCTGAGACATTCCTACTGTAATCCACGGTTCGTCTATACTAATATTATAAAGGACTATGTTGCTTAGTTAGGTAATAGACTATTTAAAATATTGGAACGAAGTTTCTTATCGCGCGTTGCGAAAGGGGGCTAGACGGAAAAATTAAGACGAAAAGTTGTAACAACCCTTTTTGTGTTAGAGAGAGACAGACAGAGCAACATGCGCACGCTGTTAGAGAGAGAAAGACGCATGTTTATCTGTCTGTCTCTCTCTCTCTTATAGAAGTTTATACCCTTTGTATACGAAACCCTAAAAAATAAATGATTCTAATGCATTAACATAATTGTATTCCGTGGGGATACCTTGAGCCGCGCCTGCGCGATGACGCGCTGCAGCAGGCTGAACTCGCGCGCGAAGGTCTGCAGCTCGTGCACGAAGCGCTTGGTGTGCACGTACTCCAGGCGGCCCAGCTCCAGCTCCAGCTGCGAGTCGTGGCCGGCGGCCTGCGCCGCCGCGGGCGCCAGGCGCGCGTGCCGGAACGACAGCGCCGGCGACGAGTGCGACGCCAGCGGCCGCCGCCACAGCGGCGCGTGCGGCGTCAGGTCCGTGAGCAGCAGCGCGCCCAAGCGGCCGCGCAGCGCGCGCGCGCCGCCCGCCTCCGCGCGCGCCGTCACCGCCAGGCGCGCCAGCCGCGCGCCGCACACCTCGCCGCGCGCGCCCACCACCACCACGCTGAGCGCGCGGATCGACATCTCCGTCTGCGACGCGCCGGCGCCGCCGCGCGCCGCCGCCGCGCGCGCCCCGCCCGCGCCCGCGCCCTCCGCCCCGCCGCCCACCCCGAAGAAGTCCAGCACCGTCACCCAGCTGTCCACGCTCAGCACCAGGTTCAGCCGGTTGAACTCCACTTTGGTCAGCCTGGTCACCTGTCGATAATCCCCGGTTAGTCGCCACCCTGTTCGTTGCCCGTCTCAGATTCTGTTTACTGTTTGAAGTCTGTATAATACCTGGTCGTAGGTGTCGTGCAGGCGCGGGTGGTGCGGTGCGCGCGTGGTGACGCACACCCACACGAGGTTGTCGTCGCCCCCGGTGTCTCCACCCCCCTCGCCCCCGCTGCCCTCGCCCCCCGTCTCCTCCCCCGCTGCTCCGCACTCGGGCGAACACGGCGGTGTCGGACCGCACTTACTGTCTTGACGTTTTTCACGTTTAGTTTTCTAAACAAAATAATAATACATACATAGGTAGATTACATGTCAAAATCAGGTTGGGTTACAGGTGCAGGAATTTGACACGTTTCGTAAAACTTACATGAGCGACGTTGAGGTAGTCCGGCAAAGAGTTGGAGAGGTTGGTGGCGGGCGTGAGCGCGGCGGCGTGCTCGGTGAGGAAGTCGGGGCAGGATTTGGAGACGAACACCGCCTTGGGGGGCACCTGCGGCGTGTGCGACACCATGAGCAGGCGGTGGCGCGAGTCGGGCGGCTGCGTCAGGTCCTCCATGGTGATGGAGTGCAGCGACACCTGCAGCGTGGTCTCCAGCTCGTCCTCGCGCCGGTAGCGCAGCGAGAACTCGCGGAACGACAGCTCCACCAGGCTGCGCTCGCCCTCGCCCAGGTCGGCGCGCAGCTGCACCGAGAACACGGGCAGCTCGAACGACACGGCCAGCGGCGGCGGCGGCGGCGCGGGCGCCGGCGCGGGCGGCGCCACGGCCAGCACGGCGGCGCGCACGCACGGGTCCAGGCGCAGCACGGGCACGGCGGGCTCCAGCGGCGGCGCGGCGGCGGGCGCGGGCCGCGCCTCGCCCCCGCCCGCGCCCGCCGCCAGCCAGCGCAGCGTGTCCAGCAGCTGCTCGTACTGGTCGCGGCGCGCGCTCACCTGCAGCGCGCCCACCACGCAGCCGCTGACGGCGCACTGCACGCGCGCCGCGCCCGAGCTGCACTCCACGCTGAACTGCAGCGCCGTGTCGTGCAGCACGGGCGTGCCGTCCGCCGCGCAGTACACCAGCGGCAGCGTCTCCGCCGCCAGCCGGTACTCGCGCAGCGCCGCCGACACGTCCAGCTATGGAACAACGATAAGCGTGACACCAAATCGGACGAATAAATGGCAATCTCACAACGTAAATCTAAACAAAATATAAGCAAGTCTACATCAGGAGACTATTATAATTATACTAGCAGCGCCCCGCGATTTTACCCGCGTTGTGCCCGTTCCCGTGGGAATTTTGGGAATTTTTTTACATAAAACCCTTTCTCTTGTATCACTCTACCTATTACAAAAAACCGCATCGAAATCCGTTGCGTAATTTAAAAGATTTAAGCATACAGACAAACAGACAAACGACAAACAGACTTTGTTCTATACTATGTAATGATTATATTATTTTGTCAACATCCTATTATTTTCTCCACCAAAATTGTCATCCTATTAAAAATACATAAAGAAGGTTTTAGTTGACTCTTTTCTTAATCGTCTTCAAACACCGAAGGAGGAGGTTCTCAATTCTGTCGGTTTATTTTTTTGCATGAGAGAAAGTCTCGTTAAAGCAAAATGTTTGTTGTGAGAGCGGGACTCACGGTGACGAGCGAGACGTCGCGGATGCGCACGCGGTAGACGGTGTCCTGCGGCGCGCCGGGCCGGTTGGAGAGCGACATGCGGCCGAGGTGCGCCAGCAGCACGTGCGGCGAGCGCGGCGCGCGCGGCACCACCACCACCGGGGACTGCAGCTCCACGCTGACGCTGAGGCACAGCGGCGGCGCGGGCGGCTCGGGCGCCGCGCCGCCGCACGGCGGGCGGCGGCGCGGCGACTCGGCCGGCGGCTCGCGCTGCACCAGCCCCAGCGCCATGTCGGCGGCGGCGGCGCGGATGGAGCGCGCCAGGTTGGCCAGGTACTGCTTGAACTCGTCCAGGCACGAGCGCAGCTCGGCCAGCAGCGCGGGCGAGTGCGTGTACCACACGCTGGCCACCTCCACCGCCACCACCACGTCCAGGCGCGCCGCCTCGCCCGCCTCCAGCTGCCGCCGGATGGTGAAGGTGAGCGCGCGCTCGTGCTCGTGCCGCTCGTGCAGGCCGGCGCTCAGCACGCGCGTGTGCGGCCCGCCGCGCTCGCACAGCGACACCACCTGCACGCCGCCCAGCGAGCCGGCCGCCTGCACGCCGCCGCGCGCTGCAACACAAGCCGGTCAGTAGGCCGCCCGCCGCCGCCGCCGCCGCCGCCGCCGCCGCCGCCCCACTCACCCACGGTGGCCTGTATCCTGGCCTCGGCGAGCGTGGCGGTGGCGATCTTGCGCGCCACCACGGCCCCGTCCTCGACGGCGGCGCGCAGCAGCAGCACGCCCAGCCGGTGGAAGTCAAACGTGATCTCCGTGCGCGTCTCCCTCTGTACTCACATACAATAACTTACATTATTATATATCCATCCCGCCACTTTCTGCTTATTAGTAATTCTATTTACTTAAATTAATTTGACATTTAGTAATGAAAAAAAGGTACCCGTCATACCTCGATAAGTGTATCGTCTTCATGTTCGTGTTCATGCTCGTGCTCGTGTTCGTGTGGGTGCTGGTGCTCGGCGTGCGGTGCGGGCGCGGCGGCGGGCGGAGTCGCGGGCGCGCCGCCTAGCACGCGCTGCGTGAACCCGATCAGCTCCACTATCGTCTCCTGGTTGGCTGCGACACACATCACACAGTTCTAAAAATGCTGCTCACATTTGAACGGAGAAGTCGTTATATCGCGTCGTGTTATATGTGGTGATCACCTATGATGTCGAGGTTGTTGAAGAGTATGTTGGCGATGCGCAGGTCCTCTGAGTCGCAGTCGCCGCGCACGAGGTACAGCTCGACGGCGATGAGCGCCTCCGAGTCGACGAGGCCGGCGGGCCACGGCGCGGCGGCGGCGCGGCGCGGCGGGCCCAGCGCGCCCAGCGCGCCCAGCGCCGCCGCGCGGTGCAGCGCGTGCGGCGCGGGCGGCGGCGAGCCGGCGCGGGGCGAGCGCGCGCCCGGCGACGCGGGCCACGGCGGGGACTGCGGCGCCGCCGGCGACGTCGGCTCCGAGCCCAGGATGCTGCCCGACGACGTGTCCATGCTGCGGGCACACGGACCAGTAGACGGAGGCGGGGACGGGCCCGGGGGCGAGGGACGGACACTCACCCGACGTGCTTGTGGCTGGCGACCAGCAGCTCGAAGTCCGGCCCGTAGGTCTGCAGCGCGTCCACGAGCAGCAGCGAGTGCACGGACAGCGACAGCGACGCGTCCTGCGGCCGCCAGCACGCCGTGCAGCGCACGCCGCACACCTGCACCTCGGCGATGCTGCGGCCGCGCGACTGCACCTCCAGCGACAGCTGCTCGATCCCGAACTGGCCCATGATGTGCGTGGAGCCGCCGCCCGAGCCCTCAGAGCGCTCCGTGTCCGACATCGTGCTGGGCTCGTCGTCGCCGCCGTCCACCGCGTCGCGCTCGACGCTCTCCCTCTCCCTGTGACACACAAGTCGTGAGGCGCAGCCGGCTGCGCGGCGGGCGCGGCGCGGCGCGGCGGTACTCACGGGTCCGGCTCCATGGGCGGCAGGTGCGCCAGCACGGCGCGCACGGCGAGCAGCTTCTGCTCGCTGAGGTGCACGACGAGCGCGGGCAGCGAGCCGCACAGCGTGGCGGTGGGGTACTGCGGGTCGGCCGTGTGCACCACGCGCCGCTCCGCCTGCAGCGAGATGCTGAAGCGGTCCAGCAGGTGCAGCGCCGACGTGGGCTTGGTGTGCGCGTACTGCCAGTTGTCGCGCACGCGCCCCACCAGCACCTGCAGCTCGCTCAGCTCCACCGTGTAGCGGTCGTAGAGGCGCTCGTGCAGGTCCAGCGCGTCCAGCGCGGCGGCCGCGGGCGCGGGCGAGCCGGGCGACAGCAGGCTGCCGGGCGGCGTGGAGCACGGCGTCAGGAAGCGCTCCGAGTCGGACGCGGGCGACGCGCCGCCCGAGCCCGGCGCGCGCGACACGTTGCCCAGCCGCAGCCGCCCGAAGTCCACCAGCAACACGGCGGCCTCGCGCGACGAAAGCGTGTCCGCCACCAGGATCTGCGGCGCCGACACGTCCAGCTCCAGCTGCACCACGGCGCGCCGCTCGCCCGCCCGCGCGCGCAACATGCGCGCCCAGTGCGTGCGCAGGCGTGCCCGCGTGCTGGCGCGCACGTGGTGCAGCGCGTGCAGCGCGCGCCACTCGCCCCAGGGCTGGAACACGAACTGCTGCGCCCACGCCGCCACGCCCGCGTTGTACACCACCTCCAGCGACTCCGACTTCACCCACAGCCTGCGGACACACCCCGCGCGTCAACACACACCGTTGCCGGCCCAGCGGACCGACTCACCCGAGTAACGTAACTGACTCACTTGTAGTCGCAGTTGAGGCCGAAGGGCTTCTTTTCGTAGACGAGTTGAAAGAGTGGCTCGGCATCGGGAGCGGCGGGGGCGGGGGCGGGGGCGGCGGCGGCGGGGGGGGCGCGGGCGCGGGGCGGCGCGGCGCCGAGCCCCTCGCGGATGAGCCCGTGCGGCGCCAGCACGACGGGGAACAGCGTGTCGCGCGTGACGCGGTCGTGCAGGCTCAGCGTGCCCAGCGACACGTGCAGCGCGTGCGAGCCGCCGCGCGGCCGCGACTCCACGCCCAGCCGCAGCGCGCTCCACTGCAGCTCCACCTGCCCGCCCTCGCCCGCCCTGCACACACACACGTCACACATTCGTCTACACCTACTCACCCTACCCGCCTCCCGATATTCGAAACCCACTTTTTATTATCCTCATTGTCCATGCTGAGCACGAGCGAGCCGCGGTCGAGCACGAACTCGCACTTGGCGAACACGGTGTCGCGCTTGAGCAGCGTGTTGTCCTCGAGCGAGTCGGCGATGACGTCGAGGATCTCCTCCTCGAGAGCGGGGGCGGGCGCGGGGCCGGGCGGGGCTCCGGGGCCGGGCGGGGCCCCGGGCTCCCCGTCGGGCGCGGGGCCCTGGCCCCCGTACCAGCCCCACCACTGCGGGAACCAGTGCACTAACATGCTGCGCCCCGACGACGCACGTTCATTTGTCGTCACCGGATCAGACTTTGGTACTAGTCGCATCGCCACCTGCGATTGAAATCATCGATATACGTATTATATGGGGCAGGACATAAGCAATACCAAGGGACTTATTTCTCAACACGATTGCAATATTTTTCTATAAGACAGGAGGCGGCTGGCCCGGTATAGGAATGGGGACTTTAAACTACTTGGGTGGCCTTTGAAAGTAGTCAGGTGCAGTAAACTAGTGTAACTGGTCGTGCGGAGCGAGCAGTAGACCTCGCGGAGCGGCTTGAGCACGTGCAGCGGCGTGCGCCACTCGAAGTCGTCCTTGAGCGCCTGGCGCTCGGGCGGCAGCGTGGCGGCGGGCCGGCGCAGCGCCCACGCGCACGTGTCCACGTAGCGCCGCGACGCGCGCGCCGCCGCGCGGCACGACTCCCACGTGGGCCGCGGCTGCGTCCCTGCGCGCCACACCCGCCTTACAATTCCTCTCGCAGACATACATACATTTATATCGCAGTTGTATGCTCTTTTCAAAAACGGAACTTTCTTAGATGCACTCAATATTTCAGATTACAGATATATACAATAACTTGCCAAACAGTAATCAGAATTACACACTTCATACGCAACACGGTCACATTTCAGTTTTACTCTAATAAATAAATCTCTAATTTCTAAATCTGTTTACAGAATGATCATAAAATTTGAACCACTCAGGGACATGAATATACATAATGTAAAATAATATAGAAAAATAGTTTCATTAAAATATATGTAGGAATAGAAGTAGTAGTGCGTATAGTTACATGATATGTGCGGCATGTGCGCGTGCAGCGCGTACAGCCACCAGTCGCGCGCGTGGTGGCGCACGGCGTGCGGCGGGCGGCGCGCGCGCACGGCCCGCAGCCGCGCCGTGCGCTGCAGCCCCAGCGCGCACCCCACCGCCTCGCCGTACTGCCGCTGCGCACTCACTTGTGTTAGTGGTATGGGTGGATAATGACACTTTAAACGAGATACTGTAGAGCGGGCGCTAGAGGTAAGTGAGTATGCAAAATATGAGTACCGAATTTCGCTAACGGATTTAAGTGAAGAAAAGGTCAAAGAATAATAATGTGGATCTTGCCGGTAAATTTTTTGGTCCATATTTTTTTATCCCTCGTCTCTTATTCGTAAAGGGAATATATTGAGTACATGATATAAAATCATTTTAATGATTATTTTCGTAACACAGCTATAATCTGTACCAAAATCCCAGATAATTTTTGTAAACAAAGTTATGTCAAGATTTGACACTGTCAATGTAGGAGGTCAGATGTGTCGAACCTTCGGGTAATTTCATTTAAAAATATTGTTGCTCAGCAGTGGGACAAACCCGTTTTCCTTGTTCACGGCATCACGCGTGAATGGCTGGACCGAATTCACTAATTATTTTTTTGTTGTATTTGTTATTATTAGGAGAAGGTTCTTACGGAAAAAAATATTAAGAAAATCTCTCAGAAATATTGAAAAATATTTTTTAATTTTGCATATTTAAAAAAACACGCGTAACGAATGTCAATGTCATTCACTAAGGCGGTACGAAGTTCGCCGGGTCAGCTAGTATAAATATAAATATAAATAAATATTATAATAAAAAATATTAAATATTTCTGTATGAACTTTTAAGGCTTGTGTTTATTATTTAAGTACTTAACACAACAATAAAAAACATTAAGAAGATATTTTATTCAAAATTAGGACTGTACCGTCTTCGCGGCATTTCGTAATGCACGTTTCTAAACTGCTCCACCGACCTGGAATTTGAACCAATAGGAGCACGCCTTTTTCTATGACGTGCAGCGCTCGCATTGGTTAAAACAGACAGCCTGGCGGGAACAAGACCGCGACGCGGACACACGTGAAAAAACATGGCGAATGGTGGTTCATCTTAAAATCTAATATATTCGTTTCCCAATGTAAATTCGAGTTTCTACATTCTATTCATTATCAAAGCGGCGCCGCCGAAGGACCTTAACTGTGGTGTGTGTGTAAAACCTAGTGCGCATACTGTGAGGACCAAAACTGGACATTCTACGAGACCGCAGAAGGCAAGTCAGGTGCGTAGCGTTTTATTATCCTATTGGTTTGAAGCCTAGAGAGCTGGGGTTCTTTAGAAACGTGCAGATAAATATATAAATAAACTAATAGTATACATTTGTCTGACCCAAATGTTGAAAAATCATACATTTTTCTGGTGCCGAAACCAGGGACTTCAAGTCCCAGACAAGTCTGAGACTGATTAATCAAACATTAGTATCATATTCTTTCATTGTGTAATTAGTCTCATCGATTTCCTACCGAAAATCAATCTGGAATCTTCTAGTTCAAAGTTCACAATTTCATTTTGCGTGTGATAACCCGACCATTTAAAGTAGGTACTACGTACCTTTGCGAACCACACTATCGTGAGTCATTCTTAAATCGTTTGGTTAATACTTCTAGAATGTGCGTTGTTGGTTCAACAATGTAAAGTGGAGGGTAGGTACATGCATTCTCACCTAAAGTTATCTAATTCTATACGTGTGTATGTACTTACGTAATTCATTATTTTCGGTGCATTCTCGAAGTATTAAATCGTAGTGAAACTCGAAAGCATAGGATTTAATCGTAATTCATTATCGAAGTATTCATTGACAGTTGTTATTCATTCGGCCGTTTACCTATTCTTTTGTTAACGTTAGCAGGTAATACGGATCTCAGTGTGTACCTAATTAGGTGCAATCGGTCTAGCATCTCGTGTAGGTATAATCATTCATACATTACGTGTATATCTACACTTTTCGTGGCTATTCCAATCGAAATAACAACTTGTTTACATCGTTATCAAAACAATCGTTCGTAGTTGTTATTCAGTCGGCCGTTTATACCTAATCTTTTGTTAAAGTTAGCAGGTGTAATACGGACCTAAGTGTGTACCTAATTAGGTGCAAACGGGCTAGCATCTCGTGTAGGTATTATCATTCATACATTACGTGTATATCTACACTCTTCGTGGCTATTCCAATCGAAATAACAACTTGTTTACATAGTTATCGTAATCAAAACAACCGTTCGTTCGTTCTTTATTCAAACTAAGTAACCACCATGGCTTATTCTATAAGTAAACGAAAGCATTCTCTTAAGAAAACAAAATCTGAGGAGGTAGCACTAACATTGGAAGACCTACCAGTTTTGCGTCGTAAACGTACACTTGCGTTAAATCGATTAAAAAAGGCGTTAGGTATAGGTCAACTATCGAAAACCGACCCCAACCAGGCAAACACTTTTTTGGCTTATTTTCCCGAGGTCAAAAGAATTGTTTCTTGTTTCGAATCAGCTCATGATGACATCGTATCTTTATTAGACAGTGACGCCGAAGACTTACTTAGGTCAGAGTTTGACGAAATTCACTTAGAGGTTCTATCTATATATAGGCAATTGACTACTACAACGTGTAGTGAATTGAACACATCGTCAGAGTCATCTAATGTGAAGTCGAGGAACATTAAACTACCTAAAGTAAACATACCTACGTTCGACGGCAACATTAAGACATGGTCGCATTTTTATGATGTTTTTAATTCACTCGTTCATCAAAACTATTCACTCACCGCCTCGGAACGTATGCATTATTTAATGTCATGTTTATCAGGTGAAGCTTTAACACTCGTTCGTGCATACCCGTGTGAAGGAACCTATTATGCAGAAGCTTATCAGTCATTAGTAAATAGGTATAAAAACAAACGCGATTTAGCTTTTACTTGTTGGAAAGAAATATTGAATATTAACTTTAAAATTAATTCTCCTATAGAATTTCGCCGTGCGCTCGATTTATTTAAAGAAAATTTAAATATTTTACAACGTTTAGACCTACCGGTACAACATTGGGGTTTTGTGTTATGCTATTTAATACTTTCCAAACTAGATTCAGTTACCCGACGCGCGTTTGAACAAGAGTATTCTGACTCGGAGTTACCTGTTTATGAGCAACTTTTCAGTTTTTTATATTCGAAGTGTGAATCCATTGTGCGTGACAGTCACTTCACGCAGCACGATCGTGTTTCTACTGATAAGAGTGATACATCTCGCACTATCACCCGTCAGTCATACACACCTAGGAAACCTATTTCTACGTTCTTATCTGGCGCAATTAGATCCGAGCAATTGAGTAAACGATCACAATCGATTAGTAAAAATAATGTTAAGGTTTTCCATAGTAATTTGCCTACTTCTACCCCTATTAGTAAATGTTCATTCTGTCAACAAAATCATTCAATAAAATCATGTGACGCATTCATTCAGAAGTCGATAGAAGATAGATACAACATAGCAAAACTTAATCATTGGTGTTTCAATTGTTTGAGACCGTCTCATCAATTGAAAGACTGCAAGTCTATCTTTTCGTGTCAGGTTTGTCGACAGAAACATCACACTCTTCTTCATAGAGAATCTTCAAAGGCCGTCATTCAACAAAATTCTTATGTATCGACGGATCGTTCGGAACCGAGTTCAACGGAACCGGAGCCGCTCACACAAGTTTTAACAAACATGAGTAGTAGTTCAGTAGTGTTACTGGCTACAGCAATCGTGGAAGTGCGTGATTCATCATCGGGTCGATTTCTTTCTTTTCGTGCGCTCATCGACTCAGGTAGCCAATCCCACTTCATCACCGAACGAGCTTTGGAACGTTTACGTATGAAACCTCAACCTACCTCGCGTGACATACATGGCCTAGGTCAATCGTCAACTGCCGTGTCAGGGATGGTCAACCTAGAGTTAGGGGTTAAAGGTAGGGTTTTATTTAAGGTCAATGCACTCACACTGCCAGCTATCTGTGGAAAGATGCCCACAACTCGCGTTAACCTTTCTACATGTGAACATTTACGCAACTTGGTTCTCGCGGATCCCGATTGTGACAAGCCGGGTCATGTTGACATTTTGATAGGTGCGGAGATTTTCCCTTCTATCCTGATGTCTGGAAGTATCCCTGGTGGTCCAGACTACCCCTCGGCGCTGAACACTGTGTTTGGTTATGTCATTTTAGGTAATGTGCAGTGTAGCGAATCATCATCCAGCTCGCGTTCCTTTCTCGTTAACGAAACTGATCCTCTTCATGAGGAAGTGAAGAAGATGTGGGAGCTAGATTCTTTTCCTCAGTCATCGTCGCTAGCTCCATCAGAACAACAGTGTGAAGATTTATTTGTTGAAAACTATACTCGAGATGTGTCGGGAAGATATATCGTGTCATTGCCATTTAAAGAAGATAACAAAATTCTTTATTTTCCCGGTTCGCGTGAAAACGCATTACGTAGATTTCATTCGTTGGAGCGCAAGCTTTATTCCAATCCAGAGCTCCACGAACAATATTCAGAGTTCATGTTGGACTACTTGAACAGTGGTCACATGACTCAGGTTTCAGCAAAGGATCTTAGTAGTGGGAAATATTATATCCCACATCATTGTGTGATACGTCCTAGCAGTTTGAGTACTCGATTGAGAGTAGTTTTTGATGCTAGTGCTAAAGACGCCCGTGGTCGTTCTCTAAATGACACGGTTCATATTGGCCCCAAATTACAGACTAATATTGCAGAGTTACTGCTACGGTTCCGCATTCATCCCATTGTGTTTACAGCCGACATAAAACAGATGTTCAGAAATATATCCCAAAACGAAGACGATCGTGTATTTCAAAGAATCTTTTGGCGCTTTAATAAAGCTGAGCCCATTCAAGAATACGAATTGAATACAGTCACTTATGGAATCGCGTCTTCTCCTTACTTAGCATGTCGTACTATCAAACAGCTCGTCGATGACGAGGGTTCCGATTTTCCCCATGCTATTGAGGCGCTTACCTCCTCAATTTACGTCGATGACGTAGCTCATGGCAGTTTCTCCCTAGAGTCAGCTATGTTAATAAAATCTGACGTCATTAACCTACTTAAACGTGGTTGTTTTGAGTTGAGAAAGTGGGCAAGTAATAGGAAGGAATTACTCGCGGATTTACCTACTGAACATTGCGTAACTGGATGTGTATCTATGGATGTAGAAAATTCTCCCACTCTTAAAATATTAGGACTAAAATGGGAACCGGGTGAGGACATCTTCTCCTTCGACGTCTCCCCAATCGATAGAACGTGTACTAAACGTACAATTCTTAGCGAAGTAGCTCGTATTTACGACCCTTTGGGTTTCTTGTGCCCTTTGACATTCATCCCCAAGTTGTTGGTGCAACGCTTGTGGATATCAGGTATTGGATGGGACGACGTTCCTCCGATCGAAGTTATTCGTCAATGGAATCAATACGTAGCTGAACTTCCTTCAATCAAACAAATACGTATTCCTCGTTATGTGTCCATAGATTCTATGGAATCGTGCGAGCTTCACGGCTTTTCGGACAGTTCTGAAGTTGGGTATGGTGCGGTAGTCTACTTACGTATGCGTGATTCTCAAGAACGTATTCACGTATCCTTCCTCTGCGCGAAATCTCGTGTAGCACCTATAAAGAAAACATCGTTACCTCGACTCGAGCTTTGTGGTGCTGTCCTGTTAGCTGATTTGCTCAAATTCGTTAAACAAACTTATTCCCCTTTTCTGTCGTTCTCTGACATGTACGCATGGTCAGATTCAACAATCACACTTGCGTGGATTCGTAGCCACTCTTCACGGTGGAAAACGTTTGTGGCCAACCGTGTTAGCCACATTCATGAAGCTGTCCCCGACGCTCGGTGGAACCACGTGCGTTCTGGTGACAACCCTGCTGACATAGCGTCGCGAGGTATGTCCCCTATCGATCTCATCCAGTCCGAGCTATGGTGGGCGGGACCACATTGGCTTCGGCAGTCTTCGTCTGCGTGGCCTCTCATTCCTTCTATCGTTGCCGACGAAACCGAAGTACGTGCCGAGGAACGTATCGTATCTTTTATCGTAAATGAAGATATTCATTTTATCGATTCATTGCTAGAAAGGTTCTCTTCAATTCGTAAAGTTCAACGTGTCGTTGGCTTTTGTCTTCGTTTTATTCGTAACGCGAAATCTAAGCAAAATCGTACCTCTGATCTTTTCCTCAATCGTGCAGAGCTTCACGCATCGTTGATGACAATTGCTAAACGCATCCAATCCATTCACTTTCCTGAAGAGATTCGAAAGCTCCAAGATGGTAAACTGTTACCCAAATCGTGGAGGAAACTGAATCCGTTTATCGATAGCCATGGAGTCCTCAGGGTGGGCGGTCGACTCTCTCGATCCGGCCTTGAGTACAATCATAAGCATCCTGCTCTTATTCCGAGAGATTCTACGTTTACGTACATGGTCATCGAAGCAATTCATAGGGAACATTGCCATCCTGGGTTAAACACAACGCAGTATCTTTTGACACAACAATTTTGGGTATTTTCATCTAAACGTGCTATTCGTCATTGTTTGTCAAAATGTATACAATGCTATAAGACTAAACCAAGTAATCTTGAACCGTTTATGAGCGATTTGCCCGCTACTCGCGTGAATCAGGTAAAACCATTTTCAGTTGTTGGTGTGGACTACGGGGGTCCATTCCAAATCAAATTAGGTAAACATCGCGGTGCTAAAATCGGTAAAGCATATCTATGTTTATTCATTTGCTTTAGCACCAAAGCAGTCCATCTCGAAGTAGTGAGTGAGCTATCTGCGGACGCGTTTATCGCTACTCTTCGCCGATTCGTAGGTAGACGAGGTAGAGTTAGCGTTATACATTCCGATTGCGGTACAAACTTCGTTGGAGCTAGGAAAATCCTAGATTCTTATGTTAGTGCTGCTTCCCAGTCTCAGAACATCGAATTTAAATTTAATCCCCCCGCAGCAAGTCATTTCGGAGGCGTATGGGAGATTCAAATTCGAGCCGCGAAAACTCACTTACATCGTATCGTCGGTAATCAAACTCTTACGTTCGAAGAGCTAACGACACTCTTCGTTCAAATCGAAGCTATGTTAAACTCACGGCCACTTTACCCTTTGAGTTCCGATCCTAACGACATGAACGTTTTAACGCCCGGACATTTTTTGGTTTTGGAACCACTTACTGCCGTTCCAGACTCTAACTATTTAGATGTAAACATAAGTCGTCTTAGCCGTTGGCAATTAATTCAACGCTTCCAACACGATTTCTGGAATCGTTGGAAGATGGAATATCTCAGTTCTCTAACACAAAGGGCAAAGTGGAACAAACACGATTTGACGTTATCCGTGGGTTCTCTCGTACTGATAAAGCATGAGAATACCATACCGTTGCATTGGCCTTTGGCTCGCGTTTCACAATTGCACGTTAGCCCCGATGGTGTGGTTCGCATAGCTACAGTTCGCACTGCTAATGGTAGTATGTACACGAGACCATTGGTCAAATTGTGTCCTCTACCTATTCAATCAGATTAACGTATCAAGTAACTTTGAACTAGATGTAGGATAGATGTTAGGTAGAGTTATCATATTCAATTCAAGTTATCATATTCAATTCAAGTTATCATATTCAAGTCAAGTTCTTATATTCAAGTCAAGTTATCAAATTCAAGTTCCTTTAAGTTTTCAAATTCAACGACAGCATCAATCTTTAAGTAATCATTTTCTATGTTATCATAATCGAAAATACAAATTCCTATGTATTTTGGTGGGCGGAATGTACCGTCTTCGCGGCATTTCGTAATGCACGTTTCTAAACTGCTCCACCGACCTGGAATTTGAACCAATAGGAGCACGCCTTTTTCTATGACGTGCAGCGCTCGCATTGGTTAAAACAGACAGCCTGGCGGGAACAAGACCGCGACGCGGACACACGTGAAAAAACATGGCGAATGGTGGTTCATCTTAAAATCTAATATATTCGTTTCCCAATGTAAATTCGAGTTTCTACATTCTATTCATTATCAAAGCGGCGCCGCCGAAGGACCTTAACTGTGGTGTGTGTGTAAAACCTAGTGCGCATACTGTGAGGACCAAAACTGGACATTCTACGAGACCGCAGAAGGCAAGTCAGGTGCGTAGCGTTTTATTATCCTATTGGTTTGAAGCCTAGAGAGCTGGGGTTCTTTAGAAACGTGCAGATAAATATATAAATAAACTAATAGTATACATTTGTCTGACCCAAATGTTGAAAAATCATACAAGGACATTAAAAACACTGCAAGTTCATTACATCAATTTATTCACTATCCGAAGAGAGTTCAGATTCTGAATCTGAGTCATTCACATTTATAATAAAACGATCACTAACTTCATCGATGATGTGGTCAAGTTGAAACATTTTTTCTTCCTCTTGGATAGTGTGCTCAATACAGTCTGCCCATTTCTGCGAAGTCACCTGTGCCAAGGCTTCGTCTAACAACGGCTTTAATTCCGCCATTTTAAAAGTTTTATTATTTTTTGCAACTTGCCCCTTTACTTGTGCCCACACTAACTCTATAGGATTGAGCTCACAATGGTAGGGGGGGAGGGAGACGTTGTATTAAAGTTCTCTTCCCTTTCATCTTTCCCCTGAATGGATTTTATTTTATTTAAGGTCAAAGGTAAAAAAATATTTTTCACGATTTTCAGCGAGACGGTAAGTTTTATCATAAAAATACCCGAGACAAAGTTGTAGATCATAAAATTATCTAAAAAAAATATATCTCCACTTTTTCCCACGAGCCACTCTTTTTGAGATATAAAGATTCAAAAAGGTGTAAAAGTGTAAATAATATGCACAGGATGTGACCGAAACGTGTTGAGGAACTCTCAACAGTAACCTCCGTCGTACGTAAGTTCCCGTATAAACAAATAATTTTTAAAAAAGGCGACTCTAAAAAATGTTCAGCATCTCTGTAGTGTTCCAAGTATACATGAATAAACTGCACAAAAATAGCTTTAGCTTATAATTTTAATTTTCTTGAGAATAACAATGTTATAAAAGTCAATACTGCATAATCGTTTGAATAATTATAGCTATCCCCTTATTTTTATAAGATAAATAAATACCGTAAAATCGTGAAATTAACAACTGCAAGATTTTCGTGCAGGTTTTGTGCACTGGTATCACATTTGTTTACATAATTGATCTGGGATCTAGGAACATGGTATAGTGTATTTATAAAAACACGACTTAACAAAGCAACGTCTTTACGTCAATAGATGTAGAAACACACTAAACGCGTACGCGCGCTATGCTTACTGTATGGGCGAAGAATATGAAAGGAGCGGGAAGGGACCAGCACACCCGGCAGCAAGATGTGTTTTGTCATTATGTAGGGTCTCAGGTATAAGAATCCGATCTTTATCCGATCTCCAATCTTTAATTTCAGTTCAATCAGTCAAAAATCTAAAAAGATTTATACAAAATTTCATCCCCTATTTTATTCCCTTAGGGGTGGAATTTATCAAAATCCTTTCTTAGGGGATGCCTACGTCATAGTAGCTATATGCATGCAAAGTCTCAGCCCGATCGGTTTAAAATTCATCAAACTTTCATACAAACTTTCATCCCCTATTTCATCCCCTTGGGGGTAGAATTTATCAAAATCCTTTCTTAAGGGATGCCTACGTCATAGTAGCTATATGTATGCAAAGTCTCAGCTCAATCGGTTTAAAATTGACAAAGTTTTATACAAACTTTCATCCCCTATTTTATCCTCTTGGGGGTAGAATTTATCAAAATCCTTTCTTAGTGTGCACTTAAGTCACTTGAAGAACCTTCCTGACAAATTTCATGTTTCTAGGTCTACACCTAGAATATTGATTTTGATAATCAACGCACAGCCTCAACCGCTACCGGTTGAGGCTGTGCGTTGATTATCAATCAGTCAGTCAGTCAGTCAGGACTTTGAATTATATATATAGATACTATTTTTTGATATGTACCTATATATAAAAAAACGACTTAACAAAGCAACGTCTTTACGTCAATAGATGTAGAAACACTAAACGCGTACGCGCGCTATGCTTACTGTATGGGCGAAGAGGGGATGTGAAGGGAGCGGGAAGGGACCAGCACACCCGGCGGCAAGATGTGTTTTGTCATTATTTAGGGTCTCAGGAATAAGAATCCGGTCATAGTTGCCGTCACTCGGATTTTGCATACCTACTCAACTACCTCTAGCGCCTGGTCTACTGGGCATTTTCGGATTGTGAGAGTACTGACTTTTAGACCCTACCTTTTTTTTTATTTCAAAAACTAAAGGAGGAGGCCCGTTTGAGAAATAGTGTACTTGCAGAATAGTCCCATTTTTTTAGTCCTTTCATAAGGAGGCGAAATAATATCAGTTTCTTTACTATAAAAACATGTCATTAGGTTAGCAGTAGTATTGATGGAGGTGACGTTCTAAAAAGCTAACCAAGAGATACATAGTTATCTTTTGGAAAGCCAACAAGCATGTCAAATCGTCTATGTATAGTTAAGTAGTAGTGTAGTTACCGAAGTGAGCGTGAGCTGCACGCAGTCGAGCGCCAGGTGCGCGGTGAGGCGCGGGCGCGCGCGCGAGCGCAGCGGCAGCTCCGTGCGCTCGCGCCGCACGCGCGCGCTCGCCGCCGCCGCCGGCAGCACGAACTGGTGCGGGTCGCCGCTGTCCGTGCGCATGCGCGCCTACCCACACACAATCATAACATCAATGTAAAACTTCTAAACGAAAGCGAAGCTAACCAAATCACTAGTGGCCTTGGACATTGAAGACTACCTGCCAGAGACCTTTGCCAGCAGAGAGACACAACGGGTTAGTAAAAACTTTGTGGCAATAAGTTAAGGAATATACGCACCGTGAGCTCGGGTATCTGGCAGTGCGCGAGCATGCCGGTGGGCACGTTCATGGGGTCCCAGTAGAGCGCCAGCTGGTGCAGCTCCAGCAGCTTGAAGGAGCAGCCGGCCGGCTCCTGCAGCGTAAAGCCGGGCCGCCACTGCGCGTCGCACGACTCGGCCGTCAGCGACTGCAGCGTCAGCCCGCACGCGAACGCGCGCGGCGCGCACGTCACCGCGTCCTCGTAGCGGATGTGCACGTCGCTCAGCGTCAGCTGCACGGGGGAACACGTTACTGTTGTGATATGAGGGTACTTTCAACATTTGGAAGGTCTATCCAAATGTTGAAAGTACCCTCATATGTTATATGGTCAATGTTAGATTTTGACAGTGCGTTCACCACAGAGTACTTTGTACGCTCACATTAGACTGACACAACACTTAAAGTAGTCACAGACGATCGAACTTGGTGCGGAGCGCACCACGAACATGGTGTGCTCCGCACCAAATACGATCGTGTGGCGCACGGTCCGGCGGACATTATTATTATTAATATCGGTACGGCTGGTTCGGAGCGCTTGCACATCGAACGCGGTGCGTACCGCACCGATTCGATCGTGTGGACGGCGCACCGAACCACATGTCGGTTTAGTCGCTATTGTGCTATCGTTTTCGTTCGATTTCACAAGATCCAACAATTCAATAAATGCTTCGGAACTCATTCGAAGATATATACGAAAATCTTTATCATCGAGATCTTTAATGAGATTCATATGACTGTACCGTTGTCTGTTTCTGAGATAAAATTTTGCCCATTCTTTTCTTCTTTTTCGTTGGTTATATAACGGCGATGTAGTAACGATAGCTGTCGCAACTAAAGCAATTTTGGCTTGTTTTGATAGAATGGACGGCATTTCGAGGAGACGTGTTCACGCAACGCTAGCACGATACGACTGGACGGTTCGAAGTCTGGTGCGATCGTCTGTTGTATAGATCGCACCGTGCGGTTCGTGGTGCGCTCCGCACCAAGTTCGATCGTCTGTGACTACTTTTACAGTGTCCTGGTACTTGCTCTCATGAATATTTTACATGTGAGTACATTAATACTAAATATAAGTGATCTAGACTTTGGACTTCTTAATGATTCTGAGATTAGGAGAATATATTTTGTTAAATAAGTTAAAATTACACCTGCAGGTTCTCGACGATGTTGGCGAGCACGCCGGTGCCGTAGCTGAGCCACGAGGAGTAGGAGGTGGCGTAGTACGAGGCGGCGGCGGCGGCCTCCAGCTCCGCGCGCCACTGCGCCTCCAGCGCGTCCAGCACCGCCAGCTTGCGCTCGTGCGCGAACACCGCCTCCGCCGCCGCGTCCCACTGCAAGCCACACACAACGTTCAGCCAACAACATTAACAACATGCCTGTATAGAGTATACTCCTAGAGTACGTCATACATGAACAAACATTATCTTTAGTGAGTATGTACAAAAATAATAAGTTCCAGTAATAAAATCCTAACCAATATAATGAATGTGAAAGTAACTCGGTCTGCCTGTGTGACACACTTTCATGCAAAAACTATAGAACCAATTGGATCTATATAAATATTAGCATATTCAAAGCAACAAACAAAAACTCTTTAGCTTTATTGTAATTACAAAGATAAAAATAAAACAGTAATAAAAGCAAAATCCATGAATGGATGCATAATGGAGGTAATCTCAGAGACATGAGTCACAGTGTAAACATAAAACTTAAATAATACAAATAATCTATTATCTATAAGTTGTGTCAGAGTTTTGTTATCTCTAGATTATTGACAGCAGGTTCAAGGCGGATAATGCCATGTTGTAATATAATGTATTGAGCTGATAATACGAGATACAATGGCTTTCCTTATTCCTTAAATAATTCAAATTAAAAAATAATGCAAAGTCCATGTAATTATAAGATAACCATCATTTAAATTGTGCAGGTCTGTATTGTTTTCAGTTGTTGGACAAAATAAATTAACTTGCTTTAGAACAATAATTTTATAATTATTCTGGTTAATAAATTCCTCAAACCTCATCCAAATTGACTGGCGCGGCCACCAGGTATAGCTTGTCTATAGCTATGAGCCAGGGCGCTGATCGGATGAGCCGCACGGGCACCTGCAGCTGAATCTTGCCGATGAATCCCGCTTTGATCTCGACAGGCAAGCCGAGGTGGCGTAGAGCATCTTTCTTTAGAGGAAGATTCTCTAGTTCCACTTTTCCTAAAAGCATCAAGTTTTAAATAAAAATAATGTAAAAGTCAAAGTTATGTATGTTCAGTTTTGGCCCCATAGAGGCTCTTTTGAATGTACCACCCGTTCGGAAGAACATCATCAGAGAAGAATGGCCTGTGCTGGTTATAATGGTTGTTATGAAACAAGAAGTGTAACAAGCAAATCCTGTTTATCATATAACAACATGAAAACATTCCTAAAATACATACATAGTGTAAATGCAAACACCAGGCATTTGTTTATATACCCAGTAAAACTGGATATTAGGTAATCAAATATAGAGCTGAAAATCGAATACTTCTACCCCTAATAACAAAATAATTTACAGTTTTTTATTTTCTAAACATAGTATGTTTATTTGTCATACAATATTAATCATCAGAAAGTATTATTAAACTTGATTTTGTATATAAATGTTCTTAGAGCCACCTAAACATTGCAGTACCCATGGCACATGGTCTAGTATTATTTATTACACTCACCTGAGAGTAGTGCTACACTCAGCTGGTCTGTGTTCAAGTTCTCCACATATTTCCCGAGGTAATTGTTCAAAACCCAAGCCACCAGTCCTTCCAACATCGTGCATGATGGCCTTTACTTTACACTATTAAACACGGTATCACACCTTTCGGTAGTACACTTTGGCCTAAAACAAACACAATCACCAAATAAGTGTCATCACCTAATTTATCACTGACTGTTACAAATTGCGATCCTGGATGATAAAAACTAAAAACTATATTATAAGCAATAACCTCTTACATACTTACACATTGAGTAAAATAAGGAAAAAATATTTTTTTTAGAATTTTACGATGTTATTTTACTGTAATAATAATCGGGAACAGTCAACAGATACCTACCAACATCGAAATGTCACACTGACAGACATAGTGACATAGGGTTGTGCAAGTAGTCGATAAATTTAAATATCGATATTACATATATAGTATATAGTATATATACCTAAAAGATGGAATAACTCGTATAATATATTATATACGAGTTATTCCGTATTTTCAAAATTTAAATTCGATATATTTCAATTACTTAAAAATTATATAAAACTTAATAATTACAAACTAGGAAGATATAACTTTCAAAAATCATAATTTTTGTCAATTGAATTGATTTAAATGAGTGGCCCAATTCATAAAACCAGGGTGGGTTTTATGAATTGGGCCACTTTTATGGAGTTAACTTACCCTGTCCCTTTGTTTTTACTTCGTTTAGCCACCGTAAGATACGATTTTAAAGGATAATCAAGGTATGTAATTTGCAATGGCTTTTTTAAATTAATTTGTAAAGTTATAGCTTATAAGTACATATAGGTAATGCAAACATCCTGAGGGAACACTTGGCTTGGCATATTTTAAAATCAGTTTTACGTTTATTTCACTTGTAATGGAATGTATTAAAATTGGGATGTCCCAGTGCTAGGCCTCGCATCGTACTAAAGGTATCAATACAGTGAGGAGAATGGCGTAATCACCATGCTTGCCCAATACGCTAATCCTAACCAAAAGTAAGAAACAGGTTTTCGCTCGACCTGGGAATTGAACCCGTAAACTGAGACTTGGCAGACGAATGCATTATTATTACATCATCAAAATTATTGATATATATATACTGATATAATATTTATCTGTCTTGCCCATCCTTAGGGCCTGAAATGACAAACTGACACCAGCTGACTGCCTGCTGACTTGAGTGACAGTGACATTGATATTGACAACCGTGGACTTTCATATTGACAACCGTCGACTGACTTGATAATGTAAATCACGTTTCGTTACACGTACATTAGAGAATTTGATAATATTTTTGATTTTTATATCAGTTTGAATACAACTGTCACTGTCAGGAATAAATTCAGAAGCATTCAGAAGAATGTTTATAAAGGAAAACGGAACGTATATACGTCTTGAAAATAGATTTTAATTTGATAGTTTGATAAAAATATTTCAATTTTATTTCAATAGAGTTACAGAGTTTTTACTATATTTTAAGGCAAAATGAAAGCTACACAATTTATTACACGCTTTTGTAGTGTAAAACAATATAAAAGTAGTTTATGTTGTCATACAAATGTGACGAAATTACAAGTTCGAAATAGTGCTAATTTGAGTGGTTTGAAATATAAAAGTTTTACCCCTGTAACTATTCAATTGAGGAAATTGGGATTGGGACCAACGTCCAAGGATTTCGAAGAATCAACACAGCCCACAGCCCCCATGACAAAAGTGCATGCCACGGAGCTGGTGCTGCATCTCAATGATGATGAGAGAAAAATGTTATTGAATGCCTTACAGGAATACGAATCCAACAGAATCAAAGAGGAATTTGAAGGTAAGCGTTTGCTTTATTTTAACTTGATAAGGTTATTAGTCACCTGACATCATTAGGTTAAACTGAGAGTTTTGTTAATGTTATAATTGTAGATAAATTAGCTGGTCAACGATGGAGGAGTAAGCTGGGAAGACCCAGCAAGGTTCCAACACTGGGCGATGTTGATCCCACAGGGACTTACTGTCCAGTGCCTGAGGACTGGCTCAAGAAGAAGTATGGTGAGTGAGAACCTGAATACAAGTAACTAGTGCAATCCAGTTATAGTCAGTGTAGACAAGGTGATGTCATTGACTCTGTTTTGAGTAATGCAGTATTTATATCACACTTTTTATGCTGAACTTGTGGTTGGTGTTTAACTACTACCGAGAAACAAAATGTATGTCTTAAGCTAACTTAACATTTACATTTAATATGTATGTATTTCTCTTATTTCAGCTGCCACAGTTCCAAAACCTACAACTAAAGAGCTAATACATTGTAAGTAAATATAAGCATTGTATTAATAGAAATGTAGATATGACTAAAAGCAAACTAATTTAATTATAGACTCATACTTCATGCCAAATTGTTAATTGATTGTTTTCCTTAATTTTCAAACGAAATAAGGAATTCCGACTTATATCTTTAGTATTTATTGCTCATTTATTTATGTCCATTTTTGATTTCAGTATCATTCGCCAACTCTGTGCCATTCATTGGCTTCGGGTTCCTGGACAACTTTATCATGATTATAGCTGTGAGTATAAATCATCACCCTGCAGATTAGATGTCTGTTTGATATTAGATATGTCTTGTCCTCGTATGGTACAAGGCAAGCATGTGCTACTGATACCAGAAAATTCAACAATCTTTTTATTTTGAATTGAAACTACGTTTACGGATACACTTTGCTTTAATTTTACATTTTTATCTAAGATAAAATAAAATGAGTAGTGTTAACTCAAACATATGAAACCAATCGTTTTATTGTTTACAATTATTTGTTTATTATACTACATTACTACCTACAACTATAGTACTGATGTTATCAATTAGTTATCTTTGATATAAACTTCTTAAGTGAAAGTTAATTAATCATCTACATACAATAATGTTTACCTGGCTACAAGACCAACCTAAGGTCACTTTGTAAGCAACTTTTAATAAAATAAGGTTCTTATTGTGCCCATTTCCATGGGAATTTCAAGGTGATATTCCTTCCTCTTAAAGATGGTTATCCAATGCAAAAAGAATTATTAAAATTGGACTGGTAGTTCGTGAGATTAGCACATTCAAATAAACAAAAATTCTTCAGCTTTACAAATTAATATAACACTCATATATAGACAGCCAAATTAATTATAATAATAACAACACAAATGACATTAAAAATTACTCACTTGCTAATGACTTGCTAGCA
Organism: Cyclophora punctaria; assembly: GCA_951394245.1. Classification (NCBI taxonomy): domain Eukaryota; kingdom Metazoa; phylum Arthropoda; class Insecta; order Lepidoptera; family Geometridae; genus Cyclophora; species Cyclophora punctaria. The sequence goes on from OX596172.1 coordinate 308,305, forward strand.
TTAAATTGTTACCAATGTGGAAATGCAGGGCGACAGCATCGAGAGCAGCATGAGCGCGTACATCACGCTGTCGACGATGGCGGCGGCGGCGCTGGGCAACACGTTCAGCGACGTTATCGGCATCGGCTCCTCGTACTACGTAGAGCGCGCGGCGGCGCTGCTGGGGCTCGGCGCGCCCGCGCTCGCGCCCGTGCAGCTCGACATGCCGGTCAGCCGCCGGTATGCGAACATCGTAAGGACATTTTTTTTTATGCCATACCAACACCAGTCCCACACCGACACCAGTGCCACACCGACACCAGTCCCACACCAACACCAGTCCCACACCGACACCAGTGCCACACCGACACCAGTCCCACACCAACACCAGTCCCACACCAACACCAGTCCCACACCGACACCACTCCCACACAAACACCAGTCCCACACCTTCGCCAGTCCCACTCCTACGCCAGTCCCACACCTACGCCAGTCCCACACCTACGCCAGTCCCACACCTACGCCAGTCCCACACTGGCCCAAGGGATTTTTCTACATAATTGATTGAACCGGATGTCGCAGGGCCGCGTGCTAGGCATCACGCTGGGCTGCTTCCTGGGCATGACTCCGCTGCTCTTCAAGGACGACGAGAAGAAGCCCGGCGCAACCAGCACCAGTCCCAGTCCCAAGTAACCGCCTGCCGCCGCCCGCCGCCTCCACATATCGACCCGAGCCCTGCCGTAAGCGATACTATACTCTATGTAACTCTTAGCTAGATAATTACTGTGCTGTGGTACTTAGCTCATAATTTATAGTCTCTATATATTTTAAGCTATATTTAATTACTTAAAACTGTTTAATTGTTGAACTCGGTTGTATATTCGTTGATATTATATGCTTGAGGTTCCTGTTCATTAATGTACAAATACATCAGTGGGCTACTGAACCTACAGAACATCATCAAATATTATTATCAGATAGCACACTATTGTGTGACATCGTACGCTTTATTAAGTATATTTACTTTGATAACTGCACACAGTTGATTTGATTACACAATGTACATTTAGCAAACATCTAATATTTGTTAAACAAATCTTCGTTCTATAAAATCTCATGTTAGAATAAAATATATTATTAATTACATATTTATGTATAAATATGGCCAACTCGACTGTTGTCAAGTTTCTATTATACTTAGGTATCACAATATCTACACAAATCCGCATAAACCCGAATATTTAACAAACCTTGCCAAAGCAGCTCTCTTCAAAAGAAATTATGATAGAGCTTATGGAGATATTTATGAATGTTCATATTGTGAAACACAACAGATTGTGAATTTCTGTTCTGTTGCAGTATTTATTGGTATTTCACTTCGAATGGCACTATACTATGTAACACTAATGTAGCAAATAAAATATAATAGTAGTTAAAATGTTGAAAGCACAAAACGTTACGTCTAGTCAATGCACAGTGAACTTTAGTTCGAAAAATGGTAATATTTAGTACAAAGCTACTATACATTTATATTTGTTTCCTTTCTTTACTCAAAATCGGGAATTTAATTTGTAAGTGAAACTATTGATGGTTTTCCCATATTTTTTATTCGATATACTTATTTTGATAATTTATTTTTAATTCTTTTGACGAAGATATAATATTGTACTCTTTGTATAGGTTAACGTTTAAAAACGTGCGACTTCAAATGTGAATTAATGTTATCTGTTTACTAATCTACGACTGTTGAACAAACTGTTTTGTGTGTATTTAAATTTTATGACGACTTGTGATTATTAATATAGAATTAGTTCAATTTATTCCGACGTTTTATTTATCCATAGCCTTCTCTTACAGATGTCATAAAATAAACAATCAAATATTATATTAAATGAAACGGTATCGCGTTAGATAATTTAACGTATTCTACTAAAATACGTACCCGACGTCGAGCGAATTACACCGCTCGTGGTCACGGGACGACTGATACATACCCGTTTCATTGAGTGCAAATCGTGTGAGTTTTAAAAAGTATGTTAATAAGCAAATAATCTGGAAATAGTATGTATCATTGTTTAATAAATAATTGTCACTTGTCAATGTGTATAGATATAACCATGGATATAACATCAGCTGCGTTACGTCTTCGTTAATAATAATAAATATGTTCTACGTCACTATTGCTTACGTAGGTTATATTAAAGGATGGCTATTACTTTTTTATATTAATATTACAATATGTACAAAATAAATATATTAATTACTGTTATTAAATTGATCTATAGAGTATTTAAGTACATTTCAGGCAACTAAACTATTGAATAGTACATCAATAAGCGGCGTATCCGTAAGTACGCGTATACGTAATTACAAGCTTGGTGCACGCTTGCAGCTGCATTATTACTTAGAAGTGAACAGTTCTTAGCACATTGCTTGCTCGCTCTTTCATTAGGAGTGGTTTCCGCAATTTTCGGACCACTAAGTAAAAACACACGCAACTAGCGTATCTCGACGAATACGCGTCTACGAAGATACGCCGCCTGTTCGTAGACATTGGGCCTAAACTAAAAACTAATAGACAGACACCGTGTTCTACATCATACGTACCATAGACGATTCCAGTGGGTATTTGTAAATAAATAGCCATGTGTTTACATTCCCAATCGTAACGTAACATCCACAATAAATTACACGATACATTTGTATAAAACTGTTGGGTACTAAATAACTAATATTACTTTGTGCTCTTTACATAAATCAATTTTAAACTAAAATGTTTGTACAACGCTATTGCGACCTGTAAAATTAAGTTTATACAACAACATGATAGGTACATACAGTGGTCTTAGACCGAATAAAAAATTCAACACAGAGCACCATCATTGATGTCACTACACTGATTTTGTAAAACATAAACAATCGTTTGCAGCACTCAGTTTTTACTTTTCATGTGGTCTAAGACAAGAGTGAACAAAGTATTATCAAGACTTAACGAAACAAATAAAATAAAAAACACAAGGAAGACTATCGAAATAAATACACATTAAGATAGTGATTGAGAAAAAACTAAGAATTTACCATCACTGTGATAATCACATAATATTTAGCTGTCATCTTTCACAGGGTAATGAATAACTTGATACAATAATTTTAAATAAACACAGCATCCAATAAAATCACTATCACAAATAACAAATTATGATTTTTTTTACACCATTATAATAATGTAATGTTACAAATAATTTTTCGAATTTTATTCATTAACAAAACTGTCGTATTATAGATACAACAAGACATGAAAAATCTCCACTTTGAATATGCATAAGAAATGTTCGCGCGCGGACAAACAAATACCTAATCCTATTTGGTAATTGAACGACTAGATGCCTATAAATACTGTGGTGAACGCACGCGCAGCTGCGGCTACACACGCGTGCGGGCGCGCTCCCGCTAACCCAACAACATCTCATTACAATTTGGTGTTCACACTTATTATTGCGCCAATAAAGCCTACAAACACGTGTGTAGCACGCCTTATGTTTAAATCTAAATGTTCGGAATGATAAATAATTGAACAGATGATAAGTCTAATACTACAAGTAGAGCACACACTTGGTAAAGAGCTGAAATGCAAGCGTAAACATATAGTACAGTTTTTTGGTCATTACATGCTAGCCTACGTTACTTTGAGATCCATACGCCGCGAGCGACGAGCCCGCTCTCCGCTCGTCGCAACTCAGCCTTAATCACTAATTACATTTTGAAAACGTCGGTTACACAATGTCTTTAACCTGGCGAATGGATGAACTCTCAAAACAATAATGTCTGGTGGAGCGTTCCACTGCGGCGAGCCCGCGCCGGCTCACTCGCCACACTTTAATATTATGGCAGTTATGTGATGGATTGTCTAACATCATGTATATAGGGTATATAACGTTTACAAATGTGTGTTGCGCTTATTGTACATGTTGCAGTGTTATTGCAGCGCGTACCGGAGCGGGCGGGCGGCGCGGCGCAACACTCTGCATATCACAAGTCCATCACGACTATATAATGTACTCCCGCCGCCTGATATCAATCACAACCAGCGCGCGTCGAGGGCCGCGCTGCCCTGTCCTCGTACTTTATGTACAGTACATCCACTTTACTCTTCCCAACGGCTGCTCTCCATACACAATCAATAACTTTACAATATTATTAATTTATAAGAATAGACAAGGTTCCATGTTGTAAATAGATGTCCTTGTCCTAGCTAGTACTTACATGTAGGTTATTATTATGTATAATTTTACAACATATCTACTTATTTCTAATCGATAAAAAAATATCGATTAGCTTGTATATAAACTTTTAAATAATATTTGTAATCAATGTTCAGTGCAGGTACTTAATTTACATTATGCTCTGTAGACGAAACTCCTCAAACGAGAACCCTTATTGCACTTATTATTTTATAAAAAGAAACATAATTTCAATTACCAAACCCATAACATTTGCATTAGAGACTTTCATACAATTAGGTTCTTAAAAAACACATAATTTTAAGTTATCACAGAAATTGGGCAATATGTGATGTGATACAACGCAAATGCAAATAATAAAATAACTGCAGCTTCAAAGCAGAGGTCTCAATGACCATAGTTCGCGAACTGGATACTTCTGGTTTGAAGAGTGAGTCCAGCACTGCAATGAATACGTGATGGGATTTGGAACGCCGGAGCAACGGCGACTCACGCGGGCAGCGGGTCGGAGTCGTTGCGCGCGGCGGCGGCGTCCGACACGCGCGTCCAGTGGCGGCCGCGCGCCGCGTACTGCGACTCCTCGAAGCCGGAGCGCAGCCCGAGGATGATGCTGAGCGCCGAGGCGTCCTGCTCGTGGCAGCCCGAGTACCGGTACTGCGGCTTCTTGTCGAACCGGCAGCCGCCCGACTGCGCGCCCAGCGGCATGATACAGTCCAGCGTGAGCGCGCACTGGATCCACGGCCGCATCAGCTCGGCGGAGGCGGGCGTGGCGGCCACGATGAGCCGCGTCACGTCCACCATCTGCACGAACAGGAAGTCGTCGATGGACGCGTGCAGGTAGTGGAACATGCGCGGGTGCGTCAGCGAGGTGACGGCGGCGCGGCGCGGCCACGCCAGCACGCCGCCGCGCGACGCGGCCGCGCGCGCCCACGCGCCGCCCAGCGCCGCCGCGCCGCCCGTCCACCGCTGCCACGACTCGCAGAAGATCACGCCGCCCACCCGGCTCAGCGCGTGCTGCAACACACACCACGCATCGTCAACTCACATATTCACCGTGCCATTGATACAAATGAGTATACGTCATCCAGCGTTGTGCCCCTGACGTAAGGTAAAGCTAAATACATCTTGGCTAGATCGCAGACGGCGAGAAATTCTAGTTTAATAACGCCGGCATCCCAGCTCACAGCATTAAACATTTATGATTAATGTATGTACTATACACATTTAGGCGAACAAATATTTAGATAATCTCGTAAGAACATTAATTTAATAATGACCTCATAAAACTTTAGTATACTTCAAACATGTTTATAATCTATAATACACATTAACTCAGAGCTTATTCCTGTATATGTAGTATACTATACGTAGGTAGGTATTAGTACATACATATATCTGCTTTCAATAGGGAGGCGTAGAAAGTAGAGCGCGCGTCGTGTCGTGGTAGACGACAATACATCCCGGAATGGGGCCGCGACCGCTACATTCCAGTCAATCAATTGAGTAGCACCATTATCGCACTGATATAAGATCCAGTGACTACATAGAAAAATATATATACCTATTATATATGTAACTAGGATAATATTATACTGTACCAACCGTCATTATTGTTAGAGCATATTAATGGATCAAACGTACGCACGTATAGCACATAGGATTGACAAATTGATATCGATAGTGTGACCACGCTTACTGATCGATTTATTAGTCACTGGTAAGTATTATGTTTGGAGGGTACGCATGATTCAATAGCACGAAACGATAATAACTCGTGATTCGTACAATTACTGATAAAACTGATTGCATCTGATATTAATCTAGGAATGTCGCAAGTTCGCTGCTGTGATTTATTATGTACATATATACTTATAAAATTATGTTATGTGAAGCCGTTATTAACCAAGCAAACTAAACTAACACTACAATAATTATTGTAACAAGCATCGCCCTGCGGGATTTCTCCGCCTCGTACTCGCTCCAATAGAAATTCCGCTTTATAAGTTTACTGCGAATAGATAGCGCGTTAAGAAAAAGTTGTTTTATAATATTATTGAATCATAATGAACATCAATTTTATAATGCTTCGACTCGAACGATCAGTGTCGATCGATGCTTTAACACAAACAAATAAGGAATAAAATAATATTTATCACTGCACTGATATGACCTATGAGCTGACTCATCAAAGGCCACCGCTACAAACGGCAAACGCGTAATCTTATCTACCCTACACACCTGTGCTGATAACACAGCCATGATTAAAATAATTGCTAAAGTGATACTCATAGAACTGAGTATTGCTAAGATGCAAACAGTTCGTACGATTGATAAAAGGTAAAGTGCAGTGATGATGCCATGAATACACTTTTTGCCTTATTACAATGGCATAAGGTGAAAAGTTTTAACAGATAAATGGCGTCGACTGTAAAAATTGATACGCGCTAATTAAACAAATTGATTGTTTCGCATCCGAGAACTCAATCGATGAGTGATTGTATTGATTCACATCAGATGTGCCCCCCGCCACTGTGCCACTATCAGGGTAGAGTTCAGTCATTTAGTCAAGATTATAATTAATTGACTGGTCAAGAGTTCAACGTAGTTGATGGGTCAAATGTGAAGTTCGTAGAATAATCTGACTCACACTCCTACAGTAAAGTAAATAAGTAGCTACACCAAACATTTATCAGTGAGTGCCAAATGTTATGCACAACATTCAAGGACTTATAAGGTCAGAAGTATTGCAAACATGTAACTTATACAATACAGGTTAAAAAGTCTCTGAAGGAAATGATTCTGGACCTCAATAAAATGATAATTTGAACATGTTCAACCATAAATAGGTTCTGAATATTTAAATTGTTCTTATGAGCTATAGAGAACAATGGCTCAACAACCATATTTTAAAATGGAAGACAATAAGTATGTTACATCAAGGATGAATTGAACTGCCTCAATATTAAATTACTTAAACATTAATCAATACAAAATAACAATATAAATATTTAAATCCTACAAGTAGTTACAAGTTCTTTGAATAAATATAAATTGATATACAATATTTACAAGAAAAGAATTGAATGAAATCAGTATTTAAATAGTTACCTGTATGATGAGTGGCCGGAAGGCGTGAATGCTCTCGTCGCTAACGTGCGAAGGGAACACCTCCAAATCAAAATCGATGATAGCACACTTCGAAGAGTTGCAGTAGTTTGACACCTATTAATAATTTATACCTATTATTAATAGTTTTATTCAACTAAAATGAAAAATATGAAGAAAATGTGATTGAAGCTTTTCACTTTACTCACTTCACTCTGAATTTAATACTAACTACAATGTAGATGACCCTAATTTTATTATTATTTTATTCTAATGATGTATAAAAGGCTGATGGTAGGTTATATGGGCTAACTATCTGATTGCATGTATCATTTTACTATACTTTTTATCTCATTTCTATCTGCATGCTACCATGCTTCAGGGACATTGACAGCCCAATAGCTTCAATTGCTAATCATGTCGGAGGCAACTAGGTCAGTGGTGAGGGCTAAGTTTACGTTTAATAGATTCAATGTCTTACAATGGCCAACGAGGCTGGTTTCAGTCCGAGGTTGTAGACTAGCACGGTGTAGGGGAGACGCGCGTTGGCGTCGCGCACGAAGGCGACGGGGTGCGCGTGCTTGTCGCCGCGCGCGTACGTCACCAGCACGGGCAGCGTGGTGTTGTGCCAGCGCTCGGCGCCCGCCAGCCCCAGCAGCTTCGAGTACCGCTCCTCCTCCACCAGGTGCTGCGACGACACATCGCGCAGGTTCTCCTGCACCGACACAGACGCCTACACACATTCACATAATCATATTTTTAATGTTACAGTTATTCTAATATTAATAGGATCTGGTGTATTCATGAATGCTGCATAGATGAGACTTCCATTTGACACATTTTTGTGGGGATTTTTAGTCTACATGGTTGGTTACTTCAGCTACTAGTGAAACTGACAGAGTTTACCAGACACAAATAGATGATTATGTATTCTATCCATATCGTGTTTTATTGTCATGTATTTCCAAAAGATATTTTAAACCGAACATGGAGACCAACATATCAGTTGCTACATACTTAAGTATATATTAACGGACACTAGAATTGAATAATTCCTATTACCTGAAAGTCCTTTATATGTTGGTGCGTCTGTGTGACAATATTTTGAATAGACTGCGGGGGCTGCGAGTGGTACACTATCAGGAATATACTGATAGCGAAGACCGAAGTCGAGAATAGGAGGAAGCTTTTAGTTTTCATAGTGATATACACATTATCACACTTGTCCTCTCACTTGTACCAAATAACAAACTACATAAATTATTAATTATTTATACAATAATCGAAACCGTGAGGGTGCTAAATAAAATAAATCGATACCAATCAAACAAGTTTCAAACTACATAGAGGTCCGCGTATTTTGTCGTTATATTTACATTATTTTATCAATACTTTGCAAAAACTTTTTACGAATAAACATTCACTTTTAATTTCTGTACACAGAAAATTCGCACAAAACACATACATATAGTTCGATTCGATCCGTCACGGCAAGAAAAGCAAAGAAAAGCGATCTGTGAAAGCGATCGAGATTCGAGCCGCCGGCCGCGCCGCGCGCGAGCGAGACGAGCGAGCGAGAGTAGCCACCTGCCACAGAGTAGCGCAGGAGTAACGAACGAGCGAAGCAAGCGAGAGAATTTGCGGTCGATCAGCATTTATTCTGACAGAGACAGTGACGCTTGCCATACGAAATAGCTTGCTTTAACTTGAGCATGGATTTATTTCAAGAGGTCTTGAGTCAGTTGGATGGATTCAAAGATTCAAAGCAAGTTCTAATTCAAGTTTTTGAAGTATGGATTTAATAAAACCCTCGGATTTAATACATATCTTGTTTTGAAATAAATTCGGATTTGATTGAATCTATATTTGACACTGATGTACTGACTCCTTTGACAATAACAAAAATTAAAATGTCAACCCTCCCTCCCTTTCCCTCTGGCTCCCTTATTTCCCCCTCCCCCACAGACCACACTTAGGCTGTGTGGTCTGTGCCCTCCCCGCAACTCGTCTTTCTCTGTTTCGTGGTAGACTTGTTTTGTAGTCTGTGGTGGTAGATCTGTGTAAGTTACTCTATGGATCTGTGGTCCGTCCCGTCAGCCGTCGCGCCTAATCTTTCGTTGTTTAATGTTTAGATTTGTGGATTTTCTATTTGGTACAATAACATACGAAGCTGATCCTAAAATTAGTTGATTTCTTATAAAGTAAAACCGGTATCATGTCCAGTGTTTCAAAGCGTAAGAAGGAAGGATCACGGACAAAGATCAAGGTATGCAAAGCAAGGAGGTCACTCCGTGTCGTGGCAATAACGTGATCAAAACTAATTTCTAATAATCAGATTAAATTATAAACATTAGATTGTACATCAGGACCACCTGCTGCACAGCACCCTTTCCATGATTAACTAATAATACATGCAGTAAAACAAAGTGCATGTGATCGTGACATCATAGTAACTTAACAATATTATATTATCTACTGTTCGTGTATGACGTCAAGCACGACCAATTATCGCATCATGTTATACCTAGTTTGATAAAGTTATGGCTAATAATGTTTGTGTCTACTGTGTTTTTGCAAAGTTTGACGATAACACAAATTTATTTTACTTGCCTATAGAGCATGGGAGACCATAAAGAATTCTTGAAGCGCATCACTAAGACCTTGTATTACGGACAACTGCCGAACTTGCCTTGTCTCAGCCTGCCTGTTACCGGTAAACATCTAAATTAAATAGCTTATAAATAATTCATTATTTATATTGTGTGTTGGTCAAATATATGGAATAATTATAAAGGCTTTGGCCCAGCCATGGAACATCCATGATGAAAATAATAATAATAAAAAAAAATAATAATAATTTAAGATCGTATGGAGAAACAATAATAACAAGTTGGATTCATATCCCGCACAAATGCCTCTCGGAAAAACCGGTCCAAAAATCATATGTTCTTGCAGTTTGTATTGTAGTAACAAAATTTATTATGTGGCAGAAATCTCATGTGAAGTGTGGTCGGAGGCACAGCGCGGGCGGTCATTGCGGCGGCTGCACGCGGACGCGGCGGCCGGGATCGCCCGCTCGGCGTGCGTGTCGCCGTGCGCGCTCGTACTCGCCATCCTCTATCTGGAGCGCCTGCACGCGTGCAACCCGCATTACCTTGCCGATGCCAACCCACAGGACCTCTTCCTAGTGACACTGGTACATCATGCTGCATATTATATCATAACCAGAGACCGCAAAAATTTGCGACATTGTTCGCAATAGTGTGGACATGACTTCAAAATTAATTAAAATGTTATTCGATTTATGAATAACTTACATGACATATATTTCATTGCTAGTCAGTAAGTACAACATTTTGTTAAAGTATATTTATTAAGGCAAACGGTCAGTATTTTTTTCTACATTTTCGGCAGACAGTCGTTTTTTCTTTCTTTTACGTTCGTGTTTAAAATAAGTATCGTTTTCGTAAATATTTATATACAATTAATAAATAAATAATAGACTGACAGCAGAAAATTTGGAAAAAATACTGACCATTATTTTTAATAAACCTATACTTTAACAAAATTTTGTATTTATTGACTAGGAATCTATACTAATATTATAAAGCTGAAGAGTTTGTTTTGTTTGTTTGTTTGTTTAAACGCGCTAATCTCAGAAACTACTGAACCGATTTGAATAATTCTTTCACTGTTAGATAGTCTATTTATCGAGGAAGGCTATAGGCTACATTTAATCCCGAAATTCCCACGGGAACGGGCACAACGCGGGTAAAACCGCGGGGCGCTGCTAGTCAAATTATATGTCAAGTAAGAAATTAATTAATGAATAATATTTTGATTGATTTTGAAGTCATGTCCACACTATTGCGAACAATGTCGCAAATTTTTGCGGTCTCTGATCATAACACAACCCATTATACAAGTATTGTTTACCAATCTTATATTAACATATATTTTATAGATGGTAAGCAATAAGTTCCTTCAAGATGATGGTGAAGACGATGAAGTGATTTGCTCAGAATGGGCTACTTCCGGTGGCCTCGATCTGAAACAGCTCAAAAGACTGGAAATAGAATTCCTTAGCGCTATAGTAAGTGAACCAATTTTTAAATATGATCCATAATTGAAATTAATTCCAATTTTAATTTGAAAATAACATTGTGTTATTATATACTATGTTATATCTGCAGGACTGGAACATTTTCGTGAGCGAAGAATCGTTCGAGGCAGGGCTGGCGCGACTCGAGCGGCAAGTGGCGATGAAACAAGCGCAGACGAGAGGATTCTTCACATACTCGGATCTGGCGGCGTCGTGCGACGAGGCGGTGGGCGGCGCCGTGCTGCGCGCGTGCGGCGCCGCGCTGCTCGCGCACCTGGCCGTGTGCGCCGCGCTGCTCGCCTCCGCGCTGCTGCTGGCGCTGGCGTGCGCGCCGCGCCCCGCCGCGCCCGCGCCCCTCTCCGCGCCCGCGCCCCTCGCCTCCGCTCCTCTGTTCCTCAACAACGCCACTGTGGACGTAGTGATCGACTTGCTCGCCGACGAGGTCGCGGCCGCCGACACTATCCGATGTTGCTCCCGGTGGATGCAGCACCTGGAACGGGCGGCGGCGGCGCGCGCGCCCGGCGAGGCGGAGCGGCGGCCGGAGCCGCGCTGGGACGGCACGGCGCTGCTCAACTGGGTGTACCGCAGCTCGCTGCTCGACCCCACACAGCGCTGGCTCGAGCGCGTCACGGAGTATGTGGACTGGGTGCGGCGCGGCGCGCGCGCGGGCGGCGAGCGGGCGGCGCGGGAGCCGCGCGGCCGCCGCGAGCGCTCGTGGCTCGACCTCGGCCGGCTGGCGGCGCTGGTACCCGTCACCGACCGGTAGGGCGCAGCGGCGCACTTCGCGACACTACTAATATGAACAAAACGCAACCGATACGGATATCGACATCGTAGATCGCGATTTAAATTGCGAATTGGGATTTTTCTTCGCTTTTTAGTACGATTCGGTAGCCATTTGAAAGTATGTATTTCTCGATTGAGTTAATACTCCTTTTCATACTTTCAATATTTGGTGCGTTTATAAAATTTGAAACATTTTAACTAAATTCACTAACATCTTGTTACGTACGTGTTTAGCGCGCACAAATTAATAAATACAGATTCAGTATAATACTACACTATATCTATTTATATAACTGTATTCAATTTAACCTTTTTATACTATCTGCAAATATCTATTTTTGAATAAAAATATTATACATGAAATAATAAAGTTATGTGCATCAATATTATTTTAATTTTTTCCATATTAAAAATATATTTATAAAAAGTAGGTAAATATGAGCAAATACAAAGATGGAAGAATGCCCAACATACGTCGCGGAATTTCACCAAATGCTTAAAACTAAAAAAAATTGATTGTGTAATAGGGTGGGTTACCGTTGTATGAAGAAAAATAAAAGTTTGTTTTTTGACATGTAATAGCACTAAAAACTTGTGTTATGGTTGTAAGAACTAACACAGAAAATTTCAGGACAATCGGATAATTTCTTTTGCCTCCGGATTGCCCTGAAAATTTTGAAAAAATAATGAAAAAGTCTGATTTTTAAAACTTTTCTAAATGTTTAATATTATATTGTAGGTTGGATATAAATAATAAAAACGTATATATAAACTATATTTTTATTAATTATTAAAGGAAAACACATATAGAAATAAGTTTTTACAGTTTTATACAACATTTATTTTACACAAAAATCCTTCTTACTATCAAATTTTGGCACGAGTTTTCGAGATTCAATCTTAGATTTAATGTAACCCTCTCGAGCTGATTTTGAGCACAGAGTTCCTGAAGCTTCCGTTACAGTTTTAACTGACCTTTCAACGGCTTGAGTGTGGCATGGTAATCGTAAAAAATCTATTTTGTTCTCCTCTCCTCGAACAATGAAACATTCAAGTTCCTCGGTAGAGATTTGCTTCAGGATAGGTGGTTCTGTTACTTGTTGTTGCCAGTTAATGAGGTTGTAATATACTTCTGCATTCATGTTTAGCTCCGGAACATGAAAAAGCCTCAAATCTTGGGATTGCTCTCTGCGAGCTTTCAGAATACGACGCAGCGCTAACTCTCTTATATGTTTTTCACTGTCTGATAACATTGCTAGCAGTAGGTTTTCAGGATGGGCGAAATAACTGTTGCGTTGTATTACCGGATCAGTAATAGATTTAAATTCTGTCGTCAAGTAACGAGACCTTGAGATTAACTGCCATAAATGTCTTCCTCCATCTTTACAACTTGGATGGCTCTTGATGTGAAACCATGTCGGAGCTTTAAGCATTTGTTGCACTCTAACATGAGATATAATTGGTATTGATGCTTTCTTCCATAACGTTTCTACTTTTTCGGTGACAATATTGGAAACTTCTTGAAAATTTGGTTCTTTTTAGTGTTTTTAGACATTTTTAACTCAAATCTCGTCCACTCGTAGCACTTTATTATTTCTTGGTAAGTTGGAAGCATATTGTCTCTTAAATCACTTGTATCGCCAAATATAGGACATTTAAAAGCTTTTCGAGTACGATTCATTTTAATAATCACAAAAACACACCTTTGTATTAGCTAAACACAACTCAACTAATTTAATTAAAGAATCACTTTGTTGTCATAACTATACCCGAACGTAAACATACAATTAATTTCTAAGTACCCACATCTTTGTTATTATTCGATATCTTTGGTAATAGTAGACATCAATTCTAAATAAACAACAGTTGTTTTAAGAATTTGAAGCGATATATGTACTATTACGGTTTCTTTGAAACATCAGATTTTGAACAAAAATGTGTAAACTTTAAACCTAATCCGGAGGCAGTTACACTTATCCGATTAAAATAATATTTTATACACGTTATAATAGCATCAAATAACAACTAATTATCGCTATTACAAAGCATATTTCAAAAAAAAATATTTTTGACCCACCCTATTGTGTAATACAAAATATGATTATTGTTTGATTTTATAAAACGATTGTATTGCTTATCCCTATAATAGTAACAAATATTCGATTACGTCGTTGTACGCTTACGTGCGTAGGACAAAAATACTACGCGAGTCCCAAGAAGGAGCTCATTAGTATAGAACCATTATCACAGATTTGATTTGATTACACTATAATATAATAAATGCCACCACGAACATAAGTTTTCGTAGCTAGATCCCACAATACTCTGTCCTGCCTGCGGCATTATTTTGCGTTGGCCCGACGACTGCTTAGCGTGAATAAACACTTAACAAAACAACGTGAGACTCGCTGCACTGTCTTCTATCTTCACAACTTCCTCTCACAATATTGCAAGTCAAGTTTTATTCATAAATCATCGTTATGTCACTCGTCATAATTATAGTAAGATAGGTGGAGGTAGAGGCAGTGGTCAAGACGCGGGCGTAGCGTCGAAGAGGCCGGGGTGCAGGTAGAGGCGGCGGTTGAAGCCCCAGCGGTCGATGGACGAGGTCTGGATGCGGAAGCGGTCCTGCAGCTCCTGGTCCACCAGCGTGAACAGCTTGTCCACGTGCGTGTCGTGCGCGCGCGCCGCGAACACGCGGCACAGCGCCTGCACGAACCACGAGCCCTGCGTCTTGTCGCGGTGCGACACGAACCCTGCACGCCACATCAACATTGTGTACACAATACACATACACCCTGCCCCAAATTATTACCCGCTCACTTTTTAGTGACTTGATAGTGACGTATTTTGTATTTGGAGAGTATTAATAACTTTTGTCCCAGTTTGACACAGTACCTCACGAACTACATAGTGTGACAGTGACACTTAACAAAATCAAAGGGGAGTCTCCTATAGCTAAAGATTGTAGGAGATTATTGGTTGGATAATTATGGTTGTGATCGACACGTGGTGTTTTCGTTACCTGGCAGCGTGGAGTGCGCGATGAGTATGTTGGAGTAGAGCGAGCTGTGGTCGGGCGAGCGCGGCGCGGAGGGCGAGGCGGGCGCCGCGGGCGGCAGCGGCGCGCCGTCGTGCTCCGCCGGCATCTCCAGCGGCGGCGGCGCGCGGTTGTCGCCCGACCACACGTAATCTTCGTTACCACCTCTGCAACATGCGATACGATCAACATTAATACACTATAAATATTGCAAGGCGGGTGTAAAGCTAAAGTGACAGGGCGCGGTATAAGTAGAAACTGCGGGTTTCACGGAAAGTTCTAGTGCAGACGGAGACTTCCAATTCATCCCGCATCTATTCTCTGCTTCGTATAAAATAGACTTTAATTATTAAATGTTAAATTTCCTGATAGTACTCAATTATGCCGCATGCATTAACGTATGAACGCGCGAGGAGTTCTCATAGCATGGTTAAGTAATCATAAGAACGCGCAGATGCATTGAACGAGTGTTAGGATATATAATGTACCTGCATATCTGAAATATGAAGACTTTAGGCACGTGCGCGAGCTGCGGCAGGTGTCTGTTGTTGAAGTAGTCGATGATGGCGTAGAGCGAGATGAGCTTGCCGTCGTAGCAGCGCACGTCGTTGTCGGAGGAGTGCGCGCGCTCGTACCCGTGCGACGACACCACCACGAACACGCACTCGTACCCCGCCAGCACCTGCCCCAGCGAGCCCAGCGTCGACATCGTTTGCTGCAAACATACACACACATTCAACTTATATAACTTATTTCATCATTTATTAGGCCCTTCTCCCATTACGATACTTGTAGGGTACGATACTCGAGTATAATACTAGTTAGATACATGCTCGCATATTATGCTACTGAAAAATTACTAAATTCATAATTTGTGCAAACTCGTTTTTTGTAGACGGACGTTATGTGGAACGACTCCAGTGACGAAGAAGCTCTTGCAGTTTTTCTGTTTTATAGAAATAGGAGACGTCAACGCAAGAGTAGAAAATACTGGATTCATCCATATATTGAAAGAAACATAAATTGTAGAGTTTTTGTAGCCGCACAAGAACTACAACATGATGATAAGAAATTTTTATCTTTCTACCGAATGTCTAAAGATACCTACTTGCATCTTGTTACATCGAAACGCGCGAGACGCGACGCACAAGCGACCAACACGGCGGGTATCGCGAGACTAGTCGCGAACGCGTAGAATACCAGTATCGTAGTGTGAGAGTCTCCATATAAATGTATGTGAGATACTTCGCGGCGACTAGTCTCCGAGACTAGAGTCGCGCGGGCGTATCGTAATGGGAGAAGGGCCTAAGGGCACTTTTTGCAATGTCAAGAAACTTATTTTGACTTATTCCGAAATCCTTGAAGAATACATTTCCCCAAAATAATAACCCAATGGAAATGGGGCCCGTGGTACAATAGAGAAGATTTCCTGAAGTCTTAAAAATGTGATTGAAACATGAAACTGACCATCAAGGTAAGGTCCCGGTAGGAGACCACCCGGAAGCCGATCTCGAGGAATAGGTGCTTGAGGTTGTCGCAGTCGACGTCGACGCCGCTGCGGAACGTCTCGATGTTGTCCTTGAAGGTCACGTAGCTCAGCACTACCAGGATGCCGCGCTTCGAGCCGCGCGTGCTGTACAGCCGCAAGTCTGCACACATTCACCATACATTAAATACTCATATGTATGAGATTTATATGGAACCAAAAATGGCTACAACAACATATTAAATGATTTATCAAAAAAAGGATTATAAAGTGGTTACATTTTGTTTAAGAATATTACATACACCTCATAACAATACACATAGACATACAAGGTCATACATATTGTGTTATTCCTGTGACCATATTTAAAATGGTGATGACTCATGAAACGAATTCATAGTTACTTCATCAAATGTTAACCTCCCACGCTATTTATATAAAAATACATGACAAAATTGTTAACAAGACAAGTGAGGAAAAAATTGACTTAATTATGACGTTAGCATACTTCCATGAATATTTTATTATATTAGCCGCGCCCGCGGTTTCACCCACGTGGTACCCGTTTCCGTGGCAATTTCGGGATAAAATTTATCCCATGTGTTTCTTTCATACTGATGTATCACCTATATTACTGTAAAGCTTCATCCGAATCCGTTCAGTAGTTTCTATGTGAAAGAGTAACTTTCACATTTATAATATTAGTATGATTTATTTACAAGCAGCACTGTGCATACACTAAATAGTTTTGTAATATTGTAAATGTATTTGATCCAACAAGCCATGTTACTGTATGCATCAGAGACCAATCCGTCCACCCCAACTTGTTGCTAATTTTACTAGTATTTATAGTGCACAAACCTTTGGTCTCGTCATTCTCCACAAACTTGGTGGACTTCTTAACAACAAATGGCACTGGGTTCTCATTGTTGTTGATGTTTGTTGGCGACATGTTGGTAACTGTGGAATTGTTGGACGTGGTTGCACTGGCTGTGGACATTCATTATCGTAAGACAAAGGGGTTACAGGCATTCCTTACTGACATTGTAAAAGTCAGCTGTAGTGCTATGTATCACAGATGGAGATTAACATTCCCTAGATCAGTTAAATTTATCACCCAACGAAACAGAAAGCTTATTATTTTACACACACACCGTTCATAGCCATCCTATACTTAATTTTATAAAGTGCACAAACTAAATTATTTAACCACTTTTATACTGATTTCATAAGATTTTTCATTTATAGGAATGGCTTTAGATTTCTTTTTTCCTTAAGTTCCTCAGTAAACAAATTATGTAATTTATATATAAACATATAGTAGTAATAATAAGTACAAGTAAAAGTAAAATATTAGTTTTATATAGGACCACTACAGAGCAAAGGCATCTGAGCTCATTGGAGACGTTAGCACAGTGAGAAGGATTAGGCATCAATTAAAAATTCTAGAAGAAACTAAAAAGTGTACTCACATGAGGATACTTTGGATGCATCCTGCTCCGTATGATTCCTGTGCTTCCTATTGCTGATGCTCACAAATGACTTCTCTTCAGCTGATCTTGATATTGGTTCTGATAATGGACAATTATATATGACTACTAGCTGCGCCCCGCGGTTTCACCCGCGTTGTACCCGTTCCCGCGGGAATTTCAGGATGAAAAATAGACGTTGGCCGATTCTAAGACCTACTCAATATGCTCACAAAATTTCATGAGAATCGGTCGAGCCGTTTCGGAGGAGTACGCGAACGAACACTGTGACACGAGAATTGTATATATAAGATAAAACATTTGTTATAAATTATAATATTGGCACAACTACTAATTAATACTGCAATAAAGTGAGGACTCTATCTTTATATATATAATTCTACTGTACATGCACATGGCACTGAACTCCTCCTTAACAGCTAGACCAATTTGAATGTATTTATTGTATGCGTTTGGGTGGAACCCTGGATGGTTTAGATTCACACTAGCCACAACTAGTTATTTATATATTTACTAGCACCGCCCTGCGATTAACCAGCATTGTGCCTATTCCCGTGGGGATTTTGGGACAACAATACCCTATATCCTTCCTGTTGAATGTGGCTATTCATTACAAAAAGAATTATTCAAATCCATCTAGTAGTTCCTGAGATTAGCGCATTCAAACTAACAAACAAACTCTGCAGCTTTATAATATTAGAGAATTGTACTTGCTTGTGTGCAGTGGTACTGGATGTCGATGTGAGCGGAGTCGTAAGCTGCTGTTGGGGTCCAGCTCCCGTACCAGGTCCCAGTAGCCAAGCTCCGACAACACCTCCAGCAACTTGTCGAATGCATGTGGACCTCGCCGCGTTATGTCTCGGTATAACATCTCTTTACGTTTTCGCTGACTAACTATTGTTTCCTGAATGTCAACAACTTTTAAGTAATCCATGCACTTTATTGAATGAGTCACCAATGTTTCGAGTGTTATTTTAGATACCTTTATCTTGAATTGTGTGCGGTAAACTAATTTGAACAAGTACCAGGAAGTTTCAAGTCATAGCCACTTTGTTCAGCAATAAAGGATATTTAACACCATATTGTATAAGTATGAGTTTATGTAATTTGTATTAACTAACATTAGTTGAATGATACTCACTCTGTAAGGTTCTATCATTTGTTCTGAGAAAATTCCCTTCTCATACAGAGCAGTCACCATGGCATCCAGGTCGGTGGTCTCCACCAAAGACACATAATTGCTTTGAATCGCCTTCCGATGTTCTAATTCCATATTTAGTTATAAAAAAAGTTGATAATTTATTTATTTATCTAACTCAACGTAAGAACAACAAAATAAAGTTACAACAAGCACAGACAGACAACAAACTTGAACAAACCACAGACCAAGAAAGAAGAAGAAAGATTAAAACCTCTCGGCAGAGAGTATTATATTCCTTGATTAAAACTCACTCACCAAAACTCACTCAATGATTACAAGAATCAAATCAAGCAATCAAGCAAGCAATGTCAATACACCACACCAACCTGTGCCACCAACCCACCACCAACCAATTACCATAGAGTATAGTAATCTATACTAATATTATAAAGCTGAAGAGTTTGTTTTGTTTGTTTGTTTGTTTGTTTGTTTGTTTAAACGCGCTAATCTCAGAAACTACTGAACCGATTTGAATAATTCTTTCACTGTTAGATAGTCTATTTATCGAGGAAGGCTATAGGCTACATTTTATCCCGAAATTCCCACGGGAACGGGCACAACGCGGGTAAAACCGCGGGGCGCTGCTAGTCTCTTATATCCATGGACTTATTATTATAATAATAAGTCCATGCTTATATCCATCTTATATCATGCTTATATCCAATTACCACACAATTACAAACCAATACCAAAATACCACAGACCAAAATACGATACGAGTGTCATTAGATGTGGGATGATTACATCTATACTAATATTATAAAGCTGAAGAGTTTGTTTTGTTTGTTTGTTTGTTTGTTTGTTTGTTTAAACGCGCTAATCTCAGAAACTACTGAACCGATTTGAATAATTCTTTTTGTAATGGATAACTACATTCAACGGGAAGGTTATAGGCTATTTTTTTATCCCGAAATTCCCACGGGAACGGGCACAACGCGGGTAAAACCGCGGGGCGCTGCTAGTTTCTTATAAAATAACATAATGCATAATGCTAGTTTCTTATAAAATACCGTAATAAATAACCCAGTAAGGGGTGTTATTTGGGACATATAAATACTTAAATATAATGTTGATTTCTGTAAGTGAATGACAATGATGGTTAATATTTTTTTGGCATATGTATATAATGACACTTTACTTGAGATCCATCAGTGTCAATGTTAAGATTTCCATTCATGTCCCATCATAATCCATTCTATTTGACAGTTTGACAGTTCAAAATTTTCTAGTTATTGTAGGAAAATATTTTCGGAGATTAGATAGATATATCCTTAAGTTTTCAAAGAAAACCCTCTAATTTCTCTAAATAATCAATTAAAAATGAAGTCCATCTTTGTCTTCTGTTTAATTTTAGCCGCATCATTAGCATACGACGTAGAAGACATCGTATCGGCAAGAATCGAGGTATAAACAAGTCATTTGGTACATGTTTAGTACTTACGCCCCTTATTATCAGGAAGTACTTCCTTGTTAGTATGTTTCATGTATTTCCACTTTTCCAGACTTGCAGAGGATGTTCTTTGAATCGTTTACCTGAAGTGAAGGCGTTCGTGATGCAGGATGCTCCGTTCTACGACCGTGTGGAGGTTAAGTTCATCACGGGAGCAGTTCCGGAGCTGATATTGCTCGGCGAAAGCGACAAGGAGCTCGAACGTTCCAACCTGTCCCAGCTCTCGCGCCAGGAATGCAACGAGCTCTTGCAGAACAAAGGCTTTACCAAAAATGCCAAGCATGATTTGTAACAAGTAGTTCTATCAACTTAAGCATAAATAAACATTCCAATATAAGGTGAAGGTCGTCGAAAATGGATACTTCGAATAAAACAATAGGAACTGAGATTAAAAATAAATATGAAAACCAATTTATACGCATTTTTACAAATATTCATAGGTATTAGAGGTATTAGATTCAGTAATAAATGTGATACTACCCTAAATTAATGAGTTTTATTTTTCTATATTACATTTATTTTAGCAACATAAAAATACAGTAGTAGTTGTATAAGGTATTATAATATAATTAATGAATAATGTATAAGTGGGTGGTGGTGTGGGTGGCGCGCGCAGCTCAGGTGAGCAGCGTGCAGTCGAGGTCCTCATCCTTGGTGTCGGCGAGCCCGCGGCGCAGCACGCGCGCCACGACGTCCGTCAGCGCCTCGCGCGCGCCCGCCTCCAGCAGTGAGCCGCACAGCTGCCGCACCCAACATGGTAAGTACCATACAATACACGCACAAACTTATACACGTTGGCACAGTGGCAGTGAGAGCGCTTACTGTGTCGGGGGTTGCGGGTTTGATTCCCGCCCGGAGTCAACAATATGTGCAGACATAGTTGTTGGCGACGATGTCTGGGTGTCAATTATATATTCTTATAAAGTATTTGTGTATGTATATGTAGTAGTATCAGTTAATTAGATTCCATAACACAAGCTTAGGCTGGTTTTAGAGTCACGCTGACGGCACGCGCACCGTCAGCGCTGATGGCCGAGATATATGAACTTCTAGGAAGCGTTTTCGATTGACACGTAGCTATCAGCGCGCACGGTGGTCAGCGCTGATAGCTACGCGGCCGTACGCGCCGCGCGTCGGCCCCGCGTAGCTGTCGGCGCTGACGATCGCGCGAGCGCCTCTGCTTTTAGCGAGCGTTCTAGTGTCGAGCGGAGTGGACGTCGTCAGCGCGTACAGTCATGGCGAATCGCGAAGTGGATACAGGTCGAGTTATCGATGAGGTACGCCAGAGGAAGAAATTGTGGGATGCATCCGACCCACTCTACAAAAATAAAGATGCTAGAAACAAAGCCTGGGAGGATATTGTCGACACATTAGCCGTTCAATCGGTGGTAATAGGCACACGTCGTAAGCTGCAATGGACCAGTTTATCCTGTATCTTTGCCAGTAATTCGTCAAAAGTTCTAGTTGACATTCGAAAGTAATTAAAGAATTTACTTTCGTCAGCCCTCAAAGCGCCATATAACAAGACAAAGTCTCCTGCAACGGCTCTCTGCTCAATTAAGGGATGCACATGGAGTCTTCATCGTCGCCGGTTTTTATTTTTTTGGGATAGATAGTACAAAGCAGCAATAATTAATTCACTCCGCATTTTCGTAGTCGTCTGTACGGTGAGGCGGTCAGTACGATACTAAAACGAGCCACGCTGAGCCTCAGCGCTGACAAACTACGCGCTGAGCTATGAGCGCTGACGGTGAGCGTGACACTAAAATCAGCCTTAGAGCTTACTTTGGGTCTAATTAACCGTGTGTGAATTTGTCCAGGTATATTTATTATTATTATTATGATACTGCTCAAGAGTTTGTCGAGTTTCTTTGTTTGTACATGCTAATTTCAGAATCTTGATTCTAATTGTAATGGATAGCCACATTCAATGGGAAGGTTTTATGCTATTTTTCTGGAACAGGGTCAATGCTTATAAAACCGTGGGGTGCTGCTTGTGTGATATAAAATACTCTAATTAAGTGATATTTGATAGTATAATTTATCATGTTTAATTTTGCAAGACAGTTTAAAGACTTTTATTTGATAATCTTATTGGTATCAGTTTGAGATCATCTGAATACAGGTGGCGATAAGATAACACCGCAATGGTTGGTGACGAGTATGAATCACACTATTCTAGGCGACAATAATTCTAAGTAATAAACACTTTTCATTTTAAGTTTTTCTATGATTTACTTTTTTGTAACCTATGAGCTAAGTGCCATTATATGCATGATGTGTGTTTGTGTTTGTGTTTGTGCCATGTGTTGTTACTTGAAGCATAAGCGGCGCGGCGGCTACCTGCGCGTGCTCGTCGTCGGGCAGGCGCAGCACGGCGCGCAGCGCGAGCTCGGAGTTGGCGCGCACGTAGGTGTTCTTCTCCTTGGTGCCGTTGACGAGCGCCGGCAGCAGCGCGCGCAGCACGTCCGCGCCGCCGCCCGCCGGCGCCGCCTCGCGCGCCGCCAGCGACGACGCGCGCGCCATCAGCTGCTTCACCTCGTTGCTGCTGTGGTTCATGCTCTGCACACACGTCGACCCGTCCGTAATATGTACCGTACGTTTACTTACACTCCGGTTGGTAAAGTTGTCTTTGGGCAGATAGTACTCACCCTGGCGAACTGTGAGAGCAGCGCGGGCGGCACGGGCCGGTCAGTCAGTAGCAAGTGTCGCATCAGGTAGCCGATACCGCGGATGCCGTTGCACACGATCGGTATCCTGTCGTTAGTGAGGTAGCTCAGCAGCGCCTTCTCAATCTGTACAGGGCGATAGTAAAAGGTGGTTCAGATGAGAAAAATCAAGAGGAGCGATCGAATTGATAAGAAAAAGTGAACCTTATCGTGGAAAGTGTCTCTGTAGAGAGCGTCGGGCGTCTCCTTGAGCGCGACGACGAGCGCGGTGGAGCGGCCGTGCTGCAGCAGCGGGTCGTCGGGCGCCGGCGCCAGCACGTGGTGCAGCAGCGCCGCGTCGGCGTGCGGCGGCGGCAGGCAGTGCAGCAGCGCGCCCAGGCAGCCCGCCGCCGCGCCGCGCAGCGTGTCGTCCGCGTGCGCCAGCAGCGCGGGCGCGCTCAGCGTGGCGAGGATGGCGAGCGCCAGCGGGCCCGACATCTTGTGGCCGCCGGCCGACACGACGTGGCGCAGCGCCTGCACGCACGTCTCGCGGATGGCCTGCTCCTCGGCCGTCTTGACGCCGTTGTGCACGTCCACGAACAGCGGGTCGGCGCGCGTGTGGATCAGCACCAGCTGCGCCAGCGCGGTGCCGGCGCGCAGCCGCACGGCGCGGTTCTGGTCCATGAGCGCCTTCAGGAACGTGGTCTGCAGCTGCGGCAGGAACTGCTTCAGCATCACGCCCACCTTGGCGAGCAGCGCGGCCAGCGTGTCCAGCACGGCGGCCTTCACGCTGGCGTTGAACCGGTCGCCGAGGATGCGGATGAGCGGGCCCGTCACGTGCACCACGGACGGCTGCAGCGCCGCCGCGGACGTCAGCTTGATCACCTCGCCCAACATCAGCGCCGCGTTTTCTTTGTCTTCGGGCAGCCCGTTCAGGATCGACTCGCGGAATAGCGGCAGGATCGGGGCAATACCCTGTCAGAAAAGATAAGATTAATATGTTTCCTAAATATGCAAATATATCGTGTCGTAAACGATAGTGGTATTCGCCACGGTTACCTTAGGTAGACAGAATCCTGGCAGCAGCTCGCCCTTGAGGTCGGCGGCGACGTAGCGCACCGCCTGCCGCACGTCCAACACGTGCGCGATCAGCTGCTCCGGCTCCAGCGCCTTCGTGAACACCTGCGCGCCTCGTCTCATTTAGTACGATAGTTATGTATGCACAAATTTAGAATTTAATATGCGAGAGTGTGATAAGATACCTGCAGCGCCTCCCAGGCCATGAGTAGCACGTCGGTGTCGGGCTCGTTGAGCAGCAGCAGCAGGCCGCGCAGCAGCTGCGGCACGTGCGGCGACAGGTCGGCGCGCGTGTGCGACACGTAGGCGCACAGCAGCGCGGCGGCGGCGTGGCGGCGCGGCGGCGGCGCGGCGCGCACGGCGTCCAGCAGCGTGTCCACGACGCAGCGCACGGACGGCGGCTCGCTGACGGGCAGCAGCGCGTCGCGGCAGTGCTCCAGCTCGCGCGCGTGCGCCGGCGTGCCGCGGGCCGCCTCCAGCGCCGCCAGCAGCGCGGGCAGCACGCGCGGCAGGTGGCGGCCCAGCGCGCCGCCCGCCGCCGCCGCCAGCGCCGACAGCGCGCGCGTGTCCACGCCCAGCGCGCCGCCCGCGCCCGTCAGCACGGGCACGAGGTACGGCAGCACGGCGCGCGACTTGAGCGACATGATCTGCTTGAGGCCGTCGAGCGCGGCGTCGGCGCGCTCGGGGTCCTCGTCGCGCAGCCGGTCCAGCATGGGCGGCAGGATGTCGTCGAGCGCCTTGTTGCCCACGGTCTGGTGCAGCGCGTCGAACGTCTTGGCGGCGGCCTGGCGCACCTCGGGCAGCGGGTCGCACAGCGCCGTGCGCACCGTGGGCACCAGCCCCTCGGCGAAGCTCAGTACGGCGTCGCGCGACGTGGACGCGAGGATCTCGCCCAGCCCGATGCACACGCCCTGGCGCTGGTCCGACCGCTCCGACGTCAGCCCGCGCTCCAGGATCGGCACGATCTCCGGCAGCACGCGCTCCCCTAGCTGCACACACACCCACACATTACATCCCCCGCGACCCGCGGCCCGCCCCCTCCCGCTCCCTGTCCCCTCACCTTGCGCACGAGGTCCCCGAGGGTGCGCGCGGCCACCTGTCTCTTGTCGTAGCTGGTGGACGCGAGGCATCCCAGCAGCAGGCCGAACAGAGTGGGGAGTATCTCCCGCAGGGTCTTGGGCGTGTTGGTGACCACCACCTGTAAACACACACGAGTGAGTATGGCTCCCCGCCGCAGCTGCAGCGCCGAGCGGCGTACCTTCCAGACGTGCAGCGCGGCCTGGCGCACCATGAGCGCCACGTCGCTGCGGCCCATGTAGAGGCCGGCCAGCACGCGGTTGCGGCGCTCGGGGCCCAGCGCCGCCATGATGGCCTTGTGCGAGTGCTCGGTGCCGAAGTTGTCGTCCTCGGAGGCCGTCTCGGTGCTCATCTTGCCCGACACGCCGGAGATGCGGTACAGCAGGTCGCCCAGCAGCTGCACCGAGCTGAAGCGGATGCGCCAGTTCTCGTCGAAGAGGCCGCGCTCCAGCTCGGGCAGCAGCAGCGTGATGGCCGACTCGGCGTACAGGTTGACGATGCGCTGGCCCGCGCGCAGCGCCGTGTCGCGCACGTACTCGTTCTCGTCCGCCAGCGCCTTGAGGATGGGGTTGATGATCTGCCCGATGTAGGGCGTGAACTCCTCCGTGAAGCAGCCCGGCATGTAGATGAACATCATGATGTAGCCGTCCTTGACGTGCGCCGCGATGTCGGAGCGCTCGGCCGTGGCGATGATGTCGGGCATGATCTTGTGCAGCTTGGTGACGCCCAGCCCCGCCACCACCTCGGCCAGGCCCTGCGCCGCGCCCGACCGGTCCACGCTGCTGGACTCCGACGTCAGCGTCTGCATGAGCCACGGCAGCAGCTCCTCGAACGACGCCTCGCCCAGCCCCTTGACCATGGCGCCGAGCGCGCGCGCCGACACCGACCGCACCTCGGGCACCGGGTCCAGCAGCGAGCTCTTCAGCCCCGGGATGATGTTGGGCAGGTAGGGCGTGAGGTCCTTCTGGTCCGTCAGCGAGTACATGTTGCCGATGATCTGCGCCGCCATCTTGCGCGTCTCCGTGCTGCGGTCGAGGAAGGCGCGCTCCACCACGGGCATGATGAGCGCCAGCGAGGGCGCGTCGATGAAGTGCACGAACTTGGTGTCGAGCAGCGTCTGCAGGCAGGCCGAGGTGCGCGCCGACGGGTCGCGCAGCGCCTCCAGCAGCACGGGCACGATGGCCTGGATCTCGGGGTTGCGGATCACCGACCCGATCACGCCCAGCGCCTCCGCGCCCGCCTCCTGCACGCGCAGGTGCGAGTCGCTCAGCACCTCGATCAGCTTCGGCACGATCGACGGCAGGCACGACGACAGCTGCTTCGGCGCGCAGAACGCCATCGACCCCAGCAGCTCGATGGACCCTGCACACGCACCGACCATTACTTACGCCACGTCGGCCGCACACGGGAAGGTACTGTCGTGTACTGACCGGCTTTGGTCCGCCAGTTGTCGTCGTTGAGCGCGTGCAGCAGCGCGGGCAGCACCAGCTTGACGCCGTGCGCGGACAGGCGGCTCATGATGAGCTTGGCGGAGTCGTCGGCGGCGCTGCGCACGTACTGCGAGCTGTCGCCGAAGCACGTCAGCAGGTGCGGCAGCACGTGCACCACGTACGGCTCGAACAGCCGGCCCAGCTTGTGGCACAGCATCTCGAACCCGAACAACGCGCCTGCGACACGACACATACATTATAATTACCTCGAATTCAACGATACATAGTAACATAACTGGGTTCGTAAACAATGTAGACCTTCTCTGTATTTGTAGTTCTTTTTGTCTTGAATGGCTTCAGTCAGTTTCCCCATGACGTCGAGTTGCTTCAGAGAGAGGATGCCGAGACCTTTGATGATCCCGGCGATGCCGTACGCAGCACCCTATCAACGAATAATAGGGCATGAGTGAGGTCCAATGTATAAGGCTTTCTATAATTAGGATGAGGTGTGTACCTTCCTGTCGCCGTACTTCTCGGCGGTGAGGAGCTGCTTCATGAGGCGGTTGACGATGGCGGGGATCTCGGGCTCGAGCGCGGGCGAGGTGACGAGGTGCGGCAGGCAGTTGGAGACGGCCTCCTGCACCTGCTGGCTGGGCGTGGACAGCGCCGCCACCAGGCGCAGCGCGATGGGCTTGATGCGCGCGTCGTGCGGCGCCAGGTGGCGCGCCAGCGAGCCCACCAGCAGCACCACGGACTGCCGCACGGCGTCGAACCCGCCCGACTTGGGCGTCTTGTCCAGGAACTCCTCGAACACGGGCAGCAGGCTGCCCACCGTGGCGGCGCCGTGCAGCTCCACCACGCCCATGGCGGCGTCCAGCATGTCGGCGCGCACGCGCGGCTCGCGGTCCGCCAGCGCGCGCCGCACGAAGAAGCGCACCACCTCCGCCACGCCGCCCGCCGACAGCTGCGGGCCCAGCGCCGCCAGCGCCAGCGCCACGCCGCGCCGCGCGCCCCAGCCGTCCACGCTGCCCTCGATCTGGTGCCCGAACGAGTCCACGCGCGCCGGGATCAGCGGCAGGTGCTCCTCGTACACCTCCTGCAGGCGCGCCAGCACCGGCTCCAGCGCCGGCGGCTGGCGGCGCAGCAGCTCGGCCAGCGCGGCGGCGGCGGCGCGCTGCACCGCCTCGCACGGGTGCTGGATCTCCTGCAGCAGCGCCTCCACCAGCTCGCCGCGCTCGGCCAGCGCGCGCGCCTCGGCCGCCGCCTCCCACAGCTGCGCCGCCACGGCGCGGTTGTCCTCCGCCTGGTCGAACGTGGCCACCAGCAGGCGCTTGCCGAGCGTCAGCCCGAACTCGGGGTCGGCGTAGAGCGGCGGCAGGCGCTCGCGCAGGCACAGCAGCGCGCGCAGCGCCGCGTCGCGCACGGGCGCGGCCGGGTCCTGCAGGCCCGCCAGCAGGCACGCCACGTCCGCGGCCGCCACGCCGCCGCGCGCCGCGCACTCCGCCGTGTCCAGCAGCGCCGCCGCGCTCGCCGTCTGCACGCGCCCGCGCGCCCCGCTGATGAGCGAGATCAGCAGCCGGAACATGTGGTCGATGGGGAACAGCGCCGGCTGCAGCGCCCAGTCGTGCGAGGACGCGGGCCGCAGCCGCGCGTGGTGCGCCAGCACCGCCAGCCCCTGCAGCGTCGTCGCCTCGTCCACCAGGCACAGACCTACCACATCGATACACATTTCAATACCAGTGACAAAAACGATAGATTAACCCCAAAAAAAGATGCAGACCTTTTTTAAGTAACGGGAAGACGTAGCAGAATCCGGGCCCGGTGAAGTGGTCGTTGGGCGCGGGCTGGTCGTGGTTGTCGCGGCGGCGCTGCACCGTGTGGTGGTGCAGGCGCTGCAGCAGGCGCGCCACGGCCGCCTCGAGCGGCGGCGCGGGCCAGGCGGCGGGCAGGTCGCAGGCCGGCTCGTGCAGGCGCAGCGTCACGCGCGCCAGCTCGTCGCCCAGCGCCGCGTGCGCGGGCAGCAGCGCGGGCCGCAGCGCCAGGAACAGGGGCACCAGGCGCGGCGCCGCCAGCGGGCAGCGCGCCGCCGCCAGCAGCGCGCCCACGGCGTCGCGCGCGCCCGCGCCCAGCGCGCGCGCGCAGCCCCGCGCCGCGCCGCCCACCAGCCCCGCCGCGCGCTCCACCACCGCCGACAGCTGCGCCACACCACGCACAACACGCACGTTACAATCTTGACCCAAAACGACCACGGCATATCGAATGCACAGCTGAAGAGCCGACCTTGACGCATATCAGACCAACTGGTAGGAAGAAGCCTAGGACAGGGATGCATGGAAGGATGGAGGAGTGATCTTTGCCCAATATTGGAACATAAATGGCGCAGAATAATAAAGAACCTGATTATATAAAAAGGTTCACATGAAAGGGGAGGTCACCTCGGCGAGCCGCTGGCGGATCTCGCTCTCTTTGGCGAGCTGCGCCTTGATGGCGTCCTTCTGCTTGGCCGTGAGCTGCACCTCCTTGACCTTGCCCTCCTTGCGCCGCTTCTCCTCCAGCTCGCGCCGCAGCTGCAGCTCCTCCTGCTGCTCCTTGTAGCTGTACGCCTTGCTCTCGCGCTTCATGTTCATCTCCGAGCTGTCGTCGTTCCTAAGGACACGACCGTAGCCAACTGAATATAACGTCGCAAGGAACGAAGTTACGAGCGACGACCAGGGATGGGGCTCGCGTAGTTACCCGGGCACGACGGACTTGTCGTAGAGCTCGCCGTCGGGCGTGAGGTAGGTGAAGTACTCGTCGCGCGTGACGGCGGCCAGCGGCGCGAGCCGCAGCGCCGCCAGCCCCGCGCGCAGCGCCGCGCCGCCCAGCGCGCTGCCCGCGCCCGCGCCCGCGCCGCCGCCCACGCCCACCAGCGTCACCAGCGCGTTGAACATCGTCTGCACACACACACACACACACACCTCACTATTATACTCACCGAGAAGGTTTAACATTTTGTATTTTGTACATCTTATTTTTCGAGTCGAGACAAATGACATTTCGATATATGATTTGACTATGTTTAGTAAGAGTAGTATGGGTGTAGGTACCTC
This sequence comes from Cyclophora punctaria, assembly GCA_951394245.1. Taxonomy (NCBI): domain Eukaryota; kingdom Metazoa; phylum Arthropoda; class Insecta; order Lepidoptera; family Geometridae; genus Cyclophora; species Cyclophora punctaria. The sequence continues at coordinate 338,506 of OX596172.1, forward strand.
CGTGTGCGTGTAGCGCGTGACGTACTCGTCGGTGAGGCGCGCGGCGTGTCTCCGCAGCAGCTGCGGCGCGTCGACGCGCAGGCGCGCCAGCAGGCGGCGCCACGCGCGCGGCGCCACGCGCGCCGCCAGCGGGTGGTGGCACGCGCGCAGCGACACCAGGCACAGCTCCTCCAACTCGCTCTGCGAGTACTCTGCACACGCACACACACATTATTTTTAATTTATACGTACGGATAATTAGCAATTCTTTGTCGAATGTGTGATTTAATAGTGACCGGTATAGGAGCACAGCGCCTGCACGCAGTCGAGGATCATCTTGCCGGTGAGGTCGGCGGGGCGGTCGTCGGGCGGCGAGCGGTCGCGCGCGGGCGCCAGCGTGCCGTCGTCCAGCAGCTCGTCGAGCTTGCGGAGCAGCGCGGCCGCCACGCGCGCGCGCGCCGGCGCCGCCAGCAGCGCGCGCGCCTCGTCCGCCGCCGCGCCGCGCACGCCCGGCGCCGGCGCCAGCAGCGTCACGATGAAGGCGCGGTACACCGGCGACGACGGGTCCGCCGCCGTGCTCGGGAACTTCTCCAGGGAGATGCGGCACAGCAGCGCCACCTGGATCAGGACTGAGGAGACGGGACATGTAGTCGTGCGGCGCCGGGCGGGCGCCGGGCGGGCGCCGGGCGGGCGCCGGGCGGGCGCCGGGCGGGCGCCGGGCGGGGCGGGCTCACCTTCGTCGGGCAGCGCGGCCAGCGTCTTGTGGTGCAGCACGGCGCCGAGCGCGCCGGGCGGCTCGCGCGACACGCGCGCCAGCCCCACCAGCGCCGCTATGCCTTCGCTCACCACCGCCGCCTGGAAACAGATCTAACTCATTATCCTAATCAAATAGCAAAAGTAAGAACTGACAAAATCAACAGAAAATATTTTTTCCCTAACCTAGATATTATTCCAGGCCTACCTGTGTGGGTTGTGCAGCGGCTCGGTCCACGGCCGGCTGCAGCAGCGGCCGCAGCACCGCCTCCTGCGCCGGCGAGGCGCGCGCGCACAGCACGCGAGTGTACGCGCACCGCACCGCCGGCGTCGCCGTCTTGCTCGATATATTCTTCTGTAATATAATAACAGTGTTACAAATGTACAGACAAGTACATATAATAATATAGGCAAAGGAGAGATACGAGACCTTGAACAAGTCGATGACGTCGTCGGGCACTTGATCCTGCGTGTGCAGCCAGGCGTGCAGCGCGTGCAGCGCGTGGCACAGCGTGCGCTCGTGCGACTCGCTGGCCAGCACGCGCCGCACGCCGCCGCACGCGCCCGCCCACAGCGCGCCGCGGCCCTCGCCCGACGCTGCACCTAACGCGCTCAGTGTACCCACCGCCTGCAGATAGTCAAATATGTATGTTCGACATTGTGACCCGTACTACAATATGTATTGCTAGATATTTCAAAGCAATACAGATGAAGGTCAACAATAGGATGTAAACTAACATCGAGCACGGCGATCTTGTCCTCGCTGTTGGTGAGGCCGGCGCCGGCGTACTCGGCGAAGGCGTGGCTGAGCAGCGCCTGCGCCGGCGCCGCGCCCGCCACGCGCCGCGCCAGCGCGCCCAGCGCGCCGCCCGCCGCCGCGCGCGTCCACGCGTCGCGCGAGTGCACGTTCGCTGCGGGCCGGTCGGGGACACATACTTTTACTGCACTCAAATGACAACCGTTTTTTGTCCTGCAGTGTCAACTAACAGGCTACCACTTCACTGTGATTGAGAAGTCCAAAATCAAAGAGTTACAGAGAAACTGTGATAACAGGTACCCACGCCTCATTCTGAGAACTTGGATATGGACACAACTAATCTCAGTTAAAACTTTCATTATGAATATTTTACCAATTATAAAAAGTAGACGTATAATTAATATATAATTATAAATATGTAAGTTAAGCAATAAATAAATATGTTTTATATAGTTTAATATGGTTCCTCTAAAATTGCAGTGCCCCTATGGGGTGTCACAAATTACATAGTAATTTATAATGTAATATGTGTGCAATAAAGATTGAATTGAATTGAATTGACGTTTCCGAACATAGCTTCTCAGTATTTATAGTTTCCGATATCCCATATTTCCAAGTACAAATTAAATTGTATTTGATTGCTGTCAACAGTGGGTATGTATGTAGCACCTATTAAGCTCTTTCCGATGTCGAGCGCGAGTCCGTCGAGCGGCACGTGCAGACGCGCGAACACCTCGCCCACCGCCTCGATGACGGTCTCGGGGCTGCGCAGCATGGCCTTGTGCAGCGCCGGCAGCAGCGCGCCCGTCGCCTCTTCGCCCGACACCAGCTGGAGCAGCTCAGTGCAGCCGGAGATGTACATCGAGTTTGGACGTGTCTTCACGCTTATCAAGCTCTTTGTAAAACTCTCCAGCATTTTGCTCTGGAATTAATATAGTCTTGTATTTCAAGAACTAGTAAAAAAAAACGTCAGTGGTATGTAATGCGATCGAATTTACAACCGAACCGAAATCCGATCCGATGTAGTTTTAGGACCGAGATGCCGTACAATGCCATCATGAGTTTCAATTTGGTTAAATTCGTTCGCGGTCTCGCCCTAGAGACATCAACACCAGCATACCTTGTGCTTGTCGATGGTGTCGTGCGCGCCGGCGTGCTTCAGGTGCCGGCACAGCGCGGAGAACATGACGCTGAGGTGCGGGCCCGAGTCCGCCGGCTGCGCCACCAGCACCTCCAGCCACTTGCCCAGCTTCTGCTCGCTCAGCGCGCTCCATTGTGTATGCAGCTGGAATACGGACCCAGTTTGAGATGCCGTTGCCGTCACGACTTGGCTTATACCTGGTTTACATACTGCGAATTGACCGGTTGAGTAGCTTTAGTACACAGTTACTCGCAATCTATAACTTTTTTGTTTTGTTTTGTCGGGTCGAATTTGTTTGCCTGACAATAACTTACATATGCCGACCAATTCTATAACTCTTGTATCAGACGCTCTACAGCTCACCAGTTATCAAGTTTTATTTAAAAAAATAGGTAATTCATGAGCAAATATAGAAGTCGAATACTGAAGTTGAATACTGATTATTTACGGTATTTTATTCCAAACCTGCAAAGGCAAGTCGATGTAATGAGAGTACACAAATGCTTTATTATAGCCATAATGATGACGTCTAACAATAATGCGTGTCGTTTTAAAATGTAAACCAGGTACTATCTCTGGTTCCGTTCAGTCCTCACAATGGAATAGGCCTTGTTGTTGCGGCGCTGGTCCCCGAAGGCGGTGACGGCGGCCAGCAGGTGCGCCTGCGTGAGCACCACGGTCTTGTAGTCGACGCCGTCCTCCTCGGTGGCCTTCAGCGTCGTCTCGATCACCAGCGTCGACCAGCGCAGGATGTACAGCGAGCTTTGGCTGGTGCTTTTACTAAAAATGAGTTTACGTTATGTGATCGAAGCATTATAATAGTCCATCACAAATATAATACTCCAAGCATTATAATACACCCATATAAAAAATTGTGCCGGTATGTTTGATAGATTCAACGCGAAGTTTTTGAACGAATTTTCAAAAAAAAAAATGTTAAGATATCCTAAGTTGCTGTTTATTTCCACAGCGAATTCGGAATATCATAATTTCGGAAAAATGGGATATTCATTCAAGAATAGGTTATGACGCGCCTGTTTCTACGTAAAACATAATTCTTAATAATTCATAAGAAGCAATAAGTATAGTCATAATTACGTGGCCGCCAAGTTCTTCAAGTGGTGCGAGATCTCGAGCAGGATGGGCGTGAGCGAGGCGAGCGTCCAGTCCCGGTGCTCGGCGGCGAGGTGCGCCAGCAGCGACTTGAGCAGCGCCTGCGAGCGGTTGTCGCGGTAGCGGTGCAGCGTGGGCGGCAGCAGCCGGCACACGAACCGCACCGCGCCCTCCGATATACCTTGGTCATACGTGGGCATTGTTGGGTTGAAACTACATTCAAGGATACACCTTTATTTTAACTTTTATCGGATATATTTTTAAAAAATTAGTAGACTAGAGTGGAAATATTGGATTTTCAGTGTTATCAGATTTCAGGCTAAGGGTGGATTGTTTCAAACGGTTGGTTTTCCGTTTATCCGTGTATCCGTATATCCGTATATGCGTGAGTCCGTTTATACGTGTATTAACTAAGTATAAACTTATATATTAACTAAGAACTGTCATTATACCGGCACCACAGGCCGATACTTAGTCAGCCGCCATGCTTCGTTCGCCATTCGTTTATATCAGCCGAACTACATGCTAGGCGGAGTGTTATGTTAGGTTTTATTTCGTTAAGGAATTTCTTGATTCGGTCGCCGCACTCAAAACTTGCGTTAACCGTACGTCTGTCACCAGGCTGTATCTCAAGAACGGTGATAGCTAGACAGTTGAAATTTTCACAGATAATGAATTTCTATTGCTGCTATAACAAAATATACTAAAAATGAAACAAAACAAATATTTAAGGGGCTCCCATACAACAAACGTCATTTTTTTACCGTTTCTTGCTCGATACTAATAACGGCGACAGGTAGACGCTTAAACTATTCATAGAATATTTAGTTTGATGTTCTCTTTAAATAAAATTAATAAAAATAAAATAAAAGAAATAATGAAGGGGGGCTCCCATACAAAAAACGTAATTTTTTGCCGTTTTTTAAAGTACGGAACCCTCCGTGCGCGAGTCCGACTCGCACTTGGCCGGTTTTTATTTTCTTACGTCTTTTAAAACTGATTTGTGTTAACGTTTACTGGTGCGCGACGAGTTTACGTCAACTTTATTTAATAATGTTATTATTTTTTAATATTTAAAAATGGCTTCATGTATCACCGATTATACTGAAGCCTCTTCTTCACTTGGAACATCGTCTCTCATCGCCTGAAAGTTACCGATCGCAGGGTTCACGCGGACGATGATAGAAGCTCATGACGAATTTAAAACGAGAAAGCCATATGGTTGTGGTTGCGTGTTATCGTGCATGATAGGCGATAGTGTAGAAGACCCACAATATTTATGAATAGTGTAATAAATAAATGAGTAAGTAAATTAAACACGGCTCCAGTCTCACCAGTTCTTTTTCCCTAACTAAATATATATGGGCACCTACGAAGCGGGTTTCGCTTGCCCAAATGCAGTATTACTATATTTTATTAGCTTCATTAGAAAGGTATTAGTATTTTATTTCTTTTTGTCAATTTCAGTTTGGAAATATGGGGAATTTCCGATGCGCGATTACCCCGGGCGGAAGGTCCGTTCCCAATAACCACTACTGCTAACAGTATCGTAATAATTTTGCACAATGTTACTTTGTAAAATACAGTGTAAACTTTATTGAACAACAACCTCTCACAATCATTCGAAATCTCTTTGCTAAGTTACGTTTGCTTTGTCTTCTAGCGCAGAGGGCGAGAACCCTTCAGCGTGTGCGTGTCGAGCGACTAGACGCGCACACATATATATGTGTCGGAGATGGACGTTTGACGGCGCCTAACCTCATCGGATGAAAACAACACGTGCAACGGTCATCCCCACCACTTCGATCCTATATAAGGCGATGCGAACAGAAACACGTCTCACTCGTTCGACGTCGGTTGCCCGGTGCACACGTTATGATTGTTATGAAATAAACCCGTGTATAAAAGATTAAGCTGACAGCAGAGTTTCTTGCCCATTCTTCTCTGCTGATGCTCTTCCGAATGGGTGGTAAATTCAAACCTGAATAAAGAAAGTTGACTTTGACTGATTTGGTGTTTTCAATATAATGGCGGACGCCATTCCGACATCAGAAGTGGGATCAAGATCGCTATTGCCCACCGAGCGTCCAGCAGAGAATGATCAAGATCGCTATTGCCCACCGAGCGTCCAGCAGAGAATGATCAAGATCGCTATTGCCCACCGAGCGTCCAGCAGAGAATGATCAAGATCGCTATTGCCCACCGAGCGTCCAGCAGAGAATGATAAAGATCGCTATTTTGCCCACTGAGCCACCAGTAGAGAATGTTTGAATTGGTCAATGATTTGGTAATAAAACTTGGAATGTTCTGTGAGTATAGTTAGTTAGTACTCTATTCTATTGTGGAGTTAAGATGGTAATTATGAGTCAAGTGTAATCTTGTGATGTAATGTGATATGTTCTAATATGTTTTCTTACTTTCATGTTGGTTCAATGCTGGTAATTATTGTGAGCATTGATGAACCTCGTCCAGGGAAGAACGTGGTTCTCTTCTCAATCCTGTTACCTGAGGAATATGAGGGATTGCGGTATTCCAAATTATTCAAGAATCTATCACGACAAATTCACATTGGATGTTAAATCGGTGATGTATTGCGGTAATGATTGGTTTGTTGGGAAATATCCGGTGAGCTATTTTGTGATATTTGAGTCAGTTAACATTGAGTTTTGTAGTGAATCTTCGTACCACTTGATAAAGTAGAAAGCTTATTGAAAGTATTTTGGATGTTTATTCCGTTGTAAAATATGAGAGTATGAGTAAGGGTTTCATGTGACTATGTGACTTTTTAAGTTCAATGTTCGAACTCGGCGATGGTCGTGGTCTGGATTGACCGTACTGTGGAGTGGTCTGCTGAGACCGTGTGTTGTTGAGCAATGTGATTGCTCGTCGGCTGGTTGCCGTGACTAGACGTGACTAGACAAGCTTACTGTTACTTACTCATGGCTCATATTGTAATGTGCATTTGAGATTAATAGTCTATTGAAGTTAAAGTTGAAAATGACGTGGTACCTAGTATTCATGTGTTACATAGCATTGAAGATTCCCGATTGATAATAATTGAAATTAACTTTTGATTGAAATCAAGAATTTAAGGAAGAATAGTCAGGTTGACCGAGCGAGTGCAAATTACTGTGGCCGCGAGGTTTAGAGGAAAACGAGTACACAAAATAGTGTCATTGACTGGTATAGGAAAATGCCTGAAGGGCAAGTACCCATTGTTAGTAATTCTGAGCCTTGTGATGATGAACTGTGTCATTTTCGACTGTGTGGTAACTAGTTGTGCGTGTCCTCTTGAGTCTTAAATTTGTGTGGTCACGGGGATGATCACGGGTGGTCACTGGGATGATCACAGGGGCGGCTGATCACAGGGATGATCAGGGCTATGGGTGATCACTGGGATGATCACGGGAGTGACTGATCACAGGGATGGTCAGGGTTATGGGTGATCACTGGGATGATCACAGCCATTAGGGCTACGGGGATAGCCGGACAATAGAGACACACACACTTGACCTTTACTTTGATTTGAGATTAATTTGATTTTTAATGGGTACTTGTGCCTGACGATGTTCTAGTATTATGTTGAGATAAGCAATGTGATTATGAATATTGAGGTAGTTAATTTGTTCATTGGAAAAGAATAATAGTTTGAGCTTTACTAAGTCTTTCGTTGAAGTAGTTATTTAGGTCAGGAGTGACCGAACGATGGTGATCGTTACACGTTGAAAAGCTTTGAACTCTAAACGTACTTACAAGTATACACATGATCGTGTTAGGAAGATGCCTGTGGGGCGGGTAACAGCTGACTCAGACGAAGGTGGAGACAGTGAGGTTGATTAAGTTGTTGATTGTTACTGGGTTTTTATGTCGGTGGGTCAGTCTGAGACCGCACCAGGGTGCCGTAGCTGTAGCCCGTTAGAAATCGGTGTCTACTACTTGTAGTAGTCCGTGGGTAGGCAGTAGGCGGTAGCCCTGGGTAGTGTGGTCGGGTCTAGCCTGGTAGCGAAGACCGTAGAGTCATGGGACGACTCGGCATTCCGAAATGGAAGTGCATAAAGGGCAAATGCGTTTGCTAAATCTTGTGTAGTGACCACGAATAAGGGCTCAGTAGCAAATCAATTGTGATTAAATTGTTAATTGTGTGTGAATAATGAACCAGAGTCTGTCACTGTTACTGGCCTCAGGGTTTTGGTAGATGAAACGTTATCATAATTTACTTTGTGATTTCTTACGCAAGATGCCAGTAGGTCATGTACCAGTCGAAGTTGATGTTAATAGTGATTCTGATGAGGATGAGTAAACTTGTTTTGGTGGAAACTCGAGTAAGGACTCTATCGGCCGTATTGTGTTGGACCGTACCAGAGGTTGTCGTGTAGCCGTAGCTCAGTAGAAATCGGTGTCTACATTGTAGTCCGTGAGTACGCGGTAGCAGGCAACTCTGGCGGAGGTCGGGTTCTGGAGGAACCATAGAGTCCAGGAGTAGACTCGGCAGTCACAGGGTGATGCACATGGGCGATCCACTTGATGGATATGCATAGTGAGAGCAATTGCGATTGCTGGTCGGCCGGAGAGCCGTGGCGATAGAGGGCTTACTAGTGTGAAGTTTCGATTTGTGTGGTTAATTAAATTGTGTTAATTTGTTGTTACAAGCGACAGTGGTACATGGCTCTGGTTGATATTTTCTTATGGCTCTTTTATTCGAGTAATTTAAAAGAAAAACTATACAGTTACGAAGTTTCTTTATTTGAGTTGTTTGTAGAAATATGATTGGTCAGAAGTGGCCGAGGCGAACAAATACTCTCGTTGGTTATTTCTTTGCAGATTAACACACGAGGACGTGTGCTAGCAGGATGGCCGTGTCGGAGATGGACGTTTGACGGCGCCTAACCTCATCGGATGAAAACAACACGTGCAACGGTCATCCCCACCACTTCGATCCTATATAAGGCGATGCGAACAGAAACACGTCTCACTCGTTCGACGTCGGTTGCCCGGTGCACACGTTATGATTGTTATGAAATAAACCCGTGTATAAAAGATTAAGCTGACAGCAGAGTTTCTTGCCCATTCTTCTCTGCTGATGCTCTTCCGAATGGGTGGTAAATTCAAACCTGAATAAAGAAAGTTGACTTTGACTGATTTGGTGTTTTCAATATAATGGCGGACGCCATTCCGACATATGTATACTTGTATTGGAGTAGCAATGGCCGCCCATACCCTTCATCTACTCATAATATCAACCAGTATACATAGCCAACCACCGCAGACACTAGCTGCTAGCACATTACATTTAGATATTATGTTTTACAAGTTGATCACTAATGAATGAATTTCGTAGAAACAAAATAATGAAGAAGGAAAAACATGATTATTGAAAGAGTGCATTTTTCTTATTGAATTCGATACAAAAAAAAATTCATTATATGAAAAAGTGCATTTTTCTCTTATTGAATTAGGTATAAAAACTTTCGTCTCTTTAAAGATGGGGATTAGCTTATGTGATCCATTCACTGCTTATAATGTTACCAAGCATTATTTTATATAAACTCCATTGTACAATTAGTAGATTATTTTATTAGACATCCATTTCATCTCCCTACACCTCTATACCTATACAAATACTAGTAGTGCCTTACGGTTTTTTTTGCGCAGTACACATTCAAGTGGGAATTTCGAGATTGAAGGATGCCTCTAATGTTCCTTTTGATTGTGGCTATCATTTACAAAAAGATATTTTTTAATCTCAGTCGTCATTCCAGAGATAACCTCATTCAAACAAAGAAAGAAACCAACTCCTTAGCTTTATTATATTAGTATAGATACAAGCTAAGTGAAGGAGACTGAATCAGCTCCAATAAATACTTTTTTAGCAGTACAGATAGTTTTTTTTCAATACTTTATTTCGTCTATTGTTTTTTTGTCTCAATAGCAATACATTATAATTTATTTACTAATATTTCAGATATCAGTTAATACTTTATTTAAAAAGATTATTAACAATCTTAATAGAATGAAACGAAACTGAAATCATAACTTATAGTAACCATATGAGTTTATAATAGAGCCTAAACACATTATATGAGAAATGAAAACAACATTGTTTTGTTATCATTTTCAAGAGCAATATTATCATATATTTACTCCCATAGTATTAATTTTAATAAAGAGAATCCATGAAAAATGTTAACATCAGTAGATTGATAGAACATAACTATTATAGCTGAATAATATCTAGGTTGTCTGGGGCTCATTCCAGGGGTGCTAGGGGGGTAATAAATCAATGTGAGAGGAGAGGTGTACAGCCCACCTCATCCCAGTTTCAGCTTGCATCCTGCTCTCGACGGTGCATCCCGAGTGCAAGCGAATGAGAGCGAATCTCGCCCGGCCGCGATCAATACACCAACATCAAACACAACCTATATCAACCTGTAGAACACCACCCAACTACACCCGCCGAGGCATATATATCACACTACTCTGTAAATTGATCTTACCTAACAATTGATAATTACCTGGAGTGGACACGACCTCGCAAATTTCTTTTACAACCTCACGTCTTCCCTTCATACTTGCGGTCTGGATTTTGTAGGGTATGTCTTTTAATTTCTTTAAAACCTGCCGGTAGAATGAAAGGAAGTATATCACACTGTACTTTCATATGATGCTGGCATTTATATAGAATGTATTTACCTCGGAATCTGCCATTTTCCCCGGACATTCAGAACAATTTTTGTTAAAAAGCACACCTCACACGTCTTACAGCACTGGGACTCAAATTCACAATAGACTGACAGATTAGTCGTATGGAGTTAAGACAGGTAGGTAACTTAAACTGTCAAGTTGACATTGACATTAATTTATCTTGTAATAATGTCAAAAGCTTGACAAAAGATTGACATATGCTTTTATGAGTTATATTGCGATGAAATCTTAGAATATATACCTAGATGAAATGTATAATTCCTTATTCCTTATCACAAGCTTAGAGCTTACTTTGGGTCCAATTATCGGTGTGTAAATTTGTCCGGGTATATTATTATTATTAACGATAGCAAGTCAAGCCACTAATATTTCATTGAATTCATTTGAAATGCTGGGGCCACACTTACGCTCAATGTCAATGCCCATTGAATGCAATAATTCTCAATGCAATATAGTGGGTGGCTACACTTAAACTGTCAATGTCAATGTTCATTTATTGGAAAAATTTGACATTGACAACGGCATTGAATTTACTTCAATTCAGGCAAGATGGACGTCGACAGAGCTCTATATTTCATGAGAGTTAATTTATATTATTTGACTTTATTAAATCATTATCGAATAAAGAGACCATGTTTGCAGAATCTCAAGAAAAGTAATAATTTTGTTGTTACTCCACTCTGTCGCCATAGTACGTATAGACAAAAACGTGCGATTTTGAGGCAAATCCGTCGTAATAAGCAAATACGTCCGAACCCGTTGCGCTCTCGACGCACACTGACAATACGTAGTGTGGCCGCTTCATGCATTTAACTCTCGCATTAATCTCTTTGATGTACCGCCACTCGAGCTATCGCATACGCCAAATGGCATTGTCAATGCTATTGTCAAATTATGACGCATAGTCGTGGCTACACCTACGGTTAATGTCATATTCTATGGCATATGGCATAGGTGTGGCCCCAGCAAAAGAAATTCATAGTATCCGGCCAGTTTTCGATTAACACAAATCTGTTTTTTGATAATAAAAACTAGTTAAGACTCAAAGATTTGTTTAATTTTTCTAAAAAGCGACTGTTTTATTCTGTGGATATTATTGACACACTCTGTCTAACGTAAAAGTCATTGTCAAGTCGCTCTTGTCCTTGGCTCTTGCTTGTGTCTCACGCAATCATTACTGTCACTGTCATTTTAAGGTTATAATCTATGGTTGTTCGTTTTCAGTCAGTAGAGGCCATGTAGAGGCCATCAAATTAAAAATTAAATCGAATTAAATTGAGATCTGTGATCTGTGTCTGCTGTGGCAGACAGAAGTCTGTGGTAATGAGTTTTTGTAGTGTTGATTGTTTATAATTTCTAACATTAATTAATATATCTGTATAGTGCATTGTCCACAATGGATAGATTCCAAGAATTAGCAGCTTTAAAAGAATACATAAACGATGTTGAAAATGAAACTACTTTGCTGTTACAAAACTTACATTGGGATCGGAAGAAAGTTTTAGAGGTTAGGCGTTTGTAAACATAAAATTTGTTTCTTATTTTCTGTGAATTAGTCCTATACATATTTACAACATATCCTCTCCTATTGGAAATTCACGGCACTCGGTTTGCATCTTCAACTGTGACGGATAGAAAAACTAACTTCAAATTTATAATTAAGTCGTAAAGTCTGTATTTAAACTCAGAGTATTACATCTAGCCCTAGAGACCTAATGCATTTTTACTCACTTTCTAGAAAGTGCCTCTGGAGGTATGTAGCTTCGATAGACACCATAGAATACCTGCAGCTGAGAGGCATGTCCATGAATACAAGTGTTACCTGTCCCAACATGGTTACAGCAAGGATGATATACTACTACCAGAGCCTGCGGATCCTGATGCGGACACACTTATTAAACTTAGTAAGATTTCAGTACATACATATGTTAATTTACATGTTGGCATGTGCAGACAGTATTAACTTATAAAAGACAATACAATAAAATTTCCTTCTCTTTTTAGGTAAATATGAAATAGCTGGGATATTAAAAAGTTCTTTAAGGCACCATGCATTCAAAAGAGGTAAAATTAACATTCATTCTATATCAAAATATGTCGATTATTAAACATTATTTCAATGTGTCTTTACCTTTGATCAACAATACACAACTAGATATTGGGTCACATACAAAATCAAAGCTTAATGTAAATATTGTCCGCGTCGATGACGTGTGACAGCGTATTTTGTTTACTACCGAACGGAAACAAAAGTTTTAAAACAGTTCAAAGTTCAACCTTATTACAACCATGGCACCTAGCAATAAAGTAGCAAATCTTATGAATAAAATAAGATCTCACTTTTTAAATGAGGCCTTATTCACAGAGACGTATTTTTAGCGCCGACCCGACATCTAGTTGTGTATTGTTGATCGAGGGTCTATACCTACTATGTGATTATTTTTCTTGCAGTTTATAAATTGCAGACTTACCTGTTTGTGTTGCATTGATTGTATCCTTTACATAATAGATGATGTGTATTCAATAATTAGGATATGCTTCAAATGCTTACTAGTATTGTATTATGTTGTGGTAACTCCACAAAGCATGCTTCGATTGTATTACGTGATATTGGAAATGAATGAATAATGTCTAAAATTTGCTTTGTTTTAAACATCATATACTCTTCCTAACCACAATATTAACAGCTCCCAATGAAGACAATGCTGGCCCTGAGCCTTTGACTGTAGAGCGCCTCCAACAGGCATACTCGGCGGAGGAGCGACGAGCCATACATAATGCAGTGGTCAACAGAGCACCACGTTGTCATGACCTCACTGATCTGGTGCTTGTTGGGTAATAATCATTTTTTGTTTTTGTATTGTATAATAATTATACACTTACTTCCTTGTTATTCTGGCTAGACTACGAGGATCATTAATAGTGAAAGAAATTGGTTTTGGTATGTAAATAGCAGCAGCCTGCATAATCCTACTGTTAAACAAACACAAAGTTCCATGCTCACTGTAGTATCTAAACATTCCTCTTGAATGTGGGCTATCATATATATATATATATATGTATATATTTTTTTAAATACCTACTTCATGTATCTTTAAAAAGTTAATTGTTAACAGCAACAGTAACACCCCGGCAACTGGCGCCAAGTCCCGCATGGAGATCCTGTCGGAGCTGCGCGACATGAAGAGGCGCCGCGTGCGGTACCGCACTGCCAACAAGGCGACCGACAAGTACTCGCTCGCTCTCAGAGACGTCATCAAGACGCAGGTAAACATAAAACGAACTTTATGGCGACGCAAAAGTAAGCCACGACAGTGGACGCGTGCTTGTGATATTATAAAACTTGACTTGTTATGGTATTATTTGTTGGCTAACAGTAACTTACCCAATTGTCTCCAGTGTACCATAAACAAAGGATTCTCTTGCTCTACCTAAAACATAAATGGTAGTGTAAATAACACTGTCTCTTAATTTGTAATTATGTCACTCGTTTATTTTCATCAACACAGGCTTTGTTGTCTTATAAATTGTATTTGTTGGATGTTCCACAAACTAAAGTCAAATTCTATTTGTTTTCAGATGGAACTTTATGGAAAATCTCACGGTATAGTCATAAAAACGGAATATGGAACTGAAAATTGTGCAAGATCTTATGTCTCGTTAAATGCTGAAAATATTGCCGACCTTGTACCACAGATTGTGATAAAACAAGAAAGAATTACTCCTGAACCTGAAAGGCAAGATGATTGTCATGGTAATAGAGAAAGACACAATGATGACGAAAGGCGTAAGAGAGACAAGGAAAAACATAGTAACGAGAGATACAGAGGATATGATAGGGAGATAAAACAAGAGCCGAGAGAGTACGACGGTACTAGAGAAAGGGACAGAGACTGCGATAGGCACAGGAGTCACGAAAGATACAGACATAGTGGCAAACATAGAAGTCCGGACAAAGATCGGCGTTCATCTGATGAAAGAGGGAGACGCGAACACAAGGATAAGTACCATAGAGAACGAGACCACTCTAATAGGAGGCATAGAGACCGAGATCGCTCTGATAGAGGGCATAGAGAACGAGATCACTCTGATAGAGGGCATAAAGAAGGAGACTACTCCGATAGAGGGCAAAGAGAGCGAGACCACTCTGAAAGAGCGTATAGAGAACGGGATTACACTGATAAAGTCCATAGAGAAAGGGATCACTCTGATAGAGAATATAAAGACCAGAACCTTTCTGATAGAGGCCATAGAGAACGATACCACTTTGATAAAGACCACAGAGAGACTTATAAGAGGTACTATGAAATCAAAGAAGAAGTTAAACAGGAGAAGGACGACGATAATTATAACGAGAAAAAGAGGAAAAGTACTAGGAGCATGTTAGGACTTTAAACTACATAAATATACTCTTAGTATAACTTAAAACAGTTTTTTATACTTTTAGTGAAGTTCTCCCATAGAGCGACTTGCACATAAAGCCAGTTCTAAGTATCTATCTAGCTAGCCAGTTCTACCTGCCTATCTATCTATAGCTAGCGACTGCCCTTGCTTCTGTTGATCTAAATTAAGATATCTTGTGGGAAAATTTAGATGAAAAAGTATGGTTTAGGTTCACCTTGAAACGAATGGTACCTAATGTATATTGCTGAATTTTATTTAATTAAATTTTACGTTTTAACTAGGAACATACAGGTGTAAATGTTGATCGGAATGTCTGATACTGTGTAGTGGTATTTACTTAGTTGCTGAAAACATTAAATTCGTTCCAATTAATACATATGCAGTGACCGTAAAGTAAAGTACCAAGAATATGATATTTGGAGTCACGGAGCGTGACGATGCGCGAACCAGCCCGTTAAGATCACGGCGCGGCTACGAGCCACCTGTCATTTCACGGGCTCTTAACTGCATCATACTCAAATAATATTATTAATACTAATAGAGGAAAACTACAAAATTGCAAAGATTATGGGCGAAATCTATTTGGTTGTTGAGATTCAGAAATGTATCTGTTTAGTTTAATTATCTATGACTCTATGATAGGCAACATTGAGAGGTAGTTAAAGTATCTAAATACATATTTCTACAACTACAAGATAAGATACATAATACCTTTACACTGTTTTCTTAGGTTTATGCAAACACTCCTCACTTTGATTTGAAACTACGTTTACGGATACACTTACACTTACGGGAACCGCCAGTCTTCTGGGACCACAGTTCCTGTAAGTAAAGGGGCCGAAACGTCAGATAAAAATGTAAAACAAAAGCGATGTGTATCCGTAAACGTAGTTATATTTCAAAATAATACCTTTATATTCATAAAAATATCAAAACATTGAATCATATCATATCAGAGTAACATTAGTTCTGCTTCCGTCAAGCTTCCCAAATAAAAACTTAATGAAAAGTAACGTTTTTGTGGCGTAACAAAAAATCAATTCAATAGAATGAAAAATGTAACATGGCGCCGGCTCGGGTTGCGCACGCGACGGTTTCACCGACAATTCCACTAAAACAAACACTTAGTGCATTGCATGATTTAATCAACTAGACATTGAGCGCGCTCGAGGCAAAAAATCTAGACCAAGTCTAGGTAACTAGATAGACAAGTTAGGTTTATTTAGGACGTACTTATTGCTGCGTGCGCGCAATGGGAGTGTGACGAGCGAGAACTTAGCGAGTTGTTACAAACATTAATATTCATTGATCTCATTCATTATTGTGAGGTAGGTTGTATGATTAGTTTTACACAAGTGACGACTCAGACTCAAGCATTATTATTATTATTATATAAGCCTTGGGTGTCCCATCGTTGGGCAAAGGCCTCCCCCCATCGTTTCCACTTCTCTCTATTTAGAGCTTCACCACGCCAACCAGGCAAAAAAAATATGAGCGTACTCGAACGTATCAACAAATATAAACGACAATTAGCTAATAGTTTCCGCGGGAATTGCGGGATAAAATGGGTCCCATACTTTATTCTGATTTCTGATGTGTTACCTATTATAAAATTTCATCCAAATCCTCACAAACTTTCGCATTTATAATATTAGTAGGACTAGCTACTCTAGACAACACACTTCTCTCTCACGTCGTATGTGCTTACCATTTGAAGTGGAGCCAAAACATATATGGGCATTAAAGACACCGCGACATTGACTTGCCATGATTAGATAGAAATGGTAGCTAATGAGGATTCTTCTTTGTAATGCTAAGATGGCATTCATTCTACGTGCACATGAAAGGATGCAGGTATGTTGGTTGTGTGAGTGTGTGAGCGTAACTATAGGTGCGGTAGTCGGTATGAACCACCAAAGGTAAAACGAACGGACACATTAACTTTAACACTTTCGGCCTTACCGCCTTAATCATAAACGTTATTTAACTTAAACACTGATTTAAAGTGTTTTGTCTCTTGCTTTTAGTAAAATAGCATATGTCGGGCAGGGACAAACTATTTGATAGCTAAAGTGCTGTTAGATAATAAGCGTTTATGAATTACTAGCAGCGCCCAGCGGCTTTGCCCGCGTTGAGCCCGTTCCCGTAGGAATTTTCGAAAATCCTTAGTGAGCACTTACGTCACTTGAAGAACCTTCCTGCTAAATTTCATGTTCCTAGGTGTAGCGGTTGAGGCTGTGCGCTGATTATCAGTCGGTCAGTCAGGACTTTGAATATTATATATATAGATGGTTTGTCCCTTTCCAACATACGCTATTATCTATGGCAAATGAGCAAAAGTGGCAAAACACTTTTAAACAGTGTTGTAGTTATAGTGTTTATGAATTACATATATGAAACTCACACATAATATTGATAGCAACGTAGTACAACAAACACTACATGAACTTTACATACTCTGCTACACATAGCAACTTTTCTGTCTGAAAATGGTCGCCCAATTACTTCGCTATTTTTACTTGTACGCTTATTAACAAGACAGTTAATGCTTGATTAGCCTCCGTTCGATCTAGTTTGGTAATGAGTGTGATCACAGGTAGCGTGCGTCTGTCGGGCTGTCCGCACTATTGACACCTCGATGTGCAAATCCGCAGTTGGAAAACGAATCATTACATTCAACAGCGTATTTACCTAATAGGTATAAATTGCTTTATATTGATTATGAAATCGATTCGTTTATCCAAACTTTTAATTAGATTAGGTAAAGTTATTCACTTTGAATTGATTACGTTATTCCCAAGGGCTCTATGATTGGAGCCTTTATTCACAGGCTGACCTATCATGCGCTCTTAGGAAAGGAAGAGGTCGAGCGTTCGGCTCGGTTGGGTAACGGAAACATTGATGGCCGTGATAATGTGAAGTAATTGCTGGTAACAACGATTCAATTTATCTGTCAATGAGTTATGAGCTTATGTATTACGGTAAATAATACTTTAGTATAATTACTATTTGAAAGCTTCCTAAAGCAGTCCAGTTTCGAGATAATATAATAGAAGGATCATGGTTCTGCTGGTAGAAATAGGTATATCGATTAGTTTAGTGAAGTTCTATATTTCTTTCGAGGTGTTCTGTTGATCCAATTTCACGCACAGTGATCACAACCTACCTATGTGTTTGATTTCACGTAAAATATTATTAACCGCAACATAGGAAGATCTACATTATTAGTCAAATTATGAAGAAATAAGATTTAAAAAGGTTGTTAAAGTCCTTATTGGCCTCCAGATATATTCTAAATTGATATTGAGAGTAATCTTTAGATACATTTACCTCTACAAAATACAGGGCATCAAAATGAAACCATAAATTCCGTGTGTGCGTGCTTGATAATGACCTCGGGTCCGAGGGCTGCAGCGGTCGGCGCGAAATGAGGCCCATTACGATAACCACTTCTAATTTCTGGTTGGAGTATGTTTGGGGAGCATCCTCGGCCGTTGTGCCGCCTCGGGGCTCGGGCGCCGGGCGCGCTCGCGAGCCGCAGTCAGCTCGCGGCCCGCGGACGAGTCACGCGTGTTACCGGGCCCGGTAAATTATCGGAAACCTTCAACAATACGATTAAGTTCACACTAAAATATTTTTCGCTTAAAATTGTAACTGTGTCCTGTTCTTGTGATATGAAATGTGAATGTGTGAGTGTCGCTTGTTGTTGTAGAGCTATAAAAAGGATTATCTCTTAATTATTGGAATTGGTAAGTTTGCGTGTCTTTAATTAAGCAGATAACTATTCGTTGATGACGTCCAAATTCTTTCGACGTTTGTCTAATGTTTTAGGTCGTTAAAATGACTAAAACACAAATTGCAGAGGCATATGTATATCGCAAGAAATTATTTAAACTTCGCATTTAAGTTAGGTATATTTTTAATGTCCTTTAATAAGCTTAAGACTAAGAAGCAGCGCAGGATGTCGCCCATAATCGTATGAGTAATATAAGTTGTTATAGTGATTACAGGTCTGGGGTAGATTATATAAATTGTGAACATTAGCTGATAATATAATTACCTGTCAAAGATATTAATAGGAATGCAAGAGTTCTCGGTGACTCCCGCGCCGAGTGTAATGTTACCAGAGTCAATATCAATTTATTACGACGCCTTAATTTATGATGACTGTAGCATGTATTTACTAAATATTACCTAGTGTAACAGGTATATAGGTACCTACGGTAATAAATGCTCATAATATGCACAAAATAAATAAATGCACTACTAGATGTTTCCTTAAAACATGCTTAATGGAATGATCCTTACGAGATATAACGAGATATTACTATAGCTCTTATTCGCAGTATAATCTAGTATATTGAGTTAAAAGTCATAAAATATGTTTTAGTATCGCCTCCATTACACACTTTATTAGTGGATAAGTACAACTAGTAAATCTTTGAGAAATTGTTTATCCGATGATGAAAATCCGTTAAGTACTAGTTTAGAAGCCTTATCCTAGAGCGATGACGTGCGGCGATCGGATTTATTGAATTAGGATTTATTACGTGTTGAAAATACCGTTATAAATATTAGATTAGGTGCTTATTGAACTACTGTTGTAGCGACCAAGATTGATTATGACTTTGGAATAGATAATAGGTGCAGACAAAGAATAGTTTTCGCATACCAAGCGCGGAGGGAGCGAGGACGCCCACGCCGCCGCCGCCGCGTCGGGCGCGGAGGTACGCGCGTTGTAACACCGGCGATAACATCTTTGTATATAAATAAATCCGGTGCGAGGCAGTAATTGAGGAGATGCGAGATAAGTAGATGTATGTAAATGCGAGGGAAAGTGCGGTGGACACGAGCGGTCCATTACGCTGCTCGCGCACCATGCGCCGCGGCCGCCATGCTCGGTGATTACAGGCTAACGATTAATTAACTACTCGCATCCAAGGAGGACGACACTATGAAAGTAAGTAATTAACGTGCCGCGTTCGCAAACCACATACATGATAGTTCGCCTGACATCTTATCTTGAATACTAGCAGCGCCCCGCGGTTTTACCCGCGTTGTACCCGTTCCCGTGGGAATTTCGGGATGAAAAATAGCCTATAACCTTCCCGTTGAATGTGGCTATCTATTACAAAAAGAATTATTCAAATCGGTTCAGTAGTTTCTGAGATTAGCGCGTTTAAACAAACAAACAAACAAACAAACAAACAAACAAAACAAACTCTTCAGCTTTATAATATTAGTATAGATCTATAACGACGACAAATTACGGAAGTTATTGATTTTTTAATTACAGATTCCGTGGTTGGTATACATATTTAATCGAGTGCCTATGGCACTTCAATATGTATATTCTTCGTATCCGCAGTTGTAACAAATGCACTAAATAGACCTAGTTTAGCACTGCTAGTGCAGTATTATAATATTTAACAAAAGACTATCTTTACTACGTATTGTATTAATAAAACACCTGACTGAGAGTGGCGTGAAGTGTTATCAAACACTCGGACTCTTTTATAGTTTGTTGAGAGTCGTTTGTGAAGTGTGATCTTGTCAAACATCTCTACAAACATTGCACTGTCGAGATATAATCTTTGTGTTTGGAGAACGCGCGCGCTGTTTACTCTGTGTGTACTCAGTTTAAATGGCTAGATAACGTGCTTAACACTGAATAGCATAACTTTATTATTCAGACTTAAGACTGTAGTTTCAAATATTTTTCTGGGAATTATAAGAACTGTATAAAAATTTTAGACCCCTACTGTTAGGTAATTAATTAATACTTTTTGTTTGTGTAATTATCGATTTCAGTTTGATGAGCGTCTCGGTAACTCTCTTAGAGTCCATTAGTGAGTATCGTTGTCGTTATGAATTACGCCGGGTCCACGTGCAGCGATGCGTCTCGCCGCGCGCAAAAACTAGCGTCACAGCGCGGCGCGGGCCCGTGTGAGTGTATGCGGACTCACCGGTGACATCCGCGGACCGCACATTATATTCAATTAGTCCAAACAACTTCAAATAAGAAGGAGGGTATCATTTCGTCTTTGTCATGAACATGTTTGAAGTACACGCCTAACGGAGTATAATTGAACTCCAAACTGACTTTCTATCTGAACTTTCTATGTGTATGGTTATCTATTAAGATAATCAACAAACAAAAATCAAGTCGATACATTTCGTACATACATGTTCCGTTATCCGAGTGATTACAAATCACAGTTATCGTTGTAAAACACAACAATTAACGTACATTCGTTATTTAGGCCCGTCACACACGGAGTGCTCCTCGCTTTTTACACCACTGTGAGAATGTTTGGCGTTTCTGAACCTCTATTGTACGCCACCGATTGTTCGCTCTAACATACGTTAATTACCTTTTAATTCCATTGAAAACAAAATGAATATTGCTTTTTTACAACAATTTCTAAGATTCATGAACTCAATAAATTGTCGAGGAAAGTTTATCTTGATGTCTGTTTTTGTTGCGAGGTTTGTTAATGTTAAATTACAAGTAAATATTTGAAGAATTGTTGTCTCAATGTCTCATTGTTTCGGTCTCAAGTTGTACATAAGTACATTGTAGTAGTGTGTTGACATCGCGTGCGCGTTGATGTCTTTTGTACTGACGAGCATAACTTCGCTTCTTGTCCTGTGCGACGTAAACCTCGCCTCGGCCAATGACAACAATTGTTTAATTTCAGGGCGTCTAATTTAAATATGTAATAGTTTTTATATTCAGTTGTAATACGGGTGGAGACATAGATGTATAATATTATGAAATAATTATACGGTAATATTTTAACTGGCTTTACAAATATTTAAGCTATACATAATACACCACATTCCAACTCAACAATGCCTAATCCCCAATTAACAAAACGTATTCGAATTAAAATCAAGCCAAATATCAAATATCTTTTGTAAAGAAAAAACTGAACCCCAACAGGGAATTCAAAACCTTCCCGGCCTGCCTTTTTGATCCATCTGTAATTAACTCTATCCCGGTTTTAATCTGAATGTTTGAAATCTATCGGTCTCTTTCTCTCTTGAAATGCAATGATATAAAAAAGAAAATGAGAGGGAGAAAGCTTCCCTTCCGGCGGGATGCGCATGCGCTCTCGAGATGAAACGGTCAGGCGTGATCGCGGGTATTATTTGAAAGCTGATTGAAACGTTAGCCATGCGTTCAATGATCTGATATTTAATACTATGACGTTGGTTGACCCACTTGTTATTGTAATGGATTTTAATATTTCGTCTAAAAGTCAGTTGGTAATTGTAGAACACTTAAACGTTTCTACTTATTGTGAAATTATAATTTACAATTTGGAAACACTCAAAAATTGTTTGAGACTTGATTAGGATTGCCATCTGCACTCATAATTAACTAAATAACCGTCACCACAGCTGACTGGCGCCGATCCTTCAACCCGTCCTTTCGTTGGTCGTTTCCCGTTGTTATCTATCAGTTTGATTTACGACAAGCATTGAAGTAAATCAATTAGTAGCGCAGTTGAAAGAAACAATGGCGGGAAACAAGAAGGGATCGCCGTGTTAATGAAAGAATGTCGTTGATTGTCTGAGACCTTTGACCTCTTTGTATTGCTTAATAACTTGGTATTCGTCGTAGGTACTATTGTGTCTAGATTTCGTCGAAAATATTTAGACTTTACTCTGACATTTCAGTCAATATTCCTTCCTATATGTATGACTTCATTTTACATTATTTATTGTCTATAGATAATCGTTGACAGCCGTAATTGAACATAGCAATACTCAATACTTTACTTGTGTTGAATGACTCCAGTAGATATGTGCTATAACTACCCCTTTGGGAGCCCGAAATAATATTTTTATAACAGTTAGAGACAACAATAGGAGATATTTAAGCGCGGCCATCAAACATCAAACATTGTGCTCTGATAATACAAACCGCGCGCGCACAATGGATCGCTCCTCTCGACAATCGTATCAAATTGACGTTTACAACTTTGGTGCAAATAAACTGTAGCATAACATATTGTTGCGCTACATTTATTATCTACGTTTTGGTTACTGGCTAATGTAAGAGAGGAAGCGATTTGGATAGCTGATGCAGACATACTAGCGATTGAATATGTGGGAAGGAAATATAGATCATAAAACTTACATATAAATCACAATTAAAAGCATTAGTGATGCCAAAATATTATTTTTATTTTCGGTGCTACGAAGAATACCATACGGTACAAATAAATCTCATTTGCTTAATCAAATAAACCTTTCTCTTACGAACTGTTTATAACTTGGACCAATCATTTTCCACTTCATTGATAGATCTATAGTTGTGTATTCGTAAATCAAGGGTGACTATTGTCGATGAGGGTAGAGCCACTTGAACAATGAGTGCATCACGACGACGCGACGCAACGCGGGCAACACACGTAACGGCTTTTATTGTGTTGGCTTACAATCGGATTTCGGTTGAGTCGGGCCACGACATCAAACAATAACAAGGGAAGTGAGTGAGGAGCGGTTGATGGGACGTGTAACAACATTGATGTGATGCGATCCTATGCAGCTAATTTTACAAAATTAATAAGTACCAAGATATATTTCAACAATGCTCTATTTGTATGTTGTAATGTTGGATTTTCTTGGAGTCTATGAAACAGATAGAGAAGTTTTGCGTAATGTTATCTGAGCGTTACTTTGTTCTAGTTTCAGTCGGCTGGTAAATAAGTAAACACTAATAGAGTAATATCTCTCACGAGTCCCGCGGCGCGGCGGCGAGCTGATCTAAATGAATTCCGCCGGCGTCTCTACCATAACCGTTCTCCTATAAATCCCATACAAATGGCTATATTTACGAGCCACTCGCTCTCTCCTTACATACCTATTTATTTTATCCTTATTAGGCCTCGCTATTTTTAATGATATAAGTATTATAGAAACTTATAGTAATCATGTACCGTTGCATACTGCAAGGAAACTTTGATAGACTGGTATTTATTTATCGGTACTTATGTATGTAATTACAATAACTTCAACTGATTTCTAAGCCTTTTATATTCGCACTTTGTTTAATGCTATCATTCAGTGCCCCGTCATAAACGCGCAGCTACCCCTGTGATTCAGATGTTTGCACATAAACGTCCCCGCGCCTAAACATTCGCTTCTCAGAAAGTCGGTTGAATTGGAACATCACTTGTTTATATTTGAATGTTTCGGAACCGGTTC
This sequence comes from Cyclophora punctaria, assembly GCA_951394245.1. Lineage (NCBI taxonomy): Eukaryota > Metazoa > Arthropoda > Insecta > Lepidoptera > Geometridae > Cyclophora > Cyclophora punctaria. The sequence goes on from OX596172.1 coordinate 362,574, forward strand.
ACAATGGCGGCGGCCCGGCGCAGGCGCAGGGGCCCGCCCGCTCCACAATGAGTAAAAATCTCATTTATCTATTTCGTACAAAACGGGGGGATTGAACTTTACGAAAGGGACTACTCTTTACAATTTCTTTATACATTTTAATATATTCTAATTCTGAACGGGGGCATGACGTAACATGATCCTTTGATGTTTAATCATTTATTTGCGACAAATCATTCGGTGGGATCAGGGGTGCCGATGTTATTTAATACGTGAAAGTGTTGTGTTACCTTACTTAACACGATATTTAAGCAACCGTTAAAAACGACAAATTCCAATTTATAGCATTTAAGTATGTCAATCGCTTTCTTTGTTTTATTTATGAGGCTACTTCCAACTTTAAGCTAAATTCCCGTTCTATAAATCATAGCGGTTATTATGGAAATCTTTAAAAGATAATATTATAAAAGACGATATCCTTATTTCTATAAACTTGTTCTGAGTATTCAGTTAATTACACACATTATATGGGTGTTATTATGGCGATATTTAAATCGTTTATCGTCGTGATAGCTCGGTAGACTGTGAGTTGCAAATGACTTGTGCCGTCAGGAGCCACCTGGACCAATAAGTAATGTTTACTCAACGTTGTAAACAATGTGTCATTATATTATCATTGTACAGCATATCATTATGATTTATTGCTGTAAAATTTCCTATCAATGTCAAAGACCTACAGGAATTTAATAAGTATTCATCATCAATAATAAGTAAGAATAGTAGTGAGAATACGTAAGACCTTTTAGACAAAACAATCATTTAAAAGAGTGTATATTAATAAACTTTAATGTAACGAGTAAATGCAAAATAACGTGTATCATGCTAGGGGCAATTACATTTTTTGTCGCAGTGGCTTGATTTACTTATTGAAGTTGCAAAACTAGCTGTCTACACTACAGCAACTACGGAATTATGGAGGTACCAATGAAATGATTTTTAGCACATTAAAGTATATAAAAAATAATAGGATTATCGAGAAAAAATTCAATTATTAGTAGATACTGTGTAAAATAATAGAGTAATGTTTCATTATGAGTTTTATGAGATCACGTTCATAAGATCGCATCGCGAATCATTTTTTGCGACGATGTTCCGCTCGGGAGTGCTCCAGGCTTTAATGAGTTCTTATGAGATGTGACGCACCTATTAGGTTGTATCGGATGTTCGCAAAAAAACACTCTTTGACTTACATTGCAGTGTTACTTGACACAATGAGTACGTATAGTACTAACTTATGTATGTAATATTTGATCATGTTCTGTAAGTTGGTTATCTATTTTACTTTGACCGTAGTCGATATGAAATCACTTGTAGACAAAATTTGATCCGATGGTGAAGTATGTCTACAACAACGAAATAGAGAAGTTACGCAGTAGGTGCTTCGCTCTTCCGTGTCTAAAACCAACATAACGCATGAGGTAATTAATGAAGTATGTAGTATACCTTTGTGATTAAATCAGAATATTGATGAAATGAATGGTGAGATGATGTACTTATAAGTAGGTATTTTGTGTTTGAGTGTGATTTAGTGAGATGGCCGGAAGTGGCGACCACCTGTCTAAACAGTAATTGCGATTGTTAGCGCGCCTCGTTCAGCCGAGCGGATGATCACTGACTGTGAACAATGCAGCCAGCGCGGTGGATCACTTGATTTCACTTCGACTATCACAATGCAGGAGAGAACCTTTACAGCTAATAGCGGTAAAAGTTATCTTAAGTTATATAGGGTATCAGCCTAAGGACTGCAATAATAAACATATAATTCGTTAATTCGCGGTGCTCACAGGGTATTAAGTGCCAGTTACGAACCCATAGCCTTATTCGCTTAAACTTGAAGTGACCTTACGGCTGCATATATAATGAACTAAAACATGAATATGCGAAAGTGTTTCTATCAGTCGCGATATTGTCAGACATACTATAACTGGAGTTGAAACAGCGTAACGGATCAATTATGCGGTGTATTTCTGGTGGTGTGTGAGAGTGGTTGCTGCCCTCCGGCCCTCGGCGCGCCGCCCCGCTCCGCTTCGCTGGCCGCGCACCTGTCCTGCCCTACACCTCGCATTAATAACAAGTGCAACTCTTCCAACTCGTATTTAAAATACATTCCCGATCAAAGTTAAAGTCGCTCGCGGCGCTATTGTTTTTTACTTATGATCAAATCCTGTATAGCACCTATTATTTTGATATGGTTATAGGCATTAGGCATTACGCTATGTTTGATACATAAAATCAAATAATTTCTATAACGTATTGATTGAAGAACAGGAAACAGAGTGGTGACACTCAGTGCAATACTAACTCGCTTAATGTAAACATATCAGACTCACTTGGCACACACACACAGATCTTACTGCTAATTACTTAGTTTTGTTTGTGGGGTCCCTTTGTACCCGCGCCGACGCACAGCACACACCACGTCCGCCTTTCAATAAACTTTGTTTAGGCTTGCAATTTACTTCACCGCGAATCGCTTGAAATTCGTTGGAATTCCATAACAACTTTTTTGTTAAACGAAATTAAATTCGGGCGGTTGAAAAAAACTGCGCGCCGAAGGAATTCCGCTCGCACTCGCGAAGCCATTACGTTCATAACTATGGTTACGTGCGGGGCGACGCAGACTAGGCCGTAATGATATAACGGTGACGATCACCTGCTGGGAAAACAATTTTATTTAAATTTTGGTGACATTGCATTATATGATTACGTTTCATTTCAGGGGTGATTAGACTGCCAGGCCATTGAAGCAAGGCGAGGCTTCGGCGCGGAGAAATATTAACCAATACGATTGCATAAAATCTCTTAGCGGAGATTCAATAGTCAGCTGCCTAAAACTTTAACCCGCAGTCCTCACCGCACAGTATCGCTGTTCCAAACTATAGAGCTGATGGAATAAGAAGCCTCAACGACACCTAATGTATTTTTATAAAAGTAACTAAACTGTCGACTTTCCCCGACCTTTAGTTACAGTTTGTTTAATAGTTACTACGTCTTTTGCATTTAAACGCAAAGAGAGAAAAATGATTTCGGACCGGTTCCCGCCTCGTCCGCGGACCAACATCGCAGATACCGCCAAATTGTTCCATTACAATTTGCCATGCGCCATACATCTGACTGGCGATGACACCAAACGTTTTTATACCTCTCTTTATGAGTCTCTCTCGCGAAAGATAATAAGATAGGCCGATGAAACAGTCAATAACTGGACAAATAAAACTAATGAGGGTTGTAAACGAAATTACTTCAATCAGGTAGCTAAGTTTGGTCGTCTCTTCCAATTAGATAAGCTAAGAAATAGTGTGCCGAAATAGGTATAAGTAAAACTCCAAATACCATGGATCATTAAACAAATTGCGATACAGCGCCTCCCGCGAAAGCAACCTTGACCGCGCCTCTGACACGTAGTTTTAGCACCGTCTTATTTCGTGAATGGCTACTTAAATGAGGTTTAAATGTATTGCGAAAAATGTGCGATCCTCTATCAACAAATAGTTTGGTAGGATTGCAAACAAAAGTAGTTGTTAATATAACCGTAATTGAGCACATAAATCCCAGGAGTATTGTTTTATCGGAAAGTGGTGTCGGTGATTCTCGGTCCTTCGGAGGCGTCTCAAGTTCAGCGAGGATGCGGTGGCTGCGGTCGCGTGACTGTGTCAATAGACCGCTGGGGCTTCTCCTCTCCATTACAACTCGCGAAGGCGGTGGCCATTGTGCAAAAAAGGTCTCGCATGTCATTATGAACTTTATGTAATTCAAGCTTTGCAACAATTTAGAAATCTCAACACGTCAATGAGAATAAGGTATAAAACAAGTTTTACAAGCTTGTAAACAGTTTAAAAATCAATAATAAAAAAATATTTGAGATGTAACAAAGATTTTCTGTAAACATTTTTATTATCCATCAAATTAATGTATATTAAATGTAAAGTTTACGTTTTTATTGGCCTAAAAGATATGAAATAAACAAAAACTTTAATTATATAAGGCTATGTAATATAATTCATAGCCAAGTTGAGTTTTGTGCGCCTGTTTTGTTATGTCTTGTGACTTAATATTATTCGCGTAGATGAATATGATAAACGCCGGTGAGTTATGGGCACATTTCCATATTGAACGGCGTTGCTACCTGACTGGGATGTTGGATTCTACACAAACATGAAATTAATTTCCAATGACAACTATCATTTGAGAATATTTTTACTACAATGTTATAAATACTAACTTCAGCAACAGTGGTGTATCGTTACTAACAACGTTTCTTATAATTGAGTAAGACATTGTATGTATCTCTAAATTATTGTTAAAAATGTAACTAAACGACAAGAGTGTTAATTAGGTCCGCCGTAAAGTGCAATGTGCCTGACAGTTGGCGTCGTTACGTCAACCGCTGGTAATGTTCCCACGTGTTTATCTCGAGCGAGGGCTATTAGTCCATTACGTATTAAATAGATATAGAAGTTTGCCGGCGACGGACGCGACGGTGTAATTACACCGAGGGCGATCCATCAACCTCCGCGATTGTCCGCAGATGACGCGGCTGACTTGCGTCCCATTATGAACACACCCTCGCCGCGGACACTCCGGTTACATAATCGATTTATAGATTAGTCTGAAAGGATGGAAACGGTTCAGACGGCATTGATTGATAGTTGAATTATATCGTTGCGGAGAAAATGTTAATAAGTGCATCTTCTTAACTCGTGGGTATAGAGTTCTAGAGATGTAGGCAGTATAAAACAGCCGTATTTTATAACGTTATTCGAAAGTAATTGTAAATGTTTTCGAAGTTGCTGTGGAGCATTGGAACAGTGTAGTTATTCGGGTAATTGTAGCAGTTAGGGCCGGTAGAGTCCTGCAATCAGCGCAGCTCGCGCCGCGGCCGCTAACGACCAGCCCGCAGCCCCGCCGCGGATAACGGAGCACACGCAACGCAACACACAATTATTACGTGCATTATCATTCCGTATGTAATCTTCTCAAAATTGTTTAAATTACCTTTCGTATCTATAAACTTTACATCCATACAGATGTAAATTTATCCAAGCTATCCATATGCTATCTACACAATCACAAAACGAATCGCCCATACTTAATGACTACTATACACAGTACCAAACAAGACAATAAAACGCAATGTCAATTAAACAATAACAAAACAATCCTTTTAAATTACAATAAAAACGACAAAAACCTACAATGCTAAAAAGCAAAGCGCTTCAAATACATTTATTCAGGCGAGCTCGCTGTACATACAAATTTGTCTAGACCAGTCCTGTTCAACACCTCGGATAAGAACCGCCGGCAAAAACAACCTCACACGCTTCTCCTGACAGCTTTATGTAATTTATGGTCTGTTTGTCAACGGGGAAATATGTAAACGACAATGTACGACAAGGATTTAACTCATTTAAAGCGCAGTTGAAGCTTAAATAGATTATACGGCATTCAAGTATAAATACATAATCGCATATTTAACATAGACTGGGAAGAGCCTTCTGTGTATCTACCCTATTCAATGGGTGGAATGTGCTAACGATACTTAAAACCTGTAAGAATGTTAATGCACAAGATTACCAAATTATCTAGGTCATTCAAATTATTGTTTAGTCTTTTGAATAAGGATGTGTTTAATATGGTTTTTATAACTACGTTATTAAGATTAGCAAATATTGCAGGTATTTAGAATTCATTCGTTCATTCATTTCAAGGAGGTTGGTGGTCAACCCTAGTGTCGGAGTTTTTGACCGCCTAAAGGCCTCCAACATGGCATGACGATTGAAATAACCGGGACCGATAATTTATCGTGTCCTCCAAAGCGCGGTATTCAGAATATAGTGGATGAATATAAATGATCAAGTAGCTAGTTCAAGTAGTATTAGAAATTAATATGAGGTGCGCAAAAAGCGGACAGAAGTGGTTATTCTCCATTTAGCTACCAGCGGGACAGTACTTACTTACCTACTACACATTTTATTTCGGTATAAATTAAGAATGTTTCATGAAAAATAGCTTAAGTACCATTTATCTTGTCGAGACATTGGTAGGTACTTGTATGTTTTATCTTAGTAGATACTTGTAATAATTTACATAAGACATGTATTTAAAGGATTCGAAGTGTCCGAATTATCTATTGTTCAATTACAGATTCGTTACGTTTGATTGCTGAATAAATAATGTCGCGTTTTTATGTTAGAATATTGATTTGAAACCAGTTTTGGCGCCATGACTCACTAGTCAATACAAAAAACAATAATATAATTCATTGATAGAAATCTCAACGGGATACGAGCAAAAAACTTATCGTCAATAAAAAGTTTAACTCACAAGTTCAATCTGAGATTTGTTTTGGGCTTAGTTTATCGTCCATTGTACGCGTATATTTGGACCATAGACATAGACACTTCTACAATAAATGCAGATGAGCTTTGAGCAGTAGTATACGTATCTAAGTACCTATGCTTCTAGGTTTACTGCTAAAGCACATAGTATAAGTACACTCAGTACTGATACTACCAAATAATTTCTCAGTATTTTATATTGTTTGTTGCAGCGCCGATGGTCGGCGTAAGTCGGCGTCATGTCAGCGGTGATGAGCACGCTCTCCATGATCAGCGGCGGCCGGCGCGGACATCGGAAACTTACCAGGTACTTATCGTAACATTTATAATTAACAACACACCCTTATTTTTAGTCATTGCACATCACTTTAGTTGGCTAAAGAGCAATAAGAACAAACTGTAAAGATCTGGTTTGGCGGCTGAATATTCGCTCATCTTAGGCACATTTTAGGTGCTTTACGGATGACGAATCTTCTTTTCGAATGCATTCGAATTCTAAATTGTTTTAATAAACACTTAGTTCCTTTTATCGGAGTATCATAGCGAGGTCGTTATCCTCCTCCAGGCAGTGAAGTGCCCTGATCCGTTGCAACTGCGAGGAACAATTTGCACTCAAATCACTATTAATGTGAATGAACACATTTATTGCGATCCCGTTCTGTTTGCGGTCTTGTAGTCGATAAAACAGACTGTATTGGAGCCTATCGGAGAGTTATACGAGCACGTCGATAGAAGGCATAGGTGGCGACTCGTTAGGATGCAATTTTATAATTTCGATATAGGCTGTTAATGTCTCCAGGCGGGCTTAATGTCTTTCAATCGTAAAAACTGGTTGAGTGGATAGACTGTACTAATAGTGCCTTGTTCGTTTCTTATTAGTTCCTATCAACATCTATGATGTGTTCTATGCTCAAACTTCCTAATCTTTCTTCGTTCGCCATTCGGTTAAGTGACGTAATCTATTGTGAAGGAGCTGCAGTAACAGTAGCCGCGGGTGACAGGGCGTCGTCGCGTGTAACCCGGCCGCCGCGCGGAGGTCGCGGATCATCTTACACTGTCACCGAGTTCTGTTTGACATTGAGATAGCACCTGCCAAATTGATCCTGACTATTCGCGAGCTTTTTATCTTTATTACAAATCTTAATCACATGAACGCTATGAAAAACGCGATGCGAAATTAAGAACAGGGTTCTTTCGTGTACTTCTAAGTAGCTCATGATTTAACTCGCATTCAATGCATCCTATATCCGTGGACTGTATCAGTCACTACTACGGATTACCGCTACTAACAACCTATAATTTCTTAAGCTTCATCATTAGTTATAAGTTGATATATTGACAAGCTCTATCTGTTCCTCAGCCGCAAGTCGGGTCAGTTCTCGGACGCCGGCGAGGACCGCACGAGAAGTCACCATGACCTCTCCAAACAGCAGCGTTCAGCCTCCCTCGTAAGTACTACAGTAGAGTATCTATAACCGCCCAATAAATGCATCTTCTACATATTTGCTTGCGCAAGGATCAAAGAAGGACGGTTCCTAAAAAAATTGGCGGATTCCTGACGATCGTGTGCGTTATTTTGTGGCGTTATTGTATTTATTTTTATACAGTTTGCATTAGATGGACTTAAGAGATCATCGAACTAAAGTTCTTGTTTCCTTAGTTAGTTGATTGAACTATAATATTGAAACAATAAACAACCCAAGTTACCAAACCTAACATAAACAAAATAGAGGCCCACAATACGGCTATGGTATCCCCGTTGTTATGTAATGAGGCTTATGGCAATAAAGTGTTGTTCTGTAGTACAAAGTATCTGGTATAGCTGTAGCCGGTGTATTGTGTTGTGTAAACGCGCGTGGGCCTCGCGGCCGCCCCCGGCGCTACCCGCGAACAATACGTGTACCAACGAGCGTATTGTAATGATAGAGGATCATCGCGGTGTTGGACAGAGTAATTGAGTTTACAGTCGTGTAGTTTATAACAATAGTGTTTCGCTATAAATAAATACCTACCTACATGAAACAAAGTTTATATTAATATTTGTTACCACGGCAACTTACGTACGACGTCGGTTACTTTTGAGCGTTCCTCTGAGTCGGTGAGTCAATTTGACTCACTCATGGCCTCTGTCGTACGTAAGCCCCCGTGTTAATAGATAATAATGACATTAACATACATATAATAATGACATAAGTTTCAATTAAGAATTAAAAAATACATTTATTTTAAGTATTTTAAATAACATTACAGAGTAGTCCACACGACATTTATATTAGTACCGTGAACTGCTGGGTTATTTTTGAATAGTTAATTGCATATAAAAAGCGGGATAGAAGTGAGTGGAAACTGTGGAACAATACCAGTATGTAATAAGTAGTTAGGAAAACAATGTATTACGGACGTTAATCAATCACTATGGGAATTATCGATTGTTACACAATTAGAGTTCTTACTGCCACCGCGTATTGCGACATAATAACTATGTCATTCATTCCCAAGGCGGGTATTAACATAGATTATAAAACCCAGTATATGGTTCTAATGTATGGATAAATTAGCAAACAATATTCGTGATTTACATAAGTACATATAATGATATCTTAATTGTGAAGGTAATTTCGTGGCGTAATCACCTTTAACACCGTTGTTTATCTAATTTTAGGGATCTAAAGGCACTTTAACTGTATTTCCTTTATTACTCTAACCGCATTATGGACCCACATGTAAAAACCATGTATGTTTTACCATTAAAAGGTTTAAAATGTACTGGCAATAAACTAACATTAATCTCCAAAGAAATTCACGAATTCAATGCTCATAAATAAAACACTTAACACTAACTTAATGTGTAATAAATTACACTGACTCGACAACTCTGTGGAAAGTAACAAACAAAAATGTTACTTGATGTTCCCTCAGCCAAGCTTTGTACTCGTAGTCAAGTTAAGCTCAAGTCAAGTAGCGTTTAACATGGAACGAGCTTGTACATAACTTTAAATTCAATTGGCACATCAGAGCCCTACAGACCACCTGTGTAGGCTGTAAAATGTATGCGCGAAACGTTATTGGAGTTCAGAAATAAACCTGGATTTGAATATACCTTACAATAGTGGGACTTAAAATACACATGTTTAGTACTCTTATCGACCGATCATGTAACCAAATTCTCAGATAAATAAGCACCACCTTGAAGGTCGGATTAGGAACTTAAAGATGGATCTAAGCTTTAAAACCAACACACAAAGTTGCCAAAAAATAATTAAGTAAAAGGTAGTATAAGTTGTAAGTAGTAGTTGACACGTTGTAATAGCAACCATCGCACGCTGAGTCACCGCCGCGCCGCGACCTGTCGGAGGCTGCGCCCGCGTCTAATTGCACCCACCGCCTATTGTCGGCAACCGTGTCAAGTTTATATCACAATGATTATTCATTGCAGCTCATGCATTTTGCAAGTCATTTCAGTAATAGATTTTGCAAACAAATATAGTTTTTTAAGTACCTATTTGAAATACCTTTTCTATTTATTCTTTGTGAGTAGGTATTTTCGACGAGTATTCGAAATATCTTTCATAACTTTAATAACTGAAACTTTTTTATGGATACAACTTGTTTTTATATGTTTAACTTTTACGACCACAATGAAGATATTGATCTGGAATGGAGGTAGTTCGATTCGATGGGATATTATGTACCGCACGCTATATTTCCATAAATATTATGAAAGCCCCAAAACGAAAAATGATTGATATACAGGGTGAGCAATCCAAATGGGTCAGTATGGAGGTTTTGGAAACCATAACAGATAGCGAAATCTTGGCTTAGGAACCATGACGTTGATTTTAATAAAAAGAAAAACTGCATTCATATACTTACAAAAATACGTGTACTCGGCCCAGGATTCGAACCTGGACTTTTTGAAAAATTAAATTTCGTTATTTTCCTTTGAATATCGGTTATGTAGCTATTAAATAGTAAATGTTACTAAGAAACATGATATCTAAAACTAATAAAATGCATTGTTTTTAAACAACGAAGTTTTATTTTTCAATACTTCAGTGCCGCCGCCGGCCCTTTGACTTTGTATGGGGAAGTTTTAATATTGTTTAAGTAATTGAACAAAAACACAACTGTCTTATTACAAAAAGATAATTATTTTATTTCAGTAAATGTTCAAAATGGAAACCATTTTCCTGGATGCAAAGATTAATTCTATTGTTGTGTTTTTGTTCAATTACTTAAACAATATTAAAACTTCCCCATACAAAGTCAAAGGGCCGGGCGGCGGCACTGAAGTATTAAAAATAAAACTTCGTTGTTTAAAAACAATGCATTTTATTAGTTTTAGATATCATGTTTCTTAGTAAAATTTACTATTTAAGAGCTACATAACCGATATTCAAAGGAAAATAACGAAATTTAATTTTTTCAAAAAGTCCAGGTTCGATTCCTGGGCCGAGTACACGTATTTTTGTAAGTATATGAATGCAGTTTTTCTTTTTACTAAAATCAACGTCATGGTTCCTAAGCCAAGATTTCGCTATCTGTTATGGTTTCCAAAACCTCCATACTGACCCATTTGGATTGCTCACCCTGTATATATATGATAGATACATACGTGGGTACAGCAGGTGGTTATGTAAATGTGTGTTATGGTGTACGGCTTGCTGTTGATAGGCTGCAACAAGTGAACGAAACAAGTGGAAGAGTTTCCAATAGTTCCGCTCCAGATGCGCGCGAGATGACGGCATCCTTCTCCATTTCATTTCTTGAGAGCATTTATCAAAATGCGCTATTTCAAAGTTTTTGTCTACCAATAGAAATGTTTGCTTTGCAAAACATCTGATGGAATTTGTGCTAATGAGAGTATTGAATGGTAGAGCGTTAACAAAAACAGATAAAAAGTGTTTAACTCGCCTTAATGCGGCCTCCGGTCCGTCTGTTATATTTCAATGTTGCAACATAAGGAACGTTTGAAGTGCGTCTGGTCGCCGATTCGGAATGTTAATTGGTGGCCAGGTTCCGCAGTTTCCATCTACAGCAGTAAATGTTCAACTTTAGCAACTCCAACCATTTCCTTCCGGTGGAAATTGGTTGTAGTTTCCTACTTTTTATTCAGCTTTTTTCTACTTCATAGTTTTTACTTGCTAAAGAATAATTACAGATTGTTCAATATATTTGTATTACACAGGTTTGTATATTAAAAAGTAATCAATACTTTGAGCATTTCATGTTGTATCGAATCATTTGATTATCTCACTCTCTCAATAAAAGTGCGTGTTGGTAGAAAAACGCTAATAAATATCAATATGACGAGTGTAATCGACCGCGTTCATTATTGCGCTCGTAATATGTTATGGTAATGACATGTAATATCAATACGCAATGATCGGAGTGCATGTCAGTCCTTCATTAGCATAATCATTGTAAAAAAACGAGCACCGTTTCAACACCAATTTCTTGTAAAAGTTTCTATTTAATTGGTTTTAATTGATTTATTTCTAAAATCGAGGAAAGACAATATGTATTGGATATTTTGCTTAATACATCTCTTTTTATAATGAATTCAGTTCGTTAGAGTAAATTGCAATAATGTATTTGTTTTAAAGAATTTGGAAAGTAGAGATTGCGATGGAAAGTCTGTTTGAGACGTTTTTGTGGCGGATTGTGTCCCGCTAGCTCGACAATTATATCTTTATGTGTTAATTGCGGTAATCGTAACGTGAAATTAGTGGCAGCGGCGCGCTTGTTGCGCTCTGAAAGATAGGCCGGTTCAGTGGGACGAGGGGCGTGCGTGCGGCGCGGGTCGTGTGCGCGGGTCGCGGGTCGGCGCTCCACATCACATGGTAATATTGTTTATGTTTGCAGCAAACGCTGGAGCCGGCCGGCGGCGGGGTCGTCAACCTCGAGACCCTGGAGGCCAAGGTCAGTGACCCACCACGTGCTCCTCTCCTTCACCACACCACATCACATCACATATCCTCACAATACGCGGAAACAAACATATCCATTACATAACATTACGTAAAATATTATACTAAATGAAACGGGTCTGTATCGCGTTAGATAATTAAACGTATTTACTAAAATACGTACCCGACGTTTCGAGCGGATTACACCGCTCGTGGTCACGGGAGAACTGGCTGGAGAGGCGAATATTCACTGCACAATATTGTTTTTTCCAATTACCCGCACAAACTACCCGCACTTAATGTTTATCATCAAAATTATTAGTCATTAAGTTGGCGACACACCACGCTCACTACATCCGAATTTTCGGTCAATTTTTTGTGTTGCCTACGACCATTAATTACCGGATTCCACATAGACGAGAGCTTAAAACCACTTTCCCGGTTGAAATTCAAGTGTTTTTTGATTTCCACCGCTTCACGAACAATCCTGGAGTAGTAATGTCGTTCCGTGGAAAGGATTTTCGGCGCATGCAACTCAATCCAATGGTTTGGTCCTGATGATAATAAATGGTCGGCAATCGCGGACTTTTCGACCTGGCGGTTTTTGACCGCTGCGATATGTTCTCTGACCCTCTCCGCTATCGTGCGCTTGGTCTGTCCAATGTATGAACTACCGCAGCTACAGTCAATTTTATAGACGCCTGGAGTCTGGTAAGGGATCGTGTCCTTCGGTGACCTCACTTGCTGTGCTATTTTCGACAAAGGAGTAAATATGGTGTCTATAGAATACGATTTTAAAATCGAACCAATCTTGTCTGTTACTCCTTTGATGTATGGCAAAAAAAAAAAAAAAAAAAAGCGGGCTGCCTGACAACACTCGTTGCCCTTCCCTTAGATTTCCTCCTCGAATGTGGTCTCCCAACGCTGTATCCATTGTTCTTCATAACCTTACTCACGTGAGCTAGTTCCTCATCTAAAAACTCCGGGTCGCACAACGCGTAAGCCCTGTTTATTAGAGATGTCTGCACGGAGCGAAGGTGTCGGGGATGATGATGAGAAGACGCGTTGAGGTACTTATCGGTGTGTGTGGGTTTTCTATAGACGGTGTGTTTGAGGGATCCATCTGGTTGCACCATAATCTTGACATCCAAGAAGGGCAATGTTCTGTCTCTCTCAACCTCGTAGGTGAAGTTGAGGTTAGTGTGAATGGCATTTAAATGTATAAGAAACTGTTCGATTTCTGGTATGTTACCTTTCATGACACAAAATACATCATCGACAAAACGTTTCCATAGTCGCACTCCATATGCCTGGAAATTTATCAGCGTTTCGACGTGTTCCATCCAAATATTGGCCATGACCGGTGCCAAAGGGCTACCCATAGCAACACCATCGATTTGGAGGTAGTATTTGCCTTTATATAGAAGGTAACTCCCCTCTAAACAGTTACGTATAACTGTCATGTACCCTTCTGGCATGTTATTGTCTGCAAGTTTTTTCCTGATGACATCTAAGCAGTCTCCGACCGGAACATTGGTGAAAAGGGACTCCACATCAAAACTCACCATGACCTGTGATGGTTCCAGTTTGAAACTGTCCAGGATCTCTATAAAATGGCGCGAATCCTTCACAAAAGATGAAGTAGTTCCCACGAGAGGCCGCAGTACTGACGCAACGTGTTTGGCCAAGTAGTAACTGGGTGAGTCAATCTGACTCACTATTGGTCTCAGTGGAACGTTGGTTTTATGTACCTTTGGCAGTCCATATAGTTTCGGCGGTTGCACGATTTTCGGCTTGTACAGGTACTGAAACTCCTCCTCTGTAAAAAGATTCTGATTGTCCCTAATGACAGCACGCACCCTCTTTGTGACTCTCGCAGTCGGGTTGTATGATACTTGTTTGTAAACGTTACCGTCATTCAACAGTGCCTGCATTTTAAAGTCATAGTCCTTCGAGTTCATGACGACGGTGGCGTTACCTTTATCGGCCTTAAGAACGAGGACGTCTTCGTTATCTCTCAAGATCTTAAGTGCTGTACGCTCTTCCGCCGTAATATTACTCTTTGGTACCTTTGATTTCCGTAAGCTGACTGCTACATCCTGCCTGAGGGTATCAGCGTCGGCAGCGGGTACTTTGTTTCGGATTATGGCCTCTTCTATGCTGCTAATGACGGTTTCGTAAGGTATATTTTTGGGGGTAGTAGCAAAATTTAAACCTTTTGATAAAACCCTATGAGTCACAGTGTCCAGGTCTGTATCCGAGATGTTAATTACACTGTTGCTTTGCTCAGACGGTATCCTCGATTTGTTACTTCGTTTTAATAACCTGTCGAACTTCCGGTCATGTCTTCTTTCGCTTCTTTCAAAAATACGACTCACTTGCTCGAACGTTATTCGGTCACAAAAATCAAAGTCATCGCGAGACAACACCGCACTACACTCACAATGCAATTGGAACAAACTACGCTGTACACCGTCCAACTCACAATAATTGTTACGGATAATCTGTTTTAACAGTCGAACACTCGCATGCCGTAGAATTTCACTCGAATGTGCAATGTCACTACGCGGTTTTATACGAACACATGTAGGTAATAAGTCCCAATCGCGACATTTTGTTAAAAATGTCAACGATGTTTCCAAGCACACTTTTTTCCTTCGAAGAAATTCAAGTTGACGAATTTTATTTGCAATTTCCGGCCCGTATCGGTTTGCCAACAAACTTTTTAAACTCACACGATTTGCACTCATTATACTAAATGAAACGGGTCTGTATCGCGTTAGATAATTAAACGTATTTACTAAAATACGTACCCGACGTTTCGAGCGGATTACACCGCTCGTGGTCACGGGAGAACTGGCTGGAGAGGCGAATATTCACTGCACAATATTGTTTTTTCCAATTACCCGCACAAACTACCCGCACTTAATGTTTATCATCAAAATTATTAGTCATTAAGTTGGCGACACACCACGCTCACTACATCCGAATTTTCGGTCAATTTTTTGTGTTGCCTACGACCATTAATTACCGGATTCCACATAGACGAGAGCTTAAAACCACTTTCCCGGTTGAAATTCAAGTGTTTTTTGATTTCCACCGCTTCACGAACAATCCTGGAGTAGTAATGTCGTTCCGTGGAAAGGATTTTCGGCGCATGCAACTCAATCCAATGGTTTGGTCCTGATGATAATAAATGGTCGGCAATCGCGGACTTTTCGACCTGGCGGTTTTTGACCGCTGCGATATGTTCTCTGACCCTCTCCGCTATCGTGCGCTTGGTCTGTCCAATGTATGAACTACCGCAGCTACAGTCAATTTTATAGACGCCTGGAGTCTGGTAAGGGATCGTGTCCTTCGGTGACCTCACTTGCTGTGCTATTTTCGACAAAGGAGTAAATATGGTGTCTATAGAATACGATTTTAAAATCGAACCAATCTTGTCTGTTACTCCTTTGATGTATGGCAAAAAAGCGGGCTGCCTGACAACACTCGTTGCCCTTCCCTTAGATTTCCTCCTCGAATGTGGTCTCCCAACGCTGTATCCATTGTTCTTCATAACCTTACTCACGTGAGCTAGTTCCTCATCTAAAAACTCCGGGTCGCACAACGCGTAAGCCCTGTTTATTAGAGATGTCTGCACGGAGCGAAGGTGTCGGGGATGATGATGAGAAGACGCGTTGAGGTACTTATCGGTGTGTGTGGGTTTTCTATAGACGGTGTGTTTGAGGGATCCATCTGGTTGCACCATAATCTTGACATCCAAGAAGGGCAATGTTCTGTCTCTCTCAACCTCGTAGGTGAAGTTGAGGTTAGTGTGAATGGCATTTAAATGTATAAGAAACTGTTCGATTTCTGGTATGTTACCTTTCATGACACAAAATACATCATCGACAAAACGTTTTTTTGCAAACAAAAATTTCTTCGAAGGAAAAAAGTGTGCTTGGAAACATCGTTGACATTTTTAACAAAATGTCGCGATTGGGACTTATTACCTACATGTGTTCGTATAAAACCGCGTAGTGACATTGCACATTCGAGTGAAATTCTACGGCATGCGAGTGTTCGACTGTTAAAACAGATTATCCGTAACAATTATTGTGAGTTGGACGGTGTACAGCGTAGTTTGTTCCAATTGCATTGTGAGTGTAGTGCGGTGTTGTCTCGCGATGACTTTGATTTTTGTGACCGAATAACGTTCGAGCAAGTGAGTCGTATTTTTGAAAGAAGCGAAAGAAGACATGACCGGAAGTTCGACAGGTTATTAAAACGAAGTAACAAATCGAGGATACCGTCTGAGCAAAGCAACAGTGTAATTAACATCTCGGATACAGACCTGGACACTGTGACTCATAGGGTTTTATCAAAAGGTTTAAATTTTGCTACTACCCCCAAAAATATACCTTACGAAACCGTCATTAGCAGCATAGAAGAGGCCATAATCCGAAACAAAGTACCCGATGCCGACGCTGATACCCTCAGGCAGGATGTAGCAGTCAGCTTACGGAAATCAAAGGTACCAAAGAGTAATATTACGGCGGAAGAGCGTACAGCACTTAAGATCTTGAGAGATAACGAAGACGTCCTCGTTCTTAAGGCCGATAAAGGTAACGCCACCGTCGTCATGAACTCGAAGGACTATGACTTTAAAATGCAGGCACTGTTGAATGACGGTAACGTTTACAAACAAGTATCATACAACCCGACTGCGAGAGTCACAAAGAGGGTGCGTGCTGTCATTAGGGACAATCAGAATCTTTTTACAGAGGAGGAGTTTCAGTACCTGTACAAGCCGAAAATCGTGCAACCGCCGAAACTATATGGACTGCCAAAGGTACATAAAACCAACGTTCCACTGAGACCAATAGTGAGTCAGATTGACTCACCCAGTTACTACTTGGCCAAACACGTTGCGTCAGTACTGCGGCCTCTCGTGGGAACTACTTCATCTTTTGTGAAGGATTCGCGCCATTTTATAGAGATCCTGGACAGTTTCAAACTGGAACCATCACAGGTCATGGTGAGTTTTGATGTGGAGTCCCTTTTCACCAATGTTCCGGTCGGAGACTGCTTAGATGTCATCAGGAAAAAACTTGCAGACAATAACATGCCAGAAGGGTACATGACAGTTATACGTAACTGTTTAGAGGGGAGTTACCTTCTATATAAAGGCAAATACTACCTCCAAATCGATGGTGTTGCTATGGGTAGCCCTTTGGCACCGGTCATGGCCAATATTTGGATGGAACACGTCGAAACGCTGATAAATTTCCAGGCATATGGAGTGCGACTATGGAAACGTTTTGTCGATGATGTATTTTGTGTCATGAAAGGTAACATACCAGAAATCGAACAGTTTCTTATACATTTAAATGCCATTCACACTAACCTCAACTTCACCTACGAGGTTGAGAGAGACAGAACATTGCCCTTCTTGGATGTCAAGATTATGGTGCAACCAGATGGATCCCTCAAACACACCGTCTATAGAAAACCCACACACACCGATAAGTACCTCAACGCGTCTTCTCATCATCATCCCCGACACCTTCGCTCCGTGCAGACATCTCTAATAAACAGGGCTTACGCGTTGTGCGACCCGGAGTTTTTAGATGAGGAACTAGCTCACGTGAGTAAGGTTATGAAGAACAATGGATACAGCGTTGGGAGACCACATTCGAGGAGGAAATCTAAGGGAAGGGCAACGAGTGTTGTCAGGCAGCCCGCTTTTTTGCCATACATCAAAGGAGTAACAGACAAGATTGGTTCGATTTTAAAATCGTATTCTATAGACACCATATTTACTCCTTTGTCGAAAATAGCACAGCAAGTGAGGTCACCGAAGGACACGATCCCTTACCAGACTCCAGGCGTCTATAAAATTGACTGTAGCTGCGGTAGTTCATACATTGGACAGACCAAGCGCACGATAGCGGAGAGGGTCAGAGAACATATCGCAGCGGTCAAAAACCGCCAGGTCGAAAAGTCCGCGATTGCCGACCATTTATTATCATCAGGACCAAACCATTGGATTGAGTTGCATGCGCCGAAAATCCTTTCCACGGAACGACATTACTACTCCAGGATTGTTCGTGAAGCGGTGGAAATCAAAAAACACTTGAATTTCAACCGGGAAAGTGGTTTTAAGCTCTCGTCTATGTGGAATCCGGTAATTAATGGTCGTAGGCAACACAAAAAATTGACCGAAAATTCGGATGTAGTGAGCGTGGTGTGTCGCCAACTTAATGACTAATAATTTTGATGATAAACATTAAGTGCGGGTAGTTTGTGCGGGTAATTGGAAAAAACAATATTGTGCAGTGAATATTCGCCTCTCCAGCCAGTTCTCCCGTGACCACGAGCGGTGTAATCCGCTCGAAACGTCGGGTACGTATTTTAGTAAATACGTTTAATTATCTAACGCGATACAGACCCGTTTCATTTAGTATAATGAGTGCAAATCGTGTGAGTTTAAAAAGTTTATTACGTAAAATGTCACCATTGTTATCAACTTTTTCTTCTTGCAACAAAACTCGTCCACACACGTATTGTTTATATTTTTTTCCATTTAATTTAATTTTTATTCAATTGCTTTTTAATTGTTATTTGTATTTACACCGACCACTTCCGTTTCCGTTGTTCAAACAAAGGTTTCATTGGGTAATTTAAAATGTTCACTTCATTTGTTTTCTCATACATCAATCATAATGCGAATGAATGGGACAGTTTATTACGAATACAATAGGATTATTGTAATCCGTGTGTAATCCAATAATATTTTAAACGAGATGAGTCATAATGTCAATATGCGAGCAAACATAGTCAAAGTAAACAATGATTGCTATTCAATGGTATAATGACCAGACCATTGAGCTCCATTCACATCACAAAGCGCCACACAGCGCGGCCCGTCCCGGCATCTCCCATACAAAAGACTTCAACGCGCGCGCTCACCGCACGCTCCTCTGTCTAACAACTGTGTCTCGTAAAATCACTTATACATACAATGACACCAATAAGGAAGTCATAACGACACATTAAATACAGCACCCACAGCTTTATTATACACTTAATTGCATACGACTTTCGCCGATTTTGACATGCATCATGTATTTTGGGTAATAAATATGTATTACGTTACAGCTATAAGAATGCCCAAGTAAATGAAAATTAATATTGACCCTTATAAACATATTGTTATATAATTAGTTGTATTAATTAAACCATATTAACAAGAAGACATTTAAGACGCCATAAATACAAATAGATCGCATACGAATACGATGCGAACTCATTTGAAATTTCAAGTTTCAGGTACCTACTATTCGAAATTTACAAAGATCGTTAAAGTATAATAGTTAAGTAAAATATTGAAATCGGATAGGCAATCCGATTTCAATAATTATTTTTGTAATGGATAGCCACATTTAAAGGGAAGGTTTAGATTAGAAGGTTTACATTTAAAGGGTAGGTTTTTGAGATTTGTACATTCAAGTAAAAATAAAATGATACAAAAACAAACTTCAGCTTTATTGTATTAATATAGATAAGTATAGACGGTTTGTTAACATCATAACATCCCTATACGCTATTTGGCGTCTGGAGCTATCGGTCTAGTCCAGTCTCCCTATATTACACGAGGCAAGTACCTCGCCGCAGTCAGCCCACAATCAACGCCTGCAATTTACAATCGCGATCATCCGATATTGCACCGTGGCATTATGTTTTGTATCAATTGAATTAAAATGCGAGTTGTTTGTAGACCTGCTTAATAGTTATGGACAAATAGTTACACAAGCTTTACGGTTTGTATATGAAGAAGAGTATTTTTTACTATTATATTCCTACAATAAAAATGTAAATAAACTGCGCCTGAGTTCGATTCCCATTGCCAGCTCTGTTTCATTTTATTAACCAAACAATATAATACCAGCGCGGTGATATCTACACTTAGGAGAAGTGTTTGTTTTATTTGAACAGCGATCAAGTGTGATCAAATAACTCGTAGCAAGGTGTAAGTGTTATTTGGAGAATTATATCGACATGAGACCAATTATAAAGCAATTTGTTGACACGCAGCCTCGGTTTATTACGAGTGTTATCGATATTAACACTAATAATCATTCATTAAAAAGCAGTCATAGTAGATAGGTGTATTAAAATAAGTGTGCATTCTTACTTAGAAAATACTTTAGCGTGTTTTTTTCCTTCATGAATTCAGCATTAGAGAACGGACATGGAATTCGTTGTAGTATGTATCACAGGTCGTTAAATACGACAAGTAGGTGGTTGTAGCTATAAGGTGGTACATTAGTCAGGCCAGCAGGAAGCGAGGTCCCGCGACCGCCGACCCGGGCGGCGGCCGCTTCCTTCCACCACGGTCCGTTCCACACCGCCTCGCCCTGACCTTCAGTACGAACGTACTTCTCGCGTCAGAATAACTGACAAAGAAATGTTTGTAACCAAAAGTAGTTAATAGCTGTACCTAATCTACTCAAACGATATATGCGTATCCTATCTTCGCTATTGCCTTGGAAAGACAGGGTAAAATAGCCCGTGAACTCTTTTGATTTATAATCCCGATTTACATGAATACCTCCCGATATGTATCCAACAAACTTAGAATTATTGAAAGCTTCCCGATATGTATCGATTAACTCCTTCAAATTGAAATTAATACTTGATTTCCCCAGTAACCATAGATTATAATTCACGAATGAGTTCTCCGTGTACCACATGCTCGTATCACGGCGGAGATCTCTAGATGACCGATAGTCTCTGGTTTATTTATAAACCGCAGTGCGAGAAACTCACTATCGGGGCTATCTGCTCATCTTGAAGCTGCACTCTCATTGTGAGAACTTGGATTTATCAAATTATTACTGGGTGTAAAATAGCTCTCTTACTACAAGTAAACATTTCCACCTAGCATCATACATTTTACATATTTATACGGAATTAATTATCTTGGGATCTTGTACTTTGCTAATAAGTGTCAATCATGATTATTACGTGTACCATGTACTTATTCATTATTTTTAGTCTCAGTCAGTCTTCACGTATATGAGTGTTCAATACTGAACGTCAATTATCTCCTCTAGTTATCTCCTGGCCGGGTGTTCCCACTATTGTCCCGGTACCGTAATGTGGCGCCCTTTTCGCACGCACCTCACTTGTTCCCAATGCGCAATGAAGCCGTTAGATCTTAATCATTCCAATATCTGCGCCGGCGCAGGATTGCGCACTCACGTACAATGAAGTTGTAAATGCAGAATAATGATATCGCTTCGTTTCCTTCTTATCGGTCTGAGATTTAACTGAAATGACTTTTGCTAAACTGGTTCCGAAGTATTAAGCAGATATCAATATAAAAATGATTATGCATAAGCATAATATATTACACCAATATCGTATGTTATGTTACGAGGATCTAATTAAAAATAATGATAAAGTCGAAGGTTTCATACCACGGAGCACGGCCAATAATGAAACCGGTTTAATTTAAATGTTAAAACATGTATGAAACAATTTTAATCCCTCCATGATACTAGTGCTTGGTTTAAATTGACGGAGGTTTATGATTCCGGTTACGCGCTACACTTTTAACGACCGCATAAATGCGATTTTTTTAAATATAAGTAAGGTAGCGCTTTAATGTTTTACTTATAAAGTCAGTCGAGTAGTGTCGCGATATTAGTTTAATTAATTCAGAGTTATTTAATGAGTAAAGATGGGTATTAAGTATAAAAAGTAAAGTAATAAAAAGAAAAAAAAAGGTAGTTGCACGATGAAACCCACCTTCAAGAAAATAGCCCATCTCGTTAGCTGCTTCTCAAGTAACTAAGGCGTTGTCCTAATAGAACGCGAATGCGCGATCATCGTAAGTTCGCGCGAATTTTACTTAATTAATAGGTGTCCTAACTGACAATCGCACGACGCGGTCGCACGACTCAAATGTCAGTTAGGACACCTATTAGAGTTCAATATGTTTGATCGCGCGTTCGTACGAGTAAAATTCGCGCGAACTTACGATGATCGCGCATTCGCGTTCTATTAGGACAACGCCTACTTTTTTGTTTTCACATGGCTCTTCTATTGATTAAATCATCGTACAATGTAAAGTTTTGACTGATGTCCTGTCGGTGTCGTCCTAATTATTCAGCGGCTACATGCGCGCTCACCGCTGCAGGCCTGCGCTGCGCGGCGTCATAAATCAGCAGCTGACACTCGCGCGATCCCGCGATCCTGTCATTAGCGGCGGTTTTTACTCTCCTTATAAAACTGACGCTCGATAACATCGCGACGAGATAAATTAATTAATCGTTATTTATTTCCCTGACATTGAATATTTATCGGTGGTAATAATTTGTATACCACTCTACGTAAATCATGCGAATGTTTTTACTCCATATTACGACACCTACCGATATAAAAGTTACGAATTTTGATTTGCCGTAGATGGCGAGTATAGAGGTGTCGCTGGCGGGGTCGCGGCGGCGCAGCGCGGGCCCGCGGGACGCCTCCCGGGAGCTGGACGCGCTGCGCACCGCGCTCACCGACAAGGATACTCTTATACAGAAGTAAGTAGAGACTGAGTATGTAGAGCCCGGTAGACATAAACTGTGTAAATAATAATGTCTCATGTACTGTGTAAGTATAGTGTAGCTTAGATAAAATCAGCCACTCTTAGAAGTAGCAGCCACGTTGAACATTAACAATTACAATAAAATTAATTAACATAGCTCTTTTAAGCTACGACTTTTACGTAAACGTATGAGCTTTACGTAAATAATGACAAAGATATGTCTGATGTTCGTAGGGTCTTAGTTGGGTATATGTTGTTGTAGTCTAAAGAAGCAGCTGAGTGCGTCGCTGAGCGCGGCGCGGCTGGCGGTGCAGGCGTCGGGCGGCGGGTGCGGCGGGGCGGGGGGTGAGGCGAGCGTCGAGTGCGCGCCGCTGTCGGCGGAAGAGCGGCGCGCGCTGGAGGAGCGCGCCGCCGCCGTGCGCCACGACCTGGACGCGCGCCGCAACAACATCCTCGACCTGCGGCGACGCCTCGACAAGACGCACGTCACCGAGTAAGGAACATTACCTTACTGTACATTACATACAGACATTGCTAGGGCATAGCAGAGAGTTCAAATAGGCGAAAGTATGACGTCACAAGAATTCAAACAACAAATAAGAAGTAGGTACAACCCCTGCTGTCAACTAAAAATACACACGCAACGTAGAGATTTTTTGTGACTGGAACCAAAGAGAAGAAGTTCTCCGTTCTGTCTAAAGAGATACCATCATCAATACTCTTGCTCTCTTATAGTCTCGCTATTCGTCCAGACTCCACATTTTCCTTCAGCTCAACACTTTTATAGTCTTCTAATTTTTCTGTTAACTTCTTTCCAATACCACAAATACAATACTGGTTCTAACCGATTACGATGTGTTTTACATAATTAATATTTTGTGCAGCAACATCGACAGCCGCATCCAGCAGGCGGAGCTGCAGTACAAGCTGGGCCGCGAGGAGCTGGAGCTGCTGACGCTGGGCGAGCAGGCGCGCGCGCTGGCGCAGCTCATCGACCAGGCCAGCCAGCACCAGCACTCGCTCTACAGGTACCTTCTTACTGATACATTGTATACAGGTACTTATTGGACACACTTCGACATACTTGATCAAATGTTGACAAATGAACGGTCTTAACTGTGGCCCCAGGATTTCTGATGGTCCGTAAAAAGTATTTCGTGAAAAAACTGTTACTACGAAAGTCTATCTATAAATTACAGTACATTATCAAGATTTGCAATGCATAGAAGTAGCTACAGAAACTCATATTTTCTCCTGCAGTGAATTAGAGATAATCTCAATGAAAACACTCATAATTATTAGCTGTCTAATAGTCATCGACGTGAAACTCGTTAGCGACGGGAACTCACACAGACTTTCATAAAGTTCAATTCTCACCAGCTTTCCGGTGAAGACTAATACTGATGTATCGCTTCCGTGGAATCTGTGCTTCATGCAGACGAGTCGGGCTTGAGTGATACGATGACCCGTCAAGTGACTCTAAACTATAGACAAAACTAGACCGTCATACACATTTTATTGACATTGACAGCCTTTATTCCATTAGATATCGGAAATATTGCGTCATAGCAAGAATTTGTTGTTTTAAAGTCAAGCATTTCTGAGTCGTTAAAAAATAAGAAAGGTTTCATCCTGCTGAACTAACAAAAATCTAATCGAGCGCGCAATAAATAATTGTGAGTTAACATTGAAAGCATTAAGTATTTCCACATTGAGCGGTCGTTATCGTGAGAAACAATTTAAGAAGCCAGCAATTAGACAAAATGTTCACAATTAATTTTATTTACGGATTAGAGACGCGCATGTCTGCAAGAGGGACGTGTAAATCGTGTCGACACATCTCAGACAAATAATTTAAGCGGAAAGCCGCAGAGACCGCGGATAGTGCGCGCAAATACGGTAATTGTTACGATTATTACGACACTGGCCATTGTTGCGAGGGGCGGGCGCCCGGCGGGGTGGCACACTTTCTACAACATTCTACGTATCGCTGGGAAAAATCTCTCCGCACCAAACTCACTAAACCGAAACTCAATAGGAGAGAGCTCCTCCTAGCTAACTATTTTTGCATGTTAATATCATGGTTTGGTTCTAAATGTAACACCTTCGATCGTAAGCCGCCAATTTGTGCAGTTTGATTGCACACGCCCGCGAATGACCCGTCCACACCATGAGAACGTCGAAATCACTTCGAGAAAAGTGTGAGAGATAAGAATCGCGCGTTCGCAATGGCGGCCGCGCGCACGCAATCACTGCCATAATTAATAATATGAATTAAAAAAACGAAGGACACGTAAATACTATATAGTTGATTGAGGTTGCGACGTGTCGGGGTGTCACGATAAAACTCGACGGCAAAACAAAGAAGTAATTTATTTAAGTAAATTGATATTAGTATCGGTTTCTCACGGACGGCGTGTGGTGGCTGCGGCGGGGCGGTGCGGTCGGCGCGCCTGTGATCGTGACCTAATTCACTCCGTGTTTACATCCTCTGTTTATTTCAATCAATAACGCAGACCCTAAATATGAAAATATCCGCATTTCCCCATTTCCACAACAATTTGCACGTATCTGCTGAGCCAACATGTCATTCGTTTCCTTTCAGGGAGACTTTTTTTGCGAATGTATTCCCCTTGACAAAGTACATGTCCCCTGAACTACAGATATGTTTAATTCAACGTCTTTTTCAGCCAGCAATGGGCAGAAGCACGTCTTTGGAATATAGATAATCTCGACGGATAACTTGCTACGAACTTGGTATTCAGTTCGCGATGTTTATAACCATAAACAGCAGCTGTTTAGCAAGTTTGAAGCGATGTCAACTTTTCCTAGGATTAAGTCAAACCAAATATAAAATTGTCATGCCTACTTAGGTCTTTGGATACATGGACGTATTGAACTCTGTTTTACTAGAATACCTCAGAACCTTTTTGTTATACTCCACCCCATCTCACACGCATTAAGAAGAGGCGATGATAAACGGATTCTCGCAACCAGTTTATAGAAAACAGGAAGTGACATAAAAGACCGGATACAAATTAAGTTTACAAGTTTAAATGGACCATGCCACAGGAAGTACTCTTTAGCTCATTATGAAATTATCGTTTCTCTATGGCTAAATATATAGGTACAAGAAACGCATTGGGAAACAAAATTTCTGAAATACAAAAAAAGGAGAAAATGTTCATTAGTTGAAATAAATAACTATTGCGTAAACTAAAAAATGAGCTTCTAGAATCTAGATAGAAACTAATTGATCGAGCGAACTGCAACTTACAGAGACAGTTCTATACAAGAATAATTACGATAATAAAATAAAAATATTTCCTGAGAGATAAGTTACCAACAACTAGTTAATAAAATATGTGTAAAATTTTACTTCGTTCACAAATAACGAATTAAATGTAATCATAAAACATTATCTTGTTTCACGAGATTAAGTAATTACATTGTTATGTTAAATAGAATAGGTATTTCGGTTTGAGTGGTTTTATTTTACTTTTGGTTTCACAAATTCGTGGGAAACTTACTTTACGGAGTACCAATAGTTCAGTGGTTGGAGTTGGATGCGATGATGAATGTAAGTAAAAGTGAGTTTCAGAGAAAGTGGTTGGTGATCCCAAGCGGCGGCGGCGGCGGTGACAGCGCACCCGGCTCAATTAGACACACCACGCTCGTCATCGCCTCATTACGTAGCGACGGATCGCGCGCGACTCCCACTCGATAATCTCGATACAGAAAAACTAAATCACTGTGTCATTAAATATCTAATTTTATCCAAGAAAACATAATGTCGTGGTTTCTCTTTAATTTTCTTCTTAGAAGTTGTAATTACTTTTGCTGTCGTTCGTTAATCACACACATGACATCATGGGATCGAAAAGTATGGTTTTCTTAAATTTGGGATGTTTGTGGTTTATCTCTCTCTTTAAACCTAAGAGCTGGGCTCTTGTCGATGGAGTTCTTTCCACTTTTCTCTATCTTGCGGATTATAGAGTTTACTAAATATTTAACTAGCTTATACTTATAAGTAAGTCTTTCCTTAGTTAATTACTAAAATTAGTAATTTAATGATGCATTATAATCTATACTAATATTATAAAGTTGCAGAGTTTGTTTGTTTGAACGCGAAAATGTCAAGAACTACTGGTCGGATTAGAAAAAAATCTTTGTAATGGATAGCCCCATTCAACGGGAAGGTTATAGTATAGGCTATTTTTTATCCCGGAATTCCTACGGGAACGCGCACAGCGCGGGTAAAACCGCGGGACGCTGCTAGTAAGTATATAATGATGCACTATAATAAGGTACCTTTCTATACTTGTCTTCAGTTGTAAACACAAAAAACCACTACTTAAATAACAAGTAAAGTTTCCACAAAAGAAGCAGTGAGAAATGATCCGAGGGTGTAACTCTCAGGATCATTATCTCATCAGCGACGTCGCGTGTCGGCCGCTGTGGCTCATCATGGTCGCATTAACGCCGTGAAACCACATCAAGTGCCCGTAACCTGACCACTGACCGCCGTGTAATGACACTTTGAACACAAAAACGTTAACACACAACTAAATAATGAT
This sequence comes from Cyclophora punctaria, assembly GCA_951394245.1. Classification (NCBI taxonomy): domain Eukaryota; kingdom Metazoa; phylum Arthropoda; class Insecta; order Lepidoptera; family Geometridae; genus Cyclophora; species Cyclophora punctaria. Next base: position 390,022 of record OX596172.1, read on the forward strand.
TCACATGGCTAATCATTATAACAATAATGTAATCTTTGCAGTATACGAGATGTATAAATGTTCTTGACCGTTATCGACCATGGCGACGGAACTCTTACTCAGCACGATCTTCGTATGCTTGTGGTTTATGCAAATAAACTCTTGTGATGGTCTTCACACAGAATGGGCATATAAGCACACAGTCACAATACTAGTGATTGATCGCTGCAGGTGATCGGGTTTTCAGGCGGGCGTTCATCATCCAGCTCCTCAACCCATTGTTGTGACTCGGACAACTAAGCCTTTACTTCACAAAGCCAACGAACTAAGATACCTATAAACATAGTTGACTCGGTGCGGAAATCGAGCCCGCATGACACGGAAAGTAGTATGCTCTTATCTCAGTTGCTTACTTTCCATGAAAAACTTTTACAAATACGAACACTTGACTTGATCCTAATAACCGATCCAATCAAACCATATCATATCAAAATCATAATTAGAAAACAAATGACTGCGATAGTATGTTATGCAAACGAAACTATTCACTCGCTATAACGGGAGCAATTAATCTATTAACCTATGAGGGCAATTATTACGGATTGATACATATTGAACGGGTTATTAACGCATCACCCCAGTAGAGCCCGCTGCCTCAAGACGCCGCATGTCGAGTGGTTATGTTTTTGCTCCGTAACATTCGTAACAAGCTCCATTTTCCCGCCACTCGGCGCGCTTCAGTGCACTGAGTACTATTACCGTGGGAAATTAAAGTACTAAGGGCATACCTTGTGTTTACATACATGTAGAAGATACATGTCACGGGAACTATGTGTTCATTATACTTTTTTGTAAATGTTGTAGATATCAAACATACAACTCATGTTTAAAATTATACTTATTCTTATCAATATCATTCATAAGTGTGAACTGTTTTTGTTTCATTTCTTTTGAGAATTTTTCTTTGAAATCGTTTGTTGTTAAACAAGGTAACCATAATAGGAATATCAGCAGAGTACAATCAGTCATTAGGTACGTCTAGGTCTGGGTGTCGGGTGTCGGGACGGGTAGAAAGCAGCCCGACGGGTTCGTGCCGCGGAGCCCTAACAAAGGGCAATAGTATGATCCGCCCGCGCCGCTGTGTAGGTGTTGACCCTGGGAATGTGCGAGGCCTGGCCAGAGCAGGTACTTATAGTGCACGTTAGGCTAGTCTAGTGTAAAACCATAACGCAATAGCAATCATATTGCTTCAGAATAAGAAGAAGTTTAAGTATAAAGTACCTATTAGGGGTTTAGGGATAATGAATACAAATTGCTTATTCATATATCCAGTAAAAACTGAGTAGTAACAAATAAAACAATATGAAGTGGTTTAAAATTACCCATTATTAGAAATGAGCATTTTGTTAGGCGAGCGCGTTGATGTCTTCAGTTAGGCTGAGCCGAATTCTGTCGTTATCGACACTGAGCGAGTCCAGCGTCATAAGTTTACAGAGTTAAATAACTAGTTTATATATTATAGTTAAATATCGCCATGTTTAGTTATGGAAAGGCAATAAAGGCGAGGCGTGGGAGCAGAGTCCGGCGGCGTGACCTCGGCCGTGACTCCCGCGTCGCTTCCTCGCGCATCTGCATCGCGCAGCACCATCACGACCCGACCTGCACCCACATGACCACGGACCATTTAATATCACACAGACTATGCTCATGTATAAGTAAACCCCTTAACATGACCTGCCTGTGCATAATACAAGCGTTCTTGGTGGATGTTTTTATGATCGTTATCTAGCCGATGTGAAATTTGTTACATTATAAATAACTAACAACAAACTATTTATACTAAATGAAACGGGACTATATCGCGTTAGAATATATCACGTATTTTTAAAATGCGTACCCGACTATTCGAGCGGATTACAACACTCGTGGTCACAGGATGACTGACTTAAGTATTTTAAGAAGTTTAAAAAGTATGTTAGAATATTATTATATGTAAACTACACATTCAACAGAGTTGGCTCCGAAACGAAACTCAGTCTAGCCGCTAGTGTATCCAAAGATAGATTCCAGGAATTTAATATATTATAAACCACATACCTACCAACGTAAGTTTAAACACTAATCATTGATTGAAACCTGCGGCCCTATTTATTTCCGTTTTCTATTTATCATTTCCAATAAATTCCAATTAGAAGTAACGTCACATAAAATAGTGACTAAATAAGATGTAAGTGAAGCGCTGGCTCCCGCGCGCCGCGCTGGCTGCATCCAGTTCCGCGGAACACATTCTAATCCTCTTAATGGAGACATAAAAACGTCTGCCCCTGTCGCCGCGACTGTACATTACGTCCGCGGATCTAATCATGATTGTACTACATTTATGTGCCTTTCCTTAACTGTGGACTAACCGACTGTTAATAGCTCGGTGGAATACTTACTCTTACCGAGTAGGTATTTATCAGTAACATGTCTGAGGAGTCTTTGTTTGGTTTATGTATGGATGTGGAGTAGTTTATGGTAGTCTGGGTATGTGATAATAATTATTATCTTTAGTGGCTGTATGCAATACAATAGTTTATAGCTATTTTATAAAAGACTAACAGCGCCCCGCAGTTTTACCCGCGTTGTGCCTATTCCCGTGGGAATATTGGAAATATATTAACCTTCCTCTTGAATCACTCTATCTAAGTATTTAAAAAACTGCATCAAAATCCGTTACGTAGTTTTAAAGATCCATCTAAGCATACATAGGGACAGACAGCGGAAAGCGACTTTGTTTTATACTATGTAGTGATAGTGATAGAGAAAATATGATACGTAAGAACAGGCGTGAATAGATGGAACAATGCTATTAATTGCTAATGACATTTTTCATTATATCCTTATTATCTTATACTCGTGTTTTTTCTTCTTACTGTATGTACTGATACCACTGTTATTTTTAATGAAGGCAAGAGAACTGAAAAAAGGCACCCTACTACTGAGGAGTGCTATCTCAGTGAGATGTTGTAACACACTCACCTTCGCTCCGATGGTCAATTCTAGTTGAACTGCTTTGTTGACTATTGAGTAGTATAATCCAATGTGGTATTGTTTCAGTGCGGTGAGCGAGTGCGGCGGCAGCGGCGTGCTGGTGTGCTGCGAGCCGCGCGAGGGCTCGTGGGGCGCGGCGGTGCGCGGGCCCGGCCTGGCAGTCGACTGGGCCGACCACGCGGCGCTCCGCCCCGGAGACAGGTCCGTATCACCACAATATCACACACCTTACACATAGATAATTTACAGGTACTATACACTATAAAGAGTTAAGAAACTACCTATGATACATTACTCATATATAACTACGTCTACGTGTACATTATAAACTTATAAGTAATAACGAATATTTTCGCATTTGATGATTAAGTAATCAGATAAAAACACTTATTTTAATTTTCCGGCGTTTTAAGTGAATAGAATGATATCGCTAAAATATGAGGGTAGACGATTCAAATTGAATTTATGCTACCCTCTGATTGTCAATATTAGAACAATAGGTTTACATAGGTTACACACGACTATGCGAATTCTGGCTCATCAGGGAAGATAATTAGATAGCACATGAGTTTATAGTAACACCTAAAAGTATTATTTTACTAGTTTGAAATAGAACGCACTATTAAAAGCCTTGAGACTGTCTAAATGTATGTGAACAATGTTAGTAATAAGGTGGATAAGTGGTATGTAATTGGTTTGTAAATCCTTCGACTGCTCTCATGGCATAACCACAAATAATCTGCAAATAAATATACCTACCAATCTATCTCAAATACGCGTGTAATGTAGAGCACCAACAACGAAGTTTCAAGGCGTTCATTAAAGCAGTTAAGAGGTGAATCAAAATGAGCGCAGTAACAGAAGCAGTAATCTTATGTACCTAGTTAACGTCGATTTGGAGGAGATTAGCGTGCGGTTGTGAGCGGTTAACCATCGCTGAGGAAACCTTGTTAGGAGGCGGAGGTCGCTGTGCTCTCGCTTCGAATATCTGGCTAGATCACGGAACACTCTCGAGTGTCCAAATTCTATGTATTGCTATAGATAGACCAACATTATGGTATTGCTGATGTTTTATTCCATAGTATAAACCACAAACTACTATGTGTGTATCGGTATGTACCAATTGTGTCATGTATGTAGTACACCTACCTACAAATGCCTATGCGGAAGTATTCTTTCTAATAGTAGGTAGTTTGATAAGTTGATTTCTAAAATGACATAATTGTAACTGAATTTCGGATCAGCGCCGACACGCCACCCCCAAGTAAGGAGAACACAATGAAAGCCACTTCATGGAACAATCGTAACGGTGCGTGATCAACGACACATTTTGAAATTCATAGATTCACTGAAAACAGACTTAAGAAGTTCGTTGATCGAACACGTTTCATTTTCCTGACATTCACTGCACGCTATCACCAATTGGTACCGAGCCCGTATGTAATATAATGCAGTTAGGTAGGTATGTGGGTGCGAAGATTACCTAGATAAGAACCTATTATTAAATGTGAACCATGTTTTTAGATCATGTTGTAGGTTTTAAGGTTGTTCAACACGAGTAAACACTAACCTATACAGCAAAAATCACCATCCCATCGTCGGAATTGTCTACTCTACTAGACTTTGTGTTTCTAATTTAGGATGTATTAAGTAGAAAGTAAAACAAGTTGCCTACAACTATACCAATGAATATGTAAAGAAACATAAGAGATGTTTCCTCCGTAGAGTGGTGGAGCTGAACGGCACGCTGGTGATCTCGTGTCGCAGCCCCGAGGAGGCAGCGCGCGCGGCCGCCGCCGGGCCCGCGCGCCTCGTCGTGCTGCGCCCGCACCGACCCGAACCCGCTGCCGCCGTCACACAGGTAATACACACATTTGTAGTGGTACACAACCATACCTATTACTGGAAGTGGAAATAAACTGTTGTTTCAACAAATATATCTCTAAGTATGTCTCCACCTACTAAAGAAACATCCATAATTAACAGAATGAAGCGTGTTCCCTGCGGGCGGAGCTGGGCGCTCTCCGCGTGGCGGCCGACGACGCAGAGAAGGCCAAAGAGGGACTCCGCTGCGACAACACGCGACTCACGCACCGCATCTCGTACCTCGAGGAGCAGGTGGCCGAGCTGCTGACCAGGCATAACCAGGTAATTTGTGCGCAACATTATACACTTTCTTTCGTATTTTGTTTGATAGCATATGTCATCACCGAATCGTTTATCTTCCAGCTTCAACCAGTTAGTAGCAACGAGAGCTGCATAACAGTGAACAAGAGCAGGCAGAACGTGACCAACATCAACATCAGCACGGAGCCGGCGGGGCGCGCGGGCGGCGCGGGGGGCAAGTCCGAGGTGCAGGTGTTCCAGAAGGGACCCGACATCACGGCGCTGGTGGCCAAGCTGCCGGGGCTGGACGCTGCCGAGGCCAACCTGCCGCTGATGCGGCCGCGATCCAACGCCAGCGGCGCCTCGTCGCGCGCCGCTGCCTCGCCACGCGGCTCGCCCGCGCCAGCGCCGTTGCGCTCGCACTCCTCGCACAGCCTCGAGCCCCGCGCCACGCGCATGCGCCACTCGCTCTCGCACCACTGCATCCACGCCGCCAACGACTACCACGCCGAGACTGACGCCGCCATCCGCATGATCGAGCGCAACCAGCGGCACATGGAGAAGCAGCGCCTCAACACGGAGAGGCTGGCGCGCGCGCGCGACGACTACTACGAGCTCGACCTCAAGGCGGCCTACTCCGCCCCCGACGCCGGACACCTCAACAAGTCCGCCGACCGGATCGAGGAGAGCATCAAGAAGACCAATTGGGCCGAACGGAAGACGCTCTCCATCATCGAGCAGCTCAAGAGGTCGCAGCGGCTCCGGAAGATGAAGAAGAACGAGAGCGTCGAGGAGGTGCACCTGGCGGCGGAGCTCGCGGCGCACCGGCGCATCGACGGCAAGCCGTTGGAGAGCGCGCACAAGTCCAGCCGGCGCTCCTCCAAGTCGCACTCGCGCAGCGCCAAGTCCTCGGAGCTGGAGTCGGAGTGCTCCGACTTCCCGGGCGCGGAGGGCGCGCGCGACTACGGCTCCGAGACGTGCTCGCGCCTCGCGCACTACCGCAAGCACGACGAGCGGCCGGCGCCGCCGCGCAAGCCGCTGCGCCTGTCGCTGCACCGCGCGCGCAGTGCGCACTCGCTGGCGGGCGAGGAGGCGCGCTCCGAGCCCGAGGCGGGCAAGCGGCCCGTGAAGCGCACGCACGCGGCCGAGCGCGCCGCGCGCAACACGCCGCGCCCGCCGCGCCGCGCGCCGCCGCCCGCGCCCGACGACCTGTACCCCGACATGCGCGACGCGCGCTGGTGCTGACCGCGCGCCCGCACCGCCGCCCGGACCCGACTCTCATAATCATTACAATAGGTGTAACATACGGTTAGGATCTGTAAACATGTAAATAGTGCGCACCCACCGTTTAGGTATTGATCGTCCGCGACGTCCGCGTCAGACGCGTGAGCGGCAGATCACTCACTATGGAGGCTCGGTAGGAGTTCGTTGTGTCGCGCCGCGGGGCCGCGTGGACTCTACTTCAAGGAATACGACGCTAGAACTATCTACCTATGTTTAATTTAAGTATTCATATTGCAATAGATTTAATAATATATTATAATAAACAACGAAGGGGTGGTTTTTTTTTAAGGTTAACTGAAACATCGTTCGTTTTGATAATCAATTCAAATCATATAATTATTAATTACATACTTGCAACAAAAATAAAACAATATGACAGTATTATTTACATCAATCAGACCTTATAATTATCATTATAAATTCCTTAACACAACACTTAAGGCCGTGTTCACATCGGGCCGCGTGTGCGCACGCACGACTTAACAATATTATGCAAAATACTACTACAATTATAGATGTCGAAGACTTACCTAAGTCCTATCCTAAGATTATTAGAGTGATTACAGCTAGATAGATAGTGATGAATTCACACCACGTATGATGTAGCGCGCCGAGGCCGCGTGTGAACATGCCCTGTGTCGGACTAGCAACCTTGGATCAATTTATACATAGCGATACACCACATCACATCACATACAAACGAACATTTACTTAAACACTGAATAACTAGGGATTAAACCGTCGTATTCACCACCCAGATGTGCCTCTACAGCCGTGAAGTCGCAAATGCTCGTCAACTTTGAACTCAACATGGCAAAATAAATGCCTGCAAATAATGTAACCAATCTGACAACATTGGAACCGATTGAGACTAGAATATACTCCAAACATTACCCCAAAATTGCTAAAATCCTTCACCGACCCTAGTCCTAATAACTGTGCCACGTCGAACGCTCGTTCTGAACATAGCACGAACTCAACGACCCGCCACACTAACAAATATAAATCGAATAATTTGAAACGGTAGCGCGGCACTCTTGACAGTCTTAATTAAACGCTCTATCCTCCCCGAAACGAAACACAAATACCGATGAGACCCAGCAGGGTATAGATTCAACTCATGCTATAAGCATTTTATTTGTGGATAAGTACTAATGTCTTAGTATGTGCACTCCTGGCAAAACCGAGAAATTGACGACTCAAGAGTCCCAGGACCTTCGGTTTAGAAAATACCCTAATCCTCTTCACGTACGGAAACGTAATCGCCTTACAGGCTCATACTATCACATACAGATTTAACTTTTAACTAATTTCATGGGTTCAACTCCTCACGGCACATGTTTAGTAAACTTAGAACAGTTTGAGCGAATTTGAGATTTTGAGAAAACATCAAACATCTCACCAGTCGATATGAATAGAGATTAGATGGACTATTAATACAGATGCGCAAAACAATACCAGCAAATTGTTTCATGGCTCATGTTATTGTCGAAAAACTCACCACCAAACTTTAAGAAAATATTCTACAAGTGAACAACACTGATACTCCTTAGAATCAACCGATGATATAAATAAATTGGGATCAGTATTATACATATTTATAATTATTCAACGTTATAATTTACGATTCGCATAATATATAAAAACCAATATAAATAACATCTCTCAATACATTTCAAAATTAACAATTTATGACGAACTAAGTCTGATGATCATACTATAATATGTACTAACTAATATATACAACAACATCACATTCTTTTATTCATGTATTAAGAAACAAATTTTGAGATAAAATGAAAACATTTCAAGGAACTGGATGTCGGAGTTTCTGTCATTTACGTGTCAAGGAAACTCCTCCATGGCAGTTCGTAAAGCACACACAAGATTCAATCGACGGGGTCGAAGCGTGCGGATATTCTATCCTGCAGTATAGCGATACCGATGTTTTCTTTGAACTCGATGTGGAACATATCATAACATCACGGACTCACTGTAGTATGAATAAACTCATCTTCGATAAGTAAATGGCACTTCAAGTCTCTTTCTTTCGGCCCCTAGATAACGATAATCATTAAAATGTGTAAACCTTACAATATATATCATAATATACTACGGGAACAATGTCATGTCCAAGAGAATACAAAACTTTACAATGGGAACTTTCGACGGGAGATAGTCACGGCCATTATCCGAGGCGACGCAAGTAGGAGGCCTCTCTCCCCTTCCCGCAGTGATGTGGTCGAGGGAGCGCTTAGAACTCGAAGCAGCGGCCGAGGTTGACGTACTTCTTGAGCGCGTAGGGCAGCGGCAGCTCCTTGACGCCGCGCTTCATCACGATGGAGAGGCGCACGCGGCGCGCGTCGCGGCCGCGCCGCACGCGCCGCCGCCGCCCGCCCGCGCACCCCGCGCACTGCGCGCCGCCCGCGCTGCCGCCCGACTCGTGCCGCCGCTTGCGACCTGCTGCCGACACAACGCTTACTAACTATTCTCACATGGCGAGATGGACATTAAAACAATTTTAATAACATGGATATGTCAATAGCGAATGAAACCGTCTTACCTCCGGGCGGAGAGCCGTTGGCGTCCTCCGCAGAGTCTGCCGACTCGCCAGATTCGGCGGAGGCGGAGGCGGAGGCGGAAGCGGAGGCTGAGGCGGAGGCGGAAGCGGAGGGCGGCACGTCGGAGTCGTCGCTGCGCGGCTCCGGGTCGGGCGTGTCGTGGCTGGACGCCGTGCCCTCGCCGATGCCGCTGTCCAGCTTCTGCCGCTTGGTGTCGGCGCGCGGGCCCTCGTCCTCCGACTCCGACGTCACCTCCTCGTCCACCCACTCCAGGTCCACGTGCTCCGACTCCGAGTCGTGGTTGTCCTCGAAGTACACCTCCATCTCGGGCGAGTACTTCTTGTGGCCCGCGTCCGGCGACGGCGGCTCCGACGACAAGTCCGAGGGCCCGGGCAGATCGCGCGGCGGCCGCGCGCGCGGCGCGGCGCGCGAGTCCACATCGCCCACGCTTTCGTCGCCCTCGCCCCCCTCACCCGCACTTCCCTCTCCCGCGCCGCCCCCACGCGCGGCGCCCTCGCCCCCCCTGCCCCCGCGCGCGGCTCCCTCGCCCCCCCTGCCCCTGCGCGCGGCGCCCTCGCCCCCCCTGCCCCCGGGCGCGTCACCCTCTGCCTCGTCGTCGCCCTCGCCGTCGGCTTCCTCCTCGTCGCTGGAGGCCTGCGTGTCGAAGTCGTCGATGGAGTCGAGCCGGAGCGAGCCCGCGACACGGTTCTGCCCCATGTTCAGCACCAGGCTCAGGAGCGCGTTCATCTCGTTCGCTCCGTTTGTGGGGTCCAGGTCGTGCAGCTCGTTGAGGCCCTCTACCGAATATAGCAAATATTTAATAAATAGATATAATTCCTAGTAAATGGTGGGTATGGTAGAAGTGTACTGACCGACGTCGCTCTCGTTGTCGAGCGGGATGCAGATGCGGCGGGGGCGCGGGCGCGGCGCGGGCGGCGGGCGCGGCGGCGGCTCGCGCAGCTCGGGATGGCGGCGCAGCAGGCCGGCGCGCATGCTGCTGCGGATCACCGAGCGCGACAGCACCTGCAGCGAAACCGGCGCCTGCTCGTCTGCGACAATATGGCCCAACATCAGGTTATAATAGAATGTTTATAAAGCTTTGATCAACACTTAGATACAAGTGACATCTTACCAAGTTTGAGCGGATCAGCGAGTATCTCCTCGGAAGGCATACGCAGTAGCGCAAAGGACACGTTGAGTAGGTTGCGCGTGGTCCACGAGTCCTGCGACACGCGTCGCATCTGTACCAGCGTGTCGCCCAGCGGCATCACTAGCACGCCGCCCACCTACATACAATACAATACAATATATATACCACATTAACATTTATTATATGGTCAATGAACTTTCTTGAACCGTTACTTCATAAAAGATTAAATTACAAAACTAGCATTTACCATCTTAACTCGTATAATTGTAAGATTCATCTTCAAGATACACTTAAAATTTTAAACTACGAAGAAACGGAGAATTTGTTATCGGTTCTTAAATAACTCCAATAAATATAATGTAATCAATTCACTTTAATTAATTTATACCTAGTTCCTATTTTTTGCATATGATGGTTGTACTGTATTATGCTGAGACATCTTTTTCAATTAATTATTATTGTTTACCATTTTTATTGTCAATACCTAATATTTTATAAGTTTGTTTTATACTATTAATTTGTAGATTGGTTCAAATATTAATTAGAATTGTATAGAATTATTTTCGTATCATAGTCCGCTTTTGCCTGAAACACAGGTTCCTTCCTAGTTCAGACTCATGCTTACTCCTGGCTAGAAGTATTTATTTCTAGACTTATTAATATGTAATAGAAGTAAGTTTGTATGAATAAAGATTTTATTATTTATTATTTTATTATTAATGAACAGATGTAGAAAAATTTACTGAAGAATTATGTGGTTAAATATTTATATAAGTAGTATACCTTGACCAGTTGTTTGAAGTAGGTATCATATTTAGGCAGCACTCCGGCTCCGCAGTAAACACGGTCATAGGGTGTCTGCAGCGGGGCAAGAGCTAGGGCATTCCCTAAACAGATAAAAGCTGGACTTAGTAGGAAATTTTTATATATTTAAGATTTTTATCTTTCTTCTAACAAACAGTATCAGGAGAACAATTTGATTGAATAAATATAAAATGAAGACATTTAAGCATTATTTAAAATACCTAGTAAACAACATACCTAAGAAATATTTTGGCATACAAAAGTCATATTCATCAAGAGTGACCGAGTTCTCAATGAACTGGCTCAGCTTCCTGTTGGCATACTCAATGACTGCAGGGTAGCACTCCACCCCGTGGCTGATCCCCGCCGAACCGAGAATCAGCCCTGCCAGGGTGCTGAGGTAGCCGGTCCCGGAACCCAGGTTCAAAAATGATAAACCAGGTTTCAACTCTAAAGCCTCCATTACTTCACTGTAAAGAAATTGTTTATCATAATTTTTTATAATGGTTTTTTGTTCTGTTGGGCGTAGCAACCAGTAAACAATAATTATGATGTCTTGAAGACATCTGTGACATAAAAAAGAGCCCACAATTTGTCATGATAATAAAATGCTTAGTTACCTATATATGCAGGGCGCTGACAGGTGTAGCAAGCCGTTCCTCCAGGCGAGGTCCTTGTAGGCCTGGTCCCTGCTCTCGGGCACCATGTACTCCGCGCGGTCCAGCACCCTGAACACCCGCTCCACGCTGCGGGTGCGGATGTAGCCGCCGCCCATCAAGTTGTCGATCAACTCATTGTTGTCGCGCCCCGAGCTCACGGCGCCACCCATCTTGAATCTCTTATTACCACAACACTACCTCTTCTACGATTTACCTTACTCCTCAGCTGATAGGGTCTGTGACGTCACAATTGTTTTTCAACATATTTCCATCGAGAATACAGTCATTGATCCGATATATGACACACGGATACGAAATTTACTGTGCCTATTCCAAGATATTGATAAATAAACAATAATCCACACGTTTAATACACGAAAGCGAATAAATACGTCCTTTCACATTCACAAATGATCACAAATCCAAGTGAAAGAAAAGAAAGAAATATACTGTTTTCAAAAAACATAGCAACATTGATTGAATTGAACGAATAAATAAATGCTTGCCAGATGTAATTAAGGGAATTACAAACGGAAAAATAACTAAATTATAGCAATCTGTGACGGTTGAATGGATTGAAATCGTCAATGGTTAGTTCGTTTGTAATGCTGGGGCCACACCTATGCCATATGCCATAGAATATGACATTAACCGTAGGTGAAGCCACGACTATGCGTCATAATTTGACAATAGCATTGACAATGCCATTTGGCGTATGCGATAGCTCGAGTGGCGGTACATCAAAGAGATAAATGCGAGAGTTAAATGCATGAAGCGGCCACACTACGTATTGTCAGTGTGCGTCGAGAGCGCAACGGGTTCGGACGTATTTGCTTATTACGACGGATTTGCCTCAAAATCGCACGTTTTTGTCTATACGTACTATGGCGTCAGAGTGGAGTAACAACAAAATTATTACTTTTCTTGAGATTCTGCAAACATGGTCTCTTTATTCGATAATGATTTAATAAAGTCAAATAATATAAATTAACTCTCATGAAATATAGAGCTCTGTCGACGTCCATCTTGCCTGAATTGAAGTAAATTCAATGCCGTTGTCAATGTCAATTTTTTCCAATAAATGAACATTGACATTGACAGTTTAAGTGTAGCCACCCACTATATTGCATTGAAAATTATTGCATTCAATGGGCATTGACATTGAGCGTAAGTGTGGCCCCAGCATAAGTGGTTCTTGCTTGGTCTGTGGTGGTCCACCCACCCACACCAACACAGATCACCCAAAAAATAAAAACCAAAAAACCACGGGATCGGGGATCTGATTTATTTATTTTTCTGTGTAAATCGGTGGCTTCAATAGAAAACTGGATCGCTATTGTGATTTTAATAAAATATAGATCGTCGCTTCTAATATAAATGTGAAAATTAACAAGTGATTTGTTAGACAGTGTTAGTCTGGAGTAGGATTGATTGTCGTGTCATACATATTCGAGTCGCTAGGACGTCACTGGTAGTGATTGCGATAAGATTTAGTGCAAGTTTTTTTGTGTTGAAATTGTTGAGTGGGCTACGGAGTAAATAGTAAGATACAGTATGGCGGAAACGAGTGAAGCTCGGGCGAGCACTTCTGCACCTGGCGGGGACGCTGGCGGCGAGGAGGACAAACATGATGAGAGGATGTTGGAGTGCAACATCTGCCTGGACACCGCGCGCGACGCCGTCGTCAGCATGTGTGGACACCTCTTCTGGTACTGTGCTAACATCATATCCATTGATAACATTGTAAATATTACAAATAGTTTAATATTCAGATAGTAAGTACCTACCTAATTGTTCTTGGGAGAATGAAACAATGAGCATATTACCATAACACACTCATGTTTACATGGGTCCTACCTCGTTTTTGGTTTGAATATAAGATATGTACATGAAAGTTGCACAAATTGACTGATATTTTTCCTCACCTCTAAGAAATGAGATTTCATGTAAGCAATTAATCTATAATACCTTCCTGAAGAATATTTTAAAATGTGAAACAACATAAAAATTCAGTATTTAGTATCATCAACAAGTATTTTGTATCTTTTTGGTAACACAGTTGGCCATGTCTACATCAATGGCTGGAGACAAGACCCAGTCGTCAGGTGTGCCCCGTCTGCAAGGCTGCCATCAGCCGTGACAAAGTAATTCCCCTCTATGGTAGAGGCAACACTAAACAAGAAGACCCCAGAAATAAGGTCAGTTGAGTACTACTGGTTGTGAAGAGTATTGTTTGAATGTGTTGTCTTACATGTCACAGAGTAACTGTTACAGATATGTCTACCTACAGGGACCTCTGAACGAAACTGTACAAAGGAAGTCTTTAAACTTCAATGATTTGAACACTTAATGTTGTTACTCAAGCTGTATTAGACAATGGAGACATAATAGCACAAGTAATAAAACAATTCAAATTGTATGATTCTCTGATCTCCATCTGAAGCAGGTAAAAGACCCTGTCTTTTTTACTGAGATCCCTGCTGTGGAAAGGATAATAAAAAAATGTGGTTCATAGAAACTAACACAAGTTGAATACAAAAAGTGAGTGGCGTCACCAAACCCCTCAAGGTGTGCTCCAAGTCCGTTTCAGTCAACTCTCAATTCTAAAGAATACTGTATTTATGGAAATTGTGTATTCATAATTATAAACTTAAGAAATGGTTTTATTATATGGCTGCCGTTTTAGGTAGGGTTCAGTGTTCCTTGGAAGTTTTATGTGTTCTTTTTTGGGGCTTTATTTTGCTAACACCTTTATTGCTGTTGGTGCAGGTGCCTCCCAGGCCTGCTGGACAGCGCACAGAACCCGACAACAACAGCGGGTTCCCCGGGTTCGGGTTTGGGGAGGGATTCCACATGTCTTTCGGAATTGGTGCTTTTCCGTTTGGAGTCTTCACATCTACATTCAACTTTGGTGATCCGCGCCCTGCTGCAGGTTGGTATTGCATGCATGCATACAAGTGATCCAAAGTTAAACTGAAGTCCCCCAAAAGGCAAAAATATAACAATTCTTTGGGCGTAGCCAAGAGGACTTAAAGAGGTTCAAATAATCTCCAATGTTTTTTACAACCCTTGATATAACAGTGATCATATATCATTGTCATATACCTGTTGTGACAAGGGGTTGATCTGAGTGTATGTGTTTCAGCGCCGCGCGGCACGGCTCAGTACGAAGAGGAGCAGTTCCTGTCCAAGATATTCCTGTGGGTAGCTATTTTGTTTGTGATATGGTTGATATTCGCCTGACCCGGCATGGAGGTGGCGGCGGGCGTGCGGCTCGCGCGCGCGGTCTCCAACCCCGTCACGTACTCGGCGGCGCTGCTCTAGGCCTCTGTACATACGATACGGCGCACGCCGCGGCCACACCGCCGCTTACTTGCTGAATGTAAGCCTTAAGCCTTATGCACTCAAGCCAGCTCTGTATACACTGTGCTTACTTGAAGGGCTTATATTAATGTTGAATAAATGTGTGTCAGTCAGCTGCTATTCTTGTTGGTGAAATGTTTGCATTATAAATAAAATAAGTACTCTGGAAAATTCACACATAGTTAATCACCCCCAAAACTAAGCTTTAAGCTTATACTATTATTGTGTTGGTTTGTTCAGAGCTCGTAATACACATAAAATTGTTCAAATTGTCACATAGATGTTTTCAAAATGTCATCGAATGTTATCTAACCTACCTTAATAGAATCCAAATTATTATTCAAATCTCCAAATTATAGTAAATATCTTCTCTGATGAAGGTTGTTAATACGAAGCCAATGCAGCTGTTCTTGAAATAAGCGAAAATTAATTGAGTGAGGCAGCACTCATGATAGGAATCTAAATCTGCAGGTCGAATTACTCCCCATTATACAATCAAAACTGACACATTTGTATTGCATTCAAATTCATGCAATAAGCACCAAACATAACCACTATTTAAAAATGCAATACATACATAAAAAAGGAATTTCTATATGTGTGTAGGGTATATTGGTACACATTCCCCAGTAATGCACTAGGCTAAAAAATTATCAAATGGTATTTGTAGGTCTTACCGGCAATATAGCAGGTTTTATGAATTATTAGAATACCCTTAGGTTAAGTGTATATTTACCTATGTGTGTACGCAGTCTTTTACTCACACGTTGTGTGGTTCCTAGCGTTAAGTCGTTTTCTTCAACCGTGTGCTGGCTTTCAATATAAATGTATGAACTAATAAAATTAAGCTTGTCCTAAGGAAGACAACACACAAGCACTGGCATGTGTATTTGAATAGCAGACAGTGAAGAGTGCACACAATAATGTGTCGAAGAAATTGGAGTGTACATACAAAGTAGTGTAGTAGTAATAGTGACATCCTACTCATGGTGTGTTTTAAGTATAGTAAAGTTTTAATTTGATACATGTGCCAGCGTAGATGAAATAAGTGTATGGTAGCTTTGTGAATTTTATTATAACGTACTAGCCGTGCCCCGCGGGTTTACCAGCGTTGTGCCCCTTCCCATGAGAATTTCGGGATATTCAAATTTAATCACTTCAGTGTTTGTTAGTATTAAACGAAATAAGTGGTTTATTTAAATTAAAAAGTAATTAATTATGTAATATAGCTAGCTACATCATATGCTACATCGTGACGGATATCATTCACATGCATTAAATATTGTTATGGATGTGAAGGGTGTGCTGACATTTGTATCACAAGTAAAACTAAAATTATTGCGTGTTTTATAAAGGTGTTTGCCATGCCATGTCATAGGTGACTACTTATCATCAATATTATTATACCCAATTGTTAGTTGTTATGAAAAGTTGCGTGTAGCAAAATCATTATTTATCGCTTTTGTTGTGCGTCGTATATCTGATAATATTATTATGCTGTGTAGCTGTACATTGAACGATGATAATCTTTTATCTAGTATTGTTTAAGCAAATTTAAAAGTAACACCTGAATATTTACAGTAACTATAGTATGTGTTAAAATATATCACGAAAACATAATAGCGCCTGCTCATATGTGTGAATATAACATTAATGGCACTGTTCCACTGCGATATCGGCGTGCTTGGCTTACCTTCACTTCATATAGAAATGTACATATATTGTAGTGGAACAGTGATCGAAAGCTATGCGTCCACTGATCTGGAACTGAAAGATACACAATGAACACATTAGTCCATAATGGAATTTGAAGAAATGCGAGCACTGAAATCACATTTGTATCACCATTATTATTCTGCCGCGATCCGTTTGTTCAAATTCTGATTTTCAGTTCACTGGACGCTCAATTTGAGACGCGGGCGAGATACGTCATTAGTTAGATGCATTTAAATAAATTATAAATTCGTCGTAACGTTATATCACTTGATAATATAATTAGATCGTTAGGGCCCCTTCCCAGTCGCTTCCGCGGGGGTTGCCACCGGAAGCTAATGGATATAAGAATTCCCAGCCGCCACCGAGTATGCCGCTGCAGCGGCCGGCGAAGCGCCAGAAACATTTTTTTAAAGCATTCGTTCTAATGATTATCTAATTCCTCACAAGAGAGGGCAATGACTTTCCAGTCACCGCTGGTAGCGACTGGGAATTTTTATTCCCTTTTGCCTCCGGTGGCAATCCCCGCGGAGGCGACTGGGAGCATAGGATCATAGGAGTATAGGTTTTAAGGTCCTGTTTCGTGGATTACTTAAATTACATTTTATTCTTACTTTATTATGTAGGTTAGGTTTCATCAAACATTGTCCATTTTTTAAACAATGGTTTATTTTAGCTTCGTTTAAATTAGGGTACAATTAATGGCGATGACTGAGAGGTAGCCTTCGAGGGATAGATGGTGTAATAAGTATAGTTTTTTTAAATATTTGGTGGTCTATTCGTTTCAATTGATTTTTTAAATAGTTGGTTCTTTGGGGTAGGTGTAGTATGAAAAGTACTGAATTGTCGAGGGTTATTGGATTGAACCACTAAATTGTTTGACAGGATATCTGCTCACTCTTAGCTGGATTGCGACTTCAGTATCGAGGCAAATGATAATTATGTAAATTATTGTTTTAAGATTAGAAACTATTATTATATTCGTTATATTCTTGTAAAGACAAATTGTATATATTATATTCGGCAAGTAATCACTCGATGGAAGGGTTTGTTTTAATGTAAATTTGAAAAAATAAACATAAAAGCAATCTCTGTGTTTTCAATACCTATAACGTAGTTTTAAGCATCACAATAAATAAATAAACAATCGAGGAAATTTTTTCATATCATTTATTTATAAAGAAATTCAATATTTCTTTGCAACTCATTCATACAATTTTACACTTGCACGCAACACTTATACCTACACTTTTCCTAATAATAACTCTACCAAGTTCCTATCTCTGAAACAGTCAAGAACTTACACTAGTACATAATAAAGACAAAGAAACACCACTTATTTCCTAACAAAAAGTACGTAAAATAATAATAAACTATATTAATTTCTTAATATAAATATAGCTTAGCATGAAAGTTATGTGTGTATGTTACTGGTGATAATTTTTAAAGATGTGAAAAATTATATAATGAAAGTACAAATAAATGTATGCAAGAACTTGTCTCGTAATTGTCCGACTATGAATGTGTGTGTTGTTACTCGAGGCCGTACAGTTTGAGCGTCCGGTCCATGCTGGTGGAGGCGATGTAGTGCGCGTTCTTGCCGAAGCGCACGCCGGTGGCGGCCGCCGTGTGGTCGTTGAACACCTTGAGCTCCTGCCACTGGCGGCACAGGTACACGCGCACGTCCGTGCCGCCCACGCACAGGTACGTGCCGCTCTGGTCGAAGCACAGCTCCTTGATAGCGTACCCCTCGTCTAACTGAATAGTCTTGAAGTTCTTCAACTTGCGCAAGTCCCACAGTTTGACGCACGCGTCTTCGGCCGCCGTCGCCAGGTAGTACCCGTTCTCGGAGAACGATATCGACGTCACGGGTCCCACGTGCCCCGGGAAGTTGGCCACATTGCTTTGCTCCTTCAAGTCCCAGATCTTCACTTGAGAGTTTTCGGTACCCGTTCCAAAAATAAGGCCGTCGGGATGGAACTGCGCGGTGGTGAGCGACACGCCGGAGAAGTCCGACACCTTGGTGAGCAGCGCTCCGGTGCGGATGTCCGAGAAGGCCCAGTGCTGGTCGGTGGAGGTGGACAGCACGTAGTCGCCGGTCGGGTGCAGCGACAGACCCGTCACGGGACCGTCGTGCGACCGCAGGATCACTGTCGTTTGAGACCTGTCAATAAACGAAGCCAACACTTTAACACATGCAACAATGAACCTTTAGATATTTAGGTAGAAATGTACTAACGTGGGCACATTCCACACGCGTATAGTGTGGTCGGGCGACGCGGTGATGACGGTGTCCTCGTCGGGGTGGTAGATGACGCGCGTCACCTTCTTGGTGTGTCCCTTGAGGATGGCGACCACCTGCTCCGTGTCCTTGTTGAACACGGTGGCGTTGCGGTCGTTGCCGCCCGTCAGCAGCTTGCTGTGGTCCGACGGGTTAATGTCCAACGACAGGATACCAGGGACACTCGCCGAATGGAGACCCTGCAAAGTCGTAAGTGGATATGCCATGATGACAGAAATATTAAGTTGTGTTTACGAGAAATCCTGGACTGGGGAATCTGGGAATTTATAAAGGGACGGATATAAAACCCTCAGGAACCCTAAGCACGTGGCAATTGAAGCCTAAGCCTCACTTAGCTTCCCACTAGGTGTTACTGTACGTCTTTGGGGGGCTGGGAGAGATGGAAGGACCTTTAGGCTTTTTTTTTTGCCTTATTTAAGTATGTGTAGTTACCGGATGTGAAGCAAGTGTGACGAAGTCCCGGATCTGTTCGTGCGACAGCAATCCCTCTGGCACCGTTCTGCCGCGGCGCTTGCGCTCCTGCGTAAGCGCGGTGGCGCGCTCCTGCAGTCGCGACACTACCTCGGCTGACATGCCCACCGGCGCCGCACCGCCGCCAACCGCCGCTGCAGTCTCCTAATATACAAAACAATTCATAAAACATAGTAAAATAACTACAAAAGATGGGTGTCATAGGTTTCAAACCTTTTTATAATGAGACAACCATCTTAGCCTGTATGAAACAAAACAAAAGAATGTACCTGGTGCGTAGGCTGTGGTGCTGCAATGCCAGCCTGCGGTTTCAATGTGGCGAGGGCTTCTCGCGCCGCCGTCACCTCCTTCGTGAGACGCGCTATCACACGGCACGCCGCGTCGTGTTGGTAGAGGGCATGACTCAGTTCCTATCAACATAAAAATATGCATATTGCCAAGCTTTTATCATAAATAGGTATTTATTTAAATTATATTTCAATCCAACCATTATTATGTGGACCTGCATAACTATACAACTATTTATAATAGTTATCTGAAATATAAAACTTTTCCAAACCATTAAACAAAACCAATTAAAATTGTTTTTATGATAGAGAGAATGAGCCAGGGTAAGACTTGTGATGTAATTTCTTTACTTTTTTATTTATATTGGGGAGATGATGATATAACCATGATGTAACCTCTATATTTTAATGTGACACCAAACATCCTTTAGGGCCACAGTTACTTAAGTTGGTAAGTTTTCCTCACAATGATATGACTCGAGAAAGCTTTACTTCACTCTAACCACTACAGAAACTTACTTAATCTAAATCTATATATATATAAAACAAAGACAGGTTTGTTACAACACATATAACTCTAGATCGGCTGGATCAATTTTCATGGTTTTTGTTTCGTTGGATTTGTCTCCGTCCTGAATAGCAGAATACATTTTAAAAACAATAAAAACTTGGAATAAAAATCTCAAAATTCCCACGGGAACAGGGGCGCTGCGGGTGAGACCGCGGGGCACAGCTAGTAACTTATAAATGTTATATTCAAGTATGTTTCCCTAATTTTAGTAATGTACCTAATATATTTTTCTCTTACTGTATTCACATAATTCGCAATGCAAGTATTTATTTGGTCCTAATGTACCTGTAAATAAATGTCTAAAATGTGATGACTGTGAACAATGAGACCTTTCTTACTAATTCTGTGAATCCTACCTGTCGTGCTGTCTGCAATTGCTGCCTTTGAGTAAATGCATGGAGCATCAGTGCATCCCACTCATCCTGCATGCTTTTGAGAGTTGCCGGGATTGAAGTGGCACTTGGTGGCTTTGGTTTCACTATTGGCGGTGCTGCACAGACAAAAAATAGTTAAATTTTGTATCTGTAGTTTTATAGGAACAAATGGAACAGCCTGTATCGGTTTCCCCAACAAACACACAGCTCTAAAGTTATATGATCTAGCAAGTGTTTAAAATTTGTTGTTAAGACTGCTAGTTTGAACTACTCACTTTTGATCTCAATAAGATCCTCAATGCGCAGTTCCTTGCCATTGATAGGGTCCACTCCATTTTCTATGATATATTTCTCAATAACTCGTTTCTCGAAGACGGCGCCTGAAGCCGGAGACACTACAGGGAGCTCCGGAACTTCGTTCGATACTGTAAAACATATTGGCAACTAGTAATTTAAGGTTATAATTTGTACGTTTACGGCAATATATTTGAAATGACACACTTATATTTTACAGAGCATGTACCAGTTTTATTACGAGGTGCTAATATTGCGACGCGTTGACGAAATATTCTAGTATATCTATATATTTCGTATAACACCCCGGCTGCTTCGCGCGGCATTTTTATAAATACTTATTACTTTTATAGGAGGTATTGAAATGATAACTTACTTGCGCAATAAAGAGCCATGTCTATATTTGAGGAATTATGTTCTTAAATCGAGCGAGAAATAAGAAAAATTCTACTATCTGAAAAAAATTAACGCAGCACTTCAATTCAACAAACAATGAAACCACAGATCCACAAAACACATGAACATAATATACACACAGCACAGAGCAGATATACAGACCCAGACCAGACCACAGACAGAACACAAATCAGAGAGTGGCAGTATTCTGACTTCTGACATTTGGGTGGAACACAGCACAGAGTGAAACATTTATTTTGAAATAAAAATGAACGGCTATTGAATCTGTATAATTTTGGTTTGCTTCGCTCGCTTTGTCTGTTGCCAAAACCACAGATCTTTCCAAGCTGGTCTGCGTGTTGGCTTGGATTGGAGTTGTATCGTAATGCGCATAGAGTACCCACATCTGCGGAACGTAGCGCGCCGAACCTTCCGCTAAATACGCTCGTAGTGTATTTCAAGTTATCTATGACACATCAGTCGAAATTACGCCGCGTTCTGCGTAGTGCGTAACCTTCCGTCGGGCGGTTTGTTCAGCTAAAACGCATTTAATGTATTTTGCATAGCAAGCGACACATCACGCGACGCGTTGCGCGACCGAAAGTTCGGCGGGCGCCGGGCGTAGCTGAACGTGCGGCTTGTGTTGTGCATCGCGCAATTGGGCTTTTGAAAATAATAAAAAATTGTGATAAATCGAAAGATTATACATATATTAGTTTTATAACAAAACTATTTTTATTTTAATCTAATTAAATCCATGTTTCTGGGCACGTGCGCACACCGCAAAGTGTCGATACAGACTACGACGACGCCACGTAACTTTCCGTCGCGTAGCGCACTGAACAAGACGCCGCATTTAGCCGAACGTGCGGCGCCGTACGTTACGCAGATGTGTCGCGAAACTAAAGCCGAACGTGCGGCGCCGTACGTGCCGAAGGTTCGGCGCGCTACGTTGCGCAGATGTGGCCCTACACTAACTTTTTTATATTGGGTCGTAAGTGGACCACCACTGGACCACTTACAAAAGAGTAGTCAGTCAGAGAAATTTCTGACCAAGATGGACTAAAACATATTTTAATTAAACCTTTTCATCAGTTATGGTTCTATTTAATCGACTAAAGCGCGAAATCGAGAGCGACTCGCGAATAGACGTCACCCATCCTGGATTAGATTTATTATTCTTTTATTTAACCTTTTGTTGTTCACAGCTGGACTTCTTCCAGTTTTAAAGAGATAGATTTTTTGACAAGATTTATTTTAATGACCAACATTTGAGAAGATTTTTGCCAGTAAAATGGCACATAATATATCTAATTGTAATAGCCATGTAAAAAGTTACAGTAGGTACTTAACATTATGTACAACACAACCACTTTAATACATTAGTGGCCTCTTTATTACATACAGATGATAACAAAATATTTTACATTTTTCACTTGTTCTACAAAATGCACAAGAACACACTATAATAACAGAGTTCTTACTTACAGAACCAACTTAATTATGATAAAAATATTTTACTCTATTCATTATTATCTCTATTCATTAATATTTTACTCTATTATTATTAGGAAAATGTTGCTATCAGTTTCATTTTGTTGTTATTCAAAATCCATAACTTAAAATATACCTAATAAAAAACTTAATTGAAAATTCAAGTTTATGACATGGTTTAGTACATCTAGTTTATGTGTACGAGCCACCTCGTACATTGATGAGTAATCATTTATATAATTGTTTCATTGGCCTTTTACATGAAATATTAAATTTGTACAATTGCAATATTTCATCGTTAATCAATAAAATCAGTTCGTTTATAGTCATCAAGCGCGCTATACGTTCTCATCTTCATCAGTATTTAAGCTAATAGTTCATAGTTCAATATATCAGTTTATTATCAGTTATCAGTGACTTTCATTTAAATTCATATCAGTTTATCAGACAATCTGTTACGGGAAACCGTACATGGTCCTTCGAGCAACCCCTACGCGCGGAAATACTTGGGTTCGGGACCACGCGGTGCAGTGACCTAGTTGCATGGACACGTGTCGCCTGGACTTGCCGTGTGTCGGACTAAAAAACAACCAGTGACTATTTGAAATAAACTATCTCCGCGAAGTGCCTTGTGTCCGTGGGCGAGTGAAATTAATCAAGCACTCTCGCGGTTGGAGCAAGGTAGTATTGAAGCCTTCGTGAGTCGCAGCAGTATCAAGGTATTTTATCAGTTTATCAGTTAACAATATCAGCACATCCAACATGGAGGATCTAGTGGCTACACAAATCCAAATTATCAAGGAGTTGGAGAAAAGTAATATCAATTTTGGAAAGGATGGACCGGAGAGAAAGACTCAGCAGTATGCAAAAAAGAAGATGGAGGTATTTAAAGCCCTCTATACTGAATTTGAGCAGAATCATAACTTACTGTGTGAGTATGGCTCCGATAATGCTTACTTTAGGGAAAATTATCAGGAAGCTTTTAAAAGCATAGCTAGGGAGTACCAAGGGAAACTCCAAACGCTACTAGCATCAGAGGACAAGCCATTTTTGAAGCCCGCGAGCCCTGGGTTAGCTCGCTCCTTTGATTGGCCTACGTCTAACATAGCAGGGGGATCCGCGGCGGGGACACCGCCGGTAACACAGCGCAGCAATAACAACCATCAGGATAATTCTGGATCGTCGGTGTCGCGCGGAACCAGCAGCGCTTTGGACGAAATGTTACGTAAGCAGGCAAGTAACTTTCGTGCCTTTCAGCGGACAGCCTCAGAGATTAAGGTAGATAACATTAATCGCAGGTGGGAGTTTCGTGACGTTTTAGACAGACTTCAGTCACGGTGGGCAGCCATTGATAATCTGCACTGGGAGATAGATAGTGTACTGAACGGTATGGAAAATAAGGAATACGAGCATACTTTTTCAAAGCAGGAAGCAATGTACATGGAGTTAAAAGCCAAAATTAATAACAAAATGGAATCCAATGTGCACAGGGAGCATTCCACGCCGCAGATAGAAATACCACATTTTAACGGTTCGTATAATCAATTCACATCATTTCGCGACCTATTCTACGAATCTATCCACCACAACCCGGCACTGTCGCCAGCGCAGAAAATGCAGTTCTTAAAGGGGAAGGTCAAGGGAGAAGCAGAGAGGCTTATCCAACATCTTAAGATAAGCACAGAGAACTATGAAACCTGCTGGGACATCCTTAACCACAGGTTCGATAACAAACGGCTAATATTTCTCTCCCTTACAAAGCTCATACATAGCTTACCTAACACTCTACCGAGATCGTATGTCCACATCAAGAGGATGCATGACACAACAGTAGAATGCATGCACTCCATCAAAAATCTAGGTGTCGACACAGTAAACTGGGGTCCGATAGTTGTGTCTATTTTGTCAGAAAAATTAGACTCGGAAACCTATAACGACTATGTCGCATCATTGAAAGACCCTAGGGAGGTACCTAATTTAGATGAATTATTAGCATTTTTAGAAACCAAGTTTACACTATTTGAATCGTCCCGGAGAAAGCCGGACAATCATAATATTCAGCAAAATCAGAACAAGTATCAAAACCAAATCAAATCACAGGGTTCCTATTTTAAACCCTCATTATCAAATTATCAAACAAATACTTCGCGTAATAAAATTAGCGCCGTATCCGCAAAATACAATTGCGTATTATGCAATAGTACAGAACATGGCATTTATTATTGCAAGCAGTTCCTAGAAATGTCGCCGAGTATTAGACTACAAACTACAAAAAACCTACATTTATGTCAAAATTGTTTATTCGACCATCATGGAAAGGAATGTATATCAGAAAAGGTTTGTGTTGAATGCAAAAAGAGTCATAATCGCTTGCTACATGATGCATTTACACAGTCATTGACCCGTAACCCGATGCAAGGCAATCGCAGCGGAGGGAGCGGAGGTGCGCGCAGGGGCAACGCTGTCGACGCGATTACTAACGTCATCAGCTCGGGTAAGCAAAACCAGACCAGCCCGCACGTGCCAGGTAAAGAAGATGTTTTTGAAGTTTTGTTACCAACCGCATTAATCAAGGTACAAGCAGCAGATGGCACCTATTACACATTGCGCGCTCTTTTAGACCAAGGGTCCCAGACATCTTTAATTTCCGAACACGCCGCACAACTTTTAAGAATACCGAGAAAGTGGTGTAAGGGAGTTGTGACCGGGATCGGGGATAAATCCAACAACAGTAAAGGAATTATTACTATCAAATGCTCATCAATACTAAATGACTACAATTTCGAAGTTGATACTTTAATAATGAAACAATTAATCAGAAATTTGCCGAGTCAAACGTTTGCGTGTCACAATTGGCCGCACATACACAATATCAATTTAGCAGATCCTGAGTTTTATTTATGTAAACCGGTAGATATACTACTAGGAGCGGATATCTACTCAATGATTATAATGAATGGAATATGTAGGGAAAACTCCACTCTGCCCGTCGCACAACAAACGCGACTTGGGTGGATACTGAGTGGTAACACTAAGATTTTCCATTGTAACGTCGTTTAAATAACTTTGAGCAGATACACAAATTCTGGGAGATCGAGGATGTACCCGAAACAGCAGATACGAGTATATCAGCAGAAGATCAGCTATGCATAGAATATTATCAGTCAACAACAAAAAGGCGTGATGACGGACGTTATGAGGTTCGCATCCCCTTAAAAGCAGGTTTAGAAACAAAATTGGGCATCTCAAAATCAAAGGCCGTTGCTCAATTTTATAAGTTAGAACAAAAGCTAAACAAAAATGAATCAGTTTCAAATAATTATAAGGAATTTATGAATGAATATATTTCACTCGGACACATGACACCTGTATCGCATGACAACAACGCTAAAATTACGTGTTATTTACCGCACCATTGTGTGACACGTGAGGAGTCCACTACGACAAAATTGCGTGTTGTTTTTAATGCCTCAGATAAAACATCATCAGGTCTAAGCTTAAATGATATAATGTGCCGTGGACCAAATCTACAACAAAACCTTTTTGATCTTCTTATCAAGTGGAGACAGTACAGATATGCATATACTGCGGACGTGGAGAAGATGTTTAGATTCATATGGATAAACCCAGCAGATCAACACATGCAACGTGTCCTGTGGCGAGATAATCAAAAACAACCCTTAAAGGAGTACCAACTGACTACCATCACCTATGGGATGAAAGCGTCTCCTTTCTTAGCAATGATGACTTTAAGGCAACTAGCAAAAGATGAAAAGCCCAACTATCAAGACAGTTTGGCGCCTAGTGTCCTTGAGGAATCATTTTACATGGATGACTGTATTCATGGCTCTCATTCCATACAATTAGCAAAGAAAACACAATCAGAACTTATTAACCTATTAAAGGCGGGTGGGTTTAATTTACGAAAATGGAAAGCAAACTCACTACAGCTACTTATCAGTAATAAACAAGAACAAGACAGCTTTGACTTCAAACAGACGGAGTCGACAAAAACGTTAGGATTAAGTTGGAACCCCCAGCAAGATTGTTTCACATTCCAATCGAAACTACTCCCAATTTCAAATCCAAGCAAGCGTGAATTGCTGTCTGAAATATCAAAAATATACGACCCGCTCGGTTGGCTCTCGCCGCTAACAGTCAAACTCAAAATATTATTTCAAGATATATGGAGAGCTAACATTCAGTGGGACAACTCTATCCCGCAGGATATTAACAAGGAGTGGATCAGCATTCAGCAAGATATTCATGTCATAAGTGAGCTACGTGTTCCGAGATGGCTACACACTCGAGAAAACGATCAAATACAACTACACGGATTCTGCGACGCCAGCACTAAAGCTTACGGCTGCGTTATATACTGTAAGATAACAAACGGCGATCATAACCACATAACGCTCGTAGCTGCAAAAACAAAGTTAGTGCCCCTGGCCAAAATTTGCTCATTACCGCGTCTAGAACTATGTGGTGCAGTTTTATTATCAAAATTAATGCAACAGATCAAGCGTTGCCTTGTAGGTCACAATATCTCTACATTTGGATGGGTAGACTCCATGGTTGTCCTAGGATGGCTCAACGGGGACGCAAACAAATGGAAACCCTTTGTCGCCAATCGAGTGAGACAAGTCACGTCGTCGATGGCGGCTAGCTGTTGGAGATATGTGGCCTCAAAGGAGAACCCAGCGGACTGTGCGAGTCGCGGGCTTAAAGCCTCTCAGCTCAAAGCACATGCTTTGTGGTGGGAAGGGCCTGAATGGCTACGTACCTGCCCCCCGCAAATGGAAAATCAAGAAAGGTTCTCTACAAATATTGACCTAAAGAAAATTAAACAAGTAAATATTACATTAACAACTGAAAATAACATTATCAAGAAGTTATTAGAACAGCAAAGCAGTCTGAGGAAAGTAATACGAATCCTAGCATGGATTACGAGATCAGTGCAAGATGTATAAACAACGGTGTGAAGTTATCTGGTCAGAAATGCATCAATTCAACACTTATTTATATTCTTGCTGTAACGCACATTCTATCAGAATCATATGTGAGGATCAAGTTACCGTCGAGCGTATCAACAAGGCCGGTATAATGACCCTGGGAGACGGCTGTATTATCAAGGGAGAAGGCTATGAAATATTTGCGCACAAAACACAGATCAATGAATTAACGACTAAGCCAGATATTTCGCAAATATACATACCTCCAATTAACAATATAATCAACATATCAATGCCTATCAGTACCTCCTACTGGCATATTAATGTCAGCGATAACTATCAGAAAGATCTACATGACATTGGTAAACAAATAGCAGATATGAAAGCAGAAGATACCAGCACCATAGAGTCAAATCTATCAAGTCACGATTTGCATCAGTACGTAGTGCTGTATCTCGTGGTGGGAACAGGTGTGCTCGCTCTCGCAATATTCGCGTGTCAGCAGCGAGCGCGACACCGCTATGCAGCGTGCTGGGTGCCGCGCGGGCCGCGCACCCGCCTGCCAACGCGCCCGCGCCCGCGCCTGCCCCCTCGCCTGCCCCGTCCTGCGTGCCCGTGGCGGCGCCCCGTCCGCGCTCCGTCCCGACCAACGTCAGCGTCCACTTCACGGCAGCGGCGGCTGCCTCGCAGCCTCCCGCCGACCACATCATTAGCGCCGTAAACAATATTGACAATCAAGTTGTAAAAAGTGCGCGAGTGCTTACTAAAGAAAAGGGGTTCTCCCCTATTGTGTTTTCGCCGGAGTTCAAAATACCGGACGATTAATTTCAGATATCATACAGTGTCAATCAGTTATTATTTTCATTATTAATTAAGTACTTACTAATCATTGGGGCAACATTAGTTTAGAATTTTATTTGTTATCAGTATCACCCTGTCTCATCAACCACAAAGGCGCGTTCATCCACTAACCCCAACTTTCCCGCTCGGGAATATGTACGAGCCACCTCGTACATTGATGAGTAATCATTTATATAATTGTTTCATTGGCCTTTTACATGAAATATTAAATTTGTACAATTGCAATATTTCATCGTTAATCAATAAAATCAGTTCGTTTATAGTCATCAAGCGCGCTATACGTTCTCATCTTCATCAGTATTTAAGCTAATAGTTCATAGTTCAATATATCAGTTTATTATCAGTTATCAGTGACTTTCATTTAAATTCATATCAGTTTATCAGACAATCTGTTACGGGAAACCGTACAACCTGTAAATAATATAATTTTCACATAATCTATATTAAGACTGAACCATTTGAAACTAATGACCTAATAATGCATCTGAAGAAGCATCAATGGGAAACCTTACAAACTAACTCAAACAAATATATTATTGTAAAATCTATCAACTAATTAAAATTACATAATGTGTAAAATAAAAGAGTGATTCCCTCACATTAACATAAAATAAAGTGTCCATGTATAAATACTGATTTCATACATCATGATGTTTGTCCCAACTATACTATTTTGTTTATAAAACACACAAAATAGATTGCTAACATCACAACCTCACAGTTAAAGCATGATTCATGATTAATCCATTTTGTGCTAATTTTGAATTTTAAATTAACTACTTGTAATCATATTTCCTTCATTGTCCATTTATTTACAACTTTTTAATGAAGGCCAAATTAAACACTGTAACCATAAATATTATAGAAGTTTTCGTTTGTGCAAAACGTTCACACCCCCGCCTACACCCCCGCCTACGGCGAAGGAAAAATAAGTTCACTTTCAGTTTATATTCTTAGTTTATATATGCGGGTTTACCGTCGTAAATCGCGCACAAAAGTTCAAAACTAAGCCACAAATTAACGTAAAACAATTCCTTGGATAAAAACACTGGCAAACGGTAACTACATTTTAAACAAAGTACGGTAGAGGCCGAGCCTAGCAAAGGACGGAGCTCAGGCTAGGACGGAGGCGAAGGTGACGAGCAGGGCGCGGGCGGCGGGCCCGGGCCGGCGTCAGCGCGGCGCGGCGGCGGCGCGGCGCAGCTGGCGCACGGCGTGGTACAGCTTCACGGCCGGGCCCAGGCGCAGCCGCGCGCCGCTCACCAGCTCCTCGCGCGAGCACATCACCAGCTCGGCGCCGCGCAGCCCCGCGCCGCGCACGCGCGCGCCCGCGCCCGCGCCCGCCACGGCGCCCGCCACGCGCGCCGCCTCCTCCTGTCATCACAACGGTCAACCATTACCACAATTATATCAATATGTACCTACTTCTTACTCTAAAACGCGTGCGTTGCTGCTAGTGTCAAGTGCCGTATTCACATTAAAATAAGAATGATGTATCCTACATCTAGATAAAACATACTCTTTAATAGATGGGAGATAATGCTAAATTGGAATTGGATAATGCTAGTTTGGAATTAGGGTATTAGGTAAAAGTATATGTATATGTAAAGATGATGTGTGTACCTCGTTCCAGAGCGCGGGGTCGGGCGGCAGGCCGAGGCGCGCCACGTGCTGCATGACGTCGTAGCGCGCGGGCGCGCGCGGCGGCGGGCTGGCCGAGCCCTCGGCGCCCGAGCCGCGCCACACCTTGCCGCCGCCGCTCGACACCGACTCCTCGTCCGATACCTGAATAATGACAGTTGCATTATTATAACCCGATAAGGAAAAATATATAACCCTTTTATAACCCTAAGTATTCAGACATACATTGATCCTAGTTACTTGTTCGACTCGCTTGTGCTTTGGTGGTCTGCCGCGCGTCCTGTAAACGCAATAATGAATGAGTTAATATTAATACAATTAGCTACACAAACGGGTAGTATAAAGTTACCAATTTGCATATTTTACCTGACTACTTCACCAGATGTCGTGCTTACACCAGAAGGCGGTTTTATAGGTTTTGGGATCACTCTGTAAAATACAGTTCATATTAAATGTGAGTAAGTAAAAGTAGAAAAGATTAATAGTTTTTTTTAAGCTGACGGCAAGTCGGTGATATAATTATATAATATACTAACTGCGCCCCGCGGTTTCACCCGCGTTGTACCCGTTCCCGCGGGAATTTCGGGATAAAAAATAGATTATTTTACAATTAATTGAAACGTAAGTTGATGTCATTATTATTTGTTAAAACGGGAACTTGAGTGCGGGGACAGACGCTGTCGCGAGCGCTTCACCCACCTCCTGATGAAGGTCGCCGTATGTGACCGAAACGTGTTGAGGGACAACTCAACAGTAACCACCTCCGCGTACGTAAGTTCCCGTTTTAACAAATAATAATAAAAAATAGATGTTGTCCGATTCTCAGACCTACCCGATATGCACACAAAATTTCATGAGAATCGGTCGAGCCGTTTCAGAGGAGTTCAACCACGCACCCCGTGACACGAGAATTTTATATATTAGATAGTCTAATCTCCCTTACTAATTTCAACTATTCAATTCAGTAGTTTACGTTACAAGATTACCTACCAAAACGTGTATCCACACCGTCACTCGTATGTGTCGTGTGTTTTCGTGGCACGTGATCGTTGGGCATGCGGTGTCGGTGTGAGTGGTACCTGCGGTCCTTGTGCGTGGGCGTGGCGGTGCGGTCGAGGCGCGCGCGCGCGGCGCGGCGCGGGCGGCTGTAGGGGCAGGCGGCGGCGGCGCCGTGCTCCTTGTGTGAGTGGTACCTGCGGTCCTTGTGCGTGGGCGTGGCGGTGCGGTCGAGGCGCGCGCGCGCGGCGCGGCGCGGGCGGCTGTAGGGGCAGGCGGCGGCGGCGCCGTGCTCCTTGTGTGAGTGGTACCTGCGGTCCTTGTGCGTGGGCGTGGCGGTGCGGTCGAGGCGCGCGCGCGCGGCGCGGCGCGGGCGGCTGTAGGGGCAGGCGGCGGCGGCGCCGTGCTCCTTGTGTGAGTGGTACCTGCGGTCCTTGTGCGTGGGCGTGGCGGTGCGGTCGAGGCGCGCGCGCGCGGCGCGGCGCGGGCGGCTGTAGGGGCAGGCGGCGGCGGCGCCGTGCTCCTTGTGTGAGTGGTACCTGCGGTCCTTGTGCGTGGGCGTGGCGGTGCGGTCGAGGCGCGCGCGCGCGGCGCGGCGCGGGCGGCTGTAGGGGCAGGCGGCGGCGGCGCCGTGCTCCTTGTGTGAGTGGTACCTGCGGTCCTTGTGCGTGGGCGTGGCGGTGCGGTCGAGGCGCGCGCGCGCGGCGCGGCGCGGGCGGCTGTAGGGGCAGGCGGCGGCGGCGCCGTGCTCCTTGTGTGAGTGGTACCTGCGGTCCTTGTGCGTGGGCGTGGCGGTGCGGTCGAGGCGCGCGCGCGCGGCGCGGCGCGGGCGGCTGTAGGGGCAGGCGGCGGCGGCGCCGTGCTCCTTGTGTGAGTGGTACCTGCGGTCCTTGTGCGTGGGCGTGGTGGTGCGGTCGAGGCGCGCGCGCGCGGCGCGGCGCGGGCGGCTGTAGGGGCAGGCGGCGGCGGCGCCGTGCTCCTTGTGTGAGTGGTACCTGCGGTCCTTGTGCGTGGGCGTGGCGGTGCGGTCGAGGCGCGCGCGCGCGGCGCGGCGCGGGCGGCTGTAGGGGCAGGCGGCGGCGGCGCCGTGCTCCTTGTGTGAGTGGTACCTGCGGTCCTTGTGCGTGGGCGTGGCGGTGCGGTCGAGGCGCGCGCGCGCGGCGCGGCGCGGGCGGCTGTAGGGGCAGGCGGCGGCGGCGCCGTGCTCCTTGTGTGAGTGGTACCTGCGGTCCTTGTGCGTGGGCGTGGCGGTGCGGTCGAGGCGCGCGCGCGCGGCGCGGCGCGGGCGGCTGTAGGGGCAGGCGGCGGCGGCGCCGTGCTCCTTGTGTGAGTGGTACCTGCGGTCCTTGTGCGTGGGCGTGGCGGTGCGGTCGAGGCGCGCGCGCGCGGCGCGGCGCGGGCGGCTGTAGGGGCAGGCGGCGGCGGCGCCGTGCTCCTTGTGTGAGTGGTACCTGCGGTCCTTGTGCGTGGGCGTGGCGGTGCGGTCGAGGCGCGCGCGCGCGGCGCGGCGCGGGCGGCTGTAGGGGCAGGCGGCGGCGGCGCCGTGCTCCTTGTGTGAGTGGTACCTGCGGTCCTTGTGCGTGGGCGTGGCGGTGCGGTCGAGGCGCGCGCGCGCGGCGCGGCGCGGGCGGCTGTAGGGGCAGGCGGCGGCGGCGCCGTGCTCCTTGTGCGCGCCGCCCAGCGCCGAGCCCAGCCCGCGGCACCCGCCCACGCCGCACGGGCCCGCCACGCTCAGCTCCTCCTCCGCTGGAAACACATGCCACGTTGGAACACGATCCTCAAGCGTTGCCACGGCGCGCGTGAAAGCTTTAGATTGCCAGGTTTTTATAATACAAAAATGTCCTCCTCGTGCCAGCGACAACAGTCATTACAACAAAATAATTATTTACTTGATCGACATTGTTTTAAAATGACAACTGTCATACTAGATACTATATTAGAAAGAGTATAATCAGGTGTGAGTACGTACTGAGCGGCGGCTCGAGCGGGTGTCCCGTCTTGAGGCACCAGCCGACGGGGTGCAGGTCGGGCGAGTCGTCGTCCAGCCAGTAGGCCAGCTCGTCGGGCCAGCCGTCGAAGGCCACGCGCACCTGGTGCCCGCGCACTGCGCTGATCGTCGCCACTCGGATTAAGAACGGTACCTATAAATTTATCAATATCGGTACCTATAAATTTAGTTCCGAAGGCCAGTATTTAATATTAGCTGGCTGTTTCCACATAGGTCATATCCCCTGTCAAAATTTAAAATTCCTTTAGCGGTTTGATCTTGAAAGTTTAACAAACAGAAAGGCATACTTATTTATTTATAATATGGGTTCAATAAATATGCACAAGGGCGTAGGGGTGACGATGCACTGGAGGAGACTCATATAAATTCTTCTTTATGCCATCGACGTGAAGAATAATCTGTACAAAGCACATAAACCAACAAACCCTTTTATCGACGACTTCCAGTTTCATGGCCGGCTTGAACCCCTGCGGCAGTCGTGTTTTGAACGCGCGCGGCGGCGCCGCCACAGAGTTCGTTTCCGACAAGTAATTCTCCCACGAAAACGTGTCTGGGTCCTTGTAAACTGTGTACAAGTATTACAAGTTATATTCACCAGATTGTTATTATTTTCAAGGTTATGGATCAATATATTAAGAAAGTATGAATTAAAGATAAGTTACCAACAAAATTATACTTCTGATGCATTTAAGTACAACAAAACATGGAAATTCTTCGACTTACTAAACAAAATACTTTTATGAAACCAAGAACACAGTTTTATTCCCAAGTAACGTGTCGCTGAGCCAAATACAACAATACTACCAAATATAATGGTGTGACTAATTATTATGTAGATTAACAATGTCATTAGCTTGTTTATCCTTGTGCGCTTGGTTTTAACACACACAGTCTTCGTGTATTTAGATACGAAACTTTTGTCAAAATTAATAAAATATCAATATCCTTGTACATGTACAAGAAATAGAGGTCAGTAAGTTAATCAGTTTTGCCTACGATAATGATTATTCCGCACTTATAGTTCAGTAAGGGTTGCGTGGAGTAGGCAATGAAAACAAGTTCGTCACACGTTAATATTATATTGATTCACTGATTGTCACGGATAAGTATTTCACAAGGAACACCGACAGAGGTTTGCGAGTGACTGCCTAATATGGCAATGTAATAGATCAATATGAATTTATAAACATAGTATCCAATATGGTAGGCACAATACTTTCCTTCCCTTTTTTTTAGAAAAAAGTACAAAAAACATTTTTACAGTAAGTATAACCTTGTATAAAAAGGTAAGTAAAAAGAATTTTAAAATATTAAAGGTACAAAAAGTTTAGTTTAAAAAAATACAATTAAATGTTTAGTATAAAATTAATAAATGGCTAATATTCGAGTAAAACTTGTTTAACAATTAAAATAAGTCATATAGACTAAATACACGATTACATTGAATTAATTAATAAACAAAAAAATGTATTTAATATTAACGAGTACCTTGATTAATAAACTGATACAAAATAAACTTGATTAAATATAAATAAGCTAAGGCACTGCACTTTGCACTTGCACTTCACATACTCTTTATCACTGGACTTGGTACTCGCTCATAGAGCTGCCATCATCAGGCAACGGAATAAGCTGGTACCGCGTGCTGCGGAGCGTCGCGGGCTCGGTGACTGGCCCGCGGACCACGGAGCTCTCGGCGCAGGTGCTCGGTGAACCTCCTTGTACAATATCGCCACATGATGTAGCAGGCGCCGATGATGACCATCGTTATGATGATGCACGTGATGATGTCTAGTTTAACGTGCGTTGTCTCGTGCAGCTGGCTTGTAGTTGCTTGATTTTCTGCGCCGTTCTGCGCGATGATAACTTGTTCGCGGCTTTGCGTTTTTCCCATTTTTTAGTATGTATAGGAAAAGTACTACGTGTTGAAATTCCAAATGATAGACAATGACTAATGAAATATTACGGGGACATAAATCTTACTGTTTGCTTAACAAGGCGTCCAGATCGGGTTCGATAATTATTGTTGTTGCTAGCTGGAACATTTAAGTTGTCATCTGGGACGTCTAGCTTTGTTGAACATTCCATGTCCTTTTTCGGCGGGGTATATCGAGTTTCTGAGTCATTGTGCAACAAGAAAGCTGGTTTCAATCTATCTATTGAAATTATTTTAATATTGCCTGAGATTATTACTTTGAAGTATTTACTGCCTCGCTCTATAACTTCGTAGGGTCCAGAGTAAGGGGTGGTAAGTGGTTTCGTAGTGTGGTCGCAGCGAACAAATACATGTGTAGATGATGATAGAGCTGAATGCACAAAGGTGTTTACTTGTCTGTGGGGCTTTCTTGGAATCGCAGCTAGTTTCTGAATGTTTTTTCGTAAATCCTGTAGAAAACTCTCGTTTCCGGTAAAATTTAGCGTCGTCGGCTCAAAAAAATCTCCCGGAAGTTTCAGTGTAGTACCATATACTAATTCGGCTGCAGATATACCTGTATCGTCGCGTAAGCTTGCTCTTAGACCAAATACTACGGTAGGTAGCTCTTTTACCCAATTCTCGGTATTTCCACGTGACATCAATGCTGATTTTAGCGTTCTGTGCCATCTCTCTATCATACCATTAGCTTGTGGATGGTATGCGGTGGTATGTATTTTCGTAATACCCAAACATTTCGCCAAATTGCTGAATAGACACGATTCAAATTGGCGGCCTTGATCTGTCGTAATTTTGGCAGGACAACCGAATCTTGTAATCCACTGTGTGTACAATGCTTGAGAAACACTTTCAGCTGTAATGTCCTTGAGACATTTAACTTCTGGCCATCCTGTTGCTCGATCTATCATTGTCATTATATATCTATAACCTTGGCAATAGGTTAAAGGTCCTACAAGATCAATATGAATGTGTTCAAAACGGTTGGTGGCAGGAAATGGGCTGAGCGGTGCTGATGTGTGTCGCTGTATTTTGGATTTTTGACAACTAATGCATGCTTTAGTCCATTTGTTGATGTCTTGATTCATATTCTTCCAAAAATATCTATCTGAGATTAATCGTCTTGTAGCACGTGTCCCACTATGACTAATACCGTGTATCGCCTCGAAAGCTGTAACTCGATACTCCTTTGGTAGATAAGGACGAGCGTGTTGTTTTGATATTTCACAATATATTGGTTCTTTGCATTGAGGTTGAATGATAGTTTTGAATTGTAAGTTTTTTGACTTGAGTAATTCCGTTAATTCTGTGTCCTTTTGTTGCGCTATGGATAATGAGGCGTAATCCATAGGTGAAGGTGTATCTATCTGCTCTATTCTAGATAAGGTGTCAGCCACAATGTTCTCTGAGCCTGGAATGTACTTTATATCGGTACAAAATTGGGATATGAAATCAAGGTGGCGAATCCTTCGTGGGGAATCCTTTTCACTAGCCGCTTTCTTATGTAGGGCGTAAACTAGTGGTTTGTGGTCTGTGAAAATAGTGACTTGCTGACCTTCAATCATGTGCCGGAAATGTTTGACTGCCATGTATATTGAAAGTAGTTCTCTGTCGTAGGCACTGTAGTTTTGTTGAGCTTCGCTGAATTTACTTGAGAAGAAAGATAGTGGTTTCCACGTTTGATCTATTTTTTGTTGAAGTACAGCGCCGGCACAAGTGTTGGATGCGTCAGTCATAATAGCTAAGGGTGCTCCGGCAACAGGGTGTGTTAACATTACCGCGTCGCGTAAACTACTTTTACACTTTACAAAGGCTTCTTCTGATTCGGTATTCCAATTTATCTTGGTTTTGTCGTGGCGTTTGGTATTGTGAATATACGAATTCAAAATTGACTGATATCTTGCGGCATGAGGTAGATGGCTTCGGTAGAAGTTTATCATACCTAGAAATCGGCGTAACTGAGCTACTGTTTCGGGTTTGTTATATTCTGTTATAGCTTGGACTCGTTCACTCAGTGGTCGGATACCTTTTTGCGAAACGCGATAACCCAAAAAATCCAATTCTGTTTTACCAAAGTCGCATTTTGCTAGATTGATAGTAACGCCATATTGGTTCAGGCGGGTGAATACGATTTCCAGGTGTACTCGATGCTCAGCTTCTGAATTAGAACATATTATTGCATCGTCCACAAAATTGAAAAGAAAGTCCAATCCTTCAAATACCACGTGAACCATAAACCGTTGGAACGTTTGAGCGGCATTACGTAACCCAAACGTCATTCTTGGAAATTCGAAAAGTCCGAACGGGGTTATGATAGCCGTTTTCTCGATATCCTCCTTCGCGGTCGGGATAAAATGGTACGCTCGTTGTAAATCGATCCGGGAAAATATTTTCTTTCCCGCAAGCATATAGGTGAAATCATGAATGCGAGGGATCGGGTACCTGTCGGGTTTAGTAACGGCGTTTAAGTTGCGGTAATCGCCGCACGGCCTTAATTCACCGTTCTTCTTGGTCACTACGTGCAGTGGACTAGCCCAGCAACTCTTGGAAGGTCGGCATACACCTATCTGCTGCATATACTCGAACTCCTTTTTAGCTTTCATATATTTCTCCGGCGGCAATGGGCGTGCGCGAGCGAAGACAGGTGGTCCGGTAGTCTCGATGTGATGTTGAACGTTATGTTTTGGGGTGTCTTTGTAGCACAAGGGCTTTGTTATATCCGGGAACTCTGATAGTAAGTCATAGTATGGGTTTGTAATGTCTATTGTTTTGATTGTGTCTTGGTTATGACTCACTATAGACCCAATAACGTTCAGATTCGTCACTCCATCAATTAATCTCTGTCCGTTTATATCCACTAATAAATTATGATGTTCGAGGAAATCGGCACCAAGGATGGGTTGTTTCACATCGGCTAGTATAAATGTCCACGAATGAGGTCTACGCAATCTCAGATTTAACACTAAAGTTTTAGTTCCGTAAGTTCGTATTTCACTCCCGTTCGCGGCATAAAGTTTATAACTGTCACATTCACTGTTCGTATACGGTTTCTTAACGGCAGGTAAGACGGACACGTTGGCTCCTGTATCCACCAAGAAGCGTAGGCCACTGTTGAGGTCGGTCACGCAGAGGCGGTGAGAAGGTGAGATGGTGCAGACATCCGCCTTTGACTGCACCGAATCTAGTTTTCCTGGTTCGAGGATTGTTGTGATTTATTATATGCGCACGGCTCTACACACTTCTTAGCTCTTTGTCCGAATCGTTTGTGATAATAACATACACCATTGGTACTTTGCGATCTATTTGGTGTCATGTTACGGCCTCGAGAAATTGAACGGTTCCGATGGTAATTATTGTTGAAATTTCTCCTGAAGGTCGGTCTGGATCTTTGCTCGGCCTGCAATTGCATTACTTGCACGGTAAGTTGTGCAATCTGTGTCTGTAATGTTGCCAGGTCAAACGAAGTAGAGGGTTTATTAGATACTTCAGCTACTTGAAAAGGTCGGGTAGTTTCCATTATCTTATCCGCTATAGCCGCTAAATTTTCCAAATCCTTGACATCGGTTACAGCGAGAACTGCGCGCACTGAAGATGGCAGATGACCTTGCCACATGATGCTTAATGTTTCATCGGGGATTTTACTCCTGGCCAAATCGCGCATGTATCTTAAAAGCTGAGATGGCTTTTGATCTCCAAGGTCAATTTCGCTTAGAAGTTTTTGTAGTTGACGGTTTTCGGATTCTTCGTACACAGCTAATAACCTCGTTTTCAGGGCTTCATATTTTTTGGTTGCAGGTTGTTGTAGCAAAATATCGCTGACCTGCTGAATAACATCCTTCCCCAATTTTGTGACAACTAGGTTGAATTTTGCTTCATCGCTAAGTTTCTGGGGCGTTAGTATGGCCTCGCATTGCACGAACCATAATCGTGCCTGATCGCACCAAAATTCGGGGATTCTTGAAGAAACTGTCACAGTTGCCAGCTCGGAAGTAGCACTTGTAGGGTTTACTGTCGAAGGTTTGCCTTCGGTGGTCATGTTCTTTGCTAGTGATAAGTTCTTGAAAAAAACCAATCACGTCGGGGTCACCACTTTGCCTACGATAATGATTATTCCGCACTTATAGTTCAGTAAGGGTTGCGTGGAGTAGGCAATGAAAACAAGTTCGTCACACGTTAATATTATATTGATTCACTGATTGTCACGGATAAGTATTTCACAAGGAACACCGACAGAGGTTTGCGAGTGACTGCCTAATATGGCAATGTAATAGATCAATATGAATTTATAAACATAGTATCCAATATGGTAGGCACACAGTCAATACCAGAGGACATCATTGTAGTGTACTTTACTTTCAGTTGTAAATAATATGAACAAAATTATTTGGTTAAAAGTGGTTTTATCTCTACATACCTACATACATACATACAAATAAATAAATAAATACTTACTTACTTACTTGGACAAATTCACACACGGTTAATTAGACCCAAAGTAAGCTCTAAGCTTGTGATATGGAATCTAATTAACTGATACTACTACTTATACATACACAAATACTTTATAAGAATATATAATTGACACCCAGACGTCGTCGCCAACAACTATGTCTGCACATATTGTTGACTCCGGGCGGGAATCGAACCCGCAACCCCCGACACAGTAAGCGCTCTCACTGCCACTGTCCCAACGGGCTTGTCAAATAAAATTGAAGTGTC
The DNA here is from genome assembly GCA_951394245.1 of Cyclophora punctaria. Lineage (NCBI taxonomy): Eukaryota > Metazoa > Arthropoda > Insecta > Lepidoptera > Geometridae > Cyclophora > Cyclophora punctaria. Next base: position 429,970 of record OX596172.1, read on the forward strand.
TGTTTGTAATATTAGGGTAACCGCTTTTTACTGAATATATATACTCCATTTTTTAAATATTTGTTTTTAATATAAAAAATAGAGTATAGTTATACACACGATGCATATTCCAAAACAACATTTATTTAAATTTTTGTCTGTCTGTCTGTTTGTTTCGGCTAATCATTGAAATGGCTGGACCGATTTTGGCGGGACTTTCACTGGCAGATAACTGATGTAACGAGGAGTAACTTAGGCTACTATTTACGCCAAATTCCCGCGGGAACGGGTACAACGCGGGGCGCGGCTAGTTTTATAAGAAAGCACTTGAAAAAATATATAAGAAGGACTACTATAAAGTTATATGAGACACAATTCGGAACCGGTTTATAAATGGCAGTAATATTGGTAACCATATGTACAAAAAAAAACTTAAGTAAAATACTACATTTAAGACATGAAAGTGAAATAACTCACAGTTTGGCGGTGTGAGAGGTAGGTTAGCCTTCTCGGCCCATCCGACAGGGTGGATGAGGGGCGAGTTGGGTTCGACCCAGTAGTCGTACATCTCGTCCCAGCTGTCGAAGTTTATGCGCAGCCGGTTGTCCAGCATGTCGGCCACCGTCGCCACGCAGATCAGGTCGTGCTTGCGGTCCTCCGCTTCTAGCTTCATGCCCACGCGGAAGCAGTTCGGCTTGAACACCTAAACAATTGTTTGTACGTTTTAATATCTTGATTTCTTATTTCATTAGGCAAGGTAATGCTATTCTCCTCAATGTTGAAGCCTATGTGACCATGAGGAGAAAAGGCCACTTACTCTTAATAGGTATGTGTTATTATTAGATTCAAATTAGTAGAATACAAACACATACAAATAAACAATAAAATCCATAATTACCGTAGTAGTGACATGTGCGAAGAGTTGCCTGGGCGCGGCGACGACTCGCATCTGTTTCAAGTAGAGCGGCCAGGAGAAGGTGGCCGCATTGAAGTTGGCGGGCGGCTGCAGCGTGCGGCCGTTCTTCTCGCACCAGCCGGGTGGGAAGATGTCCACGCTGTCAGCGTTCACCCAGTAGTCGTACATGTCGGGGTACTCGTCGAAGTGCAGGCGCATGCGGAAGCCCTGCACCTCCGCCACTGACACCACGCAGAACAGCGCCGGGTGCTGCGGGTCGATCGCCTCCATGCGCATCCCCACACGGAACCCGTTGCGCGTGTACGGGAACGGGTTCTTGAACACCTTCCCAGGAGCCGCCCTCGCTTTGCAAACCTCTAGGTACCGCATCCATGAGAAACCGTTCTTCCCGCACATCCAAGGATACTTCTCGTTCTCAATTGTGGTGTCGTCATTTATTTTCACGGCGCTCGTCTCGGACAAGTTATCAATGGAAACGGAATCGTAGTTATCTTTATTGTCTGAAGTAACCTCTGATTCTGGTTGTTTTCTCATTAAAAGTTTTTTGATTCTGTTTCGTTTCTTCATAAGCTCCGCTCTCTCCCTGTCTCTCCTTTTCGCTAGTTGTTTCTCCACTACACTCTGGCACGTGGAGCTGCAGAAGTTGGGCGTGATGAACTCGGCGGCCATGCCGTGGCAGCCGCACCCGTCGCACCGGTACAGGTCCTCCGGGGAGGTGGGTTTCTTGTCGCGACTGTTCCGATCGATTCTTTGTTTTAGGGGCGTTTGATACTTTATACTCCTGTTGATCATTTCCTCCGCATCTGCGCTATCGATCAGGTCGATGAGGCCGAATTCATTAGTTTGGAACTGCAGCATACTGCCTTGTAGTGTTGCTATGCCATTGGTCCACAGCAATCCTGGAGGATCATCCTCAGATGTTTCACTCTCAGATTTAACACGATTGGAGTTACTTTCGTAATTTTCTATGCAGTAGTAAACGGCACCATTATTGCCTTCAGCTCTAACACTGGCTTTCTTGACTTTGTACTCTTCGTTATCGGAATCGCCGACATTTTTAGTTTCCAGATCTTTATCTAACTTTTCATCACAGAACAGTGAAGGCACGCGATGATCGTCGTTGATTTCGCCGTCTAATTCATGTATTTTATCTATGTTGCGCTTTGCTAAAGTTAATTTAATATTTTTATTGGATAAATTGTCGGTGCACAATGAGATACGCCTCTTCAAGTTCGCATTAGCTGTTTTTCGTTCACTGTTATCGGAATTGGACCGTCGCAGTATAGCGGGTGCGGCGATCACCTGGGTTGGCGCATCCATTCTATCTATTATGTTTTTATTAAGTAAGCTTTTAGATTTTTCTGGTATAGCTAATGTAAATGATTTCTCCTGGGTGTGACCACCTTCATCATCTTCTATAGAAACAGTATAGATATCATCATTCATGGATGCATTAGTCTCTGGTATAGACAGGGTGTATTCCCCTTGCTCTCCAGTCGGCTCAGCTCGGGACCCAGGGATAGATATGGTGAATGGTTTGTCAATTTGAGTACCCTGTGGGGAGTCCTTTCCATTGATAGCTTGCAAGACCTTTCCGAGCGGCTGCAGCGGCGGCACCTCGCTGGGCTCTAGTGGGCCAGTGTCCCTCATCACTGTGATGTTGCCCTGGGGGTCATTCTGTATCTGTCCATTGGCTATCTGCAAGTTTATTATAGGCCCCTTTGACGCCATCGTGGCCGGCAGGGTGACAGGCAAGATGAACTTAGTGTTCTGAATCTTTGGCACGTTCATGGGGGTGACAAACAGTTTATTGTTATTTGGAGTGGAGGACTGGTTGTTAGATATGAGGATGGATTGATTTTCCGATATATTTTTAGTGTTTGGTTTTTTAACTGAACCGAGGTAGGCAATGGCTTGTTTGTTGGGGGCACCAGGGGCGATGCTTACCGGTACCACCACCTTGTCACTTGGCTTCGGTTTCTGGATGACGATTGGTTGACTGGCATTCACTGGCGCTAATATGGAAGACTTATTTGGTACAGGAACTTTAGGAGCTATATTAGGTTTGTTATTCACATTTGATAATAAATGTAGGTTTGAATTGCTTGTAACCTGTAATAAATGATTTTTATATTATTATGAGATAGGAATAAATAAACACCTAATATACTTGTTATAGACATAAACTATATTTACAAATACTCATATATGACACACTGTGTCTCTTATACAGCTAAACTTTAATGAATTACACCATAAATAAATTGGCATTAATATGGGAATAAATTTGAAACTAATTAAATTGCAAGTAAATAAATGTTCACACCAACTCTGTCACCACTTAGTATTTTCAACTTTGTCACCCCTAATGAAGATAAATCAACAGTAAAAAGTAAACAAAAGTAAGGTTAACCAAGGACAGAATTGGGGCATTAAGGTATTAAAAACTTACAGGCCTCCTTACAATGATTTGCGGGGGGTTTCCACTTGTACTGGCTTGGCTGATGACCTCTGTGTTGGTGACAGGCTTGAGTCCCGATTGTGTCTGTATGTAAACAACGTGAGGCATGGGCCGGTTCACTCCTCGAAGCTGAATTGAGTTGTTGGTAGAACTCGGAATCTGAACAACTGTCTGGTTGGAACCAACTTGGACTTGAGACACAGGTGTAGAGTTATTCATCTTCATTTGAACCCCAGAGGAGTCGGAAATCTGAAGCTGTGGAGGATTAGACACAGTCAGGTCTGCACTTCCGTCAATACTAGTCGCTCTTGAATTTGATCCCATATGTACATGAAAAATAGAACCCAATGCCTGATTATTATTTTGCAACAAGGGCCCTGTCAATTGGATATTTTGACTACCTGGGATTTGTAATGGTACATTTATTGTCTCTCCAGCCGAGAGCTGGACAGGAACGGTAGTTGTGCCAGAGACTTGTAAGGGCAAACTTACGGGAGCTAGTTGTAATGGAACTGTGCTGGTCGGTCCAGACAACTGCACGGGGACATTTATATTTGAGGTAGAGCCTGGGATCTGCACCGGGACATGCACAGTTGACAACTGAAGTGGGTAGGGCGAATTGTTTGCGTGAATTTTAACAGGGGTTATAGACTGCGTAACTAAATTGTGAGTAATGGACATGGAGTTCTGGGGCGCCTGCACCGAGGACACAATCATGCTGCTTGATATTGGAGCCTGAAACAAAAATAATATTAGTCAGGTCAAGGCCTTGTAACTTATCTCATAAAATTTGTAATTGGCCAGTAGTTTCCACTTACGCGTAATGTATTCAACAACGCATTATTCTGTGCGCTGCTCTGTTGAGAATTATTAGTTACAGATGTGTTCACAGACTTCAATAATCTTTTTTTCAATATTTCCGATTTAGATCCATCAAAGTTTTGAAGTGAATTGCACTGCTGTTTATCCATTTCTTGAATACGAATAGTATATTGGCGAGTACATTACATACACGCGGTTATCTTTTGCAATACATAATTGAAGTCCTGCAATGCATTTAAAAATAAAAATAACATCGTGAAAACATTCAACGCAACATTGCCTCGTAATGATATAGGTACATATTTTTAGATTTAATAAGTTTGCAAGTAAAAATATTTCTAATAAATTCGTGACAACTTAACCGTATCACTGCATAGATATATGAAGTGGCTAAAATTTGGATAATTAGAATTTTCTTTTGCGAATTTGCACTTCATATCAATTTGTGCAGCTACTTTTACAAAATCACAACCATAAAATAAAAAGTTCAGGAAACACTATTTATGAAGTTAACTGAGCAGCAATAATATTTACCTTATACAATGCGTATTCGTGCATTATTTTGATAGTATTTTAACATCGTGAATGTGCTTGAAATCCCACAAGAAAAATAATTTTGGACCGATACGACGACGATATTTACTTGCCCAGTACAACTGGTAATAAAACTGACAACATTGCCAAATTATTACGAATTATTTTAGGTTGGTACTACCGAAATTATCCACCAATAAAAAAAAAGGATTCCCATGACGAAGCTTTCGCGCCCCGCACATGATTATTCAGCAAGGAAAAGAAAAATCAAAGTCAAGATTAAACTTTTATTATGTAAACTTTAGAAGAAAATATTCTACGAAATATTAGTATTTAATTTATAACTTGAACAAAGGAAATTTTACATCAAGGTTCGAGTAGCGTCTATTGGTTTAAAAATATTGATGTTAAACCAATATATTGTGATTAAATAAATTTTAGATTACTTAATGATTTTTTTAAACAGGAAATCCATTAGCTTGCTTACTACGCTAACAGTTATGAGTTAAATATACATGTAAAACTATATTATGGTCATTATTTAACCATTTTGCAATAAAAATAATAAATCAATCATACGAGTTCACAAAGGAAACGGATATGTCACTCACTACTTACTACTATTACCGTTTCCGTTGCAATGTGGTCAACCCAAATTCCTATTTATCGTTTTTCTAGAACAAACTATGGTTTGTTTTGATGTAATTGTTGCTTATGTGATATAGAAGTGAATATAAGATTAATCTTAAGATTTAAATCGAATAATATGATCGATATTTTGAATTTGCTTAGAGCTTGTCCAGAAAGGACGAATTCGCCGCGATTATCTCGCGCGTATTACGCGCGATCGTTGCGTCCACAAGGTGCGTACGGTCGGCCAAGAAAGTGGTCTACCACTTTTGACAAAAGTTTCTGCGAGATGTAACGATCGCTAAGGTTGACTTTTCTATGCACAATTATGTTATGACGTTTTGTCTGTTATCTGAGATGCCTGACATTTGACATCATTGGGTGACTTAGTTGGACCTCTAATAATAAATGAAAATTGACCTTGTTGTTTCATGACGTTCAAATGAATCTCAACCGTAGGGTGGTAGACCACATTTTTGTCTGACTGTACCAACGCGCGAGCAGCGAGGGAAAGCAGTCAAAATTTTGGTGCTCCATTTCCCTCAATACGTGCACTCGTTCTAAAGTTCGCGCGTTAACAGTTAAGACCTTGTCCAGAAAGGGCGAATTCGCCGCGAATCGTTTCGCGCGAATTCATACGCGCGTAGTTGAGATACTAGACATCAATACATCGCGTCCACAAGCATAGCGCGAATTCAAAATACGCGCGTAAATCTCGTGCACTACGCCAGACTCTCGACTCGCGCTTCATTCGCGCGTATTGCGCGCGAGTCGAGATACTAGAGGCGCCTTGTTGCGTCCAGTTGACGCGCGAACTCTAGAGCGAATTCCTCCCCAAATGCTGAATTCCTTCCCAAATGCTCGCGCGTTGGTACGCACCTTGTGGACGCAACGGTCGCGCGCAATACGCGCGAGAGAATCGCGGCGAATTCGTCAATTCTTTCTGGACAAGCTCTAACTGGACGTACCAAGGCGTCCGATCTAGACTCGCGCGCAATACGCGCGAATCAAGCGCGAGTCGAATCGAGAGTCTGGCGTACTGACTGGCACGCGATTTATGCGTGTATTTTGAGTTCGCGCAATGCTTGTGGACGCGATGTCTAGTATCTCACTAACGCGCGAATAATTTCGCGGCAAATTCGCCCTTTCTGGACAAGGCTTTAGCACGTGTATGTATACACCATTAATTGGATGAGTTGAGAAATTGTGGTTTGATTGAACATTGAAGGTTCAATTCGATCTTGCAAATTGCTTACTCAATTCAATTTTTGTTTGATGGCTTCTGCTGACATTACGTCGCAAGCAAATAGCCGCGTACCCACCTAGCGCACAGGCCCGCGAGCCGTGGCTCGCGAGCCAGCCTCAGTAGTTTTGTTCAATTTACACGAGGCCGCCTCGCGAGGCAGGCTGAGCCATCATAAGTCGTGTATATTCAGCTGCAGCTATTTTCCTAGCTTCGCGCGCGAGCCAAAACATAACCGTACCCACCCAGCGCACAGCGACGAGCATGGCTCGCGAGCCAAATGCTCGGCTGGTGTGGACGTGCCTCGGGCTGCCTCGGGCGCGCGTTTGCTTGGCCGAGCACGGCTCGGCCCCGAGCCATCTGTTGTCGGTAAACTTGACGCGCTCAAAGGTGCCTCGGTGAGCGCTGTGTGTTAGGTGGGTACGGTTATGTTTTGGTTCGCGCGCGAAGCTAGGAAAATAGCTGCAGCTGAATATACACGACTTATGATGGCTGGCTCGCGAGCCATGGCTCGCGAGCCCGTGCGCTAGGTGGGTACGCGGCTAATTGCTTATAATTATAGTCTGTAAAATTTTGGGCCTAATGAATGTCATCCGTGGATATGTCATCTTAATGTCTGTCACTTCTGTCATCTACGATTGTCATCACAACACAACCATTGTCATGGAATTAGCTTGAATGAACAAGCAGATTTGTCATTCATTCAATCGAGTTGTTGACTTTGTTGTTTTAAATAATCGCATTGCAAAACATTAAAGTTTTTTATAATAAATCCCCATAGTTGTTGAGCTAATTGAACTACTGTTAACTGGAACGTAGGTTTGTGGTCTTCATAATTGTAAATATATATGTATAATGCTTGATAATCACATTTATTGTCAATAAAAGCGGCTAACTTCGCTACTGCGTACGTAGTTTTTTGTGACCTACGGATATTGTACAATCATAATTTCGTAAAACACTACATTTTCCTGCATTATACACTACACATTTAGTTTATAGTGTAAATTTCAGTTTGACTATGTTCTAAAACACGCAACAATAGCGCACAACTCGCATACGCAGGTTTGCAATAAGCAGGTTTGTGTACTTGGTAATAGTTGGTCAATGTATGATCTAAATAAACTTTATGTTTTCTCTGATCATCATATAAGATATGAAGTAACTAAATTCAAATTGAATAGTGGCTAACCGTAGGGTACGAGTTTTTAGACCGCCTAGAAATTAATAAATATGTACTGAATTTTCTTATGTATGAGTCACAATATTAGTTACTAGCAGCACCCGCGGTTTTACCCGCGTTGTGCTCGTTCCCGTGGGAGTTTTGGGATGAAAAACAGTCTATTACCTTCCTGTCGAATGTGAATCCATTACAAAAAGAAATATTCAAATTTGATTGTTAGTTTTTGTGAAAAAATATCAAGTCAATATATAATAAATGCACACTTCAGAATTAATAGAAAGGAAGGTTTATCTATGTTGGAGCTACCACTAATTTAAAACCTGGCACAAACCACTAATGTTCCTATACCTTATCACTTATTGTCCGTCTAAATATGTGGTATAATTTTCTAGATTTCCATTGAATGGTTGTCAATGGTGGAAGATGAGCAGTCAGCACCAGTACATATCTGTTAATAACACTCCGAGCTCCAGAATCGGCGACATTGAGCACATAAGTATGTTTACAATCACATTATATAAATATATTTCTTGTCAGATATTTTTGATTTTGTTGACATGTTTTTGATTCATATTTATTGAGGAACTATCATTATGTACAGGTCACCTCTCCGAGCACATAGGTTCGTTGTGCCTATCCTCGGAGTACTCTGATGTCACCCTTGTGGTGGAGGGGCAGAGGATCCCCGCCCATAAAGTTATCCTCGCCGCTAGCAGTGATTACTTCAGGGCTCTGCTCTATGGAGGCATGAGGGAGGCTAGTCAGGTACATTAAGATTTTAAATGAAACCTTTTGCAATATCACAGCTGTCAATATTTCTTTAGTTAATTTATTATTGTAATTATACTATACTAAAAATTTTAATTAGATTCCAGATTTGACAATTTCAGTGTTGCAACATTATGACAAATACTAAATAGTGACGTTGCGAAATTATTCGATATGGAAATGGAATATTTCCGGATCGATTCTTCTCGTTTATAATTTTACTCTCGTAAACTAAGTATATCAGGAAATTAAATATTTCTGAACCGATAATTTAGTTTTGACGATTAATTAACGATCTGAGACTTTTCTTTTATAATTGTGTGTGAAATAAATAAAAAAATTTGATCTTGAAGGAACATGACAAATAAAACAGAAAAAAAACGTTGTTTGTTTTGGTTAATGTGCTAGACTGTTCATTCCAAGTAAGGTGTCAAAAAATATCTAGTTTAATAATAAGTAAAAAACAATGAGAAAATACATCGGATACATCTCGGATACAAAATATCGATTCGCAATGAAATAAGATATTCGTATCACTACACTACACTAATAAATGTGGTATCATTATTTCACAAAATGACAGTAGCTAATGTCAAATCTGGAATCTAATAAAAATTCCGAGTATAGCTGTCCCGTGCGGCGGTTCCACCCGCGACCCAATAGATGGCGCTAGTGTGAATCTAAACCATCCAGGGTGCCACGCATACAATTAAATTTATTCAAATCGGTCCAGCCGTTTAGGAGGAGTTCAGTGACATGCACACATACAGTAGAATTATGTATATAAAGATATTTTGTTATAATTGTATTTTAATTTTAATTTAAATATTTATAAGTTTTTTGATTGTTTCAGGCTGAAGTTGAACTCCAAGCTCCATTGCAAGCTTTCAAAGCTTTGCTTCGCTATGTTTACTCAGGTAACTCTTAAATTTGTTATTATGTAGTCTGTCAGTGTGCACACCTCTCATCTTCCTCACTATACTCCTATTTCCAGTGATAGAGACCTTTGCTGCAGTAAAAAAATAAAGATTAATATAATTTACAAACGGGGAACATTAATTTGTTTAATTGATTCCAATAAACAAAATTTGTTGTAAAGTCGGAGGAAAATGTTTGTTATCCTATGCACTACAACAGCGACCTCTGACGTCTGTTGATCTCTGTTGACCTCTGTTGATGACCTCCCATTTTACCCCAAGGTCACATGGGTCTCTCCATGCTGCGTGAAGACACGGTCCTGGACATGCTGGGCCTGGCACACCAGTTCAACTTCCAAGAGCTGGAGACTGCCATATCGGACTACTTGCGTCAAGTGTTAGCACTGAGGAATGTCTGCTCGGTCCTTGATGCTGCTAGGTACGGAGTTAAGACTAGTTAAATTCTTTAGACAGCGATAAAGTGACCACATTCTTTTTATGAAGGTGGGAAATGCGTTTATGCATCCCAGCTTCCAGTTCTCAGCAAGGAGGCGCAAATACCAACTAAAACCAGCACCGTAGCAGCACGCCAGGCCTAAACTATGTATATATTTTTACTGCCAGAAGTAGGTATATGCAGTTGAAAATCCTGTTCGAAAAATGTATGACATTATTCTTTAAATAGATGATTTAAGTGTTTGTTTAAAACCACATTTGATATCACGTGATTGTATTTTGGTTGACTGTATCTTAACCACATTTTTAAATTTACTTTTATTAAATGTATTGTTACAGACTTTATGGTTTGGATGCCCTTATGGACTACTGCTACAACTTCTTAGATAGGAATGCTACAGAAGTCCTTCAACATGACTCATTTCTGCAGCTGTCAGTGGTAAGAAATATAACACATACTCAGCATACTAATGTACGGTCCCATAGCACGAAGAACTCTATTTAGCTTTGCTCTATTTCTCTTTAATTAGTAAACATTAGTAAACAAATGTCCGTTTCACTGGCCGCTAACACATTGGGAGAGAGACAGTAATAATATTGTGTACTAGTGAAAGAGACAAATAGATAAAGTATTGTACGAAATCCTGTCTGCTCCGCGATCGTACTTGGCTTGACAAAGTGTCATATATCTATACTAATATTATAAAGAGGAAAGGTTTGATTTTTTGTTTGTTTGTTTGTTTGTTTCGAATAGGCTCTGAAACTACTGCACCGAATTAAAAAATTCTTTCACCATTCGAAAGCTACACTATCCCTGAGTGACATAGGCTATATTTATTCCCGAAATTCCCACGGGAACGGGCACAACGCGGGTATATGTAACCCAAGGTATGAAAAACATGCCTAAAAAAATTGGTTATTGGCGTGCGCTACTAAATCTATTGATGATACACAAAAACAATGTTCTACACAATCAAAGTACATATCATTGCGAACAAATAAGTTCGCGAGGGCATATGTCTAACTATTATAGTTAAGACACAATAACCGTTTTAAGTTAAAATTAATTAGTTAAAAAAGGAGTGTAATTTTAAGTTGATGATATTCATATGATGATATGAATCTACATCAAAATAAATGGCTCTACAATCAAGGTTAATTATGTTTCTTTGTGTACCTCTTTAAATTATTAAAATCGGAGAGTTAGTTTCAGAGTTATGATGAGAAATATCACTACATAGTATAAAATAAAGTCGTCTCTGTTTCGTGTCTGTTTGTCTGTATGCTTAAATCTTTAAAATTACGCAACGGATTTTGATGCGGTTTTTTTGTAATAGGTAGAGTGATTCAAGAGGAAGGTTTTTATGTAAAAAAATTCCCAAAATTCCCACGGGAACGGCCACAACGCGGGTAAAACCGCGGGGCGCTGCTTACAAAATAGTAATGCTCGATGGCGGGTCTCTTATGGCTACTTACTGTTTCGTGCGGTCAAAGCGCGCGGGGATATAGGTACCTACCTACGAACTACGAACGACGAAGACGTGCTATGTAGGTATTATCCCGAATTCTTCCTCACATGAAATCTTGATTGTGTATACATATATACTCGCGCGAGACATGTAATATTTTATCCCCAATTTCCCACTTGAAATTTTGATTGTGTATATTCCTGCGGGAGACACGCAATGTTTTATCCCGATTTCATGTTTCTTTGTGTACCTCTTTAAATTATTAAAATCGGACAGTTAGTTTCAGAGTTATGATGAGAAATATCACTACATAGTATAAAATAAAGTCGTCTCTGTTTCGTGTCTGTTTGTCTGTATGCTTAAATCTTTAAAATTACGCAACGGATTCTGATGCGGTTTTTTTGTAATAGGTAGAGTGATTCAAGAGGAAGGTTTTTATGTAAAAAAAATCCCGAAATTCCCACGGGAACGGCCACAACGCGGGTAAAACCGCGGGGCGCTGCTTACAAAATAGTAATGCTCGATGGCGGGTCTCTTATGGCTACTTACTGTTTCGTACGGTCAAAGCGCGCGGGGATATAGGTACCTACCTACGAACTACGAACGACGAAGACGTGCTATGTAGGTATTATCCCGAATTCTTCCTCACATGAAACCTTGATTGTGTATACATATATACTCGCGGGAGACATGTAATATTTTATCCCCAATTTCCCACTTGAAATTTTGATTGTGTATATTCCTGCGGGAGACACGCAATGTTTTATCCCGATTTTCCTACATGAAATCTTGATTACCCGAAGCGAAGCGAGGGCGGGTCGCTAGTTTACTTATATGTATTATCCTTGATACTGTAGGAAGCCTTGCAAGGTCTACTGGAGCGCGACTCGTTCTTCGCGCCCGAAGTAGACATATTCAAGGCGGTGTGCAACTGGTTCAATGCCAACCAGGTCTGGGTTAAGTCGGAGAGCGGCCAGGCTCAGGTGGTGAGTAGATACGATGTTACTATATCATTAGAATTTTATAATAAGTTGTGAACCTCAGGTTTTTTAAGTAGACAAAAAGCAAAGTTCTCTGAGCCCACGTGTCTAAACTTTCGCGATGAACTGAAGTTTTAGATTAATAGGATACATTTATTTGTTCTCTTATATTTATTTGACATGTTGGCCATTAGCCTACTCGAAATGAATGATGAAATTGTTCCCATTCTAGGAGAAGATCCTAAAGTGCGTCCGTTTGACACTGATGAGCCTGGAAGAGCTGCTGACCGTGGTGCGTCCGTTCGCGCTCGTCACGCCCGACATGCTGCTCGACGCCATCCAGGAGAAGACGCAGACCAAGAGCACCGACCTGAGGCACCGCGGGTTGCTCAGTGAGTATGATCTTGGATATTGTGTCGGATACGATCAGATCACGCTTATACTCAACATAAGGCAGTGGTCCCACCGGCGACGATGAACGAGAAACGAGTACAACTAGAAACTACAAACGAGTTGGCGATCAGCGGGAAGCGAGTGTGTAGTTTCGATAGTTTTATCGCCGGGCTGTAAGCGAGTGTGCAAGTGCGACGAGCGATTATTCGCGCTGCTCACCAGCGGTAACTCAGTCCTGTGCAAACCCGCTACTGTCCGCTTTCAATGCCGCACTGTAAATAAATGATCATGCGAGCGAGCATCGCCAAACGAGTATCGACAAAACTAGTTAAGTTAGTCGTCGCCAGCAGTTGGTCAGCGAGCAACTTTTTATATATGCATTTCTTTCGTTTACACGGAATGTACATTTATTGTGCGTTTCTTGAGAAGGAAATCGCTATATTCGATAGTTAGTCGTTTTCTTTCCCGCAGTGGGACCACTGCCTAAGCTCAGATAATGTAAAGAAATTATACTGTGCAATGCTCATCAACCGATAATAGTCAAATATTTTTGTCCTATATAATAATAGTGCATATTGTTCTATGTGTATAGTCGTCTGATTTCTTGAATTAATCTCTAGCTTCTTGAGTGAAATTAATCAAGCGGCAACTTTATAAAATGGAACCTGTCTGTGTCAGTCCCTGAAGAGAACGTGGCGACGCCGAAGCGCGGCGCGCGCGTGATCTCGGGCGACATGCGGTCGGCGCTGCTGGACGGCGACACGGAGACGTACGACATGGAGCGCGGCTACACGCGCCACACCATCAGCGACGCGGCCGACAACCAGGGCATCCTCGTGCGCCTCGCCACCACCACCATCATCAACCACCTGCGCCTGCTGCTCTGGGACCGCGACAACAGGTACTCCTCGCCACCACCACCATCATCAACCACCTGCGCCTGCTGCTCTGGGACCGCGACAACAGGTACTCCTCGCCACCACCACCATCATCAACCACCTGCGCCTGCTGCTCTGGGACCGCGACAACAGGTACTCCTCGCCACCACCACCATCATCAACCACCTGCGCCTGCTGCTCTGGGACCGCGACAACAGGTACTCCTCGCCACCACCACCATCATCAACCACCTGCGCCTGCTGCTCTGGGACCGCGACAACAGGTACTCCTCGCCACCACCACCATCATCAACCACCTGCGCCTGCTGCTCTGGGACCGCGACAACAGGTACTCCTCGCCACCACCACCACGACCGACTCGCTCTCTACTTGGATTCGAAGCCGACAGGATTTAATAGCTGACCGTTTCTGTGCGACTCGATGTCTAGTTAGATGAAACGCTGATAGGGCAGGGCAACTGAGCGTTTTCGAGCTTTGAAAGGTCATCATCGATAATCGCTTATCTAATGTTCCGGTACTCGACTAGCACCGCCACGCTCAAGCGGCAAGAGTGGGCGACGGGTGTCGCGCCGTCCTTCCGCGGCGCAAGTGTGATAGAGATAAAAGTTCTCCATAGGAGTAGAAAAATACCGACAAATGACAAAAACGAACCTCTGTTTTATAATACAAATGTCATGTGCCCGCAGGTCGTACGCGTACTACATAGAAGTGTCGGTGGATCAGAAGGACTGGGTGCGCGTCATCGACCACAGCAACTACTTCTGCCGCTCGTGGCAGAACCTGTACTTCGAGCCGCGCGTCGTGCAGTACATCAAGCTGGTCGGCACTAGCAACACCGTTAATAAGGTATGCTATTGATATTTCAGTTGAGTTTGTCAGACCAAACAATGTCAGGGCCGGGGGCTGACAGTAATACGACAAAGTATGCAAAATTACAACCTGCGTCTTGTGCATAATATATGGTCACATGCCAACATTTAGATTACTCGAAATTACACCTTATTATGGTTATTTTCACTCACTTACGTCATGGTCAGGGGCGTAGCTACCGCCGTATCTGCCGTATCAATTATACAGGGCCCCCGGGCCACGGGGGCCCCCAAAGTGTGTAAGGAAAAAGAAATAAAAACTTCCCAATTTATTTTATTTTACAAATGACAAAATTCTATAAAGCAATTACTTTAGAAAAACTAAAATCATCATCAGCCTTAAATGATTTAATAAATCAGTTTGCCGAAAAAAAGGCAAGGGAATGAATATTTAAAATTTGATTTTTATTTGTAAAATGGTTAAATTATGTTATGATAAATAAATATTTCTTTTCACAATATTTTTTTTTCTTTTGTGAAAAATCTTTACCCCCAAACAATATAAGGGCCCCCAAACATTTTTTTATACGGGGTCCCGCCAATGCACGCTACGCCACTGGTCATGGTGCATGCATATGCAACAGAAGTGGCATCATTATATCTCATCATTGACTCTTGGTAGTACTTTATCTAAACTTTTTATTTGATTAGTTTGAGTTGAATAAAATAATGTTGGAAATGTGTCGCACGCGTCAGGTATTCCACGCCGTAGCGCTGGAGGCGATGCACACTACGCGCGTGCCGCCGCTGAGCGGCGGGCTGGTGCGGCCGCTGCACAACGTGGCCACGGTGGAGCTGAGCGCCGTGGTGATCGAGGGCATCAGCCGCAGCCGCAACGCGCTGCTCAACGGGGACACGGAGCACTACGACTGGGAGCAGGGCTACACGTGCCACCAGCTCGGCTCCGGCGCCATCGTGGTGCAGCTCGCGCAGCCCTACCTGCTGGCCTCGCTGCGGCTGCTGCTCTGGGACTGCGACTACCGGCACTACTCGTACTACGTCGAGACCTCCTTGAACTATTGGGATTGGGAAATGGTCTGCGATCGGACTAGGGATCACTGCAGGTAACATAGCTGTTCATTAGATAATTAACTGATATAAATATACCTAGTTAATGTATACAAACTACTAACAAACACTATACAAACTAGTAACAAGTTAAATTAGCTATTGCAATATATTTCCTTCAGGATATTTACTTTGGTGACTTTCATATGTTACTTCTTTATAGGTCGTGGCAGGTGATATATTTCACGCCCAGACCCGTGTCCATCATTCGAATCGTGGGCACCAACAATTCGGTTAATGAGGTAAGGTTCATCTACTTCATTATCCCTTTACTTAAAATAAATGCGATTGAGTTGAATTTTTGAGTACAGATTAGACCTTGAGGACGGACATAATTAATACACTGAATTTGTCACGGGAAAGGTTACGCAGCGGCTGATAGCGCGGGGATTAGTTAACACAAAGAGTAGGAGTAGAGGTGTTAAGGTGTGTTGGTGTGTTTGCAGGTGTTCCACTTGGTGCACCTGGAGTGCCCGGCGCAGGTGGAGGACGCGCGCGACGACCCCGCCGCCAAGAAGCAGCGCCCGCTCGCCGACAACAGGCTCAACCCGACCAACGGTCCGTAACTAACACAACCGAATTAACAGTACCCGAGACTACATTTAGTGATGTTATGAACTGCAACCGAGGTTGTTATTCCATCGGAACCAGAGTTCGGAGTCGGAGGTGTAATGTCAATCGCTTTTCAAAATTATATACGGACCTCCTGTAATGCCTCTAATATATTCCCGTAATACTGCTAATTTTGGAGCCATTTATAAATATTTTTTTCTTAGGTGCTACGGTGGCAACGGGGGCGAGTACAGATGAACCCGCGGCTGGGGCAGCGGGGGGCGCGGCGGGCGCGGGGGCCGCGGGGGGCGCGGAGCCGCGCGCGGGCTCGCCGCCGCCCGCAGAGACCGCCACGGAGGCGGCCGAGCGGTACGACGACTGACACTACATGCAGCTTGTATCGACTACACACGACAAATCCAATATTCCATTTTAATCGTTGAAATTCTTTACACTGAATTAATCGATGCGATTTGGAAATGCGGTTCCTTTGAGAAGGAATCCTTGGGACACGCGAACTATTAACGTAATCGAGTATGCGCCCCTTTGTATCTGTTTGAAAACTATATCTCATAATGGATGTGAAGCTTTCTCTAGAATAGTCTGTAGGTATGTAATGTGATATTCAAATTGCTTCAATTTATCAGACAACTGTATCACCTTTTTATCGACTGGATATTTGCCATAATAATAATGCTCATTGAATAACAACTTATTAAATAAAGGGTATATTTTAGTGCTATTTAACAATTTCAACATTTACATAATTTTTCAAAATATAAATGGAAATTTTGTTAGGGGATTGTAAGTGTGATTCCACGTTTTCTGTTTCATTCTAGTTCTTATGGGGAAAAATAACTTCATGTACTTATTTGGTTAAAATATTTACTTGTATGTTTCCATATTTCCAGTAGGTATTTCATGTAGACTTTTTAACACCGTCAGCCCTTAAAGCTTTAATTGTAGGAGATTTTTAATAAAATTATATCCAGTTATTTAGTATATAAGCCTGTTTCTAGTCTTTCTTGCGGTATATGCTTATTGAAATAATAGATTTCATGTTTAACACATTTGTAATAAGGGCGCTTATATACTTATGCATTATTTAATATGCTGTGCTTGATGTTTAACAATGATTTTACAATATTAATGTAATTTAACAGCATGTAACATCATTTTGTATAGTAGAAACCATTATTTCGTGAAGTAGTGGCATGTGGAGTAGGAACATAAAAATATTTTGAACTTTACATATCGCTGTAACTATTCCAATAGATGCGCCATTATTATTTTAACATTATGATACTGAAATCGTAGATGTAAGATTATCTGTTGGAATCCTTTACTACCTATTATTTTATTTAAGACATCGATGTTTAGTTTCGTATATTTGTCTATATAAGTTCATTTGGGGATATTCATTTAGGACATTTTTATGAATCGGGAAGTTTTTATTAAAAGTGTATGTCTACTTTATGATAATATTTAATCAGAATTATTAATGAATGAATGTTAATTATGTGGCACCATTTTTTGTTATTAGTACTGTTTAATATTTGTCAATTTCTGGAATGGTTCGTTAATAATGTATTATGTACTTTCATATTTATTTCAACTTCAATACCAACTAAGACAAAGTAGACCCTGTCCATTATTTGTAACACAAGCATCATTTTGTATTGTATTTTTATTACTTGATTTTCCACATTGGACAGAGTTTGGATCTGTGATAAAATTGGTTTGCAATGTGTTATGTATGATATATTATTATAAAATATATTTTACGTTGTAAGGACAGTTTAGGTAAGGCAGTTAATGAGCTTTCATATGTTTTAATTAATAAAAGTAATATTATGTATTATCCTTGTTTTATTTGATCATTTATATGAGTTATCACTTATCACAGTAGTTTAACAATTAGATGCAACATACTTGTTTATAATACCTTCAATACTAGTAAAATACTGGGGGCCATTTTGTAAATTAGTTGTCTCATTGTATCTCTATAAAATAGTAGACACATGGTATACTGCTGGGAACCAAATGTGCCAGATTATTCTACCATCTACCAATTGAGAATCAAAGTTGAAATGGACCCCCAGTTCAAATAACTAAGTGACTTTAGGTCCTCTTTCAGTGATTGCAGCTCTACTTCTTCTAAACAATTGTTCAGGTTTCACAAGTTCTGGGTTGTTTTCATCTGCATAGTCATCCAGCCTCTTTCTTATGAGTTCCTTTAGCCGGTCTACTGTGTCTCCACTTTTCAAAGCCGAGATTCCAATGATATCCTCAAAAGTAATCACTTTCTCTGGCCTTATATCTTCAGGCAGTGTTTGAATAACAGCATCAATATTTTGAAATGATTCCTTAATTTTTTGAAATGTTTCTTGTGATCCATCTAAGTCCATTTTATTGATGGCCAGAATTGCTGGCTTTTCTAAAAGCTCAGGGTCATACAACTCCAGTTCTTTGTTAAGTAGTAGAACTGTTTCCAAGCAAGATCTCATGGGGTATTGAGGACTTAATTGGAAGCCTTTAACATCAGCAATGAACAGCAAGAGTTTCGTTCTTTCTACATGTTTTAAAAATTTGTGCCCTAATCCTACATTTATGTGTGCCCCTTCTATGAGGCCAGGGAGATCAGCAATAGAAATGTGACGCTTGTCCTCAAAAACCATAACACCTTTATTAGGTTTGATAGTTGTGAATGGATAGTTTGCTATTCTAGGCTTAGCTCTCGATATAGCCTTCAGTAGGGAGCTTTTGCCAGCGTTCGGAAAGCCCACCAGGCCAACATCTGCAATTAATTTCAGATCTAATCTGATATGGTGTGTCTGTCCATAATGACCGAGGAATTGGTTTTGGGGAGTACCTCCAGGACCACCCCTGGCCAATAAAACAATTTCGTCTTCTTTGTCGATCGAGCCAAGAACTTTTCCCTCTTCAGAATAAACGGTAACACCAAGCGGGACTTCTAGTTTGACGTCAGCTCCCGGTGCTCCTACAATTTTAGTTTTTCTACTATCTTCCCCGTGCCCGGCGTTGATAGTTTTACCACGGAACTTGCCCATAACTGATCTGAGGTTAGCATTTTCTCTCCCGATGCAGTAGACGCAGCCGCCTTGCCCTCCTAGTCCTCCAAACTTAGGGAGTCCCGTTCCACCGGTCCCTCCTTTGATATGTAGTCTCACTGAATCAATGAACTTAGACCGAAGATAGTTCCGTGGCTTTTTCAGCTCTTTAGCAAATAGTGTACGTAAAATGAAAACCATGTTTCGGTCGAAAACGTGCACTTATCTTTCATTAATGTTATTAGTATTTTTAGTTTTAGGTTAAGTATCATACAATAATACAACGCTATTTAATTAATATTTAGTACATATTTCCTTTTCAAGAAATTGAAATTAATTAAATGAATATGAATGAATGACTGAAATGAAATTAACTACACATACATTTCGCATGGTACTGTCAATGTCAAAACAAAACAGCTGATTATATTATAAAGCTGTGATAAAAAGTAAAAACAATGAAATTGAACCAATAACGTGACCAATAACCCATCGACTGTTTATGAAAATAGGAATCACAAATTCTATTGGCCAAAATATGCTATATTGACGTTGACATTGATAAAATGATAACCAACCGCTTCGCCCGTCCGTCCTCCATCTCACTCACATTCTTACGATAAAATAATGTAAACAAACGCTTTACAGTGAAGAGAAATTAAAATTAATTTGGTAAATTAAGAAAAATATGAATATAAAGATAACTCTATTGGTATTACTCTGTATTAAGATCGCAATAATATCAGGAAGCGATGGCGACAGATCTCCATTTTATCAAAAGTGTTTGAGAATTTGTACGCAACATAATTGCTCAAAAGGTAGGTGTAGTCCGTTCTTTTTAAGTTTAGAATACTTTATGTAATTTAATTCCAATACTCTTTAAATCTGTCAAAACTTCCCAGATGGAGGGTTCATTGATAACGCAGTACTGCAGCAAGATATTTGGTCTAAAGTATTGCTATGGAGTTGTCCTGACGAGTGCGAGTATCATTGCATGTGGAAGACTGTCAAGGTGTTCCAGGAGAATGGTGCTGAGACACCCAAGTTTTATGGAAAGGTATGTTCCATTTTTAATTTATAAAAGAAGTAGTATTGAAGTAGTGGTGTACAATAAAGATCCCACTGTAGATTGAATCCATGATTTGTATATAATATGTTCTCAAAAATAAACATTTTTAAAAAAACTTGATGTTGTAGTGGCCATTCGTGAAGTTTCTGGGCATGCAAGAGCCAGCGTCTGTGTTTTCTTCACTACTCAATCTTGCTGCCAATGCACACATGTACATGAAGATATGCCGTGAGTTTACTGTCAGGAGCTCACCCTTAGTACTGTTCTGGCATTTGTTTGCTTTTGTAAGTAGAATAGTTTTGATTCCATCAACTTTGGAAGTAGCGGGACCGTTTTTGGCAATTAACATTTGTATTTTTATTAGTCTCTATACATGTATAAGAAGCACTGAGTAACTCACTCACTAACTTATTAATAATGATTTATCGAAAGTACTAACTCTAGATTCAAGTAATTTTAATAGAGTTTATAAAATGTTTGATTACATGGTTTCAGTTGTCTAGCCATGGTATAAAATTTGAAATACTTTTATTTTCAGGTATGCATGAATGCATGGGTCTGGTCCTCAATATTCCATGCCAGAGATAAGCCATTTACAGAGTTTATGGACTATGCCTGTGCTTTATCTATGGTCATGGGGCTTTTTGTTGCTGCAGTAGTCAGGTATTTTTGTTTTATTTACTTATTATCTTTTAATTTCTTTTAAAATATGAGAATAATAATGTTTAAACAGTGTATTTGTCCATTTTCTAGAATATTTCAAAAGCGCAGAAAATTAACAGCCTTAATACTGACAGTGCCTTTATTCTACTTCGTAACACATGTGAAGTACTTGTACTCTGGTGCCATTAATTACGACTACAACATGAAAGTGAATGTGGTGTTTGGTGAGTTCATATTCTTATGATTCAGCCTTGTTCTCATACAACATTTCTTGTTTGCATCTATATGTGAGCTCCATTATTTCAGGTACAATTTCAGGTACAAATTAGGTTAATTATGACATTAACATATGTTTCAATTAATAGTAAAATACAAATTAGCTCATGTTCAATGCCTTTATTTTTCATCTCTTTTAGTGCGCATCCATTCTCAATTTCTTTGATGTTGCAGGTTTGAGATTGTTTGATAACATAGGAGGATTAGGATATCTAATCGTTTTGAGACTGTTGGATAAGTCTGTTACTGTTGTCCGTTTCTTCCGCAATTAGGCGTCCTTGATGCGCCAATTTTGCGTACGTTGGTGGGTTCTACCACTGCACACTCCAGGATCACGTGATGTGCCATCTCATCTGCGCAGAGGCAAGCTCTGCACAGGGGGCTGTCTGTAAGACCTAAGTTGAATAGTTCTTTATTAAGTTACTGTGGCCCGTTAGTGCCGCTGTGAGTATTCTAACTTTTGGTTTGGTTAGGTTAGGTGCTTACCTTAAGTTTGAAGCTTATCCATCTGTGGTCCGAACAGTGACCTCGTCAGAGACATGCCATGAGTCTATCATGGCGTGGGCTTCCTGTGTGGTAAGGGTACGGTCAATGATGGTTCTACTTCTTTTGTTTACGTAGGTCGGTTTCGCCCCGGTGTTTACAATTTCTAGTAAGGTGGAAAATAAGTATTCAACAAGTTTGTTACCTCTATTGTTGTGTTGCGGCATTCACCACAGGTGATGGTGGGTGTTGTTGTCTGTTCCTACTACCAGTCTCGTCATCTCATGGGGTGGTGGTTCGACTTGCTCCGGCATGTATACCGAGGCAAGGACCAGTCCCGTGAGGTCCGATTTAGGTTGTTCTATTTTTACTGCACACACTTCTCTGGAACAGAATTCCGTTAGCTATATGTGTGTGTATGTTGTCCGTGGTAAAGATGCAAGACCTTGCATCATTTACTGTATCATGATGTAACTTACCTCCCTTGTTCGGGAAACCTCGTATGTTGCTATTCCTTAGCCACGGCTCCTGGACAAGGACAATGGCTCCAGTCATTAGCGAAGTTGAGCCGACGTGAATTGAGACGATGTAAAATGACGGCGCAGTTATGTATAGGAGGGGTTACCAGCTGATGGTGCCTCCGATGTGCCGTCGCAGAGGGCCAGCGCTCTGAGATCCAGTAGGTCGACGTCTGAGGTCGCCTCCCGTAACCGTCTCTCCGCCTCCTCTGTGTGTCACATGTCGTCTCCTCGTCGTCGGTGCCCTCCGGAGACTCTTGTGTTAGTGAAGTTCCTGATGGTATTTTCGCCGGAATTGTCACGCCAAAACGTCCTCGGGCGCTCAGGAACTTGATGTATATTCCCCCGAATTGATAGAAAATTCTTCTCTACCAAAAACTTCCTCTGGCGGGCCTGAATCCCCTGAGCGACACTCTCCGGGGCGTCGAACACCATGAACGTGTTAGAAGAGTGCCACGTTACGGACCTGAGGTGCCAGAGGTCTACCAGGGCGTGTTCGTTCTGAGCTCCGTTCACATAATGTTTTCACCAGTGTGTCCTTCTCCACAAGTAAGGGTAGCAGGCCAGATCAGGCAGATCCACCCTTCCATATCGAAGGCCTTCCTGATGAGTATTTTTGCCAATAATGTATACATTTTTGCCAAAAATACTTCTCTGAATTTATTGTGTTTTCTAAACGCGGGAACCTATAATTGGCCTACTGTTTCTATTCAATATTGCATTATGTGTAATTTATGTGCTGTTGGTTCTGCACAAATAAGTAAATAAATAAAATAAATAAATAAATTATTGTGAGAAACTCGGGTGGTTATATAGTATGAATTGTTAAGTGGCTATATGTTTTTGAAATTTTCAGAGTATACATTTATTTGCAAATCTGCCCGTGTATACATTTCATTGCACATGAAAGTACCTATATATCTTCGGTGAGATGAGACCCTTGCCCTACGGTAAGACATTACCGGCTAATTTAATTACTTTGTTAACCTGTACGTTTACAGGAGTGCTCGGCTCAGTCCTATGGCTGTGGTGGTCTGTGGCGGGGTGGGCGCGCGGGCGACGCGGCGCGCGTGCACTCGCGCTGTTCACGGCGGGCTCGGGAGGCGCGCTCACGCTCGAGCTGCTCGACTTCCCGCCCCTAGCCCACGTGTGGGATGCCCATGCGCTATGGCATTTTGCCACTGCCCCGCTGCCGCTGTTGTTTTATAGGTAATTACTCAAAAATACCTGTAGGAATTCCAAGGATAAAAATATCCCATGTTCGTCTTTAAATTCTAATGCTTTCCCATGCTGAGTCATCAAAATCGGTTTAGACGTTTAAATGTGAAATCTGAAAAATTACATTCTGTGATGTAGATCACGAGCCACTATTCTCTATTTTTTCTTACGAGTCTTTAAATGTGGACTAATGTCGTCAATTTTCCAGCCGAAGACGATTACTGAAGAGGAAATAGGTTTCGTAATTTTTTCCACCCTTACCCTATCTCAAATTTTGTTTATCTTCAGGTGTAATCGTCTTCGAAAATTGACGACATTAGTCCACATTTTAAGACTCGTAAACAAAAAATTGAGTTTAGGTACCAGCTTACCTACTGAACTAATAATACTTCAAATAATCTGTTCCAGCTTCGTAATTGAAGATCTGAGGTACTCCCAGTTAGGGCAGTACGAGAAGTTTAACCTCAAGTTGACGTGATAAGTAATGGACTTAGGTACGCTTATTTGTTAATTAATATTGAATCAAGCATTCCAATAATTTATTATTTTTATACGAACATGTGGTGTTGCTGCTTTTACGTTGTTTCCATTTTAGCGCCAGAAATAAAATAATGTTTTATTTATGCAGACTTTTAAAAGTAAGGAAAAACTTACTCCTACTATGCATTCAAAAAATAAAAATGTCATCGTTAAAAAATACTTAAAGTTTTCCATATAATAAAACTTTATTTGAGAATCCAGTTTTTCCTTTTAATAATTTACTAAAAAAAACAACACAATAATATTAGCAATTGTGATTGGACACTAACTTTGCACAGGACATTACAATACCAAAACGCGTTATCCTTCTAATATAATCTTTTTCCATTGCTCTCCACACTTTACATTCATTTTATGTTTTTTAAGCCAAGACAGTCCTTTGGCGGCGACTCTTTTAGTGTTGATGACGGTGTTGTGATTCGTGGCGGCACGGCCGGCGGCCAGAGGGGGCGGGGGCGGGGGCGGGGGCGGGGGCGGAGGCGGGCGCCCCCGCCCCCGCTGTACGCTCCCCCGAGCGCGCTGCGGAGGGGGCCGCCGCGGCTCGTACGCCACGTTCCGAGCCTCTATGCCTTGGTAGTAACGCGACATATTGCTCAACCCTTTGGAAGCATCTGCCGAGTAGTTAACATCTTTCCCACGAAACATGAGGTGCTCGTCCCATCCTCTCCTGAACTCCTGCTCCATGTAGGGCGGCCTGTGGGCCTTCGATGCGCTTTGTTTCGGCTTCTTGACAAGGGCCGCTCTGGGCATGCACTCAAACTTGATCATCGGTTTGAGGCCCCTCACAGGCTCATCCGTCTGGCTGCATATTGTTAGGTAATTGTCCGAATTGCTCTGCGTATAGTTGCCATTACTCTCGGGTCGACGGGGTTCCTTCGGCTGGAACAGTTTCATCACTTTCGCCAAGAAACCTTTCTTATTTTTCTGTAACAAAATGTGGAAACATTAGGGCTGTTTTTTTTATGTAATATACTTGATGAAGATGAATCAGTTTGTTTATGGGTCGACTGTGAGGGGTGTCTGTGTGCCGCGCTCACCTGCGGCGCGCGCGCGAGGTCTTTCTCCTCCGCGGAAGATTCCGAGCTGGCCATTTCACTTTTCTCTTCATCGCTTTCTTCTTCTGATTCTTTCACAAATTCGTTTTTTTCATCAGTGTCTGGTTCTTGAATACTAGAAGCTACAGTACGGTCATGCATTATATTTCCGATTTTAACGTGTTTTACTTGTGTACTAGCACTGAATTCATTAGACGTATTAAAACTTTCAGTATTAGTATTTTGAGTGCAAGAAGTTTCTATCGTGTTTGGATTTTTGAATATTTCTGATATATCGTTCATGGTAATGGTAGTTTCGTTATTTAATCCTGACGATGGATGTAAGCTTGATAAGTTACCGGTAGCGCCGTACCGTTGGTTGCTCTCTCTGGTGTTGATGGTATTGTAGATGTCTTTGATGAGTTTGTGGGTGTGTTTGATGCGGGCGGACTGGCGGTCGTGCTCGGAGTCCCCGGGGATAGGTGGTGCGGGCTGAGTGGGCCGAGGGAGCTGTGTGAGCTGCCGGGGCTGCGAGGGTGGCGGGGGCGGCGCGGGCGGTGGAGGCGGCGAAAGCGGTTGCCGGCACGCCGCGCACACCACCGGGGACGGGTGCATGTACAGTGGGTATGGCTGCAAATGGTTCGGGTTCGCCTGCATGGTGCTCTGGTAGTACAACTGGTGGTTAGTAGCCATCTGTGGCGAACACGAAGCCAAGTACGAATCCATTTCATACGGGCTGTACGTAAAACTATGAAGTAAATGTGATCCTTCCAATAAGTGACTTTGAGAATAACTATTCTGAACAGTAGCATCTTTAGTTTTTGGATCTGTATTTTTATTACTGATTAAAGTAGTATTTGTTTTCACTTCGGTGAGTACTGACTGAAGAATACTTTTTATCTGATTAAGTGTTGCGACAGTTTTGTCTTGTTCCGAAGCAGCCTCCTTGCTCGGCTCGGCTTGTGGGCGCTGTCGCGTCGCAATCGGTTCTTCTTTTTTCTCAATTTGAGTAACATTGTCTGTTCTTGTCTGACACCCTGAGTTGTTCATGTACATTGGTACAGAAGAACAAAATGCATCATTTTTTTTACGTGCCCCTATTACCTTATGTTTGGGATTTCTCTTACGTTTTTTTGAATAAATATTGCTGACGTCGACGGTGCACATTTTTAAAGATTGGGTACTAGTTGTAGAATTAGTTGGAGAGCACACTGTCAGCGGTTTCATGGCAGCCATTTTTCGTAAACCGGTTTCTCTGTTATTTTTCTTTACTTGATAAGATTTCGTTCGATTATTTTTGTAATGTGTTGCAGTATGATAGTTGACGGTGACGGGTCGCACTTTAGGCTGCACTTGGAGTGATGTAGCCCAGCGGTTAACATTCATTTTATGTTCTTTTTTCTTAATATGATCTTCTTTCACTTTAAATGGCTTTTCCCTTACAGGAACCACGTCATAGACTCTAGAATCATAATAGGCCTCTTGACAAAATTTGTTTTGGGGCAGGTGAGGTGCAGCGGTAAGGTGGCGGTCAATGTTGTGGAATGGGCCGCGACAGCAAGAGCACAGGTCTGACTCGTTCATGTGCGGGGCCTTGGCCGCGGCGGCGGTGTCTCTGCAGACGGGCGTCGAGAACCCGCTCGTGCTAGAGGCGTGCTTGCCCGCCAACGAAGCAATGTACTGTTTATACACGACCTGATCTAAGTAGGGGTCCTCGGACTTGTGCTTCTTTCTCCTATGACCTGTTTGTAAACTGTGCGTGTTAAATGGATTCTGAAATTCAGTGTGAGCGAAGTAAATTGCAGGACTGGGTCTTTTTACTTCTTTCTTTTTCGAGAAAAATCTTTTAGAATATTCTTTGACCATTTTTCTATTATTCTTCGTTTCCGTGTTGTTAAAGTACAAAAAATCTTTTTCGAGCGTGGAGCGGCCTTTGGACATTATTCTACCGGATAGAGGGCACTGGCCGTAGGACACACCACCACAGACGGCGTTATGGTCAGATATGAGGCGGCTGGGGTCTTCTCCATCTTTGATGGCGGTCGTGATGACCGAGGCGGGCAAGCAGGCGTAGGTCGTATTGACATCAGGTTTTAGGAGATACTGCTGCTGCTGCTGCTTCTTGCCGGATTTGAAGAACTTGCCGGACTTTTCGTACTTGCCAGACTTGCTGGTGGAGGATGAGTCCGGCGGAGGGTAGATGAGCGGGGGCATGGGCCCTTGGTACCCCTCGGGGGACTCCATCCCGGACTCATTCCCGGTTAGCCCCTTTCCGTATTGCCCTATCTCGGAGTACCCGGAGTACGCCATGGCGCTCCCCAACCCGGAGGATCCCACCATGGCGGTGTTGGTGTTCACTCCCGTCCGACTGCTGGAGGTCTTCGTCGCCGACTTGCTCTTATTATTCTTCGACACTTCCTTCACCTGTTGTTCGAGCTGTATTATTTTTTGCTGCAAATCCGTGACGTCTATCGGTATACAGGATATTATTTTGACTTCAGTACGTGAAAGCGTATTGCCTGAAATATTATGTATTTATGAGAGCAAGTATTTTTAACAACTTAATATTTTACAAATACTATTTAGGGCGCTTTCAAATTAGGCGTTTCGTGTCGGACCGCTGCGGTGCCGAAGCGGTGCGTTTGTCGTATTGTGTACGTACGATCCTGTGTTTTCATACAAATCGAGCAGCTCGGCAACAGTGCGGCGTCGGTACCGCGAAATAATTTTATTACGCACTGTTGCCGAGCTGCTCGATTTGTATGAAAACACACGATCGTACGTACGTACACAATACGACAAACGCATCGCTTCGGCACCGCAGCGGTCCGAAACGAAACGCATAATTTGAAAGCGCCCTTACTTACCTAAATTAAAAGCAGCTCTCTTTAAAAAAGACTCGAGGCCTTTATATCGTGCTTTATTAGCAGAAGGGTAATCACATCCATATGGATTATTAGGACATACAGCCATTATTATACTACAACAATTAAAATCAGATTATAACCACTAGCCGTCCACCGCAGTTACAATATCGAGATTTAAAGTTGCCTACCTTCCTTTTGAATGTGGCTTTCCAAGAAATAATTATCCCAATCGGGATGGCAGTTCCGGACCTGAGCAAGTTCAAAAAACAAATCAGCACTCTTCAGGTTTAATAAATTATAGTATAACCGAAATCGTAATCAGTAAGGAACGTTTGGTAATTTCAAGATAGGTCAATTGATCTGATATTTATTTATTTATTTGGAAGCTGGCCACTTAATGAAAAAGACATTCACTGCCGGAGCGGGTCCTCCGCTAGAGTGGCCCAAAGTGGAAACTCGACAAAAACATGGGACTTGTGAGGAGACCACCGTCCTCACCGCAACGCGTCCGTCGTTGTTATTATTGAGTCACTTACCCTGAGCATACCTTAGTTATTATAGTTAGCCACGGAGCTGAGACTACGTATGGAATGGTCTCGGCCTCATTAAGCTGTTCACCACGAATAATTTCATGTTGTGCCGGCCAAAAGTTTATTTTGATGTTTGATGTATTTTTCAAATGATGTTTGTTACAAATAGTTCATTTATCTAAATTCTGAAACCTTTGTTTATGTCGTAATTGACGTTTGTTTATGTACTTGGTTCTGACTTGGTTATTCTGTGTTTAGCGGCCAGTAGGTACATGGATTTAATATATATACAAACACGGAACCCTATTACTGAGACTTTTGATATACTTAGCAATGAACCCAATTATGAACTAGATAGTGAGAAATGTTATGGGATTAGTTTTTGTTTATTGATCGTTTTTATAAACCCAACCGATCACCCTAATTAGAAAAAGATGCAGGGTTCTCTATGACTTCCTTGTCGTGGACGTTTTTTTGAAGTTCACAGTCCAGTTTGTCCATGGTCTTACTCGCACAGTTGCCATTACAAAATAAAATAACGAAGCAGTAGTGAATCTTTAAAGGTGAATTGTACAACAGTATAGTTTTGCCAAGTTTTTGATATTTCTCAAATTTCGCTGTGCGTATTATTGACGAACTTTTGTTTACATAATTATATTTTATTTAAATATGGGGGAACTATTAAAAAGAGTTTTGTTTGAGTAATCGGTAAGTATTTTAAATTGAAACTTATTAAAGATACGCTTAGCTTTTATTTTATATATTTGTTATCTGACGTTTCGGCCCCTTTACAGGAACCGTGGTCACGGAAGACGGAGAGTAAGGGTGCGTCTCCATTGAAGCGGAGCGGAGCTGTGCGGAGCTCGACTGACCAATCACAATGCGTTACGAAAAGATTTTGACAATGTCAATGCGTTGTTTGACAATCTCAACGCGCTGTGATTGGTTAATCGGGCTCCGCACAGCTCCGCTCCGCTTCAATGGAGACGCACCCTAAGGACTCACGAAGCGGTTTTTACCCGTGCCCGCCGCGGTGGCGGAATGGAGTTTTATTTCCAAAACTCACGAGACCGGAGTTTTGTGCGGTTACGCAGCCGTCGCGGTTGCGATTATCGCCCGCAAACTTGGCGGTTGATAATCGCAAGACGGGCGGTTAAACGATTAAACGATCAGTCGAGTTCCAGACCGTCATGGACACACACCAGAAACGAGCTGTTGCGTTATACTTCCTTCACAGAAGAATTAAAAAAAGAAGGCCTAAAAGATTCTGGATACATCCACTGATTGCGGAAAGAGATCGTTATGGATTATTTGTTACTCTTATTAATGACTTAAACCGCCAACCGACCGCAGAGCGCGCGGGTGCAACCCGCCGCGGCTGCGGGACCGCGACCCGCGCCCGCCGGTACAAGATGACCGCTGGAGCAGCGGGACCCGCAAACAATCGCACACGCCGCGGGCGTAAAACGCGTCGTGAAATGTGCTTTAATTTTTTACATATATATCTGTATTCTACAAAGGCTGCGGGCCCGCAACCGCGGCGGGCACGGGTGAAAACCGCTTCGTGAGTCCTTAGCCTGAGGTGTTACGGCTTGGCGACGGAGATCGGCCGCGCGAACGGCGAAGGGGCGGGCGAGGCGACCATTCGCGCGAAACCGTTTGCAGGCCACGGGCAGTCGCGTTCGCCGCCGCGACCAGTAAGGAAGTGACAGCGAAATGTCTTTATCAGCAACAACCAGTGGCAACAACCCATGGCGACAACTAAAATCATTTGATTAGTGCACTATTCGCCGCGACTGCCGCTCAACTTGCGCCCGTAGCGATGCATATATTTTTTTTTACTCGCCCGCCGCGCCGCAAGTCGTCCCGCGCGTTTCGCTCGGTACAATTCACCGGTCGCATTGCTATGCGTTTATTTCAGTCGCTAGCCGCTTCGCCGTTCCCACCGCGCGAATATTCGCAACGGCGAATGTCCCGTGGCCAGGCTGTTATGCGTCTATACAAGAAAAAGTAAGAATATCGCAGCTACCGCCAAATACTTTTGGTTAGTTAAGGAACGTTACGATTTGCGCAGAAATAGCTAAGTCGCCATGTTCTCTATTGAAACTTTCAATAGCTTCCCTGATCAATCTAGGCCCATATCGGTGTTCTCGAGCCATGATTTGGGGTTTGTCAAATCTCAAGTAATGGTTGTGCTTGTCCAAAGTGTGGTCACATGCTGCTGATTTCAAGTTACGTCGGTGTTTGACGTCGGCTATGGGCTCGTACACAAAATTGCGATGCGACGTCGCATCGTAAAAATCTGCGAGCTCACTCGACGAATTTAAGAAATAATATTAAACTTGCGAATTCACATCGCGTCGCATCGCAGTTTTGTGTACGAGTCCTATATGTTCCTTAACCCTGGTGCCATCACTCCGCTTTATTTGACCGATATACGAGAGTCCATAGTCACAGTCAATCTTATAGACCCAAAGACCCAAAGACCCAAAGATATGTATATTGCACTGGACAGGTCTTAGAAATTGGTTGAGAGAGGAATAGAAAAGCGTAAAGGGAAATATAGGCATCACTCAGCTGCACGCATCAAACTTTATCGACGAATTATTGTTATTTCGCTTACGGAATTCGTCAAATTATATTTTTTTCGTTATCCTTATATTATTAACTTCTACTTAATAGTTCGAACAAAGCTTAAACATTAGGTTTGGATAGGTGAGCGCGTTCTTGAGTAACATTACCCCTTCTTAAACCGAAAAGGTATTCTGAATATGAGAGCTCGACTGGTACTGCATTATGTATGTCTTACCCAGAAAGTGATATGGACAAATCAGCCAGAGTATTTGTTCGAAAAGTTAACGTGGGTTAGGGACATTTCTTTGAGAAGCCGTCGTTCCAATAACATTCACATGCTTAGGTTCCCTGCGTACCCATCCGTGCGGTACAGGGGATGCTTCAAGTTTGCAGCACCAAGCATATGGAACGTGGAGTTGCGGAGCGTTGGTATGGAAAAGGAACTCACGTTGATTTCCAAATAATGTCTTCGATAGGGCTGCAGGTTCAATCCTTTCTTTACCTTCCACTACACCTTTCTTTTGGACACTTCACTCGCGGCTGCGGTTGTTATTTAGTGAGCTTTACAAGCACTTTAGTATTTATTTTAAGTATTTTGCGAGATGCGTTGTTTTGGAGTTCGCATTTTTCGTGAGCGGGAACTTTTTGGTTCGGGAATTGAGTAAGAGAAATGAATGTGTGAGTGGATGAGTGAAAGTGAATGAGTGAGTAGATGAGTGGAGAGTGAATGAGTGAGTGAATGATATATAGATAATATAAATATGCATAGATAATTAAAACGATTAAGCGGCGCTTACAACTCCCCCCGCCTAGAGGTTTCCTCTAGAAAAGAGAACTAAGAGAGCGCTGTATAATAGAAACAAAGCTTAATTATTACTTAATTATTAGTACATTAAGAGCAGAGAGAAAAAAACTTAAACTAATTTATGAGCGTGGGCTTTATAGCGACTAAATTTACTGTAGAGGAAGAGGACACACTCCTACTACTGGACGTACGTAACTACCGGAAGCAGTTCGAACTTTAAGAGTGCGAATGATATTGTCTTTGCCTGGATATACTTCCTCCACGATACCTAATGGCCAACAAAGAGGGTGTGCGTTTTTATCTTTTATAACTACAACTGTACCGAGTTGTATAGGATTGGTATGCACGTTCCACTTTGCGCGTTGTTGAAGTGAAGTTAAATACTCCAGACTCCAACGTCGCCAAAAACTTTGGACAATCTTATGCAAAAGCTGATAGCGAGTTAAGCGATTATCAGCCACATTAGTCACATCTTCAACGGGAAGAAACTTCAAGGGCGTAACATTCAAAAAATGACTGGGCGTAAGCGCGGATACGCAATCGAGGTCTGAGGTTAACTTGCAGAGCGGCCTACTATTCAATAAGCCTTCAATCTGTACCAAGACAGTGTTGAACTCTTCGTATGTCAGAACTTGAAGATTAATTATCTTAAAGAGATGAGTTTTTACACATCGTACGCTAATCTCACAGAGACCGTTGAAGTGCGGACCGTATGGAGGGCTATGTAAAAATTTTATGCGTTGATCAGCTAATTGTTGACCGATATAATTTTTATGCGATTCAGATTCTAATAGAGTGTAAATATCATTGAGTTTGCGTTTCGCTCCAATGAAATTGGTAGCTCCATCGCTATAAATTACACTTACAGGTCCTCTCCTGCAAATGAAGCGATTGAAAGCAGCGAGAAAGAGATCTGAACTCAAGTCGGTGACTAACTCGAGGTGAAGAGCTTTGGTAGCGAGACAGCAAAAGATACAGATATATGCCTTTTGACTTTTAACACCACGACGTCTGATATGAGTGATGAAAAAAGGACCAGCGTAATCCACTGCGGTGTAAACAAAAGCTTTCGCCTCAGAGACACGAAAATGAGGAAGATCACCCATTAGCGGGTTAGACGATTGAGGGTTGAGTCTGAAACATTCGTTACATTGGTGAACTCTCTGACGAACTAGGTTCCTAGCTGCCAGAATCCAAAACTTCTGTCGAAGCAGGGATAGTAATAGTGAAGGACCAGTATGTAAATTACACACATGAAAATTATCAACAATGAGCTGCGTTAAGCGATGTTTAGAGGGGAGAATAATCGGATGTTTTTGTCCGAAATTCAGTTGAGAATGAGCGAGTCTACCACCGACACGAAGTATATTCTCGTCGTCGATGAAAGGGTTAAGCTTGATGAGCGTTTTACTAATGCGTTTATTATTTTTAATAGCGTTTATATCTTGAGCGAAACAATGAGCTTGTACGTGGCGTATGAGAAATATTTCTGAGTTATCTAAATCTAAAGGCGTAATTAAACCGGTTGTGCGTAATATTCTAGCGAAGCGCAGTACGTAAACTGTGGCGCGTAGCAACTTTTTATAACACGAGATGCGATTTATTAATTTGTCGATTAAGTGAGTTTCAGGTGCGTCAATTTCAGTAACGAGAGCTACAGTTTTCTCTTCTAGTCTTTCTTCATGATTCCGCGAGACAATGAATGGCTCAATAGGCCACTCCGATATAGGGTATGAGACCCATTGCGGCGCGTGAAACCAATTATCTTGATTTAATAATTGTTTTGGAGTTGTCGGTCGCGATATAATATCAGCTGGGTTTTGATCACCGCTGATGAAAAACCAGTTAGAAGCTACGAGTTTTGAGTTAATTTCAGTTATCCTATTTGCCACGAAAGTATGAAATTTAAAAGCGGGCGAATGAATCCATGTTAATGCGACGGTTGAGTCAGAAAAAGCGTATACAGAATTTATATGACAGCGTTGACTTATAACATCGCGTACAGCCGTAAGCAGATTAGCTAAGAGTAACGCGGCGCAAAGTTCTAGTCTAGCGAGTGACACTTTCTTAAGCGGCGCGACTCGCGATTTGGAAGCGATAAGATTTACTAAACCGGGCGAATCTGCGTTAGTACCTACGCGGACGTAAACAGCGGACCCGTAACATTTCTCGCTCGCGTCGGCGAATCCTAATAGCACCACGTGAGAACCTGCGCTAATACCTACATGACGCGGAATGATAACTTTTGACAGGCATTTAATTTCGTTTTTAAATTGAGTCCACTTAAGACGAATTGATTCTGGGACTGGTTGGTCCCAATCCAATTCACGCTGCCAACACTCTTGTATGAGTAGTTTCATAAATGCAGTCACGGGACCCAAAATACCTAACGGGTCAAAAAGACGCGCTGTCGCGGAAAGTATTGAGCGTTTTGTGCATGCGTCGGTTGCGGCGTCATTTATTTCGTAGCGAAATACATCATCATTAGGTTGCCATTGCATACCTATGATCTTAGTACTAATTTGAGAGTCAGTGTCGAAATTTACTAATTGCGGATTCTTATGTGAGTTTGGAATCTTATTCATGAGTTCGGAGCTGTTCGAGACCCATTTAACTAATTTAAAACCCCCTGCCATAAACATTTTTACCATCTCTTGATATGTGCGTTCGGCTTCAGGTAACCCATCCATAGACGATACATAATCATCCATAAACATCCTGCGTTCCGCCTCGTGCGCGGCTATGGGAAACTTGTCGCGTTCGTCGGAAGCGAGTTGGCGTAGTGCGCGCATAGCGAGCCAAGCTGAACTTGTAATTCCAAACGAAACCCTATTAAACTGATAGGTATCAATCGCGGACTCAGAATCAAAGCGAAATAATATGCGTTGAAATGGTTGATGACTAGGAGTGAGTTTGACACAAAAATACATCCTTTCTATATCGGCTGTAAGAGCGATGCTAAATATGCGTAAGTTTATTAAAAGATCGAAAATGTTTTGTTGTAAATTGGGGCCTGCATATAATATGTCATTAAGCGATTTTCCAGAACTGGTTTTACAAGATGCATCTAAAATAATTCGAGTTTTAGAGGAAGTCTTGTCAGGTCTGTAAACGGCCCTATGCGGTATGTAATATGCGTTATCGTCTGGGGGTGCGGGTGAGTCATCGCTGGGCAACTTAGCTAAGTGGCCGCGGTCGATGTAGTCTTGTACGTTTCGGCTGTTTATGACTACAAATTAAAATGACTACTTATAATTATTTCCACTGCTCATAATACCCACTTTGCAAAATGCCCACTTCATAAAATTACCTCTACATAAAATGTCTACTACTAATGATTACCCATTTATAGCAATGCTCACTTTGCAAAACAACCATTTCTGAAAATGACTACTTTCTTGAAACATACACTTTAACAAATGCCCAGTTCTTATAATCACCACTTCTGGAAATGCCCAATTGTTGAATTGACTGTGTGGAAACGGTTACTTTAAAGTCAGGATTGTTTATAAAATCACCCTAACCTACCGAATAGTACAATTTTCTTAAAAAAAAAATAACCCTAACCTACCGATTAATACATTTTTTTTTTTTAAATAAAATAACCCTAACCTACCGAATAGTAAGAAAATTGTACTATTCGGTAGGTTAGGGTTATTTTTTTTTTGTCAGTTCTTTCAGAGTGTCAAAGGGAGAGAAATGTAGGTTGGCATAGTTGGTCGGTTAGAAGAACCCCTAACCTACCGAATAGTACAATATTTATAAAATAAATTTAATTTCGTGAAATATTTTATCCAATAGTAGTTCATTCAAGAACTTGGTTATTTTCAAAAGTAATCATTTGATGAAACGGTAATTTCGGTAAGTGATCAATTTAAAATTTGATCATTTAGAAAATTTGTCATTTCCAGAAATGGTGATTTTTCAAGGTAGGTAATACCAGACGAAGGTATTGTTTGAAATGGTTATTTTTAGAACGGGACATTGTAAGTAGTAGGACATAATTATAAGTGGACATTTTAATTTGTGGTCATAAACAGCCGAAACGGTCTTGTATAGTAGCGTTATAGTCCTTACGTATTTCAGGGTTGGCGTCTAACTTTCTTTCTAAATTAATTAGACGTCGTTTAGCGATTGAGTGAGAACTACCGAGTTCTGATGCGTCCGATTTAAATGGGAGATTAACCGTATAAATACCGTTATTGTCACGCGTATATGTAGATTTGAAAATATTTTCACATATCTCGTCTTCTGGGCTGAAGTGTTTTTTATCAGGAACACTTTCAAGCTCCCAAAAGCGTTGCGTTAGTGTTTCCAATGTAAGCGCATTAGTATTACAAAAGAATGTTTTATCAGTTTTATTATTGAAGTTCGATAAAGATAAGTCACAATCCGCCCGTCCCATTGCGATATAACCTAGTGTCGTCTCGACGCCAATGACTGAGGATTGAGGTGAAGCTACCTTTTTCCCGCCTAACAACAACGGAAAGAGTTCATTGCCTAATAGACAATCCACCTCGGCGGGTGTGTGAAAACAATCGTCTGCCATGGGTAGATCGCTTAAATGTTTTAACTGTGACAAATCAAGGCGCGCGTTTGGTAAATAATCGGTTATAGAATCGATTACTCGAGCGTTAATTGTGTACTTACATCGGTTATCAAAGCGCGAATAAATCGTGAAATAAGTGTAACCTAGAGAAACACTTTGAGATTTACCTATACCTTGAACGGTACTGGGTGCGGGATGAATTTTTAAGTTAAGTCGATCACAACAACTCTTAGATACGAAGTGACTCATCGAGCCTGTGTCCAAAAACAAGCGCAGCTTATGTTGTTTATGATTACTACCGTAGGTATATACAGTCGCAGTCGGTAACAATACAGTGGTATTTTTGTCACTATTAGGTGAAGGCATAACTGCGGAAAGAGACATATCCTGTCTTATATGCGTTGTTTGTTTACTATTTGAGTCGCTCGCGGGCGAAACGCTCGGTTCGAACGCCGGGCGCTCGCTGTTCGTAGCGGGCGAATGCGCCTGATGATGCGCGGGCATACCGCCGCGCAAACGAGATTGCTGCGTTCTGTTATCTAAATGAATGAGCGTGTGATGTTTCCTTAGACAAACAGCACAACGATTTAAAGATTTACAATCATTTATGTTATGAAAACCGAGGCAATTAAGACAAAAGTTATTTTTGGCTACTAACGCATGGCGCGAGTTTGCGCTCTGAGATAAGAAATAACTGCATTTAAAAAGCGCGTGTGCCGGCTGAGTTTTGCAAATAATACAGTTGCGTGGTAACTGCGATGGATGAGTGAGTGAGTGAGCATGCGTCTCATTTTGAGTATTGGAGTTCGAGTTCGGGTAGGCATTGTTGTTGACAACAAATGCGTGCGTTTTAGACTGTTTGTTTGTTTGCGAACTATAAGGTTTATTAGCGTAAGTAGTTTTAGCGTTCGTTGTCAAAGATGAGCGAAGAGAATGAATTTTATTCTGCTCCTTTATAAATTGTTTTAGTTGAGTAAAGGTAGGTATATTTTCACTGCGATGCGTTTGTTCAAATAGCGTAACCGAGTCTTTATCTAATTTACTGAGTGCAATGTGAGTAATTATGAAGTCCGAGAGATCTTTTATTTCCAAGCGTCGTAAAGCCGCTTCAGCAGGACAGAACTGCTCTAAAAATGCGTCTGAAGACTTCGATGAGAAATGGAGCATTTGCTCGAGGTACATAGAACCTTGTACGCGTAAATCGTGGTACTTCTCGACCAGATTGTTCCATAATATTAAGTAATTCTCGCCCGTGTTAGGTATTCCAGAACAAATCGACAGAGCCTTCCCAGAAAGTTTACCTATGAGATACTGAGCTTTCTCGGCTGGAGTTAAAAGATTGTTATCATGTATGAGACTTTTGAAATTTTGATAGAAAACCGGCCATTTATTCGGATTCCCATCAAAGGAGGTTAATTCAAGTGGAGGTAATTTCTTAGAAAATTCAAATCGATTACGCTGGGAGTCGGTCTTTAACTGCGTGATATTTCTTTCTACAGCGATTATATTACAATACAAATCGTCCAACGAGTTAAGTACGTCGAGTGCGGGAGTGGTGTCACTGTCCAATTTCATTTGAATTAAACTCAACTGATCGACTATCTCAATGAAATCAGTTCTAGCTTTTTCTAACGAGTGAAAACGAGCCATAAATATTTTTTCATTTATAGGATCGGAAACCTTTTGGCTGAGATCATACAATTGTTGTATACGTGAAAATAATACTTCTTTTTTAGCCTCCAAAAGGACGCTTTGACGTCGTAACTCCTTCTCTGCCATTATGGGGAAAAGAGCTTTAGCGTAGCGAAATAAGAGTGATTTTAGCGTGAATGGGCTCTAAGGAATTTACTCGAATTATGTAGGTACCTAGTAGGCGAGATGATTTGGTGAATTTGCTAATTGTTTAGAATTACAGTAAATATATACGAACCAATAACTAATCAATAGATATAATAATGCGTTATTTGTGCGTGAATAAATATGCGATGAATATGTGTTGCGGTGAGAAAAATAGATATATACCTAATGCGAATTCCACATTATGAATGGTTGCGCGTGAGTGAATAATGGCGTTTCCGGAATGAGAATCCAAATAAATACTGATAAAATATGCTTGTAAGTGTTTTATGAGATGAAATTATGGCGTTTAGGGATGGAAAAGTAAGGAATCCGGCTCGATTGGATCAGATTTGGAGTTGCGGAGCGTTGGTATGGAAAAGGAACTCACGTTGATTTCCAAATAATGTCTTCGATAGGGCTGCAGGTTCAATCCTTTCTTTACCTTCCACTACACCTTTCTTTTGGACACTTCACTCGCGGCTGCGGTTGTTATTTAGTGAGCTTTACAAGCACTTTAGTATTTATTTTAAGTATTTTGCGAGATGCGTTGTTTTGGAGTTCGCATTTTTCGTGAGCGGGAACTTTTTGGTTCGGGAATTGAGTAAGAGAAATGAATGTGTGAGTGGATGAGTGAAAGTGAATGAGTGAGTAGATGAGTGGAGAGTGAATGAGTGAGTGAATGATATATAGATAATATAAATATGCATAGATAATTAAAACGATTAAGCGGCGCTTACAGAACGATCTCCCCGTTACACTGTGTTTTGTCTCTTTTGCTCTTCGGAAAACTGCGTATGTCATAAAGTGGCAAACCATTTGATATCTAAATTAGTCTTAGGTATAAGATGAGTGTAGAACTATTTTTCTAATTATAATTGCTTTATATCATAAAATAACCTTTTCATATCAATTCTTGCACGTATCAATGAGCATACATTCACACGTGCGCACATACCCTAACACACACACACACACACACACACACACACGCACGCGCACACACACACACACACACGCACGCACGCGCCCACACACACACGCACGCGCACACACACACACACGCACGCACGCGCACACACAACACACAGCTGAGCCCCTTACCTTTTGCCTATTTTCTTCAAATGTTATTAGTTTATAGATTTTTTTTCAGTATTGTACTAATGTTTATTCGTTTATGTGGCAATAAATTGATTTTTATTTTTATTTATAGTAGTTTATGCAACTGTCATATAAGGAAGGGTATTAAAACACGAGTGTGAGTTTATGAAACGAGCGCAGCGAGTTTCATAATAGTAACGAGTGTTTTAATACCCGTGTTATATGCAGTTGCATACACTACTTTATCTTCACTAATGCAATTAATCAAACAACAAGAGTAAAAGCTGACAATAGTTTTTCACGCGTACGTGTATTGTCACAGTGAAGTGTGAACTTGCCGCCATTAAAATCTAACCAATGAGAGCGCAGCTGCGCGTAGGGCCAATCAGGAGCGAGCGAGATCTTACCAAAGAGTTTTGTGTATGTAGTTTCGACGAAGTTTTCACGTATAACCCAACTGTTTTCAAAAGCCAGCCTAATATCAAAATTTGATACAACTTGTATGAGGATTTTGACATAAGGCTCGCCAGGTTAATTGGTCGCGTTTTATTGATGTTATAATGAGATTTTACGATATCGATATCGATGTTTTAGGATATTATACCATCATGTGAAATTGCTTAAATTGATTGTTTTGTTGTCTGCGCTATAACAGTAGTAATTATAAGTCAAGTATTGGAAACATAAGTAGAATGTTACAACATTAGTGTAGATAAATTTATTTATTTTTGTTTCGCATTTCAAAATTTTAACACAAGATTTTTTTGTAGTTAAAGTTGTGAATGGAAATCAGAGTACGCCAGAGATATTTGACGTGACGTAAGTTGCAAGGATCAAGAACTTAATGAACTTAACACAAATGACCGGAGGTGGACATATCACCTCTTTACTACTACGATGACACCAAGGAATGCTACGAGTACTTTACAATAACCTTGACCTCACGTAATTATTGAAGTTATCATAGTGGTTCTAGATCTCGCCTCCCGACTTCACGGACACGAGTTCAAGTCTCGCCAATATTCTATTTCTCGATAATATACACAGAATTTTATATATTTTTTGAACTTACGTTAATAATATAAAAATAAAAACCAACCAAGAGCGGGTTCAACTCGCCCGTGAAGGACTCGGTAGCTCTAAAGAAACTTTGTGTAGTTATTCGGACACTTTTCCACCATTATGTTATTTCCTATTATTTCTGTAACAAAATGGTGTCCATGTCTGTGTTGTGATTCGAGACGGTAATGCGGGGCGGACTGCGCGTCGTTCGCCACGTTCCGAGCCTCTATGCGTTGCTAGTAAGACACTTCTTGCTCGACCTTTTGGAAGCATCTGCCGAGTAGTTAACATCTTTCCCACGAAACATGAGGTGCTCGTCCCATCCTCTCCTGAACTCCTGCTCCATGTAGGGCGGCCTGTGGGCCTTCGATGCGCTTTGTTTCGGCTTCTTGACAAGGGCCGCTCTGGGCATGCACTCAAACTTGATCATCGGTTTGAGGCCCCTCACAGGCTCATCCGTCTGGCTGCATATTGTTAGGTAATCGTCCGAATCGCTCTCCGTATAATTGTCATCACTCTCGGGTCGACGGGGTTCTTTCGGCTGGAACAGTTTCATCACTTTCGCCAAGAAACCTTTCTTTTTTTTCTGTAACAAAATGTGGAAACATTAGGGCTGTCTTTTTATGTAATATACTCGATGAAGATGAATCAGTTTGTTTATGGGTCGACTGTGAGGGATGTCTGTGTGCCGCGCTCACCTGCGGCGCGCGCGCGAGGTCTTTCACCTCCGCGGAAGATTCCGAGCTGGCCATTTCACTTTTCTCTTCATCGCTTTCTTCTTCTGATTCTTTCACAAATTCGTTTTTTTCATCAGTGTCTGGTTCTTGAATACTAGAAGCTACAGTACGGTCATGCATTATATTTCCGATTTTAACGTGTTTTACTTGTGTTCTAGCACTGAAGTCATTAGTCATATTAAAACTTTCAGTATTAGTATTTTTAGTGCAAGAAGTTTCTATCGTGTTTGGATTTTTAAATATTTCTGATGATACACAGTTCATGGTAATGGTAGTTTCGTTATTTAATCCTGACGATGGATGTAAGCCTGATAAGTTACCGGTTGCGCCGTACCGTTGGTTGCTCTCTCTGGTGTTGATGGTATTGTAGATGTCTTTGATGAGTTTGTGGGTGTGTTTGATGCGGGCGGACTGGCGGTCGTGCTCGGAGTCCCCGGGGATAGGTGGTGCGGGCTGAGTGGGCCGAGGGAGCTGTGTAAGCTGCCGGGGCTGCGAGGGCGGCGGGGGCGAAGTGGGCGGCTGCGGCGGCGGCGGCGGCGGTTGCCGGCATGCCAAGCACACCACCGGGGACGGGTGCATGTACAGCGGGTATGGCTGCAAATGGTTCGGGTTCGCCTGCATGGTGCTCTGGTAGTACTGGTGGTTGGTAGCCATCTGTCGCGAACACGAAGCCAAGTACGAATCCATTTCATACGGGCTGTACGTAAAACTATGAAGTAAATGTGATCCTTCCAATAAGTGACTTTGAGAATAACTATTCTGAACAGTAGCATCATTAGTTTTTGGATCTGTATTTTTATTACTGATTAAAGTAGTATTTGTTTTCACTTCGTTGAGTACTGACTGAAGAATACTTTTTATCTGATTAAGTGTCGCTACAGTTTTGCTTTGTTCCTTGCTCGGCTCGGCTTGTGGGCGCTGTCGCGTCGCAATCGGTTCTTCTTTTTTCTCAATTTGAGTAACATTGTCTGTTCTTGTCTGACACCCTGAGTTGTTCATGTACACTGCTGCAGAAGAACAAGATGCATCATTTTTTTCATGTGAGGCTATTAAGTTGTGTTTTGGATTTCTCTTACGTTTTTTTGAATAAATATTGCCTACGTCGACGGTGCAAATTTTGAAAGATTGGGTACTAGTTGTAGAATTAGTTGGAGAGCACACTGTCAGCGGTTTCATGGCAGCCATTTCTCCTAAAACGATTTCTCTGTTATTTTTCTTTACTTGATAAGATTTAATTTGATTATTTTTGTAATGTGTTGCAGTATGATAGTTGACGGTGACGGGTCGCACTTTAGGCTGCACTTGGAGTGATGTAGCCCAGCGGTTAACATTCATTTTATGTTCTTTTTTCTTAATATGATCTTCTTTCACTTTGAATGGCTTTTCTCTTACAGGAACCACGTCATAGACTCTAGAATCATAATAGGCCTCTTGACAAAATTTGTTTTGGGGCAGGTGAGGTGCAGCGGTAAGGTGGCGGTCAATGTTGTGGAATGGGCCGCGACAGCAAGAGCACAGGTCTGACTCGTTCATGTGCGGGGCCTTGGCCGCGGCGGCGGTGTCTCTGCAGACGGGTGTCGAGAACCCGCTCGTGCTAGAGGCGTGCTTGCCCGCCAACGAAGCAATGTACTGTTTATACACGACCTGATCTAAGTAGGGGTCCTCGGGCTTGTGCTTCTTTCTCCTATGACCTGTTTGTAAACTGTGCGTGTTAAATGGATTCTGAAATTCAGTGTGAGCGAAGTAAATTGCAGGACTGGGTCTTTTTACTTCTTTCTTTTTCGAGAAAAATCTTTTAGAATATTCTTTGACCATTTTTCTATTATTCTTCGTTTCCGTGTTGTTAAAGTACAAAAAATCTTTTTCGAGCGTGGAGCGGCCTTTGGACATTATTCTACCGGATAGAGGGCACTGGCCGTAGGACACACCACCACAGACGGCGTTATGGTCAGATATGAGGCGGCTGGGGTCTTCTCCATCTTTGATGGCGGTCGTGATGACCGAGGCGGGCAAGCAGGTAAAGGTCGTATTGCCATCAGGTTGTAGAAGATGCTGCGGCTGGAACTGCTGCTGCTTGCTGGAATTGAAGAACTTATCGGATTTGCGGGCCTTGCCAGACTTGCTGGTCGAGGATGCGATCACCGGCGGGTAGATGAGCGGGGACACGGGCCCCCGGGCGGAATCCATCCCTAATCTCCCTATCCCGGAGTGCGCCATCCCAGAGTACCCCGTGGTAGAGAATCCCAACCCATACCCTACTTTGGCGTTGTTGGCGCCCCCTTCACCCCAGCTGTTTGTTGACTTCGTCCTCGAGCTGCTCTTCTTAGCCTTCTTCGTCGAGGAGTCCTTCAACTGTTCCTCGAGCTCCATTATTTTTTGCTGCAAATCCGTGACGTCTATC
This sequence comes from Cyclophora punctaria, assembly GCA_951394245.1. Lineage (NCBI taxonomy): Eukaryota > Metazoa > Arthropoda > Insecta > Lepidoptera > Geometridae > Cyclophora > Cyclophora punctaria. The sequence continues at coordinate 473,442 of OX596172.1, forward strand.
GGTATACAGGATATTACTTTGACTTCAGTACGTGAAGTTGTAGAGCCGCCTGAAAAATTATGTATTTGTTAGAGCAAGTATTTTTAACGACTCAATATTATACAAATAGTACTTACTTACTTAAATTGAACGCTCCCTTTAAGAAATCTTTGAGGCCTCTAAATCGTTTTCTACAAGAAGTTCTATCATGTCCACTTGTAGTATTATTACGACATAATATAATATCCATTATTATACTAAAACAATTAAAATAAACTAATGTAAACACTAGCCGCCCCCGCATTTATGTACCCGCATTGTGTCCGTTCCCGTGGGAATTTCGAGATAAAAGTAGCTTTATAAGGAAAAAGGAATTTTCCTTTCAATTTGTTTGATTTTTTATTTATTTATTTGGAAGCTGGCCACTTAATGAAAAAGACATTCACTGCCGGAACGGGTCCTCCGCTAGAGTGGCCCAAAGTGGAAACTCGACAAAAACATGGGACTTGTGAGGAGACCACCGTCCTCACCGCAACGCGTCCGTCGTTGTTATTATTGAGTCACTTACCCTGAGCATACCTTAGTTATTATAGTTAGCCACGGAGCTGAGACTACGTATGGAATGGTCTCGGCCTCATTAAGCTGTTCACCACGAATAATTTCATGTTGTGCCGGCCAAAAGTTTATTGTCCTGTATTTTTAAAATGATGTTTGTTACAAAAAGCTCATTTATCTGAATTCTGAAGTCTGAAGTCTTTGTTAATGTCGTAATTGACGTTAGTTTATGTACTTGATTGTTCTGTGTTCTTCTTCTTCTTATCGAGTGGATGGTCAACCTGACCAATCCTGGTGTCAGAGTTATAGAGCCGCCAAAGGCCTCTGACATGGCTCATGTAACGACTACTATCCGTAGAAAGTAACCGGGACCGACGGCTTAACGTGCCCTCCGAAGCACGGAATCATCTTACTTTTCGGGCAATCAGGTGATTCAGCCTGCAATGCCCTAACCAAACTGAGGACAGTCTCACAAAGTGATTTTTGTGAGATATCCCCACCGGGAATCGAACCCGGAACCTCCGGATCGTGAGCCGAGCGCTCAAACCACTAGACCACGGAGGCTGTTGAGCGTTGTTCTGTGTTAAGCGGCCAGTAGTATTAATGAAATACCACTGAAATACCCATCTCCTGATGAAGGTCACCCACAGGTCACCGGATGTGTCCGAATTCCGAAACGTGTTGAGGGACACTCAACAGTAACCTCTGTCGTACGCAAGTTCCCGTTTGAACAAATAATAATGACATTAACGTACGTTTCAATTAATAATTTATTGGTTTTTTGATGAAGGAATGCTATCGGTTTTCAAATATTCCGAACTCGTGGCGCCCTTGGAAGAGGCCAATGGCGGTGCCGGGAGCTTGGTTCTCACCCTCAGGTCAACAACTACAGATCAAACTATCTGAGACCTAAGGCATTCCATCCAAACTTTGTTTTCATAGTTCAGTTTTGTTTCGTTCATTTCCTACAATAGTCCTTACTTCTGTAGGGTCACATTCGTGGATATGTTGTAGTCGAAATCTATTACATTAAACTCTCCAAAGGCCTGTACCAGTTAGAACTGTATGCCATCGCATGCCTCTCAAAAAGACCGGGCTTGTCCCGTGACAAGGAGAAACACTACAATGGCAATTAGATTAACAGTTATTTGTTACTGAAAGATAAGTATGCCAAAAGCTATGTTAGAACAAGCTTTTAAAATTCAATACCGTCAGCTCAAAAACAATGATTTATCCCCAATTTCACCGCTGCAACTGAATCCGACCATGTCAACTTATCCCTAGTTCACGAGCTAAACCTAGACCAAAACTTCAAAATTCATTCACTAAAACCGAGTTCAGTTAACCGTGGCTCGTGATAGAAACGATCATTTTGGACCTTAGTTGCGCCATGCCAACTAAGTGTACCTAGTGCACTTTGAGAATTATTGTTTACTAGACCGAGAAGACGCTAGAGCCGGAGAGGCTGTTTGGTTGTCTTAAAACTCGAACTCGAAGGTTGGACACGAGCTTACAGAGACACTTGTTTTTCTGAATTGATTGTATAAATAAAAAACAGTATGGTCAACTTATACAATTTTGTTCAAACAAAATTTTAAAAAACAATAAATTGACATTAACGTACGATGAGGATTCACAACACTAACATATTACAGCATCAAACGAGTTGAGAATAGATTCTTGGGTGGATTACCATAGCTTGATTCGTGTTCACCCAACAGAGTTCGGATTATCAAGTTTCTCGACGAGAAAGGATTCCTCTTGTAGAATAGTTTTTTGATAAGACTTTTCTTTCTTTTTCCATCATATTTATCATATTCGTAGTAACAGTCTTGGTCGGCGTCGCCTACGTATTTGCTGTAGAGGCTGGTCCAGAGGTTGTGTGTCTTGGGACTATAGCTAGTCTGTGTGGACCGCGCCGAGCACATCATCGGCTCGCACTCGGTGCTCTTCACCTGCATGCTCACCTTCCCGGACTTGTGTTTGTGTTTGTGCTTACGCCTCGAGTACAATATATCAGCACTCATATTTCCAAGATACAAGCAGTGGACAGAAACAACAAACTGCCAACAGCACCTTCTGTCTTCAGTCTGATTGTTGCACCAAACTCTCAACTAATATTCAAACACAGAGAATTTCATCTTTAAAAATTGAATAATCTTAAACAAAAATGTGGGTCAAAATTTCATCGGCAATTTTATCACAAGATTTTTTTGAAGTTGAAGCTGTGAATGAAAATCAGAGTACGTCACGTAGTACCATTATATATCTCAATGAGTACGTCAGAGATATTTGTGACGTAAGTTGAAAGGATGAAGATGAACTTAAACTTAACCAAAGACGTATGACTAAAGTTGAAAAAACGCATTTAAAAGTATTTTTAGGGCTTAATTTTTCATTCCGAATGCAAAGATCGAAGCTTAATTAAAAATCTATCTCATATGGGCAGAGGAGACGCGCACGGTGTTTTCTGCGCGCCTTCAGAATCGAAAATACCTATAAACATTGCTGAACTGTGCAGATATATTAAGTAGACGTCTCTGCTAAATGTTGTTATCCCTGGCTTTAGATTCCGCTGAGATTCAGGTGGCCACAGTCAAACATATATGATAAAGAAAATGCGTTTATCTACAAAATGTACTCTGTTTTACTATTTTATTCATATAAGTACTGCAAAAACAAACACAGCACCTGCTTAACCGCCTGGCAACGGGAGATTCGCCGATGCGAACATTGGCGCGGTGCGAACGGCGAAGCGTCTAACGACTGAAATAAACTCATAGCAATGTACTTATCAAGCCACGCGTAACGGCGACCGTCGAAGCGACCGGTGAAATGTATCGAGTGAATCGCGCGGCCGATTTGCGGCGCGGTGGGCGACCAAAACAAAGGCTGGATGATCCGGTGCAAGCCACGGAGTCGGGCGAATAGTATAGTGATCAAACAAGTTTGATTATTTTCGCCGCGAAAAATGAACACCGAGGCTTTTATTGCTGAATTACTAGCTAGACCAGCAATTTGGAAGTGTGGCCATCCACAGCATTTCTGAATATTATATTCTGTATTTCTCGTACTTCTTGTGTAATTCTCTATCTATACCCCGATTCTTATTCAAATCATGTACTCCACAATCTCTTCCAAATATTAGGTCTTGAACCAAAAAGCTATTACTTTCTAAGCAATAATAATATAATTTCGAGGCTTGATATAATTTCGATAAAGAAATTTCGCTGTTCGACTTCCATACTGGTCGCGGCGGCGAACGGGAGTGGCCTGCAAACGGTGCCGCGCGAATGGTCGCTTCGCCCGCCGCTTCGCCCGTTGGCACCGCCGATCCCCGTGGCCAGGCCGCAACGAGCTCCAGGTGGTTCCTCAATCCGGACGTTTAGATTGAGAAGCCATTTTTGCATTATTATAACAAGTTCTATTTATTGCATATTTTTCACATTGCTGCTCAATAATGTTGAGATCAGATTTCAAAAATCTGATGTGGCTATTCAATCCTTACGGACATAACTTTTATTACATATTTTTTTTATATAAAAACCCTGTCCTGGCAATGAGGAGCACAAAAAAAAGAATTATCTAATTTGGTGCAGTCGTCATGATGTTATGCGCTTAGCGACACATTCAGCGATTCATTTTTAGGGTTCCGTACCCAAAGGGTAAAAACGGGACCCTATTACTGAGACTTCGCTGTCCGCCCGTTAAATATAATTTTATTAAAATAAAATAAAATAAATAATTCCCATACATAAAACAGGATTTCGTCGTTTATTTGAAATAAAATAGTAATAACGAAAACAGTTAGAAACTTGTTAAAGTGCGGAACCCTCCGTGCGCAAGTCCCACTCGCACTTGGCCGGTTCTTCTTATATATAAATCTTCTTATATATAAAATTCTCGTGTCACAGTGTTCGTTCGCGTACTCCTCCGAAACGGCTGGACCGATTCTCATGAAATTTTGTGAGCATATTGAGTAGGTCTGAGAATCGGCCAACGTCTATTTTTCATCCCGAAATTCCCGCGGGATCGGGTACAACGCGGGTGAAACCGCGGGGCGCAGCTAGTATATTATAGATTATTCCTACTTAACAATAAGATTCCAATTATTCCAACTGAGTTGGAATTATTATTGTTCCACCTTCATCGGCGGTGCCTGCGTGGACTGGAAGAGCCAGTATTCCATAAACAAACATAAATACACCGACAAGACGAGTAGACCATGAGTAGACCCAACTTTTAGGTTCTAACTACTACATAATCTAGAAGTCTAATTGAACCTAACATCTACGCTCAGAACATGTACGTTATCAACAGAAGGGTACTGAATAAAACAAACAAATCACGTTTTCAATAATTTCTTAAAAGGACACTTTCAAAACTCACAATTTCGAACTGTTTATCAACACTCACTGACAAAGAAGACACGACTATACTAGAACATCCTCGGTTTAAAATAAAGCGGCAACTGATCCCTCTTGTTTTCTTTTCCTAATAATGTCTTGACAAGCAAGTTTTTTGGCGAAAATGGATTTTTGTTGCGAAGCATTTTATTCAGAAGAGAATTTCTTAGTTTCGTATCACCCTCAGCTAGCTTCTTCTGGGTATTATAAGAGTAGCTCAAAGGGTCGGTATCCACTAACGAATTGCCTTGCAAACTCTTCCAATTAGAGAATATAGAAGTTTTGTTTTTTCCTTGTTGGGTTTGCGTCGAAATCGTAATTGGGGCTTTATTGTTTATATTTTTAGCTGGTGGTGCAGTTTTCTTTATTTTCTGGAAGAACGATATTTTCTTTTCGCTCTGTGTCCCTGTGCTCTTCACCTCTATCTCCTTGAGACAAAAGGGGGGTTGGGGTGGCATCGGATTGTACTGTGGGTAGGGGGAAGGGATGTATGGCGGTGCCGTCGGCTGGTGTCTGGGATAATAGGGCTCCGAGCTCTGTCGTGGCAGGTCGGTGCTCTGGTAATGGTCGGGGGCGGAGGCCGGAGGTACAAGCTCGTGCATCGCCGGGTTGTAGGGCGGGCTGCGCTCCGAGCGTGCGCTCACGGACATGTACTGCGTCGGCGGCGGATGGGGCGGCGGCGGATGGGGCGGCGGCGACGGTGGTGCATAGTAATCCTGAGCGTACATGGAGTAGTTGGTGAAGTTTTGCTGCATATGATTTCCAGAATCATTAACGAGATCATTATTGATGCTACCAGTCTCGCTCAATTCCTCGATAATGTCTTTTTTCCTCTTTTTAAACAATGAAAATGATTTCAGCATATTAGTTAGCTTGTTTTTCCTCATTTGCTGCACCTGAAATACGCACACATTAATTTTATAATCAGAGTAATAGAAAAGTCAGAGACTTGACTTGCGTTGTACCCGCGGGAATTTCCCGAGGGAATTTCGGGATAGAACTTTTTTATGAAAGTAGCTACCCAATGCAAAACTGATTATTCGAATTGGCTTGGTAGTTCTGCAGATAGCCGCGTTCAAACAAAAAAATTAAATCAAAATCAAAACTAGAGACGCGTCGGCAGTGAGTTAGGGCGTGATTTCTGTATAAATTGAGATTTTTGCAAATGGTGTTTAAATTAAAAGTTTAAATTTGGGCGCGATGCAGTGTATTAATTGCCTGTTTGGTGTATGGTGTGCGGGTCTATAAGTTTAGGACGTAAGTACACTTTCTACTAACATTTTCTGCTGAATATTGCTCGTGCGTCGTCGCAGACTGCGTAGTAGTAGCGCTGGTGTTAGTAGTCGTAGTAGTTGTAGTAGTTGTAGTATTAGTAGATGGACTTTCTGTGGAGTCCAAGTTGAAAGTTTCAAGTCCAGTTTCGGAGAAACTCGTGCCGCTACAAAATGAATTTGAAACCATTCTAGGCCCAATAGCGTCGCAGCTTTTGGAGTAACATTTTAAATCAGGGGTGCCAACGTTGGCATCGAGCCTTCGAAATTGGGTGCTACCACCTGCGCTTCTAGATGTTAACTTATGCTCATCGATGTCTTGCTGTGCGGTTTTATCATCTTGGTTTCTGGTAAAAGTAGGACTTTGTGCTACAAACTTATAGATTTCTTTTATCAACTCATCGGTATCCGAAACAAGTGCGTCATTAACTTTATTTGCATTTATGGATGGATCATTGCTTTGATCAAGTTCTGGGCGATTCGAACAAGTGCATGTGTGACTCGAAGAGGAAACTGCGCAACCATTTGCCATCAGAGGATATATAGGAAGCATCGGATAGCAACAAGCATTTGCCGCAAAAGATGGCATGTACGGGGTTTGCGGGACGGGACAAGGTGGCATATTGTAATTGAAACTGTTCGCCCCTAAAGGTGTATTCACTGGTAAAGATGAATTTGCTGATAAAATCGAATTTACCGGTAAAGGTGTAGTCACCGGTAAAGGTGTATTCACCGGTGAAGGTGTATTCACTGATAATGTTGTATTCACCGGTAAAGAAATATTCATCGGTGTAAGTGTATTTACCGGCGGAGAACTTTGTACATATTTATTTAAATTGTCCTCGATTATATTAGGGCTTATGTCAGATTTGTCACTATGAGAGGAAGCTTCCTTTTTAATCTCCTGTAAAAACGACTGTAATATATCTTTGATTTCACAAAGAGCTTTGTCTGTTTTATCTAATGATAAGTCAGTTTCCTGCGTTTTGTTTATTGAATTAGTATCGTTTGGTTGACTGGTCAACGTAGGATAGTTAATCATGTGGTTGCTCGTTGCTGCCGCTTCTTCTTTTATTTGGTTACACACTTTTGCAATGCGCAGTATCTGTGATTTCCCGTGTGTACTAATTTGAGATCGTGAGACTAATTCTGAATGAGTGTCACTGTCAAAGCCGTCCTGTACTGTTTTCTTTTTATAAATTTTTGGAGTACGTTTCCTGACCTCTCCTTTAAAATAACCATGTTCTTCAGCTTCTGAATAATACTGAGCTTTTAAATTGAGGCGCGGTCTGTGAGTTTTTGGTGATGGAGGTACTTCCTTGTAATAATTACAGTACATATCATTATCCTGCACAAACTTCCTCCTGGATTTTGGACTTGATTTTTCTTTGACAGGAACCAAATCGTAGAGCTCAGTATCGTCATATTTTTTACGGATTTGAATTCGTTTGATGTTTGGATGTTTTTGACAACTATAAAGTCTCGTGTCACATATGCTCTTGGCATCGCTGTGTTCATTGTGATGGCCATGATATACTCTTGCATGATGCTGGCTTCCGTAACAACTAGAGCAAAGCTCCCAATCGTCTTGGACATTCGCAGTGAGCTCGTGATCTCGGCAAATTGGCGCCGATACTTGACTTAAGTCGGAATCCCGCTTTCCGAACATTTTCAGAGGTCTATATTGTTTTTTTATTATGTCAGCTATGTAATCTTGGTCTACATTCTTGTTAATCTGATGTTTATTAACCCTATGTCTCTTAGGGATCTCATGGTAATAACGTTCAAAGTTTTCTAAGTTAGCCCTTTGCATATGGTCTTCATTGGTGACGTCATCGTCACGTATGCAGTGTCGAGTTCTCTGATTGTTTCGACATCGTCTCACTTTCTCCACATAGCATTCATCGGTCAGCACACTGCTGGCAGAGTGCGATCCGATAGTGAGACAGAATGGCTTCGTGATCTTTTGGTGATGGTTCGATGCCATGTCTGTGTTATTCACTGTCGTGTTTTCCGTGCTCTTTTTTTTCGTGTCGATTCTATTTGTAGGATAAATTATGTTATATTCATTGTTTTCAGATGGTGTTGAACCGTTCGCTTCTGAGCGGTTGTATAGAGTGCCGGATGTCTTGTAGATGAGTTCGACATCAGTGAGGTGCCGCTCGGAGAGGTTGTCCACGGAGCGGGGCTCGTACGAGAAGTGCGACTGCGATCCGCGCCGCGAGCTCGAGATGATGTCGCGGCAGTGCCTGCTCACTTCACTCAGCTGTTGTTCTAATCCTATAATTTTGTGTTTAAGGTCTAGCACGTCGTCTGTTCTACTGGAATTTAGCACGTTGATATCAGGTTGAGAAACGCTATCTGAAAATGAAATTATTTTCATTATTTCTACATTCCACAAAATTTGCATAATTTATTCCGATTGATATTTAATCACATAGTGTGGAAGGCGACGCTTATATGCTTAGATGCCGCCCAACCATGTATCTACTTAAGTAGTATAAGATGAGAGCATCATTTATACTTTGTAAGCAGTTCGCTCGTAATATTTGTAACGTCACTTAGTAAGCAGTACACAGTTCGCACAGTGAAATTTAGTGCCTAGGAACGCTGCCGACACGCAGCCGTGAAACTATTGTAATCACAAAGCTTTGAATAAATAAAATAAATAAATATACCCGGACAAATTCACTCATGGTTAATTAGACCCAAACTAAGCTTGTATTATGGAATCTAACTAACTGATACTACTACATATACATACACAAATACTTTATTCTTATATATAAAATTCTCGTTACAGTGTTCGTTCGCGTACTCCTCCGAAACGGCTTGACCGATTCTCATGAAATTTTGTGAGCATATTGAGTAGGTCTGAGAATCGGCCAACATCTATTTTTCATCCCGAAATTCCCGCGGGAACGGGTACAACGCGGGTGAAACCGCGGGGCGTAGCTAGTAAGAATATATAATTGACACCCAGACGTCGTCGCCTACAACTATGTCTTCACATATTGTTGACTCCGGGCGGGAATCGAACCCGCAACCCCCGACACAGTAAGCGCTCTCACTGCCACTGTGCCAACGGGCATTCGATTCCCTCATTTCCCCGCAACTCCAGAAACTGTAAATGTTCCTTTTATAGTCCTGCACACATAGTTTAGACATATTATTTTTAAATTGGCTGGTTGACTTCAAATATTACCTCCTTCGTCCAAACCAAATGACTTAATAATAGTATACGTACACGTATAGATATAATAATGGTAATTAAATTACTTAGAGCTTTCCTGAAGAATTGTTTAATGGCCCGGTATCTTCGCTTAGTGCGGGGAGAGATGCGGCGTCGCGGAGTCCTTATGGTCATCACCAACCTTTAACTCGCAACGTCTGAAACAATACATTAATACATATATATTCAATGACAAAAAGAGATTGGAGATTGGAAATAATTATAGTACAGGTACATGTTCGTCTTCTTTGTCTTAGCTTTAATAATGAAATGATAGATACATTTGAGGAGCAATAGACTTTGAGACTCAAATATCATGACTCCACGTAAACGGAACAATGCCGTCAAACATTGTTATCCCGTAGTACATTTTGGACTATAAGGTGCCTGCTTTTTTATATAAATAGCAGTTATAACAGCCACAGAGTGAGCCCCCTATGAAAAGCCGAATCTATCAAACGTGACCATCTGCGCCAGCGAATCACGACAGACTCTCACTTTTACCGTCAGTCACGCGATTATTCCGCCAACGCATTATAGCGAGGCTAATGGCATCGCCGTATGCACGACAAGCAACGGCGTTTCCACGGCAGAACTGACGTGCATGGAATAGTTTGTGGTGTGGCGCTCTCGCTACGAAGCCATGTTTCTTACTCGACAATACGTCTCTGGGGCCGAGATACGTATTGTCGAGTAAGTCTCGGCTCGCATTCAGCCCATCGCATCGCCGCCCTCAAATTGCCAGTGGACACACGGTTATAGAGAGTGTATACAAATACGTGGTACGACGATAATGTCGCCCCGATTCTTGTGCTCGTGGCGACGGTCCCTAAATTAATTACCTTTAATAACCAGAAATTTTAAATATTATTTAATCGTAGTCTTAATTACACCTTTAACAATTTCCATTTTGACTTGTAAAGCAAAATGACCTAAATAAGTAAAAACCAAAATATATTATTACGCTTATTGATAATTTTATGATGGAAAATTAAATTGAAAACGTTTGAATGTTATTTCACTTTAACTGACTTCATTTTTATTTTATTTTTTGTGAAAAGGTTTTGTATGTTTGTTTAAAACTTTTTAAATATATAATCTACCTTGAAGACTCAGTCCGAAGGTCTAAATAACATACTTCGTTCCCCAGTATTTAGGGACATGGTTTACGGTGGACATGTGTTCATTTAGGGTGGTGTAAAAAACTGCAACGGCTGCAGTATGAGCAAATTTGTATCTCGGTGCTGAGTAACACTATTGCGTTACTTCTCACGTATGTCAGTTAGGGCCAAATCACCCTTGCACGCCCTTTATTCTGTGAATTTAAGGCATGTTGTTAATATACAAACTTAATAGAAGATTTAATGTAAAGTCCTTGAGTTAAGGCTATGGTTAATCCATGGCTTCACATCCATAGCCAAAGTTGATAATAGTCCGATCTACTTACTATACGCGAGGCAAAGGTTTTATTCCTCATCTACGGATCTCATGATGACAGGTGCCAATCATCGTGAATGTTTTTTATGAATTATTTTAAATTAAAATTAAATATTTTTGCTAATACAACTGATGTTATATTTCGTTAATACTAATGCTATCTAAATTGCTGCAGCATGCGAATCGTTTCAAAGCGATTCGACTATTGCGAGTGCCAGTAACGTCGACGCTGCACGCGCGCAAGTCGTTCATCCCGGCGTCGCAGTACGATGTGCCGTTCCCCGACAAACTGAAGCTCGGCTACGCCATGAGCGTCTACTGGGAGATCATCCCTCTAGTCGTCTCCACGCTCATCGGCTTTGGCTGTACGGTCATGATTATTCTTTGGTCATTTAGAAATAAGGTAATTATCATACAGATTGCTATTTAATGTACTATGTTGCATATATTTTTCATTTAATACTTGGACGTAGTTTAATTTGTTTTTCGTTTACTTTCGAAGGTGGACTGCGTGTACACAACGCACAGTCGCGCAAACATATCACGCATAATGGACCTGAACTACCCTTCGATACACAAGATAATCACCATCAACCAGCGGTACGAAGCGTGGCCGCAGATGCAGGCCGTGCTCGACAAGATGAAGGGGGCGGAGAGGCGAGCCAAGTTGCGACTCGAGAACTGCGGACACCCCTGATCGGACGTACCTACTAAACATATTGTGATCATACGGAAAATATTTACAAAAAATATATACACTTATTTATTTTAAAAAATATTTTGTAATTGTTTTTTTTTTAATTTCATGAGGGAATTTGACCCTTAGGACCTTTGAGAACCCTAGCGGGGTTTAAGTAGTGACCCTAATGTATCCGTGTATTAGGGCTCCGTGCAGTAGCGCTACAAACATCAGTAATCGGAATCGGGTGAAAAACTTAACGTGATTTTAACACGGTTTGTGTAAAATCACCGCTAACGTGTATGTGACTTCCATTCGCGTTTCGGTGACTCACCACCGGTTCCTACTCGTAGCGATCACTAAGCAGGAGATTGTGCCAAGAATTGTAGCCGCCACCGACCACCTTCAAGCTAACGACACACAGAAACAGCTTCATATAATTTTGCCTTAAGACTGTTAATATTATATAGACATCAGAGCTAGCACCTAAAGTAAATACAAGATGACGATACCTATATCCTGCTATTAAAATGTCCCACCACTCTCCACATTTGTCTAGTGTAGAGATATCAAATGTCATGAAATATCTATACTAATATTATAAAGCTGAAGAGTTTGTTTGTTTTGTTTGTTTGTTTGTTTGTTTGTTTGTTTGTTTGTTTGTTTGTTTGTTTGTTTGTTTGTTTGTTTGTTTGTTTGTTTGTTTGTTTAAACGCGCTAATCTCAGAAACTACTGAACCGATTTGAAAAATTCTTTTTGTAATGGATAGCCACATTCAACGGGAAGGTTATAGGCTACTTTTCATTCCGAAATTCCCACGGGAACGGGAACAACGCGGGTAATACCGCGGGGCGCTGCTAGTTAGGTATAAAAGTAGAAGCTTAATATTTAATAACTTTCCTGACTGAATATCTAATAAAGGAGTGCAAGTTTTGAAAGAGGTGTCGATATGGACCTAAGTTTATTGACTCCCCAGTGGGGTTGTTTGACCGCCCCTCGAGGCGCAGTCAATTGAAACTGCCAACCAGACGAAATTTGCCACGGTCGGCTAGATTCTTACCTGCGAGTGGGTCACAGCCTCGTAGATATTATATCTGTAAACTACCGCGCCACTTACCTACACGAACGCACTAAATTTACCGTGGATGTATATTATAATTCGAAACGTTTGGTTTTACTTAATATAATCTATACTAATATTATAAAGCTGCAGAGTTTGTTTGTTTGTTTGTTTGAATGCGCTAATCTCAGGAACTACTGGTCCGATTCAATCCAATTCTTTCAGTGTTGGATAGTCCACTTTTCGAGGAATGCTATAGGCTATTTTTCATCCCGAAATTCCTACGGGGACGGGCACAACGCGGGTTAAACCGCGGGTTAAACCGCGGGTTAAACCGCTAGTATTAGTATAGATTTTTAGGAGAATAAACTTTACCTATTAAATAAAAAACAAAATATTAGCATAGATTTTAAAGCTGCTGAGTTTATTTGTTTGATCGAACGCGCTAATCTCAGGAACTACCCGTCCGATTTGAATAATTCTCGCTGTAATAAATAGCCAGATTCAACGGGAAGGTTATAGGATATTTTTCATCCTGAAATTCCTACGGAAACGGATATAACGCGGGTAAAACCACAGGGCGCGCTTAGTATAATATACCCGGACAAATTGACACACGGTTAATTAGACCCAAAGTAAGCTCTAACCTTGTGTTATGGAATCTAACTTACTGATACTACTACATATACATACACAAATAACTAATATAGAAGAATGTATGTATAATTGACACCCAGACGTCGTCACTAACAACTATGGCTTCACATATTGTTGACTCCAGGCGGGAATCGAGCCCGCAACCCCCGACACAGTATGCCCTCTCACTACCGCTGTGCCTACGGGCTTGTCTTAATAGTTTTAGAGAGCGTTCAACTGAGTGCACTGAAATAAATCAATGTGTACTAAATGCAAGCATTTAATTAAATAATTGGTTCGAAATAATTGGATGACTTTTTTGTTACTGTCATTTATTTTATTTTATTACGATTTAAATAAAGTTTGGCAATGCATTAGGGTGCGTCTCCATTGAAGCGGAGCGGAGCTGTGCGGAGCCCGATTAACCAATCACAGCGCGTTGAGATTGTCAAACAACGCATTTACATTGTCAAAATCTTTTCGTAACGCATTGTGATTGGTCAGTCGAGCTCCGCACAGCTCCGCTCCGCTTCAATGGAGACGCACCCTTATACTTACTTCTTGCTGATTTAATATGGGCCGCGATTCCAATTAGCGTTTTGAGCCTAATTTGCTCAGAATCAATTTCATAGCAAATGGACAGATGTTCGCTCAAGAGAAAATAAATTAAACAAATGGAAAAAAAGAAAAATCACTCGCGACAGGTGTCTTCATTCACCGACGAGCATACGAGTAGTTGCTCAAAGCACTCAGTGGAAAAGCGGCGTTGCTTGGATGTACAAAGTCAGGATTCAAATAAAAACGCCCAGTAGGTACATCGTTTCCAATATTTTATTTTTAAATTAGTGGCAGTGAAGTTTGTCGGATACGTTAGTTAAACTAAACAAAAACCTGTACTGCCTCAGTCGTGGAGAAGGTCCGAATAGAAAAATAAATCTCGGATTAAATAGGTTTAGTACATTCGAGTGGTGGGACGCCGTCCTAGAGAACGGTGGTCTACTCCGAGTTCTACTCCGACTGTACCCGAGCGACAGATCGTCTTCACCGTACCTCGTAACAGAACTCGAAGTAGGGGTATCACGCATAACTAAAACAAAAGTACAGCGCTTATGATTTTGGCAAGAATTGGCACTTGAAGAGCAACCGCTCCACGCGGGGGCGGCGACTACGCGCCCGCCCCGCCGCGCCGGAGCACTTGTTACAAAACAAACATATTTGGCACATTAAAATGAACCGTTGCGCCCCTAATTCCTATACAATGTGTTGTGTCTCATCTAACATTTAATATTTACGTATGTACCTCGGCCGAGGCCCCAGCTGGCGGCGTCGAGTCCACAACCTACACACTCGGCCTCGCTAAGGAACAGTCTATAAAAACGAAAATATCCAAAAACAGTTTACACACTTTATTATCTAATTTTATGTAGAAGTAATGTATATAAGTGTTATATAATTGAGTTGTCTATATAAATGGGAATGGGGTTTGGTACTATCAGTTTTTGGATAGGTTATCTTTCAATGTTGTTCAGTTTATATAGAGTGACTCCCTGACTCCCTGTTGACAGCAGTTAGTGAATACTGCGGTATAAATAAGTGTATAATGATATAATATTGAGTATAGTATAGTGTGGCGCGCTGAGGCGGAGTCGATACGAGATCGAGGAGGCGCGACTCCATCCCCATAGAGGACGCACGACGGCGGCTTCCGCGAACATTAACTTTAGTCGTGAACCTAAGTGCGACACGAGGCAACAAGTGCTGTTATGTATTGTTTCATATGGAACAATTTACAACAATTTATCATTTAACAACTAAATACACGGACAAAATATTCATACATAACATATCATTATAACAATCAAATTGATAAACAAAAATGTTGTTTACAATTACTAACACGATACAGGAATTACAAATAGTTAGACATATACAACGTATGTCTTACTGGGCAGTGCAACGTTATTATTGTATACCAAGGCGTGCGGTTGGAGACAC
The DNA here is from genome assembly GCA_951394245.1 of Cyclophora punctaria. NCBI lineage: Eukaryota > Metazoa > Arthropoda > Insecta > Lepidoptera > Geometridae > Cyclophora > Cyclophora punctaria. The sequence goes on from OX596172.1 coordinate 488,693, forward strand.
ACGCATTGCGATATTAATTATAGTATTGTTTAGTGCTACGCGGTACTTGAATCATATCCACGAGGTGGGGATTCGCGCGCGCCCCGTAAAGAGGAGCAAACTCGTAGCGCCCGTAGCGGCCCGGAGCCGTAGCCCGTAGCCCGAAGTCTAATGGCGTGTGCATGTCTCCCTCCGCCCACCGTCCATTGAACCGTAACCGACCTCTCACAAACCGTTATTTATACAATTTTATTCCATCAATACTCCTATACACATAAAAATATTAAAACGGAACGTATTTAACTAGATATTATAATATAATGTGCGTAACTGACTGTAACTCCATAGAATCAAATTAGCTGTACAAACGAACGCCAAACTTACAAATTGAAGGTAAAATTAACTACTCAATACAAATCTTATAGATAAAGAAAACTGTTTCACGACCCATTTTCATTAATAAAATTAACTAAGTTACATTACCGCGCGAGTCGGGGCTCGCCATTCGACTCACAAACATTACGCAAAAATGCGACAAAGTCTCATACATTCGAAAAGCGCAATCGTTTAACACGGAATTTTCACTAGTTCTGTACAAAAATGTCAATATCCCCTACACGTACATAGCTCGTTAACAAATAGATACTAGTGGCGTCCCGCGGCTCGGCGGTGCGCGCGCAGGGCCACCTCAACCGAATATTCGTAATCAATCTCTCAAATAAATTAATGAGCAATCGTTTTCATGTCGCCGCCGGCAGACTCCGTCGCGGCCGGCCGCGCGTCCCTCCGCCCGCGACCCTCGCCACCGCCGACACTTCTCGTGCCTGACTCCTACTCTTTCCAATTGAGAAAATGTAATATTTCAATGAAATTTCATACAATTTAAAGATATCTCACAATATCAAAACATGAAGTCATGTATCAGACCGTCCTTTGTTAGGTTTACATTTTTATATCAAAATATCGGCTAATTGTCCACCTGTTCTGCTAATTACGCAACGCCCATAGACTCTAGTAGAATGTATGTTATAGTTTAACATGTCATCTGCTGTTGGTGTAGCCACGGATGAAACGGTATAGTTAAATGATTATACGGACCAAACTTGAAACTTACATATAAAAAGTATAATAGTGATGAGGTGGTGTCCAAACCCATTACAACGGATTACCACCGATTGGACTGACATAAGATCCTATGTTTCAGGGCTCACTTCACCGCGGAGGCGGAGCGGGGGCGTTGTGGGGGCGCGACGGGGGCACGGCGGGGACGCGGCGGGGCGGCGCGGGCTAGCGCCGGGACATGACCGTCTCGTCATCGTAGTTATTAATAATAATAGTCGTCGTATTATTACACCTTACGTAACTATACAATTATGAAACCCCGGAGAGGTTAAAACTTATTAAACTTTTATACATTAGTGCGTGATCCGCTCCATATCAGTACTATACAAAAATTAAAAACGTTATTACAATAACACTACATTACCATAGAGCTAGTAGATACATGAATCAATGTTAGCACTACCAAAGGGTACCCAGACACGCGGCGCGGGCGCTCGCGGTATCATCGTATTCAAGTTACAACCTTTTAACCTTCGAGTTATTTTAATATTAATATATTATCTATCATACTAATGTATGTGCTCTCTCTGAACTCAAGGTACAGCCGCGCGCGCAGGAGGGCGCGGGCGGCGGCCGCTCGGCCCTCCTCCGGGGTGCGACGGCAACACTGCCTTCACAACGGCTTCTCCAATTTGTTTTAAGTATAAATACATAGTGATTTATCAAATATGAGTGCGCAGTTCGTATTAGTTTAACATCTCTGTCGAATACCACAATACAAGTATCAGACAGGCTAGTTCAGACTACGACGAATTCTATGCATAATAATTATATAGGTTATTGTATGTCGCGCGGCGCGAGGCGTGGGCGCGGGCGCGGCGCGACCGAGCGGTTTGTTGACAACGAGCCGCGGCACCGCCCCGCCGGGATCTCATTACTTAGGCCAACTTGAACGTCAATCAATGATTCAATCGAAATGGACAGGACTAACACACGGTGAAGTCGGGGCGGGGCGAGGCGGGGCGGGCGAGGTGTCGCGAGCCGGCGCCGGAGGCCGGCCTCGGGGGTAGTCGTCAACATACATGGAATTTATTATTTACCTAAGAACATTGACGACAAAATCGACGATAAGACATTGGTGCTGCAGTCCAATTCGGCGCTCCGACGTCGCACTGCGAGCGGCGACGTCGGCACTCACACTCATCATTCACTTAAATATCGAGAGGAAGTCAGTTTTCACTTACAATAATACCGCTATTTATTATTTATTAAACCTATAGGTATGTGGAGCGGGGCGGCGGGGGCGGCAGGCGAGTGCGGCGCGGCCGCTCAGCGCGCGGCGATGCGGCAGAGCGCGATGCGCACGGCGGCGGCGGCGGCTGGCACGGCGGCGCCGCACAGGCCCGATCAGAGCCGGTCCTCTTCCTCTTCCTCCTCGCCCTCGTCGCCGGCCTCCTCGTTCTCCTCTCGGTAGCCAGGGTGCTCGCTGATCGCGTAGTAGTTCCCGTTGTAGATGACGCCGAGCTCGCGCAACGCGTCGCCCCGGATCGTCGCCTTGATCGTCCAGTTGTAGCAGTCGTCCGACTCGGACTCGCGGTCGAGCCGCTCCACGTCCAGGATCTTGGAGCTAAGCCGCTCGAGGATGATACCGATGTCCTTGATGGTGAGGTGCCGCTTCTGGTCGACGCTCAGTTGGTCGATTAGCAACAGGAACTTCTCGGAGGTGACCGCCTCGTCCTCGACGAGCGTGTTCTCGGTCTCGCTCTCAGAGGAGTCGCGGTCGCCGCGGCGAGCCGACTCTGCGTCAAGGAAGCGCACGTGTCCCTTGGGGCGGCCCTGTGGCGAGGCGCGCGGCTGTGCGTCCTGGATGGGCGAGGTGGCGACGCTCTTGTGCACGGCGATGCGCCGGCCCTCCTCATGCAGCGCGCAGCAGTGGAAGTCGCACTCGTCGGGCGGCGCGCGCACGAGCGGCGCGGGCGCGGGCGAGGCGCCGGCCGCGCGGCATTCCACCGTGTGCACGTGCACGCCGCCCGGCGGGTGCTCCAGCGAGCCGCCAGCGCGCGATAAGCGGCCGCGCAGCGAGCCCAAGCCCGCGCCCGTGCCCGCCTCGTCGTGGTTCACTACTGTGATGTGCGGCGGCGGCGGCTGCGCGCGCTCCACCGACGTCTGGATGACGAGCGAGGGCCGCCGGTCGGGCTTGGCCTGGCGCGAGGGCGAGCGCGCAGCGGGCGACGCGCTCGGCCGCTGGTCCCAGTGCAGCACCACCGTGACGCGCCCCTTGTTGTCCATGATTTTCCATGAAGGCGTCTCATCGTGAAGTTCTAGTGCGTGAATAGTCTCGCACACTATCTTCGGGATGGCTGATATTGCTGGAAACGAACGAAGAAGGCGAGGATGAGAGAGCGGTCACGCGGACTCACGTGTGTGGTGAGAGTGGCGTGTGTGGGTACTGACCGGCCTTGATGACGTCGACGCCCGTGGGGTACCATCGCTCTCCCTGGCGCAGCAGCAGCAGCACGGTGTTGGGGGGCAACGTCCGCCAGTACTCGCCGTCCTCGACCTGGGTGCCGTCGCTCTCGAGCACCAGCCGCACCGGCTCGCCCGCCGCTACCGATAACTTCTCCTTGCCTGACAACAGACACGGTTTTGTCACTATTATTCATGCTTCATGTTTATTCGATTAACTAATCTCAATAAAAGTAGCAGCAATACGAAACCGAGACACTTATCGAGCATTTTGCAACGCGTTGTATTTGCAGGTGTCCATTTGGGAATTGCATGTTTAATGCATTCCGAAGATATAGGAGAGTGTTATAAAACGAACTATACGATTCTATGTTGGCAGAGCAGGGAGATGCTAAAGTACCGCGGCGCCTCCCTCACATGAGATAATTCGTTTTCAGTCGCCTCGCTGGTACATGTTGGATTACGTCAGCTTAGTGGATAACTTGCGAGTCTATTGTGACCCGCTACAATCAAACAAACCAGGTTAATACGTTCTGTGATAAAATAGTCAATCCAATCTATCCAAATTAAGTAAAAGCTCATACGAATATTAACTGACGCATAGTAATTTCATTTAAAATAAATCATCGTAACTCATCGTAAATTACTATATTTTACCGATGCTGTGATATGTTAACTCAACACCATTATAGTAATTTAGAACACCATTATAGTTACTCAACACCATTATAGTCAGATATAAATAAAAAAATATACTACTTGAATTTTTCGCTTATAATATAGTTAGTACTTAAAACTCGAAAAAAAAACTTGTTTTCAATTTACCAATCTCAAAAGAAATAGTCTTATCAAAAAAGAAGAAAACTTAATATTAATAACAATACCTATAAAAACCAAATCATAATATTAATGTAAGAATTAATGATCAACTTATCATACTATTAGGTAGTCCTACATTACATTATGTTATGTGATGTCCACTGACCTCTATGTATGAGCTCCTCGAAGCTAGTGACCACCAGGCCCTTCCTCACGTTCCGAGAACTGTCCCATATCTTGAAGGGTCTCTTTCCTCGTACCTCCTGTAATACACAACACGACACACATGTAACCAACGCACTTCACTTCACGATGAAGGTCATTCGTTATCTATATTAAAAATATAATAATTGTTTACCATTTGTTATCCGTAAATACACCAGTTCTACGTGCTTCCATGTCTACTCATTCGTGAACCGCATTGTTGTATACATATACATAACATATCAACCATTATGTCACCGGACTTGAACGATTTCATACACTATAACCAAAGTCATCAATAGTACGAGGCTACGGGGCTACGTAGCAGGTCTACGGGCTCCGTAGCAGTGGGGGTGCACGGGCTGCAGCGGTGCAACGCCCGTGCCCTCCCCGCCACCCGCAGCCCCGCGCCTCGCGCCCCGCCCCCACCCCCGCGCCGCACGCACTGTGCGTTGACCCACTGACATCGTCGCCCTGCACGATCTTTAATCACAACTAGGACTCTTCAAGTTCGAATAGAGTCCGACCAAGTTCTCCGCTGCGGGTCACCTACAGGGTGTCACTGACTCGAATCGACTGGTATACATTTGTCTGTATCATAGTGAATCGATTCAGATCCAAACATAATACACCGCTCGCCGCGCTCCGCCGATCGTCTAACTAATATATTCGCTGACGATCGGTATCGGCACATCGAACCGTAAAAAAGCCATTATAAGTTGGAGTAGGCGCGACACGGGCCGCCGCGCGACTCGCTTCCTCCGATAACTTAGCAATAAAACCCACGTACCTCTTGTATTTCGACTATCATCTTGCTATTTACACTTCTTCCTTCGACTCGATATCATGGCATAAAATGACTTACTATGATAAAATAAAAATGATGTGAATAATACGGTGTAAAATGTATGTTCAGATAGGTATGTGTGTGTGTAGGTTGTGTGAAGGCGGGGCGCAGTGCGCGCCGGCGGAGCGCCGCGGCCGCACTGGGCGGCGGGCGCGAGTCGTGACCGGGTCGCGCGCCCCCGCCCGCTTCCCCCGCGCCCCGCCCGTCCCCGCACTGCAGCGCGAGCCCGTAATCTCTTGATGCCGTAAGATGTTCATATTACCGATGCCGGTGATGCACTCTTCGTGGGCCCCGTGTCCACCACACTTGCCGTACATTCCTAACAAATCGATTACACGATGTTAAAAATCCCTGCCGTTAGGTCAGTTATTAACCTATTTTTGATTCACTCATTTGATAATGTTTAAGTGAATATTTTTAACCCGTAAAGTAATAACAGTAATAAAAACAGTCACTATTGTCATGTCAAATCTTGTAATCAACTATGAACATGTATTAACTAGAGACATTACACTGGTGTGCTTAGTATAGTAATGCCCTTACTCTGGATTTCAAAGTGACTAGGTTATTTCACTTAACCGATTAAATCGTTTTCACACGATTTCGTTCTCTTTGCTTAACGATTCTGTTTTCTCTGTAACGATTATCAAACGTGTAGCATTTCTTTAAAATGATACTAACTCTCTTTATGTACATGAAAGTTTGTAGGCGTGTGCTACATTGTAGCACCGAAGCGTAGATCATTCGTAGCACTTGTGGTGGCGCGTAGCCTACGTGGCGTAGCGAACTTGTGAAGTATGTGCTGCGGAGCGTGCTGAGATTTAACTCATGCCTGTTCTCACTTCAATGAATTTATATTCAAAAGAAGTTTTACTTGTGCAGAAATTGCTGAATTATCACGTATACTTTTAGTAAAAAAACATTTTTACTTTGACATATGATTTTCATTTATTTAGATGATAATAATAGAAACTCTTTTGGAAGTTTAATCATTAGTTAAATAAACGTAAGTAATTTATGCATTGTTATTACTCATTTCCCGCTCAATGTGTGGGCAAGCGTGGGGGTTAATACAACACGATACGTCCGCGACCTTATGATGTAGAGACAGAGTTCAAAGTTGAACGTGTCGGCCCTCGTTGTTAAATGTCATAGTATAATGAAATGATCACGTTGTGTTGTGGAAAACATGTGTAATGAGTGTGAGCCGCGCACTGTTACAATACTGATTAGGGATATTTATTTAGATAAAAGTGCTTAATTATGGGTATAGTTCCCAATTAAATGTATATAAATATAATATATTACCGATGATGTAAGTAAAATAGAAAAGTTATGGAAAAAATGAGGCAAATATTTTACAAAGTATACTATGTAAGGTATAGCAAGTGCCGTCCAAGCAAACACATTCTAACCATTTAGTGTAAAGTGTAACCGAACTTACCTTTTAATCTAACTTTACGAACGTATGTCAACCCATAACATTAGACTATGACTGTACGAGATGTGTAATCTAACGTCTCATTACAATATCATAAACCACCTTAATTTTTATTTGGCGTCAAGTGGGAGGTGACAAATGAACGCGAGGAGAGGAAGAACGGAACCGTTTGTTTTTACAATGAGGGTTATTGGATGGCTCCGAGGATCTCGAGGAATTACTCGCTTAAAGATATGCGTGTTGAACGCGCGAGCACCGCACTCCCTGAATGAAACATACTTCTAGGCCGATATTGTTCAAGATATACGAAAAATAGAAGGGATAAGTAGAGGGGATTGACGAAAAATGTATAATGTTCAAAAGCTTTATGAAGACGGAAATTAATAAATTATAATTTTTGATAAATATCACTATCCATTGTCTTTGAAATAAATTGAAAATCAAAATTGTATAGTGAGCGGGAATGAACACTTCTGACATAAACCTGATCGATTAGGAGAAAGACATTTGCTTTGCAGCGGGACTTATCGAAGTGAGACTTTACTCTCAACTGATTACCAATACAATAAAATACATTTAGGTATTCATTTAAACATCTACTCTTAACGCATATTTTAGGGAATATCTCAATGAATTCACTTGAAATACTCTCTTCATACACCTAAGTTTCATTTTCAAATAAAATGCCACGTAAACGTGAAAGACAAATGGGGTCGATAATACTGATTGTAATATCGGTTTTCCATAACATCCATTTAAAGAGATCATCTTACAAAAATCCCCGCAGAGCCACTGCCACAGATTAATGTATAACTAACGAATTAAATCGGATTATGAGATTCAACCAAGAATCCAATTTTGATTGATATGATAACATTCCGAGATGGTTTGATTAAAATTTAATTAATTGACAAGTTTAAAAGATTATAGAGATAATAAATAGCTTTTGTAAAGCGATATTAAGTACTTTAATGATATTTTAACAGATATTATTGCCAGTTGCAGTTCATACATCAATCGTACCCTCACATCTTGTTTTATTTATTTCGTACAAAACATAAAAGATATTAACGAATACGTATACGTAATTGATGAAATCTGTGGTAAGAATCAAAATCTTATTAATTTAAAATGTCCGTTTTTCGAAAACGTTTCAAAACTAGAATTAATGTAAGTATTGACCTACACTACATTAAAATCTAGGTCCATATACTCTGGCTATTATTCCTATTTGTATTTTGGAGGATCTTTTCTTTCAGCGCGGCTTGAATGTAGATTATTCAATTCAATGTAAAGTAGGTTTGTTATCAAGATACAGCTCGTTTTAAGGACATCTGCTTATTAACTCCAAGACGGGGGCTTTGTCCGTAAAACAATTATATTTCAATGTAAAGCGTTTCGTATTTTCTATGGAAAATATGTATTTTATTTTTTAAATACAAGTAAATTGTTCTTTATTGTACCGATATCGACTGTGCGTGGTTTTAGTTCAGTGTAAAATTTCAAACATATAAAAAACATTCTTTAATAAAAATAAGCAGTTTTTTGCATATTATGTACTCGTAAAAAGAAGGGTTTTGAGTTCGAACTGTTGATGAATGTAAGTATAAGCGTATTTGGTCTCGTGTCAACCAATTTTGTATTTGTAAGGCCTAGATTAAGAAAAAAGACAAAAAAAACAAAAGAACAAAAGACAGGGAGGGTTGGAAGCGTTTGGGGGAGACCTTTGCCCAGCAGTGGGACAATACAGGTTAATAAAAAAAAAGGCCTAGATTGGGAGTGATTCAGAGCAGATTCAGTCGTAGATTGCTTTAATTTAATATTTAATGACTAGTTACAATAAACTTTTATACATTGCGAGGTAAAAATAGCTCATTTGCCATAGCCATACGAGGGGACACAGATTATTAAAATTATTATTCCCGGTACTTTAAATCGTTGAACCATGTCAAAGGCCTTTAGGCGGTCTAAGGTTACAACGCAAACTCACTTAGTGAACAAGTCCAATATAAAACATTATCTTTTTATTATCATACACCTAAGTAGACTAGTCCGGGCTGCGGTCCGTCTCGCCGCGAAGTTAATGTAATCACCCTGGTTCACGTCGATTTATAGCTCGGCAAGGACCCGAGAATAACGACCCTTCCCTCTAAATAATCACCTAATTAAAAACTCTTCATTTAAACTAGATTAGTTCGTGGTAGCTGAGAGATTGGAAAATGTTCATTACTATGTAGATTGTTTATACATTTTAAAACATTATTATTAACATACCGAACAGAGGGTTTTTTGAATAATTATATTATAATATACAAAATAAAGGAAATTAATATGGAAACACAATTAAAACGTTACCTCAGCCAATTTCCATTTGATGCCATGATATCATTTGATGATCTGTACCTAAATATTCAGCTTATTCAGTATTAAATATGTCATGTAAATAATTAGTATAGGTGTTTTACCTTCCTGTTGCGGTATGTACAGTGTGAAAATACATTTTACAAAAGTAAAAGGCTTTCATTCGCCTACCTAGTTATAAAACTCACATTTCTGATTACATACACGAAGGAGCCCCATTGGCCAGAATATAAATTTAGGTGTGTCTTCTGAATGGTAGCTCGATGTGCCCGATAAGTATTTATATCTATTCTATTTCGCGTCTGAGGGAGCCTCGTCTTCCGCCGTGCGGGGGCGGATGAGTCCGAACCAATTCTCGTACAACATAACTTTACCTTCACATTGAATTGACTAGCTAGAAAATTGGACCTCTCTTTTGGTTAATTCAATCGAAGGAATCTAACCATTTTGTTATAAAATATGCAACATGTAACTCCACGCTATATTCAATTCAATATAAACGAAATTTATTAAATTCTATTTATACTGCGGAGATTTGCATCAACGATGCATCGATCGAACACTACATCCCGAGCGACTACGAACTAGGGCAACGCTACGCGCTACGCGCTACGCACCCTGTAGCCCGTAGCGCTACGGAGCACTACGAGCTACGCATGTGCCCCAACGTCCTACCACTACCATCACAATTTTTTGAACTGTAATAGATAACCGCATCAGTATGCCTTTATTACCCACGACATTATAATCCATACACCTTAAAATATCAGGTACCACCAGGTACAGGTAAAAAAGCCGTTTCATTTCACACACTGGAAAGAGACGATTAACAAACAGCATGATCCCGATAGAGATGATGGTCGGTCGGTTGCATGTGCAGCGAGGTGATGCAGTGGTGCGAGCGAGGGGGAGGGAGGCGCGGGCGGCGCAGGACACTGGCGCGAGCGAGACGGGCGCTGCGGCACCGAGCGCGAGGTAGGGCCGGAGCTGGGTGGTGTCGGTGTGGTCGCGGTTACCTCTCTGGCCATGGCGGCATGTCCGCCGGAGGCCGGTGGCGGCGCGCGCTCACGCCGCCATCGTCACGGCGAGCTCGTCACGGCGAGCCCGTCACGGCGAGCCCGGCACTCGCGTCGCCACTCGCGGACCACTTGAGCGCCGCTGCGCCGCGGCACGCGGGGGCGGCGATCGATCACAAACACCACACGCGCATGCGCCAAACCACACCCGCACCACCACGCACACTACAACACTACATGACTGGGTTGCCCTTGTGACAATTATGACTCCTCTCATTTAAGGGAGAATCGTATAAACTCTTTGTTATAATTATTGCTATGAAATCATTAAAACTATATTTAGAAACACCTGTGCATTACCAATCATCTCAGTTAGACTCATTACAAGATTTTTTATACATAAAGGACCAAATTATAATCTCTAATATAAATAATCAAGACTCTTTTGTTATTAAAGATGTATTCCAATTATTTCTGAAACAAAAATACATGTTTCTCTTTATCTGTAAGCTGATAAACAATACAATTTCAATCAAATATACGAGTGTGAGATACGGCGACCTGACTGGCAACCCCGCCAGTGCATCCGCCATGACCTAGTTGCGTGGCGCCGCGCGCACAGTGACCCGGTTCCCACACCACATACATACTCAACTAACTGTACCTACTGCACATTAGATATCGTGCAGACTCCACTCTGCATACATACCCGGCACCTACAATAGGAGTCTACCTATGTACCTTGAATAACGAACTGTGAAATAAAGGCAAACACGATCAATGACCTGGACAATTTATATCTGGCACAGATTTAGCCTGCTTCCTTATAAAACCTACTTAATGAAATAAAGATAAAGGAATTGTAACTAAGGAATAGTATCTAATTGTAAATTGAATTAATGTATTTAATGCTACATAATATGTATCCATCAAAGATAGTAGGGTTAGATTATGACGTAGTGAGATCCTAAGTATCTCTGATGGTCAGGAATCTAGCCAGCCTCTTTACAATTATAACTATATACATATTTATTACTTCAATAAATTAAAAACTCAAGTGCTTAATTTCGTATTTATAAGCTCAACAACAAAGAATCACCACACAGCCGGTTTCACCCCATTCACCCTCTTCGGGATGGAATTAACGAAAATCCGTTCTTAATACCCTCTTAGGGTTACTAAGAGAAATATGCTTAGGACCAGCGGTTTAGGTTAGGCTATGCTCTATATATTGTCTCTTATTCAGTCAGTCGGTCAATCAGATCAGCTAACAATATGTATCAGATACCTACCTACGTGTACATACCTATGGAATTAATTTCGTCAACTGTTCAGGTACAGACGGATGCCTAAGTATCTACGAGTACTATCCCGTTCAAAATAACTTTCACCAATTATTTATTTATTTTCGCTTACACGATTTGAACACATAGTATACGTACTCACACGGGTTTTTTCGCGTTAGAAAGCACCCGCGATCACGAGAGGTGCAATCCCCTCGAAACGTCGGGAAATAAAAAGTTTTTACTTGCTTTATTAACTTTCTAACTCGAAAAAACCCGTGTGAGTACGTTTACTATATTTATTTTCAGCCTGTATTATCGCATTATACGGTAAAGGCCTCCCCCTCTTCCAGTTGCTTCTGTCTCTAGCTGTTCCGGGCCAGTCCCTAACTTGTACCTAGTTAATTAATAGGATATAGGATAGTATTTAATCAGATTGACGCGAGCGCAAAATGAAATCGTATTATGTTTAACTAGATCTATTTGTTGCTAACAATGAAGCTCTACTTCAGATTATAGTCGAGTATAGGTCACAACTAATCCTTGTGTTCGTAATCGTTTTAGTGGATCGATTTCGTAAAGTATCTACTTAAATGAAACCTTTTGAATATTAAGTACTAGCAGCGCCCCGCGGTATTACCCGCGTTGTTCCCGTTCCCGTGGGAATTTCGGAATGAAAAGTAGCCTATAACCTTCCCGTTGAATGTGGCTATCCATTACAAAAGAATTTTTATATCGGTTCAGTAGTTTCTGAGATTAGCGCGTTTAAACAAACAAACAAACAAACAAACAAAACAAACTCTTCAGCTTTATAATATTATAGCAGCGCCCCGCGGTTTTACCCGCGTTGTGCCCGTTCCCGTGGGAATTTCGGGATAAAATGTAGCCTATAGCCTTCCTCGATAAATAGACTATCTAACAGTGAAAGAATTATTCAAATCGGTTCAGTAGTTTCTGAGATTAGCGCGTTTAAACAAACAAACAAACAAACAAACAAACAAACAAAACAAACTCTTCAGCTTTATAATATTAGTATAGATTCGGAATTCGGGTAACTGTTCAGTACTTAGTTGCAAACCTAACCGCCTTCAAAATCTAGGAACTAAAAAGATATAAATAATCTATTTTGTCGACTTCCTGTCAAATTTTAAAGTTGAATCAATTAAAGTCGTAGGTACATCAATGAAATGTGGAAATCCTTGGTGTAAATATAATACAATACATATCGTCACGTGACCACGTCACATGGTAGCATAGCTTAGCTTGACCGACATCGGTGCACATCGGTGACTGACATTGGTGTGTCAGTGAACATCGCACGTTGCGTCGGTATCATCGGTGAGCGGCTGACTTCGGTAATCCAGCATCGGTGACACTTGATCGTAGTAGTTTGCCCATCGCAGTGCAAAGTTGGTACAAAGTGTCTGGCGTCTCAAAAAAACATGAAATAAATTATGAGAAAAGAATGTAAATTCCAAAAGTATAGGGGCCACTTCGATAAAATTATTTATACACTTCTTAAGGCGGGTTTAGACAGGGTCGGTAACTGACTTCAATTTCGAGACAAGTCAGCGCTGACCCGAAAAATACCCAATGTCAACTGATTTGAAGTCAGTACAGCGGCGGGAAGTCAGCGCTGACTTGAATATTCGCAGACGAATATTTTTTTGAAGTCAGTTGGCGCCACCCGCCAGTGATAAAAACCCCGTGTAAATGGGAAAGGCGGGTTTAGACAGGGTCGGTAACTGACTTCAATTTCGAGACAAGTCAGCGCTGACCCGAAAAATACCCAATGGCAACTGATTTGAAGTCAGTTAGACTTTATGATATTTATTCCACGTAAAATTTGATAGCTGTCGCTGACACTGTAAAGTGTAAACTGTCATTGTCAATGTCAGTCAGTATCAAACAGCTGCAGCCTGCATTTCTTGTAAATTGTTGTAAATCAGACTTGGTTGGCTGATAGAATTTTGCGTCTGTAATCCTAAATCTTATTTTTATAAATTAATAACATAAACATACAATTGTTAATTAACCGTATTTTTTTATGAAATATTTCTTCTTGGTAGTTGCAATGTGACTGTACTAGTTCCTATGAGAGGAGCACATTTAATTCAATACAAAAGACGCGACGAAGACGGATGGAATTTCGCCTCTGTAGCTGTGTACCGAGTGAGCATTGCATCTTTTTTATATTTACTTGCTTCGGTTGTGTGTTTTCTCTTTTTAATTAATTCCTAATTTGATTAATCGTCTTGTTCAACTATTCTATTATGTCTTTCTTCGGTCTTTCATGTATAAAATATGCATATCTACGCTGTGTATATGATCCCGCCCCCGCGCGGTCCAGTTGACAAGTGTTTCGTCTATATTTAGACTCGATCAGTATTGGTATTTACATTAGCTTTATGTATTCTGTTTGGATTACTGTGTCAACAATGTTTCCTTCTGTTATTATGAAATCAGAGTCACTTGTAAGTGGTACTTGGATTTCTAATAGTGTTTATAATGGGAAATGGTTGTCATAATTAAAACTCAGCAAAGCAGGACTTCTCATCATATCTTTATTTTAGTGCTATTTATTTACATACTACTTTTAACAATTACTTGTTAACATATGCTAAAATCTTGTGACTTATTTTAGCTGTCTTGTCTTGTAGCTTTAAGCTATAAATATTAAAACCACTTAGTAAATAAGTAAGTATTGTAAACTAATAGAAATTCAGAATATGTTCCTATTAGTGGTAATCATGTCAACTGAAAAACAGTATAATATTAATTGGAAATATTGCATTATATTGTCATAACATAATATATTATTTTATTGAGTAAAATAGTCCATTAATATATTTGTTTAATATTACCTCCAGGTATCAAGCGTGATGCACCTACGTGTAAACATGCGCATGGCGCTGTGTGCGCTGTGCGCCGCCGCGCTGCTCATCATGTTGTACTGGGCGCACTGCGGAGACCTCTCGCGCAGACCTAGTCAGTATACCATTCGATATTGTATAAACAGTAAGATTTTGATTAATCCAGTACATATCTCCTGTTTCATTGTCAATATATTTTTTCTATTAATGTATACTAATATAATAAAACTGCAGAATTAAACTACTCGTCCAATATGAATAATTCTTTTTGTATAGCCACATTCATCAGGAAGGTTATAGGCTACTTTTGTTTGTCCATGGGAATGCGCACAACATGGGAAAACTGAGAGGCGCTGCTAGTTCTAAAATATAAATAAATAGTGTGAACATTCCAAAACATCATTACCCTTTGGCTTTTACTTATTATCAATGCAGGACCAGTAAGATTATAGTGCAAATTGTGTTTTCATTTAGGTATTATTACGAAGGAATCCTGTGGTCAACACAGTACATATTATAAAAAATAATAATTTTGGTGATGATTAAGTTCAAATATTTTTTCCTGTTATGTGTCACTGAGCCTATTACAGATGAAATACTCCACGATAGATGTGTTATTCTTATTTATTTATGATTCAAGAATCTAATTGAAATGAACTGACTAAGAAGAACTCCTTGCCACACCTTGACCACATTTTAAGCGAATGTATCATAATTTTCTTTTTGGTATAGAACTTTCAAATAAGATATATTAGGAGAGACCTTTGCTTTAGGGATATTTAGGGTACTAACTTCTTATCTTATTATTACCTATACTAAAAATTAAACTATTACAATATGAATGAACACATTGTATTGTGTGTTCATGAGGGTGTGTGAGTACCCTTGTGAATGCGGCCGTTGTGACACGACCAAAACGTTGAGGTATAGACTAATTGTTTTGTTTACGATGAAGTTCCGTCTAGATCAGTGTTTACAATACCTGTACTAAAGAAACATATTAAACAGACGGGCAGGGAGCAGGCGGCAACTGAAATCCAGCGCCGTGCGGGATCCGTCCCGTACAGCAACAGCTGAGTTGCAACCTTTTGCCTTGAAATTTTATTTTTTCTCTTTTAATTGGCAATTCATTTATCTTATTCTTAAAATGTGTAAAAATTTTAGTCGGTTCAGTGCTATCTGGCGGCGCGTCGGAGCGCGGCGGCGACGACATCGAGTGCGAGATCAACGGCGAGTACTCCGTGGGGTGCCGCCGCGACCGCGACACTGATGAGGTGTTCGTGCCCTTCTCGCTCGTGCACAAGTATTTTGAGGTATGTGTACGGTCCATTCAGGCCGGTAGATTGTCAGTAGATTGTAGGTTAAAGTAGGCACAAACTTAAATGTCTGAACAGAGAGAACATAATATCCCTTAGTCTATCAACTACAAATCATCACTACATCACTACATAGTATAAAACAAAGTCGCGTCTGTTTGTCTGTATGCTTAAATCTTAAAATTACGCAACGGATTTTGATGCGGTTTTTTGTGATAGATAGAGTGATTCAAGAGGAAGGTTTTTATGTAAAAAAATTCCCGAAATTCCTACGGGAACGGGCACAACGCGGGTAAAACCGCGGGGCGCTGCTAGTAAAATGATAAAGTATACAGGAATGCATCCAGTTTACGTAGTAACTACAAGTTATAGTTATTTATTACCCTAAAAAAATCGACCTTATGAATGATCCCTGATTAGATAAAAGGTCATAGAAGCAAACTTCCAAGAATTTAAAATATGCATCACCTTTTACAGATCTACGGTAAAATAACGTCAACAGAAGGCGTCGAAAAGTTCGAATGGTCTCATAGTTACGGCAAAGTGTACCATCCAAAGAAGAAGTACGACCCTCACGGCACATTCACCACCTTCGAGAACTACAACGTAGAAGTCAGAGATCGAGTTAAATGCATCAGTGGAGTCGAAGGTGTACCCGTTTCAACCCAATGGGAGCCAAAAGGGTTCTTCTATCCTACACAGATAGCTCAATTTGGCTTAGCACATTACAGCAAGCACTTAACTGAATCGGAGCCAAAGAGAAGGATCATAGACGATGGAGAGAAGAACTTGGGTAACTGGATCGTCAGTAATGACGCGTACATGTCACGCGAGTTTGACAGCAGCTGTCAGTCGAATGTCATTCGATTTTCGACGTCAGAGAATGTGGCCAGTCAAGTGTGGATCAAAGTAAACATCAGTACGGACTTCGTGCTGAGTGTGGATCTACTGATGAAGCCGAATTCGTCGTTCACTGTTGTTCTGCAGAATAAGGATAAGAAGAAGGAGACCGTGTACTTGCATTACGTCGCTAATAATCAACTGATATATGCTCAGGTGAGTAATCAATTTCCATACTAATTTGCCCATACCAAATTGTATGAGTCAAGGTTTAGAGTTTAGTTAAACTGTAGAATGAAGACCACAGACAATAGATTTAAATCTATGTCTGTGATGAAGACCCATTATTATTTGAGTCAACAAGTAGTACTTGATTGTGGTAAATGGTATCCTTAATTTTATTTGGGGATTCCAAAATGAGTCGATAGTGTGTCTGTAAATACTGATATTATTAATAAAATTGGTAACAAATTATAACCTTTTCTTAATAGTTGGTCAGTAAGTTTCTAATAGAGGTAACTATATTATCTTGTTAGTAAATGTATGTATGTGTTGTCAGGACGAGCACGTGTACCACGGCGTGGGCGCGGAGGCGCGCTGGCGGCGCGTGTCGCGCGACCTCGTCATCGACATGCAGAAGGGCTGGGCGCTGCGCGACCGGCCCAAGCGACGCTCACCCAGGAACAAGTTCAAGGTAACATGTCTCAACTGACCCAATATTCAACTTACAGCCACCAAAGAGATAGCTAATATTTTTGCTAATGACTTAGCTGCTAGGCATATTATAAGGAAGTCGACTACATAGATTATATGATCTCTATCTTTTAAGTTAATAGACTTTAAAAAAGTTTTTTAAATGTCCAATTTTAATGACTGGGGTCAATAACCAGGTTTATGAAAGGCAGACCCATATAAGGCCCAATTCACCACACTACAGTTTCACGACAATGCACTCGAATATTTTTTAAATTGAATATCTAAATTAACTCTCAACGATATATCCAGATATCGAGCATAATCCTGACGGGCACGGGCGCGCTGGACAACGTGACGGTGTCGGCGAGCGAGCACACGGCCATGTTCGCGGCGGCGGCGCGCTGGCTGGTGGCGGCGCAGCGCGCCGACAGCGGCGGCTGGCCCATCCCCGTGCGCCGCCGCATCGCGCCGCAGGTGCCCGACCTGCTGCCCGGCTGGTATGGGACTCATGCATCATCGTTTTGACATTTAAGGGTTACTAGTAGGGTTTTAGAACGAGCTGAAATCATATGTTTTTATTATTAGTTTCTTTCTAATTCGCCGAATAGCCCGGTATCGGTTCGCGGTATCGCGGCGATGCTATACATGCCACTAATCATATGAAGAGTTATCTTAACAATCCTTATTTAAATAAAAGAATAAAAAGTAGTAGTGTAGTCCTATCATCAGACCCCGTCACAGGTTTTTAGGCTGCTGTCTAAAAATTCTGACACGACGTCATTGACAGTGTGTTGTTTGAACAGGTACTCGGCCATGAGCCAAGGGCACGGCATGTCGCTGCTGGTCCGCGCGTACGCGCGCTGGGGCGCGGCGCGCTACCTGGCGGCGGCGCGGCGCGCGCTGGCGCTGCTCGACACGCCCACCAGCCACGGCGGCGTTAAGGCCATGTGGATGGACCGATACGTATGGTCAGTACATACAAATATTACTTATTATGCTTGTTATCTTTTTGCATAACTTAGCACAATATCATAATAAAGGTCCGACGACTCAGTTTCTAATGAGCGTATTATTATTTTATAGGTACGAAGAATATCCAACAACACCACCACTGTTCGTGCTAAACGGCTTCATATACGCGCTCCTCGGACTCTACGACCTCCACATCATCGAGGGGGAGAACTCCATATCGTTGGCGAAGAAGATGTTTGATGACGGAATGACGTCACTCAAAACACTGCTTCCATTGTTCGATACGGGAAGCGGGAGCTTCTACGACCTGAGACACTTTACATTGGGCGTGAGTCCTAACATAGCGCGGTGGGACTACCACGCTACACATGTCAACCAATTGTATCTACTAGCCGGCCTAGATGACGACCCAATATTGATAAATACGGCGAAACGCTGGGAGCGGTACATGCAAGGCAAACGCGCCGCCCACAATTGAATGAAACGTCAAACTGACTTGACGTTTCATCTGACACTGTCATCGTGACAATCGAGTTTTCTAGTCCTGTCCTTGTCTGGCGTTCGGAGGTAAGGTATCGTCGTCTCTTTCTGTAAGGAAAGACTGAACGATTTTAACGGTGATTTATGAATTTGGAATTCATGGATGTTTTTTTATTTAATGGCAATAACATTTTGCTCTCGTCCCAACTGATTATTTTTTTTAAATACTTAGAATAAGTAGGGAAATAACAGTAGGTATTTAAGTCAATATTTATTTATGAAAAAGACTTAACTCTCATACTTAACTTTATCTTACTACTTAAGTTACATTTATAGAAGTTCACTGTAAATCCGAGTACTAATGATTGTCTTATTAGAAAAGATAAAATAAATTCGTAAGTACTAATGATTCTAAATTCGATTTTATCATATCTATAGCGACAAAAACGATGAATTTAATCAAAATAGTGAACAATTTATAAACTGACTAAGACTGATACGGAAAAATTAAATAAAAATATAGCCTATGGAAAACATGGATTCTATGTAATTCATAGAATCCATCCGGATCAAACCAAGTAAAAGACAAAAGGTTAAAGGCTATGTGTCGTGTGTTAAAGTCCACTCTCTCCAATATGTAAGTGAAGACTATTTCTAATATCTCTGTCAACATTTAAATATATTCTCGAACGATTAATGTTGCCAGTTTTCCGCACGTTTATAATCTTAAGTAGGTACTTAACTTTTAGGATTTACTTAGCTAGTTGACGGATATGATCATATCATTGTACATAGTTATTATTTATTAACAAAAGGAGATATGAATCAATTCACACTTGCTTGAGCGAAAGAAAGCGTAAGACGCATTTTTTCTATGAAAAAAATTAAATTCTTTCTTCAGAAATCCAAGTATTTGTTTTATAAGCTAAAGAGTTATTTTATTGTTTCAGTATTCTATTAACACTTGCCTATTTAGTGAATATGATAACATTCTTGCCTAATTTATTAATTTATTATTTTTATTTAATGAAAAGTACATTTGTGGTGAAAAATACATTTATTTTTATCAAGTATGAGTAATAGAACAGCTTGTTTCTTGACCATTGAAACATAATAATTCTCCTGGCTGTGATTAAAGCACAAAATTATCTACGTTCATAATGTAATATTAAATACATATTGTAATAAAGTCAGGATTCCAATCTATTTGTATTGCTGGCAATATACATTCTTACAATTCTTGCCAGTTAAGGCTGTCGCAGTATTGCCATTATACATCTAAATTATTTTATTTATTAATTATATTAAGAACTTCAATTACATTCCAATTTAAAAAGAGCTTACCTAGTAGTAGTGTCTTGTATAAGTGTATTTTTGTTAATTATATTATTTTTTATTGGATCATTGTATTTTTTACAAAATTATGTTTTTTTTACTGTTTTTATAGGAACCTCTTCCACAGTACCTACTATTTATTGTTGCCTATATTGTGAAAATATCAGGTATACATTCATACAGATCCAAACCGCGACGTCTATATAGTCTGCTATAGTACTTACATATTCTTGTGTACTTTCATTATATTATATCAAACAAAACTAAATGCACAAATCTGTTGCTCCTTCTTATATTAACTTAGTATTACCAGGTGTAGATCTAGGGGTACACTACCAATTTTATTTATTCGATTACTCTCATGTATTGAAAATAACTTGATTTGTACATAACTGAGTATGTGTAGAGAGTAGTGTAGATAGCGAATGCACTCGTGAATGACAATAAAATGTCTCAAATCATTCTTGTGTTTTATTATTAACCGACTTAGAAAAATAGTAGGAGCACATCCACCTTTAAAGAATTTTATGTCGAACCATGGACTTGATTATTATAAACTGGACTGAGCTCCAGCAGCCGAAAAACGAGCCGAGCGAGATGTTGAGAGCCGATGTTGTTTGTCACTTTCTAATAGGATGACCACACTTTTTCGTTAGGTGGGACAAATATTATAATGAAACTAGCTGCGCCCCGCAGTTTCACCCGCGTTGTACCCGTTCCCGCGGGAATTTCGGGATGAAAAATAGACGTTGGCCGATTCTCAGACCTACTCAATATGCTCACTTATCCTTATATGTAATATAAGGATAAGCTTAAAGTCAGCGTTGTGAAATAATTTTCTACCAACATGCTACCAACTACCACTTTTCGATCGAATGGCAAGTGTTAGAAAGGGATAAACTACCTCGGCACTAGCTATCTCTCTTGGCTCGTTTTGCCTCTGTCGATGTTGGTAACCCAAATTGAATCATAATGTAAAGGTGTAAGGTGTGCTTTCGTATTTTTCATTTTTAACAGTCCTCAGTCCAGTTTATAATAATAAGTCCATGTGTCGAACAAATTTCCAAACAAATATATTAATTATCTGTTAGGTATCGTAGCACCCGTCACCTATTTGCGATCCTTTTAATGTCAAAATGGTCAAAATAATCAAATGTCAAAACGAATTCATTCGAGCAAACAAATCAAAATGGTGGAGATTTTTGTGAATGAACAAACAAAATAAAGAATCGTATTTTAATCATATTATACGCATTAACTATGATTTTTTTGATCTCAAAAAGTGATTGAGTGACATGTAAATAATCTGGTTTAACTTTGCTGAAAGCATGTGTAAGGTTACAATGGAAATCGACGAGTCTTTTATGTCACTCTCGTTGTTACATCTTCCTTCATCAACGAGAAAATTACTATCGGATTTGTTGAATTCTATCAAAGTTATTCAGATCGAAACGCCGAGAAAGTTACCCAGGTTAGTAGTTCATTTTTAGTTCCTACTGAGCGCATATATTCACGAATTACTCCTTTCACGAAAACGAAATTATTGTTTTCATAAAAATATGTATAGAACATAGAACTTATTAAATAAAGTATACAACACCTACTCTATCTTTTATACTGAGGATATAGTTAGGTTACCAGTTTAGAAAAGAAAACTATGACTTCTCAATATAAAACTGAATGATGATATAAATTTTTTTATACTTACAACTATACTCCCTGTTTATGTTAAGACATTGATAATAATGAATGTATTCTTAGGGACTGGCGAGGAATTGCTGCTCTAGCAAACATCTCATCTGAGGTGGTAAATAGTTTTGAGGATGATTACGATAAGATAACAAGAGTTCTGAATGTGTGGTGTCGGGACCAGGCCCCAACGATAGGGCTCTTCCTAGAACACCTTCAAACATTGGACAGGTTTGATGTTTACGACGATGTCATCGCAGATCTCAGAGACCATTGGAGAAGAGAGGACTTGTTAAATAGTTAGTACTTTTTTTAGATAACATTTTAATTTTAGTTATTTATTACTAACACTGACCTAGGTATTAATGAAGACTGTAGTTACATATACCGATCTATAATTTTAATTGATTAGATGAAATTAGTAGTAATTTGATCAAATATCAATAATTAAGTTTTTGTGGTAAAAATTCAAATATGTTTTTCTGTTTGCTTATCATAATTTAGCATTGATTACAAAATTTCAATTTTCAGATTTCAGAATTTTATAAATTTCAATTCTGTGTAAGAATAATGTATAAATAAGGTACATAGCTGGAAAATCTTTTGCTCACTGTTTTAACAGCCAGATAGCATTAGTAACATTACCAGTAGTTACAATCCTTGTCTGTTTATTGTATATTAGAGGACAAATGTGTTACTTGGTACAGGGATAAGCCATATGTTCTACAAGGAAACACTTATTAATTATTATTAACTACATTTATCAAACAAAAACAGAGTGTATAATGTACAGTAATATGTTGTGAAAAGATAGAAGGTCAATGAAATAACAGGAGTAATTTATTTAAGTATTTGTGACTTGGACCTATAATAAAACACCCATATGTGTATTTCAATAATATTATTTGAAGATAAGTTTAAAAAAATAACACAATTCAGTATGAATGGTACCAAGAATGGTAATTTTTGGGTATGACTAACATGACCATACGTCCCGTTTTGAATGGGACAGTCCCGTTTTTCGGCTGCTTTTCCTGGTGTCCCGAGAGATAGCCCCGGGACGCAAAAATGTCCCGTTTTCACTCGATAAGCATCTCGAAAAATTTCGCTTCAGCTCCGCGTTTGTTCAATTATAATAGGTAAAGTCAGACCCTAAATCGCTTTAAGATCCAAGTAAACCATGCACAATTCACGATCGCTTAAATATAACATGTATAGTTGAATGAAGCCGAAAATACAATGACTTTGAGGTCCAAGATAATAATAATTGCTGCTCGAGTCGTACTCGCGCACGTTCATTGTGTAATACAAATAAATTAACCAGCTAATTAATGAAAAAAAACGATATCCTGTTTTGAGCCCAAAAACATATGGTCACGTTAGGTATGACCCTTGTTTACTGAATAGGTATTTCTTATCAATAAAAAAAAATTTTCCTAACTAAATGTTTTTTTGTTTATCAATTCGGGCTTTGGGAATTTCCCTGTACAACTAAGTAGATATACTGTGTTTACCTAAATACATAGCTTATTATCAAAAGTGAGCTAACTGCCTAGTAGTATGTTTATAGGTATATGTTAAGTGAGAAATATATAAAAATCAATTGCTGTTCATTTGTCTTGCTAATAATAAGAATGGCTGAAATGATCGGGCTAATTTTGTTCTCGAAATATTTGTGGAAGTCCAGGGAAGGTTTAAGTAGTGAGAAAATAAAACCATCATAGGTAGTTTAATTTAAAAAATAACAAACAATTTAACATCTTTTGTAGCATGGAAGCAATCTGATAGCAACCTTAATGTACCTAAAATCAAACCAAGCTAAATGATTGTTTGTTTCTTGCAGATTCAGTATCGAGTTCCACAAGTGACGACGATCTGGAGTTGATCACGTCTGAAGACCGGCCCGATCACAAGCATCAATATGATGCGTACATTCTTTATTCACCTGCCGACACCGGCTTTATATTGGAAATGAAACAAAGACTGCCAGAGTTTGAGGTAGATAATATACCTATTGTGCGTTATTGAAGGAATTAATTTAATGCATATTTACGAGACTTAAACTAAACATTTCTATTTTATTGATTCTTCATTCTACGGTTTTGATTCTTCAATTACTTACGTTAACAATTACAAGACCACATTACCTTCTTTGTTACTGTATCCCAACTTGTATTTACCAGTTCTGCACGAAAGAGAACCTGCTGCCCGGCCACATGACGATGTACAAGCCCATAGTGAAGCTGATGACGGACAGGTGTCGCTACATCGTCGCCGTCTACTCGCCGGACTTCTTCAACGACAAGGATCTGGAATTCTACAGGGATTACGCTCACGCTCATAATATTAGTAAGTTATACTGGTTTCTTATGTTTGAGAGCAGACACTACTCATTTTGAAGTAAGATTACGGATACACTTCGCTTTTATTTTACATTTTTATCTTGACGTTTTGGTCCCTTTACAGGAACTGTGTAACCGTAAACGTAGTTTCAATTCAAAACCTACTAAGTTATTGCTCGAAAATATACGTATACTTCTGAGTTCATGACATGCTTTACTAGTTTTGTTTTGGTACAGCGTCTATTTGCTGTTATCAACTTTACATTCCGTTGGAGTTTTGGTCCAATATTACATTTGATTCGCTATGAGAATAAATAAGTAAAAAGTCCCCGAAGATATTTGCGAATTAAACATACATAAAGTTATAGAAACCTTTCCCTATCGGTCAAAACAGCATTAAAATCCGTTGCGTCGTATTATAGAAACATGTAGTACAAACCGAGTAGAAACATGTGTTACTTAAATTTTAAAGTAAATCTCTAATTTCTTGTATTGCAGAGTCTCAAAGAAAGCTGATTCCTGTAATGTACCGCAAATGTACCCTGCCGCGGCACCTGGACAACGTGTTCATGTTGTATCTCGACAACCTCATGTATGATTTCTGGGATAAGTTGATGGTCACACTCAATTCGGGTCGGGATGTACCTGTCATGTGAGTATTGGTCGGATTGCTTACGCATTCGTTCCCCGCGGTTTCGTCGCCAACGTAGCGGTTTCAGCGGTTATTTCCTCGTAATATACCGAACCTGAATGTCCGTTTCTAATTCCTATGCAAAATTTATCAATTTCAGTTCAGCCGTTTGTCGCAAAAAAAACCTAACATACAAACTTACTCACATTTAAAATATTAGTACGGTTGGATTGCCTTTGAAATCTCTTGTAGAATTTGCCTTGTCTTTATTTTAAATTTCCGTTTTGCTATCAAGTAATATCCAACAGCAGAGTTTATCAAAACATACCGCAAGCATGTCAATGCAATTTATTTTTACAGCACCAGTCCAAGGAAGGAGATTAAGAAGAATGGAGTGGCGTCAGTGCCGTGGACTGTCCCGACGCCGGCAGTGACTGCGCCGCCCCTCGCGATATCACCCGTCACATTGTCTCCCGCCTCCCTACCATCCGTCCCTTCGGCCCCCCTACCTGCCTTGGAGTCCGTCGAGAAACCAATCAAGAAGTCCCCGAACCTTCTCTGCTACATCGCCAAAAAATTCAATAAAAAGAAGAAAAAGAAAGACTTTATGAACGAATTCATATTAAATTCATAGATTTGTGTGAGTATTACCATCGTTTGAATTAGGTTTTTTCTGATACCGTGTATTTTGTGGCACACAAGCAGTACAAGATGCGAAGATAAATTATTTAACAGATAATGAATAACACATGTTTTGGCAATGTTGGTACATGGCACTGTAACTGTCATTTATTTTTAGCCGATATTCGCATGTTGGAGAATAAAATGTTGCCACAGCACCTGTTTACTAGGCCTCAAAGGCAGAACAGGTACTTCGTGGTATGAGTGAAGCTCCGACACGAGTATCGTGGCATTAAAGTGACCATTTGCATCTACTTGAGGTACGATTTATTACCTATAATTAAAATAGAGTTTAAACATACCTTCCATATTAATAATTCAACCAATGTTTCTCAGTCTTCAAAAGATATATTGAAAACTGTTTCGAAATTTTATATCAAAAGAGGTTACCAATGTAAGTTTTAATAACGTTAAGGTACAGGTTTAGATCATAGGTATAGTTTACTGAGATTACTCAAGATTTAGTCATAATTATATAAGTAATAGCTTAGGTTGTTGCAATTTGTCTTCCAAGTATGAAATAGAAATAATGGGATTCGAAGAATTCTCTACATTCCATGAGATGGTATTCATTAGCCGGGGCCACACTGGACGATCCACCCCGGTTCGATCTCCACAGTATGTTTTTAAAACGTAACCGATAAAACCAGTCTTCGATCATAGATCACAGAGAAATACCGCGTCGACCCGGCTATTATATATCAATCGAAAACGATTTATTAAATGCTTTAGTGAGCTTGATTACTTCCGTTCATTGCCATTTATAATAATCTTATTATTTTTTAAATGTATTGCAGCGCTTTATTTGATAAAGTTTCGGCTTATTTACAATATAGTTAGATCATTTTAAGAAGATTTATAGTTATTTGGTATAGTTTTATACTAAAACCTTAAAATAGACATATTTTTGGAAGTATATTTACGATTGTTAATAGGAATACTCTCAATACGTAATATATGTGCTTGTGTAAGGGCTCAAACGCCATTGCGGCTGGCAGCAATGCGGTTGGCCGCAGTTGTATTTGGAAAAGCGGCTAGCCGGATGTTGTGGTTAAAACTCACGGTCACGCAAGTGCGTATGAGCTTTGTCTGTGTCTTGTTATGTAAAAAGAAATAAACATTTTTTAAAGCACAAATTTGGATTTTTTATATATTATCCACGTTGTAAGAATGAGTGGTAAAAAACCACTTATACTCATCGTGATTTTGCTTAAATTCGGGTATGGTTTTAAGAGTTATCTATCTATTGCAAATGATAAAATACATAACTATAGATTCTAGATTTATATTAAAAAGTAACTTAAAAAAAACTTATGAATATTATTAATATTTTTTATTTTAATAACATATAATATCGACATTGGTTGGACAAGACTCGCTTACCCTAATATCTGTGTATAACCTCATATTTATTTAACATCAGTATTGGTAGATTATATACGAGTTAGTCGTAGATTGTTGGTGTGAATTTGAGTCTGTATATCCGGACGAGGTGGTCGGCGCCGCAGCTCGCGAGCGTCGCCTCATCTTCCGCGTCATCTCCATATTCCGGTTTGAATGTTAACCGCTTCACTGATAGATGGTGACCGGCACTGGGGAAAATAATACTTGTGACTATAGGATTCTAACTCAATGATGACACTATATTGTGGTACCTACATATATACAGGTGATTACGCCTAATCTTTGTCACTTTACTAATGTCTTCTGTGAGATGAGAGGTCTTTGCCCCGCAGTGGGATACAAGCTAATTGTCTTCACTGTATTGTGATAATAGAAAGACTGTTGTCCAGCTGCGTGGCATCATATAAAAATACAATATATAAGGCTATAGAAACTTGAAAGTGGCATACATAAATTTATTATTTTTATAAAATGGAACATAAAATGAGTTTTTGAAGTTTCGGATTAATAATAAGTTTAACCTCTTATTTGCGTATTACCACGGGTTTTTCGCGGAACAAGTTTCATTTTACTTAGTGAAAATACTCATAGTCTCAGCACCAGCACCAGCGGTTCAATCCATGGGAACGTCGGGAAATGAAAGTTTTTTTTACATGTTAAAACAATCTTTTGTGACGCAAATAAACCCGTAGGCATAAGCTTATATGGTGAACGAACCGCGAAAATTAAAAAAATACTAACCTTTTATCCAAATCCATCATCCCAGTCCACATTCCATCGAAGCTGTATATCTGAATGATTCCGTTTTCAAACCCAACGGCCACTATGCGAGAGCCCTCGTACAGTATGGGCGCGAACGCGACCGAGGTCACAGATGTAGTGGTCTCTAGAGGTTTGCCGAATATCGCGTACTGGCGTAGTGTTGTTTCTGTTAATATGTCTGTTTGTGCCCAGATGCATACCTGGAAAAAAAATATGGACTAAGACAGTAGCAACAGTAGGCATTATAAATTATCATAATACAGTGATCTGTCCTAATAATATCCAGCTTGACCCAGTCAAAATAAAATTGTATCACTGCACCAGCAAGGCAAAGAAGTAAACTTACAAGACATTCTGCCGTATTCATAAACGCTCTAACTAAAACACGGGTATAAAAAAGTTTTGTCTCTTTTGCTCTTTGTATAATAGCGTATGTCGGAAAGGGACAAAGCATCCTAGTTACTGAGAAGACACGTTACAGACATCCGTTCCCCACACACTCCCAAACTGACTTATTCCACATCAGTACACACCTTCCCATCCCTAGAGCCGGTACAGAACAGCTCCGAATCCCGCGACCACGCGCAGCACCATATGATCCTCGAGTGCACTCCATTCGTCCTGTCGGTACACGACTCCAGTTCAAAGTGCCCGTCGCGGCGGTAGAACAGCGACCAGCGGCGGTCGCGCGACACGGTCAGTAATCGCTTGCTGTCTGGAGAGAATTCCATCTGCGTTACCGTTAGAGAGTGGGATTGGAGCTTCTGGATTTGTTGCCACGTTTTTGTTTCCCTGTTGAGGTAAAAATTAGTTTTAATAACTCTGAAGGTAGATTTGACGAGACCTTTGCTCTGAAGTGGGACTTAACGCTTTTTTGACAAGGGCTTTGTAGTAGCAGCTCAACCAAAACTACCTTTAAACATGATTAAACATTTCTAAACGTCAAATGCACCGGCATGGCTTTATTTCCTGGCTAATTTGACTCCTCTCCTACGGACTTTTGTATTCACATAAACTAAAATGCTTCATTAAACCTTCATTTACCGGAAACTGACCATATAATAACCGCCGCGTGTTCGGTGGTGGTGGACTTGCAGGCGGACGCGAGCAGCGCGGCGTCGGGCGAGGCGGCCAGCGAGACCACCTCGTACCCGTGCCCGTACAGCTTGTGGCTCTCGGGCCACAGCGTGTTCTGCAGCAGGGTCTCCTCCGTAGGCGGCTCTGGGAATGTAGGCATATGACTTACGGCGGTGGTGAACGCCTCGGTGGTCAAGTGGTATGTGGACTCGCCTGTCAAGACTAGGGTATCGGATTCAAATCCCGGGTCGAGCGAAAACATGTTTTTTATTTTAGAAACATGGCTCGGGTTTGAGAACACCAACCCGCATTTTGGCAAGAGTGGTGATTATGCCTAATCCTCCTCGCTGTCATGTATTAACCTGTTATGTCCCACTGCTGGGCAAAGGCCTCCCGTCTCACTGAAAATGTCAGTACAGTGAGAAGGATAAACGAACAAAAAAATCTATTGGTTAATTCGATTATTATGGATAATACGAATATTAAGGAGCGTATTCTGTCGTATTCTCTAATGACTTCAATCATAAGGAAACTTAAGTTTAAATAAATTGCTTACCACAAGTATAATTTCCTAGCAGCGCCCCGCGGTTTTACCCGCGTTGTACCCGTTCCCGTGGGAATTTCGGGATGAAAAATAGCATAAAACCTTCCCGTTGAATGTGGCTATCTATTACAAAAAGAATTATTCAAATCGGACTGATAATTCCTGAGATTACCTCGAACATACAAACAAACAAATAAACTTACAAATTTTACCTCTTTATAATATTAGTATAGATATAGCTTAAAGAAAACCACCATTTACCGTTCAAGTCGACAGGCACGTAGTATCCATCGTTGTCGTCGTCCGTGTCGGTGTCGTCGTCCGCGCTGAACACCGCCTTGTTGGAGAGCCCGAGCGACGGCACCGACGCGCCTTCCGGACCTGACACGGTTGACGTTAAAGCTATCATGTTGTCAACGTTTTAAAGGATTATGCTATGTGAAGTTAAGTTAATATGCTCAAGATGACACCAAGACAAAGATTCGTCTTCGTTAAATACGCCTATCTCTTTTTATTTTTGTGAGAAGATTAAAGATAGAAATGATATTATCTTCGACGGGCCTACTGGAGTAAGACATTGATGCTTTTCTTTTGCTTTTCATACAACGTCGCAAAAAGAGGGTTCGTGGTGAATGGGCCGAATCGAATTTAACTTGATTTTCTTTTTGTTGAATAATACTTTGGTGGATAGTGGTTTTCGCTATGATTAAATAGTCGGGGGGTTCTACCATTATCACATGTTCCTCTTTTAATTAGTTGACAAAACATGGTGTACCTATCAACCAATAAGATAAATACCTTTAACTCCGTCCTCTTCCATGAGCACACTCTTGGTGATGTTCCTGTAGTTGTGCACGAAGTTGTGCGGCGCCACGAACACGCGGATGACCTTCTCCTCGGCGGCCGACGCGAACACGGAGGGCGCCACCAGCGCCAGCGAGCACAGGTCGTAGCCGTGCACCTGCGGCCGCGATATCTCGTGCCACTCGGTCACGCCTGACGGAAGTTCGGATAGATATGTAAATACTTTGAATGTACTCATATCTTAAGTGGGATTAGAGGCCTTTGTCCAGCAGTGGGGCATTACAGGCTACTACTATACCACACGGATATAAAAACATAGTAAAAATTAAAAGTCGAACAGTCAGACAGACGAGGGGAAGACTTCGTTTTGTAGTTGTGAAGTAAGTGAGACTATCTACCATCGTCAGTAGTCCAGGGCGCGTGCACTCGGGTGGTCTGGTCGGCGGCGGTGGAGGCGAGGTACTTGCCGCGCGGCTCCCACTTCACATCTTCCACGGAGCCGAAATGACCGCCGATGACTACGCTCGGCTGCCATGCGTTGGTCTCCTGGTAGAAAATTAGGTATGTATATGTTATGGGGTTTTCCTTGTTGACCGTGCTTCGGCACTTGAATCAGTCGGTCCCGGTTGTTTCAATCGTTGGACCATGTTGGAGGCCTTTAGGCGATCAAACTCCGTCACCAGGGTTGGCCATTAACCGCCTCGACAAGAAGAAGATGGCTTTTTCCTTGTTGGGAAGGTGTAGGTTCGGTTGTTTGGTGGAAGGAGCTGGTTTGGATTTTTATATTGATGACTATGTGTGTCTAAGTCTGTCCATAGGTCGAGAACACAGAGCATAGAAGCACCGCCGGGCCGGCAGCGCGTGGTGCTTCTATGCTCTGTGGTCGAGAAGAATCCTCATCGATTTTTATTCAAATCGCCTTTAAAAAATAATACATTGATACTACATAATACTAGACTATTATAATACTGCCGTTACCTTATCCAACGTCCACATATGGAAGCTCCCATTGTACCCGTGCGCCATCACCCTCTCCCCTCTGGGCCCGAACTTGCTCCCGTAGAAGCCGAGCCCGCTCCCCCCCACTTCCCCCAGTCGTACCCGTTCGACCCACGCACCACCAGCGGTGTCTGGCTCCCAAATGATGAGGGTTTTGTCCAGGGAGGATGATAGGAGACGGTATACTGGGGTGTTTCCATCTGTTGAGCAACATTTTTGAGAGCTTAGCTTTGGACGATTAACTATGTCAAGTATTATCTTTTAGTTATTTTGATACTTTTATGGTGTAAAAAAATAATATTGTGTTTCTTCTTGGCAATATCTCAAGGATAGGTTAGAAGCTAGAAGATAATTAAAATCATAAGGCAGCATAAATTTTTTTATCTACACTAATGTTGTAACATTCTACTTATGTTTCCAATACTTGACTTATAATTACTACTGTTATAGCGCAGACAACTAAAACACTCAATTTAAGCAATTGCACATGATGTTATAATATCCACATCGATATCGTAAAATCTCATTATAACATCGCGGCCTGCGCGGCGCGCGCCCTGCGGGCCTGCGCGCGCAGCTGCGCTCTCATTGGTTAGATTTTAATGGCGGCAAGTTCACTGTGACAATACACGTACGCGTGAATTTAATGTTTCGCAATGTGTTTTTTTTTTAAATGTTGTTTGATTAATTGCATTAGTGAAGATAAAGTAGTGTATGCAACTGCATATAACACGGGTATTAAAACACTCGTTACTATTATGAAACTCGCTGCGCTCGTTTCATAAACTCACACTCGTGTTTTAATACCCTTCTTTATATGACAGTTGCATAAACTACTATTTTAGAATTTACTGCCTATTTAATGGCTGTTACGTCACACTACATAAAATCCCCAGTTTAAACCAGACTACTCACCTCCATCCCCATAGCATGGATGCCACTGCACTCCGTACACCCAGCCCTCGTGCCCCGCCAGCACCGCATCCAGCTTCACCGACCACTCTTGTCCATGTATCAGGAATACTTTCTCTTCCACTTTGATTTCCTTTGAGGTGACTGGCACGTGACGCTGGATGCGCCACAGCCTGATGTATGTGTCCTGAGATGATGATGCTAACAGGATTGTGGATTTATCTGGAAGTATGAATTAGTTTTATTTTTGCATTATCCAGGAGCTGCAGTTTA
The DNA here is from genome assembly GCA_951394245.1 of Cyclophora punctaria. NCBI lineage: Eukaryota > Metazoa > Arthropoda > Insecta > Lepidoptera > Geometridae > Cyclophora > Cyclophora punctaria. The sequence continues at coordinate 520,801 of OX596172.1, forward strand.
ACGCGCGTAATTCCTATTCCTGTGGGAATTCAGGAGTTGTGATGAAAAATAAGCTTAGTTACGAAGATGACTTGGAAAGGCTCATTTTAAGTCCGAAATTATCACAGGAATAGGTACAACTTAGGTAGGTAGGACATTGCTGGTTAACTTCTATAATGAACTAGATTCAGATTCAACTTACATAGATTAGATTTTTAAAGGTTCAATTATTAAGGAAACATATTAGAACAATTTAAGAGTTTCAGTACATCCATCCTTACCAACATCCAAAACATCGAACCCTCTAACCCAGTCTTCGTGGCCCACCAGAGTGTGAAGTCTATAGTATTCATTTCCAATGAACATGTGTATCTTATGGTCGTCCAGCGCACAGAACAGTACTGGCAGGTTGACAGACGGCAGAATATGGGCGTGGAGTGTGAGGCACAGGCCATAGTTGAGAGGAATTGTCTGTTTCAGGATTGTTATATCTGTGGAAGGATGTTATTAAGTTAGTTAAACAGATAAAAAAATTATTAACCTTAAGATTATCCTTTATTCAATTTATATTAAGTTTCAAGAAAGAGGTTCTTTTATTTATACAACCCTTTATAATAAATAAGATATTAAAATACATAAAATGCTATACCATTTATCCTTTCCCATACTTTGACAGTTGAATCTATGGATCCTGTGTACACATTTAAAATGTCTCCATTGTACAATCCACATATTGAGGTGATTCCATCGCTGTGGCCCACCAGGGAGCTTGTCGCCTTCCACTTGCCATCCTTGAGGGTCCACACTGCCGCTGTTTTGTCTGCTGAGCAGGACACCATTTCAACACACCTCCCATCCGGCTTTCGCACCCATTTGACTGAGTTCACTAAGGACTTGTGGTGGCTTAGAACTATTAACGGGTCTCTTCCTCTTGCATTCTGGAAAATTATAACAAAATCTTCTAAGGAAGTAATAAAACAGATATTTTATGAACGAGGTGGTTGTGACAGATGTTTCAATATTTCTCTATTCTATTAAGCTAAGGTGTACATGTGCGATATCAAAATTTATTTGTATTATAATGAAGGGACCTCTTTTTAATGATAAGTTGATGATTTACTTACTGTATCATACACAACGACTGCATTTTTTGCACCAAAACAAACATATCCTTCATCATTCCAGTCTAATATTTCCGGCGTTCTGTTGCATGCGACAGAAGTGTACACTTGGGATATCGAAACCATATTTATATACCTACCAAAAATTCACAGTTTGTAATATTTGTTTTGGAAATCTGTATCGGAATTAAACACAACACAATAGAACTTCGAAAGTAGTGATATTCCTCGAGTTTTGTATCGATTGGATGTTTTGATTTTTGATTGAATGAAGTTGAGGTTATTATTGTACTTCTGAAATGCTCGCAGGCAGTCAGGAACTGGAGTTTGTCAAAGTCAGGTTACTCAGGTCAGCTGTTGACAAACACATGTGAGCAAAATCAGCTGATCTGTGTACGACTTTCTTTTGGCGCGAAATATTAACAGCCAGCTGTCTAATATTGTTTGACAAGTAATTAAAATCAAAGCAAAGCAAAATAATTGAAAATAAATATAATGTTACTGTTATTTGTAACAAAACCAACAATTAGATAAACAAAGTTTCACTCTAAGGTGTTTAAATTTGCAACAATCAAAATGCCAGACGTAATGATATCAGGCATAGCGGTCAGCTTCCCGTTTGAGCCGTATGATGTTCAAAAAGCATACATGGAAAGAGTCATAGAAAGTCTTCAGAATAACACAAATGCTCTATTAGAGTCCCCAACGGGAACAGGGAAGACGTTAAGCCTCCTATGTTCTTCCCTAGCATGGCTCCTGGTCAAGAAGGCTCAGCTTCAAATGAACGCTCAAGTCGGAAACTTTTCGGACCACAGCAACTTCAGCGGAAGTCTAAAAGAAAACTTAAAATCTTCTGCAGGTAAATCCAAAGACAATATGACTTGGGGCATGCCTAAAATAATATATTCTTCCCGAACACACTCCCAGTTGACTCAAGCCATGCAGGAGCTGAAGAGATCAAGTTACAGGCATGTGAAAGCCACTGTTCTGGGTTCCAGAGATCAGATGTGTATTCACCCTGAAGTCTCCAAAGAAACTAATAACATGAACAAAGTCCACATGTGCCAGCTGAAGGTGAAATCTAGGACTTGTCACTTCTACAATAATGTTGAATCTAAGAAAGATGATAGAGCTGTGAAAGGTGATGAGATATTAGATATAGAAGACTTGGTCACTGTGGGGAAGAAGCTCAAGTGTTGTCCCTATTATCTCTCGAAAGAGCTAAAGCAAGATGCCGACATAATCTTCATGCCATACAACTATTTGTTGGATCCAAAATCAAGGAAAGCTAACGGAGTGGAGCTGACAAATAATATCATCATATTAGATGAGGCACATAATGTGGAGAAGATGTGTGAGGAGTCTGCTTCCTTGCAAATAAGAACCACTGATGTGGCTCTGTGTATTGATGAAATCACTTATGTTATGAAGTCATTTGGGGAAACTGCTTCAGAAGATATGGATGTCACTTTAGAGAACACTCAGCCCAAAGACTTTACTCTCGATGACTTGTGTGTGCTAAAAGAAATGATGCTGGCATTAGAAAAGGCCATAGATGAAATTCAAATAGGCTCTGAGGGCTCCACCTTCCCTGGAGGCTACATATTCGAACTCCTTTCTAAAGCTGAAATTAAGGATCATAATCAAATGTCTGTAATAACTTTGATTGAGAATCTTATTCAGTACTTATCAACGGCCAGTGCTTCCCCGTTTCAAAGAAAAGGGGTCGGGTTACAGAAAATTGTGGACTTACTCAATGTGGTTTTCAGTGGTACTACACATGCTTATAAGGAAAGAGTAAAATTATGTTACAAAGTGCATGTGCACATTGAAGATAAGAAGAATAATAAGAAGAGTGATGGATGGGGTGCTTTGAAGACAGTTAACTCTAAAACAGCAGAAAGAGTTATCAGCTACTGGTGTTTCAGCCCTGGATTTGGTATGAAACAATTGATAGATCAGAATGTGAGGAGCATTATATTGACCAGTGGTACTCTGGCACCTCTGAAACCGCTAAAATCAGAACTGGGCATCCCAATAGGAGTACAGCTGGAAAATCCTCACATAGTCAAGAGTAATCAGATATGTGTCAAAATAATAAGCCAAGGCCCTGATGCAGTTCAGCTCAACTCAAATTATCAGAACAGAGATAATCCAAAATACATTTCTTCCTTAGGCAGAACTATTTTGAGTTTCAGCAGAGTTATACCAGATGGTTTGCTTGTATTTTTTCCCTCATACCCCATAATGAATAAATGTCAGGAAATGTGGCAGTCTGAGGGGATATGGACCAGTATTTGTAGCATTAAACCTATATTTGTGGAACCTCAAAGAAAAGATACATTCAATAGCATAATTCATGATTTTTATAGTAAAATAAGTGATCCTAGTTCAAGAGGGGCTTGCTTCATGGCTGTGTGCCGGGGGAAGGTATCAGAAGGGTTAGATTTTGCTGATATGAATGGCAGAGCTGTCATTATCACTGGACTACCATTTCCACCTCTGAAAGATCCTAGAATTATCTTAAAGAAGAAATATTTAGAAGAGTTAAGACTGAAGGACAAAGATTATTTATCTGGTGATGAGTGGTATTCCTTAGAGGCCACCAGAGCTGTGAATCAAGCTATTGGTAGAGTAATAAGACATCAGAATGATTATGGAGCGATATTATTATGTGATAGCAGATTTAATAGTCCAAAACTCAAAGGCCAACTGTCAGCTTGGCTGCGGGATCATATCAATGTCTCCAATAAATTTGGTGAGACAGTAAGTGAAGTATGCAGGTTCTTCAAAACTGCTCAAAGTACTTTACCATCACCTAAATTAAAACCAGCATTACCAAGTGAGACTAATGAAAAGCTAGGAAGCAGTTCAATGCACTCAAGTGGAGTGTCATTCCCAGTTACTAACTCCAGAGTGGTTAAAACTACAACTAAGAAGTCAGTGACTCAATATCCTAACTCCAATGAAGTTTATGCTGACTTCTCAATGGATTTCTATAAAAATGCCAAGTCCTCAGCTTATGTAAATGAATTCAAACCCAAGGAAACTAAAGATCTGTTTAGTGCTTTAGATAGTTCTAATCAAGTTGTGGAAACAACTACTTCTTACAACAGTAAGGTTTTGAAGAGAAGTTCAGACACAGAGATAAGTGTTATGAATGCAACAAAGAAGAAGAAATTAAAGATTAAACCTTTTGGTTTTGAAGAAAATTTTAATGGAGAATCAAAACTTAGCATATCACAAATAGTGCACAAAGAAGCCCCAGCTTCTTTAGTCGATTTTGTAAAAGAAATTAAGGTTTTACTGCATGTAGATCAATATAAAGAATTTCAATTATCTATTTCAACTTACAAAAAAGATGGTGATTATACAATATTCTTGAAAACCTTATCTAAATTATTTGAAAATATCAAAATGTTTTATTTATTCAGAGGCATGAAAAGATTTTTAAAAGACGGTCATAAATCATTGTTTCAGGAATACTGCGATAATGTAAAATTATAATAAAACAGTTGAAGTAAGTTTTAACTAAATCTAATTTATTAACTAAAAATAAACATTATTAGAATACATTTTTGGGTGATTCATTTATCTTATTAGCTATTTCAACTGAATTGATTCTGAGCATTGTTTGTTGTGCTCGTTGGAAGTTGATCCTCATGAACTGCTTCCTCCTCTTCTTCTTGAAGTGTGTTCTGGTGTGAGATAGGCCTTTAGAAATTACTGTGGCAGTTACATCAACCAAACCAGGTTGTACTAGAGGACGGCCAATCAGTGAGAAGTCTTTGTTTCCAGCTAGTAACACTTTGTCTAGTCTTATCTTGTCTCCGATGGTTGGCGGCCAGTATCCTTCCACTACAAGGAGATCCCCATCGGTCACACGCCATTGTTTACCCAGTAAATGAACTATGGCAAAGTTACGAGAGGCGTTTTGTTCTACCAGTTTGTTACAAGTAGCAATTACATCTTTTGTTGTTTGTGTAACTTCTTTAGCTTCCGAAGATGTTAAGCTTGATGTAAATCTTGATAGTATCCCTGAAAATAAGGTAAGAAACCATTAATGTACTGAATTGAGAAGGTACCTGGCGTTTATGAGATACGTAAAGATTTATAATACACAATTACCTTGGTTCGGACTGAAAATATTAGCTAGTCTTTGCAAACCAGCTCTGAACATAGCCATTTTCTGGTTATATTTATTGGTTTAGTTAAATAAATCAAAACATAGCGCAATTTATTTTCCAATTTTTATTATAACCTCAAAACATAATCATTTTTATACTTTGACCACAGACCAGGAAACAGAGACTTTGACATTCTGTTGACTTGACATATTATGTTATTGCTACGTTGACATAAATGACATTGACAATTATTTTGTGACTGAGAAGATCTATCCAACCAAGGACTATATATTCAAACTAGTAAATCCATGGATCTACCTGTGTTCGTGATCTGTGTAAGCGGTAAAGTAGTACATAGTTGACATTGACAATAAAAAAAAATGAGTGAAAATACCGCCTTTCTTGGGCGGGCTCAAAAAATATACTTGTCTACCCTCATAGGTGTGTATTTTGTTCGCGTCGCGTTGTTTTCAAGGGATGGGTGTGGTGTTAATAATTTTTTCAATGCATAAAGTGTTTCTAAAAACTTGTCAGACAAACGTAATGATGCGTGGTGTAGTTTGTGTTTATGTAGAAATTAACGCCGAAGAAGAACTACAAGAGAACAAAGAACATGAAAGAACAGAAAACATTTGAATAAAGGTAAGGAAGTACTATGGAAATGTTTGGTGAATACCTAAATTGAATTGAATTGAATTAATCCAGTGAACGGATGCAATTAAGTAACATATTGACACGATAAGAAGAAGAAGTATCATAATATATTTTTCGCGGTCAAAATTATTCAATATTTATTGATGCACTAGATTTGTTTCAACTACGTCATAGTATAAAGCCTCTCTTTATACTATGACTACGTGTAGATACCTAATCCTAACACGAACCTACTCATAAAATATCGTCTAATCATGCCATTAATAACATTGCAAGCAAACAAAACACGGAACCATATTATTTTAAACGTAAAGTTTTCCTAATTCAAATATTTATTCTACGATGTAGATAGAGGCACAATGAATTGAGAATGTATGTTAATTTTATGAACAAAGAAGCAGGTGCTTTTATCGGTAATGAAGCGAAATGTAGATTGCGCTAGAAAAGATAAATAGAAGTGGTTAATTGATGGAAATCTCTCATTTAATGTTTTAAGGTCTTATATTTTTGCTCTGAACCTTACTGCTTCAATTATATTCGTTTAAATTTCCGAAGTAGATAGTTAGCTAATGCTTACTAAAATAAATTATATTTACGAGAGGTAGTCTTTTAATAGTAGCACTAATAATTTCATTTTTTCTTACAATAGTCCCTACTTCTGCAGGTACACATTCCCGGACATGTTGTACTGATGTGGTCGGGAGTGTGTCCCTGCAGTTGTAATCCATTACCTACATTAAACATCTCCAAAGGGCCTCTACGAGTTGGATCTGTATCCCCTCGCATGCCTCTCAAAAAGACCGGGCTTGTCCCGTGACTCCGAGGAGAAGCACTAATAATATTACCTACCCATAATAGTTTTCTTAGTAGGTACCCCCTGATTTAAATCCCATCCAGTTACCATCAAAACAAGTTATGACATATGAGTTAAACAAGTATGAGTTAAGACCATATAACTAAAGCAACGTAATTATTCATATTCTCACGTATGATATGACTAACATAATTAAACCAGGATTAATTATTCTCGGGTATAGCGGCATCGCGTCCATACTTATGTCATGGCGAACTACCCGCATTTGCAAATGAAATGACAGGTCACTTGACATTAGGCGTTTCGTTATGAAAAGTCCAGCGAAGTTGGTACAAGGAGGAGGTGGTGCCGGGCGCGGCCGCGAGGTTACGGCAGCGTCTGGGGCGCGTTGCCATGGCGACGCGCCACGGGCACGCTCGCGCTCCGCCCGCAGCCCAAAATAAATACGAGAGCACACGCGAGCGTGCGGGCCGCGGTCCACGGGACGCGATACGAGTGTCTCGCCTCACGCACACCATGAGGCATTTTGCTTATTTCTTTTGAAAATTGCGCCCCCATATTTTAAAAGCAATAAGTACCTTTATTATTTTACTTTGCTAACTTTCCTGAAACCCGTGCTGCAAAGTAAAAACATTGATCGAACATAACGTTTAAAACAATTATTGAAAACCATTGAACTACATTATTAGTTCCCGTGTTTGATTCCACCCCATTTTCATTTGAAAAGTGTATGGTATACGCAGGCTGTATACCAGTTTTGATAGGTCACGTGTTTACCGAGTTGTCGGGGCGCGCGGCGGGGTGTTCGCTTGTGTGTTGTACCGCTCGAGCTGTGTCGTCGTGTCGGCGTAGGAGGGAGAGGGGGCGCAGGGCCCAGGGCGAGGCGCGGCGGCGGGGCGCGCGGGGCGTCCGCCCGCTCACGGGAGCGGTTGGCGGCGAGCGTGCGCGCGCAATTGTCGCGCGTCAGTCGCTGGGCGGCGCGCGGCCGGCCGGTCGATAGCTGCGTGCCCAGAGCGCAACGGCCATGTTGCACGAGCCGTGGACGCGCGACGCTCGACGCGCCGCATAGTGTTGTGTCCCCCTCACCTCACACACCCCGGCCCGACGCCCTCAGCTCTCGGTCAGTAGCCATGTGCCACATGACACATGACATGCGCCACCTCCGCACTCCGCACATCATTCACTCGCACCACTGATATGACACCACACTCACCACCGGGTAGCGCGCTCACGCCTGGACCCGGCGCACGGCGCCCGGCGCCCGCCGGTCCCCGGCACCACCGCTCTGCCCGGGATTATCATCCATCCACATGTACTTATATCTCAGATAACGTGTCTTGTTATACACAAATCTCAGACGTCACATATAGTATAGGGCCGTGTATCTAGGTGAGTTAGGTTAGGGGTAGGAAATGAGATGATGCCTCGAGGGTAAGATGCGAGGTTATTGATGGCCTATAGATAAGGGTGAAAGGTATTGTGTTGGCTGTGAATTTCATAATGCAAACAGATTTTAATTAATATTGAGGGCAGTGCGTTGAAATTGGAAATTAAAGACGATATTGACAAAGTTTGAGGCTTTAGGTGAGTTTTACTGGCAATTACCGCCATTGAATATCACCACAATATCACTTGCTACGGTGTGCTACGAATGTGCTACGAAATGCTACGAACAATAAAAGACTTCAACGCGTATTCGTAGCATACTTGTTACGATAAGAACACGTTGCATCCATTACTGATATTAACAGTAATATGAAGATTGAAAGAAAAACCATATTCATTATTTAATGTATGTCAATCATCATAGATGTCGCTACATGTTTCATTCTCGTCTAATATATTTTTCTATGGTTATATTAACAGAATATTTGATTTTGTATATTCCCTTGTGTTGTTAAGGGTTTGGAGGTGTTACATAGCCTTAGATGAAGAGCAGCGTAGACTAAGCGGCGTGTTAACTTTGGGTGACGAAGTCAAGTCTTAGGAAAACACCCTTTTTGGCTTAGTAGAATCTTTGATTTCTAAGCGATATCCTCTTGGGATTGGGACCGAGGAGTTTTCAGTCGTATTAAATTATAAACTTTTTAAACTCACACGATTTGCACTCATTATAACTAAATTAAACGTATTTACTAAAATACGGTACGTATTTTAGTAAATACGTTTAATTATCTAACGCGATACAGACCCGTTTCATTTAGTATTAAATTATATTCTAATTTCAAACAATTACATTATGAAATAGAGGCTTATGTAACAATATCAACGAAATACCACGCTGAGTGATTTCATAGGACATCCATCATGCAAATCTATAAAGCTGTTGCAATAAAAATCGAAAGAGCATATAATTCACTGAAACGGCGCTCTCGATCACAATCGAAGGCGTTACTCAAAGCAGTTAAGTGAAGCCGTAACCGCAACGACATAAAGCGGCACGCCGGCCCGATGCAAATCTGCTGAGAATCCAAGCCGCACTAAAATATCCCTTACCTAGCTCTCGATAGTAAAACCGTGAGGAATCTAGTAAAATTCACGAACACTGCGCTCGTTCAATCCGGCCTCGATAGCAGAACGACTTGTTGACAGATCGCTTCATTCACTCATTGTGAATTTTGTTTATTTAAGTGAGCTACGTATATTGACAAAAATAACATCCAATCTACACGTTTTTATATCCGATCTGTTTCACTAGGTAGTTGATCTTTATGTAGTTTCCCAAGTAATTACTACAGGGGAGAGCCGAGGCAGGGCAACACTTACTCCGTCAATAATTGGAATCAAAGTGGAACCGTGAGAGCGTCCAACATTGAATGAGTCCTATTGCCAAGTGACACAAGATTAATTAACTTAATTTATATTAACATCAAAGCAAGCAATATAAATTAGTACGACGCCATTAATGTCATTATAAATAACGAAATAAATAACGTTATAACATAACATTTTATTACAACAAATGTTAATAACGATTACTCGATAAAATCGCGTTTCATTATTTAATTAAACACCTGTGCTGCCGTTACTCGGCTGTAAGGAGTATTGTACAATTTAACGATTGTTAACTTATCTTTATGGAAGGTTAATTTGTTTATACTCGTAGTATGCTCGTGTGGCAGGTCAATATGCGTGCTCTATATTTTATGAGTTAATTACTGAAATAAACACGCATCTCTTTCGCGATCTGTTAACCAGCAGTACTAGTGGCACAGTATATTATACTTACGCCATTATTTTGATGTTGGGCAATAAGGGGTTACAAATAAGGGAAGGGATAGTTTTCGGGCTGACATTTGAAGCACACACGTGTAAGTATTCAAAGAGCGAACGCCACTTAAACTTTATATCCGGCCTTCCAACTATGTTATAAACCGTTACACTAAGAAGGGCGATTACAAACCGACGTGAACATGAAAGAATAAGTAAAGAGGATCATCACGGGGAGTGTATCTATTTTATGATTCAGAAGTAAACGGGCGGCGTTATTGTTGCCTATCATCCTCCTGCGTCTACGGGTGCCTTATATTTTTCCTCAAAGGGGTAATGTAAGTACATTTTGTATTAAGATACTAACGACCGCCCCATCTTGAAGGCAGGTAAAACAAAATACGTTGCTCCGACCTGGGGCCATTACTAATAATAATCACGACGTACGTTTATAAAGGAAACATGGTGGATGGTTGTTTGTTGGTACAGCATCAGCTTACACGCGTGTTCTCTGTTATTCGAGTGATATACTGTTTTGGTAACAATGTTTATGTTAATTTAATTTTGAATCGGGCAATTGTGTGGCTTCATTTTTGAACAACTATAATTTTGGTTATATCGATAAAACTAAAATAATTAACGGTACCTATAAACGACGAATATTTGATGACCAAATATTGCGAGTAGCAATTATATTTATTTGATATGTTTTCCAAACATATCGGTAACATAACTAAAAGCAAAAGCTGGTCAGTGAAAATAATGTCAACATTTTATTTGTACTGTTTAAAATATCCGCTTGAAATCCATCATGGAGTATTAAAAGAGCTGTCAATCGTCATGTCATCTATACCGCGACGGGTTCAAATCGAGCATATCTAGGTTATGTCGCAGCCAATCCGGCTGTAAACCGCATCGCGCCATCGCCAGACACGTTTAGAAAAAAATAAAATTTAAAAAGTTCCCGCTGACGTCACGGGGGCGTGCGCCGTGACGTCACACGCGGAACTAGAGCACCCACCTCCGTGCAATTATGAACTCAGTTACGTGAATGCAGAGTTCTATTTTGATCGCTTATGGCGATCGTCACACGTCGGATTGAATTGTTATACGCTAAATAAGCTTGTATTTTTAGGTTTTTATTATGTCGACGGCTCGAGCGGGCCGTGATAAGGGTTATACTTATTCGGTTCGATTGTACTCTTATTGCTCCGGTTATGAATATTTACGTCCATTACAAGATGATTGATTCCTAGCGCGGGGCGTGGGGACTACATTTTGAGATTAATAAAATGGTTAAACAGAGATTAATAAAAAAAGATTTATGTATCTATAAATCTATGTTGTAAATCTAACTCGATCTTTATTTGCACGAGTAACGTAATCAAATAGAAAAATGTTTAACAAAAATACGTTTTACAATATCTAATAATTTGTAAGATATAGGAGAAACGACTCACTCAAGGTAGATACGAGGAAAGAAACAATGATTATGTTAATTCGGTGATACCCTGTGATATAATTGTCAATTATGTACGTATCCGGATAAATATTCGGGTTTTGTAAACACTGGCAGCACTTATTACCTCACGTCCGAAAATGGCGCGTTCCGAAATATTATAATAACTTGTGTACTTTGCGATTTATAGTAATACCTCTCAACGGTATCTGTTTTCAGGATGGATGAATGTTTTTATGTACATTCATATTTTAATGAAATGAGTTGTTACAGTACAGCTTATATTTATGTATGGGTTTATTTTGTTTTGTTGTCTGTATTGGTAATCCTTAGGGTGTCTTAAATGTTTTGACTCAAGGGTTGGGCTACGATTTATTTATTTTGGATCATAAACCATTTCATAAAAAAATCTAATTCAAATTCAAAATTGATGATATTAAATAAAAACAAAGGTCACCATATAACAATACATTTTTTAAACGCCTAATCCTCCTTACTGTTTTGATATCTTCGGTGAGATGAGAGGGCCTTTCCCAGCTGTGGGATATTACAGGATAATATTTTACTTCAGGATTGATTGACAGCTCTTATGGTTTTTGCTTTGAGTCATGTCTTTAAAGTCTGTAGCCGGAAATGGCTGACACAATGAGATAATCCTTGAAGCGATACTTAATTAAATGGAAACAAAGAGCTATGAATAAAATTACAACAATTGATACGCAATTAAAAATTGAGAGTGTACATGTTCGGCCAGTTAAAAATATGTAGCCGGTAACAGTTTATTTTTTGAATAAATATTTCCGCCACGCCGGACACAATTAGCATGAGCCGGCGTTTTCTAAAAACGTCCGACCGAAGGGAAAGTGTACCAGAACAGATTTAATGTTGTATAAATAGTAACATTTGTGTTGAAGGTCTGTTTATTCGAATCGAGGTCACGTTCGTTTGAAATTATTATTATTGTTTGTATAGTTTTTGATACAAAGAAAATATAAACTTTGCGAGCATTTTGTGCTTCCCTAACCTTATTATTGTGCTAAGGAACCTTCCGTAAGAGTTTGGTATTTTCAAAGAGATTTCTTTAAATACTTTACTTATTGTTTACAGTTATATACAAGATACTTCCGTCCCTTGAGATAAAGTTGAAAGATTCTGAGGATAAAATCGTTTTAATACTTCCTTTGCAGTTCTATTAAAACATTATGACGTGAAAACTTTTGTGTTCGTAGTCATTTCGTAGCTCTATTCGTAGCACGTAGCAGCCGCGTAGCACTATGGTACGCGAACTAGGAACCAATGGATTTTCGTTCTGAATTAATGTTTGAATAATTTCCTAGCATCTATTTTGTAGTAGTAATTGTCAGTTGAAACATTTAAGTATGATATGGGAATTAAAACAATGGCGAGAAAATACTAGACATTCTCGTTCTAGTATTTTAGATATTAATAGTATTCTAGTATACCATAACTGAACATAATAATAATATAACTCTGAGATTCTGATAATGTAAATCATTTTATAATTGAAAATACATAACTGGTAATATACCTCTTTAAAAACCAATAAGATAATCCCGGATAATTATTTAAATTGAATGTCGAATTCCATTTTATAACAGTTCGACCAGGAAATCGAATTTATGAAATAATAACGGGAGGTCTAATAAATATCGAACAAAAGAAGGCGCAACTCAATACCCCTCCCGCGCACCAACTAATTTATTAACAAAAAACAATACCTTTGAGGAAAACACTGCGTCTATGATTAATCAAAATATTGTATATATTTTAATCGCGAAAAAGAAAATATTATATTTTCCGTTAAGAAGTGACTCGTAGTGATTAATCATCGAGTTTTTAGATTAGGAAGACTACTCGGGGCTACAGATTTTTGTATTTCCTTTTTTGAATTTTCTTGTAGATACAATATTTAATTGCAGATAACGGTTGTAGGAAATAATTGAAAGTAGGTATTCTATACAAAAGGTTATCAGGTTTTCGAACTTCAAATCCCGATTTCAATTTTAAACTAACAATTCATAATACCATAATCTGCCATCAAAATGAACAGAAGCCTTCTACTGCCCTTTCACCGTCCCAAACCTCTCATTCCCGATCACCAACATAAAAAGACCTCTAGAACTAGCCATCTCGTGTGTAATCCTTCGACGGTCTGTTATAGACGGAGGTCATGTTAAATCGGGCGGGTGATAAGCGTTGTAAGTAGATAATAGATGCAAGGCTGCAAGTGATAGCAAGTGTCTTCAGTTGACATAACTAAGTAGTGGACTTGAACGAGTGGCGAGCCTCGGGGTATTGGATTATCATAATTAATAGATGTTAGGGATCACCCCTCGGCTGTGGGGTTAACCAACTCGTGCTTTAGCGTATAATGTACAATGCAAACTTGTATGAAATTGAACATTTATTTTACGATCTTTAGAATGCCTTGTCTTTTAAATATTTAAGTTTTAAATATTTATTAAAAAGTACTACAATAATAAAACTCGATACATGCGTGCCTTGCTCGCGAACGTATAGAATGACTACTCGAGTGCACTCATAACATACAATCCTCTTAAAAGAATTTAAAAATATCTTCAAAGTTTATTTAGACTCATTCGAACAGTTTATAAAATACAGAGATTCTTAAAAGTGTCACGCGCCATCTAGTCTAAACTTTATTGCGTCGGAATAGAGTTTGGGATATACGCTATTGTGGGAGGTTTTGTGTTATTTATTGTTGAATAAAGTTAGATTATGATCACCTATTCGGAGTCGGGAGTTCGCCGTTACAAATCTCAACAACGATCGTCCTTATATCAGTACTCGTCTTTTAACGATCATTGTCGAGTAACCGGCTCACCTGTCGCAGAAATATCAACTCTATACAGCAGCCTTTAGAGTTTAAAATCTGTGTGATCGTCAAGGCGATTGTTAGCCCCAACAAAAATGGCGGAATGTTTTGTGAAATACGCTTAGTGCAATAAACATGTGTGGCAAATAAAATGACTTTTTTTAAAGATTTTATTTTTTAATTGATTCGATTAGTGTTGATGCTGAGACGATTCTGAAGTGTGTTAAGTTTGAGAATACGTTACTTCAGCAGTGTTGATATCAAAGTAGCACTTTGATCTTTAGGTTAATTTGATTAGGTAAACATTGTTTGAAAAGTCTCAATTACCTATTGCCAAAATATGGCCATTCAGCCCTTTATAGGCAGCCTGAAGGCCTCCGACGTAACCTATCGATGAAAAAAGGGGACCAACAATTTTACGTACCATCCGAAACACGTAAGCGCTCAGATAGAAATGCCACTAACGGCCACCCATCCAAGTAGGGGCTGAGCTGCACGTTGCTTGACAATCGCAATCAGCTAACATCACTTACTCAAACAACGTCTCGAGCGCTAGCGCTATACTTAGTTATTGATGCACTTTGTTGTACAATACATAAGTTTGTTGTTACCAAATCAGTGTATGGTAACAAAGTGACTGCGAGTACTAGTGAGTCTGTGAGAGCCGTGGACAATCTCCGTCAACTAATTTACGTTCTCTTTGAAGTATGTTCTTAGGAAGTAGTTTGTAATGGGGAGCTTTAACTTCAGTGACGACTCCAGTGCGTACAGTATAAATAGATAGCGACTACAATGTTAAAGCTTAAGTTAGAATTTATTGTAGTCACATTAATTTGAATATTGTTTATTCCAACGCCAATACTCACAAATATCAAATGCTTCCTTATTAAGGATTTTATGTGCGATTTTGACATGTACGTAATGAAAAATCACGTCTAATAGTTAATTGTTGATTTAATGTACGTCTCTAAGTAACTGGCTGGTTTTTATACTATACAATTAATTCAACGCTCTGAGAATTCTGCCCTGATTTACCTAGAAAATAGTAAGCAGTATAAAAAACGTGTCCGATAGATTATACCATGACATGCATGACTAGGCGAATCCTAGGCTTTGTCCTCTAACATAAGGTCAGAGTTGTTGATGGACCTCACGTACACGATGTGCCCAAACCAATATTGAACCGAGATATGTTTCAGAGCAACATTGTGTATAATTGTACTAGTTCAATTTATTGAGTGATAACTTTGCCATTATGCTATTGCAACTTAGTGGACGTTTATGACCACTAAAATTGGAACAGATAATGTCGATATTAATACGTATATTGGCGCCATTTTGAATTTAAAGTACTAGAAGCGTCCGGCGGTTTTACTCACGAAAGTAAAATAATAGTGGATCGCCATTGTTCTCATGGTATTCAATATTCTACGAAGAACTCATTGGAAATCATAATTTTAGTTGTAAAACAAGTCCAACAATAATTTACCAGGTACTGAATTCATTTCCCAAAAACGTAATTGGAAATCCAGAATTCATATACAATATTCCTAGAACTTCGTATTGTAAAGGCTTTAATTTGCTTTTAATTGGAAATAAATAATGATGAATATAGTAATTATAAGTATAAATTGAGTTACATAAATACCTATCATATATAATTTACCGTTCATTTTTTACTATCCTATAGTTTAATTGTTATTGTTTAAACGCATGTACAACTAGATAAATTGGTATACGTCTAATTTGAAGTAATACATGTTTGATTCGTACGACGGAAACGGTACGGCGAAATGTGCTTAACAAACACCTTTTACTTTTCCTTTTCCGACGAGTCAGTAAGTATCCGCTAGAATCTGTTGTCGCCGATGTTTACTGTACATGTTTTAAATCTAAGCCACAACACACACTCGAAAAAGACTCTTAAAACAAAGTTATTTTGAGACGGCTGTAATGTCAAAGGTTGCCGCCAAATGTAACTTAATGTCAAAGATGGTATGTCAGGAGTGAGATGTGAAGTCCCTCGAGTGAAACGATCCCGGGAGGCGCTGCTCCATGAATCATGGTGTTATGTGTTACGATTATGTACCACGGTCGAGGGATATGTTTTATGTACACGAGATTTTGTGTCATGTATTTAAGAGTGAACCCGCTTATTTCATGTGAAGCGAACTTCTGAGTAATTGTGTATAAATGATATTTGTTAATAACGAGTTTCGATATCGTTTAGAAGGATTTGGCTTGATCATACGTAATGATAAACTTCTCCTTAAAAGTTGCTCGCTCCACTCCGTCGGATCTTGAAGGCACGCTGATCTATCAAGTACAAAGTGCAGTGCAACTCGGCCGTCTCTATCGGCGGCGATCGCAGCCGATAGCACCGATTTGTCTCATGTCTGAAACCAGCTTTATATTCCTCTCGTCGCCATGCTACAGAAGAATACAATTTTGTGAGAAAAATTGATTCAATTTGCTTATATGCAAAACGATTTTAGTTTTGTACGCTTTCCGAGGATATTGTTCGAACATAAAGCCGCGTATAAGTGTGTATGTACGTGTTTAATATCACGATATGAGGTAGATACAATATTGCCGCCTTGCCTAACAAATATTCAAATACGTTAGCAAATAAAAGAGATGAGGGTTTTTTCTCAAAATGCCGCTCAGAATATGATGGTATCAAATTGAGGAAAATATGAGTCTGTAATTACTATTCTTATTTATTTTGTATTAAAATGTTTTCTGTATGTTTTTATGGGGGTACCATTAGTATTATACTTTAATTTTGGTTGCTATGGTTTATTATTACATTTTATGTTCAATTTGTTCTTTTACTCGGAATTCATGTTTTAATGTTTTATTTTATACATACTTGAAAGCTTGCGAGTATATTGTCTGTTCATTTTCTCTTGAAAGGTCACAAAACGTAAACGGTTTATTTTTAGCGTTTACTTGCAAAAAGCTAAATGAGTTAGTTCGTCAAAGAAACGTAGTGAATAAGTCACAAGTTAACAAGTAGTGAATCTAGTAATCCTAATTCTGCGCTAAACTAATTTAGTATTCAAGTGGAACCTAGATAACTAGGTTCACCGGGCGCCGGGCGCTGGCTCCGGATTCACTTTGTATTACAATTTCGTAACTCCAATAACTTTTAGTTTTTAATAATTCAACGTGGTTTTGTTACTAGAACGAAGTCCTGAAAGTTTGTCATATTGTAAAGGTTATTACAGGTCGATTTCACGCGAATTTGCACCCAGTTGACAATATTAATACTTACGATCATCTGTGGAATTGGTTAATAACTAGATCATTATAACATACCTTTTTATACTGGATTCATTTTTGTAATTGATGTATTAATAACGGATATTATACAAATTATTTTTTACAAACAAAAAAAAACGTTCGAATTAAGAACCTCTTCCATATTTTTTAAAGTCTTCTAATAACGATCTAACCGTATTGATGTAAAAACATATAGATAATGTAATTTCCTTAGAATCGTGCTCGCACACGTCTCAAAAGAATAAACAATTTAATGAGGGATGCACAAACAAGGCTGTAAATCAAAATATAAAAGTATTTGTCTCGAACAGTGATGTCGTCAGGCGACCATATAAAACCGGTTAATGCCCAGTACACACCGGGAAATATTTCACCCTGTTTTTTCGCATGCGAGTTTCCGCTGACATGCATTGACGTTGTAGGTAAGAAAGTAAGTAACTTCGATTAGGTTTGTGGCCAACCCTGGAGTAGGAGACAATTTGACGCGCTCTTCGAAGCTGGGTAGCGCTCGGATAGAAATAGGTTAAAAGTTATTTAATTCGTTAAATATAAATAAATAGTATGTCTTTTTTAAAATAAGTAGTTAGGTATAATGTTAGTTAAATCATTAATGATGTGACATGAGTGTGGGACAAGTGGGACATTTTGCCCGTGTTTTAAAAGCAGTAAGACATTGCTGGGCAAAGGCCTCTCATCTCACTGAAGATATCAGTACAGTGAGGAGAATTAGGTATAATCACCACGTTTATCAAATGCGGGTTGGTGATCTCAGATGTTATTAAACTTCACTATTTTATTACAAGTAAATGTCACATGAGAAAGTGTCTTTCGGTCAATGTTCTTCGTATAAAATGTTCCAAATATAGTTCAAAGTAAGTGTCCTTAACTGTAACGCGACAATTTCCCTTTGTGCCTCTATTTTAGGCTGTTTTTCCGATACCGTTTTGACACTGCATGTGTTAATTTTAGTTCGGCTTTGTTACTTTGTCGTTGTTGTTGTTTGACGTGCACTTTGACTAAGAGTTAGGAAAATGCTTAGCGTTTGGATGTGGTTTCTGTTTATAATGATTAATTTGTTTAGTGTTTACATATAAGATTTGGGTGGAATATCTGGAATTATGGTTTGTAGTTGGAATAAAAACAAATATGATTGAGCATTGGGTTACCAACTATTAAAAAAACCGAAGGAGTACATGGTTATTACATATTCGCCCAAATAATTGATGTAAGATATAATTACTGAAGGGAATATGGCACATACATCGTTAATTTTTGAAAGTAACCCACAAACTCGGCACACCACATCCAATAACCACAAATGTTTGTGATGCTCAGTGATTCAGCCGTAGCTTTGTTGCCGTGCGGTTTAATGTTCTATATTTAACTAAATTGTATCTAACTAAAACCTAAATAACACAAAGACCATGCCCAGAAGAGGTCATTTACGCCCGAGTGGACTCGGGCGTACCCAATTACGTGATTGTACGAAAGAGACAGTGTGCCCATCTTGTCCACGCGATTGGCTCCGTATACATCTCTCTCTTTCTGCTCGTGCGTGGATAAATAGCTTCATTAAATAATACTTTTTGAAATAGTTCGTTCAGTATAAGTCAGTACAATGAACTACCTTTGAGAAGTTTATGTACCAATTTTCTTGAAAAGTCAATGTTAAATTACAATGTGCTAGTAGCGCCCCGCGGTTTTACCTGCGTTGTACCCGTTCCCGTGGAAATTTCAGAATGAAAAGTAGCCTAAACTTCCAGTTGAATGTGACGATCCATTTCAAAAATAAGTTTTCAAATCGGACCAGTAGTTCCTGAGATTAGCGCGTTCAAACAAACAAACAAACTCTGCAGCTTTATAATATTAGTACAGATTTTGTATTTGTTACATAAACATAAAATGTGCCGTGACGGTGTGCGCATCTTCTGTTCTAGACCTTGTAACACATGGATATGGTATAGTGTGTTAGCCCGTGTCGTCCCATTGTTGGGCAAAGGCTCCTCTCATTTCACTCTTCTGGAAAATCTATTGTATTATGTTCATTGTTCAATAATATTGAAATACATTTTGAGCCCAAATGCTGTTCGATGCATGCTAAACAATGTACAATTGTGATATGGTATGAAATGAATGATCGCGTATATTGCACCTATAAATTTATTGTTATGCCTGTAGCGCTTTGTAGAGTATAATATTTTGTAGAAGCGCTGAATGATGGTTAGCTGGAACTACATACATCAGATTTTATCGATACATAGTCTTCACTTCATAAAGCAGTCATATTGTTAGTAATTTTATATTTTACACGATTCTTGAAAGCAATTTCTCATTTAAAGTTTTTTTCAAACTATTTGTGTCTGAAATTACCTTTTTATTATTCACAAACTGGTCCATTATTAAACCTAACTTTCATAATAAATAGTCGTTATTTGTTACCAACAAAAATAGTTCCTCTATTACTGGCTTATTTTTAAATAAGTAGGATGTCACGTCTATTTATTTTTGGGTCGATGTTTGTCTGTGTAACGGAAACGATCAATCAAGCGGCAGCTAGTCGCAGCTGAAAACAATATAGCCGGGCTTAGATTGAACGCCCCATTGTACCGCGCGCCGTTGATACACTCCAAACACTCCATATATTTATGTACTGTACACTACATACCTACCTAATTCTGGAAGCCTGAGTACTAGTATCTATCTTCATCAGGAATTGATCTACTTTGTATTACAATTTGTCTATTTTAGTTATCTTATCTAATAGTTTCTTCATATTAAAAAGCGATGAAATCATTTTCGAGTACGTCCAGTATCTGGCTTATTTTCTTCATATTATTTGATGAAAGCTATTAAGCATATATTCATCAAGCTTCAGAAGGGATCCCATCTTAAGTAATGCTGGATAATATAGCATTACTGGGTCCACTATATAAGGTAAATGAATATTAGGTACTAGCAGCGCTCCGTTTTGCCCGTGTGCTACCTTCCTATTGAAAGTAATTATCATATATGATACAAGAAAACCAGCCGAAAGTTGAAAGTCGGACGTCTTAACAGAATGGTGACAGGTAATAAGCCTGGCAAAGAATTGCATCGCGTTCACTTTTTATCGTTGTTATTTTCTGAAGCATTGAAGGTAAAAATGTATTAACATCATGTCAACATTTGTTGAACAACCGTTGGACGCTGGAACTGAATTAAATTCTCGGAAATTTCATTTCATATAGCTTCCGTTAAAATGTATTGAAAAATCCAATTCATTCTTTTTCGGAGCACAATGTAACGTTATAAAATATTCGTGGTATAAAGATAGGACACACCACGTCACGTGCCGGTCGACTACGGTAAAAATTTGCGATAGTGACGTTACATGAATGCCACGTGGCTCATCATGGCCCGTTCCTTCACTAGGAACTAGGAGTATCTGAGTCCTAAATACTATAAGTACATATTGTTCTGTATATGTTAGTCTGAGGCTTCAATGGTGTGTTGTGTTGCCTCGTTGCAGCGGCGACGCTGCGACGTTTTTCACATATATTTTATGAAATGCTCCATTACTAAGCTTCAGTGGAGTCACTCCCTTTTTTCTGTAGTTTTACAAACCTCAATAAGATTTCTTCGTCCAAATCATGTTAGTGCCATAAGTTGCTTTTATGCTTGCCATTATTTGATATTAGGTTAGTGAATAATGGACTTCTAAAAATAAATATATAAAAATATTCATACATATAGCTCGATTCGATAATTCTAGCAAATTTTGCATTTCCTTTAAATTGCATTTATACTATCAGCCACTTCAGGCAATCTATTCTCGTCTCATGTAATTTATATTGCGGAAGTGAATCTGTTATTTAGCATGCATTTATTACTTGCCTCGGCTCGCAGCTTGGACTCGTAATCACTTAATCTAAACGTCTATAAAATAATAGATTTATCTACATATCGGAGGTGTAAATTCATCATAACATATAAGTAAGTAGTAACCGACACCGACGTAACTTCCGCGATCTCGTTCTCGGAACGTCAAGAGGTGGCACTAAAACTAAATTTTTACGTTCACTAAAACAGCAATGAAATGAATTTTTAGTGTCGTTACTGACTGGTTTTATTAAGCGGCTCGTAAACGTCTCTGTTGTCTGTTTCAATAGTGTGGGAAAGTGTGTATTGTGGTCCTTAAACGGTGGAAATTATACTTTTGACGACCTTTGCGGCCCGCCGGTTGTTATGCTCGGGTACCTGAGGACCCCAAAACCTTGGGTCCTGTACTCTTTTTTTAAATGTTTGGTTCTCCCTTACATATTCAACTTAGATGTGTGCTACGGTGCAGCGACAGCGGCTAGCGAATTTTTTGACGAACATCTTGCTCTTGCACTATCTTTGTGTTTTTTTCTGTTGTACCTTGGAACCTCCTGACACTAACACTGCACACACTACATTATATTCTATTATCATTAGGACTGATAAAATGTTATGTAACTTTATTGTTTTATTTTCAGATTTTTTACAATAATGCGGCAGTCTAATGAGGTCTAGCTTAGGCGCTATTGAAGACGGTGAGTTTGAAAACATTAAGTTTTAGATTAATTATCTCTTTTTATTTAAAAAGCCGTCAAAAATGGTTTGTCTGATCGACCATTTCACCGCTCATTTGCAACAACAGCTCAATAAAAAATGACACCAAGAGACGTGTCTTATCTCTATGCCCCATTTAAGATTTTTCCGGAAAAAATTGTCACGATGTTATCTCACATCATTGTTGGTCCAAGATTTGGCTGACAGCCTTCCCGGAGGGGGAGGGGAGGTTACTAAATCAGGCATCAGGACAAAAGCCTTAGACATTGATAGATTGATTCTTTGTATGTCCGTCCGTATGCCCTGAAATGTTTTTGTAGTGATGTCCGCGGGCCGAGGCTCCTGCCTTCGGTTGAATCAGAGATTTATTTATTGAGTTGAGACCTCGTGATATGGAGCCAGGTACCGAAAAAGAAAACGTTTTAATAGGTTTTATTTGATTTTGTCTGATGTCAAAGGATGGTCTTGGTTTGGCATTCCTCGAAATAAGACTATAAAATATGTAAGTAAGGAACACAGCATTGCAGCTTTTCTATCATTAAGGAAAAAAAATTGAGCAACAAAGTATGACGAAACGAAATAACATGTTCCGGGAGACATGTAAACT
This sequence comes from Cyclophora punctaria, assembly GCA_951394245.1. Classification (NCBI taxonomy): domain Eukaryota; kingdom Metazoa; phylum Arthropoda; class Insecta; order Lepidoptera; family Geometridae; genus Cyclophora; species Cyclophora punctaria. The sequence goes on from OX596172.1 coordinate 543,486, forward strand.
AAATTCAAAGTAGTTCCATACCACAAGGGGGTTATGGGGAAGTCGGAACATCCAATCAATCACTCAGCAGCGTAATGACGTCATCCATTATCAATTATTGACAGTACACCGATTCGAACGGAGGAGGTTACGCGTTTCATGCCCTGTCTGGTCTGCAAACCTCGCGGAGACTCCACGACTTACGTAAATGAACCGAACTTCCTGAGTCGAATTAAATGCCAACTAGCCATTTATTTCCATAACAGCTGCGCCCCACGGTTTCACCCGCGTTGTACCTGTTCTAGCGGGAATTTCGGGATAAAATGTATCCCATGTGTTATAATCTATATTACTGGAAAATTTCATCCAAATCCGTTCAGTAGTTTTTGGGTGAAAGAGCAACAAACATACAAACATCCTCACAAACTTATAATATTAGTAGGATGGTAAAGTTGCCCTTACACTAATAATATTTGCGATGATTTTGTATGGGCTATGTTTCTCATTTCTCTTTGGAAATGAAGTCCCTCAGATACAATAAGATCACCTGCGCTTGAACAGAATGATTGCAAATGATCTGATTTCCACCAATGATAAAGCTGTGTGCTTTATCATTCCATGTCTTGCCAATAGGTTATCATTGATTTGCTAGATGGGCCGAAATTGAATCATTGAAGCCCTGAAGTACTGTTGAAATAAAAATAATTTATATTAGCATTTTTTATGTCTCGCGTTTAAAATTTAAGCACCATCCTTGATTTCATATAATATTTCAATTGATTCGTGAAACCCAGTCAGTAATCTATTGTTGTATATCTAGTTTATAAAACTTAACTTGATAGCGTTATTTTATGACTTCCTATTCACCCACAGTCTCGATCTGTAATGGATGTCACTGAACTAAAGAACAACACACGAACACTAAAACTTTGAATTAATCTCTTATTTGTCTGAAACCAATCGAAACTTCAAATATAAATCTTCATATTTTTCTTCAACGTTTTGTTTCTCCACATTAAAAATAACTTTCCGGGAGTAGAAAACTTTTGCAGTGTTTTTGGGCCATTAAAGACGTAGTTACTATGTTATTTCCTTCTTTTTCCGTGTCTCTTGTAGTGAAAGAGATGGCTATAGTTTTGTTTACAATATGCGTTTAACTTCGGGTTGGGCATTAAGCGGGTGCCCCGATTTTATCATAATTGTTATAAATTCAGCGAAGTGTATGTTATGCCGAGTTTATCGCCTCCTCGCGAGAGCGCGGCTTAAAATGCAGCTTTACTCGAACATACATCGAGCAGTTTACGCCTATACCCGGTATTATCCGGTTTTATCCGACGGCAGCCGGCCCCGGGCGGTGTTTAACACCTCATTGTAGCGGTTAAAACAAGTTACTGTGACCGACTAACGCTCAGCTGTCGCCACCGCCCGCTCGCCTTACCTCCTTTGCAATACGGTCGAGTTTGCACTGCTCCCGGCACGATGTTGTTTGGTGGCAGGATCTCTGTTTGTTGGAATTTAAATGGCAACTTTCGTCACCTTTCGCCAGTTGTGTGGACGGGGCCTAATGATGTACCGTTTGGAAGTCTGCAGTTGTTCGGAGGCTTATTTGCGCGAAGATATAATTCCGGGTGACGTAATTGTTAAAGTTGGACAACGTATTGCCGGCGGTACACACGGATTTTATTATTGTTCAAAATGAGTTTGTTTTAGGAGAGTAAACACAATTTGGCATCTTTGAGGCGATCAATCACGAGTCGACTTCCTCGGAGATGCCCCAACTTTACCTTTGATATTATAAATACGTCAATCTATTTTTCATCGGTTACAGGAAGTCATGACAACCTCTGGTCTTGAGCGTAATGGAGCCACTCAACAAATAATGTTATATTCAACTCAATTAGCTCATATTGATTTAGTGCCAGACCTGTATATGTATAGAACATGGAAAATGAAAACATACTCGACTTCCGTTCGTATGGAACATAAAATCTTGCTCTAAATTAAACGCTTAATAAAGCAATGAACATTTAACATTACAAGTTATTGAGTAAACTATTTGACCTCCAAACAGCGTATACAAGAACAGTAATCGCATCAATTAAGGGCAAGTATTCGCATGTAATTTTATTAAACGAAGCTAAAGCACCCAAGTTGTGTAGTTAGGATCCCAACGGCGGTGCTTGAAAACATAAGATTATAGTATAATAGCAACATGAAGTGAGGTGCGTGGCGACTGGAGGTGCCTTACAGTATTTATTGGGAGCTACAGGGTCCGGGTTTCTGAGGGCTTGGTGGCAGATAACATCTATACACTGTGGGGAAAAAACATTAAAATGCTGTCGATAATTTAGTAATGCGATGTCCGTGATTGAGATTATTGCCGTATTTTAATAGAAGTATCTATACAATTTATCTTATATATAAAATTCTCGTGTCACAGTGTTCGTTCGCGTACTCCTCCGAAACGGCTTGACCGATTCTCATGAAATTTTGTGAGCATATTGAGTAGGTCTGAGAATCGGCCAACATCTATTTTTCATCCCGAAATTCCCGCGGGAACGGGTACAACGCGGGTGAAACCGCGGGGCGCAGCTAGTAGCTATATAAATGTTTATGTACTTAATAATGGTTATAAGTAAAACATCTTTGATGTTTCAATTAACTTGCAATTTGAACATTCAAAGGTTTACTTGGCCAAAAAACTCAGTAAAAGTAGGTAAGCCCATCCTCAAACACAGCCATACTGTGCTTACCATTCATACTCGCTTACACGCGCTCTTCTCTAAGGTGTGTAGACTGTAGGTACCTTTTGAAATGAAACAGGCGCCCTCTATGTAACAATACGGCCTATTGTCTGAGGGCTGTGATTAATGTGACGTCATGTACTGCTTCCTGCAACAAATGTGAATAATCACGAATTCAGTTCTATGACCTTTGTTTTCAAAAATTTCCTTCACATGCTTGGGGATGTTTGTGTGCGGTTTGTATTGCCCTAATTGCACAATCTAAAATTATAAAATGAATCGCTGATGATGCTAAGTGCAAATCTCGAGAGCAGCTGAACCGATTTCGTTAATTCATTTCCTTGAAGTACGAGGATGGTCCTTAAGGAAAGTTATTTTTAATTGCCTGAAAAGTTAAAAAATCTCCAAATTCCCACGGGAACTGTGGCGCTGCGGGTGAAATCGCGGGGCACAGCTAGTGTTAAACAGTGCCAAAAACTCTTTTATTAAGGGTGGCGGCTTACCTACATGCAACGTACAAGGACTTCCTTTTTTCAAAATATGTACCTAATGTACAAAATAATGTAATGTACAAAATGTGTATCTAAATATGCATAATTATTTATTAGTATGAAACGCTTTGATCATTTTTTGTGATTATTTATTGATCTTGTCGTCCTATTTGCACTGATTAAAACTCTAAATAACTTGTTCCGGTATAATTCATGCAATATACCTACGAGTATCATAAACTGATATTCTGAGCCGGCCATTATATTAAGCCGTATTCCGAATTACTCATAGAATACCGACAATTCGGTACTTCTTACGCAAACTATCTTTACACCATGTATATTATATAATATCCTAATTTTGACTTAAAACGTGACTTTACACGTGGAATTCCACCCGAATGGAACTAAACAAGTTGCTTTAACACCTGTTATCTTCCTGGACTAACAAACAAACCAACAATCGGAAAGTTTGTGTGAGTGGTTATTTTTGGAAAATTATTGAAGAGAAGAGAAGAGTTCTAGTAAAACTACTTGTAATTAGCGTAAGTAAGTAAAGTAAAGCATTAGCCTGAAATGTCCCACAGCTGGGTCTCTCATCTCACCGAAGATATCGCCAACCCGAGCCATGTTTAAAAAGTAGGAAATGTGTTTCCGCTCGACCTAGGAACCCGAGCCCTAAGGCTTGGCAGGCGAGTGCTCATACCTCTTGGTCTAGAGGTATGTGCACCGAGGCGTTTCAGTTATTAGCGTACTGACGTATTAATAAGGTGTAGTAGTGTGTGCATTTGCACACATACATAATACACAACAGTTAATGACCAAACCCTGGATAAACATCTACTTAATTGAAACTGAATCGAATACACATTATCTTATTGTCAGAGTGAGGAGCAAGTGCTTATTAGGTGATTGTGAACTTTTGAAGATCGTGGTACCGTGTGGTACGATTGATTTGTTTACTGTTGGTATCTAAGTATTTGGTCCAGGAAGTTCGGGGGGTTTATATATGCCATAGTAAAAGATTAAAAGCTGGGATAACTGTAACATCTAAATCCCAAGTACACTGGATACATTTTATTGTGACCCTGAAATTCCCGCGGAAACGGGTATAAAGCGGGTGAAACGGCGAGTACAGTTAAATGATATTTTATAAAATACCTATTTACCATATTTTATAAAATACCAATAAATATTATTTTGTATAGGCCAAAGGCTAAGCTATTTTTGAGGCTGAGCAAAGACTCTGAGAGTTGCCGCGTCACGTCGCGGCTCATTGCGCTGAGCCCCGGATGGCAGCGTGCCCGCTGCTGATCCCCGATCGAAGGCGCAGCTCAATTGAAACCCTCTTACACGTTAATAGTGCTTACGTTTTGTTAGTAATGGAATGATTAAGATTTCTCTTGATCAAGAAAAAAGTAAAAAGTTTGTTATATTTTCTTAACCATGCATTAACTAATCCACCAATTAAGATATTAATGTGCTTAATTATGAATTCTACAACTGTTACACAAGTTCATTACAGTGAAATGTGTGAATTAATAATGTCTAATGAGTAATTAGTGTACCTACTTGGGTTAGTTAATTACACTAATTGGTTTCTTTTATTGATAATGCATAACTGTGACTAAATGCCGTTAACATAATTTACATTTACACTAGGAAGATTTTATGCACATTTTGTCAAGAAATCTTTTACTATTCGAACTTTAAAAAGAGCAAGCGCGAGTTTAAATGAAACTAAACAGTGTATTGCAATGTAAAACTGTCAAATAACAAACGGAAATGTATAAATAATGTCAGAACTGGGATGTAAACATGTTTACAATATTCGGCGGCGACTTTGTTAGGTATGAAGTCATATTTGAGTGCATTCACTAAGTTGGTGCTACGAACGCTACGAGCACTGCTACGACGCTACGGTTTTGTTGCTCGAAAATATCAACCGACCTATTTTAATTATAAGTTTCACAACATTAAAAGAAACAAAATATTTTTTTTAATAGAACTATAGTTCTTTTTAAATTCCAACCGGCCAGTATCTAGCGGGGCCAGTAACACCACATAATTCGTTCATTCCATCGAGCGACCGCTCATTGTCTTCTTGTGAGTATATTGTGTCTGTACCAGGATTAAGCCACATTGTCTATGGACACTTGGAATTATGTCGACGTGTGATTAATCTATTGAATGTCCCTCACGATTATTGTACGATTCTTGGTGAAGTGTGTGAGCTTAGAAATACAAATTGATATCATCGTCATTGTATGTTGCTTTTAGTTTGAACTAGCAGCGCCCCGCGGTTTTACCCGCGTTGTGCCCGTTCCCGTGGGAATTTCGGGAATTTTTTTACATAAAAACCTTCCTCTTGAATCACTCTACCTATTACAAAAAACCGCATCAAAATCTGTTGCGTAATTTTAAAGATTTAAGCATACAGACAGACAAACAGACGCGACTTTGTTTTATACTATGTAGTGATAATTGGTGTAATTTTTTGTTTTTGGCAAAATTATTGTCAGTCGTAAAAATGAAGAAACACTGACTTGTGTGCCAAAATTCTGATATAGGTAATTAGAAAAATATTTTTTTACAAAATAAGTTTTAATTTCCAAATGAACCGTAATGTTACGTGTTGTTTCCAAACGTTTTAGTGAATGTTATGAAAGCACATGTCCTCGTTTATCGCGACGAGCAGCGACCGCCCAGTAATAATGCATGCTCAATGATTTATTCCCTTTTTTATTACATTTTGCATACGTTTTGTAAATTAATGAATGACGACGCGCGCGGTGAGACTCTTTTGAGCTTGCGATTTTTTTAAAGCATGTTTTTCACTCTATGGTTATTTTCAGTTATGATTGCAGGTAGATAAAGAAAGCATTTAGGTGTAAAACATGTAGTGAATTTCTTTAAACATCAGTAGTAATAGGCCTATTGTTAATTTGTTGAAATGGTGTTCGATCGTATCAAAATACTCAAGCATGAAGAAACCGTAGAATTTCATCAGGAAACGTGAGCAGTAGCAGAGCTACTGCTTACTAGTCAGGCCTCGTCCAGTGATATAATACGATGTCAAATATAGATCCAGAGTGATCCCATAAGGGATAAGTTTTTTTCTTTTCATGCACAGATGCACCAGGCATTCCACTCGATACCACCAGAAACACACTACCGCTGGTGACATTTGGAAATCACTCCGTTAAACACCGCCCCGATGACGATTTTAATAAAAAATCAAGCGTAAAATGTACCTAATTTAAAATATAATTTATTTTGTAAACCTGTGTATTATATTATTAAAATCTTTAATGTCACAGTAGAACCTAACCTTTAAGGGTCAGGTTAGTTTTTTTTTCACTACATAACAATACCTAACTTATGATAATTTGCAGGGCATCCCCCATAGTCTGTAGTGACGAATGGCATAGTAATTTCCAAATGACACCATTGGTCCAAATGACACCATCGTTCTGGTGGTATCAAATGGTACAAACGCGGATCCATATACATGAACCAATTCTTTAAGTTTAAGGTGTTTAGAAAATGTGTTTAAGGAAACAGTAATTCATATAAAACATCATAAACCCAGGATATCTAACCAAATATCATTCGATAAGTCATTTCTAGGCAATCAAAATACTAGCAGTAATTGTAATACTCGTAGTTATATAGTCTGTTTAAAATAATTGCGTATATATATATACACTCCCGGACTCTTAAATCGAGCCACCTAGCATAATGAGTTTATATCGTCCTTATCATAGTCCTTATCTTCAAAAAATTATATGAATGACCAAAAAGTTTTTATGCAGTTTTGTAGCTGGCATATTTGTCGCCTAGTTGACATGCAATTGGTTCTAAATTTAAATTTAAAAACAAATGAAGAGCTGTAGTTGTTGTATTGTTTAGGAAATATGAACAATACAGAAACTGTAAATTAAGAGCTTTGATTATTGATTTTTTTTGTATCTACGGTGTGAAAAAGTTCCTCAATTGCTTTTGTTAATTTTTTAATCATCATATGTAGACCAACTGAAGGAAAGAGCAAAGGTCGTGTCGTACGAACAGCTGAAGAGAATGGCAGATGAAAGAGGAAAGTGGAAGGAACTCCATCGACAAGAGCCCAGCTCTTAAGTTTAGAAGAGAATTTTTTAATCGTTTCTGGTTTGAAATTATGGATACTTCGCCTGAATTAGCGGCTCAAGCTGTGGCTCTTCTTCAGTCCGGTTTAAGCCAGAGAAACGTGAGTACCCAACTCCACATAAGCCGATCCGCAGTTCAAAGAGTGTACCACAGGTTCTTAGAGACTGGGGGATATGTTCGTCGTTTACGTGGACCACGCCTTAAAGTTATGGACGTTACTAAATCATTATGCTAGGTGGCTCGATTTAGGAGTCCGGGAGTATAGATATCATTATAGTACCTATTGATTCATAATATTTTATTTTTCAAAAATAAATTAATTTCTCTTGATCACGGTATAACGTGTGAACCAATTTTAACAAATTTTTGCAAACTCATAGATAACAAAAAATAAAACTTGTAAACTTGATAAAACTTGGAAACGGACATTGACTAACAAAATTCCCACCATTCGCAGTTCGGTTTCAACGGGGAGTAGCTTAGATATCAATATAAATTAATATATTTTTTTATTACATTGTCCCACAAACACTTACATTTCTAAACAATTTAAGAAACATAATTTGTTATAATATCATTATTGGTAGACTGTCAGGTGCCTAGACAAATTACAAATGTATAAAAGATATAGTTTGTCCAACCGCTAGCTCTTATTATATTGCTTCCACTTTCTATAAATTTTTTATGAGATGAGACTCTGGTGAGGAAAGTTCCTTTTCTTTTATTGGCACCACAGACGATGCCCACTAGAATACCTTCTCCGAGGTCGTTTGGGTCACCGGTTCCTTTGCAAACAAGGGGACCTCCAGAATCACCCTGACAACAGAAAATAGAATTACTTCTAAGCTGCACGAAAAGCTGCAATTTGATGTTACAGTTGAGGAGGGAAAATGTTCCACGTTCAGATATATTATACCTTTGATGTGTCAGAAAATTCATTCGATGTGCAGACAAATTTCCGCATACTTTTACGGAATTTTAGGGAGCAGACTATATTTGTCAACACACGCAAATAAGCCACTTGCAAATACGGTGATTGCGACTTGGCACTACCGGGCTGAAAAAATAAAATCATCTTTGAATGCAAATTTTCTATCTGATTCCTCGTCACTGGCGTCGAGGCTTCACTATTTAGAGTAGAGTCCAACAGCTCTGCGGGTCTCTTGGATCTCGGCTGCTTTTAGAGAGGAGTTGTTAAAGGCACGGCTGTCTTCAGCTGTCCTCTGAAGGGTTAAAGAACATGACGCCGTACAACTAACATAAAGCCCAGCCGACTTCTTTACACCACCGAAACACTAACATCAACACCCATTTTGAAGGCGGGGCGAGCCATTTTAACTGGTTTAATACTTTTTATGGCAGATGCCTTTGAAATAAACCCGTTTCCATACCAACTAAAATCGTAATTTACTTAATCCAAAATGTTGCTAAAGATCAGCCTTATTTCTTTTATTTCCAAGCGTAATTCCTTCTTCTGTAGACAAATTTATGGTCCTGTTATACCTATGTATTGGGGATAGTGTTTCTTCAGTTGTGGTCCACTACATGACACATCTTGACCCGCGCTGCCATGTAGAAACTCATTGCCAATAAAGTGTGATAGTGTACTTACTTTGAAAGATTTTATTGTTCTCCCATACCCAGATAAAAGGCAAGGCGATGAGTAATCTTTGAAATAAGATGCGTATGGTATGGGTTTGACGAAAGTGTTAAACTGGAATTCTTGTTTTAAAAACTGTAATAAAAAATAGATTATTTTCTTCTGAAGTTAAACAAGCGCATTCATATTTATATATTAGACTAATATTATAAATGCGAAAGTTTGTGAGGGTGGATGTATGGATGTATATTTGTTACTCTTTGACGCAAAAACTACTACGGATTTGGATGAAACTTTACAGTAATATAGGTTCATCAGAATAACATTATGGGATTACATTTCTGCGACATGGGTACAACGCGGGTAACACCGCGGCGCGCGGCTAGTATAACATAATTGTCCCACACAAATGAGCCACTCGTAACATTGCCTTGCCTGTCATTTCCCAGATGTGTATTGTGTATAAATCGGATGGTTCTGGTAAGATTTCTTATTGGTATTCACTTCATTAACTTTGGTTAACTTAGGGTATGAATTTCAATAAAATACGAAACACCTACATAGTCCATAAATTCCGTTAAAATAATGTTTATTCAAAATTTAAAACTTTTCGACTACATTTTCCAATACAAATTATGTCCCCATATTCATCGCTTTGAGGGTAAAATTTCGGAAGATCCATTCTTATCAGACGCCTAGGTCATACAAAGTACACACCTTCTCAGTTTCAGCCACTGCGATCAGCGTTAGATGCTGTGCGCTGATCCATCAGTCATAGGACAAAGCACATATATATGTATATATAGATATGGGGTTCACACATGATCACTGTACACTAATTTTGATAGCCCATCTTTGGAAAATGTAAATCTTCGCCCAAAGATTGTCTTTCACCCCTTTTTAAGAAGAATATAAATAATACGTACTGCATAAGCTATATCATTTTTGGGAAATTTATAGCTTGTGGGATAATAAACTTCTTTAAGCGATCGCCATTGGCCGGGTGTGTCCTTTGTAAGCTTTACTTCGTTATCTAAATTACCAGCAACAGCTAATGTACGCTTTATTCTTTTTTTGTCTCCACTTCTGCAAATAAATAATTATATTTATTTAGTTTTTTAGTCCTAGAATAATACAAACATTATGTTATGAAAATGGTAAATACTCGTACTTGGACAATAATTAGTAAATGGCACAATAGCAGTTAGGGTCCGTCTTCACAAGCGTGAGGATCGCGACTAGCTCGCGCTTCTGTTGTAGCGTAACCTTAGCGAACGAGCAATCAACATTTGACAAGCCCGTTTTTCTTCATCAAGTGGATGGACAACCTGACCAATCCTAGTGTCAGAGATATTGAGCCACCAAAGGCCTCTGACAAGCCCGTTGGCACAGTGGCAGTGAGAGCGCTTACCGTGTCGGGGGTTGCGGGTTCGATTCCCGCCCGGAGTCAACAATATGTGAAGACATAGTTGTTGGCGACGACGTCTGGTTGTGAATTATATCTTATATATAAAATTCTCGTGTCACAGTGTTCGTTCGCGTACTCCTCCGAAACGGCTTGACCGATTCTCATGAAATTTTGTTAGCATATTGAGTAGGTCTGAGAATCGGCCAACGTCTATTTTTCATCCCGAAATTCCCGCGGGAACGGGTACAACGCGGGTGAAACCGCGGGGCGCAGCTAGTATTCTTATAAAAAGTATTTGTGTATTTGTATGTAGTACAGTTAAATTCCATATTACAAGCTTACAGCTTAGTTTGGTCTAATTAACCGTGAATGAATTTGTCCGGGTATATTTATTTATTTATTTAAATCATGCCGCCTACGTTTCGACGTCACTTGTAATGAAATCGCGGTGAGTGCAAAAAGACTTGTTAACAGAATTTAATCGATCCATTCAGTTCGTTTGACAGCTCGCTTATCGAGCTCGCACTACAAATAGTCCGTCATTCGCAATCTGCCATGATGCTTGCAACGTGACGTCATCGCAGTAGCTCGCGAAGGAAGGCAAATAAAAAAAAAGTGGTGAAACTTTACTACGCTTTTACTTTGGAAATCCGGGCCCGATGTCGATGAAACAAAAACCATTGTTACTAGCGCGACTACGCACAAATGTAATACATATTTTGATGTGTTGGTGTAACTTATTACTGGGCATAATGCATAATTGCCGATTAATCACTATGTAATATAGATAATAAATTACCGTCTACTAGCACAACAATCGCTCCAATGGAATCCTTTATTTTCAAAGCAATGTGCTGCCGTTAATAACTTTTTTTCACTTATAATGACACCACCACAAAAAGTAGTATATTTCCCTTTAGATTTTGATTTCATCTTGAAAGCCACCTAAAAATGTTTACAAATATCAAGTTGCTGGAGATATTGGATTTGGTAACTTTCATGTTATCTTTTTAAAAGAGTTAAAACCTAAACTTAACTAATAAGGCCAAGGATATTACCTTCTCTAGACGAAGAAGGTTCACAGGTAGAAAATAATAGAATTAAAAAACTAAATATCATTCTACGGAAGGAATTTGTAGCAGTCTTGGCGTAGTATGACTGACTAGTGTTAACTCATTGCGATTGTTCGGTCCTTGGACTTGGATGGGTGGCTGATAGTGGTATTTCTATTTGAGCACTACCGTGCTTCGAAGGGAACGTTAAATTGTCGATCCCGGTTGTATCAATCGACAGACCATGTCGGAGGCCTTTAGGCGGTCTAAAAACTCCGACACCGGTCGGACACCCTAATATCTCTAAGCAATAACAAGTTGAAGGTGGTACGAACCTGATAAGGAACATCACCTAATTTCGCTGGAGTTCCATTGACAACACGAAGGTATTCTTTGGTGTCACTATTGGTATCACGATATTCTTTGAATTTACAAAACGTATAATCACATAAATAGTGTATAGTTATATACAAACTGATTTTATTGAATAATTTTTTCATTATAGGGGTAAGTAAATTTAAAAAAGTAATTTACATGGCTATAATGCCGTTTTTTAATGTAAATGATAAAATAAAACTCAACAGTAACCTCCGCGTACGTAAGTTCCCGTTGAAATAAATAATAATGATAACATAAAAGTATACAATATTTTTCCTAGCTTCCAAAGAATGTTCTAAAATACCAAGAAAAGTGTCAAAAATGTCAAATGTGAATAACAGCGTCAAATACTAAACACACAATTCTGTGCTATAAGCAAGGATATGGCAGGATAAATCCATGGCTATAAGTTCTTGTCTGTGCTATATTCTGACATTTTGTAATCAATAAGCCTGGCCAATTCTTTAAGCTGCCGTTCGACCAATCTATAGATATCATTATAGTACCTATTGATTCATAATATTAAATTTTTCAAAAATAAATTAATTTCTCTTGATCACGGTATAACGTGTAAACCAATTTTAACAAATTTTTGCAAACTCATAGATTAAAACTCGGAAACGGACATTGACTTACAAAATTCCCACCATTCGCAGTTCGGTTTCAACGGGGAGTAGCTTAGATATCAATATAAATGAATATTTTTTTTTATTACATTGTCCCACAAACACATACATTTGTAAACCATTTAAGAAACATAATTTGTTATAATAACATTATTGGTAGACTGTCAGGTACCTAGACAAATTACAAATGTATAAAAGATATAGTTTGTCCAACCGCTAGCTCTTATTATATTGCTTCCACTTTCTATAAATTTTTTATGAGATGAGACTCTGGTGAAGAAAGTGCCTTTTCTTCTATGGGCACCACTGACGATGCCCACTAGAATACCTTCTCCGAGGTCCTTTGGGTCACCGGTTCCTTTGCAAACAAGGGGACCTCCAGAGTCACCCTGACAACAGAAAATAGAATTACTTCTCAGCTGCACGAAAAGCTGCAAATTTGATGTTACAGTCGAGGAGGGAAAATGCTCCACGTTCAGATATGTATATAGATACCTGTGATGTGTCAGAAAATTGATTCGATGTGCAGACAAATTTCCGCATACTTTTACGGAATTTTCGGGAGCAGCTTCTAATCGTCAACACATCCAAATAAGCCACTTGCAAATGCGGTGATCTCGACTTGGGACTATCGGGCTGGAAAAATAAAATCATCTTTGAATGCAAATTTTCTGTCTGATTACTCGTCACTGGCGTCGAGACTTCACTATTTAGAGTAGAGTCCAACATCTCTGCGGGACTCTTGGATCTCTGCTGCTTTTAGAGAGGAGTTGTTAAAGGCACGGCTGTCTTCAGCTGTCCTCTGAAGGGTTAAAGAACATGACGCCGCACAACTAACATAAAGCCCAGCCGACTTCTTTACACCACCGAAACACTAACATCAACGCCCGTTTTGAAGGCGGGGCGAGCCATTTTAACTGGTTTACTACTTTTTATGGCAGATGCCTTTGAAATAAACCCGTTTCCATACCATCTAAAATCGTAATTTAATGAATTCAAAATGTTGCTAAAGATCAGCCTTATTTCTTTTATTTCCAAGAGTAATTCCTTCTTCTGCAGACAAAATCATGGTTATGTATTGGGATAGTGATACCTATGTATTGGGGATAGTGTTTCTTCAGTTGTGATCCACTACATGACACATCTTGACCCGCGCTGCCACGTAGAAACTCATTGACAATAAAGTGTGATGGTGTACTTACAGTGAAAGAGTTAGCTGTTCTCCCATACCCAGATGCAAGGCAAGACGATGCGTAATCTTTGTATACAGATGCGTATGGTATGGGTTTGACGAAAGTGTTAAACCGGAATTTATGTTTTAAAAACTGTAATAAAAAACAGATTATATTATTCTCAATATATATTTATATATTAGACTAACTAATATTATAAATGCGAAAGTTTGTGAGGGTGGATGTATGGATGTATATTTGTTACTCTTTCACGCAAAAACTACTACGGATTTGGATGAAACTTTACTGTAATATAGGTTCATCAGAATAACATTATGGGATTACATTTCTGCGACATGGGTACAACGCGGGTAACACCGCGGCGCGCGGCTAGTATAACATAATTGTCCCACACAAATGAGCCACTCGTAGCATTGCCTTGCCTGTCATTTCCCAGATGTGTATTGTGTATAAATCGGATGGTTCTGGTATGATTTCTTATTGGTATTCACTTCATTAACTTTGGTTAACTTAGGGTATTTAATTTCAATAAAATACGAAACACCTACATAGTCCATAAATTCCGTTAAAAGAATGTTTATTCAAAATTTAAAACGGTTCGACTAGTACATTTTCCAATACAAATTTTTTCCCCATATTCATCGCATTGAGGGTAAAATTTCGGAAGATCCATTCTTATCAGACGCCTAGGTCATACAAAGTACACACCTTCTCAGTTTCAGCCACTGCGATCAGCGTTAGATGCTGTGCGCTGATCCATCAGTCATAGGACAAAGCACATTATATATGTATATATAGATATGGGGTTCACACATGATCACTGTACACTAATTTTGATAGCCCATCTTTGGAAAATGTAAATCTTCGCCCAAAGATTGTCTTTCACCCCTTTTTAAGAAGAATATAAATAATACGTACTGCATAAGCTATATCATCTTTGGGAAATTTATAGCTTGTGGGATAATAAACTGCTTTAAGCGATCGCCATTGGCCGGGTGTGTCCTTTGTAAGCTTTACATCGTTATCTAAATTACCAGCAACAGCTAATGTAAGTTTTATTAATTTTTTGTTTCCGCTTCTGCAAATAAACAATTATATTTATTTTATTTTTTTAGTTTTAGAATAATACAAAACATTAAAAATAAAAAAAAAAAATTATCAGCCTGTAATGTCCCACTGTTGGGCAAAGGCCTCTCGTCTCACTGAAGATATCAGTACAGTGAGGAGGTTTCAGGCGTAATCACCACGCTTGCCTAATGCGGGTTGGTGATCTCAAACCCGAGCCATGTTTGAAAAGTAGGAAACATGTTTTCGCTCGACCTGGGAATTGAACCCGGGACCTCGGTCTTGGCAGGCGAGTGCACATACCACTAGACCACCGAGGCGTTCACAAAACATTATATTATGAAAATGGTAAATACTCGTACTTGGACAATAATTAGTAAATGGCACAATAGCAGTTAGGGTCCGTCTTCACAAGCGTGAGGATCGCGACTAGCTCGCGCTTCTGTTGTAGCGTAAACCTTAGCGAACGAGCAATCAAAATTTGACAAGCCCGTTTTTCTTCATCAAGTGGATGGACAACCTGACCAATCCTGGTGTCAGAGATATTGAGCCACCAAAGGCCTCTGACAAGCCCGTTGGCACAGTGGCAGTGAGAGCGCTTACCGTGTCGGGGGTTGCGGGTTCGATTCCCGCCCGGAGTCAACAATATGTGAAGACATAGTTGTTGGCGACGACGTCTGGTTGTGAATTATATATTCTTATAAAAAGTATTTGTGTATTTGTATGTAGTACAGTTAAATTCGGGTTGGTATCTATAGGACTTCGTCTCGATATGACTAGGTAGCCATACGACATAATCGTAGTTTGACTAAATCTCGATTGGACTCGATCTCGATTGGACTTGATCGTTATTTGACTAGATCTTTGTATGACTAGATAGCGTTATGACTACTCAGTGTACAGTTGTGTTCAATATGATGATATGTAATATTTTATTTCTCTGGCTCAGACGACTACTACTTTCAACTAAAGGGTCTACTCGGCCTGCGGGCTTAGACGACTACTACAAAAAAAAAATAACCCTAACCTACCGAATAGTACGTAAAAACAATTTTCTTCACTGATTTGTAACCAGTTACGTAAAAACAATTTTCTTACTATTCGGTAGGTTAGGGTTATTTTTTTTTTGTATCAGTTACAAAAAAAAAATAACCCTAACCTACCGAATATAATAACTCGCGGGACGATTTTTATGTGGGATCAGATGACCATGAAGGCAAATAATCCATTTGATACAATTGTACGTCATATAAATATGTGGTCAATCTGATAAATAGTCATACAAAGATCTGGTCAAGTAACGATCAAGTCCAATCGAGATCGAGTCCAATCGAGATTTAGTCAAACTACGATTATGTCGTATCGGCTACCTAGTCATATCGAGACGAAGTCCTATAGATACCAACCCTTAAATTCCATATTACAAGCTTACAGCTTAGTTTGGTCTAATTAACCGTGAGTGAATTTGTCCGGGTATATTTATTTATTTATTTAAATCATGCCGCCTACGTTTCGACGTCACTTGTAATGAAATCGCGGTGAGTGCAAAAAGACTTGTAACAGAATTTAATCGATCCATTCAGTTCGTTTGACAGCTCGCTTATCGAGCTCGCACTACAAATAGTCCGTTATTCGCAATCTGCCATGATGCTTGCAACGTGACGTCATCGCAGTAGCTCGCGAAGGAAGGCAAATAAAAAAAAGTGGTGAAACTTTACTACGCTTTTACTTTGGAAATCCGGGCCCGATATCGATGAAACAAAAACCATTGTTACTAGCGCGACTACGCACAAATGTAATACATATTTTGATGTGTTGGTGTAACTTATTACTGGTCATAATGTATAATTGCCGATTAGTCACTATGTAACATAGATAATAAATTACCGTCTACTAGAACAACAAGCGCTCCAATGGAATCCTTTATTTTCAAAGCAATGTGCTGCCGTTAATAACTTTTTTTCACTTATAATGACACCACCACAAAAAGTAGTATATTTCCCTCTAGATCTTGATGTTCTTATCTTGAAAGCCACCTAAAAATGTTTACAAATATAAATTTGTTGGAGATATTGGATTTGGTAACTTTCATGTTATCTTTTTAAAAGAGTTAAAACCTAAACTTAACTAATAAGGCCAAGGATATTACCTTCTCTAGACGAAGAAGGTTCACAGGTAGAAAATAATAGAATTAAAAAACTAAATATCATTCTACGGAAGGAATTTGTAGCAGTCTTGGCGTAGTTTGACTGACTAGTGTTAACTCATTGCGATTGTTCGGTCCTTGGACTTGGATGGGTGGCTGATAGTGGTATTTCTATTTGAGCACTACCGTGCTTCGAAGGGAACGTTAAATTGTCGATCCCGGTTGTATCAATCGACAGACCATGTCGGAGGCCTTTAGGCGGTCTAAAAACTCCGACACCGGTCGGACACCCTAATATCTCTAAGCAATAACAAGTTGAAGGTGGTACGAACCTGATAAGGAACATCACCTAGTTTCGCTGGAGATCCATTGACAATACGAAGGTATTCTTTGGTGTCACTATTGGTTTCACGATATTCTTCGAATTGACAAAACGTATAATCACATAAATAGTTTAAAGTTATATACAAAGTGATTTTATTGAATAAATTTTTCATGATATGGGTAAGTAAATTTAAAAAAGTAATTTACATGGCTTTAATGCCGTTTTTATAATGTAAATGATAACATAAAAGTATAAAATAAGTATAAAATATTTTTCCTAGCTTCCAAAGAATGTTCTAAACACAGACCACGAAACAAAATACCAAGGTGGTTCTAAAATACCAAGAAAATTGTCAAAAATGTCAAATGTCCGCGAATAACAGCGTCAAATACTAACCACACAATTCTGTGCTATAAGCAAGGATATGGCAGGATAAATCCATGGCTATAATTTCTTGTCTGTGCTATATTCTGACATTTTGTAATCATTAGAGCGTTTCCACATTATCCGATCCGATATCGGTATCGGACGCCGATCCGATATCGGGGTAAGTAAAATGTATGAAATATGTACCTGTCTTTCATATTGTCCGGCCCGATATCGGATATCGGAGCCGACACCGATATGCTGGCGGCACCATCGGACGCCCGTGAGCCATCGGACGATAATGTTTGTATGTGTGCTATACGTGTATCTGTCTCTGAGTGCGTAGAGCCCGATGCTAGTTTACTAGTTTGGTTGTCATAATTAAAAAACTTTCTAGGTGGGTTTTGTAGCTTGCTAAAAATAGTATAAAATGCTGCCTCTGAATATCTAGCTTCCACAATGGGATGTATCCAATACTGTCTGTGGACAGATCTTTTTTTGCGTCTCAAATATAATAGATACAGCAAATAAAGTTTTCTATTATAGTCTGCCATGATGACCTGGACGCACTAAGCTATAGAGCAAATGGCCGTATCGGAACGATTTTATCGGAAATATGTGAAAGTAGCACATGGTGTCTATCGGCTATCGGATGTCGGCTATCGGCGTCCGACACATAATGTGGAAACGATCTAAGCCTGGCCGCATACGTGCGGATCCGAATTCGTTTTCCGCATGCGGAATTCGTAGACGTTTGTTGTTTGCATTAGGAATTGTATACTGCCAATACGTTCAGTAGGGACTTTACTTTGATTCCTTTTTAATTCCGCACGTAAATTTCCGAACGTGTGCAGCGGTACATAGCAAATGTATGGGAGCGCTGACGCGCCTTGACGCGTGACGTCATTAGGTTTTTCCGTATGGCAATTCCGAATGCACGGGTTCACATTCGAAAGGCACGTTCGGAATTTATTCCGCACGAAAAAAAACAAATGTGCGCGGCAGTCAATGTATTTTCTATAGATTTGATGCATTCAGGTCTCCGAATGCGGAAAACAAATTCGGATTCCGCACGTATGTATGCGGCCAGGCTTAGAAGAGTGTTACTATGAAAAACAACGTCGCCAAACTCGCACATTCCACATTACATTACTATGCCCTAATACTAAGCTCCCCAGCAGTACTACGCAAGACTCTCAAAATGTCTTACCTCGCTGGATTATTTAGCGATGGGATAAAGAGGACCTCAAGGTAGCAGCTCTAATAGTCGCGTGGAACCCAGAGTCAATAGTGCGCGAAAATGTAGACACGGACAGAGCTGCAGTATGATGTCCCAAAATTTGGACGCCGCCATGCCGAGAGCAAAAGCTCAACCACCTCGTCGGCAGGTTTACTGGTGGCCGACGGAAATTGCAGAGCTCCTACGTTGGATGTTCCGGATATCCGATAAACCGGGAATCCGATACTGGAGACGTCTTGTACAGCTTCTGCAGACAAGCGGTAAATGCCCTGCGGATGGCTATTTTGAAGGCTAAGGCATCAGCCTGGCAAAAACTGTTAGTCTCAATAGAGACTCGTGGGGCAGACCATATCAGATGGCAAGGCAAAAACTGCGCACTTGGGCGCCACTTTTTTTTAAAAACACAGCGCCTGGGCCAGACGGCATCTCGGGAAAAGTATGGGTTCTGGCTTTGGAGATCGTCGAGCGCCGTGTGAGACGCCTATTCGACCGGTGTTTTACAGAAGGTCGCTTCCCGCGTCAATGGAAAAGAGGTCGATTGGTACTGATTCGCAAGGAAGGGCGCCCAGAAGACGAACCAGCAGGGTACAGGCCCATTGTCCTGCTTGATGAAGCGGGGAAGTTATTAGAGCGCATCATAGCCATATCAACCATTTAGACACGGAAGGCCCTGACTCTGCCGACTGCCAGTTCAGATATCGGAAAGGACGCTGAACGGTCCATCAGCAGAGTCGCGTGCGCATCGCTACTAGGTGGACGCGTGCATATCGGACGGCATTATTGCAACGAGTAATAATGACGAATTTAGTGAAATGTAATGTGTGTAACATCGTAATCGACGAAATGCTGTCGTATATTCAAAATAAGTTGTCAGTGATTGATGAAGAAACCCTAACACGAATATGTATTTCGTCCTTCACTGGAGATGAAATTAAGAAATCGAAATCACTGTTGTTTGATTCTATTCCATCTGACTTGCGGAAGATATCTAGAAAAAGCAAAGGCAAGGAAGAAAGGGATCTGGCAGACATCGTAAGTCTATTCAAAACAGCTGAGCCAGATGTGATTCCTGTTTTTGTGGCAAGACAGCTGGAGAAATTACCACCGATTACTTTTGATCATCTTGATTGCACGAAGCTACTAAAGGATATTACTCGACTGAAGGCCGATATGGAAGATATAAAGTCGACTTATGCGACGTGTGACGAGCTTTCAAAACTCAAAACAGAGTTTCTTCAATATCAAACGGATTCTCTGCCGCCGTCGCCCCCTCCCGCGACGCCTCTCAATGTAAATAAAAAACGAGGAGCGTGGATGTTGGATAGTGGACCTGTAGGGATGACTCATGTTCCTATCTCTTCCCCAAATAAGTATAAGGATGCAGAAAACTCACAGGAACAGGAGAATAACTACAGAGACATTAAGAGGGTAGATGGAAGAAATAAATCACCGCTGCAAATGCATAATTTCGAAAGCGGCGTGATAAACACAATCGACCCGGAGTTACCCCCGCTCCCTGCGCGCGCGCCCCCGCTACCAGCAATACATGTTCCGGCGTCGGCTGTGACGTTAATATCCAACAAACGTAATACATCTGTGACGCAATATGAAAACAAAAAAGAGACGGATGATAATAATGGATGGCAAATAGTATCTAAACAAAAGAGACGTGTAAATTACCGTTATCTGAGCAAAACAGGTACATCGTGTGATATGGAAGGCAAATTTAAAGCCGCAGATAAGAAAATTCCCATATTTATCTCGAACATACATATTGACACTTCACAAGATGAAATAGCAAGGTACATATACACGAAAACCCAGGAAAAGGTATCCTTAGAGAAAATAAGTAAGCTACAAAAAGAACATGTCTCATATAAATTCTATGTTGAAGAAAGTAAGCTGCCTATATTCTTGGACGAAAAACTCTGGCCGAAAGGAATAATCTTCAGACGCTTCGTGAACTATAAGCACAGAAATATGATGCGAGCTAACACAGCTGACGGAGTTGAAAAAGTAAACAATGGATGACGATTGCATACGATTAGCCAGTTATAATTGTAAAAACGTAAAAACTTCTATAAATGAAGTGAGAGAACTATGTCGCACCTGTGATCTAGTTGCACTACAAGAAACATGGCTTCTGCCACATGAAATACCATATCTTAGTACGATCGCTGGTGATTTCGAGTACACGGGGACGTCTGCGGTAGACACGTCCGCGGGCATCCTGCACGGCAGACCGCACGGCGGTGTCGCGCTGTTGTGGCGTAGTTCGACTTTTCAACAAGTGTCGGTTATACAGTGCGGTAATAATCGAGTGTGTGCAATTAAGCTATCTAGCAGTGAACGATCTGTGATTGTGTTTAGCATCTATATGCCTACAAACGGGATGGATAACCTGCCCGAGTTCACGGACTGCCTCGGTGCGGTGAGTTCAATTGTAGAAGAGTGTGGTGTCGAGACTGTATTTATTTTGGGCGATTTTAATGCAAATCCGCATGAACTATTTTATAGAGAACTTTTAGAGTATTGTACGGAACAGAGTTGGTCATGCATTGATGTGGAAATGTTAAGTAATAATACATATACATTTATGAGTGATGTGTACGGAACCTGCAGTTGGCTCGACCACTGTGTGGTGACTCAAGCGGCTAAACAAACTGTGTCAAAAATACATGTACAATATGACACATTATGTTCAGACCACTTTCCTTTAATAATAGAATGTAAATTTAATTTAATTGTACATAGTATCCCACG
This sequence comes from Cyclophora punctaria, assembly GCA_951394245.1. NCBI lineage: Eukaryota > Metazoa > Arthropoda > Insecta > Lepidoptera > Geometridae > Cyclophora > Cyclophora punctaria. The sequence goes on from OX596172.1 coordinate 565,008, forward strand.
GAATGAATCAGTGGACAGAAATGTATCATGGGGTGAGAGAACTGACGATGAAATCGCTAATTATATGAAAGCTTGTCATGATAAGTTTAGGTTTATTGATTTCCCAGTTACTTTTACAAAATGTGCTGATAAATACTGTAATAACCCAGACCACAGGCGGGTGTTAGACGACCTACACCATAATATAGTAACGGCCTTTTGTGACGCTTCTAGAATAAGCCAAGTCAATCGAAAAACACGGGGTAGGGCTATAAAGTACAGAATAGGCTGGAATAAAAATGTAGGGGATGCTCACCGCGAGGCCAGGGCCAAGTTCAATCAATGGGTTTTATGTAGGAAACCTCGATCCGGTGTAGTTTTTTCTGAAATGTTTGAGACTAGAAAGAAGTTCAAATCTCGTCTAAAATGGTGCCAAAAACACCAGGACCAGATGAAAATGGATGCCTTAGCCGCTAAGCATTCAAAAGGTAACTTCCGTGCCTTTTGGAAAAGCACTAAACGCATGAATGTCCGTTCTGGTCTACCAGCTAATGTAAATGGTGTTAGTGACCCTAAACACGTTGCCAACCTGTTTAAGGAACATTTTAGAGTATTTTCGCCATTAGGACCCAGCAGGCGCTGTCGGGGGCATGGTGATAGAACCGAGAATGGGAAGGTGCAAAGTAGGTTCAGTGCTAAACAGGTAGCTGAAGTTATAAAGTCACTATCAAAAGGTAAATCTCCCGGTCATGACGGTTTGAGCATTGAGCACCTCTTTCATGGGGGGCCCCATGTACCTCGGGTATTAGCCATGTTCTATAACCTGTGCGTAAGCCATCAATATCTCCCTGCGGACTTAATGAAAACTTTGGTGGTTCCGGTAGTTAAGGATAAAACGGGGGACCTTGCAGACAAGTGTAATTATAGGCCTATATCCCTGGCTACTATTATTGCGAAGGTATTTGATGGGCTGCTTGATATACAGTTACAAAAATATGTTAATCTGCATGATAATCAATTTGGATTTCGACCTAAATTATCTACGGAAAGTGTAATACTGTGTTTCAAGCACACTGTCAGATACTACACTGATCGTAAGACGCCTGTATTTGCCTGCTATCTTGATCTGTCTAAAGCATTTGACATGGTTGTTTACGACATACTCTGGGAAAAACTTGAGAGTAGTACTGATTTTCCACCTGATCTTTTGTATATGTTAAAGTATTGGTACAGCAACCAGGTAAATATTGTTGGATGGGCAGGCGCAATGTCTGAACCTTATTTGTTAGAATGCGGGGTAAGGCAGGGTGGGTTAACCTCACCTACGTTGTTTAACCTGTATATGAACGCGCTTATCGTGGCGCTCAGTGGTGAGCATGTCGGATGTCATATAGATGGAGTGTGTGTTAATAATCTGAGCTATGCTGACGACATGGTACTACTGAGCGCCTCGGTATGTGGGTTGAGAAGGTTGTTGCGAATATGCGAGGGTTACGCCTGTCGTCACGGCTTAAAATATAATGCAAAAAAGAGTCAATTCATGGTTTTTGAGGCAGGACCGAAGCGTATGAATATTGTCCCGCTTGTTAGCATAAATGGTGTGCCACTGGAGAGGGTGACACAATTTAAATACTTAGGGCATATAGTGACGGCTGATCTCAGAGACAATGATGACATTGAACGGGAGCGAAGGGCTCTGTCCGTCAGAGCAAACATGATTGCCCGGAGGTTTGCACGTAGTTCGCAAAGTGTTAAGTTGACATTGTTTAAAGCTTACTGTACTTCACTCTATACGTGCAGCCTATGGACTAGGTACACCAAGGCGGCGTACAGGGCCCTTTGCGTCCAGTTTAACAATGCATTCAGGGCGATGTTGGGGCTGCCTAAATACTGTAGTGCTTCTCACATGTTCGCAGTATACCGCACGGATTGCTTTCACACCACAATGAGGAAAAGAAGTTGGTCTTTGGTTCGGAGAACACGGTCTAGCACCAACATCGTCCTGGCTATGATTGCTGACAGGGTTGACTGTCCATACATACAACACTGTTGTAATAGACATGTCATATGTAGGGACAGTTAACTATATTGTTTTTCATTTATGTTAAGTAGGTGTATATATATATATTTTGTAATTTTGTAATATGTATGTAGATTAATAAGTAATATGGGTTTTCTAACTAGTGGCCTGAAATAAATGATTTTTATTTATTTTATTTATTTATTTATAACTCACGTCCGTGGCTTTTGGAGGGAAGCTATTCCCAGGGGGAGGTGTTCTTGCAGTGTCTCAAATACATATCAAATGCGTTTAACGACCAGTTTAGCTATGCGTTTAACCATACCGGTCGTTTCCTCGAACGGTCGGGGATGCATAACCGCACTTCTCCTATTATAAAAAAGGCCTCGTCCAAACACACCATTAACGGCCAAATAAGGATCGTACATCTCCAGTTTATGTTAATCCAGTCCTAAGTTAGGACAGAGCCTCTTAAAATAGCTAAATTGCCGCTCTCAAAATACCGATGCGGCACCCTATCACACCGTGGCGTAATCCGTAAAAATAACAATCAGATGACTCTCAGTTTCTCGGATAGCGCGTCCATTAAAACTTCAGCCCTTTATTTAGCTCCGCGGGGCCGGGAGCGGGTGCATGAAGATTCGCCAACAACTAAGTACAAGTTTAAGCCTCCGTGGAAACTCGGTGTACAGACGAGGCCTGGTTTTTGTTGGGATTTGCGTTTTTGGAGTAACTAGGCCAGTTGGTTGCGAGTCCAGATCGCGAGTTAAGACCCACTCCAGAGGTGAATATGTCCTCACTATTTATTTATATGAATGCAACTTTGAACAGCTATTTATATTGTTATTCTTGTAAATTTTAACGGGATTTGAAGGAAGTATTAAAATATATTTTTATACATTCCCAAGTAAAAATTGTCAACTTATAGTTTAGCTGTTTTCGAGAATAAAGCTTAACTTTATCGCATCTTAAATTTTTCTCTGCTTCCTTCCTTTTATCGTCTCTTAAAAATACAATAGTAGTTTTATCGAGCGTTGGTGGCCATCTGTCGAGGCGTTATAAACTTGAATAGTCAAATATAGATGATTTCTTTATGAAACTGAGAAAGGTTGTGTTTCAGTGGGAATTTCGGGATAAAAATTGCCTTCCTCTTGCAACAAAATAATTATTGACAAAATAATTAATTGAATCGTATTTCTCATTCATTGGCTAAATCAGACATCATTCGATTTTTCACCCCGCGGTTTTACCCGCGTTGTGCTTGTTTCGAAATTTGGTATAATATGGGATAAAAATAGCCATATGGGATAATAAATTATTCAAATCGAATTGGTAGTTTCTGGCACTACAACGTTCAAACAAACATAAAAACAAACTCTTAAAGTTACGTGTAGATTTACAAAAGGTGGTTATTGTTATATTCTTTATTTTTAATTGAATACCAAAAATATTATCCCGTAGAAGTGTCTCACTGCAGGGCAAGTATTCAGTCGAGTTTCATAATAATCTGATTAATATACTTTTGGTATTTTTATATAATGAACAAAAACAAACATGGCTCTCCAAGAGATCTCCAAACCGCATTTGGCAAGCGTGGTGATTATGCCTAATCCTCCTCACCGTACTGATATCTTCAGTGAGATGAGAGGCCTTTGCCCAGCAGTGGGATATTACAGGCTAATACTTTACTCATATATTTATATAATGGCCAACCCTTTCACGACTCGTTTCCGAGTTGGTCTTTATAGAGAGTTTATCTCATTTTGTTAGAGATAACTTAGTTACATGCAATTTCATACATTAAATATAAACATTTATGCGGTTCAAAGCAAACGTTTTGAAGCTTTCATTAGCGGTAGTTTTTCCTGGGAAAAAGATTTACTCTAATAAGTTCTCGTTGAACAGTTCTATGCTAAGTCAAAATATAGCACTAAACAAAAAATCTAAACAGAAATTGCGTTTTCTAAACAAACCGAATATTCAAAAACACGTGCAACATTCGCAAGGTATTTACGGCCGCTCCTCTCACCGTGCCGAGCGTGCGAACGTGTATATTTGAACGTAAAATAACATCACGAACCTTCATGACACGGCGCGCTATGCTCGATTTAACAACTTGCCGTAGATAAACGAATATTAGACGGGAATTATTTAATAGTTAAGTATTAAATATAACTATAAGTAAAATGTTAGTACGTTCTCTTCACTAGTGCCAGTGTTTACAATTTTAAGTTTATAACAAAATATTCTATATATCAAACCCGTAAACTAGACTATAAACGATGAACAGTGTATGATTTTTTATTGATTCTAACGGATTGAAAACCTCCTTTGTTTGAAATTGGTTAAAAAAGAATAGAAAGTAAAACTTTAAAATATGTATTTTGTATTAATCTGATATTAATTTTTGTATATCAACTTTTAGTAAATTATAAAAACCTTAATAGCACAACATTTAAACTAAGTCATGAAGCTAAAAATAGTTTCCAGTAATTGAACTAATATATTAGTTTACCTACAGTATAAATGTTTATTTAAAAGCACATTTCATCACAAAGTCGATTTCGATATATATGTCAAGGAGTGACTTGGACAACTCTTCAAGAGCTTTCAAATGACATAAGTTATGTCACTGTCGAGCAATACCATCAGGGTCAACTGCACATACCCCCAGTGTTGATTCTTCGGTGGTCGTAAACACCGCGTTGGCGGTCGATTTCGATATAACTGTCAAGGAGTAACTTGTACAACTCTTTAAGACCTTTCAAATGACATAGGTCATGTCACTGTTGAGCATTGGGCCAGGCTCCATAGTTACCTGCCCGAGGTCTTTAATTTTTACATTTCTGGACGTCAGGACTTTTAGTATGTTTTTTCCCTGAGCACCCTGAATACGTTTCTGAAGAAATCGTTTAGGTACCCTATCACGCACTTTATACCTCTTTTGAGTTATTCTTTAATTGGACTATATGGAGGCTTGAAATTTTGTGAATGATAGACACGACAGTATTCTTTCATTTACCGCACGTAGCGCCACCTGCTGAATGCATTCTGCATTTTATTTTTCACCGCGGACTCGAGTGTTTTATTCAAGGTGAGGTCGATTTACCCGGCCGCGTTTACACTGTCACGTAACGGTGTCAAGGCACATAAACGTGGAATATATGAAACGTTTTCTTAATACCGACACTAAACTTATGAAATATATTTTCGTAGAAAATAAAGTTGGAGCTGTTTATTGGTTACAGTTGTTCGGTTAAATTTAAATAGTGTCATGCATTCGGTTATATTATTCATGAACGGACGTGGCCTCGGACTTTATTGACGCTCCGCCGCACTTTGTGCATCGCTGAAGTAAGTAGGTACGAGAATAATTTTAAGTTTCTCTGGTATTAAATTATGTTCTTAGCGTCATGTCGCAGCGCAGTATTGTTTAAATATAGAACCGATTTAAAAGAAGCCGGCAAAGTGCAAGAAAGAGGCTTTGCCGGATCAAATGAACTGCAACGAAATGGTTTACTCGCAAATTTCGTTTAGGAATGTCTATAGAGTTGTAACTCACAATTCACTTTGCTCGGCGCATTGCCGGCGACGCAACGCCGCATTCGATTTACAGCTTTCAGACAATCGTTAGTTGTTCTTTGCCAGTCGTATGTTACGAGCCGGTGTAACGCGCGGCCCGCAGGAGGCCCGTGATTGAGTGACAGCGCAGGCTGCACGCCAGATTATGCCAGTTACGGATGAAATGCTGGCACTTCAGAATATCCACGTAGTTACCAAATATTAAACCTCAGTTTATGACGTTTTCCGAATTTCTGCATGAGTTTTGTGTAGTTCATTTATATGATTAGATTTTTATTAGCACTAAAGTTTATAGTTTTAATATCCAGACAGTTTTCGTGAAAAAAATTGTGTCATAAAATTTTAATAAGTCGTAAGCTTCAAACGAGTAATAAATGACATAGCAATTTATATTTTAGGTACTTTTATAGCTAATTCCTCTTGCCAGATGCAAGATGTTCTAAGCTCATAGTCCTCCTAGACAAGTCACGTAAACCTTGTTCTACATACTAGACATCTCGTATGTTGTGCGAATGAGACAACAACAGTTATTCGTAAAGTTGCGGTTGCTAACGACGCAAGTTTTTCTATTTGAAACTTTGTACGGCAGATAACGTTCATCTATTAAGTGTCGCAGTAATTTATTACTTCGTGTGCTTTCTTGTAAGCTCTCGGAGCTTTCATATTGAAATTAATTTATACAACACCTGCTCGAGTGTGTTAGGTTATTGGCAATGTAGAAAATGCTGCATTTTGACGGCGAATGCGGGGGCCATGCTTGGCGTGGTGGTACTTATTTGTTTAGGTAGTTGACGATTGTCTTTGTTATTTCGACTTTATTTAGCACCTATTCAGTATTCAGCGCACAGACAACCTGGGCTTTCAATAGAATGACAAAACGTTTATAAAATATGAAATACTAGCACTCGCCCGCTTCGCTTCGTTTAGTTTTATTTGGGAACTTTTGGAGAAAAGTAGCCTATGATCATACACTTACGGATGCTACTTGTCAGACGATATTGAAATGAAATATTTGGAATTTGTACCACATAATAAAGTTCCTAATCGGTTCTAGAATTAGACGTGAGAACAAACCCAGTTTCTTTTGCGAGTGAGAAAATAAATTAAGTTTGGATATAAATATGGAATCGAGTATACGCAACAATGTGCATAATAATTTAATAACTTGGTATTTAATAGGTTCAAGATAAAACCGCAACAAAGTAATCAGTTTCGTATATTAATAAATGGAACCGTCCGGCGCACAGTTCTTAATTAATTCAATATTGAATGATCGCTGGGAAGGACTTCAGATACATCATGTATATTAAAACTTTGACTACATTCTATTAACACATTTATTAAAGCTTAACATAGTTTTAAATTATGCAATCTAAGTATGTACTTATATACATATTAATAGAAATGGACAATTGAACGAGCTCTATGATTGATACAGGCTTTAAATAGGTTTAATCAAAATCAAAGCGAAATCTGTTTCAACTAACCGATCGACCAGAATATAATATTGAATAATTTAATTATTTGAGGGAAAGAGTATTGCTTCAAAATAATTCTACCGTACGATTTAAATTATGTTGATATCGAAAATAAGGGCTAAGTGTGTACATGGTAGTCCCACAGATACCTACGTAACGTTAGTCCAGACTTCAATCCCTCACAAAAATGTTTACATAATAGAAAGTACACTCCAAACTGAAGCATATGACTGCATACTAGTGCTACAAATACATGCATTTAAAGATTTGATGTGCCTGTTAGTGTGCGGCGATTGTGACTGAGAGGCAACATGAATCTTGGGCAGAGTGCCGGTAGCGTGCACTCGAGGGAGCTAGTGGATTGGTCCATACACTGAATACTACATAAACTACCACTGTTGCGGATGGTCAGAATTTTTCATTCCCCTAAGGCACTTTGTGGCCTCAACTTAGAATGGTGTAAAGCCGTTAAAATTTCATACATTGCACCAGTTTCTGTGAGATGTTGGCTCCGGTGTATGTGATATCTTGAATATTATTTAAACTTTGCGGTTGTACTTTCTTAGTTTTCTTTTTGTTAAGTTCTCTTTCCCTTTTTAATAATTTACTATGACATTTTTCAGGGCTCTGTTACTCAGAAAAACCTATATATCGCATATAGTCTGTGTTTGTCTTGACCTATGGTTTCAGAAGGACAAAAATCAACTTCTTAACCTCTCCCACGTGCACTAAAAGTTTTTCAGCACAATTCAATAACCGTTTAAAATCCCATTATAGATATTAATATTTTATTCGACTATTTATTTTGAACTGCGACAGTTATTGGTAAATCTGGAAACATACAAAAGTAGATTAAAGCCGAGCTGAGTGAGAGCGAGCCGAAGCGGGACTCCATATAATTTAATGAATTCATTAACAACATCTAAGTTGTCCGAAATTTATTGTCGTATCTTGTCGTTTATCAACGCAACTTTCTCAAACTCTTAGAAGCTTTACAATCGAGAAGTTAACAGACTTTTCCAGTGTCGGTAATTAAAATTAAACTCTTTGCTAACAAGAAGGGACTTGTACCTTTCTGATAAATAACTAAAGTAATGTCGTATTGTTTGTAGTGTACGGTACTTACATGGCCGTACGTTGCTTAGGTCAGCATCAAAATATCTCTATAAGCATCTATATATCTCTAAAATACATCTAAATATGTAGCGTGCGACACAATTACTCAAATATATAAAAAACGCGCTCACTTACTATAATCAATGAATTATGAACTATTTTCAATTCCCAATCAGTGTATTTCATCGATGTTGTTAAGTTTGGGTCAATACATTCTTTATATCATTTGGCAGTGTATCATCACAACATATTATAAAACAAGTCCCCGGTCGCGTCTGTCTGTCTGAAACTCAATTACTACTGCACGGATTATAAAGCGGTTTTTTTAAATAGATAGAGTAATTCAAAAGGAAGGTTTATATGTATAATAATTCCTGAAATTCTCACAGGAACAGGCACAACGCGGGCAAAACCGCGGGGCGCTGCTAGTTTACCATAATAGTACTAGTTTAACCATACCGTACATAATCGAGTAGGTTAGTAATTGTCGGAGTTTTTAGACCGGCTAAAGTTCTCTCCGACATGGTCTGACGATTGAAACAACCGGGACTGCCTGAGCATAGCAATTGTAGAACACAAGGTATATTTCTGGACATAACTTTAAATTTATCTCATGAACACCTTACAAATACATAGCCAACAGTTAGTGAGCACACCACCAGGTAAACACCGTCTCTCCTCGTAGGTATTGGAAGTACCCACTGTCAATAAATAAGATTCGGCGACCTCCGTCAACGCGGCGCTGCCGGTGACACCTCGTAATTTTCCTGTTACCTATTTTATTAAATTTCCACATGATATTAATGAGATATTCCATTTTGTACATTCTAATAATATGTGATTTTTATGGTTAAGAATTGATGTAATTGTCAGTTGATAGATGCCGCTGGGCGTGGCTGAAATTCAGTGTCGCTAAAGTAACATTCTCTGGGCATACTCATATTAGCTGATCTCGTTGATCTCACTCATCATATTTTTCCTTTTAGTTATTCATCAATAAGTTAAGGATTTCATTATTTCTATTTGATGTTACTCACTCTAACGGCCGGTTCACACATGTCTCCGTTTTACTGTTCCGTTTTATCGTGTACGTTTTTTTTTCGTCGATGGCGTATTTAGTTGTATGAGCGACTTCACACATGGCACAGTATTCCGTATACAGTAAATAATATACAACTACATACACGATAAAACGGAACAGTAAAACGGAGACATGTGTGAACCGGCCGTAATGTACTCATAGCCAGTGTCTCACTGACATTCACTTCGTTAACCGAGAAAGAGAGCTCGTTCTAACGGATAGCAATAGAATATAAACTATAAAGGATCTATAAAAATTAAAGTCGGGAACTGTACTCGTAACTGAAACTTGTTATTTTAAAGTCAGTGAACCGAGAAACTGAATCCGCTGCCGTAAAGACAAACATACACCACTTCAAACATTAAACATATACTGGAAATAGCAAAGAAGGCAAGTCTCGTACGCAAATTTATGTTTGTGTTGCCGAGTGAAGTTAACGAGTGAAGACGAGTGCAGCACGAAGTTTATAACAAGCGCGCTTTGACAACACGCCCGGGCAGACCCGCGCCCTCTTATAAACTTTCGGATACACCTACTTTGACTATCGATTTTGAATTGGTATGAGATTTTAGGCTGACATTGTTAGAATTGAGGATATACAGAATCGTATCGACAGGACTGGAGCCATCTCAAACGTAACCTAAGGCTTCACTTCTTTCGAGTGTATGTCGCCTTTCCTATCGAGGTGCAAAGACAATACAAGACCTTAAATGTGTTTTAATTATTTAACGCTTTACGTTTTTTAATATTTAGCAAGCGGAAAGTATGCGACATTCAATAAGCTCCTTTTAGTGCAAGGTAGGGCATAGAATACAGAACCAAAGTTATTCAGTGTCTGTCACTGCTAATATATTATTAATCTAGTTATCCTTCAAATAATCAAATCTTAATCATCATCACATCACCTTTTGGCCAGTTGTAATATGTCAGAAGAACGCACAAACACACACACATCATACTCTTCATAACTGCTGTGCTCTAATTCGATCGGATTGTTCGGAACAGTACGCAACTACCTTTCCCGTTTATAGCCTCCGATAAGCAGGTTTTTAACGAAACTTTTTATTATGTCGTAACACTCTAGTTGGAAGTCTCCGTAGTTGTAAGTAGTTATTGTAAAATGGTTATCGCTCGGTACTTGTTGAGTTTGGCATTCAGTTCCAATAGTTTTTGTACTGGAACATTAAAAGACGAAGCAAACATGGCGGTACCTCACTTTGAGAAGAGAATAGGCACCGATCGGATATCGCATGTGTTTCACTCGTTTTTTAGACGCATGGCGTTGTTCCTTCACAAAGCTTTTACAGAAAGCTATTCACTCTGCCGTTATACAACAAAGGGTATCTAAACATTACAGACAAATATACAACAAAGCATACATTTTACATTCACAAATTGAACTATGTATGTAAATTTCTGTCTTTGGTTTCTATCTAATTTATATGTACTTTAGAACACAGTTACAAAGGTTGGTTTAATATTGCCAACCCTCTTAATCAAGTGTTTAAAATGTAATTTCCAAAATATAAAACATAGTTGCATTGGGAACGTTGCACAAAGGCGCGGTAATGACGCGTCAGCGGCACTCGTTTCTCGTGGCAATGCCGGGCAATGCCAGCCGCGCCGGGCATTGCCGCCCGCCCGACAACAAACCGAACTCTATTCCATTATAATAACAAAAAGTAAATTAAGACACGACTTTTGTACTGTATAAGAAACTCCGGCAAATTGTTTGAAACAAATTAAACATTGAATAATAAGACCGCTTGCTAATTCAAAACATGGTTTTTGTGTTATTTAATATCTTAAGAACTTTGAACATATATATTGGTTAAGGTCTCATTTAGATAGAGTCATTTTACAAGTTATACCTGACTGTTGTTACCTGACGACAGCCTCCGTGGTCTTGTGGTTTGAGCGCTCGGCTCACGATCCGGAGGTTCTGGGTTCGATTCCCGGTGGGGACAATATCTCACAAAAATCTTTTTGTGAGACTGTCCGCAGTTTGATTAGGGCATTGCAGGCTGAATCACCTGATTGCCCGAAAAGTAAGATGATTCCGTGCTTCGGAGGGCTCTTTAAGCTGTCAGTCCCGGTTACTTTCTACGGATAGTAGTCGTAACTTGAGCTATGTCAGAGGCCTTTGGCGGCTCAATAACTCTGACACCAGGATTGGTCAGGTTGACCATCCACTCGATGAAGAAGAAGAAGAAGAAGAAGAAGACCTGACGAAATCAATAGAAGGCGATATTAAATTGGCTACAACAAGCAAGTCTCTCAAACTTTGTGTTTGTCTGTTCTCGGCTGGTAAACTCGCATATTATCAACGGTGCTATATATGATTTAAGTTAAATCGTAGTATCCTCATCTAACCCATTGAAACCAATAATGAGACACAAGTACCTTCGAACGCCCAGTCGAGGTATCAATGCCCACAATCGGCTCCCAGCTTTTATCTACGAAACGTAAATAGTTTACTCATTGTAGCTTCTAATACGATCTCGCACTCTCAATTGAACGTTAAACTTACTTTTTTCCAATTGAGAAGTTAATTAATTGAAGTTTTAACAGTTGTTGCTACATTTACGACTTAAGTCTATATTTTTGTTTCGAGCTGTTGCTCGGAACGAGTCAATTGAATGATTTTAGTTTTTCTGTTTTAATGAAAGGAGTATTTAATGAAGAAGTATTTTAATATGGTAATGTTTGTTTTGTGATATTAATTAAAGCATTTACAGTGGTCGAATGATTGCTAAAGTAAGGTTAATGAATGATTTTTACAAATACTCGTAGTATTGTTGATGTATGGCAATATTTGTCTAAAACGTAATAACAAAATAGCAACATTTATACTCCTGGTACGATTATAAAATTGCTAGGCACATCCAATGTGTAGTTTAAATGGTAATAACATTTTAAAGTCATTAAACGTAATATTAGGTGAAGAGCCTGCGACCATTATAGGGTAATGTGTCCAGTATGTAGTGCGTTAATAGGACCCATTAATAGTGGGTCCAAATAATTAGGACGCCAAGATGGTGGCAACTTTACGCCGTAATGATTATTTTGATGTATTGTTATGGTTTGTTCGGTTAATGTGAGGTACTGAGTAATATATCAGCTCGTTACTTGTGACAATCTTGAGTGTTTGTTAGGAGAGGAGTGATTGTATAGGCCTAATACGCTTTTAAAATTTTGAATTGCTTTTTAAATTTAAATCTATCCTTCAGCCCTTGAAGTAAAGTGAGAAGGTATTTTGTCTCCTTCAGATTAAAATACCTACCAAACGGTTTGATTAAATGTTGAACAAAGTCCGCAACCGCTATTTGTATCCGCTCATCATTTATATGTCCGCGCTGACCTCAAAGTGACTCAATCCACTCACATCTCATTCTAACTTCAATAATTCAAACTTAAATCCCAAATACGCCTCTTTATCCCAATCGTATGACCTTTGTACATAGTAAACAGTATTTTACGAGTTTTCCGACGATACGATCGCAACAAATCTGCTTTTATATACATCGAAGTATATTTAGGTGTGTGCGTGTACAAATCCGGTTGGAGCGCACAATGTATGTGTCTGAGACGTGAATGCACGCCAACTGAAAATATTTGAGGACTCTCTAGTGAGGGGATTGTTTTTGACAGCGGCACGATACTGATAAATTCACGAAGGATGATCAATGATTCCTCAAACCTGCGACAGATGTATTGAATAACAGAATACGAAAGTGGCTTTTGATGGCGTGTTGCTGCTGTATCGACGGAAATATGATATGGTAGAAAACATTGGTTACGAATTCACGTATACCTTTGAGGTTCGCCGCCTCGAACAATACTTCTTTAAACACAATTTCCATCTTCAAAGTGAAACATCAACCCAAGTGAAATATTAACTTAAATAGCGAAATAAAACCACATATTCATATGTATGACTAGTTGAATTAATAATAGACATTTGGTAATCACATTTGCTCTGTTTCACTTCAATCAATTCACACATGACGCGTTTTACAAATTAAATTAACAGTTCAGACAGTAGTTACTTCGACGAACGGGTCGGAATTCCACTCGATCACCGAATAATTACTCCATACGAAGTTCCCTTTGAGAGATAGCGGGGCTTCTAACGCGAGGTACAGGATGGCTTTCGCTCCTTCTTCGAAAACCTTTGAGGTCTTCCTCGCTTCTTTATGAGAGAGGTTACCGGGGTTCACGCAGTTGATGACCACATCGTTGTCGCTCCATTCTCTGTGTTGTAAGAAGGTGACCGCGTTGAGAGCGACCTTGCTCACGGCGCTGACACTGACGCCCCACCCTTCGGTCTTCTCAACACCGTTCCTTGCTGCGTTTTCATACTCTTGCATAATGCCAACTAGTTCATCCTCGTTCAAACTGCTATCACTGATCCTCTTCCTTATGTTTTCGTTCTCGATCGTGGCGAGCAGACCGGCCGGGCCCGACACGTTGACCACTCTCCCTCCTTCATTGAGTAACGGATACACTAACTTCCCAAAATTGATGTACCCGTAAAAATTGACGCTGAGCGTTCTCCTCACCCGCTCTGCAGTCGTGATGTGCTTCTCGGGCACGTAGTCCGTGACGTTTATGATCAGGTCGATTCTCTCGTCCAAGTCCTGTATGTGGTGCCTCACTTTGACGATACTCTTTGTGAATGTTATGTCCATTTGCAAGTAGTGCACGTTGGTGGGTTTCTTCAGGTTCTTGAGTATGTTGATGCCGTCGTTTTCGTCCTCGGTGGTGAAGTATATCTTTCCATGGTATGTTTTGTGGAGTCTCTTGAGCACCTGGTAGCCGAGGTTGCTGGCCGCTCCGACGACCAGCGCGACTCGGTACATGTCTACTCGTGAACTACTAATGTTCGACTGTTATCACCTTATCAGGCCATCAATTGTGTGACGCTATCAGTTGACATATGGAGTTAAATCGAGATAAGTTTTGTTAAAGATACCGTTCTATATGAGATCATATGATGCTGTAATATAGTGTAGCAAGTGTGTTACTCATATACTTGTAACCTAATTTATAATTGTTTACTTCGGCCTAGATACGCAAATTTTCCGATAGTTTATCAAAATGTTCAGTGCTTCCAACAAGTTATAATAGTTTATATAAAATGGATTCATATAATTTCTACCAACAACAAATAAATATTAAACCGCTTCCATATTTTATATGAAAATGGTACTTTGATTCAAAATAATATTGTTTTTTCGTTTTATCGCCATTATCTCTGATTTATCAAAAATGTTAAACTGCTTCTGATTAGTTACCCATTTGCGTGTGTATTTTATAAGATAACAACTAAATAGATAGTATTCAAAAAATCTGTCTATAATTTTTAATTATGGCATTAACTATTCCTCCACATGGTACTGATATCTTCAGTGGTATTCGATGCCTTTGCTTTGATGCTTTGAGAGGACATACAGACGAATAGTTATTAAGCTATTGCATAGCTTCTATCGCGGGCCTTGAGCGCGGGGACCAAATCCAAAAATACCGTAACGAAAAAAAACCTCACGCTTACCCGATCCGACGGGAAGGAGGTGTGGCTTGAAGGCCGTGCATCGTCTAACGTCGTTTCAGTTCGGCAGTCTTCGACACGGCGTTGTGTGCGATTGTGCGTTGGGGGTGAGAGAGGGGGTGAGAGAGGGGGTGAGAGAGGGGGTGAGAGAGGGTGGTGAGAGAGGGTGGTGAGAGAGGGTGGTGAGAGAGGGGGGTGAGAGAGGGGGTGAGAGAGAGGGGTGAGAGAGGGGGTGAGAGAGGGGTGAGAGAGGGGGGTGAGAGAGGGGGGTGAGAGAGGGTGGTGAGAGAGGGTGGTGAGAGAGGGTGGTGAGAGAGGGTGGTGAGAGAGGGGGGTGAGAGAGGGGGGTGAGAGAGGGTGTAAGAGAGGGTGGTGAGAGAGGGTGGTGAGAGAGGGTGGTGAGAGAGGGGGTGAGAGGGGGGTGAGAGAGGGGTGAGAGAGGGGGGTGAGAGTCGGTGGTGAGAGAGGGTGGTGAGAGAGGGGGTGAGAGGGGGTGGTGAGAGAGTGGGGTGAGAGAGGGGGTGCGAGAGGGGGGTGAGAGAGGGTGGTGAGAGAGGGGTGAGAGAGGGGTGAGAGAGGGGTGAGAGAGGGGGTGAGAGAGGGGTGAGAGAGGGGTGAGAGATGGGGTTAAAGAGGGGGGTGAGTGAGGGTGGTGAGAGAGGGTGGTGAGAGAGGGTGGTGAGAGAGGGGGGTGAGAGAGAGGGTGAGAGAGGGCGGTGAGAGAGGGGGTTAGAGAGGGTGGTGAGAGAGGGCGTGAGAGAGGGAGGTGAGAGAGGGGGGTGAGAGACGGGGGCGAAAGAGGGTGGTGAGTGAGGGGTGAGAGAGGGTGGTGAGAGATGGGGGTGAGAGAGGGGGGTGAGAGAGGGGGGTGAGAGAGGGGGGTGAGAGAGGGTGGTGAGAGAGGGGGTAAGAGAGGGTGGAGAGAGAGGGTGGTGAGAGAGGGTGGTGAGAGAGGGTGGTGAGAGAGGGTGGTGAGAGAGGGTGGTGTGAGAGGGGGGTGAGAGAGGGGGGTGAGAGAGGGGGGTGAGAGAGGGTGTAAGAGAGGGTGGTGAGAGAGGGTGGTGAGAGAGGGTGGTGAGAGAGGGGGTGAGAGAGGGGGGTGAGAGAGGGGGGTGAGAGTCGGTGGTGAGAGAGGGTGGTGAGAGAGGGGGTGAGAGGGGGTGGTGAGAGAGTGGGGTGAGAGAGGGGGTGAGAGAGGGGGGTGAGAGAGGGGGGTGAGAGAGGGGGGTGATAGAGGGGGGTGAGAGAGTGGGGTGAGAGAGGGGGGTGAGAGAGGGTGGTGAGAGAGGGTGGTGAGAGAGGGGGTGAGAGAGGGGGGTGAGAGAGGGGGGTGAGAGAGGGGGGTGAGAGAGGGTGGTGAGAGAGGGGTGAGAGAGGGGGTGAGAGAGGGGTGAGAGGGGGGTGATAGAGGGGGGTGAGAGAGGGTGGTGAGTGAAGGTGGTGAGAGAGGGGGTGAGAGAGGGGGGTGAGAGAGGGGGTGAGAGAGGGGGTGAGAGAGGGTGGTGAGAAAGGGTGGTGAGAGAAGGTGGTGAGAGAGGGGTGAGAGGGGGGTGATAGAGGGGGGTGAGAGAGGGTGGTGAGTGAAGGTGGTGAGAGAGGGGGTGAGAGAGGGGGGTGAGAGAGGGGGTGAGAGAGGGGGTGAGAGAGGGTGGTGAGAGAGGGTGGTGAGAGAAGGTGGTGAGAGAGGGGGGTGAGAGAGGGGGGTGAGAGAGGGGATGAGAGAGGGTGTGAGAGAGGGGGTGAGAGGCGGTGGTGAGAGAGGTTGGTGAGAGAGGGTAGTGAGAGAGGGTGGTGAGAGAGGGCGGTGAGAGAGGGTGGTGAGAGATGGGGGTGAGAGAGGGGGGTGAGAGAGGGGGGTGAGAGAGGGTGGTGTGAGAGGGGTTGAGAGAGTGTGGTGAGAGAGGGGGTGAGAGAGGGGGGTGAGAGAGGTGGGTGAGAGAGGGGGTGAGAGAGAGGGGGTGAGTGAGAGGGGTGAGAGAGATGGTTGAGAGAGAGGGGTGAGAGATAGGGGTGAGAGAGAGGGGTGAGAGAGAGGGGTGAGAGAGGCGGGAGGTGTGAGAGAGAGAGAGGATGCGGGAGGGGTGAGAGAGAAGTGGCGGGAGCGGTGAGAGAGAAGAGGCGGGAGCGGTGAGAGAAGAGGCGGGAGGGGTGAGAAGAGGCGGGAGGGGTGAGAGAGAGAGGAGGCGGGAGGTGTGTGAGAGAGAGAGAGAGAGAGGAGTCGGAAGGGGTGAGTGAGAGAGAGAGGAGTCGGGAGGGGTGAGAGAGAGAGGAGTCAGGAGGGGTGAGAGAGAGAGGAGGCGGGAGGGGTGAGAGAGAGGAGGCGGGTGGGGTGAGAGAGAAGAGATATCAAATATATCAAATATAATTGCATAAGTTGATACAAAATGCTATGCAATAGCTTCACCGCGGCAGTCCCCGAGTGCCACACGTCTTTTTTTTTTTTTAAATAATAATTTTTAGAAACGACCAACATGCGCTATAAAAAGGAAATAACTTGCTACCGTATTCTTTTCACTACATAACTCCAAGTTAGGATTGGTAGGATAACTGTTCGTATTTTGTAAGTATACAATTGTACTTGCTTTGATTTTCTATGCCTATACACAAAAATAATTACATAGAACACGCTACTAAAATCATGATTATTAAAAATACGATAAACACCCGACTGTGCAATAAAAATAAGTGTTTTGATATTTACGTTACAGATAACGTGACATATTTTTGAATCTTGATAAAAATAAAATACTTACCGATATGTTTTGTATTAAGATAACAGAAGATTGGTGTATATTATATATTGACGCAGTTTCAACTAAGTGTGTGGGTATGTATGTGTGAGTGTGTGTAAGAGTTCTTATTTCAAACTTCTGAATGAGAAAAACTGCAAATATCCGGCCTCTGTGTGTTAGTTCCACTCACGTTCGACTATAAGTATTATTTTGTGTTTTTAAAGCGTTTATTTGGGAAAAGTAGCAAGCCGAACAAAGTATCCTTGTTATCTCCATGGCTTCAAACGAATTCCCACGGATACTGATGAAAACAAAATAGTTTAAGTAGTGCCCTGTCATACCTTTGGGTTCTATATTCATATTAAGTCAAGGGGGAAGAGGGGGTGCGGAAGATAGGGGGGAGTGGTTCAAAATTAAAGTTTCCATCATAATCCGAGAGTTCCCAACTCGGCTTCTAATCGATGAATAATGCATCGATACTACCCTTTGTGATTTAAACATCTGTCCGGTATACCTGTTTAGAGATAAATTACGTTAGTGTGTGTGTATGTTTAGTTTAAAACACCTGAATAGTTTTCAGTTGAAACTATGAATCTCTGTTTCTCCGATGGTTGGAAAACAGCAGCCGTTTCTAGGCTGTCTAAAACCCAGGTTTTCTTTCTGATCTATACGAGGTAATGTACTAACATTAAATAATTCAGATATTTCAGATAAAATCTACTCTCTCTCTCTGCTAAAAATAAAATCGATAAAATAAATAAATGGACTGGACTGAGATCTTCATGCCAAATGTCAAAGTTCAATTACTGTCACCGTCATTTGTGTCTAACATGGTCATTTCGTTCATTCTTTTTCGTTCTTGAATATGAATTTTGCCATAACACATACATAACGAATGTATTGTTGATCCGATCATAATACCTATTTATTATTACCGATTTAAATACAACGCTACAACTAGGATTAACTGATACGGCGCAAGCTGGGTGGAAAAAGTGTAAGCGTTTTTTATTAATAAGACCGTGAAGGTTTCAATTAGTTTACGGCTAAAAACTCACTGAAATAAGAGTTCGGATAGTATCGTAATTTGTTACTTAAAATGTTTATTTACAAATAATTCATTGTACAAAGCTAGCTCATTCAACAGTGTTGCATGTCACGGCGACATAACCGTCGAATCAAAAGGAGTTTGTTTAATATAATGCGTTTCCTCAATAACACACAATCGCACACTTAAGTGTTCCGCCCTCTCGACATATAATGGACTCTAATCACGCAGGTATAAAGTCTTTTTCATGTAATTTGTGTTTTACTGGGTGACAAGGTTATTTAAGTTTGATATGATTTTGTTTCATAATAGTTATTGCTAATACTCGACCTTGCTTGGAATTAAGGGCATTTACCTAAATACAAGTTGGACTTGAAATCGCTAACACGAACCCTGACGAAGTGATTACGGCTAATTCTTTTCAATGTAGATACTAGGTACTGATAACCTCAGTGGAAAAGGTCTTTGATCTAAAGGAGACCTTTACAAGCCGATGCTTTACATATTTATGCATATAGTTAGGAATCTATTCTTGTACTGATTCCACGTAGTATTTCTTGAAGCATTTTCTAGGAGTGCTTTGTTGCAAGTTTTATGTGTTGGCACTGATTGGAACAAGCATTAAACTTAATACGGACTTCAGTTTAAAAAAACCATAGTATAAATGGAATGAAAAGAGAGCTAAAAATCGGACTACAAAGCCATATCTCAATTTGCCATCACCTAGAATTCAATATTTGTATCAAGCTCCAAACATTGTCTCCGGATTATATTTTACTTTTATCTGCTCATTAACTAAATAAAAATACGATATCTCCCAACCATATGTATGCAAACAATCAGCGTAACACAAACACAAAGATGAGTTATCAATTCGTGCCCCCATTGCCCTTTCCAACCTTTTTAATGTACATACAGACGATGAGCATCACGTTTTTATCGAATAAAATTCGAATGTATGTTGCTTTGTATGACATGGAGTACTTAATAAGAGACATTCCGCGGTACGATACGCATGGTTAGGGTGTGTACACACGATGTGATTGTTCCTTGACAGCTGGCGATACATATTTGACGTATGTTTGTGTTATCACTGCTATTCTGTGTAGATGATGAAGACCAATAGTACAGAGTGGTATTGTAACTATAATTATTAATGTAAACAGATTTGGTGTTTGGTAGTAAGGAAATAGTTGGAGCCTCGTTCATATAGAGACTTCACTTTTTATAGGTAATGGGGAACAATTATACAAGCAGGTTTTTTCTCTCGTGAGTATAGTTTTGATTAAGTGACCCCGCTATTTTGTACGAGGAAACATCTGATATAATGTAGAGTGATCATATAGTTACTAATGCGACTATTATAACTAATTTGATGACATTTTATATGTGTGAAAATTGTTAAAAAATCTCGTTCAAATAAAGACTTATCTTAAAATTCTTTCGGGAACGAGTTCAGTGCGAGATACCGTGTGTTGCTATTATAAATAACTATTATACATTTTGTGTAGGTATTTACTTACGCCCGTACTTATAGACGTCAAATGCTTTCTTAGTAAACATTTAATGATTGATTTTGACATGTAATGTATGAAAAATGACGTCAATTAGTTAATGTCGATTAAATGGACGTCTCTGAGTAAGGCAGTTGGAAATTGTGGTTAGTTCAATTCCAAAACCAGAATGTCAGACCACCTAAGCGTTGACACTGGTGGTTGCTCTGCCTTGATTACAATTGCGACTGACATTTCATATTAACACTGAGTCGCTTCTCTTATTGGTTTCTAAGCCGTTGTAGGTCTGACAGCCACCACTGAGCTCAGCACGTCATTACTGAGATTACCTTTAAAGCCCAGATATTGATATTGCACAGAAATTACTTTATTATTACAACATTTCTAACGTTTTCGTAATAATTGGTAGCAAAAAGTAGCCAAAAACAGTATTCTAGGTCATTCTGTATTTTGTATTTTATTTTTAAAACAGCATGAAAGTTCGTCGAGTTGTTTTTGGTTCTATGGGGCACATATATATGCAGTGCACTTAATTTTTAACCAAATAAATATACCTACTCGTAAACCGCTATCCACCTTTGCTTCGGTTATTCCATTAAAAGCTAAATTACAAAGGATAAAAAAGGGAAGTTCAAGTGGGTTAGTGGTCAATCCAGGCATTGGATTTTTGGACCACCTATACACCTAAAAGACTAATACAAGAGTAGGTTTTTAGCTGTGGTTGACAATTGCATAAAAAACCTTTCAGTAAATAAGATGAGTACCACAAAGATATAACTAGATAGAACTAGTACGCACGTCTAAGCACGAATACTCTACAATATCGTGCAGAAACAACACACCTAATCCGCCAAGCCAGTTCTCAACACACAGTAACAGGTGAAGTTGAATAAAAGTCCGGAACGTGTTCGTAACTATCTGCTAATGTGAATAAGGCATAACAAGCCCGATACATCGGCATGCGATACCGTAACGTAAACAGTGGAGGCGCGTATTGTATTTACATAAATCAATAAATACGTGCGACCGGCACGTACGGTTATGTACGGAGACTTGTTTAAAAATGGATTACTAATGTAACTCGATTTGTTTGCGAAATTATTCGATAACGAGACACAGACGTATATAGATATGGTATAGAGTATCTAGTGATGTAGTGAGGTAAGACTGAACAACATTGACGAGGATGAATTGAATATCGAACAACATTGGTTATAACAACAGGTAATAAATAAACACTACTTAGTAATTATTTCATGGACCTTGAGGTCCTCTACAGCACTATCCATAGTTATTATTATCATTAGGTAACTATAGCTCAGAAGATATTTGGGGAAGATGAGGCACTATAGGTTCGAATTTCCGATATTTTTTACGATTTTGAACGAATATGTTTAATAGTCTTTAGTATTATCACTTATCAAGTGGAAACCTCCACTAGGACAAATGTTACTTCGCTGTGGCGTGGATGGCGTAGAGGCCATAAACTCATGAATATATTTTAATTCGACCAAATCCCAAAAAGTTTCAAATACTTGTTTAAATTCGGGAGCGCTGACCCTAAACTAAAAGTAAATTAAGAATGTCCTCGTCCTTATCTAATCGCATCGAGATAAAAGAGATAGAATTACTTTTAATTTAGTTCAAATTGGTCGCATAGATTTCAACCGTCCAATCAGAGCGGTCCAGGCGTTCAATGTTTTTAAACCTGACACGACGTAAATTGGAAGCATTAAACGTAGAAAACCATTTCTGATATTAAAAATAAAGTTCCGTCGTTTTCCTCATTGACATTTTTATTGGAGATTCAGTCTGTATGTGTCTTTTGACATTTCAAGTATCTAAATTAAGAAATTTCCCAATTCTCGTTCCGTAGGTAAGGGTCGTGCGGAACCCAAATCAATTTTTTTACATTCAGATGACACGCCGCGTTTTTTTAGCTTTTCAATATTCCCCTTTACAAATCTCAATCACTGTGTATATTGAGCTGTATGCGAACACTTTTTGATGTTTCACTGATCACTTATTTATGCGTTTACCGTTCGTGTACGTATGCTTTTTCTCGATTCCTTTTTTTCTATATTTTCGTATAGGTACAACATTTTATTGTTTCTTTAATCAATATTTGATAGGTTATGTATGCAAGGAGTGTTATACGAGCCTAGTGAATTGATTTTGATAAAACTTCGGATGGGGATTAAATTTTTACAAATCAATAAAACAATTTCAAGTTAATCAAGAATTCAGTTTTGATCGGTCGAAGTACGAAGCCCTAAATTGAGAAACCGGCATTAAAATACAGACCATTGAACTACTTCATTCATTAATTTACTTATTCTGCCTACGTACAAACTGTTTCTTAGTAGCAGTAATTGTAGTTTCTTCGTATGGTGTGCTAAGCGTATATTAAGCGTGTTACAGTTCTAATAGGCATTGTCAAAGGATTAACTACGAAACTGGAATAACCGTTGTCAAACTGGACGGGTGAAGCTGTGAGTCACGCTTTGTGTTGGGACCATTGCGTCGTACACTGTAGTCTTAGACTGACTTGCCTTGTTCGACGCAGTCTAGTGTGACTTTATTTAGTTAGTAACAGTTGCTGGTACAATAATTTCGACGAAAACAGCCGATGACAGACATACTCGTAAAATCCATTGCTTGTCTTGTATCTAATATTTGACACCTTCATAGGTTTTCATACACCCTTACGCAGTTTAAAGACCTAAGGTTTCCGTGAGCTCTTATAAAAAGATGATAAAACAAATATTAAAAACCAAAAGACAGTCTACAAACTGACTCACTGCGTCTGCGCTGGCTTTAACAGAGATGATAATACGAACCAGGTCACGAGGACCGGATCAACTAATTTCCATCCTAAGATTATAATCCGAGATGGCCGCCACATAATGCGAGATTATTCCCGGAGCAAGTTTCTTTTGTTTCATAAAAATTCAGGTGCTCACCCGGCCCGTCGTCCGGCCGGTACTAGCTGCATACAAATACTTTCCGCTTATTTTAAATCAAGATTAAGAAAATTGAATCGGTTTTAAATTGGATTACGTTTTTGGGAAGTTTTATAGAAGACCTAGGCATTTGTTGCGTTGATAGATAATTGGAATAAAAAATGTATCGACGTGTTGAAAAGAGAACTTCCTTCGATATTGAAGTGTGTCATAACAAAGATTTTATATTTAAAAGGTGATCTCATAAAGATAACTTTATGTAAATCCGATCAAATAAAAATGACAGCACCAAACAATATTTAACACAATTGACGTTCGGTCAATAAATCCGCGCCGCTACTAATCCGAGTAATTAAACTAATAAATGTATAAACCAGTCCATTAACTTGATAATCAAATGATCAATAATCACTTGCTGGCGGTACACCGGTTGATTAAAACTCAAGTTTACGAGTGGTTCGGCGGGCGGCGCCCCCGGAAGCGCCGCGACCCGCCCGCCCCGCTGTAAACTGCCCTTTATAAACTTTACACACTTGTTTAAGTAACCTACTTGTTAAATCACCATTTATAACTTTGATAATGAGCTCATTTAGACAGTAAAGATTTGATTGACACGAGTTATAGTTTAGGTTATTTTTTAACCAACGATACAAAAAGATGAAGGTTATTAAGTGTGTGTGCTTGGCATTGAAATTGGAGTTTAATCTTCCTTGTTGGTTATGTGTTTTTTATTTTTATATCAACTTAAAAAAAACGGATAATTTCGGAGGATTCTATTTCTTTTTTATTATTAGATGTTTATTTTCTATTTATGGAGGCAACTGGAAAGTACCATAAGAACGAGAATCACAGAATCACATTCAGTGCAATAACAGCCCAAAAAACATTAATATTATCGGAAAATATTGTCTAAAATCTGTCAACGTATTACTGTAGAGATTTTCGCGGCATAAAACTTTATTTAAATAGTCATAACTTTAAAAAATCTAGACGAAACTCGTATCTCCAATCTCTCACCTCCTGTCATTAGGCCCACGTGCCGACACTCTTGCAGCTCAAGAACTGGCGCAAGATGGCTATAACTGGATACTGGATACATCCACTTTGTAATATTCGATTTAAATGCATGCAGCGGTGCCACCTGCCTCGTCACGTGACCCGGGAGATATACTAGTAGTTAGGCTTAGTAGTTAGTACCTGACGACTGGATGGTATTAGCTGCGGTTATGAGTGTGTACATGTGTGGGATAGATTATAGTTGAAGGATTCTTACCTCTGTAATCAGAGATAGAGATGATTGCTTAGGATAGTCAATGATTCTTGACAAATATTTTAATGTATTGCTACGACGATTTTTTCCGTGACACACAATATTGTTGTAGTAAGTAAATTTCTAACTTTCTTTTTCCAGACCATTGATTTGGTTTTTTGACAACGGAGTGCGGAGTACGGAGTTAAATCTATAAGACATCAGAGCTTTGGTTAAGAATGGATTTTTAACTTTCAAACTACATATTTGGATTTCCTTGGATGTTTTGTGAAAAAAATAACCAACCAACTTTCACCGCTACGAAAGTAGCAAGCCGTTCTGTTTTCATTTCATACAAATAATCATGTTAACAACATAATTACTACAGTGAGACACTAAGAAGCAGCTTGAAATGAATTTCTAACAGCATCTTAAAACGCATTTGGTGGGAAAACAAAGGAGGTGGCAATTTGCATAGTAGCGGCATCTAGTTAAGTAAATAGTATTGTTAATTCAGTTGTCTCTGGATGTTGATTATATGTGGAGTTAACTGGCTCTAATCGGCGGGTCATAATGTATGTGCGAAGACAGCGCGGCCTCTGGGACCATATTACTGATGCTGTGATTAAACCAATTGTTGCGCTGATCTGATGGCGAGTTCGAGTGAATACACTTGGGATGGGTGTGGATTTGGGGTTAATGACCCAATAAGTAGTTTAAGGTCTCTATGTCTATGAGTAGTACGGAAGAAATGAATCGACTCATCTAGTGCCGAAGTTTAAAGTGAAAGTGAATGGTGTGATTGATATTATCTATTGCCCATATTATCTATTATCTAAATTCCTAGTAAGATATTATTTTATTACTGCCCATTTGAAATCAAAATTGGCGTATGTTAACATTTGCACAACCATAGTATAATCACTATAATAAATATTGACTTAAAAAGTAAAAAGTATTAACCTGAAAAGCCACTGCAGGGCAAATAAAAAATACAATCCATATTTATTAAAAGCATAAAGCACATAAAAGTAAACAAATCAAATATTTACAACAGAAAAGATTCGATTTAATTCCAGTTTCAATCATGTTAAAATACCGATTGGTTATGAGATCCGGTCGTATACGACAGTAGAGCAATAAGGTTCGATCGAGAAGTGAAGACGTGAGGATCAACCGTATAAAACAACCGCCGGTTTATGCCCTATATCATATTTAGTACGGTAGCCCTGTAGGACCGTAAAACTCGGAGATTTACTGCCGATGACGCTCATTACGTCAAAATACGAAGCAACGTCAATTAGGATTTTATTTGGAGCGCCGATAACTATGCGGTTTAGATATAAACAATGGAGGAAATAAGTGTCAGGGTATCTGTTTTTATATTTTTTACTGTTGTGTTGTTTTATAAATAAACTAGCAGCGCCCCGCGGTTTTACCCGCGTTGTGCCCGTTCCAGTGGGAAATTCGGGAAGCAAAATAGCTTATAACCTTTCCATTGAATGTGGCTATCCACTACAAAAATAATTATTCAAATCGGATAGGTAGTTTCTGAGATTAGTGCGTTCAAACAAACAAACTCTTCATATTTATTATATTAGTATAGATATTTAAGGTAAAAACTTGGTTGTGAATTCGACGAATTCATTACGCATTGATATGATTTCCAATATTGTTATACAGTTTCAATATTATGTACTCGTACCTGGTATTGGCAGGTCTTCTATTCTTTGTTGTCTGAACTGATATTATAAATGCAAAAATTCCATCTGGACCGTTAAATTGCAATATCTTCAATATTTGAATTGTTTGCGGTGCAGAATATGGCGAAATAATAAACAATAGCTCCCCTTTGAATGCGGCATTCCGCGCGCTTGCCGGCCCCGTACGGAACCATAAACAAATTCGGCAATCCGTAAAACTATCCGGCCTCCTTTGCCCCTTCTCCTTGACGCCAGATTTTTGGAGACATTACTTTTTTATTGGCACGCGACTATGCCCCGATGGATTCTTACTCCAATAAAACGTTATATTCTTTTATTCAAATATGATAAAGCGCGCATAAGTCGCATGACTTATCGCTCCGAACGGTTCCACCCGATTTATCAACGCATGTATACCGAGTATTGGAAAAAGGAGCGAGCGGCGCAAAATGTTCCCGTAATAAATTGTTTAATTCACTGGAAGTTGTTTGAAAACTGCAGCACAGTCATCAGAATACCCGTTCACTTTGGTATCATATTTTCTCTTTTTAAAAACAATTAATAGTCCAGCAGGTAACCGTGAAGTCGAGTACGATTCGTTGTTAATTTGAGTCGTATTTCGTGTTTCGTTAGAATTTAAGAGTTGAGTCAATAGAAGAATTCTATGTTCTAAATTCTTACTGGCAATACAGCATATAAAAGTAGAGATATTAAAGTTGCCCTTTGAGTGGCTTCCTGTGGGAACTGGGGTGTAAAATAAACAACTCGCAACTCGGTCATATCGAATTTTTGGATATATGAGTAATCAAATAGCGCGGTTTCGCTCGCCCCGCACAGCTTTTCTTTTCATCCCCTATTTGCGATTTGATTTGTTTGCAAAAATACTTTTTATGACGGCCCTTTGATGCCGGAAACTAGAACACTTGATTTCGCTCTCTGACGATTTTACTGATTGTTCATACGATTTAAGGTTTGTAGTTGGCGCGAGGTGTGGGCCGCTCCGATTGGATTCAGATTAAAGGAAATGTCAAATGTCAGTACAGTCAGAAGAGATGGCGGTCAACCATTATTTGGTACTTGTACATTGGTAAACGTGTACCTATAGTGTAACTCTCAGGTGTGCGTTGGTATTATGACGCTTGGCATATAATGCTATACATCAAAAACCGTCTATTTCTGCAATACTATTGTTTGATATCTTTAAGAGCTATGTTCACAGTCGTAATTGTTAATGATACTTATAATACCCATTATGTGGTATTCAATGCAGTTGCACTCCTAAGTATGTTCGAGTACGTTAGTTGGAGTTTTTATACATAGTCTTAACTATTGAAACGAGACGGGAACAACTTGATTAACACCAATGCACTCTGCAGAGAATAAACATACTCTTGAAATATTCAAATCTCGGTACAGTTACCATAAAAACCCAACAACATTGTACTGTCAAACCAATTATAACTCGAATACTTATATGTTTCCTTGTACACATACTCGTAGGGTTGTTCACTTTAAAATCCAATTGTAAAACATTCCCCGTTATTATGGCCTGGCAAAGTTTCACCACATTCGATAATCTGCAAGTTTTTCCCGACTGGATGTGGGTCAAGAGAAAACTCGGCAGGGAGAGCGGTTGGGGCTCGGTCATATTTGAGATGTGTTTGAAGAATGTCGCGCGTTTTATTTGTCGTATATTTTTTTCCTTAAAAAAGTTAATATGCCCTATATTATATAGTTCTGTATGTTGTTGTTGATTAAACATAGGTCCAAGCTAAATGATGATGGTCACTTAATAACTCTACTGAATACTACGAGTATTAAGCTTTTCATTTGCGCAGAAGATACTTGACTGACTGACTTTTTTTCTAAACTGCATATTATGGGCTACATTTCCTTTGGAACCTATTTAGAGCTGTTGATAAAACGAGACTTCACTGTAATTTCATTGCAAAACTAAAAATTACTTATGTGATTTATCTAGTGTTAAATTCATAAAGGTCATCCCTCAACACATACATACATTCCTTTTGACACAATATCTGTAACGAAAGCATGTCTACAACAATCTGATCTAATAAAGATTAGTCGTACAAGTCGCGCAGAATGGAACTCAGCTGTAGCCGCGGCTTTACCCGCACACATTAACATTCGTCACGTCACATCACGGTGCACCAGTGTGTGTGTATACGTGTGTAGGTGTGTGCCATTGTTGTGTGTGTGCGGTTTCGAGCAGCGTTGGAGAGACCAACATCTGATGGATTGTTTTCCCACTCCAGACGTGATTTCACGTTATGTAGTGGCTTGATGTGGATTTATGCGTTCATTTTTATCAGCTGTTCTCAAAATGTGATGATTTTGAACTTTAGGAGGTTGTGTCGCGCGCTGAAGGTTGTGTTCATGTTTTGTTTTTTTGGTGTTCTCTTTAGAACAAGGGTTACGTGCTTTGTTATGTAAAAAGGTATATAAAGGTATTCTTATATTAAAATTGATAGAAATTTATAGCCACATGACCTTGTCATGGCACATTCCCATACATTTTGACAGTAGATAACCAATAGATTGCGAATCGACTGCCTAAGCAGTCTACAAGGATAGAGGTTTCTTTAAGACTGTTCGCAACTGTGTTTAATATAAAAACTGCTCTACCAACTATGTGTTTTTATTTTATATGAAAGCTCACATTCCTAAACTTGTGTTTTTTTTTCCAGATACATGTCATGCGCTAACTCACAAGCTATGCTATCACTGACAAGTAAGTTTATCATTATAAGTTTAGTTATTAAAGGTGGATTGCAAAAGGCATTTTGTATGTAATACTCCCTTAAGATTGAGTTACAACCTTTCCTAAGAAAAGATCTTCGTAGGTATATAGAGTTTCAGATTGACCCGTACTGACCGATTAAAAGAGCCACCCACAGGTATATAGATTCACCAGCACACAGCTTATAAACCAACTCAACGTAAATGCCTAAAGCCTCTCAAAGTGCCAAATTTGTACACCGCCTATTATCTAGGTAAGTGTCACGCATGTGTCATATACGTACAATTATAAAAGCAATCAACCGCGTTGGTGTCGCCGTAAGATTCACAACTCGGACAATTGCCGAAGTTACCGGCCACCTATTAACCATCTTATAATTTATTCAGCTGTGTCTATCTTCAGCAAGGCCCCGTTATTTGTCCCAGAGGTCGGATCTACTTGTACTTGCCAAAACCGATTAACTAAACTTCTTGAGAACACAGTGTACACTATACGGTAAACAAATAATTGTTTCTGCGAACTGTAATCTATGTACAGTGGATGTCAATTCTATAAAGTTCATAATTCATATAATATAATAATATATGTATATGTCTTCACATATTTTGAATCGAACCCACAACCCCCGATACAGTAAGCGCTCTCACTGCCACTGTGCCAACGGGCTTGTAAAAATATATAATTCATTTTAATGCCAGTTGAATTGTGAACTTCTGTTGGTGACATATATAACGTCTACATTTTTTCATCTAATTGTAATGGCAAAGATGAAAATGTGTATTCGTATATGACGTCGACTGTATATATTTAATTACAGTTCCTATTTATGTAGGCAGTACGTAAATAAACTGTGACAAACCAATGTTGAGCATACATAGAACCTTTTCATACTGAAACTTCATTAATACCTACTAACAAGTCAATGACAATTTTCTTATTTCATAATTTCACAAAGTACTAAAGCGATCAACATTTTCTGGAGCTCACCGTGCTTTTAATGTTGTCCTTTATGATGTACGCTAGAGTACGTAAATAAACTGTAATAAGGTATCGTCCTTCTAGATATATCCGTCAATGACCTAGCTAGTCTCAACCTTGGACGTGCTTGGATGCTGTCGGTACGGCTATTTTTATACTTAAAGAGACGGCAGTAAAGAATTCTTATACTATAAAATAATCCTATTTAGAGATGTTTGAAAGATTTATTCGACAGTGCCTTCTGCGACCACGGTTCCTGTAAATGAGCCGAAACGTATGATAAAATGTAAAATGAAAGCGAAGTGTACCCGTAAGCGTAGTTTCAAATTAAAAAAAGAATTATTCGAATTGGACTGGTAGTAATCGAAATTAGCCGGAACATACAATTACAAGTTTTACAAAAATATTATTAGTATTTATTCAATACAATGTTTGTGTATTTCAGTTTATTTTCCATTAAACATGTATGGCAATGTTACTTATCGGAGTCGTTCATGTGTCGACTATAGGCATGTAGTTTGTAAAACATTAATGTTACAAACTTCTCCATCCTATTGGGATTTTGCGTTCAATGTAAAACAACGGGTCTTTCATTAATTTCAGGTTTGCTTGTTTTTACGTAATTATTACATTCCCTCGTGAATCAATTTTATTCGGAGCCCGTATTTATTAACTATTGTTTTATTTGCTTTATCCCGTAACTTTAATTACAATAGTCCGTGGAGCGGCACCAACTTCACCTTGGGTTTTTAACTAATTACAATAACGCCAATTCGTGTTCATTCGGAGGAGAAGACTCGTCCAATTACTAAAGAAGCTATTCTCATTATATCTATGTGCGTACTCAGTGAGTACTTAATAAGAAAACAGCCAGCTTTAATGGTGCAACAATTTGCCAGAAACCCAAAAATGTTTTTGAATTTCGCCGGCGTTCGCTCGCCTTCTTAACGGGGAGATGTTTCAAAAAGTTGTGTTTAACTGTGTTCTGTTAGACTGTGCCGCGTTTTAACCTAACCCTTAATCAGGTCAGATGTTTTAATACAAAATGCATACCGACTCCTTCCCTCTTAATATCCACAACGCCTCACTTTACTTAAAATATTGTTGTTTGTGAAACTGTTGTATTTCTTAATGGAATTCGTTACGACGTAAGCGTTTTATTTTTGTAAATTCGTTTCATATTTTGTTTGCGAAACAATCGTGAGATATATGGTCTGTAAATGTTTTTTATTTGAAAGCTTTAACAGTAAATAATTGAGTTTAAATTCGACCATAATTAAATTACGTTATTTATGCAAATAAAAACTGTAAACAACGTTTTCCGTTCCAGTGGTTTCGGAACGTTTTAATGTTACGTTATTTCTTAGACATATTCGTCGTGATTTTTATATGCAGAGCAAACACCTAATGAAGGTTGAAATGTTTGCGAGTTCACAGTCGAGCGGGCCGCACGCGGAGGAGGACTGCCGCGCGCTTTCACAAATATTGAGAATATTAAACTGACTGGCTGTGTTCTGTTTTTTGGTCAACCTTTTTGAACAAAGAACTTCGCCTTGCTGTTCGATTTAGAGGAATATGCTTTTTCACCGTTTCGCGATAGTAGTCAAAGTCTCAAAATATCTTTAGCATACTGGTTTCTTTGGTTTAAGCGAACACGTCGGATAAAAATGTAAAAAAAAAAGCAAATTGATTATCTGTAAACTTACTTTCAATCTTTATCATTTTGAATTATTTTTTGGTGTGAAGCGTTGTTTAACCTACTTAGAGACGTCAAATTCTATCTTAGTAGATTTAATGAATGACTTTAACTTTAACATGCATGGAAAATTACGTCAAACAGTTAAGTGTTGATTTAATGAACGTCTCCAAATGCAGCAGTTCGATTTTATAATTCGTCAATTTCTTCTTGAAATCCTCAAACTAATTTTATAAGCATTAATCTTGCTAACCCCTTGCACCCACGGCGAATCGATTATCGTACCTTAAGCTTGTCAAAACTTTTTCAATTCATTAACATTATCTTTAAAGGTACAATAATTTCAATTGAACTTCTTTAATTATAATTAATTTGTTCTTGGTCCATCGTTAATAGAGTTGACCCCAAATCGACCCAGTTTCAGGGTTCAATCACAGGCTGCAATCTGACCCATACCTTTGAAAGGAAGTGACAATGTGACGTCAATCGATACCGTTATTAGGCAACGTACTCGGATAGATACCCCGGCGAATGGGCCTTCCGGCACTGACAGTACAGTCGCCGACGAAACTCACTGTCACAAGGAACATTAAATAATGGTATCCTATTTACTAGTTTATGTAATGTTGCTTTCTTAAAACTTGCTCTTAGATGAAAAAGTAAAGTAAGCGGTTATTGGTTACTGTCATTATAGTTTCAATACATTTGATAAGGAAAGGTAAATAATATACCAGATACTTATCTTAATAAACATGTAAGTATTTAATAGAAAAAAAAACATAATAAGTAAATAAAAGTTTTGACATACAAAATTTCTGTACAATTTTTCAACATCATTATATGTAATTCTTTAAAAAAATATTTTGTTGCCGATAGTACTTCTATTGTCTGGGGTAGACTATAGACTAGAGGTATGTATTCGTAAAGAAAACCGTCCTAATTTACTAATACACTGAAAGGTGATGTTTCTTGTTGTCAATGGATTTACTTTATGAAGAAAACAAACCTGGTTATAAAGGAATCACAAGTTCTTTGATCTTACAAGTTCTGAGGTTTAGGTCATCTTGACAATGACTTCCTGAGGTTATTTATATCCGTAAATGTACATAGATAGAATAGCATGTATAATACATAAATATTCGAAATAGGAAACAAAACAAAGATATGGTTGAATTAAGAACCTCATAGTTAACGTAGTACACGGGATTTTTTGCGATAGAAAGTTTATAAAGCAAGTCATAGCTTACTTTGTATTAAGAATTTTAGTCGCTAAACAAGGATTAAAATCTCGACAAATACTATTGCGACTACAGCCTTACGTTCTAGGTAGGCAATCTAGCTAGGCGGCAACACACAGTGCGGCCGGTCGTGAATAATCGCGAACGTTCCTTTTACCTAGATGACTAACTGCTGGGTTCAAACAAGCTGTCCTTCAGGCTGTGCGTTTGTGCCCTTCGGGGTTTTCAAACAGGACTCCATCGTTCATATTGAGCGAGTTCACAAGTTGCGAGTAAGTTCGAGTAGGCCATCCCTGGTGTCGGAGTTTTTAGACCGCCTAAAGGCCTCCGACGTAGTCTGACGATCGGTACAAATGGGAGCGACAATTTAACGTGCTCTCCGATGCACGGTACCGCTTAGATAGATAGGCCACTGTCGGTCACCCATCCAGGTACGTTACGCTGGTCTATCAAACTGCTTCTTTAAAAGTCCCCAACACGCAGCTCGTAATATTTAAAAGGGGGCAAACACCGAACCGGTGCGGGGGTACTCGTTGTCACAAAATGTTATCTAAGTTCACCGACTACTTCTAAAAGCAAATTCTTTTTTTACCAGAGAAACGTTCCGACCACGTATTCTCAATGCATCATGTACGTTTTGAATACGTCCGTGCGCAATGGGATTTTTGAAATCTTTCTTGAAATATTATTGTGTTTGACGTTCAGTATCCATTGTGGGAACCTCGACAACATATTGTTATTTTTAGAAGTCACTGGTATTGCAGCCTTTATGTTACATGATTTGAAATGGGTTTAGTTGTTGTAACTTTGGTTAACGATTTTGTACTGTCGGGAACGTTGGCATTTTGTTTTTAGTGTCAAGAAGTCACTGTAGTATCCTCAGTGAGATTAGTAGCATTGGTCAAGCAATGGATCATGAAAGGATAATAATAATTTACCTTAAATCTTACTTAATGTATCTGACACTTGTTAAAGCCTTTACTTCTCGTATGTGTGTTTGTACTTTTAACAATAAAATGTTTTTAGAGCTATCAATTCTCGTTTATATCATTTTGTATCTAATCTATGAGGGCTGTCACATTGCAGAGACAACAAGCAATTATTATGAAGACAAAAACATACAAGACCTTTTACATTTAACAATATATAGCCGCTAGTCATTGTCTCCTTTACTGTACTTCTAAATCAATACAAACTATACAGATATCTACGTATGTCCCTACGCATATGTATGTACTATGTATGACATATGTATGCATAGAGTGTTGGCTCATTCATGAAGTGATTCAAATATGAATGATAGGGAGTTCAGTGTCCACACCTCGGTATCAATGTTTGAGTGGCTTTACGCGTACTTTATGGCCGTTATAAATGTTTAATTTCAAATTTTATGGTCAGCCATTTATTACTGGGGTAAGCTCTGAAGGTGAAAATATTATTGGAAGCTGAAACACAGATTTTTGGATCTAAATTGAAAGAATAATAGGTGGTTTAGGTAGAATAAAGTTAATTTGTTATTAGGTTACTTAAATTTCTCATACAAACGGACACAAACTTTCTCTTAAAAAGTATTTTTTCAATCCGTCTAATAGTTCCAGAGATAAAAACGTTCAAACAAACATAAAATTAAATTCAAATGCCAGCATTGCAAATTTTTAAGCAATAAAACTGACTAGAGTCCACTAAAATCTAAACTGATTAAAATCGCACTTTCCGGTACCGAATCGCACTTGACAATTAAAATAATAATAATAATAATATAAAGGCAATTATAATAATATATCTTATAAAAGTTTTTTTGTATCTCTTTTGGTTTTGCCAAATCGATCATATGGATACCATTATCCCATCCTAAATGTATTGAAGGGGACACGTTATTTTTAACTTTAATTCGCACCATTAGATAGGCCTCCTGAAGCACTCAGGATCAGTCATCAGTTTTTCAATATCTTGTAAAGTTTAGAAATAATCGAGTGAGATCACTTAACGTTTCCACTCTCTTTATATAAAGATAGACTAATAAGTATATTATTAGATCTAGATTTGATGAAAAGAGAGATTTTTGAAATATTTTCTTGTAACATTTTACGCTAAGAGTCTCTTATCTTAATAAACAAGATTCGAGACAAAAATCTGTTGATAAGGGCAGGTTTAAACGATGGGTTTGCGTGTTAAGATAGATTACACGATACACGGTGATCACTATATCGTGTGCCCTAGGCTTAAACGTAGCCTGACCTGTGCGTGATCACTGCTTCCTCTTTAATATTGCCTCTCGCTGGTAATTGGATTTAGTTTCGTCTTATCTTAATTAATTCGTAGTAGTATTCTGTGGTGTAAGGGGGTGACTGGCGATATTTTAAAATATGACTTGAATGTTTGTTTAAATTGTGGAATTTTTTATGGTTCTTCTTCGAAGTCTTTGTCAATAGACGAATACTGCGAGCAAATACGTTAGTTTTATATTTTTTTATTGAAAACAGACAAGCAGATATACAGATACAATGAAGTTCTTTTATTTCAGTTGAAAATCGTTGTAAAGCATCGTTAATCTAGATTTGACATGATCCTGAATTCCCTGATATAATATATATGAATGCAGTACGACGAATGGAATAACGTTGTTGCGCTTTTATTTTTTGGATACATCTCGCTATAAACTGTAAAACCTAATTCATAAACAAATAGCTATGCTAGTTCTCATTTCAAACGAGTCCACAGATAGCAAGATAACAAGCATTCAATTGATATGACTCACAGCACGCGGAGGGCTATTCATAACCTACATTCTGTTTACACTCACACACACTGCACATACATAACATAATTTCATCAAAATTCAGTAGGTTTGAAGAGAATCACTTGTGCCATTGTAAATTATGCCATAATACATATGACGTAAAGGCCATGGGGTGAACTCGATGGTTCAAAGGTTGCGGTGGGCGGAAGCTCTTGGTACGCATGTTGCACTGCACTGGTAGGGATGGGCTTGATTTGATATAGTCGATCTCGCTATTTTTTTGTTTTCATAATTGAGTTTATCGTATCGCCTGAAACAACAAAACTTGCGTAGGTTCAGGTGCTGCTGGGAGATCGGGAATCAATATGCTTGTGGGCGTTATAATTTTTTACTAATTGATTATGTGAAAATCCCATTTTAACTATTTAGAAACTGGTCATAATAATATTAGCAATTTGATAAATATAAAATTAAGTAGCGTTGAGATCTTAAATGATGGGGAGCCGTTAAAGCAACTGTTATTTATTTCGTAACTTAGATACAAAATGATACCATAAGATAAGAAGTCTAAAAAAATATCGATTTACCTAAACAACAACCAAGAAGAACAGATGTACGTCACTAGTATCGTATAATTTCTTAGTGTCGTCCCTGGGAGCGCGGTATCGCAGCCTGCAGGTAATCTAGGTGTGAACGTTCCTTCATAAACATCACCGAGTGTTTAACCTACGACAGATAAGAGGTATTACACCTTTAATAACTTTCCTTTTAATCATTATTCAAACGTGTCGAAGTTAATACTGTTTTTTATCGCATCGCCCCGGGATTAACTAGCTAATAAACTATGCGAGGATTGAAAGTTTACAAAGGGTAAACTTTATAAAGCTTTCGCTTTGAAAAATATTAGTTTGTACTTACTTGTATTATTGTTTTAAGTTGGTTGAAGGTGTTGATTTCCCAATATGTATTTCACGAGTAGGTGACGTGAAACAAAGGGTGTAGGATGGCGTGTGGCGTGAGAGACAGCGCTGCATCGGCCACAGTTTCCGGATGACTTCGCGTCAAATCATGCGAATGACTGCGCGGTCAGCCCGCTGACGTACTCGCCCCGACCGTGCAGTCACTTTGTCTATGACTCTGTATAATGCGAGATGAGTTCGATTAAAGTGGTAAAGGGAGTGTGTTTGGCGCGAATATTAAACTTTGGGGCAATTTTGGTGGAGTAAATTATGTGCCGCTGCTGTCCGATATCTAATTATGAAGCGATCGGTTGCAGTCGGGACACAGGTGGTCAATCCACTTGAGTAATAGACTTCGGGAAGTGAATGGCTTGTTAGCTTGTACATTCTATTTGTATTTTTAACGGAATATTTTATGCCATTATATGTTATTGTCTCGGTATAGTATTTTATATATAAAATTCAAAGTCCTGACTGATTGACTGACTGACTGATAATCAACGCACAGCCTCAACCGCTACACCTAGAAACATGAAATTTGGCAGGAAGGTTCTTCAAGTGACGTAATTGCACACTAAGAAACGATTTTCGAAAATTCTTACGGGAACGGGCTCAACGCGGGCAAAGCCGCGGGGCGCTGCTAGTAGCTTATATAATTTGTCAAACAAGAATCTTTTTAACGCTGATCTTTTTCTAATCTACATCCAACATACCAGCGTGCAATGGTTCTGAAAATCAATCTGAGTATAAATA
Organism: Cyclophora punctaria; assembly: GCA_951394245.1. Lineage (NCBI taxonomy): Eukaryota > Metazoa > Arthropoda > Insecta > Lepidoptera > Geometridae > Cyclophora > Cyclophora punctaria. The sequence goes on from OX596172.1 coordinate 602,149, forward strand.
ATTGACATGTACCAAAATGGTGAGCGTTCTATCCAATTACGAAGCGGTGCCGGGGGCATGTTTACCTGTGAATGCGATTTGTCGCAGGCTCCAGCTCCAGACGTAGCCGATTCGATTTCCGTCGCCGCCGGTCGCGCCCTGCACACTATTCGGGCAATCTATTATATGCCACCGAGTTATGTCATCCTGCAGAACTTGAACATGTGAACGCTTTCATTTGGATGTTTAAAATGTTAACACACATTTGAGTGTCAAACATTTCGACTAACAATGGTTCCTAATGTTGTTGCCAACTATGAAATACCTACGTTTGTGTGGTCAGGGTAAAAATGTTTTATTATTTTAAAAAGTTCGTAGATAAAAGAGATGTTTTTACTTGTAGAACAGGCACATTAAAAGGGCTGAGCCTAAACTTATTAAGTAATTGAAATAACCGTTGGCAATTTTAAAATTCCCGAGCTCCAATAAAAAGTTTGCCGGGTGCAAACAACTTAGTATCGGGCCGGAAGTCCAATCGCTTCCCCTTTAATCCTGACGTCGGCCATGTCCAAGGATTCAGAAATGAGATTATCCCTTTCATCAAAAGGCAAAATTACGCAGGATTAAGTTTGGGACAAGTTCCATCGACCTACATATATACATCAGCATCTACATTGTACATAATACGCACTAACAAATAGTTATGTTGTTATATTTTTGCTTAATATGGAGTGGTTTTTGTAGGACGTACTTCAAGGTCTTTGATAGCATGAAGAGTATGGTAATGAAATGGTTTCTGAACCCCTAAAGCCTTATTTGAGAAAGCAATTTTGTTTTTTCTTCTAACATGCATAAAGTTAATTGAAACAATATACGACCGGCTTTTGTGGTACGCTGTCTGTGCGACTGCTTTTGAATTAGTTCAGTTATGATTAAACATTAGAAACATTTTATTTCGAACAAACAAATTGTACAAATCTTTTTCTTCTTAATTGATAAAATGTATACATGTCAGCCTCGCTGAAATTCAGTACGACTGCGCTGATTTGGTAAATGTTTGTTTTTAAATATTAGTTGAAATCCATAAAACATATATGTATAAAGTAATGGGCGAGGAAATCAATGCGTCCACTAAAATGTAGTAGTTTTATTATTATATAATCATTAATTTCCGAATCACACATTCATTTGTAATTCCAACTCAATTCGGGCTACTGTATATTTTAAAATTCACAGTCAGCATGTGACCTGCACTTCACAATGTACCCTCCCTACACGGCGTGGAACCAATAGAACAGTGTAAGTGGTACAAGTTACTCTATTGTGTGCACCCGAATTGATTTACTGTGCTCACTTTTACTGTATTCGATTCTACACTTTAGGGTTGATACTCAATCTTAATCATCGATTAAAAAATTCGTAATACTAAAAATCACAAGCTAAAACAAATACGTCATTATAGATTTTAAAACGTTGTTACACATATAACATTAACTCGGAATTAACATATTCCGAACCTAAATACCCTTTTTTCGTGCACAAAAACTACTTAAAACACATTAATACGAAGTGTAACAGTCAGGCTCGCGCACAAAGTCCCAATTAACATCCAACGGGACTGCGGAGCGAGATTCGATAGATGTACCGCTTGACAACCCTGCCAGCGGCGAATCGGAGTGGCTTTTTCCACATTTATTAACTTACTACCTTTATTACGCGTGAATGGGGCCTAAAGAGTAGGTTTTAATTGATTTTACATGGATGTATGGCGTTATTGAAGACGAGTGCCCCTCGCGCCGATGTTCCTCTTACACAGTCATATTATGGTCCACAGTAAAAGGGGCTAAGTGATACATGTTCTATAATTAAGTTTTATTTCATTGCTTTTGAGATACTCGTTTGGTTTGAAGAACGTTTCAATGTAACGGTTTTTCGTGTGTGCTATTCTTTACTACTAGTTGCTTGGTTTTTTTACAAACGTACGTAATATCTTTTATCATTTATTGGTAAAACTGTGGCCCATCTGTGTTATAAACAAGGTCACAGTAACTGAAGTGACTAAGTTGCAGGTTCCCTGTAAAATACAAAATTGCATAATTGAAGTTACAAAGTCAAAGAAAATCTGTTAGCAACTTTACAGAAGTGTAACTTAAGTGTACTTAACTTACTTTCTACTTTAAAGTAATATTAACGAGTCAAATTGTAATATTCAGTGACATTCACGTGAGGTAATGTAACCTTTTGACACTAGAGATCAAAGCGATTGAGCCGGTGCTTTGATTTGCGGATTGCTATGATTGTGACAATTATACAAATGACATGGCGTGTTGATCCAATCTTAAATATAATGTTAATTTTAGATCGCAGTCATTGGGTTAGATAAAATTAAACATAGGTAGGTAAAGATAAGAGTTTTGTGAGGATATAAACTGATATAGTATTTCTCCTTGGAGTCAAGGGACAAGCCCGGTCTTTTTGAGAGGCATGCGAGGGGATACGGATCCTACACGTAGGGGCCCTTTGGAAAATTTAAATGCAATGGATTATAACTGCAGGGACTACAACATGCCCACCAATGTGCACCCGCAGAAGTGGAAGGGAATGGGATTGAAGGTTATATGGACTGGAAATGGGTTATTCCGAATTTATAATTGTTACTACTCACAGTTATTTGTATCCCACTGGTAGGCAAAGGCTTTTCCTCCTTCCTTGCGTCCCTATTCAAGGTCATTTCTCTTCAGTGGGTCTGGTATGCGTCAAGTTTGTCCCGCCGCCTGCGATTCGTGCCTGATATGATGACAATATAATCACCTTTAGGGAGACCGAACTGTAAAACTACTTGATATACATACATGCATAACATGCTAACTGTTTACCCCCGTACTCAGAGACGTCGAATGCTTTCTTAGTAGAGATTTAATCAGTGATTGTACATGTGGTGTATGAAAACATACGTCAAGTAGTTAAGTGTCAATTTAGTGAACGTCTCTGTTCACCAAAGTATAGTAAGAGAAACCATATTAATACTAATAATAATCAAGGATAATCAACATCAAAAGATAGAAAGTATTAATCGTTATAAAACATGAATAGAAAGCCAATTATATATTTCACTATCATTTCGCTAACGGACACACTTGTTTCTTATTTGTCAAGGTCTAATTAAAGTATTTGAACGTTTTGAACCCTTCCGTTGCCAATAACTTTAAATATCATATGTGTTTGGTTGGTCAAAGGGTCTTGCTTGACTATTCTGACCCCTCGACCTAATTAACACATTTGATTGTTTCCAAATGAATGGACAAAAACTTAATTGCAACACCTTCGATTCTAACATTTTAATGTAACGTCACGTGTATTTTGTGGTCAATTATGTTTACTTGTGTTAGGTCTGTTTTGTGAATTATTGTCTTTATAGGAGGGCTTTAAATGTTAAAATGCGATGTCAGTTCATTGCGATTGTTAAGCAACGTGCAGCTCGCCCCCTTCTTGGATGGGTGGCCGATAATGGCATTACTATCTGAGCGCTACCGTGCTTCGGAGGGCACGTAAAGCAGTTCGTCCCGGTTGTTTCAATCGTTAGACCATGTCGGAGGCCTTTAGGAGGTCTAAAAATTCCGATACCAAGGTTGGCCACTAACCTACTCGACAAGAAGAAGAATGTTTAAAAAACTGTTAGAATGCTCAATTGCGTTATTTGAATACACAACAACCTATCTATCCACCTTGGATTCTTGAAAAGTATTAATGATGAAGCAAAAATATCCTTAACCATAACTAGAATGAGTAAAAATTTAAAAGAAATAAAAGACAATGATAAAGTAAATAATAAGATTATATAACTGTTTATACTTAATTGAATTATAAAACTAAGCATTCTGCCTAGTGACCTATTTTTAAATAGGATAGAGTGACACCTCTGCCCGATCCCCGTAAAAAATGATAGAGGGGAGAAAAAGTCATTATCTATGGTAAATAAGTAAACAGACTAATCAGATATTGTTTATGGAAGTTGAGGTGAACTTGATGGCGCCGTTACTTTAATAAACTCCTGGTTGGTGTGTAATAATTTGTGTTTTAGCGAGTTTATTGAGAAAGGAGTTTGGCTGACGACGACTTTCAATAACTTAAAAAAAGAATGTAAATAAAATAAGGTTTACTAATTAAATACTTCTTGGTTTGTTAAATAGTTTTGGTAGATAGTGCAACGTATTTTTCAGTTTTATGTGATATTATATGATTAATTTAAAACATTCTACTATTCAGAAAACTAAATACACCCTCTATTTTCTGCAACAAACTATCCAAGAATTTATCAACATTTTCATACATATAATAATGATAACAGTACCATCGCATTACGTTCAAATATAATGGTTAGTGTGTCATTTAGAGGCGATACGTATACGAGCGAGTATCTCGAAGTAAGTTGTGAGAGCGGGCCTCTCCCGGGCAGGGCGGGCGTGGGGCCCTAGAGGGGGGAGGGAGGAACAGCCTCCTCGCGCATGCGCCCGCCGCCAACAAATACACGCTCCAAAACCTGCGATTTACCCACAATTCCGGGAACAATTAACTTGTTCAGAATTTAATTTGTATGTACTCAAAAATGTTCTCTTTAGCTGTATGAGAGCCACTTGGTCTTTATTGAATTCAAAGAGGTCGCATTAACATGGAAATCTTACTTTTTCATGTTCATAATTAGATGTTATTGATGTACAGGTAGAGAGGCGGGTTTAGGGTCCGGAAAAGAGCCTAGAAAAAATTATGAGTCAGTTTTTCCACATTACATTATTATTTTACCAGCGAAAAAAGTTTTTGTTTCTTTTTTAATGTAAAAAATGCTCAATTCGGCAGCATTTTTCAAATCTAAAATTGAATATATTACTGTTGAATCATCCATATTTCAAAACGAACATTCCAGACGTCCAAAAAAAATATTTGTAGAATATTCTACCACATTCAAAAAACTACTAAATTGGTAGAATCCGCTTCTAAGCAGCAGTAGCAACCCAGCCGGTTCGCGGCAGTCGTTCGCGGGTCGCGTGGCGAGCGGGCCGCTTTGCGAACTCCCGGGACCGCGCGACATGAACTCAGTATACCCACACAAACTTATGGATACACCCTTACTTGTCAGTGAGAAGTGATAACTTTAACTGTTGCAAATTTTTATTGTGAACAATGATTTGTTGCTATGCACACTCTCAGGTTTTTTACTGACAATCGGTGAGTTTGGTTGGTAGTTTTATTGGTTTAATTTTTTTGGAAAATTAAAAAAAACATTTTCGTTAATTTTCATGGTAAATCTAATCAAGATCAGGGATGTTATTTTTAAATAAAAATATATTTAACTTTTTAAATATAAATTAAGTTTTTTAATTTTTTTATATGAGTTATGATCACATTTAAGACTTTTTGAAATAGGTGTTCTTATCCCTGTCAGGCCCTGGCCCTGCCCTGGGACATTTATATTGTTTTATTTGTACATATTGTTTCATATATTTAACTAATTTATCTATACAGATTTAAGAATCTATACAAAATCTAAAACTATGTCCAATAAAAATATATACAATACTATTTTTTTCTGTACGCAGAACCGTAATTTAATAAAGCATGGTTTGAGGACATAACGGAATATTTATCGTTAGAATATTTATCGTGAGCCATATACGGGGAACCGTGAAAAGCGACGTAGCAATTAACCTACGCTCTTTACCGTAACCGTACCGGGCTCTACGAGTTGCGTAGCAATTAGTGCTACGCCGTAGCCGTCGTAGCTCGCTACGTTACATAATTATGGGCGTTTAGAACGAGAGCCAACAGAAAAATATTCAACTTAAAGTTGAAAAATTTCCATTCTTTTAGAGAATAATGGAGTGTAAAAATAAAATTAGGCCCTTTGATGTTTTTCAATTGTAATTAAAGAAAGTTTCATTCTCTTTTTAATTATTGAACACAAAATTTTAATAAGTTTCATTTTTAAACAAAACTCTTTGATTGAAGTTTAGTTATTTAAAAATGTAAGTGTTCTTTGATAAAAGTTGGGTGTTCCTTTTGTGATTTAAGTTTTTGACGTTTGAGATAGGTAACTTTCAATTGATATCAAAAAACCTTGATCGAAAACACTTACTTTGTTTCAAAATGTATATAAAATACAATGAACATTGGCAGTATTAAATAAAATAACCATTTAAAATTGCATTTCCAAACAAAAGCCGTGTCTCCCGCACTAATCTCCGTAGCGATTAGTGTTACAATGCTACGCCGTAGCACCGTAGCGGCGTAGACGGCAATCGTGTGTAATAATACCCAGCTTTATTACGATTGTATAACATAATCATCAAATTGCTTTTCCATCACTTTTTGTTTTAAATAGAAAGAGCGAGATAGAAACGGGTATTTTAAACCCCCTGGCGTCAGTTATCTATACTCATATGTAAAGCCGAACGAGGAGTTTCATTTTTATTTGTCGGAATGCGTTTATCTCGTAATCTACCAATCCAATTTGAATAATTATTTTTGCAATGAATAGTCTCATTCAACAGAAACGTTAAAGGCTATTTTTCATCCTGAACGAGAAAAAACAGTAAAACCGCGGAGACCCCTTACATTTTTATATTTCAAAACGCACTTTGTTTAAAGTCGGTTAAGTTGCTATTCATAAAACATGTACGGTGGCCTATTTCTATCGTAGATGAAACAACAAAGAAATGGTTTTCGAACAATCGCCGGCTTAAGTTGATTTACTGCAAATAACATTTCACTAATTATTGTTGCGTAAGCTGACTTCGAATCCCAGATTACAATAAGGACTAATATATAGAGGTCCAATTTATTAATAGAAAAATCTTGACATTTACTCTGAAAGGTTTCTGCGTGTCTTTATATGAAGATAAAGATAATGGATACCTCGGAGTAATAGCTACTGGAACAGACCTATTATTATATATCAAGACAGAATTTAATATTTCTCTAATAATCAGGTCATTGAGAAACCTTTGACGTAGGACACATTTATAGGTACAATATTTTCCTTCTTAAGAGATCTAAAATGAAAAAACCAATACGGCAGATAATTCGTTCTATAGAAGAGGTTCTATAAGGAATGGGGATTGGAAAGAAATCGTTTACCCTTTTTGTTCTGCAGAAGGTTTCTGGTTGAATATTGGCCATAGTAGCCACCGTTTTACGTTTAGTAAGAAGACTGTGAATATAACTCACTAAATAACTTTCATGGATGTATGCAAGCTTTTATTTTTTGATTCCGATACTGATTTTTAACAAAAACCCTTCGCAAGTTACTTAATGAAAGCAAAAACTTTGTCGCAATAAGTTTCGTGGAAAAACTAGAGAGTGGAAATATAAAAAGGCATCATCTTAGTTTTTTACTGCCTCTTTTATAAATTGAACCTTTTTTACATGGACTCCTATGTTTAAAGAGAATGAATGTATTTTATTCGCTTTTGGTTCATTGTTGTTACAACCACAGTGCATAATATACTTTGCGCTGTGATTACGTAGAAGAAATGCAGAAGTTAAAAACATATACAGATAAAAAAAAAACAAATTCAATTCATGATTTGTGTCATGAACATTAAAACAACACACCTGAATGGAAAGTTATTTCCTATTTTAAACTCTGTAAAAATATACCAACGTAATTAGATACATTTTTAATGAACTGCATGATAAAAATATGTGAACTAAACATGCCAATGTAATTTCATTCGCCCCAGTCACGCGTCCAATCAAAAGACTCGCATTCATCATGTTTTGTTTACGTTCTATTTTCGAATTTCAATAAAAAAATACGTTTGAATGTAGAATTTAATTGCAATACGGTATTATGATATAGCGCTTGTGGTGAATATGGTATAAGGTTACATATTTATTGGTGATAAAGTGTAATGTCAATTAATAGTAGTAATTCGCTCACCCTATGTGCCTGCTTGCACTGATATCGAAATAAAGCTTAAATAGTTATGTTTACTTGTAATGAACCTAAAATGCAAAACTCATTTTCATTTGAAACTACGATTACAAATACACTTCGCTTTTATCTGACGTTTCGCCATCTTTACAGGGTCCGTGGTCACAGTGTGGTTTCATGTTCAAATTTAACAAACCAGTACTCGGCATTTCATATATTTTAGAAAGTCCCGGTTGTATCAATCGTTAGACCATGTCAGAGGCCTCTATAGGCGGTCTAAAGACTCCGACATATGGGTTGGCCACTAAACTATACAAACATAGTTAGCAAGTATAAGTTTAAGGTAGTTCAATGTTCTATAAAAACGCTAAGCATAGCTTGCACTGCGGCATCCGCGTAAGAGTTAATTTCAAATAATAATATTTTGGAAAGTAGATTAAAATCTGGTATCCTTTTACATGGCTGTTTAATTTAATACGAGGGAAGGTAAAAGGCGCGAGCGACAGTAATTTGATTTATTACGACCTTTTGTATGTGAAGGGCGGCGTAATTTTTATTATAATATACCTTTGTAACATTATTATAATGTACTTTATATTTGCAGCTACTAAAATAAAGCTTTTAGTACTCTTTAGTATAAATTGAGATGAATGTAAGCACGTTAACATGAAACATACATGTTTTATCCAACGTTGTATAATATAGAAAGAAACCTTAGTGAAATGCTTGGTAAATAAATGGTACACGTTTTGATACGTTTAGTATTCAGATAATGCGGGTAGTTCTCAGTGTTAAAAGTTTACTGCCGTCGATAACTCAGTTGAAATGAAACTAGCTTAAAACGGTCCAAGTTGAACCGAAGGAACGAACTACTTATGTATTACGAAAACTGTTATGTCACAGTAACCAGTGTCGTTTCCAACACTTTGGATTCTATCCAAGTGGCCTGACAGCCGACCGGGCGTGGAGGACCCCTCCGATCTATTCAACTTAAAGAAATATATCCAAAGTTCGATTCCGATTGAGATATGGCCGCAGTTCATGTTACGCTGGTCAGGGCCACTCAAGACAATGTCAAGAGAGAGTGGACCACTGACATATTGTCTATTTCCGCAGCTGTAAATATAGGAGTTAAAATGTTAGTTAGTATATATCAATTTGTTTCTGTTGCCTGTCTGTATGAGGAAAAGTATTTTCTTATTTTTTTCATAGATTGGTTGTAAATAACAAGTTTGCTGAAGTTACATAAAGTATTTTTATTGGGCACTATCCTTGAGATCGAATAAGAAATGTTATGTTTTCTCGGACAATTATTATAAAGCTTTCGTATTAATTCACGACAATTGAATTAATGAAACTACTTCTATGATTACGAATAGTTCAGCGCTAACAGATAACTAACGGCCATTACCCTGAACGTTATACTGCGCCTCTGAGAAATCAGAATATCATAATAATTCGAAGCACGTTCGCAAATTTAATAGGTTCATTTGGAATCGCGTTAATTCGACTCCGGCTCCTGCGACGCGTGATCGAAAACCCTGCGATCCTCTCGATTAGAGTCGCGCGACGAAATTACATTAAAATCTTCATTCACACGTCAAATCATACCGTTTTATATTTAGCGGAGTGAAAACATTGACAGAGCCGCTTGAGCCAAGAGCATTTCGAGGTAATAAGTGTTCTTTTTAATGATTTCTTATCTCATCAAAACCGTATTCAATAGAAATGAGGGTTTATTAAACAGAAATATTTTTAACAAAAAAGGCATCATCGCAAGCAGTCTCAAAACATCTCAACAAAAAAACTATTCATAAAATATGCGACAAAAAATGTTAATATTGTCCAACATAGAGATGAAAAAATATCTTTTGAAAAGGCCACGATTATAGGCAAATGAAAAGCAAACCGCTTCAGCGTAATGTAAACTCTATTATTATGAGGATAAAGGGGGATATTCCTTTGACAATGGGAAAAACTTGTTTACATTAGTCGGAGTGCATCTGATGGATCCAGAACAGGCGCAATCATGTCTAAGATGAAAAGCGAAGCCCCGCAGTCGGATCTACGACTAAGAGCATTGTAGTGCATCTCGCGGTTTAATTCGATCTTTGATTTTAATCGGCTTAAAAGCTGACTATTTTATTACGTAGCACTGCACTAGTAGTAAATTATAACTTTGGAACTCGATCGTAAAAGTTTTGATCTCAAATACATCTAGTCCTTATCGGCTACGTCGGTTATAAATATTGGGTAGATAAAGTTTGGGCATTTTATGTTTGTAAATAAATGAATTTCTGTGATAGTTAAAAATCGCATAACTCACTGTTTCACAACTTGGTCCTTCGAACAAATAATCTTACAATGAACAATTAATCTTAATTTTAATGATTAAACCAAGTCTGCACACCGTCATTTGTGGCTGCCGAATCTACTTCACAACCAGTACAGTCATGAATCTATTCCAGATACTCGTAACAGCCCTTACGACTACGACGTATGAGATACCATAACTTGTTCCGATGGTTGCAAACCACATCGTTTGTCTTTAAATCCATCGCCGGCTCCACTCCCGACCCGACCCGCCGCTGATTGTATAACCAATCGATGAATATTAAACAATGGATATTTTCGATAGTTTATGTTCTGAAGGGTAGTTTGAGTTAGGTCACGTTAAACTTGTTTGAAGACACGTGATGGGAACTATGTGTTTGATGAGATGCTCGTAACGTGAATGATTGCTTTCAAATGAAGCTTAACGTTGTTGTAACAAGGTTAAAGTTTGATTTGCTTTCTAGGTGATTCGCACGTTTCATGTTTTGGGTAATGAAATTAATATTAATTGATGGTAGTTTTCATTAGAGGTTTTGGTGATTTAATGTTTAATAATTTAGAATTGATTTCACTGATTTGTAGAATTTAAAATTTCAGTTTTGTAATATCACATTTTTAGAAATAAGTTAATTAATTACAGTAACCAGTCTTCCTCGAAACAGCAATTTTTTTTGTTATAAACCTTAAACACTTTAAGTATACGATTCAAAATATTTGTACTCAGTATTTATACGACATCCTTTCACGTCCAAACTTCAAAGCTGGGCTTACCGTAGGCTTACCACCCGAAAGATACGACAACACAGAGTTACACAAACTCCGCGCAGTATTAACTAACATAATACTTAAGCATTTGCTCAAATCACTTTTCAGGGCACACAGAAACCTAGAGTAAAATCCACCAATAACAATAATCCAATACTGTCCAATCAGAACTCTCCACCGAACCGAGAAATTACTCCTTTTCACACAAATATGGATATTTACAAAACAAACCGTTATGCATTCGGTTCCAGCGCTCATATTTTCTGATAGTAACCGAGTTGAAGTATTCGCTTTGATATAAAGGTCATGGATTCAATCCCGACGGCTACGTGACCTCCATGATTGATTGAATCCAGACCTTAATGAATAGGAGTCAGATTCCGCCAATGACAACACAGACGTTCGAATCTAATTCAAATCTTATTCGATTAACACCTAAGTATACTCGTATTTATAATTCGAAAGGAATTGGTATTTGTAGTATAGTAATCCTGGACGGGAGATTATCTGTTAGTTCGCGGGCACTGATTACTGAATCGCTGGAGGACAGGGTTGGGGTGTGGGGGAGGGGACGTCCTACAAACACGGATTGAGATGACTGGGCCCAGCGCCCGCGGCCGCGCCACACAAACTACGAGAGGTGGCGATACTGCTACATGTATCGTTTGAACTTCTATGAGCTTATCCTCACATAGAGACTGGCGGAGTATTCTGTATTTCACTGCTTGGAGGCGCAACTGTATACATTCACACTTTCTATTCATTGGTAGGTAGTTTGTGCTGCACAGTATTTGAAAGCGATCAATCTTTTTAAGCATTCAGTATATTTGATGTGAGAGTGCCCCGTCATGGTGTTTTCACAAAATAAATTCACCCAGAATTCCAATGAGCTACGAAAACAGACGTGTAGTTACATATATACGTGATTAACTATTTTTCTCAGCAAATCTCCGTTGGAATTAGTTAGGCACCTTTCGAAACTCATACAGCATGGATTTATGAGTGCGTGCGCTTGTTTAAAGGCTGATACATATGACCAAGTGGCAGTGCCGCCGCGTGGAAAGCTACAGCGCACCTTCCACGACACAGGAAGCGGTGTAAACGCACCACACTTTTGTACACAGCGCCCTTCCGTGTGTATTTATTTGGTGCCGCCATCGCCTGTACATTGAACCCCTGTCGGCTCGTGCTCGAGACGAGTAGTCAGTGTTTATGTCGGGTCACGCGCCGCGACCGCCGGCTTACTTGTTACCTACCATCGACGGAAATTATTACATTTTTTATACCAATCCCCTAATATTTGCGGTCCAATAGCCCGGGGGAAAACTGCGTGCTTAATGCTTATCGATTCCACGGAAGGTGGTTAAATTTTCCGTGTTAATATTTGGCCCGTGAGGTCTTATTTTTAATGAGACTTTTTGGTGTGTTTTATTGAAGTGGCGAGGTGTTACTACGAATATATAAGGAGATGTCACGACCCAGAGATAGTTACGGTGAATAGCGATTATTTGAAAATAGAACACAACATTATTAAAAATTATTATTTGTTCAAACGGGAATGTACGTACGACGGAGGCGGGCAGTGCGGGGCGAGACGCTGTCGCAAGCGCTTCACCCACCTCCTGATGATGGTCACTGGACGTGACCGAAACGTGTTGAGGGACACTCAACAGTAACCTCCGACGTACGTACATAAGTTCCCGTTTGAACAAATAATAATGACATCAACATTTCAATTAATAGTAACATTATTAAAAATAACAAATGTTCTACGTTGTTTTATTTTAAAAATTTAATTCACAGCGCCATGGCAACATTGTAAGAAAACAGAACTTTAATTATACATTTTACAGAAAAATAAATATTTAAAAGTAGAAAACTATCGCAGCGCTCCTCATTAAACTATGTTTTAATGTTTTTTTTATGTTCCGAGAAAGAATGAAGAGTAAAAAGCGATACCAATTTTCCTTTACTTAATATTTTCCGAGCGATAAATATTTAAGTCTTTTTAATTGAGATCGTCGTTGAAAGCTATCGCTACCTTGAAATTGGAATATTTAATAATTTGTGTAGCAGCTACGATCTAAGTGCTTTTAAAAATAAATTAAAAATATGAACTCGAAATGTTTTATTTTATGAGTTCCATTTCCTGTATTTCCGCATTCTGCTTGCTCGGTCTCACTACGTATTATTAAACCTAATTTGAAGATAATGTAAGAAAATATCGTTTGCTTAATGGCTTAAGTTAGGTAAGTAATGTTTTTCAAGTAAAAACAAATTACGCCATAGCTTTTTTCTATAGCAGCGAACAACGTTTAAGGACGGTTTTTTACTGATTTATGTTTTATTTGTAAAGTGTGACTCGGTAGGGACATTATAAAGGGAACTGAGCACCACGGAAGGGATTTTAAAGCTTTACCGGAGCTTCGGAGAACATTTTTTATATGCTTTTTGAACAAGAAACGCCGTACATACATAATACGTATACAATATGCATGAATACCTTACAATGAACAATTTCCTCCCTATAGAGATGAAGGAAATCAGTTCTTACACCCAGGTAACGGTTCACACGTGATTTAAACCACTTTATGAACCCTGCCATTGCCCAATATACCCGAAATATATCACTTTACATTATTATTTACGGAACGTTAACCCCCAACTACCCGGCCACACAACACCACTATCCGGACTCCGGATGTCTTTGTCGCCCGCCAATAATCCGCTCCTATATTTATCATCATTACCTAAGCTTTCTGAAAGATATGCATACCGAAATCTATAGGGACAAATTCATCCCGAACCCTCGTCATAGGTTGGATACGGTTGGCACAGTGCAAGGACTCTCAGTAAATCAATTCCGAATTGTGGTTACAATTTATTATTAATTAACGATCCTTCGATTGCATGATGATGAATTTTGAGCTTTTGTTCGCTCGCGCCGGATGTGACTGTTGATTGAATTTTGTTCATCATTTATTTATTTGTTCCATTTAGTGGTATTGTCGAAAATTATAGTCAGGTATAAACAAGCGATTATTGAAAAATAGCATATGCTTGACTTTTATAAACTATCAAAGTGCAACAGAAAAACTGATTTCGTGTTATTGTAAAAAAACTTCGTTTATGAAAACCATAATGACGAGGAAGTTTATATGATTTCCATACCGATACCATGGTAACAGGTACATCAAGTAGGTAACTACAAGTAACTATAAATACTATAAGTAAAGACTTAAAAGCTAATCCATGGCATAGATAAAATTAAATACATATTTGCCCACCCTTCTAGGCAATAGGTATACTCGTATCCCCTAGTGACGTACAGATGATTAAATAACATGGACTCACACACATGCATACACACACATATAGCATGGCATGTAATTGTCAGTCAGTCGCTGATTGGTCATTAATTACAGTGATTACGTGGCCCTTTGACGTAATTATTAACTGACTATATGGATATTAACATTAACTTAATGTACTAGTTTGATTCCATATTAATTTGATAATATAAAGGTATTAAGCACTAAGTTAAAATACATACGCAAATGTTTTAAAAGTGTCGATGGAAATACTAGCTAGAACTTTATGGTTTACGAAAATGGTTAAATCCAATAATATTTTGCATAATTTTTTTTTTCCACAAAACCCTGTGATTTCTTTATATATCACATAACAAAATTGAATCAGTACGTATTGCAACTTCCTAGTAATATTATAAATGCGAATGTTTGTAATGGATATATGTATGTTTGTTACTCTTTCATCCAAACTACTCAACGGATTTAATATGAAACTTGACAGTAATATAGGTTATATATCAGGATAAGACATGGGATACATTTTATCCTGAAATTGCGGGGACCGGGACAACACGGGTACGCGGGCGTGGTGATTTAAAATAGGACTTGAAAGCTCCAATATAACCTCAAGGTTCACAATTAGACAAGTCAAAGAATGGATTCTAAGGTTTGAGCAAAACTTCTCATTGAAATTACGCTTACGGATACATTTCGCTAAAACTAAATTATAAAATTAAGACTAAAAAAAATTGTGATACAAATAGATAAAATCTAGTTGCCTCGGCAGCAATTCATGAATAGTTTGTCAAAGTGATTGGTAGTAGGGCCGCAATCGATACTAGCCGCAGACACGGGTCGGATTCCGTGGATTTAGCCGGCCCGGATTAAATCCGACAATCCCACCAACTATTTCGGACAAAGCGTTTCTGATCGGATATTTGGCAAATATTTTTCGTGTCGCGGTGTTCATGCGTTTCCAATACTATTTAGATACTGTCCTTATGTGAGTATCGCATGTGAGTATCACTGCCCTTATGTAAGTATCACATGGGTAAGTATATTTATATGAGAGTTTTTGTTTGGCTTGTGCGTCGAACGATTACAAGGCACGGGTGGTGATCCTGAACCTCCTCACTGTATTAATATCATCAGTGAGATAACAGGTCAAGCATTACGGGCTAATACTTTTTCCCTGTAGGCGGTTTCAAAACTCCCGATACTAGTTGGCCACTCCCCTACTCGAAATGAATGAATACCATGACTGTACATGATGAAAATATGAAAGTTTCCAGCGTAAGTATGTTATTTTTATAGACTGTGGTTAAATAAAATAATGAAGTATAATTTTAAAGTACTTGCTACTGTAATCAATGTTTAATCACGAGTAACTCAGTGAAACGAATCATTCAAGTCTATACATTATTAATACTGAAAATTCCATGAACTCAATGAATTCAAACTTCAGTCTGAGTCAATCTAAACGAATAACCATTAAAGTATTAACATAATTATAAGCCGGACTCTCAACTATAAGGGTACGTTTCCAGGGTAGCGGAGCGGTGCGGAGCCTGGTTCACCAATCACAGCGCAGTGAGATCAAACACGCATTGACAGTGGCCATTTTTTTTCTTTATGCTTTGTGATTGGTCACTCGAGCTTCGCACAGCTCCGCGCCACTTCAACAAAAACGGTCTGAAATAATCGAAGTATATTAAATCAATACAATATCTTATATTTACGCATGTTTTCCTTTTAGCTACTTAAGGTGTAGTGATGGGCTTATTCCAGTTAAGATAAATTAATTAATGAAATCCGTAAATAAAATTGGACTGTATTTAAACTTACGGAAGCACGATTCAAACTTTAAAAATTGAATACTAAATTTTATTTTCTTTTACCGGCTTCAAAAGTGATGTCCTCAGCTAGATCTCGACGATCTAATAAACCGGATGCTAAGATTAATTGGATATTCGCACGATTCCATATTTAAAACAATCGGATCGACTTATTGCAATTCTTTAATTAAATTATTAGCTATTCATTACTGTTTCTATTACCCAGTCGATATAACACTGTTGCGTTCAGCATACACTATTCATTCAATATGTTTTATTCAAGGACTCTTGTACTCCCGGCGATACCATTTCAAAGTATTGCGGTTGTTTATCTTACTATATGTTTAATTAAAACTCAAACAGTGTGACGCATGAACAAGCCATAGATTCAGTTACAAAGTGAGACGCGATACAGTAAATAATTCACAAACGGTTCGTGTTTAGTGATGGGATTACCTGCCTTTCTAACTGATGCTCAGAATTCAACATAAAAAAAATTTACTGGAAATAAATTACTTATTTAATTAAATATTTGATTGTCTATATGTAATGGGATTCATTTGCAATGCTTTTGATTTATTTTGTGATTTTCAAACCACAATTTATGATTAATCATAAAAACAAGACAACAAACAATCTCGTTGCCAACAGTTTGTAGTTTCAACAGATCTCATAACAAACAACTCAATCAAAAAGTCTTGTTTCAATTATGCAAAATTTCAAAGAGCAAGTTCGGTCTCGCAAGTTTCCCATCACTAGTTAATAAATACAGTGAAACGCGGAATTATTCGGTATCGTCACCGGGTAATGAAGTCAGTTGGATTAACCCTTGCTGTGTTGTTCTCGTAAGGAATTCGTGTATTGAGTTCCAAGCTTAAGATTCGGAATTTGCACTTTAGGCTTTGTACTCCATTACCGAAGGAGCGCGGCCTCGGGTTGAATATTAAATTTACGTAAGTGACACGTTAGTTGTGCGTGAGTGTGTGCGCACCGATTGACGTTTGTTTTGAAATTGGAATATATTTGAATTCAGAATGGGAATTACGGTTTTGATTAATATGACAAGTGAAGACATGTGGGGAGGGATTCACATCACTATCGTATTTTTTAATTTATTTATTAGAATGGCTAATGAATAGAAAGGACTTACTAATATACTAAACAACGTTAGATTCAAAACATTTCCCCTCGATTATCGTTTGAGAACCATTGAACGGGGCACTTGTTCCGTATTGTATAATTGAAGTAGGATGAATAGTTTGTATCGAAGTGGCCGCAGAACTAGCGGTACTATATTAATAATGGTAATTAAATAATTTATCATATCTCCGAAAAGCGGTCGCCATCAATAAACGTCTGCGCGGATTAATTAACGACTCAGGTGCGGGAATGTGAGAACTTGGAAATAAATTAAATTTGTGTAAATTTGAGAAGATTTCAAGTTGTATTTCGATATAAATGGCGTGAACTATAGGACCAGTGATATTATTCAAGCATCGGTTAAGTGTTGTTTAGATTGGACGAGTGACTTACAAGGTGCGATTGGGCCATTGCATTATGGTGCTTCTCCATTAAAGTGAAGCGGAGCTGTGAGGAGCTCAACTGACCAATCACAAAGTTATACGAAAAGATTTTGACAATGTCAATGTGTTGTTTGACAATCGCAATGCACTGGGATTGTCAAACCGAGCTCCGCATCTTTCCTATAAAAACGCAAGCTTTGCAAGCTTCTCATGTAAAATTACTCGCTCACTAGCGTTCTACGGAACTTGTCGCACGTTTTTGGTAAACTTGCACAATTTAAACAACGCCTTATTTTGAGCAAGTATTTAGTTTGTCTCAAAAAATTAAGTTATAACAATGTTTCAGCATCACAATATTATGAATTTAAATTAAAGTTTTCAATTAAATCCGTAACGAAGGCTTCCAATCCAAGCAAACAATATGGAGGAGGTATTAAAATAGCCGAGATGTTAAGTCAACAAGTTGGATAGGAACATTTAGCTTACATTTTGTAATGAAATCGGTAGGTTTTATTCCTGTTTTGTGAAATGTGTGTTTTACAGATTCTAGATGGCTTTCAACATGTAAAATAAGTAATTATAAATGTAAATATTGAGATGAGACTTAATCGTTAGGTTAGCAAAACGTACGAGATATTATAATTTTGGAGCGCTCGTGGCGTAATTTGACTGTGTGATGTTATCTCATACCGATTGTACAGCAACGCGCTGCTTGGGCCACTTGGGTGGGTGGTTGATAGTGGCATTTCTATCGGAACTCTGCTGTGCTGCGGAGGACAAGTGAAGTTGTCGGACCCGGTTATAGCAATCGTCAGACCTTGGAGGCCTTGATGCGGGCTAAAAAACTCGATACCAGGGTTGGCCACTGACCTACTCCAAATAACTTACAGCGTTTAATGGCTTTGCTTGGCTACCACTTGCTACACTTGCCACTTGGCTACTACATATGATTAGCTACTAATGAATGCTTTAAGAATATGATTGACCGTGTTCACGTGCTAAATAGCGATGACTGTCGCTTGTTCTATCTGTTACTGATTGAATAACGCTACGCCAGACGCACCGCTTAACGCCCCGCCCTGTCTCTATACGAGGTCTAATGTTTTTAGGTATATACAATTCAAATAATGTAACATTTCAAGCTCTGTATTGTTTAATTTGCAACATAATTTGTTTTGCTAATTAGCGACAAGTAATTTAACAAAAATAGGTAGGTACATTTCACCGTGAAAACTAACAAATTATTTTCATCACATACATAAAATATTCGTTGCAATGGTAAGGTGACTCTGTCACAGTTTTCAGCGCTCGAGCCTTTTGTAGACATTATTAAAGAGAATACATAATATGTTTTTAACTGAAAATGGAAAACCGCTTGTATAGTTGTGTGCTCATGGTCTAATTTCAACTGTTTCACGATTTGGTTGCACAAAGAAACGTTGAATTATATTGTAGTTGGCACAAACTAAGGTACTGCATTCTAATTACTTTGCGCGAATTTCTCGTCGGCACTCGTTGATGCAGCTCTTGTTGATTTACTACATGTGAGGCGTGGGGGCGGGCGTGTTCATGAGCGGAGCGGGTAACGAAATTAGCTTTTTATTTTCGGTACTCCACTTGCGCGGCTGAGAGATGAATATGATAGTATCTTGCAGCAATTAAATCTTTATATAAAAATAAATATTAAATAGTGTTAGTATTAATTAACTAGTCCCAAATTGATCGATCACCGAGTTTAGCGTTGTTTGATCATACTTATTTATTATTATCAAAACACATTTGAGTATTGGTGAAATTGACAAAAACGACGATGAAGGGAATAATAAGAAAAATAAAATCAAACATTTTGAAAACGTAATTTGTTTACATAACAAATCGCTCTCGCTCTTCACCCTAAATCACAGTCTAAACATTTAATTTAAATATACTTGAATTTCACAGTACAAAACGTATGCGAGACATGACGCCCAACTATTTACAAAGGATACACAAATAAATCAAAGGTTATTGTTTATTTTACACTGCTAATTGTGTTGAATGTGTGTTTTAATAAATATGGAATATGTTACTTAGTTATTATACGCGGGCTGTGCTGAATACTGACGTTCTTACGTTTATTAACACTCGTTCTGAACAGTTGTTTGATACAGTAAGTTAAAGTATCTATTATATATATTATATATATAGATATATATATATATATATATAGTGTGGATCTTGGTTTTAACTGTTACATGATTTTACATGATTGCTTTGTCTTATATCTCAACTGAGGGCTAGGTGAGGTTGTTTCAGTTTAAACGTGTCATGTTGGCCTGCTGTAACAATTTCAAAACGGTGCGCGCTTTCTCCGATGTGGTGTACGGAACCGTGTACTTATTTAAAAACGTGATAAGATGTTTGAAATTAAAGATACCTTTGTGTGTTTGTCTATGGACTTTATAATTATCACTACCGTGCTTCGGAGGGTTCGTTAAGCAGTCGGTCTCGGTTGTTTCAATCATCAGACCATGTCGGAGGCCTTTAGGTGGTTTAAAGACACCGACACCAGGGTTGATCACTAACCTACTCGATATTAATGAATCTATACTAATATTATAAAGCTGAAGAGTTTGTTTTGTTTGTTTGTTTGTTTGTTTGTTTGTTTGTTTGTTTGTTTAAACGCGCTAATCTCAGAAACTACTGAACCGATTTGAAAAATTATTTTTGTAATGGATAGCCATATTCAACGGGAAGGTTATAGGCTACTTTTCATTCCGAAATTCCCACGGGAACGGGAACAACGCGGGTAATACCGCGGGGCGCTGCTAGTGAATAATAATCGCTGAATTTACCTATATCATAAAAACTTATCACTTAACCAACTTTGATAATGTGATGACAGAACTGATTCCACCGCTGCAGTCCCGCACAGTCGGCAAGTCAAACTAATAGAACTAACTGGAAGCGAGGCATCAGCCAGCGCCCGTGTTTGGACTAGCCGGCCCTGTGTACACTAGCTAGCCACCAAACTTAGCGCGGTAATCTTTTGGTACTCACCACTTAAGATTATTGGACCTTTACTTAGTGTTAATTAATCGACATTTATGTCAGATACTCTTAGGTAAATAAGAGGTTAGTTATTTTGTTCATATAATGACGTGAAGTCAAAAGTTTTACTGGACTTCTTTTGTATAATTTTGACATTTCTCTGCGAACAAAATTAGATGTTTCTAATTATGTACCCCATATAAAGACCAAGGATAACAGTTTTAATAACTTAGTTAGACTGTTTATTAGGTAGTCTATTATATGGTACTATAAAAATCGATAAATTCACTGAAGAGGTTCACTGAAGGACAACATTTTGTAAGCATAAAAGTGTCAGTATTAGAACTTCGGTAGTTTTTCAAGCTAGCTAAAGAGACGTGTTTATATGTTGTTCCCGCGACCTGTCTAAAAGAATAGTGACAGTTCAAGTGAACTAACAAGTTTTCCTCCACACGCGCGTCGGGCGGCGTCCTAATTTAATATTTATATTTCTTAGAAGTGGCGTCTCCATTAAATTGTATTATAATAAAATTCCTGAGAATACAAACAGACGCGGCCTCAGGCTAGAGACCTACTTAATTACATCGAATCTGAAAGTCAAAAGGAGAAAAAGAAAAGGTAATATTCAAGTATTATTACCAAACTTGAACAGTTTGGTTCGTGGAATGGCCGCCATGCTGGTTTTTATATTTTTCGTGGACGACTGTTCAACTCATATGGCATTATAAACATGTTATTGTCATATGTGGGAATTAGTAGAGCAATCATTTGGGGAGGATTTGGTTTGTTTTTTTTTGGTACGAGCTGTATTCCCTGTTAAAAGTAAAGTTACGATATTTATATATCGTTCCACTACAGTGGAAGATTTGACAGATGATTCGCTTTCAATTCGGCTACAATTTGATAAGATGGGAAGATGGCTTTAAATGTAATATTTGCATCATAATTATCTCCCCTCACATCCCCGTATAATAATATTACCGTACATAACCCAATAGTATAATAATTACACGTAAGGTAGGTAGACGGATAAAAATAACTGCAAATCTAACAAGATTCGTTCCAACCGATTCCATATAAATTGATTATCTCGGCATAGCTCAGTTCAGTTATAACACCAATTTACACCCAAACGGTGACTCCTCACTATACAGAATATGATTAATTCAACAGACTGGATACGACGTTATTAAGGTTGTTCTCGATCTCACCAGAATAACCTGAATCGTGTTTTTGCAAAGTTTATTAACGAGATAAATTATATGAATGATACTCGTAAGAAATGGTGCTTGCGTAACGGGGTGTAGTGTTGCTTTTCAGTTTATAGATGATTTAATTTATTTTCTTCTTACTTAGTGGAATTTTGGATTAAAATAAATGCAATTTATAAAGATAGGAGCTTTGCTTTGAGAGTCGTGGTATTATTAGTTTCTTTCTAGAAGAAAATATATTTTTATCAAGAACTTTTTCAATGGTTCCCTAATGATCAATTCATATGTATCTATACATCCATATACTAGCAGCGGTTTGCGATTTTATGTGCGTTGGGCCCGTTCCCGTGGGAATTTCGTGATAAAAAATATAGCCTATAACCTTCCCGTTTAATGTGGCTATCTATGACAAAAAGAAATATCCAAATCGGTATGGCAATTGTCGAGATTAGCTCGAACATACCTTACAAATTTTACCTGTTTAAAATATTAAGTAACATTTATACGAGTATATACTGTGCATGGATACAAAAATGCACATAGCGAACATGAAGTTCATAGAAATGACGCTCGCTACCCGACCTGGTTATTTTAGTAATACATAATATATCAGTACGCGTACGTACGAGGAACAAACGATGACAACAAAAGGTCCCTAAAGGAAAAACAGTAATAATTTCACCAAACTTTTTATCAGGGAGCGATAGTTTTGTCAGTAGCTATCTATTTCAGAGGGTTACGGATGTGCACGCGACTATCAGAGGACCGAGTCAGTGTGCATTTTGTATTTGTGTGATTAATATGAAATATACATATTTCGGGATATGTACTCTTTAGGGTGCATATCGTTGATTAAATTGGGTATTTGATGATACAATCAGTTTCAGTTTTCCTTCACTAGATGACTATTTCCTCATGGCATAGGTAAAACGGGACTGGATGGTAGTTTTTTTCGACCGATATGCAATCTTTCTGTAGTAAGATTATGATATAGGTACCGAAGTATTCTTCAACATAGAGGTACATGGCAATCCGTGTATTATTGTTTTCTAATTTTAGGTTTTGTTGAAAGGTCTTTTTTAAACATAAGGTACTTTTTAAAATCCAGAAGTTTCTGTTGAAAAACTTATGGCGTTATCGTCTAAAAAACTAAGATAAACAAAAAACGAATCCGTTATCTACAGCGCGTCGTTTCTCATCCGCACTGGGTCCTATAAACTGACTTATTGTATTGCCAACTCTCCTCACGGAGCGCAGCCTTCAACCCCATATTGGACCCCTGCCGGTGGAATCAATTCTTCATTGTATAAGGTATCGCTAAGATTGAGTCGGTTTGCAAGCTACGAGCGAGTTTAGGATACAACAAGTGGGCGAGAAATTCAAGATTATGACTCTCGCGTTGATGTTTGAAGCTTGTAAAGAAGCTCAATTTCATAGACGCTTAGGTCATCTATCTCAGTAATATAATAAAGCTGAAGAGTTCTATTTCTTGTTCGTGTGAAGGCGCTAGTCTCAGAGACTAAACCAATCCGATTTGAATAACTCTTTTTGTAAAGGATAGCTACATTCAACGGGAAGCTATATTTAATTTATGTATTTCGCCACGGCAACGGGCACAAGGCGGGTAAAACCGCGGGGTGCTGCTAGTTAATAGATATTTTCAACTTTACTCGTCTATTTAAAAAAATATGCAATTGAATAAAGTAGCGTTAGCTTCTGAGATAACATTTGTATCTTTCACCGCTTCCTAAATCCAGTTAATCACTGTAGAGGGTAACGGATTAGCTCTCCAAGATATACACTGTACAGAATTGAAGTCGATCAATAATTTACAGCAAATCTAGTGAGTGTATTCACTCCCTTAGAGAAAGTTCGATAGTCCGCGGCACTGTTTCACTTAACCTTTTCAGTGACGTAATTGTTTTAGGACAATTTCCTAAGATTGCATTGTTGTGAAGAGGAAAGTGGTATTTGCTGTCTCGAAAACGCTTGTTGTTCAACGTCTGTGTTAAGTGGAAAGTTTATATAACAGTGTTTTAATGTAGGCGGGATTGTTTCGTTATCAAGGGCCGCTGAGATGTCATTAAGTAGTAGATTTCATTCGCAGATTTGTTCGGTTTCTTTTGGGAGTTGTTCGATATTTGGAGAACAAAAGTGTTGTTACGCTGTTACATATATCAAGTGGAGGAGACACAATTCCTTCTTCGAAAACAGTTAACTTGGTGTACTTACACTTTATTGTAGATAAACTTAGTGAAGTAAGTGTCCAATTCTCACCGCTTTTAACCGTTTTAACCTAGATTTGTTGGTGTTTCTGTTACTTTTGTAACTATGATATCAACAGTTTTTGTGGGACTCAGAGTAGTCAATGGTCATCATTTAGAACGCTGTCAATTATCACCCTTTAAAGGTCAACGAGCAATAAATGACGACTTCTACTCTATCTTTCAAAGTTATAGTGCAGTTTATGTAAAGAATATGTTTTGTTAATTTTCATGTGTAATCGTATTGTGGTAACTCTTGCCAAATACAAAACGATATTTATTAATCCTAACTGTAAAGCAAAGTGCTGCTCGTTCACTATATAGATGGGTGCCCGATATAGTGGCATTTTTGAGATTTTTGAGGCATTTTTGAGCTTTCAAATCCTATTTTATATCTCTTTATGTCTCCTATATCTATGCTAATTTGAATGTTCACATTGTACAACATTAACCTTTGTTTCACAGGTGAGTCGCGGTCGCGCGTGTGGTCGCGGCGAGGCGGCGCGGGCGCAGCGGTGTCGCGCGGCATGCGGCGCCGCCCGCTGCTGCCGGTGCTGCTGCTGCTGGCGCTGTTGCGCGACCACGGCCTGCTCGCCGCCTCCTCAGGTGAGTGTAGTGCGGTGACAGCATGCTGGCGCGGGAAAAATTCCATGCCAGAAAAATAAGACTTTTTCGCTAAATGCCGTGGCAGAACAATTAGATTTTTACGGCTGCGCGCATCAAAAGGAAACTTATGAAACTATTATAAGACCAAAAATGCGTACCGTAAAAGCCTTCAAAACTGTTTCACCAATATACTGAATTGATTAAACCACAAATACTTGAATTAGATTATCGAGAATATAACTTCCCATAATAACTATAAAAACATTGAACATCAATATCGCAACGATATGCATAATTTAAATACTTACGAAGCTAAAAGACGACGAGTGAAATGCACACTCGTCGACATGGACTCTAACAAATCGCTTGAATACCCAAACAGATAAAGACCAAATTATCAACAGAAACCGAATAAAACATAATAAAATCAGTACTCTGCACAGCTAAATACAATACCGATCAATCTACACGCTTCAACTGTACATCTATACGAGAACATCAACGGCTTCTCAATGAACATAGATGCAGTCTACATTCATTCTCGTTCATTCTCATTTAGTTGTTTAGCTCAACTCGTTCTAGATTGATGATACAGTTTCAAGTTCGGAGAATTTGAGATAATGGCCGTTGATGTTAAGGTAACGTGTTGCAGTGTTCGAGATTTGAAATGGAGTTTAGTAATGGTCAAAGAGGTTAGCAACTAAGGTAATAAAAAGGTTTTAAGTGTACACTTTATTTGAAAAGACATGTTGGGAATATTTAACATACTCTTGATACTCATACATTTTTTTCAAAAATACAAATAGAAGAAGGATATTTGAAACTCATAAAATACTCTAGAAAGCACTTTCTAAACTAATAAAAATCCATCCAGACCATTCGTTTCAGTGCTACTATGCCACAAACAGACGCACAGACTCATCAAACTTATTAAACTTCTGATTCTGCGTGGGGGGTTAAATGCAAGGGAACACAGATCGTTCGAAAAAATAAAAGTAAGACGAAATCCTTATTGTTGTAACAAATCAAAATAGCCGTCGTACCTCGTGCAGGCGCGTCATAAATAAGGGTGCAAATTGCTGTTCCAGTGCGAGCGCGCCCTAATAAATCCCTTTCCCAGACATATTTTATATTTTACCTAACTTCGGACCGCACGACCTACTAAATTGATATTTACATTGTACCAATAAACGTATTTCAGAGCAACTGCTTATGCTAATGGAAAGAAAATATGCTTTTTAATTTAAATTAACTACTTTCGTAATGGGATTTAAGATTGGTAAGCAAAATTGAAGTATGCGAACTCATTTTCTGTTACATTGTTGACTTAACTAATTTAAGTTTCAACTAGAAGTATTCTAAGTAGATTAATACGTATTTTCTAAAAATCCGCATTATGAAAGAGGGCAGGTACCAGCGCTTCACATCGGAATAATTCAGCGCTGGTAGCGCGTACAATGTACAAAACCAGCACCGATAAAAGCCAAACTCCACTGATAGATTCCGACTCACTCAGCGCTTATCGGCGCCGTTAAGCGCTTGAGGGCGACGCAGACTAGCTTTAAGTAAGCGGGTAAAATACTACGGGTGCGATGATCGGTCATCAACCTCCCAAAGCTATAACTTAGTAACTCCAAACCTTTTGTCACCTTTAACTCGAGGTTCGTCCAACAGATAACTTTACTTATTCCCGGTATCAATGTACCTAAAACAATGGCCGAGTTTCGACTCAAAACGTAGATAATAATAGGTCTTTGTCTGTCGGCCGTCTTGCAGAACTCATTTACATACTTCAAGTTTTTCATTATCTTATAATTACCGCCTTGAAACATCTCGGAGAGTCTATTCAGACGGGATAGAGCCGAATAAAAGGATCCCCGGAATTACTTAAGGTTACTCATTGATTTGTAGTTAATGATCATC
Source organism: Cyclophora punctaria (assembly GCA_951394245.1). Classification (NCBI taxonomy): domain Eukaryota; kingdom Metazoa; phylum Arthropoda; class Insecta; order Lepidoptera; family Geometridae; genus Cyclophora; species Cyclophora punctaria. The sequence continues at coordinate 628,860 of OX596172.1, forward strand.
TTTTGAAGTGAACTTACATAAATAAAGGCACTATTAAAGTCGTAGAAAAAGACACAAAGTAAAGAATATTTGGAATCAACTAGGTATTTGAACTAGAGCGTCTTGTATGTAACAAAGGCCGGTATTTCATTGTTAATGTGTGGTGCACGTGGTAATGTGTCGACAAAACGATAAAAACTTTAAAACATTTGTGGGGTAATGAATGCGGTGCGTGCGCTCGGCCGCAAGACACCTCGGCTGGCCTGGCCTCCTGCCAGCCTCCGACTGCCCTCGCATGCCAAAATGGATTCCTTTTTCCCTGATAAAAAAATCAATGTGAAAACTTTTTAAATCTATGGCTTCGCAGTCAAAATTTATGCTTTTTTATTCCGGCGACTGAGAACATTCGAATTCAGAAATTAAAATTTTGCTTTTGATGTTACGTGCTGGTGCTGGACGAATAGGAAAATATTTTTTGTTGTTTTGCGACCCGAGTCACGAGTATAGACCACTCCTATCAAATGTTATAACTTTTTTTTCTTTTAGTACTGTGAAAGCGCACAAATTTAAACCATACCTAGAACAAGCTTTTTTTGAATAAAAACTATCCATATTTTACTATCAAAATTGTTTGACATGGAGGTCGGGGCACGTGTTGAAAAATAAGTGGAATTGATATTGGGTTTTACTCACAGAGCATAGAAGCACCGCCGTAGGAGCGCGCGGTGCTTCTATGCTATGTGGGTTTTACTCTTTTGTTGTGTTACTGCTCTATTACACCTTCATAACAACAAACAATATAACATAAGTACTACACAATATTTCATACATATATACGCCCTCAACCGGTATCGAATTTACGTAGCTATAACAATAAAATCTTTCAACAAGACGACAAGACAAAACAACAGGTAGAACGATACCGTGACAGAGCATCTGTTCGAGGCAATTTCAAATTATAGTATCGATCGCGTGTCGGGCTCCTATCCATTAATCAAGTGATAGGATGTAGCGAGCAATGTAGGGCGTCCATTACTTTATTGTCTGCCAGGTGCAATGCTCTCGAGACGACGTTACCTGGATACATGTATTATGGCAACATTCATCAATTGCTTTCAGAGATGCTCGATAAAAAAATGTAAGATCATAATTACAACGAGATTGGTTATTAAAGTAAGTAAGTTCGAGCTGTGGTTCGAGTAGGTCAGCGGCAAACCCAAGTGTTGGAGATTTTAGACCGCCTAAAGGTCTTTGACACGGTCTATCAATTGAAACAACTGGGGACGTTAATTTTACGTGCCATCCGAGGTATGGTAGCGCTCAGATAGAAATGCCACTATCGGCCCATATGAAAAACAAATGAACGTCCTTGCATGCAGAAAACTGTGCACCACCGTGGCACGTAGTAGAACAACTAAAAAAGCTTAACATTAAAAGATCACTACCGTGTGCTTGCTATGTAGTTGTTATGCTATATTACTCAGTATAATAATTTAAATAACTATGCCCGGATAAACTCCCACACGGCTAATTAGAACCAAACTAAGCTCTACATTTACTCATCTTATGAAGTAAACAATTATAAAAAATTCCGTATTTTGTTTTTAAATGTTTTTAAATGAGCTGTTTAATTATAAGAATCCTATTTTGGATACACGTGTTTCTTATTAAAATTATAAGTATTCAAAGAATAAATCAAAATACTCTTAATGTTTTTCAGTATAAAATGAAGACTTCCATGAATTTAGTTAATCCGTTTCTCGTGTTCACGTTTTTTAAGGAACAAAATTTAATATTCCCTTGAATATTCTATAATCAGAGAAATCACGATCATGATCGATCCGGTTTTGTTCGAATTTAGAACGATATCCTTCATACGGCACCCCTATTCGCGATCTAATGATGTTATCTCAAACATCAAATCCTCGAATGCTTGAAATCTATTGTTTGCGAGTCCTACAGTTCGTGAACTTTACAACTTGCCACCTTGCCACTTACTCGATCATCAGATCATTATTGATGTTTTTAAATACCAGTTTTAACACTAAACAGATCCAATTATACATTTATGATGTTATTCAATGCAGCCTCCAACGGCCTCTATTGAACGGACAAAAGGCTTACCAAATTCCCGGATTCAATTCAATAAATAAATTGATAGAAAAGTTACCGAAACTCGTTCAAAACCAGCGGGTAATCTATCTAAATACGTCACTAAATAAATCTGAGACAGTTGTTATCAGCGATGCAGGCCGTCGCACGTTTGTCAAACTTTTAACTATCTTCCCCAAGTTTTGTCGGGAACTTCTCAATTTGAACAATCCGCGGGGTCGACTACCACATATAGGTAATGTCTTTGTTAAACTATGATATACTTTAACTGCGTCAGTATTAAGTATAGTTTAGAGTGAAGAGGTTATTCCTATTTCGCATTGTTGTGGTCAGTTGGATGTACTAGTTTGGCTACGAGTAAACAAGGCTGCTAGAGTCCATGATATGTTGCATAGTATTTCATAACTCTTTTAAAAAATAAAATAACTTGGAGTTTAAAGATATTATGATTATATTATCCGTGACCTTAACAAAATGTTCTCAACTTGAAGTATCTACCGGAACAAAAGTCTTGTGAAAATGGTATCATGACCATGATTTTAACAAAAAAAATCTTGAATCATTCTGTCCTCTAACGTAACGTAAGCGTGATCTACAAAGTGTTCACACTAGCGCCATCTATTGGGCGCAGGTGGAACCACCGCATGGAATAACCAGTTCTGAATAATCAGCAAAACCGTGTCCGACAATCCCAATAACGTACGCTTCTATTAATTTCCATCACACCTATCGGAGCGAATACTATTAATTCGGTCAACAGTTCCAATACTCAAGCCAAGGAGATACATTGAACCGACCAGCGCTCGTTACATCGCAGACAAACATCGCTAGACCACAACAGACATGATCCAGAGCTGTCTGTGGTCAGATGGGCCAAGCAACCTTGATAGACAGCGGCATAACATCAATATTGGAATTATTATACAAATATGTACTCTGCAATACTGCTCAGGCAGAAAAGACAGCAGTTGGCCAATATTAGAAGATAAACATGGAATTGTAAATCAGCAGTATCGCCTAAGTTGGCCAATTGCATTTTCTGTACCCAGTTGCATTACACCCAGTAGGCTAATTTTCTGCCACGTTTTAGACTATATGATAATATGCACTTGTGTGTTTCACGCTTTAACTTGAATGTCAAAAATAATTTTCATTACAAAATTTCCAAGACAGTGGAAACCACGCGGGTAAAACCACGGACCAGTGCTGGTTTATTTAATTTTTAAAACCAGTCACCCGTTGGAGAAGCAAGTTTTGCCCGCAGTTACTGTCTCGTTCTTAAACTTTTTAACTCTAATTGGACATCACGTCGACAGAACAAGTTGAAGTAGTTTGACAAAGATTTATCTCCATTCCACTAAAAGTCCGGAGTAAACAAAGTGTCTCCTAAAGAAGGAGCCACCGGGATACATTTTAGTGCATCATAAATGCGAACTGTTTCGTAAAAATGGACGTATAATAGCCGAGATGTCCCGGACAGTGGCCACGATTTATGTGCTTTTAGGGATATTTTTTACGGTTTTCTTATACTTTACTAGCTTAGCTCAGATTTTTCATGTCTTTCAGGTTTTATTTTGATTTGAAAGGGCTATAATTTTTTATGTTTCAAATATAATATAATATTGATTAATCATAATGAAAAACAACCGTCACAATTATCATTGTTACCGAAAGCGAATATTACCGTTATAGGTTAAAAGCTCGGAAGTTTTAAACACCAAATTACAAGGAGCTGTTCCAAAAATCCCAAGCAATTAACTATAGATGGTCACTACACACACCCGACAATTACATTGAAAATGTCCGGGCCTGTCCCGAGCCCGTCGTTAACATTGTCACCCTACCGCTGTTACTGCGACTTGCGTTTACGTTAAATCGTAACGTAACGAGTTATGTTAGATCTTGTGTTATCCTCAATCATTTACTGTAACTTTTACGTTACGCAGTTATATGCGTTTTCAAACCATTGACTTTTATGGAAGAGGTTTAGGTAGTGCTTCTTGTGGTATTAAGTAGAGGTAGCATAGGCGAGTCAAAGAAAAAAGGATATTATAGTAAGTCAAAAATGTTATGCAAAAATATTAAGCGGGTTGCTTCAAACGGTTGGTTTTCATAAACGTCCGTTAAAAAGTTCACGATTATGTACGCTGTTAAATAAAATGCGTTGTTTCATTACTTAAGTGACAGTCTGTTAAAATTATTCGGTCTGTCAGTACAAAGCCACGATTTTACATTTTCTTATTCCTGTTGAGACTGACTTTTGTGTTAATGTTTACTGCTGCGTGAGTGCTGAAGCAACCTTCGTTTTTATCGAAATCCAACGTTTTTGTTGGAAAGTACCAGGGCATCAGAAGTTCTTATGAGGTTGTATAATTGTATATACCGTACTAATTGGCTCACTAACCCAGCGATGTTTCATCGCCGATCTACTGAAGCATTTCAGATAAGAACACAAGTCCAGGGTTAAATTATCAGAACATTTCCTCACTATATAGGTACATAAAGATAAATATTTCTTCTAAAACAATCAATATTTAATTAAATATCACTTGTCTCAACCACTCATTTCCTATCGTCAATCAACACAATTTATCAAACAAAGAAACTGTACAAAATAAACTCTACCAAGAATCTTGCCTCTCCACTCTTACAATAGAAAACGTTATATTTTAGTAGACAACACCGACCAGTCAGGTAGAGCTCTACGCGCTGAGACCTCACCACTGGCTCCCTTAAGAATGAAGTGTCAGATAACACTGGCAGATGTCAGAATTGAAGACAATGGGCACAAACATTAATAACTGTCTTTGTTTCCGCGGTAGTGGTACAAGTTACAAGTGTAGGAGTGTGCTTTCAATGAGGCAGACGGAACAAATAAAACAACTTTTTCTAATTATTAAAAGTAAAGGAATGTCTCTGCGCTTTCCGATGATATCAGCCCTCTATTTCTAGTTGCAATATTTTATTTGTATATGTAGTAGGTATGTACTTGTAGTTGTATTTACTTGGTTGCCTAAAATGCTATTTTGTCATTTCGTGGAATAATAAATAAAAGTTTCGTATGTTGATATATTATTTGAGTTTTTTCAAAATATCCTCTTACCAATATTTATTTTTTAAATATAATATTTGTTAGAACTATTCGCAACAAATTGTGGTATGCTTGTCGGTATCTCGTCCTATCATGTATCTTTCCCTCCGGGCGAAATCAAAACCTGTCGGTACAAAATATTTACTAGTTATTTCAATTTCAATCAACAAAAATACCTGGATATAAAAATGCACAAGAAAAAACTGAACAGCTTTGTCTATTATTGCTATTGTTGAAGTTCTAATTGAACAAAATACCGTCAAAAACTTGCAAGAATACATTGGAATGAAGTACTGTCGACGTCATAATATATTTGTACATACTTTATGGCATAAATACTCTAAAAATGTGTAAACTAATATATGACGTCGATAGTACATCACTAGTATAGGATTTTTCATCTCATGAGCACCCTTGAACAATGCTTATGTAGATAATTCGTACATACACATTGTCTTAGTGTGCATCATGACCAGCGTCAACATCTTGTCAAAATTGTCTTTGAAGTAGCGACAGCATGGTAGGTTTGAATAAACGGAAAGTAATCATTCGACGGTTACTCGCAGTGAAGTACGTCATATGAATATAAACAATGATCTTGCCAACGGTACTGATACCTACGCACACAAAGACTCGTATCTCTACTCATTACAACTACTACTATCGTTCTGGTGAGCTCGTGAAATAAACCAGGATAGCACTTGCATATGACTTAAACCGCAAATGTTAAACACCATACGATATCCACCAAACGGGCCGTTAAAGCCTAAAATATATAAACTTCTTTCCGACACAAATAAAAAATAATACATTACATGTGTATCCGAACAAATCGTCAGACATGAGATACGGAGTCAGTTCAGCTCTTATTGTGGGTAGAAATAATATTATTTTTTGTATAATATCACTTATATCCAAACTGATCCTGATTTATTTATTCATGTAAGCTTTCCTGGGACGATATGGCGTCAAGCGGGTAGAATTGCACCCTCAACGCCCTTCGTGGCGTGAGGAAGATATTTTTATAGTAGACCTATTACGGTAAAGACTTGTCTACAGGGAAATGTAAGCAAACGACGAGATGATCGTTTTTTGTTTTATGGGCTCTCTTGTAGTTTGTTATGGACACTTGAGGTAGATACGTAGGTACTGTGTTAGACTAAATTGGTCGTTGGTAGTATTGATAAGTTGCAAGTAACGGCTATAAAGCGTTTACCTATTGAGAATTTACGTATAAACCTACCCTAACTTAATCTTAAAACAGTGTTACATACAAGTGTTTCTCAGAATAAACATCATTTTTATCTCTAATCATCTTTAAATACTTCCATTGAATAAGAACGTCTATCTGTTTTGAGGTCGGTTAAAAAGTAAAAATACGACAAATAGCGCAACTTTAATAATAGAACAAAGAAGATTAAATCAAAAGCCGTGATTCTCTGAATTTATAAAGCTTATGTCTATAAATCTTTTAAAATCTGCAAAAAGAAAAGCTACTCTCTACTCACAATATACACCAACTTCAAAAAGGAAAGAAACAAGAAAGCAAGTATATTTTTCAAACAAAACGTCAAATTTTAAAGAAAAACAGTGCGAAGTTACTACAAACAAACATTCCCTTCGCACCTCTCGGTGCCCGGGGCGGTGACCGTAATTAACCTTAATTGTTTTTTTTAAAGTAAAAAAACACAAAAATCTAAATTAAAAACAAGAAAGGGAGAAAAAATATGCAACTCACGCACTTTATTCCGCCTCCTCACGAAAACATCGGTTCAACGGAAAACCATTTATGTTTTAATTAACGCGTTTGAATCTTTTCGCGCTTTACTCTTTTATAATCGTAGTAACTAGTATTTTAGTACGACGGAGTAGAGAAAAATAAACTTAAAAATACTAATGAAAAAGATACTAGAAAAAATCTCTTGATAATAATATTTTGGAAGACGTAGTTTGTAAACGTTTTAAGCTACTAAAGAATTTAGTGAAAAAGGACATCGAGCAAACCATTTCTTTAAAAACAATTCCTTAGAACATCCTCTCGGGTGGCGTTCCTTAGTAAACTGTAGTTGCTTTATTTTCATTTAACTTCCAGCCGACATTGCACACTAAACTTGGGAGAATTCCCACACCAAAGGCCTAAATAAATTAAGATAAAAGTTTAACAAAGGACATCCTAAATGCTCTGTGAACCCGACACTTCAGCGCCTCATTTGCGATGCTGAAAGTTCCACCTTGGAACCCGCATTCGTGACATAGGAATCCTAGGATTTATTCTAAGACCTAATATTTTTATTCTCGACGCAACACTCACGGGACTCATGCCCACTTTGAGCGGTATAAGCGCCTTGAAATTTTTATTTTCTTGAATGTCTTTCGTATTTAGAGTCTTTCGTATTTTCGTTTCCTTTGGTTTTTATTTATTGAATTGGTTTAGAAAATTCTAAGATGTCAACGTGAGTTCGTTTGACAAATAGTTTATTTTTGTGAATGTGTAGAGGTTGTTTAACACAGAACAATTTTGCAACAGTGGGAATTAAGTATGTAGGTATATCTACGCTCTTGCTATCGTTTAGATTTAACAAGTTAGCAAAGTCATTAGAACTGTAGAAAACTCTTACACCCGCACTGGAGACGTTCATTAATTCGTCACTTAACTAATTGAGAAAAAAATTCAAATATTACTTGTCAAAATCACTCATTAAATCTCTACAAAAAAAAAACACTTGACTTCTTTCAGTACGGGCGTTAACTCGCCAAATTACTCAATTAAAACGAAGTTAAGGCTTATAAAATTAAAATGTAAACTAATGCAGTTTACCTTACCATACAAAAAACAAACATTCAAACACACGTTGTACGTCAGAACTAACGTATAACTGTCCCTGCATTCTTACACTTTCCGCAAGAAACTCTTTTTATGAAGGAAGCAATCACTTAAAACGTGAAAGTGTTCGAATGGCTTCACAAAGGCGGCGGATATTCGTACCTGGAGAGGCCCTCGTCTCCGAAGGCCATAAGATAACCCCTTTTCATTAAGGGTGCTCATAGTTCAACACAGATATCGGTAAGTGCCACTTACGATATACTTTCTTTACTACATTGCGCCCTTTATAGAACACTTCCGCTTCTTCCGATGGCGCCATTTAATTTTTGCAATAATGTTAGTGATTTTATTTGAATATTTGTTTCAACCAAGAATTTGTTTTACATTTTATTAATACAATCTGAAGAGCAGATATTTCAATGATATTAAGCTATTCCGCGCGGTGGTTCCACCCGTGATCCAATAGATGGCGCTAGTGTGAAAATATTGTAGATCGCGCGCTTACGTTATTTTACATATTATGCCAGATTTTGTAGGGTTGCCACCCATGCATTTAGTTCAGCAGGAAAATATCTTCCTCTTAATAGAATTAGTATAGATTAGCTAGAATACATTGATTTCTATGAATAACTATATCGGACATATTCATAGGTTTTACGTAAATGGTTGACAATTCTAAAAACATATTTTTTTCGTATTTACATAAATATATTCATTAACATAATATGACTCTGAATTTTGAAGCAGTATAAATTTTTTAAGTTCAAACTAATATAGAATCAGAACGTAATTTATTGAATCCTATAAAACACTAAAACTAACCGCCACGCAACGAAAACAAATCCACAAAATGAGATAATTTACAAAATTGAATTGCATTGTGACCGGCGCCGGTGGCTATAATTATTATAGGGCATAGTTGTAATACCGCGGTGGCGGTATTAGGAAGGCAAAATTGCTACCTTTGCCATACAGTGCGTATATTGGCCCGACCGTAATATCGACGCCGTATTACGGCGCCAACATGGCCCGGGTAACCGAGGATTAGTGCATTTGTCGATAATTATTAGCTGTTTTTGAATTGATGGTTGGTTATCTATGAATAATTCTATGATAACATAGTATGATAGGTTATTATTCCGTCTCTTCGATCAACAATACACAACTAGACAGCGGGTCACGTACAAAATCAAAGCTATTGCTGTCCCCGTGGAATATGTACTCATACAGCTTCATTTGTTTACCACCGAACTGATAAAAGTTTTAAAACAGTTCTAAGTTCAACCTAATTACAACCATGACACCTAGCAATAAAGTAGCAAATCTAACTAAATAAAATAAGAGCTCACGTTTCAAGTGCGCTGTTATTCACCGAAAAGTATTTTTTGCGCCGACCCGATATTTAGTTGTGTATTATTGATCGAGAAAAGTGGAAAGAACTCCATCGACAAGAGCCCAGTGTGCTTAGTGGGAGTTTTCCAAATAACTTTACAGTCGCGTAAGCGAAATAACTCTGTGAGTCTGTTGTTTTTAAGTTGCCATGGTTATTTTTACGCGTTCACAGCGTCAACATTAAGGCCGACGCCGACGATGAACGAGAAACGAGTACAACTAGAAACTATGTATAAACGAGTTGGCGATCAACAGGAAGTCAGTGTGTAGTTTCGATAGTATTGTAGCTGGGCTATAAGCGAGTGTGCAAGTGCGACGAGCGATTACTCGCGCAACTCGCCTGCAGTTGCTCAATCCTGTGCAAACCTACTTCTATCTACTTTCATTGTCGCACTGTAAAGAAATGATAATTCGAGCTAGCATCGTTGAACGAGTATCGCTGAGCGAGTTTATTTTTGAAGCTCCTCGCTCAGCGACAAAACTAAGTAGTAAAACGAGTCGAAGCCGGCAGTGTGAACAGTCAGCGAGAAACTTTTAATATTTGCACCTCTTTCGTTTATACGGAATATGCATTTATTGTGCGTTTCTTGAGAAAGAAAATCGCCGAGAGTTACTCGTTTTCTCGCCGGCTGTGGGACCACTGCCTAACTCAGAAATATATGTAGCTAAAAAGCGCCCCTAGTGGTCACAATGCGAACTAAAATCTGCCATCGACTTAGTAAGCGCGTAAATGTACATTTCGCGAGTGTGAGTTGCAAGTTGACAGTTACGCTCACTGTGCGTAAAGTAAAGTTCTCACTTTGAATTTATTGGTGAGAGACGGGCGAACGGACGTAAAATGTAATTGTTTGTTTGTAACTATAGTGATTTATCAATACGTAGTATAAATCAAAGTCGCTTTCCGCTGTCTGTCTGTCTGTCTGTCTGTCCCTATGTTTGCTTAGATCTTTAAAACAACGCAACGGATTTTGACGCGGTTTTTTTAAATAGATAGAGTGATTTAAGAGGAAGGTTTATATGTGTAATGATTCCCGAAATTTCCACAGAAACGGGCACAACGCGGGTAAATAAACCTCGGGTGCTTCTAGTAGTGTTATAAACAAACGATGTCATGGTCAGCATATTATTTTTTCGCCTGGAAGATGTTTACGACCGCAAGAGCTCAAGATGATCTTTGTTATAATGTCCAGTGTTCGTTCTACTGTTCGAGTTTCTAGTGATCCTCTGACGGAATTGACGGAAAACGAATTTTTAAAAAGATATCGCTTTACCAAAAAATCATATATACGGTTGAATTGAGAAACCTCCTCCTTCTTTAAAGTCGGTTAAAAATGTCTTATGTAAGGAGCTATGGCAACCTACAAACAACTAACAATGTCAGTCAAGTGCGCGATGTCGATGTCATGGAATTAGTATGTACTACGTACAACTAGAAGGTTATTTTTTTAGACATCGACCATGGAATTAGTATGTACTACATACAACTAGTACATACTTATTCCATGGTTGATGTCTAATAAAATAACCCGCATAAATGTTATATGTACTTTATACCTTATGAAAACACAGTCGATATGGTATATTCAATTTTGCCGGTTTATTGTTTGGACGCCACAGAGCTACCAACTTAGAAATAAAAATACTCACGGTTTACGGTGAAAAAACGTAATAAATGTGAATACTCAAAGAAACTCGCACTCACAGTTATTCGATGCTCACTACGTACAGAGTTTAGAATGGGTTCCCAACCTTTTTTAGACCGGAGACCACTTTTTAATTATTATTGTTGTCATCAAGGACCTCCAGTCAATTTTTTTTCATTAATTAGCGGTTTAATTTATTTGTATTTCACATGGAGCGTGCGCGAGTCCGACTTGAGCATGAATTATTATTATCTTGGACCTCAAAGAAAATGTATTTTCGACTTCATTCAATCAAACATTTGAGCGAGCGCGGAACGCGATCGAAGTTTTGTCACATTTTGTCTTCCGCGGACCATCAGTGGTTCACGGACCACCAGTGGTTCACGGACCACTGGTTGGGAACCCATTTAAACGCAAACGTGAAGTTAAAGTAAAATAATTGGAAAACTCGCACTAAGCACACAGCTCTTAAGTTTAAAGAGAGATTATTGATCGAAGTTTTGTCAAATGGTTTATAATGAAGAAACTACAACAGTCACCCTGTATACTTAGTGTTGTAAAGCCTATGAGTTTGTTTTTTTGTTGTTATGTTTAAACGCGCTTATCTCTTTCAAATCCGTAGAGTTTTACAAATAGTATATTTCATAGCCACATTCAAGAGAGGGTCTATATGCAAAAGTTTATCCCGAATTCCCACTGGGTACGAAACAAAAGGAAAAACCACGGGCGTTGCTAGTCAATAAATTAATAATAAGTTTAGGATGTAGACAACAAATACAGGTGCGTTATTAAAAATACTGGAATCAAACACTTTATCCTCTCTACAAAGGTTAGATTAAAACCCGTGTCGGAGTGTATTAAGAAAGCGCAAAACAAAACTTATTTAGATGACTGAACTAAGACCAACTAAATCCAATTAAAACAACATAATTCCCTTCTTCTTCTGCTTGAGTGCTTAGCAATTTTAGTCTTTATTTTGTAAGTTGTAGTTGTTTGAGTCATTTGAACGGATGATTTTCGTTTTTAAGGGATTCCTCGCAGCCAGCTTTCCATACGGTGTCAATGTGACGTAGCTTTATCTTAGCATTGTGTAGTTAAATGCATTTCACACGTTCGGTCCATTTCATTCAATGTTATAAAACATGCCTACAGCTTGCATTTTAAGCTTAGTCCTGTGTTACCGGAATCCGGACAAAATCCGGATAAGCCAGCGCTAGACTACATGACAGATTAGTGCTGTGACATCGCATCTGACACTGGTTTTTAACGGATCAGTATCGGAGCTAGGATGGAATGATCTAAGTTTGGACTGAAGTTTTGGAACTTTGGCACAGTGTACAAGGTTTAGAAGGTGGTAAATGGGTTAGATAGTAAAGAGATGGAGTAGGGGTTAGTATGACAATGATTAAGTATAAGGCAGTAAGTGGAAAGTGCTGTGAGATAATATGAAGCACTCATAGCTTTTAAAAGAGTTAAAATTTATATTAATAAGGCCGATTTTCCTACAAGTACAATTCTTGCTGAGAACGAAAGGTTTAGTGGTGGTTAAGAATGGAATCATAAAATATATTTCATCTACATAGGTGATTGTCTTTGATGGGTAATCGGCCTATTTAGTTTAGCTTTTACCTCATTTAAAAATAAATGATTCAGTAAGTATACGTATAAGTTTAGGGAATCATACAGTGTCTCTCATAGAGTAGTTTGACTGAGCAATGCTCTCTTCTCGAATATTAAGCATAGTGCACTCGGCTACTACTTTGGATGGACCACAGAAATGTCCGCCTTGGAACTTTCTGAACTTGTGCTTCGTATTTAGTCTGTGCAAACGAGGCACGGAGGACAATATTCTCACAAATATTTTGTTATACCTTCGGTGTTCCTTTTAACCCAGGTCGGTCGAGCGCAAACATGTTTCCCACTTTTCAAACATGGCTCGGGTTTAAGATCATCAACCCCCAAGCGAGGTGATTACGCATTATCCTCCTCACTGTACTGATATTCGGTGAGATGAGAGGTCTTTGTCCAACTGTGGGACATTACAGGCATCCTTACTTACACTGGCTTTTCGACACAGTTCATATGGGGACTTTTGGTCTCGATCTCTTGAGTGTTTTGTCGATATAGGGGACTAAAGTCGCTCGTCTGCCCGCTCTTACGTTGCTTAAGATATTTTTAAATAAGACTCTTTTAAAAGCCTTGCTCTTAACCTTAATTAATCGGTCTATTATGGTTTCTTGTAGCGACTAAATTCCATAAACCTTTTCACTCCAATTTTCCCACTAAAGCTAAATAAAATTGCCATTTTTCACGTTTCTTCTTATCTTTCTCCGTAGTTCTTATCACTGGCGCGTAAAGTTCAAATTTGTTCGTTTTATCGGGAACGTGACTTGAATCCTAACTATTATGTAACCTATTCAGGTACCGACGCTAATGGAACTTTTTAATTGAAGGATTTTAAAATATTGAAAACGGTATCTTACTATTTATTAATATTGGAGATGCGTTTTCATTATGTTATTAAGAACATGTCTGAGACAGTTTTCTAAATGTACTCTGTGTAGTACCTTACTCGCTTGTAGATGGAATGCCTCGGTGCTGGCGAGTCACGAAGACTGGTAATTGTGACCGTCGCTGCGCCGTGGTATTCCATATCTTGATTAAGTTTTTCAATTTCCTGTCAGTAGAAATAGTAATGAGACATTCATATCTCATCATCCATATATTTCTCATTAAGTAAGTAAGTTCGTGTTGGTTAGTAGCCAACCCTGGTGTCGGAGGCTTCCGACTTGGTCAATTGGTTAAAACAAACGGAACCGATAATTTAACGTGTCCTCCGAAACGCGGTAGCGCTCACATAGAAGTGCCAATATCGGACACCCATCCAAATAGGGGTCGAGTTGGACGTTGCTTAACTATCGCAATGAGCCAATGTCGCTTAGTCAAATTACGCGAGTGCTCACTGAAATAATAAATTAACTGCAGGCATCGCAGCTATTCCATTCACACGCCTCTAAATATTGTGAATGCTTCAGCTGTACACACAACCGGGTGAGGTATGCAGGAATATGTACTCGCTGAAGTAGAGCGTGGGTTATTGAATTAGTTTTTCTTTTCACACTATATAGTGTTTTTATAGCAAATAAATTAAAGAAAGTATTGGGATCTATTGCGGAGCAATGGCGTCTTATTTATTTATTTATAAAGACACTACAAAAATATCGTCACTTTGTATGTACAATTAATTTAAATAATATATCTCATCTAACTGAGGATATCATACCGAAATGAAGATCTAATTTTTTAATTATTATTTCTGTGTTAACAGGCTAAACACTCGTTTAAACAACATACATTTGTCAATACAATACATGCCCATTAGAGGCTGGCGCAGAGATTGAACGAGCACGCTCTGTAGATATAGTGGCCCACAATTATTCGATAACCCATTTTGATTGGCTAAAATATTCAAAAACATTAAATAAAATTATTTGTACACATTTGTTCAATGTGCTTTAATAAATACTCTTAGGTAATAATTAAACACGTGCTACGCATAACTGATGCTCTACAACAGACAGTAAATTAATATTTGAGAACCAAGCACCACTTTAATCCTAATACTTCCTAAAAAGTTAAGTTAATGTTAATTATCTTAACAAAAGCTTTGACCTAAAAACGTTACAAGTTCAGACTTGTTTATCATAAACTTTTTAAAAGCTTTCGCTAAACACGTTTCCATTCTCGGTATATCTTGTTATGAAGTGACGTCTTCTCGGAATATAAGTAAATTAGGAGAAGTATGCATGAGAATACTGGATTATATGAGGTAACCTAGATCTCAGTGAAGCTTCTCATATATCGTGGGTCTTTGAAAACATTTCTGTCAATGCTTTGGTGCCACTATATCTTGTAGACTGACTGTGCAACCACATTTTAAGGTATTAAATGTTGTTGAGTTTTTACTCGTATTACGATAGTATATACGATAGCATAGGTATGGCATACATATATTTACTATAGTGGGTCACTTTTTAAATCGGTTAGAATGGGCAAGTCTGAAACTACAAGAGTTACGAAGATTTTTTCTTAAGAAAAAAATATTACAAAGACCCAGACGTTACATTAGTAGTATTAGTACAAAGCTATGGGTATTAAGTAAGGCTACGATTCAAAACCAACATTTTTCGTTTCCAACGTTTTTTATAATATTATTTACTCATATATCTTCAAATGAAAATACGTATATATAATCTATTCATGTGTGGTAAATCAAATCTAGTACGGAATGCAAAACGCCGATAATTGTTATTGACCCAATTTCAGAAATAAAACACGTTTTAATTCTCAATATTGTTCATTTTTCAGGTACGTTAAAACTGCAACAAAAAACAGGAGCGTTTAATATTACGGGTAAGTATGTGCTTTTATAGGTTTATATTTTTTTGGGACAATTACTGATATATTTTTTAAGCCTTTTTGGGAAAACCGAATTAACGTTTTTATGGATGGCAAATCTACCAGTTAACTACACTAGTTTTCAATTTGTTGACGCACATTCAATCTTTTATTCTGTTAACTATTTTATATAGAAACTGGAACGCAAATTACTTATCTAAATACTTTAATAAAACCAGTGCAGATGGGAAACTACTTTATACAAATATATATCTTGTAAACTGTATCGAATAACGCCCGCGAAATCAATACTGATATAATAAAGTTGAAGCGTTTTTTATTTTGTTTGTTTGAACGGTTTTTCATCTTAAGGGGCCACCAATCAGATTTGAATAATTACTTTTTAAATAGATAGCCCTTCACGGGAAGGTTATAGGCTATTTTTCATCCCGAAATTACCACGGGAACGGGCACAACGCGGGTAAAACCGCTGAGTACTGTTACTTAGAACTTAAAAGTCACCCTTATAAGAAGTAAATTTCTTCAAAAAGTTTGCTCTTGTACGTCTACGTAATCCTTTAAACATTTTCCACTCTACGCAAGTCATCTCATTTGAAATTAGAATTACTCGAACAGAAAATTAACGTCTAGTTCAAATATCGGACGCATTTCGCGTAAACATTCAAAATGGCGGGCTGTGTACCATTCCATTTTCCGTCGGAGAGAGCGCGAGATAAATCGTCGATCTTAGATGAAAGCCCGGCTAGAGCGTTTTGCCAATAAATTCAAAATCAATCTAGAATTGGAACTGGCTCACTCCTCGGGGTAACTACAGTGTACGTATGCATCTCCCGCTTGTCTGATTTTCCGTTTAATATTTTAGTTGCTGTCAACACTGAGTGCCGTTTATTTGTAGCCAATGCTAAACGATTTCGAATGGCTATCGGTTTTAGGAATTTCATGAATTGCTTTTTGTAGTTTTGTGACTAACATTTTGTAACTATCGTATAGTCAATAATACTTTGCTTGTTTTAACACGAAACGAGAGGCTATACGGCTTACAACTTTTCATTTAATGCCCAAGTTTTTGTGGCAAAGGTTTTCCGTATAATTAAGTTTACTCATACAATCGGTAACCAATTATATTGGCCGATGTAATTACATGATTCTTTACGGTCAAATTGTTACTTAATATCGGAGTTCGCTCGGTTTTATTTTAATTACCCGTGTTCTATTTTTAAACAGGACGCCATGTTTGTTTCAGTTTAAATTAAGAAGCTGCACTCTGTTCATTTTTAATAATTCTTTGATATTGCTTTAATGGAAAAATATCTCTTTCAAAGGTTTTCTAGACTATTTTTTGCAAACAATACGATACTGTGGTGCGACAGACATTTTCTTTGTTTTTGGCAACAATCCAATTCCAGAAAAACAATTAAAAGACCGTTCTCTCTATTTTCTTTTCAATCCTATGTATTTTATATGTTTTTGAAAAGGATACACATTTTATTTTAAGGTTGATAAAGTTAACGAGATTTTATTTAACGCGAGCTTTGGTCATAACTTCACCGTTCGGGATTTATGGTGTTAAAGAACTTACTGGAGAACCTGGAAAATAACCGTAGCCACTAGCCAACACCCGTTCATAATAAATTCTTAAGATATAAAGATATAATCTTTATAAAGAGTATGACTTTTGCACCTTCTGTAAAATATAACTTTTCAAAGCGAACAACTGACTTTAATACCTCCGGTAACATTGAGTTATCATATAGGTATACTTTTTATGCATCCATTGTAAAAGTTACGCCCACACACTTAAAAAATCATACTAATTGATAACCTTTGCTTGGTGTTTGAAGTTATTTAAAAATAGATAAAGTAAAATCATCAAAAGAAAAGCGTTAATTGTACATTCGAGTCCGAACAACTTAAATACTACCTTTACCCTTTGTAATAGGTCATTGTTTTGAACATCAGAATGTGCGCACATCAGTCATTTGTTTCCTTTCTGATATAATATACACGTGTCATATATGTGAAGATATTTGATATGAAGTTGACTTCACTGTGTTTGATTCGGTAGTGGGTGAAATATGTCATGTTTACCGTTTTGGGAAGTTTGTCGAAAGGTATATTTGTACCGTATTGTTTGGGATGACATTTAGCGTATTGTTTCTGATATTTATTGCAATGTTCGTTGACAACTATGTCGTGTATAGACACACGACATAGTTGTCAACATAGTTGAAAATGTTTTAGTGTCATCGCTATCTACGTATGGTGACTATTTCAGTGAGCACTATAGAATAGAACAACAGGGGAAATAGAAAAAGTTTAATGAATCTCAGATTTCTTACCATTTTCCCTTCGAAATTTATTTTGGAAAGAATACAATCCCTTAAACTCTTATGGCTTAAATTGTATATATGTACCTAGTTTTGCCTTAATATTTCCCAATGCAGTTGTATATCCCTGATGTTCGTTCATTGATGAGATTTTTATATAAAAGACATTCTTCTGAATCTTTCAATTTCATCCCTATTTATTTTTACTATTTAGCTTTTAAAATTCTGTACATTTAAAAAAAATATCCATTTATTTTTACCTATCACAAGCTCTCCATTTGGAGTTACCAGTCCTGGTCGAGAATTCCGTCTACAATGTTATTTGTTATTCTTTGATTTTCGACCAGGAACAGGATTTGAAAAAAGTTTGACCAAGCAGCCTAAGTGGGTGTCTGCAAAGGTTAGGTTGCGATAGGCTCCAAAAGGAGGGTGAAGTTAAACAGCGTTGATGGCCCATTAGGAGGTCGAGTTATCGTAAGTGACACTTTCACAAAATTGGGTGCGGACGGTTCTTGTGGCGTCCAAGATGTCCTAATAGGTAACCTGTGCGGAATATAACGGGCGGTCTAACGCTTTTAGACGATAATTACTTGATGTAAATGTATGTGGTGGAGGGAATAAATGCGTCGCCGTCGATGTACTTGTGTGTTAGGTGATATCGATTGTGGAGTTGGTGATTAGTAATTCTTGAATGAGTGGTGGCAAGGACTAAGTTGTTTGGGTTAAGCAAATTGATAAGCTTAATAAATTTTCAATTTTTAAACAAAACAAATAAATACACAGTTAACTTTCGTTTAACACGGTTTGTTAGACCAAAACTCTAAAGCTTGCATTATGGTGTTGAGCTTGCTTATAATAAATTTCATATAAATTACATATAATAATTACTTATGTGTATTTAAGCGGAATAAATACACATAAAATGTCATCATAATAGTTAATTTCGAATGCAAAACACATACGCTCATAATTCACATTCCAATTTCGAATAAAACCAATATTCTATCCAAATATTAAAATTAAAACCACATTACAATAAGCTGTGGTCACACGAGATCCCTTTCAGCCTGATACGCGTCCGAACCATAGTATAATCCTAGACCCTAATAGCATTATGTATTCAAATTGGTTACATTGTTGTGATTATTGTTACAATAAACTATATTGTGCTGTATGTTTCGTTATTGCAGAATGTTCTAGTGTTATTCGAAATAATTAGAAACAAAATATTTGGAGTGATTCACAGCATTGTATCGTAATTATTATGTTTATATTAAGTCTATTTAATGTGTAATTCAAATTATTAACGAGCTATTCTGACCTATAGTTTAGTGATAAATGAAAGTTTTGAGACTGCCATTTGACGAGCTGTCTAACTTAGAATACGATCGAATAAAGCCCAGTAAACGTTGCTTAACATGGACAACGCTTTACACTCGCTTACTCAAACTTAAGAAGAAAAGTTAAAGAAGACTGACAAACAAAGTAAAAGATAAATGAAGACACTTTAAAAGAGTACAGATATACACAAAAGTGTTTACCTTAAAACAATGCACTTAACACAAACACTGGAAAAGCTTTGTTTTCTTTAAACCATTAAATTGGTTGGACTATAAATTTAGAAGAACCAACTTGCTAGATTAAGAATTCAGTTGCACTTAAAATCTCAACGGTACCACCTAGTTTAGTATTTTATTAGCTAGCCCAAGTTGGGCTTTAGCGAATAACTTCCCTCACTCAGACTCACTTAAGTTACGAATAAAGGTATAAACTGTTTTATGAACTTTCTCAAAGCTTTTTTTATTAATTTTTGCCTAAAGATGTTTTGTTCGTTAGGGATTTGGCTCGAGTGTTGTGAATTAGTCAAGATTAGTTGGGAGTGGAACGGCGGTGTGGTTTATGAGATGCTCAAGTTATGATAATAAGTGGTTAAGTATTAGACTCTTCTTGTGTACAATTTACTGTCCGTTCCGTTACTTTTAAACCGACTACGTCGCGCCTAAGTTGTACATGAAAGGGAGTAAAGGCGTATAAGAATCTTTCAAGACGTAAGTTGACTGATATCAAATGTATGATAAATGTAACAGGATACAAGTCAATTCTCTTCCCAAGCTACTCAAATAACGGGTATTTATTTTATAGCCCATATTTCATAAGATCCATCACACGGAATATTACGGAATCGGTTCATCTTCATAACTTAATATGAATTTGGGTGAAACACCTTGATTCAATAAAACTCGTCACAGGAGGATAACAAGATTCCTGGCGTTGGGCCCTTTTTATAGGGCCCCGGTCTCGCGAGGGCCCTAAGGACCGGACTTCCGGGGCCCTCAAGTTTGGAGCTCAATTAAGCCGCCGGACTGACACTTGCGACAATTCGAGTTCACTTCTTTGATGTTGTTCCACTTAGTTACTTTATTTATGTACTTTTTAATGTATTTCGTTTTTTGTTTTTGATTTAATGAGTTTGTTCTTTGCAAAGGGTTTTTGCTATAAGCGTGTCAAGGAAATTTAAAAAGGAATATTTGATAATATTTTAGTTAGGTACTTGGAATATTAATTATTTAATGGAATATTTTTATTTGCTAAACCATTGTTTACTAACTGAAACAGAGTAGGAGGCTTGCTTCCCACGTCACGTCGTTGCCTACATTATTATTGAGTATCAAATAACAGAATCATGTTCAGTGAACACGTCAATATTCAACATATTTCATACAAATTGTTGCCTGTGAACTAACTTTGGCTTGTTAAACTTGTTGTGTCCAATCGCAAGCAAATCGTGACTCCGTCCCGAAGTGTACCTCGAAACTTTCATTTACGAGCTACTCATGAAGAATTTCTTTAAAAATTCCACAACACCTACTATACAGGGTGTGCCCTCCCACGCGCCACCCTGTATTGATATTTGACAACTTTATTGAATCAGTAATTGAATTTTCACAAGCTTTTATACTGATAAAAATTGTATGTCGGAAAAATTGAGGGTTTACTCTAATTTTATGTAGTTGACATGAAAATGAAGTATTTGGATTATTGTGCCGTAACTGTCTTATTAACAACATTGTCATTAAATCATATTCAGCCTCTAGGTAATTTGTCAAATACTTGTGAAATAGGATAGAAATAAAATGTATTACTGATGAATATTTTAAACAATTTCGACCAGTTATAATTGGAATACGTCTACTTGTGATTCAAAAGAAATATTCCAATTCAAGCGAACAGTTCTAACAATTCATATGCATCTAAAAATAACTTTATTTGATATACAAGTTGAGTAGTAACAGTTATCTGACTACGAGACTACGCCGTGCTACGCGGCTACGAGCCGAGGCGACTACGAGACTACGCAAACTACGTAGTTACTTTGTACGTCCTTACTTCCAACTCAGTAAGGCTCCCCATGATTTATTTATAGAAAAATCTTCCGTCAACTTGTATCGAAGTTGCTTTGAAACTACGCTTTATGGTTATACACGTATTTCTTGGTTGAGCAGAAATAACAGAGATAGTGGACTTGTTAGACGGCCCGCGGCTAGTCATAGTTCTGATCCAAACTTGGAATCATGTAAAGAGGGTTTTAACCATGCGACTGGTTTATATTACCTGTTATTAACTGTTTCTCCACACGATACGAGATGTTAATATCGTCAATCAAAGCTACGTTTATAGCGTGGGACAATGTAACATCCCATCCATCATCTTAGTTTAATGCCCTAATTGTATAATGCACTCTAAGGTTTATGTGTCTGAGCAACATTGTTTCATTAAATACAGATCAAAGGTAAACTACAAAGACGAAGATGCGTGCTCGTTTTATTGTAAAAGCTTATGATAGATAATAAATATTTAATATTAAAAAATATTGAATTTGCCTGTACTTATTCCAAAAACATTGTACTCGACTGTACTCTAACAAACAAACTTCCATATTGAAACTAATTCAAAATATTGTAATAATAGTATGTACATTAAACAAGTACAGTTATGCATAAAAGGACTTGCAGCAGATAGAGTTCGCGGAAGCTCAGAGTGCGCGGACGTTGGCATCCGCTTCCTGGCGAGGTGGTGGTCTACGCGACTGTACTCTGTATAAAACTTTTCTACGTGAGTATACGTGTGGCTAGTTATTGTCGGCTTACTAATTAATAGATATGACAAGCACTCAAACAATGCCATTTTGGTTGCACGTTTATTATTAAACTTTTATGTATACATGTCCAAGTTGAATAATTTGAAATTATTAATTTTACTTCAATGCATTGATAGATATTTCGCCTTCTATTAATTTAATATCAAGAGAGAACACAACACTAACTATAGTTAAGCTAACATCTAAAATCCAATCTCACAACATGAACAGATCAACATTAATACAACAAACAAGGTAATCCTCAATTAAATCGCATGCCACATCTGGTATCTACTTAACTCTGCGTGGTACAGTCGTGCACGTCACCGGTTCTATGAATAAATACGCGAATACCGCCTTTGTGGGCGTCTGATGCGACCGCCGACGATGCACGCTAGTTTTAATGAGCTACTACACTCTATTGTGTCAATACAAACCCATTGAACGGTTGTATGCAAGCTTGTCGTCATATTTTTTTATTTATTATCGATGCGCTTAGTGAAGTGCCCTAAGTGCTAAAGCTCTTATGATACCGTACAATGCACCGCGCTAATCTGCGATACTGCATAATACATCGTTCATGCAACGACGCCCAGCAATTATGTTCATCGTCCATATTCATACGTTATCTATCATCGAAGCTGATCAACTGCCAACTCATATTAGGATACACTTCATTGAAACTGTTAGTCAATGATATCGATACTTCAATATTAGATGCCGGTCCTTGGGAGTTATTCCAATTAGTCTAGTCAATCCAATGTGCAAGTGAATGGACCTCATCAAATGAAGCACTAATTCGACGCAGGCATTCGTAAAAAGCCAGTAACAGTTGATATCTTAGTGGAGCTACAAAGGAAGTCAGAACATCCAAGTGAATATTGCGCCCGCTGTTACTTATAAAATTCAATAATCTGCCTCTTAGTTTAATCACCGTCAACTGAGCGTTTGATCCGAGCTAAGACAATGGACGAACGCAGCACACCTCCTTTGATCCAAACATCGCGGTAATCTTCAGTAATCCTGAGCAATTATGAATCAAAGCGTGAACATTTCATAGACAATCAAAGAGAATAATTTTGGGTGGCGATTATCGCGAGTGCCGCAGCCAGAAGAGGTGGCTCTCGAGCGTCCGAAGGACTGAGGACCGCGTTTAATTAATAGTACCCTCCGAAGGTAAAGAGGGATTTAATTGGAGCGAGTTTTGTTGCCTTAAACATGTCTCCGAGAGCGTCCTTTTGCCAACGTCCCTCCCGCCATCTTGCAAGCAAAAAAATGCCAAAGAAAAGGCGAGAGATCGGTTGTTGAAATTCCATTTTCAATTTTATTCCGTTAACGATTGTGAAGTGATCTGTGATTGGTTTAATTTAATTAAGATTCTGAATTCAACCAATTAGAGATAGAAAAGTGTTTGTACTCGTGTTTTACTTTTGATTTAATCATTTCATTGTTGAGATACAATTAGAAGAAGGTAGAGCTTTATTAAAGAGAAGACTCAGCATCCAATTAGCCCTCGGACAACTCTTCTGCCTCTCACCGTACTGTGTCGCCTTGGCGATACTAATATTCGATTTTGTACTTTTTTATTTACAAAGTAAGGGCGCCTTTATTACTTGTGTTTCAAGTTTTCTATGCAAATGATATCTAAATGTACTGAAAGTTATTAAATCAAGTTCTCCAGCTATCATTTATACTGGCTGAAGTTGGGGAAGGCATAAATGAACTTAGTAAATGATATACGAGTGTAATTTACTTTGTTTCACGTCTGTAGTATCGGTGTTTGAACGTTATAAATTAATTTAACTGTTCCGTACAACTTTATATCAAAATTATACGAACTTAATAATTGTAGATATATCCACTTTGTTATGTAGCTCTTTCCGTCAACTGTTGTTACGTATTAACTACTGATTCAAACATGTTGTTAATCTAAACCTATCTCTCAAGCAATATCAAAATTGATTCGGCAGTTGACCCCGTAATCAGAGTCGTTAAATGCTTCCATACTAAAGATTTAATTAGTAATTTTGACGCGTACTGTATGAAAAATTACAGCAATCATTTAAGCTTTCATTTAATGAACGTCTCTGAGTGCGGTAGTTAACTATGAAAACCGAACCAGACAAAATTCGTTTTTATTGGTATAAAAGTATGGACGGAAAATTCTGCTTTTTTCCAGCAAATAGTGTCACCCTGTGTGTGTGGCTAAAATTGTGAGATATTTCATTAAAAAATCCCATAATAAAAATGAATACCAAATATTGCACAAATTAAATTTATTCATTTAATACCTTTCGCTATAGAACAAAGGAAAAGTTCCCTCGTTAACGGATACAAAGCAAAAATATGTTATTAATAAAGTGCGGATGAACTGCGGACTTGTGGGCGTATTGTAGTAAATGATATGCTAACTATTTCATCAGTGTGTGTGTGTGAGCTCGTTTATAGCTACAGTTATATCATAGTAAAACAACTATAAAATATTATTATGTTGTGGTCTATGTGGGGACTCAAACGTGACTGAATATTTTTGCTGCTCCGTGTACGTTTGTTTCAATTCCGTACGGTCTGTTTGAGATATACTTGTAATATGTTACTTAGCAATTTTGTAAGTGATATTTGTAGAGAGTTTGTATGTTTTAAGATAATTTATAAAGTTTGATTGGCTATTATTTATATTAAGAATTTAATGTGGATGAGATTCATACGGAAATAATTGACGACTTGTCGACTTTGGTTTGAAGTTTTAATGAGAAATGTGTTTTAGTATTTTATTTAATAAATATGACTGTTAGCACGGTACCTTACGCTAAATAAAGCTGGGTAAAGACAGAATCAAGAAGAAACACAGCGAATTAAATAGCTTAACCTCTGATGCTACTAAACCATCACAAGAGTTACGTTCAATAAGTAATGAATCAAGAATCATAGTTTATTTCATATTATGACTGATCAACAAGTACCTGTAAAAAGAATTTATAATACGGTTGAATTGAGAAACCTCCACCTATTTTGAAGTCGGCTAAAAATATGAGTTGGTGATCACAGCGAATTATGTTCGAAAATTAAAAAAAATACAATCATAGTTTATTTCACTGTTTTTTCTAACTGACCAAAGAGTACTTGTTCTAAATGTACTTGTTCTAAATGAAGCCCCGCTACATCCTACAGCTGGGACCATAATCAAAGGTCTGCCAGACGCAGAGTCAGCGCGTAATGGCGTTGACATGAGGTCAACCCATGCTCAGACATCTCCCAACATATTGTAACTGCACTATGACATTTTTGTTTACACTCGCTTTCATACTGTAAATTATATGAGATTTCTTCGTTGGAATAGTTATTAGTTTTGCTTTTCTTTGTTTGTTTATAACGGTAGACAAGTTGAATGTAAGTTAGTTAGCATCAATAAAGTTGATGGTCAACCTATACTAAGATATTTTTTGTTTTTTTGTTTGGTTGCAAATTTTTGGAATGACTCTTAAAAAGTTATCTTTATTAAGATACGAGCAGCGCCCCGTGGTTTTACCCGCGTTGTGCTCGTTCCCTTGGGAATTTCGGGATTAAAAATAGCCTATAACCTTCCCGTTGAACGTGGCTATCTATTACAAAAATATTTATTCAAATCGGACTGATAATTCCTGAGATTACCTCGAACATACAAACAAACAAACAAACAAACTTACAAATTTTACCTCTTATAGGTGTGTTGCGTGGTAATGTGGTGGAATTAAACCACAAATATAATTTATCCAAGTTTATTATTCACAACACACACTATTTTAGAACACGGCACAATACAGTACATTATCTAACACAATTAATTAGAGTAAAAAGTAACAGTCCACGCGTGGGCAAAGCGAGTTCGCGGGGCAGCAAGTTGAACGTGTCTTTCGTAGCATACGCTGTGATCGACTCCCCGCGCGCGATGCGCCTGCGCCTCGCTTGACATTCCATACTAACTTAAAATGCAAGCTTTGCAGCTTTGCGGAACAACGCATATCGCGCGGGTTTGCTTACCGAATTATTGTTTGTTTACATTATGGTACAATTTATTTATTTAGTAATTTGTGTTATAATTGTTATGTTACTGGGATATGAATGTGTGATGTATGTAAGTGGTTTTTAATATATTTGGATAGTGTAGGGTTCCCCACACCACTCCCCTCCAGAGACCGTCACTACGGGCGATACAAATCCGGGAAACGGACATGTCTTCCCGACCGAGTAGTACGAATTGGAAGTTGTACTGACTGACCTGCAGGAATAGGCTCTGGAATGGAGACAGGATCGGGTGGCGGTGAAGTCGACAGTATGTAAGCTGGTTTCAGGCGGTCAATGGAGACTGTAGTTGGCTTACCATTAAATATAATTTTAAAGACTTTGTCACCGCGTTCGAGAATTTGGTGAGGACCAGAATAAGATGGACTAAATGCACCTCGTTGCATTTCTTCCCGAAGGAATACGTGCGATGAAGTAGCTAGATCCTTGTAGACGAAAAATTTGTTACTGCTATGTCGCGACGCTGGAGTGGGTTGAAGTCTACCTATAATTGAACGCAACCTAGCAGTAAAATCTGACAAATCAGTAGTTCCTGAAGCGGCTGAGTGGAAAAATTCGCCGGGGAGACGTAAAGGCTCGCCATAGACCAATTCTGCTGCAGATGAATTTAAATCTTCTTTGAAAGCGGTTCTAATACCTAAAAGGACTAAAGGCAATGATTCCACCCAATTACTGTCTGCATGGCAAGTTATGGCAGTTTTTAGCTGACGGTGGAATCTTTCCACCAGACCGTTGCTGGCTGGATGGTACGCGGTTGTTCTGCGATGTTTGAAACCTGCTATTTTCGACATAAAATCAAACAAAGTGGATTCAAATTGACGCCCCCTATCGGTCACGATGTCGGTTGGGCATCCGAATCTGGAGATCCAGCCTGACAGCAGAGCCTTCGCTACTGTCTCAGCGGTGATATCTACAATAGGAATGGCCTCCGGCCATCTCGTGAAGCGGTCCACGGCAGTAAGGCAGTAACGATAGCCATTGGAAATAGGCATTGGTCCAATGAGATCTATGTGGACAAAAGCGAATCTGGCTTTAGGTAAATTAAAAGTGCCTAATGGTGCGGAAACATGGCGGTTCACTTTTGACCGTTGACAAGCCAAGCAACTTCGTGTCCATTCGCGGCAGTCCTTTTTTACACCTGGCCAAACAAAACGCTGAGAAACCAGTTTAGCCGTAGCACTAGCGCCAGGGTGACTGAGGCTGTGAAGGCTGTCAAACACTTGCCTGCGCAAAGGTTTTGTGACAAACGGTCTAGTTGTGCCTGTACTCACATCGTAGTATATTTCAAACTTAGTGCCTGTTAGCCTAATTTTCTCCAAGCAAAGCGAAGATACTTTGTCTTGGATAAAGGAAGCTAACTCATCGTCTGATGCCTGCGATTTTGCGAGAGTTTCAAGGTCGACTGGGCTCTGGAGTTCCTCAACCCTAGACAACGTGTCCGCGACTACATTTTCTTTACCGGATATATGTCGGATATCGCTGGTGAACTGCGATATATAGTCCAGATGCCTGAATTGACGGGGAGAACAATTTTTCTTTCGATCGCTGAAGGCGAAACATAAAGGCTTATGATCGGTGTACACCGTGAAGTCTCTGGCCTCCAACATGTGTTTAAAGTATTTGATTCCCTCGTAAATTGCCAGAAGTTCGCGGTCATAGGGCGAGTACTTTTGTTGAGACGGACTGAGTTTGCGCGAAAAGAATGCCAAAGGCTCCCATACGCCATCATTATATTGCTGCAAAACGGCGCCTAACGCCACATCACTAGCGTCGGTAACTAAGGCTAATGCAGCGTTACAGTTAGGATGTGCCAGCAAGGCGGCATTGCTTAGGCTTTCCTTAGCCTGTTCAAATGCTTCCAGAGCTTCACCTGAAAGGGCAACTGGATCGGAAGGCTTTACTGAACCAGCCAGTAATGCGTTGAGGGGTGCTTGGATTTTGGCGGCGTCGGGAATGAACCGTCTATAAAAATTGAGCATCCCTAAGAATCGCCTTAACTGGCGTACAGTTTTAGGAATGGGAAACTCCTTGATAGCCTGGACCTTGGATTCCAGAGGCTTGGTACCAGCAGCTGAAATGTGATAGCCTAAAAATGTAACCTCTGAGGCTCCAAAGACGCATTTGGATGTGTTGATGACGATGCCATACTCCTGCATCCTCTGGAACAGCTGTCTCAGATGGCTTTCGTGCTCGGCGACCGATCGGCTGAAGACTAAAAAATCGTCAACAAAAGCGTAGCAAAAGTCTAAATTGCGAGTCAATTCGTCAACGAACCTCTGAAAAGTCTGCCCAGCGTTACGTAATCCGAATGTCATATACAAAAATTCGAAGAGACCGAATGGTGTTGTGATGGCTGTCTTCTGGATATCGTCCTCAAATACAGGAATCTGATTAAAAGCTTTTACCAGGTCTATTGTTGAGAATATTGTACATCCAGCAATGCTCTGAGCAAAGTCGTGGATGTGTTTAATGGGGTACCTGTCTGGTATGGTGCGTGCGTTGAGCAATCTGTAGTCTCCGCATGGACGCCAGCCACTATCTTTTTTGGGGGCTAAATGCAGCGGGGAAGACCATGGGCTTTCAGACGGACGCGCCGTACCATCGCTTAACATAGCGTCGAATTCCTGCTTCGCCACTTTGAGCTTGTCTGGAGCTAACCTGCGGGGAGAAGATGAGACAGGGGGACCTGGAGTGGTGCGTATGTGGTGTACAGTGTTATGCTTGTGTGCCTGATGTGTGCCAGCCGGTTTAGTTATGTCGGGGAAGTCAGCAAGAATTTTATGAAACAAGGTATCGCCAGATGGAACCTTGACAGAACATGTGTCAGATGCGTTAGCGTGGTAAGCATTAGATGACAATGATGTAAGGCTATCTACTATGCGACCTAAACGTTTGTTACGAATATCTACAGTAAGATTGTAGTGGCTTAGAAAATCTACCCCGATAATAGCTTTCGTTACATCGGCTACAATAAAATTCCATGGGAAGTTACGCCTAAGACCTAAATCTAAGTTTAACTGAATTGACCCGAAAGTACTAATTACGCTTCCGTTGGCTGCAGTCAACTCGTAGCTGGTCTTCACTCTTCGTTCCCGAAGCGCCGACCGAGGGAAAACACACACGTCGCTTCCAGTGTCCACGAGAAACGGGATCTTCGATATGCGGTCGGTGATGAAGAGACGACCAGATGGAACAGGGCAGTCGTCAGTCGCCATTACCGACCGCCCTTGGAGTTTACCGACTTCTCGTAGTCACACGGCTTGACGCATTTCGTTGCGTTGGCGCCGTGGCGATGGTGGTACCAACACAAAGGATACCGTCGATAGGTGGATTGAGAGCGGGACCTGGAACGCCTACGCTGGTTGTTGCGTCCACCGGAACGATCACGTGGCCTGGACTGATGATTGAGCTTCATAGACAAGTTCTTGACAGCTTCCTTCAGCTCAGCGATTTCATTGGCCATCGATTGCATAGAACCAGGAACAAGAGTGGTCGAAGATGTTGCAGCGACCTGGAAGTTGGGTGACACGATATCGTGAACTCTGTCAGCCAGGTCAGCGGAGGCTTCGAGGTTGCTCGCAGGTTGTGAGGCAATGAGCGCTTGAAGGTTGCTGGGGAGACGACTACACCAAATGCTTCTTATGAAGTCATCAGGCACAGATGAACCGGCCAGGCTTTGCAGGTGCCGTAGGAACTGTGAGGGCTTCCTATTTCCCAGCTCCTCATGCATAAGTAACTGCTGGATCTTGCGTTCGCGGGAGGCGGACAGGCGCTTTATTAATTCCTCCTTCAATTTTTCATACTTGTTCGCCGCGGGCGGTGAAGCTATAATATCCTTCACCTCTTTAGAATATTGAAGTTCGAGGTTACTTGTTACGTAGTAAAACTTTGTGGTGTCGGAAGTTATGTTAGACAAAGCAAACTGTCCTTCAATTTGAGCAAACCAGATTTCGGGCTCCTCCGGCCAAAAAGTTGGTACTCGCACGCCAACTTTGAATAATTCGGGCACTGCAGCTGGGACACGTGCTCCTCGCTTACGTGCAGTGGATGGTGCCGAAGCGCCGCCGTCTTCTGACGATTCCTCTGTACTCATTGCACCTTCTTATCTGTTGTTCTCGGGGTCACCAGTTATAGGTGTGTTGCGTGGTAATGTGGTGGAATTAAACCACAAATATAATTTATCCAAGTTTATTATTCACAACACACACTATTTTAGAACACGGCACAATACAGTACATTATCTAACACAATTAATTAGAGTAAAAAGTAACAGTCCACGCGTGGGCAAAGCGAGTTCGCGGGGCAGCGAGTTGAACGTGTCTTTCGTAGCATACGCTGTGATCGACTCCCCGCGCGCGATGCGCCTGCGCCTCGCTTGACATTCCACACTAACTTAAAATGCAAGCTTTGCAGCTTTGCGGAACAACGCATATCGCGCGGGTTTGCTTACCGAATTATTGTTTGTTTACATTATGGTACAATTTATTTATTTAGTAATTTGTGTTATAATTGTTATGTTACTGGGATATGAATGTGTGATGTATGTAAGTGGTTTTTAATATATTTGGATAGTGTAGGGTTCCCCACACCTCTTAATAATATTAGTATAGATTAGTGTAAACTTTCTCTCAGTCTTGATTGAAAAGAAAAATTATGTTCTTTATCCTACTCACTGTACTGATATCTTCAGTGAGATGAGAGGCCTTTGCCCAGCAGTGGGACATTACAAGCTTATACTTTTACTTTTTACTTACTTATTCCGAAACTCCCCCGCAACCAGGCACAACGCGGGTTAAACTACGATACGCGTCTAGATATAAACAATTTTCCATATCTATCACATGAACGCTTTACAATGCAGTGTAATGTTGATCAAAATTGGCTAAGCACTAAAAAGCACATTAAAATTAATTTATTCCCTAAAAACCTTCATAAATTCAGTTAATGAGACATAAAAAGGATTTATGTATCGCAAACAAAACCTAAAGCACTGAGATTATTTCATGAAAAAGTAAATATTTTTTGTAAGAAATATTAATTCAGGGAAAGTAAGAAATTGATGGATTGCCGTTTACTTAAAAAGTTAGAGTTCGCGTGTTTACGAACAAACGTCGTAGCTACTTGAGATACGAGAAAGAAGTATTATGTTTATGTCACTCTAATACGAGTAGATCGTGCAATGAAGCACGGTAACGCTAAGGTAGAAATGCCACTATCGGCTATCCATCGTGCACGTTGCTTAACAATCGCAACGAACTAACATCGCTTAGTCATACTTCGCCACGAGCGCCGTTTTAAATACGGGGGCCCAAAAACCTACTTGTTGTAACACTGTGTAATGAATACGAGATATCCTAAGATACCTGATTCCAGAGTTTACCTAAGACCTTTAACATTAAAATATTGAATTAAAATTAATTTCACGGATACACTTGACCTTTATTCTCTCGTCTCCTGTGACCGCGGTTCCTGCAAAGTGGCCGTCAGACGAAATTTATTATAAAAGCGAAGTGTGTCCTTAGTCTTAGTTTGATCTTTTGGTGTTTTAAATATTTTTTGTGAAATAAGATGTTAAGAACTCTTATTCTGTAGACTGTATGAGTTTATTAAGAAAAACATTTACAGGAACTTTCTTATAGAATGAAGACGGAGTGTCATACTAACAGACGCCAATAAAATCAATAATCAACTAATTAAGGGAATTTTCCGTACATTACAGATCAAAATAACTGATTAACCTTTCGTAATGAATCATAGAACGTCTCTGAGTACAGCGTAGGCGGTTAGAGGTTGTTTATTTTAGCGGGAGCAAGCGAGTATGAACCGCTCGCTTACTATTTGAACTCGTTCACTCGTTGCTTTTAAAGACAATCTGAACGTGGCCTCAGCTATATTTAAGACCCACAACCGCAATTATGATCGCTCCAAGCGTCATACTTCAGTGAAAATATATACTTATGTAAGTATTGACTCACTAAACCGCTCGTAATTCTGAAGAAACACTGAGGTCCACTGACGTCCACCCGTGTCAATCTGGACACGTTACGTCTATCCACTCTGACGTGGTTTTTGCTAACGATGTTATAGGATTTGTGGATGTTATAGGGTTTGGTACTGCGAGGTTGACTTAAGAGGCTATTTATAGAATAACTGACAAGAATAAGTATTCGAAACACTGTCTAATCATTTACATAAATTATGATTGAATAACAGAGAAATAACAAGCTTTTTGGTACTCATTCATTAAGAATTTTGCCGCATACGTTGCTGTAAGATAAACATTCATAATCTATCATAACAAAATTCAGTTAAAGAGTTGTAACACACTACTTTGGAAGTACCTATTGGATCTGAAAATCATTTTTCGTGTAGAGCCGCTTAAAAGTATAATTTATTTTCCTTACAGAACGGTTACAACGCTAAATCCAGGCGCTGCTAGTACAATATACTCGTAATTCTCAGAACTAATCAGCTGATTCCCAAGCGCCCAAACACAAAACCTACCGAACTAATTAACTCATAACTCACCCAGATCACGTTGGAGGTAAGATCACTACTCGCCCTGTAACACAACTGGACAGTAACATAATACTTATTCCAACGAAAAAAATGGCACATTAAAACAAACTAATTCGCATTATCACTGAACTTAAGGGGTGGTCGTTTTTCTTCATTACCATCATTAAGGGGCAGCCTGGCGAAGGAGAGCTTAATTCAGCCTGTTATTGCCTGTTCAATGCTTAATGAACTTGGATTTAATATATGTTCACTGCGGAATTGGTTAGCCCTGCCTTAATGGGGATAGGTGTACGGGTTTTTTGTTCGTTTTAAGGTAACGTTGTGAATCTTGGTATTTTAATGCTACAGTAAGTGAAAATTAAAGCAACAAATATGTTTCGGGTTCAAGTTTTGACTATAATATCCCAGAATTTACCTTTTCAGCTCAATTTATATGAAGGTTATTTTCAAATGTCGCTAGTGCTATATCGTCACATCACCATGTGAAACACGTTCGTCAAATGAATTATATTTTATACCTATTTCACGGCCATTTTAGGAGAAATATAATGAATTTTAAAGCATAATGTTCGCTGAAACACGCAATTACTGGACGACCTGACAGGTGTTGAAATAATAAATGATAGTTTGTGAGCGCGTCCTAATTTTGTTTAATGTTGCCAGTGCGATGTGTCCTACAGTTGTGTCTGGGTAATATGTCATCGGGAGAGGTAATGTTGCAATTGTATATTAAATTCTATATTCTTGTTTGTTCATTAATTTCTTAAGACCAACGTATCATGGTTCAATTTATCGCTTAACAATAATTGGTATGGACGATTCCTTTTTCGTGTATATTTTCAGAAGAGACAGTTGGATATAATGGACCATTCTTACTAATAATCGGACGAAAATTTAGCCACTTATTTTTTATATCCAGCTTCGAATATACCCATAATATCACCATACAAGCAAAATAGACCTCAATATAAAACATCCACTGATTTAGGAGCTTAAACAAAAACAAACACGTTATGAAAGGAATAAAACCTCTTGATATTACAACGATTAGATTCGGATAATATTCCAGTTGCGCCATCCATTTAATATAACTAAAATATTTCATACTAACAACTCCAATAATCTTTGGGCTGTGTAAAAACGCGGTTTCATCTTTTTATGAGCATTGACAAACTGTTATAGCTCTCGTCCAGTTTTTCAGGATATCATCAAAATGTATTTTGCTGAGACGATGTGGGGGATCAAAAGAAATTCATTTTATTGTACGTTGTAATACAAAAGGTACAAAAGGTCTTCTAGGTTTCTACAGTGGTAATAAACATTTAGGTTACATAAAACATATGTTTACACAAACCGTTGTTTAAGAGATATTGTTTTGGATATGACAGCTTTTTAAACCATTTATTTGTACATCAAAAATAAACAATTTACAAAATAAAAGATAGAAATCAATTGATGATGCAGAAGAGTCTATTTAAAACCTACATATTTGCCTATATATTAAACCTATATATAGGCCCAGATGTCTAGAATATAAATCGCGTAAAAATTACCTGAGTAAGTATTGAGCCTTTTATATCAAGTAAAGACATCTCGTCTCACTTAAAATATCAGTAACTGTTAAATACTTAAATTGGGATTGGTATATAAGTAACTCCATACTTCTTGTGTGTATGGTTTAAATCATAGAAGTTTGAGGAATCGGTACAATACACACTCTAAAGTTCGAAAGTTATTTTCTTGATAAATTTTATGATAGCTTTATGATATCTGTTACATTGAAGATATAAAACCGTCATTGTAGTAGAAGGAAGACAACAAATATCATCTGTTGTAGTACTGAAGGAATACAAATTTCAATTTTTATATATTCACGGTATAACAGTCTCAGGATTAGCGTCTTTTCACCAAGATGGATTTTATTTTCTCATTTTGTTTTATTGCGCCCACAAAGCTTCGTGCTTTAAAGAGGTTTATAATTTAAATTATTCCATTATGAAGTAGAAAGTGGATCTTATTTTTGACTAAGAACTGGATTTTTGTTGAATAAGAACTTATTATGTTGGTTTGATTAATGTTCAGCGTCGTGGTTGGGTTTTGGGAAATTATCTTCGTGTTACAATGTGAATGCGTGTTTTGTGAGTAACGTTACGAAACCAATTATTTATTTCAATGAGAGTTAATTATTATTGTTGCTGGTAGCCTGTGTTGTCCCATTGTTGGGCAAAGGCCTTCCCGCAATCCCACTCTACTCGATTTAGGGTCTCCTATTACAGTTGATTATGTCAATAAAATAGTAAAGATATATTTTAATTTGTGTTATTTCATTACTTAATATACATCTAAATATACCGAAATACGTAAATTATAAATACTTACATCATGGTTCCTCCACGTTCATTAAAACCAAATTTATTTGTGTACAATTTATCATTAAAAGTCAATACAAAATATCTTCACAAGTTGCGCAAACTATTTGAATTGCATCAAACTAAACTAAGGTAATCTATAATCAATACACGGCCACATCACGGCACTGTATAATCCTGACAAAGTGAAAAGACTGGACTAGTTGGCGAACTGCCAACCGCATTCCGAACCACTCAATTAGTCCCCTAATAACCATGATTATTCTATTGGTGCATTCAATTATATTTACCATTTTAATTATTTGATTAGATTCGTATTGATTAGTCAGAGATCCGACGCCATCATGGGAAAATCTCGTAGCATATTTGTAGCAATGCCGTAGAAATCTCGTAGCACTTTCGAAGCAATCTCGGACCTCGTAGCAAGCTCAGCACATTCGTAGGCACATTTGTAGCAATTGCATTCAATATATTGAACATATTTAACGAATCAAAGAAATATTAGAAACGGTTAAAATAAATACCCACAACCACAATAAATCAATATATATTTTATAAATTCAGATAGCTTGAATAGCAAATAAGTAAATGGAAAAACCATTAAACCTGTATAAATAACGAGTAATTCTAAAAAATAACGAGATACAGTTGAATAACCAATACAGTTCAACAATATCAGATTCTATCGATATTTTTATAATTGCCATCAATCGGGCTAACGAATGGAATGCGGGAGGTTGCGAGGGGTATACAAATTCGTATCAATAATTCATTCTATGACAACCTGCATTCAAGAGGTTGTCAAGTTGTCAGGTTGACTACGGTACAATCGGCGATAATTGCATATAGTTGGCACTTCTCCAATTCAAATTGTCAGCTTTAATATTTTAAACAATAATTTTATGCTGTTTTTGTATCTCGTTTTGCAAAGGGCTGGATTTCTTTGGCAGTGTGTTCGAAATCCAAATAACATTATATTATTCCTTTGTTTCTTTTGCTTCATTTTATTCTTATTTTCCATGTTTGAATTTGGAATATATTTTAGTAGTCCCTGTAGTGGTCCCCACGATGATCGAGTCAATCTTCACTTAGCACCACTGCCTCTTGTATGTACTATATAGACATATTTTTCACAGTACAGATAATTCGAGTAAACTGTATTTCTCAACGCCTGAGGATCTTGCGGCCAGTTTTGATAGGAAATATAATACGGCTATTTCACGTGGTTTCTTTTACGGAATTACCTTCTTTCACTTGAGTGTGCCTTTTTATTCGACGGGTTGCGTGAAATATGTCTTTGCTGTAATTTGTTTTTACGATAATGGGTCATATTTTGATGGCGTTAAGGTCTTTTATTTGTTTCTATTATCACGATGACGTCGCCAAAATGAAACAAAATACTTAAGTTGATTGAATTAATAAACAACATGAAAAATTAATTTAACAGTATCTTAAAAAAAGAAATAGGTAGAAAGTATAGGAGGAATAATATTTGAAACCGAAAATTGTGTACCTATATAAATCTTTTTCTTCGAAAATATCGTTAGAAATTCAAGTAGAATCCTTACTCAGTGAACGGAAAAACGTTAATCGTTATATTATTCCGTGAAGGTGGCAGTCCGTGGATGATTACTTTATCCCTGAGTGCAGTATCCGGCGCCGGAATCCGGGATAATCGTGAATTCGACGGACGTCCAATAATGAGCTACAAAAAACGCAAAGATCAGCCTCTGGTTTAAATTTACGGCACGAAAGTGGTGATTCTAGAGTTTTTGTTAAGCCTTTGATGGGGTCTTAATTTGACTTGCAATTTATATTAAACGGTTGGCCGTTTTAAGTGTACCTGTACCTTATCGCTACCTTTTGGTTATTCAGGCTTATTATAAGCTAACTCTTGAGGATACGCATAATTTAGTTCGGTTTGAAAATGTACCATATAAATATTAATATGCCATTCATACGAGTATAACTAATAATTTATTGTAGAATTCTACCAGAATACCAAACTTTTTTTTTTAAATTTAAATTCCTTCCACTTATTACGTATTACTTTGGTTAATAAAGTTAAATGTCAAACGGTTAATAAACCTAACTATCTGTTTAATACTCCTATACGTTGGTCCCCCCTCTCATCCAACCCGGGGGAGGAGGGTAGCGGAAAGCAGGAAATGAAATCCAGAACTTTCGATATTTACACAAACTCCTTTTAAAACCGAATCAACTTTTTGTTAGCAAAATTTGCGTGTGAAAGATCCTTTTGTTAGGTACGAAATGAAGTTTTTCGAACACATTTTGTTTTTAATTAGATTTAAACATATTATTTGAATCGAATAATATTATCCTTTGTTTGAGAAAAGCTTTTAAATGTCTGAATACATTGAACTGCGATTTGAAGTAACTCATTGGTAGGTACATTAATAAATTAAATAATTTAACCAACTTTGAAACAGAAGTTTGAAATCGTACCAAAAATTACAAAATAAAATTAATTACAAACTAATTAAAAATAACAGCAAGCTTAGCCAAGTTGCCATAACATTGCTATTACAACAAAAATGAACTCTACCACCAATTAATAAAGGTGATATTGTTTTAATTCGTAATCAGAAAACGTTTACGTTCTAATCTGGGCTTTGAATTAAGGCACGGTTCTAATGAGTTTCAAACAAGATTTTAATTGTACTGAGTTTTTGTTAATGACTCGGGTTTGTTTTCACTCGCTGTTCCGCGCGGCTTCACTCGTTATTGTTATCACTCCGTTAAATTTGAATAATCTTGGTATTTATTTAGCTAAATCTCTAAATGTGTTGCTTAGAAAAAATCCATGGAAAAGTTGGACGAATTCGGCAGGTTCTTTTTCCAAATGTTTATGTGTTAAAGTTTATATGGAAAGATTTTGTGGAGAAAATACTGCTAATTGCTCATAGGGGTATATTTTTTGATAAATCAAGGACTAATATCATAATTAAGCGATAAGACTTAAAGTAAAACTTTCTTCAATCTGTGTAATAAGTAATTTTTCATAAAAAAATCCCGGCCGACGTTACTATACGGGTAGTTACGAAGGTGGTGTCGCCGTGAGCGTAAACATTGTGCGTTGATGGTTCCGCGCGGTTCGCCCGCGGCGGACAATCTCCCGTGTTAGTTCACCCTTTTCGCCTCAAAATAACTATACTACTAGAAATGGGACACAGTTTTAGGGCCAACTTAGGAGGAAACATAAGGCAGAAACTAGAACAAAAAATCCATTTGCATACGCTACAACGCCACATTATTTTCTGTCTAGTAAAAATGTTACATTATGACCAACAAATTAATTGTGCTCGTAATCACACTCTTATTTTTAACAAAACAGCGTTGTTACAATATAAATCTCACTTTACAACAT
This sequence comes from Cyclophora punctaria, assembly GCA_951394245.1. Classification (NCBI taxonomy): domain Eukaryota; kingdom Metazoa; phylum Arthropoda; class Insecta; order Lepidoptera; family Geometridae; genus Cyclophora; species Cyclophora punctaria. The sequence continues at coordinate 667,123 of OX596172.1, forward strand.
TAAAAACCAAGTAACATCACGTATTAAAAATGCGGAAAAGAATTTTTGAAATTCCCACTTCGCACCGCGTCCCAAATGAGCTCTAGGTACGGCACATACTTAAAGTGTATTTAGAATGAGTGTACCGTCACGTGGTATGCACGTAATACATTTTGGCGGTTTGCCAGCGAGCCCCGACGCCTATCCCATCTCCTTTCCATCCGATTTGCGGGACGATTCACCAGCTCCATTCGAAAACCTTTCGATTGGTTTCACTCTATGTCAGATCCAAAATTGAGTTCGGATTCATTATAAATTCGGTTTATAATCTGTTCGCGTAGTTTATTGTTTTATACGTTTCGTTTCGTTGACAAATCGTTTGGATTTATTGGTCGTGACGATGTTTTGGATTTGGCTCGTGGGAGCGCTGGATGTGATTACTGTGTGGGATGGAGCGTGCCGCTGTGTCGATGGCTCGTTTGATGGTGTAACAGTTAATTAAAAAACGAAAACATGGACAGTTGAGTACCCACCTGAGCTAGATAGAATCATTTACTTCAAAAGATTTACCTCAAATGGAAATAAAAATGAAAATAAAGTGAAAACTTTCATCACTACTAAAAGAGTGACCTTTAAAGTATGTATTATGCAAGTCAAATAAAACCTTACTTCAAAATTTCTCGCTACACGAAAAATTATATTACATTACTTTAAAAATTTCTCAAGAATATACTTGCCAAATATTTTATTTAAAGTTCAAGAATCAAAAGTTTTCTTTATCTTTCAACAAAAGTTGTGGATGTTGAAAAAGATTTTTTAACTTTAATGTTTCCATTACATAAATGAGGAGGTCATCTAGATAAGTAACGTAGATTATTTCCCTTGATCTTTGTATGTTGAAAGTGATTGTGGAGAAGTTGCGCTTTGGGAAATCACAGTTCGAGACCGTCTTTTTGAAATGAGAATGTGTTACTTCTGATTGGTCAGTTGAGATACTGGTTTTTTGCTCTTTGTATTTTACCGAAGTTGAGATTCGCTATTTCAGCTCGTGCCAAATACAAAGACGTTGATATAGTGTGGAAATAGAAATACATTTAAAGAAACCCCTTTTCGAGATTTAACATATTTGTTTATGTTTATGTATTTTACGATATTCAATTTTAATGGCAAGCGTGGCAATTATGCCCAATCCCCCTCACTGTATTGATATCTTCGATGAGATGAGAGTACTTACTTACTTTTTTATTCAATTTGTATAGTCAAAGTATCGAATAAATTAGTTTTATATTGGATATCGATTTGGACGTAAAATTAATTTGTAACTGAAACCTATATCACCGGCTGGTGACACAAACATGGTCTCCGAATGAGTTAACCGATGAGCCCTTAGCGAGTAATCATTATCTCTTAACCTTACCCAGTCCTCAGCGGCTCATCATTCAGAATTTTAGATCGGCAATTTCCAAAAAAGCCTTAACAGCGTCGTAAGTGGATGATAAAAATTGGATGCGATTCACTTCTCCTAATCGTTAGAGAAACTCTTGGGAAATCACCAGGCTCATCGATGTATACCGAACATCGTAATAATATAGAATTAGAGGTTGCTTGGTAAATACGTTACTTTACGATTTATATTTATTGCGTTATATGATGGGGGCGGGCGCGATGATTTATCGAGAAGCTTTTTTTATGATAGTCACATTGAATACTTAGTAGTTACTACGGTTCACGTTTCTTCACTCATACGCGACATTCATTTGTTTTCAATAAGTAAATAAAAAGGCATATAATAATATGACCGAATTGAAAAAACTCGTCAATTTTTGAAGTGGGTTAAAAATATTCCTCTGTTTTCATCTCTTGATTGGAGTCCCGCCTAAAAGCTAGTAGAGTAATAAATTTATCTTTCCTTTTACCGTAAAGGGTACTATTTTCAATTTGTAGCTGATATAACACTATTTTCAAAAAGTCCGCAATTTAGAACGTTGTTTATTAAAGCATCGCCAAATGAAGGTCCGCGCCACCACCTACCGATCCAACTCCCCGACCCACTATTTCTAATCCCATATGTGCCTACAGAGAAAACTACAAGTGTTTTTCTCCTTATTTATGCCCCTGTATCCTCCATTTTAATTCAAAAAGGTCTGGCCATCTTCAAAATATATTTCTTCGTAAAATATTAACCACGAAGTGTTGGTAAATTTTGGTAAATTATTTCTTTCCCTTAGGGCGGGGAATAAATTGAGATATTTCTATTTTCACGGCTTTCCTCGCTCGTTTTGGACGCTCCTTAATATTGATGAGGCTCATGATTAACTAGCGCTAAACGTACTTAGCTGGGGCTGTGTTTTGCCTACTTTCAAGAGTGCTATGACGCAGCGAAGAATAACAGTGATGCGTCTTAGAAAAAAGAACATCAGACATCTGATTAAGATTATAAGGGCGAACATATTTAGGCGCTTATAAAATTTATAGAATGTTTCCAATCCGTCCAAAGACAAGTCTTGTTTTACAAACAACTTACAGGGTGTCTAGCTAGCTTCTTCTTCTTCTTTCGAGTCAATGGCGCAAAATAATTTTCAGTATTTATATTTTCCCGGACTAGTAATTCACAAGAGAGAGGGCAGCTTCTGATAAGTCCAGTAAGTCCTCTTTAGTGCAGGTGGTAGGGCACAGAGGACAGGACAAGAGGTGAGCCATGTAGCTAAAACATTTGAATTTTAATAGTGCACTATAATTTCACGTCCTTTTTTCAAATATTTGGTCTTGTTAGTTGTTAATCACTATTGCTCGCCGTCGCACCCTTTGAATGAAGGTAAATCATGTCTCTAGTTTTATTGTACGCATTCTTATCGTTACGCCAACAACGTTGTGTCTATCTTACTTACGTCCTTGATATCAAGGTAGAAGTTATTGTTTACTAATCTGTTCAAAAGTCTATGAGCCTGTTCAATTGAAGCAAATTGAATATCAATCTCAGCATAGTATATTTTTAGATTATAATATGTTCAATCAACTAAATATCTAACGTTTCTGTTCATAAAGAATATACGAACTAAAGAATATATCTTGCCGAAGTAAAGTTGTTGTGACATTGCGCCGTTGAGAAAGAATTTGTATTGATATTTAAACATAATGAACAAACAACATGTTATTTGGTAGGAATTCGTTCATTATGAATGTTATATTGATAACGTTTCAGCTATTTTTAACAGCTAAATGAAAAGACAAGTCTGAAAATTTATAAAACAGCAATTTATTTTGAAACAATTTGTCACAACATGTTTGTGTATTAATACGATTATTTATAGTTTTTCGGGTTATTTCACTAGTCTTCATGAGTGAATCAAATCCTTCAGAGATAATCAAATTAATAGTAGGATTTATGGGAAAAAATAATCCCCATCCATTCATTGCAACATTTTGTAAAGTATACGATAAACGACGAAGGTCTTAATAAATAATTTGGTCAGTTCCTTACTTGCCAAGGACCCTTTTTTCAGCAATTTGCATTAAAATTGTTTAAGTAGAATTTTAAGGAGTAAACGTCAGAAGCAACCTCTTGTTTCAAAGATGCCCTTAAACATGTCTATTACATTTAGCTACTGAATAATAAACGCCCCCTGAATATGGCGCAGAACGTGAGCCGACTCGCAACAACAACCTTAAAACACAATAATGCACAACTCCATATTTTTCAACACACCAAATTGCACTTTATTGCTACCTCCTTTGACACCATTTTTGTAACAACTAATTTGGAGTTACGTCGGCCGATATCGGAAGTCTTTGAAAACTTTTTTAAGACGAGGTTTTCTCAATTTTCTGGGTAATTCTCAGGTCCCTTTTCATTGTCAGTTTGAAATGTGTGCTGGATATAATCAAATAGGTGCTGTCGAGTAATTTATGACAGTTTTTGTGGGTAACCTTCTTTAGGGACTGCGTTTGACATTTGCCGAGTTTTCATTAATTTTGGAAAAGTGAGCGAGAATACGGCGCTCCTGGAAAGTTGTTTCGTTTCAAGATACGTACGAATTTAATTAAAATCCATTTTGTTCCCGAGTTTGTGTTCCCGTGATTTGTTGGCAGTGTGTTTAGGAACAGGTTTTTGTTAAGTTTGAAACTTTTGACCTTCAAATCTTGTGTTTTGAAGTTCCTCATGATGTATTCGGAATAACATTATGTAATGATTTTCATTTATGTGTATTTTATACCTTTTTAATAGAGGTCGAATAAACTTAACTAGTAAGGGTAATTGTTAGTTTTTTATAGTTAAATAACAACGTAATAAACTACATTTTCAATTGGATAAACCTAAGTGGTACTTAACAAAAATATAAAAGCTTTGTGAACAAACGCACAATGTAGAGTAACGTACGCTGCGTTGTTTTGGAATGTCTGAAACTTGTCTTGACCTTCCATGGTCCGCCGCAAGGGGTCAACTACATATAATAACAATAAACATTTATTACGTAACAACTCGAGACTATAAAACATAATGTCATCATAACACGTAAAAATACAAACATTGAACGCGATGGGCTTTCAACAAAACAAATATTTGTACGAGTAATGGTCGGAACCCACCGAAGGAAAATAAAATACAAATAAATTTAGTACATTTTGAAATAACATTCTCTGAAATATAAATATTGCGTTTTGTTGTTAATGTTGATTCCGTCTGTGACCTTCATTACAAAATCTTTGCTAATGAATATCATTAAAAAATTTGATATTCATTAGCATTGAACGTAATTTGATAAGATGAATCTAATTATGTTATTTAGGGAACAAGTTTCACAATAACCGAAACAAGTGAACGGATAATATGAATATTGTGATGGGAAATTAATTACCGACACTGATACATGTACCATGTACATATTCAGCGAATTTAGGGTGGGGATCATCATCGGCTGGTCTGATCAATCAACATATAACTAAATCGTTTTTTACTCATCCTAGTGGACTCGTGGTCGTGGTGTTTCACGATAAAAGTTAAGGACATTTTTGTTTTCAATTTAAGACTCATTGCAAAAGATCCATTATTTGTATATAAGTAGGTAATTACCAAATACGACCCGGAGGTTCTGGGTTCGATTCCCGGTGGGGATATCTCACAAAAATCTCTTTGTGAGACTTTCCTCAGTTTGGTTAGGGCATTGCAGGCTGAATCACCTGATTGCTCGAAAAGTAAGATGATTCCGTGCTTCGGAGGGCACGTTAAGCCGTCGGTCCCGGTTACTTTCTACGGACAGTAGTCGTTACTTGAGCCATGTCAGAGGCCTTTGGCGTCTCAATAATTCTTACACCAGGATTGGTCAGCTTGGCCATCCACTCAATGAAAAACATGAAGAATTTTCATTCAACAGACCAATACTTTATCATTCCAGTTTTAATACGTAGAGTACGTAAATAAAAACGGAAAATTAAACTTTCAACCTAAAGTTCAATTATGGTAATGTTAAAACCACTTGTTCATTCTCCATGGTAAGCTTCAACCATCTTAAGTAACATTCACAAATATGAGATAAACATTTCCTAACGTCTAAGCGAGCTACAGAGAGCTGCTCAAAGTTATGCTAACGCGTATCTCACTACAGCTTACATTATAGTAAGCAGCTTAGCTTGCTCTGTCGAGTCGATGCAAATGATTCTCTCTGCATTATCAACGGTTTGCGACCGGGTCTACTCCATTCAGCAACGGATGCGAGAGTGCGCCTTGAAAGTTGTGCAATAAAACGTGCGATGAAACAGTGGTAATAGTGTCGTATTATTTCTTTACACACTTGACCATAAAAACATAATGGTAGACATGGTCAGAGTGTGATCAGTTTCATAAGTTGTCCCTTCACAAAGGCTTTGGGTAATACACTATGGATAGGTGCATATTCAGTAGGTATATGTCCTTACAATTGACCATCAAAATCATATTTGTTGACATGGTCAGAAATAAATGTGGTCAGTTTCATAAGTCGTAATATCACAAAGAATATACTTATATACTTATATATTACTTACTTATACTACTTATATACTTATATAAATGTAATTTTTGTTTTTAGTTTTCCAGTCGCCATTTTATATTTATAACAAAATCGGTTAGATCTGTTGGTTAGGTAAGGGTAGTTAGGTTATATTATTATGTTAGATTAATTACCGAAACATGTTACAATTAATTACCTCAGGAAAAGTGAAATTAGAGATTAAACATTCTGAACATTTCTATAATTAACCAATACGCCATTGTTTCTTTAGGAAATTGAAATGTCAATTAATATAATTATATACAATAGATTTCTGAATAATACAAAACAACGTGATAAGGTAAAATCGAACGCTTTTCACAGAATCGAAGACAAAAAATTGTGAGTACAATGTGTATATTTCCATTCGCCAGCCCTCGTTAAAACATAACGTTTGTGATATACAAACGGACAGAAATCAGCGGGCAGATCAAAGAGAAATTGTATTGACTTTTTTCCAGTGAAATACTACATTACCTCCGGCCGTCTATTAAGTTCGCAAACAAAATCAAACGTGAAACTTCTCCCTAACTTCGCGTGCGAAGTGAAATAGAAAAATCCAGAAATCTACTTTAGGAACTATCAAGTAGATGTTCGTATAAAACAGGCGGTCGCTGTAACGGTTAACTTAACTAAGCGTCAATTTTCAATAAAACCTATTAACTTAACCGAACTCAGCGGAGTTTGGCGGTTCTAGTGATTCACAGAAAGCTTACGAAAGCTGGAACTTACTTAAACCGGCTGCTAACTTAAACCTTGATTTTAGTTTTGGATTAGATTATCTTTGTCTACTGAAACCTACACTAGATTTTGTATAACTTTGTTCTTTTACGCCCTCATTCATAAAATCGTTATTCTCGGCACAGTTATTTATTATTTTCTATTCATCTACGTATAAAATAAGAATGTCCATATTATAATATTTTGTTTGCAGAGAAATACAGAGTGTCTTTCGGTTGTATAGGCCAGTCTGAAAATATGAGATACCCAGTTATTTTCTTAGGAACCATGCCATCGATTTTAGTGACAATGAAACTGCATTCATATTTTTTTTTAAATGCGCTTGACACGCCCCGTAATCGAATGTTTAAACAAAAGCATACCAAAATTACAGACGTAAGAAACTCCATTACTAAATGAGACTGAAATTGAATTAGAGCTGTATTCATGAATAACCGGCCGTTAGTTCTGAGCCATTTGTTTCTGACAACCAACGCGCTTAATGTCGGTACATCGCCACAAGCGGCTCTTCAGCCCATACGCAGATGTACACAACAGAATCACACTTATCAGACGTGTATTAGAGCAGAGCGTTACCTACACCAGATGGTCGTTTAACAGCCTACTGTCAAGACTGTATTTAAACTGTCCGGAGTACTGTTGTTAGACAGTCAATAAGTGTATCTAGTCATTGCGTTATTATCGTTAAGCAACATGCACCTCGGCTCCTACTTGGATGGGTGGCGCATAGAATTTTTATCTGAGCGGTACTGTGCTTCAGAGTGAATTCAATAGGTAGACCGTGTCGGAGGCCTTTAGACGGTATAAATACTCTGATACCGGGATAGTGTGTGTATTTAAAAAAATGAAGGAGTACACATTAGTCTATGTATTTTTTTTCTCCGCTTAATAAATAAATGTGTATCAAAACTTGTTGTTGAATTGACTAAATATAAATTCTTCTAAAGACTAACTACAGTATGCGTATACAATTGACTAAAGACAGACTTGTCTATCTGAAACAATTCAGTCTGATGACCGTCTAAAGTGTGCTCAGCTGCTTAGCCGACCCGAGTCGAATCGATAGAAACCTCGAGTATTATGAAGTAAGATAATAAGCCAGAATTGGGTCTTCATATAGGAAACCAGAAGGTGGGCGCTACGTGCCCTCACTCCGTAATGTGTATGTAGCGAACTGTTGGAAATAAAATTATGGACATTAATAGCCTTTGAAACGGCGCAATATTTCCTGTTGAAGTTTGATTAGATAGTTAAGGTGTTCGTACGAGTTGGTTTTATTGTATCTTTCTTTCACACGTTTTTATGTGTCTGTGTAAGATAAATTTCTGCGAACTGCAATTTCTTACACTGTTAAAGCTGTCATGACATGAACAAATACAATTTTTCATGCTTCAACAACGACTACGTTCAAAATAATCATGTTTCAACGCAACATAATACATTAAAAAGGACCCAACCTTCATCACAATTGTAATATAAAAATGCAGCAAAAAATATTTAATTCAAAAGTATTCTCAACAAAAAGACGGCGATATTCAACACGGTGTAGGTAATAAGGAAAAAAGCCAGTTTTAAAATTGTAGATAAAAAATCTCAGGTTGATATTTGTGCGGCCTACCCGAGTGTCTCCGGGATGGTCCAAGGCAATTTAGAGGAGATTAAATCCTGAGCCCAGCCGAGCATGGCCGGCGACTCGCTCCCGATGCCCTCTGTCGCTGCCCTGAGGCACACGAAATATTACTAACCAGAGGGAACGCTTTAAATCCTCTACATTTTATGTTGTTAATCCGGACATTTTTTACCAATGAGTATTGGTTTTGTTGCGCCAGACATTATGAAAGTATGACAGTCTGTAAACGGTAGCGTTTGAGATTCATGATGCAATGATGAACGTATTTGAAAGAGAGAGCTTTGAAAGTTAATTAAAAATAAGAATACCAATTTATTGAAAAGATATCTACTTGTGCTTAATACCAGCTGCAGAAAATCCTACAGCGCTTATATTATGCTATTTATGTTCATGACGTTTATTCCTCTTTTCTCCCATATGGTACAGCCACCTCCGCCATATTAATCTGGAGATACATCCAAAATACGACGTTTCACATCTGATTTTACTATGCCCAAACCGTCTCTTGATTTCGTACTTACCTTTATTCATATCTTCGATATTGGGGCGCCAAGAATCGCTATCTGTTCCGGTAGTCATTTGAATATTTCTCTCTTCACGTGCCATGTTATTATATTTGCTCTCCATTCAGCTTAAAAAAAGATTTGGTTTTTATTACTTTTTATTCTCCGGTAATTACTTTTTGCTTTTGTGTTTGCGGTTTGTTGGTGGACGTTTCATTGTTAGTAATCCAACATTTTTATGACCATTTCACATGAAATGTGGTAATTTCATCTAACAATATATATACGTATTTGATTTCCAAAAATATTGGATATTTTTCTGAAGGTTGTGTAATTTTATTGGAAACCGATACTGGCTTTAATAAAACCAAAAAAAAACCACAAAACGTTTATTTCAGTTAAAAATGGAAACCCGACCGAAGCAATATCGTAGAAAAATATCTGTTCACTAACTTTATTTATTATATGTACTAAAAGATTTTTATCTTTGACAATTTAAACTTAGTATTGCTGGAATTTGTCTTCTATCCGCTGCGTTCCTTGATACTTTATTTCTAGTACATTTAGGGTACAAATCAAATATCTGAAACTGAACTACGTCTTTGCTCTACCTCCTTTATTAAGGCTCTTGAGGAATGCGGCTGTGTACAAAGCCTTTGAGTGGTCGCTACGTTTGCACCACTTCTTTTGAGCTCAAGGGAAAACGTAACTTGGGCCCTAGGAGATAGAGCTTAAAGTGGAATGCCAGGAACATTGAATTCTGTAGGAAGAAGCTGTTAATTTTATAGGACAGTAAGACTGGCTCTTACTTGCAGCTTTGCTATGTTGGCGTCTATCGCGGGATTTTTATTAAATCTAAATCATAAATCCGTTTTACAATTCATATCAATATCTAGAACGTCATGGAGATAATATTAAGATACAGTAGCATTACGATTAACGGGAGAACTCTTAATAAAATTATTGATATTAAATACGTACACTATTATAATGTGCATCGTGGCATCTCAGTTATGTCTGCTAGTAGACAATACAGTTATTTTTTTTGTTGATAGAACAATTTATGTGACTATATTGTTTTCTTTTTACAGGTAAGCGGATATTTTATCACCATATTGCTTCTGACTCGGGTAAGCTTAAGTATATTATAATAGGTAGTTATTCTAGAAGATTAAATCCATATCGTTATTCAAGAAGATACAAGATGGAATGAAGAAGAATCAAGTCCATAGAAGATGCTAAATTCAGTGTTTTTGTTTTAGAATTCCTACGCTTTACCGTTGCCAAGTCGTTGGGCAAAGCGTTTGGATTCTAAAACGAAATAACTGAAACGAGACCAGTGGTAAAGAAGAACACAGAAGGACATAGAAGATAAAGAAGATTAGATTTAATAAGTTATGTTATGACGTAATAACATTAGGTTTGACTTCGACTTCGACACTAGGGTTGGCTACTAATCTACTCGAAATTAAATGAAAGGTTTGGCGGTAATAGGGTTATCTGTAAAGAATATCCTGTCTGTCACCTAATTAATTATAGTCGGCGAACAATCTAGTGTAAAAACCAATATGAGTAAAGTTGATTGAAACGAGTTCGGCGGCCGCATTAAACAAACGACTTAATGTTATTACGCCATAACTGTATGTTTAAATAACGTAGACCGTATGATAATTTGTTAGATTCGTATGAAGGCGCGTGTCTCGCTCATGACTTTAATAATAGTTATCTTAAGTATTAACACAGGTTTCGAATTAACAATTATATTTTGAACTTAACTAAGCTTATTTCGTACTTAGAGATTACATTTTAATCTACAATTTTTGACGATTTTTTTCTTACAGTACATATCAAAAATCACTCAGCAACTTCTCCTAATGCGCCAATTCGACGTATCTCAGTATGGCGATTTAACTTTTTAGTTTTATTCGTTTCTATATTTGCCCAGCCGTGGGAGCAATGGTATGATATAGGTTAATGATATCAAAACTAATATATCACGACTCTTAATTACAGCTTAGAACAAAAATCTAATCTTGAATATTTAAATCCAAGTCCCAGCTCTACCAAAACCAATTTAAAATATCCTTAAACACAAACACCACTTTATCTAAATAAAGGAAAGTAAGTGTTCAATAGAAACAGTTTCCCGATACTGTGGGACATTTAAATGCATTAAGTCCCACCTAGTCGATTATTCGTAGCACATTGATGGCAACATTCAATGTAGTCCGACGTCTGATTGTTGCCAGTTACAGGATTACAGGGCTCGTTAGATTGCCTGCGGTACTCGCCCACATTATTCTGATTGGGGTTGCCATATAATCGATATATATTCTAAAGATGGCGGGTTATTTTAATATGATAAGGTGGTGTTGAGTTAGAAAGTCAATTAATTTGTTATGTGAGGATAAGTTCATTGATCTGTTATGATAGGACAGTGTTGTATATAAGATTTATGTGCGGATACTCTCTCAAATTAAAATTTGTCACACAGTCTAAAAATGTATGAAACTAAGAACATTTTAATTTTGAGTGGCGTATATTCGAAGGTCAGCAGCTGATGATAAGCCAAAGAAATTGATTAAAGGATCTTAAGATCTTTTTTTAGTCCATACAAAGTATAACTTAAAATTAGTTTTTCAGTTCAAAATAGTTCATGCGATGATAACCGTCATCAATAAAAATGAAAGCAATTAATAAAGTCATTGAAGTAGTTTGCAATAAAACTGAGTAATCGTATTTGAAAACTCAAGTCTAATGACTCAAGTTGCAATTTAAAAATACCGTTTAAAATGAACTTCTAGTTTGAAATTCAAGACGAAATTCAAAGGATTTTGAATTTTCAAGAAGTTTGTGAAACCGATAGAATGGAGTCTTATCTCCAGCGAAAAGCGCTCGGACAACCGCCGTACTTTTACAATAAATAAATTTTGCAGCGAATTTTATGAAAAATATACGATATTAAGTGGATATCGATATCATTTTACGTTATTGAATGGTATTCCAAAAATACGTTATTAAAACCGAAAACTGAAACTAAATTTTTTATTTCACTATAGTTTAAAAGTTTTTAAGAGGATTACAGACAATTTATATAATTGTTATACCAATATTGTTTAATTTTGAATAAAAATAACATAGTTTTCAAACATGTTCGGAGGGTTACAATCTGTAACGTGGCGCAAGTCGTATTCACAATGTTAAACCACTTTTAATCCTTAAAGCAAGTGCAAGTAATTGAAGAAACAAAGTAGCAAGCACATTAAACATCAACAAACCAGCATTATCAGAGGATAACCGGGATATCTTCTCCGTTGCAATAACTAAGTCGCCTTTTACGACGCTAATGCCAAGAGACGGTTAGATTGCTGCTAAACCTTGCACATGCACGGCAATTTGCCTTGTATTACCGGCAATGTACGCTGTATACACGGCTTGCATCCATGGGGCAATTAAGTTAGATGAACCTCCCTGAAGAATCCATTAATTGCATGAACTGTGTACTTGAGCTCATACATTCGCATCATACATGTGTGAGAGCGCTTCTTTGAGCCATAGGTTTTTGCTCAAATGAAGACTCTTTCTTTTATGTCTTTTTGAGTTTTGTGTGGGTTCTGAAGGATTTTCTCTAACTGCTTTTTGAAAGTGTTTTTTATTGCTTTAGTTTTTTTGTTAACCCGGAGGTGATTATAGGTATTGTATTGTATAAAATATAACAGCGTTTCGTGGTTTTACCCGCATTGAACTCATTGGGTTCCGTGATGAAATGTGATCCTTACTATTGAATATGGTATTTGATGATAAACTGAAAAACTGAAAGTCCTAGATACGAGTAAAAACGTAAACTATTAAACAAAAAACACTTCTGCTTATTGCTTTTAGTTTTATTAAAATATACGACTGTCAGAACCAATATGTAAAATATTTATTTGTCAAAATGGTTACAAAGTGTTATGAAATACGTAGCAATTACATAAAATCAAGAAAAGATTTCAACCAGAAATGTTCCGCGAAAAATGATGACCAAAATATTGGCAGCGCATTCCAAAGAAATATATATTTATTGAATTCTGCAATAAAGGAGTGTACTAGTCAATATTTTCAATAATATCAACACAAACCCTGATACACACTTACGTAACATAAACGTGAGCTGCAGTACATTTAGTGTTGACAAAAGTTTTGGCTTAGAGCCAGCCACCGGCCATTATTCAATTGAGTCAGTGAAAACGATGCTTTATACCTCATCTTTTTTAGGTCAGCGACAGTACACACTACGTGTGAGAGAGAAAGAACTGTAACGTATTTTTTCATTTGTTTTTATATTGTTTTCACTGCTTCATGGTTTTTGTAGTACTCTTCAAGCATGACGACGGGGCGTCTAAAGTTGAAATGCGACAAGGCCTTAAATAATTGTTTCCCAATCAATACACACAACATACTATTATCAGTATGGTGTGTTATTGGGAAATAATTCGAATTTAAATATTCCTCCAATCAACACACAGTATCACGTCTATCACGTCTTGTCATATTTGAATGACGTTGTGCTAAGCTATAACCAAGAAACTGTAAAACACGTACAATGCGATTAAAATAAGAATAGGACCGGCCTAGCGCCATGTTGTGACATTACAACGGGAACTTGGTATAGTGTGCAAAAAAAGGACGTGCTATTATAATATAAAACAAGCCAATATTTTTTAACATTGCTTTTTTTGCACACTATACCAAGTTCCCGTTGTGACGTCACAACATGGCGCTAGGCCGGTCCTATTCTTATTTTAATCGCATTGTAAAGAGAAGCAGACTTATTACCACTTTTCTCCACGGGAGTACGTTAAATTGTGGAAAAATCGAGGAATACAGGAAGAAGTTATAATATGCATAACAAAATGGTTTCAATATCTGGCGGGACGCCAATCATCTCCCCATCGCTCAAACGTGATGACTGCTGAGATCTGAGTCTTATCTTATCAACTTATTATGCTCGTGTGATTTATGAATCGTCTTTTTTATTGGTCCACTTAAAATGGCGTCCGTATGTATGACCATGACCAACTAGACACTTACAAGGAATACGTTAGGAGAATAGACATAAACAAATGAATACCAATGAACTTAGATATATACCTATATTGTATTGTATCATAAAAAACAATAATTTGACAACCTCTGAGAAAAAGCCTATTGTTTATTATACCTACATGTTACATAACTATACTACAAGCAAAAACCAAATACGAGTATATAGGCATCATATAAAAAATTGACTAAAAAGCCTGTGCGAGTATGGGTGGACAATAGCGATATTTCTGTAGAGCACTACCGTGCTTGAGAGGACGTTCTATTGACGGTGGTTTCAATCGTAGAGCCATGGCGGATACAATCTTAAACACCAGAGCTTACTCGAACTTTATTTCTAAGAAAGATGCTCTACGTAGTTATATTGTACTGCTTTTAACAAATAAGACTTGAAAATCGCAACAAAATATGTTCATAATAATCAACTTCGAATCGGGATTATTTCTCCCATTTGGAAGCTAGCTACCAAATCTGGCTACGAAATGGGCCTTAACCAAATAAACTAACCCTAACGTTGATTAGTCGACATTAATTATAAATTTCATTAAATCAAACACAAAATAAACGGGAACAATATTCCGATGGATGTGAATGTATCAAGTTACTGAGGTCGTAGAAATTTCACTAACTTTTCGGATCGCTTTCATTCGACGAAAAATGTTTTGTTTAAAATGAAATGGTGCCGAGTATTGTTGTTATACATACAACACTTATAAAGGATAAAATAACAGGAACATATATAAATGAGGTTCATAAACACCTATTCTCTTTTACAGCTGTATTACGAGACATACCTACCTATATAATTTTATTTTCTATCGTTCTAGTTCTTGAAAATTCATCTTCATTTTCGGCATGATTAGAGTAATAAAATGTGTTGTATAAAAATAAAGTCCTTCCACTCAGAGTTATAAAAAATAAAGTGTTTTTTAAGTTAATAAATAAAAAATTAAACTGAATGAAATCAAATTCGGTAATTTGAGAGCCGTTCTTGTGGAAATAAAATCGAAAGAAGGTTTGAACAGAAGACATTTTACGAGTTCAAATTCGGTTCGTAACTGCGATTGATGGGTACGTGAGTGGATAATGAGAGTTTGATTCAGCCCTGTTACATTTTTTATGATTGTAAAGCTGAGTACTCACGAACAGACGCCGTGATAAACATCTGATCGATATGTATATATTATAGACTATGGTTTTTGGGAGCTACGAATATAAATCTAGTTTGGCCGTATTTATGTACTTTACTTAAATAAAAATTAAATGCATTTTAAAAGATATTAATAAGAATTTGTGAAGAATTTCTTTTATACGTTGGGTGGGGGTTAAACTAGGTAAAAGTTTTTTTTTTCAATTTTGGAATAAATTTTATAACCCTTTGTAAAATAACATTAAATAATGATATTTTTTCAATAATATTTCAGTAAACATGTTCCAAGTTTAAAATTTAATATCGAACGTACATAAATAGTAAACAATCGTTTTCTCTCGTTTATTATTATTGTAGGTTTCAGGCGTCAAGTTTTTGTCAATCACAATAAAGTTAAAGTAGGCGAGTGCATGCCCGGCTTTATGTATTTACTACAGATAGGTGCTGTATCTATCGGTAATCGTTTCAAATGGATTTGATGAAATTGAACACGTTCGAGTGCTCAGCGAGGATCGAAGTGTCATCGCTCTGAAGGTTTTAAAATAGAAAATATATATCAGATATTTTCCTTCTAAGAGGGACTGTCCGGAGGGACTTTTTAGTCATCAAAAAGAACAAGAGACCGTTCGAAGGGACTTTTAGTAATCAGAATAAAACCCTTGAGAATCGGCGAGGTTATCTGTACACGATTTGGTCTTGTTTACAAAAACCACCTTAAATTATTATCTTAAATTGTTCCCCTTTTTAACCGACTTCAAAAACCGAAGATTCTCCATTTGTGTGTGTTTTTCTGTAGTACATTAATCTGAACCGTGAACTCGAGGTGTGCTAATTTCGTTTTATAAACGTCAGTTTTGATACTAAATTAATCCAATAATATTGTGGTTAAAAATTGGTCCAGCGGAAACCTAACTTTAAAAACGGATGCAGCTTAAAAACAGCTGCGAGTTAAGCTATAAAGAATAAACCCCATGTTAACAAGATAATGTGTACAATAATAGTTTAAAATTAATGTGCTTTTCCGCGTATGCATATACGACTAAAAGGATATCATACGTATATTTTAAACCCCTTTTTTCCAGTTGGACCGCATTACAGCGCTTAGCTGGAGCATAAACTTAATGCAAACAACTGACTACTCTTTTAAACAGCACAATAGAACGCCCAAAAAAGTGAAAAAGTAAAACGTGAATGTAAGGCCGCGCGCGCACACTAGCTGCTCACTACTAATGAGCCTCGTTAGCTCCGCTCAGTAATCCCAGAGAAAGACATTTACTTATTTCGTTTAATAAACGCACACACAACGATGACATATGTTGGTACTGTCGCAGTGACGGATTATGCAACCAGTTTTGAACCTTAAAAGTTTGGTGTAAAGCTCAGATTTCAGCGCCAACTTTAAGGCTGAGCTTGGTACGTTTTAAAATTACGAGTAATTTATGAGAGACAGTTTTGGGCGACATGTGCTGCGTCCGTGTAAAAACTAACATGTGTTTGAATTTAGTTATTTGGAGAGTGAAATTATGAATTATTTTGAGACTCCGGATTTAAGAGATTTCTGTTTAAGTTGCCGGTCTAATTTTTCGGATACCCCTCTTATATGAACATTTAAAAATCATTTTAACACGCGCGGGCATTTGTCAGCACCTAATAACCGAAGTACTCAATAAAAATGACAGACACTAGTTGGCTTTCACTGGGTCATATTCACCTTCTCGCATTCTCACAACAATCATATTCGAAATTTAAATATACCTTACTCATAGTGAGCATAACATAAGCCTTTACTCAAGTGACTACATCGATTTCTGAACACACACTAATATATAGAATCGTTAACAAAAGGAAAATAATGCTGTTCTATACTGAAACCTTCAAAAGACTATCGAGTGGCCTCTGCGCGACATCTTCAGCTCGCATGTAGGCCGAAAGCGCACTCTACCGCTGGAAGCAAGCCAACCTCCTTGGTATCAATTTGAAATTTTCCCTTTTGTACAATCTTTTTTGTTTTACAAACATTGTTTCTGTACCACTTGGTTCTGTGGGGTTGCAATTTTGTTGTGATGGTTTTTGTGGTTGGAGGTACTGTGTGAATGGCGCGTGGTTTGAGTATTAAATATTCATGATTTTAAGAGAATTAACTAATTTGTTGTTAATAAATGATAAGATATGGGGATAATGCTAATCTTTTAAAGCACTAGGGGAGCTAACCCACCACTCGCTCAGTCTTAACGTGCACGCCAAAGCTACTTTTTTTTAGGTAAAACAGTGTGCACAACCCTATTATTAATAAAGTACGCTACATAAGACACCTCTTGAAAAAAAGAGTATCTCAACCAATTTGCGGACAGCTTAACGAAGGTAAATACGAGGAGACGCATATATTAACTAAATCCCCCGATATAAGGACGCTTTTGTATCTCGCACAAGTTATTTAGGAATCCCGCGGGACCCGGGACTCAGGGTGTTATTTACGAAGGCTTCGATAGCGGTTATCGCATACAAATTGTTGATAAATCCCCTTTTCTTACAAATTATTCAGCTCACCAGATGAAGGTGCAGATTTTTTCCTCATTCCTTGTAGATTTTTAAAACATAATGTTCTAATTTATCGCGCACGAGATTGAGCCTCCTTCTACTTAGTTGAGAGATTTTGTCAATTTTGCCCCGTTTAGGTTTATACCGGGAATATTTATATGAAAATCTGATGCTTGAAATCTCTTGATGCTGAATTTTACTAGGAATTGCGTGTTTAGTATACAAAATGTTTACGAAACGGTTTTCAAATATGCAGTGTAAAGAAGAGTTTAATCTCCGGGCCGTATTTGAGTTCAAACGGTTAGACTTGACTAGGTATTTCCACGTATAGATTGACAGCATGATTTGCTTTCCCATAGGTATTTTTATAGATGTTTTGGTATTTGTTCCTCACGGTACACACGTTAGCTAACTTGTACCTAGTTCGTTTTAGACAGATTTATTTTAGTTAAAAGTCTTCTTTTAAAGTGCCTCAAGTTCTTTTCTTATTTTAACGTGTTTTTTATTTTGTTAACTTGGTTATCAGTTCGTCAGTGAAGAACAGGTTTGAGTACGGGAAGAATATTCAATCGATAACGATTCGCAGTTATTATATCGAATGAATATAAGTAATGACCTTGGCGACAGTGCGCACACAGAGACGCGTGGCTATATTTATTACACTACGCTGGGGAAATAAAAGTACTGCATCAGTTACAGTAGTTGTTTACCTTTCTTTCCCGAACCAGGTAAGTGAGTCGTCAAACGCATAAGAATCTTACAGCGCAAATATGTTTTACCTTCCATAGATAAACAAAGCAATCTACCTCAGTGCGTCTCGGCCCAACAAAAACTAAATCAGGAACCAATCTTGTTAACAAAATATAAGCTTTATTCTGGCAAGTTTACGACCGTCTCGTCACCAGAACAGAAATATGAAAGAAGTCGTATAAACCACGCCCGACAGTTTACCACTCGTAAAATGTTACGAGTTAAGAATGAAATCAGACGGATTGTATCTATTGGTTTTATAATATACTAGCCGTGCCCCGCGGTGTTACATGCGTTGTAACAGTTCCCGCGGGAATTTCGGTATAAAATGTATTCCATTTGTTATTCTGATGTTACTGTAGTTTGCTCCAATTCCGTCTAGTAGTATTTCGTGAAAGAGTAACGTACATCCATCCTCACAAACTTTCGCATTTATAATATTAGTAGCACTTGTGGCGGATCACGGTTCCACCTGCAGTTACTGGGGGAATATTTTGGTGGTTATTCTGGATTTTACGGATGAATCTAAAAAGCAGAATGTCGTGAACACCGGCTGAACATCAATATTTAATTGATCACAAAAACTTAAAACATACACACTTCTTATGTTAAGAAGATATCATCGTCCAAAACGGTCTTAAGTAGTCATAACACCACATTCACACGATTATTCTCGAGTACACCCCACGTGGTACAATAACTGTAATTAGAGCCTCCGTAATGGACGGAAGATAATGTAATGATAATAATAATATAACCGTATTATATGCAGTATTCCAGGGAACTAGTTAAGGGCGGGACGAGTTCGGTGACTTGGTGAAATACTCTTACTTAATTAATTTTATACGTTAGTGGACTTTTTGTACCACCTGAAGATCTGCAGACATGAACAACCGGGACCGATAGTTTAACGTCTCGTCCGATGTACGGTGTCGCTCTGATATAAACGTCACCGGCATTAAATACGATTCCAGCTGCTCTTCATAATTTTATACTTAGTTTGAAGTTTAATAACTTTTTCTTACTTATATGCTTCGTTACTAATAATGAAGAAATTTACTTTTTCAAGTTACTTACTTACCTAAGTTATTTTCTGGGTATAAATATGCTATGTATAAGAAATATTGTTTGTACGGATAAAGTTTCCGACGTATTTTTATTATTTATCATACCTTTCATCAAAAAACAATAGTGTTACATAAAAGTTATGGACACTTTTCTTATTGTGATGACACCCTGACATAATTCCTGCCCGAAACTCGACATAATATTGATGGACTCTATTCCTTCGGGTTAGCGTCGGTTTTCCAATAAACACAGGTAAAATCTTGGGAAAATATCGAAATAATTTTTACCTCATGCATATGTAGTGATTTTACCTGATGTATGTGTAATGGTGTGGAAGTTACAAAGTGACAGATTTTTTAATAGATAAACAGAAAATATGTTTTGATATTTTGAATTTCCAAGATATTTTCATAAATATTTATATTTTTTGTTTTGTATTATTATTCTTCGTCTTAAATATTGTTTGTATAGTATCATTAGACGAGGCAGAGCGTGGCGTTAAGCTCAACACACACCGAGCCCACAGGCTGTTACCAATGGTAAAGTTTTCTAAAAAAAGTGTGCCTAAACAGTTTGAAATAGTGATGCTATTGAGAACCATGGAGTGAACGAACACGCGTTAATAGTGTAATGATGAAATTATTAAACTAGATTGATATTAATTGATGTATCTTTCGGTTACTATTTAGCGTTATTTTGTTCTTGTATTGGCGATACATCCCTTATGACAATGCATATATAAAGTATTGTGGAATATATAGAATGTCTCCGTTCAAAACCATTCTTAACTACTTTATTTGCTGTCAACAATAACGTGTCTATTAAATTATAACCGGTTTCGTTCCGGTATTCGTTATCATTTCTTGATTATCCGGTTGAACTGTTTCATTGTTCACGCAACAACTAACAGGGAACTTTTACAAAGATGTATCTTACTTAGCCACACAATTTGCTTCATCTTGAAACTTCACTTGGTAACTTGTGCCGTGGCTTCGACCCGGGTCATTACGCGATAAGGAAAAATATTACTGGGTATGTCGTTTTTCATGGTTGCGCACTTATTATTGTTGTATCTGTAAAGTTTAGATACTTACTTGCGTAATGGAACTGCCCATCCCAACGCAACCACACTACGCGCTACGTTTCACTACAAAACTTATACATATAGGAGTGTGGAGTGGTTGTATGTTCAAAAAAACCACTGAAAAAAAAAAACTTTGGGTCACGTGGTCTTTCTCCTCATTGTACTAATCTTAAGTAAGATCATAACCCTTTGCCCAGCGGTTGGACATAACAGACTAACTCTTTATAATACTTCTGTATTTATATTTATTTCAGTTGATTTTTAAAGAGTTTAAAAGAGAGCATATAAACAATCAAATAACAAACGCTTTTATAAATCGAAGAATAAATATTATTAGTTCTGCTCCAACCAGATCTCGCTGCAATCCCGGGAAGGATTTCAACCGTCTGGGATATCGACAAACCGAAATGGTTTTCAATACGTTTCAGGGAGATCGTCGCAAAAAGCGTTATTGACTGGCTGCATTCCTAGCTCATTTTATATCCGAACAGCACGAAATGATCAAAAATATTCTTTTTTATTTTGGAACTTGAGCTATACTATCTATGAAATTTTCGAATGCGCCAAAACTGCATCTCATTAAACCAGAAATAAGTGGATCCGGTCATTAAATGCAAGTTTTTAATTCAACCACCCGGCCCGGATTACCGGCTACAACCGGTTTCAACCAACCGCCGCTGCTTTTATCCGGTTTTTAAATGCCACTCTGTCACTTTAAACACGCTTAATTTGTTTGAGTCGGTTACGTAATTTGTCGCTTATCTCTGTTTAACGTGATAGGATATTAAATATTTCGGTTAATATATTAATTGAATTTTATCTTGAGAACAAATTACTTCGAGCTCCGTCACTTTATTAATCTTTATGAAACATTTATAAGTTCATTTTCAAGTTCAGGAACGAAATCTTTTAAGGGCTTCTTATACATGATACTCAAGACAGAGTCAACTGCAGCCGGTGACACGTGTTGGTAGCGTCCGTTGACGAATCAACAGCATTTGTGGTCTGTGAACGATAGAGATTTGTGACAGCCGTTCGTCTGATCTCCTAGTCTGGGCTAGTGCGTAACGCGGCACAATGCAACTACAAGATTACCTATAAGCCAGCAGCCAACTTTTGTCTATGACGGCAGTTGACAATGGCAACATGTCTTTTATGTGTCAGAGCCCATTATAAAAGCGTTGTTAATATAAAACATAATACGTTTAATAATAAGTTTACGTTTCGGCTAAAAGATGATCAAAGAGAAGAGTTTCATTACAAGACTTAACAATGTATCTAATCCAAAAAAAAAACCACCGAAATTCATTTCTCCAGAGAACTGAAATTCTGCTAAGTGAATTTTTTTAAAGTAAATTTTATTATTAATTAGGGACTTAACCTTACGGCATCTTAAGGGTCCTTTACAAAATTAATTTTACAATCTGGAAACAAAAGAAATATAACGTTTACGAAAGTTAATTAATATGTTTCATTCGACATTTAATTGGTTGTGTTTTGGATTGAGACGTCCGTTTTGATTGTTACGGTACTCTGGTTCTAATTAATTGGTGTGAAATTCCGTTTGATCATTTTAATGCCATTAGAAAAATAATGAGGATGATTTTAACCTAAACGAACCACGCGAAAATACCATTATTTTGGGTACATCCCAAACCAAAATAACGGAAATTTCGCGCAGACCTGAGAGCTCGATGCTCGAACGACATCCTTGATATACAAGGAGTCTTGGCGCCACGATAGAATATGTACTCCATTTGAGATGATTTGTAATTTATTAACTAGGATCATAGATAGATGGTAGTTTAGGCACTTCTCCATTTTTTTAAAGTCAAAGTCAAATATTTGTATTCAGTTTTGGCAATTTATATTCATTGCACCTTGCAACATCATTTCAAGTTAGGTACAGGTGACGTCATAATAAAATTTTCATACATTTCCATTTTATGCCATTGTAATAAGTTTAAATTTCGTAACAACATATATTATTATGTGCTCACAAGAATATAACGTCGACTGTATCATGTATTTAATAATCCCAGTTACCGCTATCAAGTTATAAACGTAAAGCCACCGCACGCACAAAATGTCAGTATTAATTGAATACTGCACATTAAGGTTCGCTCTAGAGCCTTTCTAATCAGCATAATTGGAGTCGTTACAAGTTTCAATCCGATTAGAGGAGAGAAAAAAACTCATTTTGTTCATTAAAGAAACCTTTTTGAGATTAGCTTTTATAGAGTTCGTGTGCCTTCGTCCCCGGAGACGGTTCACGGTTATTATTGATATACGGGCTGAGGTGATTGTTTTATTGCCAAGGTCTCTCTTTAAGAATGATGAAAGGATTTTCAGAGAGTATTTTAGAGAGTTAATATAATTTAATGTTGAAATGAATTCTTAGTATTTTACGGTGAAATTAAAGCCTTATTTTAATTGATAATAAAAGCCTGTCGTTAGTTAAATTGAATTTGAACACCACCTCAGTGTCTCAGATATGTATCATATCTGATTCCAGAAATGATCATTTTTATTACTGGTACCGAAATATAATCACTTGTAGAACTCAGGTACACTCGCCCACACAAAAAGCAATCTCTCATAACTGATTCATGTTCCAGAAGTCTCATTTTCTCGAAAACCTAAAATCAGACCTAAAATTACATTCCCGAGAAATTCAATCGAATAAAGACATCGAGGCACCTACAGGGAAAGTGCTCGGAGTAGGCTCCCAAGTTTTAATGAAACATCACATTTAGCCTACTGCCAAGCCACTTGTACCGACTTGCCCTGACAAAATCCAATTTAGAAATTGCTTACGACCGTTCGAATCATCCCCCTATTTCAATATACCACTATCTGGATGATAACAACGCCGAAAATAATAGTACAAGAGAAAATATGCTTTATTGTAATAGGTATATGATTCAAAATGATTTGGTATCGCCTTCAATAGCACACGGCCCTATTCTGTACCGAAATGATAATGTTAAGTTATTGGGTCGGATTTTTGTCATTTGGCCGACAAAAATGGATTTTGAAATTGGAGATTATTTCCCTAACGTTGTTCACTTACAATCTAAATTGGGAGGATACATTCTCTTCCCTTTATTACCAGTCAGGTGTAAAATTGTAATAGAAATGAAATTTATTTTCATTACTATTTCCTGGACCTTCCGTATTAATTTCAATATATATTATAGAAACTGCTCTCGTATTCTGAAGATCATCTCCAGTGACTTCGTTGGAATTGGGATTTGTCTAACACCACGAAGTTTAACATAGACTGCAATATCTCCTTGCGATTATTCTGTCTCTATCTAAGCAAGCTGATTCAGAATACGTTACATTTGTGACCTAAATTCCATATCTCTTGGAGCCAAATATGTTCAACGATTCAGCTCTGATTGAGTTACTAACATCAACATTAGATACATGCATTTGAATACGCAAATATTTTGTGAACATCGTATGAGGGTATTGTAGATTAAATAAAGGTATTTTGACAATTGACCCATTACGAAAAAATAACACAAACATACACAGTATGTCTTTTGTCATTTCATATCCGGGCAGCGCCCTTCCCGCGCCGGGTTGCTGACATAATTACTAAGTTTGCTCGGTTCGTCCGGGCTTACCGGCGCAATTTCAACCGGTTTCGAGGTAGCATTTTTGGGGTTAAGCTTTGTAAAGTGTTAACTGTTCATTTTATTTTGATTGTAAACTTATAGCCGAGTTTCGGTTCTACGATTGGTTTCCCTTTGTGTATTAGTCCTGATTTCATTTTGCTACCGGTTCTTGTTTTTGGTTTTATTTGTTATGTTTAACCGAGATTAAAACGTTTGCAACAAACAATATACAAAGTATTTGTTTTGCAGTATTCATTCAGATTAAAAAAGGCAAAACATAGCTAATTGCAGTGAACAAAAACTGTTGTATTTTAATTTAAAACACCTCATAAACAATTCTAGAAGGCGTTGGAATCATAACTCGCATCTCACACGCGTCTCTCGTAAAACAAAATCCAAATACGTTTTTGTAATTACGCGACGGCTTTTACGGACGTGACGCGATTCTGTGGCAAATGAGAGAGGGGTGGGGGGTGACATGGGCAGGGGGGGAGGCGCCTTCAGTGATTTGTTACCTGTGTCCGACGCGCTTCAATCGAACAGCTTCGGAAATGTACGGACGGTATTTTTGACAGGTGACCTACACCGATAGGGTTAAGCCGATCAGACCTGAGTTAATATACGACACGAGTGACAGCATCATCGGTTATTTAACACGTTATAAATCTGACCCGCCGAATATTTCACGAATAAACCTGTTTTTTATAATTAAGATCTAATGGTTTCCGCCCAATGTTTAATGTTATTTTAGGACCATATTTAGTTAAGACAGAATGTAAACGGATTATTTCTAAGTAGATCTTCTGAAAGCAAACACAATTCCAAACCGACAATTTTCCAAACGCCTTTCTATTAAACGCTAACCCTCGCAAATGGCTCGTGTTTCGCTGAAAAAACGTTCGTGTGTCAACATCGGCCAGCGTTCGGATAACGCCAAAAATCAAATTACGATTTACCGTCGTCGTGTAACTGCGTTAAATTATTAATTAAATAACAAACGTGACGTCACGCCGGGTCACGCCCCGTGATCCGCTGCCATGTTCTAAATCTAATCACCCCCTAGTTTTTGTGGTTGTACTAAAAGTAGTTAGCGGTAATTTGTTAAAATGTTGCTCGCAGATTTATGCAGCCTCACTAACGGTTTAACAGTTTTGAAAGGGTCTTGTAATTAGTCCGATATTTCAGTTAAAATATGGTACAAGTTTTTTTTTTGTCATTTCTACTTGATGTGATTTACGGATAGTTGATTTTCGCTCAATCATATTTATCTTATGGATAGTAAGATTGGGTAAGCAACAATTTTACAACTGGAAGATTTTCTTTCCATTTGTCAGTGGACTTCATCGCTTCTTGACAGCCGACTCTGTTCGGAAATCGAATTACGATGTCCAATATTGATACAATAGTAGCAACAAAACGAACCCAACATAACTACAGGAAGACTGGTAATTCGATTTTGAGACGATACTTCTTTGAGCTGCGTCGGGGGCAGAATTTTATTGGTGTACGCAATTTGACTTGAAATGTCGTCGAGTACCCGGCGCGGGTCGAAGATTCGACATCTGTTTTTATACTTCGATTGAATGATCGGATCGAGTTTTTACCGAGAAATTGTAATAGGGGATTGCCTTGGGTTAACAGTGGGAAATTAAAACATGTGTAGAATATACAATAACGTTGTAATAAAAATTGTGAATAACCTTGTGCGGGTTATGAAAACGTGCGTTTCTGAGAACATAATTTGCTTTCGAATTCAAAATGGTCCAGTATTTCTTACAAAAATATTATTGGAGTGTTCCTGGGGATAAATTAATGTTTTCTTGGGGGTTGTGTGCCCCATTATGGTGATTGTTATTGCTACCGTCACTGTATATTTTAAAAGATTACTTTTCGTCGAACAATAAAAAACAGGATTCAGTTCATTGTGGCCTTTTGTGAATTTTGTTTCCATTGTAAATGAAACTTTTAAATGATGTAGTCTTAAATATTGTTACATTGAACTAATACATTAACATCTACATAAGTCTTCACTCTTATGTACCGTCGTTGTAATGAGACCAAAACGTAAAGTTTAAGGTCTTGACAACATCTAAATACCCGTTTAGATAAAGTAAGTTCTGATAGGCCAGTGCCCAACCCTGGGGTCGGAGTTTTTAGACCACTTAAAAGCCTTTGACATGGTCTGACGATTGAAATAACCGGGACCAACAATTTTCCCCTTAAACGCGGCAGCGCTCAAATAGAAAATGCTACTACCATCCAAGTAGTGGTCGAGCCGCACGATGCTTAACAATCTAATACGTGCCTATCATCAGTCACAGATCAGACAATCATTTCCTTATTAAAAAGTCTCCTAACGCACAACAATGTACCCAGTTAATGAAACAGTACCCAAACAAACACTATTCATGTAATTACATAACAAATGCAAGATTAGTGGGCCGACATTTCGTTAGTCCGCTGTCAAGCCCTGACATCGAATTACATACACATTAGATGTGGTATAATTGCACACTAAATGCAATGCTCATCAGTATGCGTAGCGGGTGCTTTGAACATTGCATGTGGCAATTTTGGGTGCGTTTTATATGCCGCATTCAGGTTTTGTTATTTGTATAGCTTATTATTATTTATTTAAAACGGGAACTTACGTACGACGGAGACTACTGTCGAGAGTTCCTCGACACGTTTCGTTTCGTTTACAAGATACCCTGCGATTGTGGGAAGTGCTATATAGGTGAGACAAAGCGGAATGTGGCTACGAGGCTTACTGAACACATTCGAGCGCTGAGGAATGTTGACATCAACCGGTCAGCGGTGGCGGAACACGCTATAGCTTCGGACACGACTCATTTCATTAGGTTTGACCAGACGAGGATCTTAGCCCGGGAAAAACGGTACGTCACCCGAAAGATTCGCGAGGCCATTGAAATAAGTCGTTGTCCGAACTTTAATCGAGATAGTGGATGGATGCTGCCTGCGGCCTGGAAGCCATGTCTTCAGTTATGTTCGGAGAGAGTCACAAACGGGGTTAGTGAAGACACCGTGAGTTCGTTCTGCGTTCGGCCTCTACATGTAACGGACTCCGGGAGCACGGACAACTCCCGTGAAGGCTCTCTCTCGCCTATACAGCGCGAGCCCACTCGTGCGCCACCCCCACCTCAACATCAACAACCACAACAGCAGCTCTCTGCGCGCGCGCTCCGCGCGGCGGCGCGCGAGGCGCGAGCCGCGGCGGCCGGCAGTGCGGGGAGAGACGCTGTCGCGAGCGCTTCACCCACCTCCTGATGAAGGCTACCGTATGTGGCCGAAACGTGTCGAGGAACTCTCGACAGTAGTCTCCGTCGTACGTAAGTTCCCGTTTTAAATAAATAATAATGACATTAACGTACGTTTCAATTAATTGTATAGCTTATTGTTTTACGAATACTTTAGCGGGTTCGTTGATTGTTTAAAAAAAAGGTGGTGTAGTTTTCAGTTTTCCCGTATAATTTTTTTTTAAAAGCTGCTGTATTTTTTTAATTCTAAAGGTTTGATAAAACGTAAAATACAGCAACTTAATACTCGTTACAAATTACTTTTTATATTGTTTTATTAAGATTTAACATAAGTAATTATTATGTGTTAAAATTTATATGTGTGGGCGTACTTTTAGCATGATAATACTCTTAAATCTGTGCATAAATGTAATCTTAATAAATATATCCATCAAGTAAATTGAACAATTATTGCAAAGTTATTTAATATTTTAGGCAACACCTGCCTTTTATTTATAACGTGTAGGTGGCATATTGTTTCACCAATAAACTCCACACAGAGTTAAAGTCGGTAAAACTAAACGTATAGGTATTTATAATGTTCATCCGTCTAGTGTTCAAATTGTCCAATTTCCTAGTCCTAAGTTACTTCTTTTTATCGGGTCAAATTGACCATGCCAGAGGCCTTCAGGCGGTCTAAAAACTCTGACACCAGGGTTCGCCACTGACCTACTCGAAATGAATGAATGAATCGAGTCAAATGGTTAAATAAAATAATCAAACGGACCAGATTGGAAGTAAATAACATCTATTAATGAATACTTTATTAAAAATGTGAAGATACCGTATTTATGAATAGGTATATTAAATCAATAGCAATTTAAAAATGCGGATACCAAAGGCAGCTATTAATAATAAATATCAGCAAATAGAGAAATATTAAAAGAATTTGATTTCCTTTTCCGTGCATTTTATGGGTACCGTATTGTCTGAAATAACTTCAGCTTAGGAGAAAATATCTGGAGATTTTCATTTTATTTTGTTTTTATTATACTTAAAGCTGCGTTTTCTCTTAGTGTTCTGAACATTACTGAGTGAGAAAACTTTCGTTCTAGGTAAAGCACTTGTACTCACAGTAAGCGAACATGATCGTTCGATGATGTTTGACTTAAAACAACTGTTTGTTTCCTCATTGAAAACACGCGTTTCTTTTTAATAAGAACAAGCTTATAACAAAATGTTTCTTCAAAACAATTTGAGAAGATATATCTTAATAATAACTTAATAAGTACTTATTGTAGAACGAAGCTCACGTTTACCTAAACAGGCTTAGAAAGTATAATAAAATACGGTTTGCATAAAACATTTAATTATTACTTTGTAAATTAAACGTCAAAATAATCAAATATAATAATTTGAATAATGAACCAGCGAGTGGAGGCGCGAGTCGCGGCATTATTAAAACATGGGTGTTTCCACTTAATGTCGTCATAACAGTAACACCATGGAGTAATATAAATTGGGGACAAACTAGCGGCCGGCCGCCGGCGTCTTCGTTTATTCACCAATTTATGCCGAAACGTTCGCTCTTGCTACAATTAACTTCAACGAACACAATTAATTTTAATTAGAAACACTCCGCCCAAAAGAAAAAAAACATTTCAACAAAAGCTCCCGGCGATATTTACCAAAACAATGCCTCCTGAATTTGTTTTGTAAAGGATTTTTGGAAATATAATTTTTATAACGTCTGACCCAATTTGACGAAATATTGGACCCTAAAAATTAAAATATCGAATTTCCTTCTGCGACTTGTTAAGGTATTGTTGACTTCGTTTTTATTTTTGTATTTAATTAGAAGCATTATTCGGGGGAGTTACCTGTTCACGTTTTAGGGGTCCGTTCATAGAAAATAAAACGGCATTATTCGTTAAACTTATCATATTGGAGGATAAGGCATAATCAAGCGTGGTGATTATGCCTAATCCTCCTCACTGTACTGATATCTTCAGTGAGATGTGAGGCTTTTGCCCAGCAGTGGTACATTACAGACTAATACTTACTCGCCGCCTGATGGCCGTCAAGTCGAGACGATATGTAAGAAGAAGTGATATTTAAAGAAAAGAACGGAACCCTCTCTACTCGAATCTACACGTATCTATCTCGCATCTGTCCGATTTTATTACGTTTTATGCGACTGCTTACCTTTTATTATACGTTTTATTTATTCACGTAGGTTTGACGTTTGGAAGTTATCTGTATCGTAACAGTGAGTATCATTTAAATATTTGATCGTCTTGATTCATGCCTGAAATTCAAAACTGGAGTCTAACATATTTAAAAAACAACCAGCGCTTGAACTTTTACTCGCGTTTACGTTTCACTTTACTTATAATTAATCTTTTTTCCATATATTATATATTAATGAACATTTCATATGACTTTATCTGCACATACAAGTATTAAAAGCGTTTAAAAAACTCGATCGAAATAGAATAAAAGCATTGCAAGATTCTCATTTGATCTTTTTTAAACGTATACCTCATTCAAGTTACTGTTTAATAAAAAAAATCAAGTACTAACCACCGTACAAGGTTCTTCTATTAGTTGAACATCAATGCAAGGCCCTAAATCACTTCCTATGCCCCGACTAATGGCGGGACCAAATTTCCGGCGCGGCTGTCCTCGACCCCTCATATATACTAGATACTAATTGACTTCGGCTTTTGTGATAACTATCAATTAAAATTCAAATCTCGAACCCCTTATTAATATTAGCTACACCTGCAATAGACCAATGGTTTATAAGGAGTAAGTAATTTACTTGTATATAAACTTTTTTCGCGAAAAATTCCGTGAGTACGAGTAAGTTATTTTATAGAATTTTATTTTTTGTTAGTCTCGGTTGTTTCATTCGTTAGACCTTGTGGGAGGCTTTTAGGCGGTCTCAAAACTCAACCAACAGGATTGGCCTCTAACTTACTGAAATTCTCTTATTACAAAACATGTCATTCCCTCCAACTAGATGGTATTAGGAGTAAAGTCTCTCTCAAAATTAGAGGAGCCTTGTACAGTCAGTCCATATTAAGCATATTGAGAACCCTTGTCACATTTAATAATGCCTACTACCTAGTCAATGACAATTTTTCAATGTGCACTGATAAAGTTCTAAAGTGGTTAAACATTTTTGTGAGCTAACTGTACATAGATGTACTCAATTGTCAATGCTAGGAGTGATTCGTCGATTTGTGCGCAAGTAATCAAACACAACAGAAGTTAACTTTCTTAACGTTTCAGTTAACGTGTTTTTATTCGAGAGCAAAAGATTCACTTTATGTCTCTACCGAAGAAAACAAAAGAAGAACGGATAAAAGTAAACAAAAAAGTTAAAGAACTGCGTCGTAAAGTTTATTTTAAAAGGTGCCTCTCTCGTTATTTGTACCGCAATATTTCGTACAGTCGACTCTAGCACACTCCCTTATTGTGCTATAAAACCTAATGGTCACATTTTCTGTATCATATTGTTTTAAGAGCTGCCCTTTATATTGAACGAAATAATGTGTTATATACGTTACGATCTTAATAACACAGAACAGTGAACACCGCTTAAACATTACACTTTTTACAATTACAACTCACAATTACCCACGAACAATGAGCGAAATTTATAAAGATTAAGTCAACATGAAATTATGAAGGAAAATATCTTGAAAAGTTACCCTGAACATATTAATAATGCTCGCTAATTAATACATGACGCTATTAAAGTCACGCCAAAATTACCCTCTTCGACCATCAAACATAATTACGTTTTAATTTATACACTTTCACACATAAATTTTTCAGTGGCTTTTGTTTCGAATCTACTGCCGAGTAACGAGGTAATTACAATAACAATGGCTGTACCCACCCTGCGATGAATGGGGTAAAAAAAACCGTCATTCCATCGCGAACAACCCTATTGTGTAATTTATTGTGGCAATGTCACTACCGGTAATTATTGTTTTTTTTTCGCTTTTCACCCCTTTTTTGTAGACGCTTTTGATTAATTCATCGTCGGTTGAATTGATTTGAATGGAGTTTGCGCAAGTTTGGAAAACTATTTTTTTGTCGTTTAAAGGAAGGGCGCACGAATAAGTTATTTGGACTCGTTACGAAGTTTTGTGGATACACCAACTAGCGTTGCGTTTGACAACCAAGGTGGTTGTAATATGTAAATGGTTATAAGACTGATGTTTGTTAAACTAGAACTAGATTCGATATAAGGTCAAGTTTTTCTTTGTATTTTACGAGCGACGACCTGTGAGACTGTATACATTTTTATATCACTAGTTTTTTACCTGAATCGTTAGCTTTATTCATCTCAAAGGATTTTTTAAAATCTATATTTATTTAGGTACTTTTGCACAAACAAGGCACGCCAGCCCCATCATGTCATCATCCTGAACTGTGCAAACAATCTGAATGTAAAATTGTAAACTTAAACAACATACCTACTTAAAATTACTAAATAACCTCAAAGGTGCTAATTTTATTAACTATTTTTTAGAAGAAAACTTTTATTTTTAAGTATAATTTTAAACCTCTTACTTATTTATAATATCTGAAAGATTAATATTTTGTAAGATAAGATACCTTTGGCTAATACTTAATTACATTCAAGTTTCCAACAATGTTTGTTTCGTTTGTTTCAGAAGCCGATTATACATTAGACGACTCATTTTGGAATGAAGAAAGTCCTGTTGGTGAGTTGGGTGGTGGTTAGTGCTCATTTTTATTTACCGCGATTAGTGTAATTACACAACGGGTCAACACTGCGTTAAGCGTGCGCACGCGGCGGGCGAACGCGCCGGTTCACTTTTGTATGACACCGCAGGCGACGAGTGCACGCGACAGTTCACTTTTGTATGAAGCGCACGCGGCGTGCGCACTACGCGGGCGCCCGCGACGGTTCACTTTTGTACGAAACTGAGGCGTACGCACGCTTAACGCAGTGTCAGCCCTAAATGGCCTTCGCAAACTGAGACCGTATGGTAAAGGAATAATTGTTAGAGGCTTTTATATTATCGTTTACTATGTTTCACCTCCTAAGGAACGGTAAACAATTAAAATAATCGTCTACCATATCGTCTCAATGTGCGTAGGCCTTAAGAGCAATTACTACGGTTCATGTGCTACGAGTTACGTAGCTACGGCTACGAGCTACGAGTAGTTACGAGTGCCGTTGAATAGCGAGTTTTAAAAAAATAATCTCAGCATTTTTGTTAAACTATAACGCCGCCAATATTCTTAGCTAATTTAATAAAAAAAACAATATCTTAGACAGGGAAATGTAGGTGGTATTCTAAGTTCTAAAGCTGTATAGTTGGAAACATTAATAACTTGAGGAGGCACTAAACGTCAGTTATAATATCGAGTAAAATGTACAAAGCGCTGGTTCGTGAAAGACTCCGGACGCACGGCTCGTCCATCACTGGCGGGATGGTACATAACCGTCCCACAGGAATTGTTATGAATTTTTAAGCAACTCTTTATTGCGGCAGGTAAGTTATTATTGCGAACGTTTGTCCCCTCAGATAACTGTTGTAACTGTTATTTAAATTGTTATTCGGTTGGCGTTTACGCAGTTTATGAAGTTTTTTGTTTATTAAGTTTTCAATTTTGTTGGAAGGAGGGAATTGGGTAGAGTGTATTAATGTGACACGAAGTGAAAGTATCATTCATAACTTTGCAATACATTTTGCTTTGCACACGTTTGCTTTGCAGCATACAGTTAAAGTACGTTCAATATTGCAAGTAGTTTTTGTAGGACACCATGTTATATAGTTCATTAATTCACAGTAATTGTTTAATTAGCAAAGCATATGCATATTATCTTTTTAATATCTTATCTTACACTTTCACCCTTAAATCTCACTTACTCACAGTTATTCGGAAACACCTCCAACCTTCACTATCCTACACGCCACAAGCCTGCGCGTCAAAAACATACAAACACCAACACAATGTTTGTAAAATCGTTCACCGTACAATAATCACATCAAATTATTTCCATCATCGCTATCAGCGGACCACAAACGGACCAAAACCCAACAAACTTACAAAGGAAAAACCAATTGCGACCGCTTTTTATAAACATAAAAATCTAGGGCAATTCTACACACACAAAACCCTTTGAGAGCATTAAGCTGGGCTCACATTTGTATCGTTCTATTGTTGTTGTGTATAAAGTACCTTATAGTATAGTGCATGCAAAGAAATATTAATATTAGGGTCAGAGAAAAATGGATACGAGGATCTATTGTGATACCTAGGCGTTCTATCTTTGTATGTGGTTGAGTAGTTGACATATCTCTTAGGGAATCTGTCGGAGGAATATGTTCACGTCTTCACTGGATAATGAATTACAGAGATATAGGTAATCAGCTTTGCTCTTACATAATTTGAACTAGCATTTCATTGGAAAAAATGGATAATGTCATGTAAACTACCATAAAGTAAAACAAGTAAAGTGTTAGCTTGTAATATACCACTGCTGGGCAAAAGCCTCTCATCTTACAGAAGATATATATTTTTTTACATAATTCGAAAAAATCGAATAGTAATATATTGAGAAACTATATAAATACATATGTACAGGCACGGTTAAAAAAAGATTAGACTCAAAAAAGTATTGAATTTAAAAACTAACCAAAGCTCTATACAGTCGTAGTAGGAATACAAGACTGTACGAACGTACATAATAAAAATCAGTTTCCTCCGCTTTACCAGTGTAATTTAGTGAAGATGTTAAAAATATGATTTTTTTTAAATATCAAAAGAAAACAGTTAATTTTCTTGGCACCTGTCAGATGTGTTAAAGGTGAAAGGTTTTTCAAACGAATGGAAAGCAGTTGATCTTGTAAACGTTACCTACCGCTCTTTGCTTTACCTTACTGATGTTGAAGTTACTGAGTTTTACTCAAAGAAAATGTTCAAGCCATTTTTTACTTAATATACTCTTATTTATAAATATTAAAAATAAAATTGCTTTAGCAAGATTTGCGGTTTTTAAATATGGAGTTGATCTTTTAAGAATCTTGAAGGTGAAACCGCTAATCCATTTCATGTTGGTTTATGTTAAGTGTGTTTGGGTGATTTAAAACTCTTGTATAATATTACGTAAATAACTTGCAAAGTAAGAGCGGTGATTGATTAAAATATTGGCTTAAATTTTTGTTTGTCGATGTAAAGACGCCAAACAATGACAAGTGATTTTTTTGAAAAATGAGTTAGTGTTGTAGCTAATGGTTGATGTTCTATTAACGCTGCAAGCTGTAACAAGCTTACATAGTAGTTCTTACAGAAACCTTATTTGGTGTCGAATTATCGTTTCAAATTACATGAAAAAATAGGTACTAATATCATTCCAAAGGGAGCATTACCTTACAATCGAATCAACACTAACAGCTCCAAATTAAGTATACAAAGTAAAATATCTAAAATAGTTACTCGAGTAATCCACTCAATATATTCAACAGACCTGAAACGCTGTCGCCACATCAAAGCATACCCTGTAACCAGTTTTGATTTCTCAACTAACTCGAACTTGTTTAAACCGGCTTCAACCGGCTAGGCACGTTTTGAGTTAGTTTGTTTTCTAAATAGTTATGTTTTATTTTGATTATTTGAAAGGGATTTTGACTTTCAGTGAACTGTTTGCATGAGTATGGATATCGTGCGGTGTGGAGTTGAAAAGTATTGAAATGGGTATCATATTATCATAGTCCATGTCTAAGTCTACATGGTAAATGCAGTGGTAGCTGAAGCCTAGAGTTTAATTAATAAGACGTGTAAATATACTATAAAAACTCATAAAATGTGTATTAATAAAACGGAACTGTATCGCGTTACAATATATAACGTATTTATTAAACTACGTATCCGACGTTTCAAACGGATACGGGATATCATCCCTTGACCACGTTTGGTGGAATCCGCTGTATGCACGTTATATTTTAGTCTAACGTGATACATTCATGTTTCACTTAGGATTAAATGAGTAAAAATCTATTATTGACAACCAGAAGTTTTTTACATTTGGAATTGATTATCTCCTAATAGTTTTAAAGTATAACTGACAAAAGTCCTTTAAATGAAATTAAGTAAACATTCACATGTCGTCATATCCCAAAACAACAGTCAAACACAACACCACAACTATGAAATCTAGTCAAACAATCAAACGCTAGATACTGCCGCGTTTAGTTCTACTAACGGCTCCAACTACATAATCCCAAAGGATAGGTATTACATATTTGTTGAACCCTAAAATCGAATTGGATTAGCCATAACGAGTTGAAATTGGTTCGGTCTCGAATACGTTAAGAACAAATTATACTATCATATTTGGAACCTTAGGGAGTGGGAGTTTGAAGTGGTTTGTGATTTATAGTGCAGAGCTTGTCTGTGGCTACGAGATAAGAAGACATGGACGAGAATTTGTATAGTTTTATCAGTTGGTACGTCTGATTTATTTAAATAGTTCTTTTTTGTGATTAGTCTTTTGTTTTAACATTAAAAGAAGGCTGTGAGTTACGCCATCCTAGAAGCACTTAATGATAGGGTTGTACCGTGACAGGTTATTTCTTAACCTGTATCGTACCATTTTTCCACTCTTCTCCTTTCTTCGTTTTTTTTAAGTGCTTCCAAACCTTCCTTTCTGGGATTCGCCGATTTTCAAAAGTGATAAAAAAATTACTCTTCATTCAATACAGCATATTATTAAATGTCATTCTGACAATGGCCATTATAATAATATAGTAATTCAGATACAAAATTGGTTATAATTTGAATACCTAAAGGTATCACAGAGCATCTATAGGTCTCACAAAAGATAGGTAGAGTAAAGATAGGTCCACAAAGGAGTCGTTTACACGCGGGATCGCGTCGCATTCTAATGCAATGTACACACTGGTGCGGCTAGCGTGGGCGGGAGTTTAGTGCAGACTGTGCTTTACAATTTTGACAATGGTGACATCAAACGTGATTTTGAAACGTTGCTTTAAATATAGGAAGGGTGTATTCATACGTACACTCTACTTCTTTGTAAAGATAAATTTAATGAAAACAAGTATGACCTTTTGTTACTAATTCATCAAACAATATCTGCGTATTATATTTAGCAATTAGAGAACACAACGCATGATGGGATAGTGGTAGTTGAAATCGGAATTTCTTAAATATTAAATAACAAAAGTTATGATCGAATTTGGATTGTTTTGAATTCGTAGATCAGAAACAATACCGGATCGTGTAAAGGTCTCAAGATATTGTTTAAAGTCTTCTTTTATTACTTTCTCATGTTAATAAACGAAATTAAAAAAAACATCATTAATGCCATTAAGGTGAGTGACCGACCCTGGTTTTGGAGTTGGTCTAATGAATAAAACAACCGACTTAACTAACTAACAAACCGACAATATCTAATCTACGAACAATATCTTGATATTAAAAACTCGATACAGCATCTCGGTATAATGACAATCGATTGAGCGTCTTGTATCCGAATTTGCATGCGAATGCATTCGACATGTAAATTCCAACATTTATACACGCGACCACGCGCCGAATACGTGACTGCGCCTGTGATCGATACACCTCAATATGGATTTTAAAATTGCTCATTCAGTGTTTAATTTGTATGGTTATTGAATAACTGCTTCTAGTGGTAGTTTTGTGGTAAAGGGAAGTAATATTAAAATGCTCCGATAGCTTAAGCCAATGGAATAAGTAGGAACTTCAATTCAATTCAATATATTTTGACATGGTACGGGAAGTTATGAAATGACGAGGAGAAAATGCTCAAATTATTTAAAATTACTGTAATAAGTGGGAATTTAATGTATTTTGACAACTCACGAAGTTGTATTGAATTCAGAGCAGCATACTTTGAGGGGCGTTTGTGTATTGGGCCATTAGAATAACCTTGCTATATGAACTAGTTAGAGCTAATTTAGTGATGTTGAACGATAATCATCTGTTAAGCGGTCCCTAGATCTAAAATATTGATCAACACCTTCACGTTGAACCAAACGTTTTATATACTACCCCTGCACTAATGTATAAAATATCCATAGTGTAATCACAAAATTTAACAAAATCTAGTCAATCATTGCTTCAAAAAAGTATAGCATAAGTGACAAATAACAGATTTCACTTTTTAGCAAACTAACCCGTTTCACGTTATACCACTCAGTAAAACGTACTCGTTTCAGTTGTTGGTGAAATGTTCAAACAATTTAATAAAAGACTTAGTTTGAAAGTACAATTCTGGTGAGATATAGTACAAAAACGTCGAAATAAGAGCTGCCTCGAAAGGGTTCGCCACGCATGCTTGCGTCTCACGCCTTTTGAATCCTACGCTCGGATTGCGCGCGTTGCGCTACTCGCTGTACTTATATGAGTACAGCTCACACGTTATATACATACACTCTGTGTTTGTCACACATGAACTTTCTTTAAGCAATCAGGTTTTTATAATCCTCAGACTTAACACCCATAAATACGAGTTAATAAGCCAACCCAGAGATCAAAGTTACATCCAATAAAAATATTTTCATATCCTAATTATGACAATCTGCTTTTACATACTCATCTTAAATTATAATGAGTCGCTGTCATGTCACGCGGTAAATACATAATAAAACATATAAGCTTCATCACGGTGACTAATACACCGCCTTTATTAATATAGCTTTAAGGTTGTTTATTCCTCACCAGGGTCAGCATTAGCATCTCAATAGCTTAGGGGAGCGCTCTCGAAATCAATAAATCTGAACACCCAGCGATTTAGTTGCTACGGCTGTGATACAAACACTACGGACTACGTCGCTACGATAATACGGTGCTACGGCGTAGTGGTGCTACGAAGTATCTTAGGATTGAAGATAACATTACTAAAGAAAGGGCAATTTATATGATGCAAGTTTTAAGCACATTCCATACATACAGTGCAATGCAAGTGAGGCTATAATTGATCAGTATAAACAGTAATAGCTTAGCATATGTAGGTGTAGACAGAGGCTAACAGTTAATTGAATGCAAAAATTGCTAAACTAATACGGTACCATAGATTCACCTTCTTTCAGCATGATTTTCGTTTCACTGTTTTTAATAAACCTTTTACTCAGGATTCTATGAGAAGTACACATAGATTTTGTTTTATAATAAGTAGTGATATTGGAATAATTCTTAATTTTTATTAAACCAGCTCTCGTTTTAAAACTCTTTAGCTTTGCTCACTCATATATTACTAAGTGTTGCGTCATATATAACGGGCGTCTCGACTAAAGCTAGCTGTAATGAATTACTCGTTCATAATATTTTGGCATAAATTAATTTATGTTTAAACTAGATTGGGGCTTATACCTTTAGACTAGATTTTAGATTTAATTACGGTGCCACAGTGAGAGTGCTGGAGACTTCATTAATTTGTTAAAGGTTTTGGTCATGATTACTCATTTTTAATTAATAGCGGACTTAGTTTTCTTGTTTCATTTGTTTTCTAATTTTCCTTCGGCATTGTTTCAGCAAAATTATTTTTTGCAATGATATTATTGTTAAACCTTTAATGGATTACTTAATAGTAAGTGTTTTCAAAGAACCCAATATACAATTAAATATTCTGATATTTCCGATTTTTCCAAGTACATATAATGTTGGGTGTGGAATATGAATATCTTTATATTATAGCCCAGTGACACCCAGTTGAATATATTCTTACAATCAAATTGTCGGTCGCGGTCGTTTCAAGTTCTTCTGAGGCCTTTAGGCGGTCTAAAAACCTGCGACATCAAGTTTGGCCACTAACCTACTACTCAAATTGCTTACTTACAAAAAACTTGCTTACCTACAATTAAATAAATTAAATTCTTCATTTAAGTAACCATCCTTCATCACATAGCCATAATTTCCACATATATGCTCATTATAACTACACGAACATATTACAACGTACCTGTATTGTATGTTCGTATATGTGCAGCCATCTCTATTACGGCGGGAGGCACAAAGCAAAGGGCAGAGCGCTCGCATCCTTGACCACTTTGTTCTCACATGAAGTACTGCACCCTCACAATACACCCCTTCTAACAAACACCTTATTTTTTACATGCCTTTTATTAACGTTTTTGTATTATATAACTTTTTGTTCAAAGTTATGTGACAAAGGATTTTTTTAACGTTACGTTGATGATTTTTACTGAATTTGGTTTATCTTAACTAAAACGTAGCTAAGAACCACCGCATGGAAACTGGCTAACATTTCCAAAAAAAAAAACCATATCGCAATCCGTCCATCCGTTTAAATGCTACGGTGCTATAGACAGACACACATTCAGATATTGACGGCAAACCTATAAAGAGCCATTATACTCGTAGCATACCATAAATATATCCTTGTTTTTTTAATCTTTTCATAAACAACGACTATATTATTTGGTAAAAAACAAAACTGTTACGTCATTGTCAATTTTCGATAATACATTGCCATGGAATTAACTTGTAAACTAATCCTATCATACAAATCAATTGTGATGGTAATGACATTTTCTTTTGAAAGCATAATGTTCCATTATTATTTGAAACCATTAAGAACTGACAATAGTTATGCCATTATTTGTTCCCAAAAGTTATATTAATATTGTGACTTTATTGGGGTCAGTAAAGTTCAAGTTTTTTCTTTTGTGTAACTTGAGAGTTGAAACCGGGGCTTTGTTCAATCTCCGTTTAAGCGGGATGATGACTTAATATTTTTATTTTGCATCATATTTTGGGTAATTTTTAAACTTGCAACCCTTTTCGTTATAAGTTTTATTTAACCTAAAACTTTTACAAAGTATACTAACTAATACACAAAGCATACTTTCTGTATTAGTATTTGTTTCAAACATTTGATTTTTATTTAAGTTGAAAATGTTTCACACAATTCTGTGTTTCTCACATAGAAAATACATTAGTCGTATTTATAAATACTGAAGTACATAAACCAAGGCACCTTTAATGCCTAAAAAACCGATCAAATCTCTGAACAATTTTGACACGATTTTTCACACAGTCATAAGCTCCATTTTAATTAAATACAACTGAACGCTGATAAAACCTAATCATTTATAAATCAATAAGTCGGATTAGTATTATTTCACAACCATTCCTAGTGATTCATGTACGAGTACATATAAATCTTCTTTGAATGAACATCGAACATGTATGGACATAAATACATTATAATTCTCTTTCGTATTTACGAATATCATTGTCGGTCTTTGGATTCAATCACTCTGGTTCTAGGTAAGGGGTGTTAGCTTGGGTTCCAGGTATCAATATTATTTACTTTGATATACTTTGTTTGATGATACGATGCATTCGTAATAGTACATCCATTAAACAGCCATTATTGGCCAGTCGTATATGATACTGTTGACTGATGCATTGAGTCGTTTCATTATATATTATTACATTATACTTTAGTTTCTTATGTGTCTATAGAGAGTGCATTTAGGTGTTTAATGATAATTTTATTTATAGTTTTTATGTATCTTTCACTGGTTTACCTTAATTAAATAAATAAATCACATATGATTTCAAACGTATTAAATGTAGTAGTAGTTGTTTTTGCTTGTGTCCCTCTGCTGGATTAAGGCCTGTCATATAACCGAAGTTATCAGTATAGTAAGGAAGATTAAGCATAATCGCCACGCTTGCCTACTACAGTTTTCTCTTTACTACGGTTTGTTTTAAATTAAATTAAACAAGTTATACAAACACTTTTTTCGCATAAAGTTTAACTTGCGCGATGTTGTTTTCAAAGCAACGATATTGAAATCCTAAATTAACTTCGACAATTCAAAGCCTCACTAAACAAACACATTCCGTACTTCATTTCAAAGTAATGAAAACCATCTAACTTTTTGTACCATAGGCTGCTCTAAATTTCATAGTTCGTGATTAGTGATTCAGATGGCAGCTCTGTCGGTCGTCTATCGCTAAATGCAGAGGCATGCATAATGCACGCGTCATCTGTGCGATGCTTCGGGCGAGTGGGGCGCGGGCGGGCTGCGAGCGGGGACGGTAGCGGAGCGGGCAGCGGGTTGTGAAAGAACGGTTTTGTTTAAAGAAATGTTGATGGTTAAGGCTTATATGTCTAAGCACGTGTTAATAGTAAAAACGCGAATCGTTTTAAATAATGTAATCCATTTAGGGTGGGTTGTTTCAAACGGTTGGTTATCGGAACATATGTTCGTTAAAACGTTAGCGACTACGAACACTGGCAAATGTCTGTTAAATACAAATCGTTTTTCATAACTTATTATCTTACATTCAGTTCGACAAAAAATATATTATACGTATCGTTAATAATAAATAGTAATAAAACGACTTAATTACGAATCAAAACATTTGTAAATTACCTTAACATACGTTAATATCTGATTTTGTTTGTATCATTATAATTTGAATAGCGCGATGTCTTTTTTAAAATTAATCTCAACAAATAAATGACGGTCTTAATGTTATTATATTCACTCGACTTTAATATTATAATAATCTTCAGAGAAATTTTCTTAATTCCAAATAATAGAACGACTTTAATTAACTTGAACTCGACAGACGTAATCACGAGCCATAATATTTGTTGAGTTATTAAAATACTCGAGGCTATTGTTCAAAGCGAATTTGAATAATAAAACGATTTTTACACTGATTCCGAACAAATCCAAAAATATATCGGACTTAAATCATTTCAACAAATGTTTGCTCTATTTCTATCTCAAATTACGTTTTTGGAAACAATTGAAAATCAAATATAACTGTGACGTTTGAACCAATTTGAATAATTGAGTGACGTTTGTTAGTGTATGACCGTTTATATTGTGGATATTATTTCCCTGTATTTCAAATATTTATTCCATAAATTGCCTAATGTTGTTATAGTACATGGCACTCTGAATTGGTAATCACGTTCGAATATGAAATATTGGTGCAAAATATATTGACAATGACACACTGACATACAACGGGGGTATTATAGCAAAGCAACTTCAAACATCATTTTTGAAAGTAGAACACCTACATTTTGTAAGAGTTGATTGTTTCACGTTCTTTTTTCAAACGTCACTCTAGCCGTTTACTTCACCATGGGAAGACTCGTAAATCTTTTTTAATTTTACAATTCTCTGATAGTCGCACTGCACACTTACATTACAAAGCACCTCAAGCCCGTCCGTTCCAATCCCAGCGTTTTACGAACGGTTTAACTGTTTATTGCTCACTCGAAACGTCAAACAATAATATTATCCGGAGATTAGAAGGTCGCTCGTAAACCCCTAGTTTTTAATACAGTGTAAACAGTTCTTTAATTTGTGTTTATTAGCTGTGGAGTTGAAGAAGAATGCTAATGTTCTGTGGTTACATCGAACGTTGCTTTGAATTCAAATTGAGTTGTGAGCTCCCGCCTTTATTGAATGGAATAATGTTTAAATGAATTGCAACCTCGGGGTTTATTATAATTGTTCGGTGTACTCTGAATCGTGATTGAGTTACCTGTGTATCAAAAGTAAATTATGGCAAATTATATTTATTCATTAACAATTTATTAAATGAATGTAATATGAGCCAGCATTATTTTACCTATATCAACCGTATATAGCAATACTATAATAAAAACATAGGCGCATTTTTTGGAATCATTATAAAAATATATATAATCGAAAATCGGTCCATAATAAACGGAGTTATACCCGTATAATGGATGATACGATGTATACGGATACATAAAAATATAAACATTCGAATTGAGAACTTCCTCTTTTTTGAAATCCATAACAAAATCCAAAAGGTAAACAATTTCCACCTGAATTACTTAATAAAGTAATTACACAATCTTCAAATCAAGATATCCGTAGAATTACGAAACATAATTACTCTTTAATAAAAGCTTACCAAGTCAGCGCCGGAATCAAATTACTAATTACTATCGCAGTACTGGGGCGACGATTATTATACAACGACACACATCGAAGGCTGGGTTCATATCACAGGTGATATCACTCATACAAGCGCAGTGATGTACGCTGTTTAACGCTACAAATACCAATGTAATGAATCAAAGCTAATTTAGATTATCTGGCGTTGTATTTCGACCTTAATTGATGTTGGATTAAAATGATTTGTATGCAACCAACTCATAGATTAATGTTCAAATAAATATATGTACCCGGACAAATTCACGGTTGATTAGATCTAAACTAAGCTCTAAGCTTGTATTATGGAATC
The DNA here is from genome assembly GCA_951394245.1 of Cyclophora punctaria. Lineage (NCBI taxonomy): Eukaryota > Metazoa > Arthropoda > Insecta > Lepidoptera > Geometridae > Cyclophora > Cyclophora punctaria. Next base: position 710,871 of record OX596172.1, read on the forward strand.
TAACTGACTGATACTATTACATATACCCATACAACCATACTTTAGAATATCATTGGCACCCAGATGTCGTTGCTAACAACTATGTCTGCACGTATTATTGACTCCGGGTGGGAACCGAACCCGCAACCCCCGGCATAATAAGCGCTCTCACATGCCACTATGCCAATGCTTGTTTGAATGCTCTACTTGAATACAAACAAAACTTCAAAAAGTTGCACAACGTTTACATTAGTAAACCCTTTGAAATGTTCAGTTTGTTTAAAATTAGAGGTCTTAAAGTCGATGATTAGTTCGGGGTCTAATGCAAAAGGGCCATATTTACAGTATTCGTTCGGACTATACAGGGACCGGTGAAAGTTTCACAATTACGTAAGCAATTAGCCCCCGTTTATATCGGCTGTATAAATACCGAGCGTTTATTAGAAGGCCCGTTACAAATAACGGCTTTATACGTTAGACTACGTGTTGTCGCCTTTGGTTAAGTCACTTAATTGGGTTGCTAGGGCTGTGGTTACTGGAGGTATTCACTTTAACAGTCGTGCTAGTGAATGAAACAGCTGATCACATCACAGACTATGTATATAGTCATAATCATTTATTAAGTCGTAAACATCCGACTAATATTATGAATGCGAAAGTTTTTGAGGATATATGTATGCATGTTTGTCACTCTTTCACAACAAAATTTCTACGAATTTGGATGAAACTTTACAGTAATATAGGTAATATATCAGAATAACACATGGGATACATTTTATCCCGAAATTCCCGCGGGAACGGGTAGAACGCGGGTAACACTGCGGGGCGCGGCTAATCTGGTTATATACCAGCTAATGATCTGGTCTTGGTTTTGTCTATGACTCGAAAACGATCCATTTTGACCTAGAAACAATATTTAGTTATTTTAGACAACTTCTCGATTGTGCACTAGTGCCACATTTGAAAGCCACTGTTGATACTACCAATCGGACAAAAATATTACATTTGGATGGAAACTACGTTTACGGATACACTTCGCTTTTATTTAACATTTTTATCTGACGTTTCGGCTCCTTTACAGGGACCGTGGTCACGGAAGTCTTCTGAGAACCGTGGTCACAATGTCATAGTCAGCGAAGTGTATCCGTAAACGTAGTTTCAATTCAAAATGTAGTATTCGCTTAAACTTCAGAAACCAGTATACATTTGAATTGATTTCGATTTAGTGTGAATTAGATCACCTGGCTGATCACATACTAGCTGATCAATATACCACTTACAAAAGTACTTATATAAATATTTTTGTACAGGAAAAAATAACAAGCGCTCAGTTCACTATTTTCTCTAAATAGCTTAAATAACAGCCATTCGAACGCTCGCATAAAACGAGGAAATTAAGTTGATTAACCATCTGTGAAAATATTCAATTCCAACGAGCATGTTTGCATAAACAAATGTATTTGGCGAGCCTATTCAATTACATAATAATTTCCATTTACATTCTACACCCTTGAAACGGATCAAAAATTAAACACAATACACGGAACATTGAATAAAACCACAACTCCCGAGTTTTAATTCCAAATTGTACCTTATATCAAAGTGATTAATGTTTCAAATCCAAAGTCAAATATCACTTTGATGTGAAGTTGGTACAAAGTTTATATTCCTACGTACACGTTAGTATGTGTTAATGATTTATATCAAACAAGAGTAACTTTAACGCTAAGTTATAACTTAACAAGTTAATAATTCACAAGCTTGCGTCAATCGGTTATGATATCTAAGTCATTTCAAGTTGAGGGCTGCAAACTAAGATATAACTTTGGTATTTAATAGTTTGCGTTGAAGGTATCTAAAAATATATACGTAGAGAGTATTAGTTTGTAACATTGTCTTAGATTTAGTTTTTTATTCTAATCACTTGAAAAAAAATATGATTACGACCACAGATTACTAAATAGTACGACCTAGTATGACAAGGATGACATGACAAATACTGAGCGTTGATTTTAAAATATTTCATATCGAGTTTTCCACCAATCAACGCGCTCTATTAATCATGTCTTGTCGCATTTGGTCGCCGTCTTTGTGCTAGGTAGCAGATTCAACTTCATGTTTGTTAAAGAATAATGGTTTTAAAAATTCAAACGATAAATTATTCCAAAATTAAGTACTTTACGCACAGGAAGTTGTAAACCAAACAAGGCAAAACAAAAATCGTTCAACCAATCACGTTGATTTACATAAATTCTTCCTCGAATTCAAATTATGATTCCAAACTGTTTACCCTATCTGTGGTGAGAATTTATTATCCTTGGTTTCGTTATTACGAATTCCAAGAAAAATAATATTTTAAATCTATGTATTAAACATTTCAGTACCTGTGCAGACGAGAGATTTTGAGAGCAGACCAATGTACATTGTACATACATGCATCGTAACTGTAACAAATAATATTGACGTCAAAATTGATATTAAGAACATTATCACATTCGTTTGCGTCGGTTATAAAAGTAGAATATTAAAATTGGAACTACAGTCATCATAGCGCGAGTTTGAGGCACAGTGTAAACAACCAGGGCGTAAAGTCGGTGGTAGACTGGTATCAGGTCGCAATTTGGGACACTACCCCGGTATTGTGCTACCGTAACTGGAGCGTGTTTGTTGCGCTGTGGCGGCCATCTTTGAATCTATGTTGCTTCGTATTGATGCTCATTGGGGAGACATTTGTGTGATATAATTATTTGGTTCAGTTGTAATTAGATAATAGGATGGGCATTACGTGTTTTCTCAGAATGTTCATCAGGAAATAAAGGCTTTTAGGCATAATTACTTTTGTGGAGTTCAAGTTACAATTTACATTAAAAATAATTGTAATCTTTTGAAATTCGAATTTAGTTAAATATTTTTGCCACCGCGGCGACTTATTCGGATCATGAAACATTTAGGTCACAACAAAACAAAAATAAACAAAAGAGCTATTATTAAAATTATAAATAGTATCAGGTTGCCATCTAGATCAGTTAATTCGAAAACTAATTAAGTTAAATTTGAACGTTCCACGAACGTTCATAATTTATGTGAAATCTATACTTCTATACTAATATTATAAAGAGGAAAGGTTTGATTTTTTGTTTGTTTGTTTGTCTCGAATAGGCTCTGAAACTACTGCACCGAATTAAAAAAATTCTTTCACCATTCGAAAGCTACACTATCCCTGAGTGACATAGGCTATTTTTCACCCCGAAATTCCCACAGGAATGGGCACAACGCGGGTGAAACCGCGGGGCGTTATTTATAATTTTATTATACAGTTGCCTGATTCGATTAATTATGATCCGGGCAGATTAATATAGTTTGATATGGTGTAATTAACTGATTATTGTCGGTTTTAAAGAGACTTTTGACCTCTCACTTTTAATATCAATATTAGGCACAAAAGTACCTAATACTTGATATATTTGTATTTATTTATGTATTTGTAGACAGGGACATGCATGGTATGTGAGAGTACCACGGTGCAGGCGAGTGGAGGCGACGAGCGAGTTAAAAAACATTAAATTTACCTAGTGTAAGAGTAAAATGCTTGACTAACGCGATTTTTGAAAGACATGGTGTGTAATTGGGTTCCCGTTTTAATTGAAATAAATAAATAAATGGTACCAGCGGAAAGGGGGAATGCGGTATAAGTACGAGTATAATTTTAGTACAAATGTGCTTTTTCTGAAACTCCTCTGTACTTATAATAACTCGCCGAATTTGAACATTTGAAATCTTATTTTGATATAGCGATCTTAGGGTGTGTTTCCATTGAAACGGAGCGGGAGCGATGTGGAGTCCGATTCACCAGTCACAGCGTAATGGGATTGTCTAAAAGCGCATTGACATTGTAAAATATTCGTGATGTATTGTGTTTGGTAAATTGAACTCCGCACGGCTCCGCTCCACTTCAATGTAAACGCACCCTTACAAGTCACATTCAATGGTCTTACCGATATTACAAATCATATTCAATTTCGATAGTCTACAATCACTTGGAACACGATCCGGCTGTCTCGTCATTGTTCCCCGTCAATCACACATTCAACACACGCTGAATTACTCTCGAACAATCCGATGCCATAAGTTATTGGTAAAGTTTCCTCGTATTGGTTGGGAGCCATAGGAGTTACAATTACTTACGAAAATAACTTTAAATACGTTTATCACACAGAATGGTGCCTTATATGTGTTTTTGGTTATTTTTAATATATATTATTGAAGGAATTGTTCGGATAGATAATAAATAATTGAGATCCTCTATTTTTGCAGTAGATTAAAAATTAATATTGATTACCTCTTAGTCTGTCATTTTGTGTTTTGTCGCCGTGCCGTCGTTCACTTTGGCCGTAACACACCCCTAATTTTTTGTGATGATGTTGTATCAAAATTAATTATAAGTGGACAATAGTGCCATCTCTTGTTGATTGATAGAAACTGTATGACGTGTGTCTAGGATAATTTGTTTTAATAAAGTCAGTCTGTTGCGAATAACGTGTTTTACTACAGGTTATGGGCTTACTCTGTACTAAATTATCAGTTATTTTGTGAAAATAGATAATTTGAGTTAGTTATATCGCTGTAACATGGCTGCAAACTACATTGCCAGTGTTCCTAAACTAAAAGGAAGGGAGAATTACGATGAATGGAGCTTCGCGGCTGAAAATTTGTTGGTTCTAGAAGGAATGGACAAATACATCAAACCAACGGCAAGTTTTGAAGTAAAGCCAGTAGACGACGCTAAAACGAAGGCTAATATTGACTGTGGACTCATCGTTGTATGTGCATATCAAGAATACCAAGAGCGCCGCGGAATTATGGACTACATTGAAGACCATGTTTGACGACTCCGGTTTCTCACGCAAGATAACCTTGCTGCGACATTTGATTTCTATTCGGCTAGATAATTGTGATACAATGGCTACATATGTGACTCAAATGGTCGAGACAGCTCAAAGGTTGAATGGCACAGGCTTTACAATCACCGATGAATGGGTGGGCTCATTATTATTAGCAGGTTTGTCTGATCATTATACTCCCATGATAATGGCAATTGAACATTCCGGCATTTCGATAACTGCAGATGTCATCAAATCGAAATTGCTCGATATGGAAGTGATCAGAGACAACGAAGCCGGCGCTGCATTTGCTACGCGAAATAAAAAGAAAGGCGGTTTCAATCCTTCACCATCAAACAAGAAAATGACAGCAGAAATGACAGATACATCGAAAATAATAACATGCTACAAATGTAAACAAGATGGTCATTATCGAAATCAGTGTCCTTTATTGAAGAAAAACAATAGTAAAAATGTGTTTAATGTTGTTTTCCTGAATGGAAAGTTCAATAAAACAGAATGGTACGTGGATTCTGGCGCCAGCGCACATATGACTGCGAATGAATCTTGGATGAAAAACATGAAACGATCACCTTCGTGTTTACCAGAAATAATGGTCGCTAATGAATCGTCAGTGCCAGTAGTTTGTTCCGGAGATGTCGACATTGTTTCTGAACTGAAACATGAAATAACAGTAAAGGATGTGCTGTGCGTTCCCAGTTTAGCAACAAATTTATTATCCGTGAGTGAACTGATTAAAAACGGAAATAAAGTAATATTTGATGATAAACATTGCTACATTCGTAACAAGAATAATGTTTTGATTACTACTGCAGACCTGTCAAACGGTGTTTACAAATTAAGGTTAGAAACACAGAATTGTATGTTGACCGCACCAGCAGTTAGTGGGAATTTGTGGCACAGAAGATTAGCACACCTTAATAGTCAGGACATGAACAAGATGAGAAATATTGTGGAAGGTTTGTCATATGAACCAAATTTTGACATAACCAAATCTCAGTGTACAACTTGTTGCGAGGGAAAGCAATCCAGATTATCCTTTTCGCATGTTGGTGAGAGAAGCTCAGAATTATTACACAGAGTTCACACAGATATTTGTGGACCTATGGAGACTAGGTCATTGAATGGTGCTCGATATTTCATATTGTTTGTAGACGACTTCAGTCGTATGACTTTTATATACTTTATCAAGAATAAAAGTGAGGCATTCAGCAAATTCAAAGAATTCCAAACACTGGTTGAGAATCAGTTGAATAAAAAAATAAAGATGATACGTTCAGATAATGGACTTGAATTTTGTAATAAAGATTTTGATAATTATTTGAAACAAAAGGGAATAATTCATCAAAGATCAAATAATTACACGCCTGAACAGAACGGTTTATGTGAACGAGCCAACCGTACAGTTGTGGAGAAGGCTAGATGTCTATTGTATGATGCAAAGCTGGATAAACAATATTGGGCAGAAGCAGCTAACACTGCTGTCTATTTGAAGAATAGATCCATTGCTTCAGGACTTCAGACAACTCCGTATGAATTGTGGTATGGAAGGAAGCCAGATCTCAGTCACATCCGTTTATTTGGCAGTAAAGTCATGATGCATATCCCTAAGGAACGTCGTTTAAAATGGGATAAGAAAGCCATGGAGCACATATTAGTGGGATATAGTGAAGAGGTAAAGGGTTACCGGCTGTATAATCCTACAAAGAAGAGTCTTGTTATAAGTAGAGATGTCATCGTGATGGAAAATGAATCAGAGCTCAAAGAAACAGGCAACAAGTCAGCTATCTGGATTCCTAACGAAGAGATACTTGCAGATAACATTGAAAAAGAGAGCACAGTTTCAGTGGGGGATAAATCATCTCATGTTCTAGAAGACTGCCTTTCAGATTCTTCAGTGTATGAGGATGGTAACGATACACTAATAGAACCTTCATCTTCAACCGCAGATATATCAAACACAGAAGTCCAGATGACATCAACTCCAGAACAGACACCAGAATTACCTGAAAAGCGTCACAGGAAAGCACCTGAACGGTATGGTTATACATGTCTTTCCAACATTGTTTCAGCATCAGAGGAGATTGTGTTCTCAGAGGCTCTTGCTGGGCCTGAGAGTGCACAGTGGAAGCGCGCCATGACCGACGAGCTGCAGTCTTTTGAGGACAACAATGCATGGGAGCTTGTTGACAACCCAGGTGATGTGACAATTGTTAAGTGTAGGTGGGTGCTTGTTAAAAAGTTAGATGTGGACAATAAAGTGCGATTTCGGGCTAGATTGGTGGCGAAAGGTTTTTCCCAGAAACCAGGAATTGACTATACGGATACATTCTCTCCTGTGGTTAGACATTCAACACTCAGATTATTGTTTGCTCTTAGTGTTAAAATGAATATGAGTATTGATCATTTGGATGTTACTACTGCATTCTTAAATGGTTTTTTGAAAGAAACTATTTACATGTCATTACCTGAAGGTTTTGTGAACAAAAGTGGGGGAAAGGTTTTAAAATTGAAAAGAGCAATTTATGGGTTAAAACAGTCATCCCTTGCATGGTATGACAGAGTTAAAGATTTGTTATGCAAATTAGGTTTTAAAAACAGTCAGTATGAGTCTTGTTTGTTCACAAAAACTCGAGGTGAAGTTAAGATTTTTGTGGCCTTATATGTAGATGATTTTTTAATTTTTTCTAACTGTCTTGTTGAAAGTAAGAAATTAAAAGATTCTTTAGGATCAGAATTTAAGCTAAAAGACTTAGGTCCTGTAAGGCGATACTTAGGCATGAGAATAAATGTTAGTAAAAATGTAATAACTGTAGATCAGGAGCAGTATATTGATCAGCTATTAACTAGGTTCAATATGTTGGATTGTAAAATGCATAAAACACCAATAGAGTGTAAATTAAATTTAGAGAAATCAGATAAATGTGTATCTGATGTTCCATATCAGAGGTTAATTGGATCGTTAATGTATTTAGCGGTATTAACCAGGCCTGATATTTCTTATTCTGTAAGCTATTTGAGCCAATTTAACAGTTGCTATGATCATACACATTGGCATTATGCTAAGCGTATTCTTAAATATTTGCAATGTACAAAAACTTACTGTTTAAAATATTTTAAAGATGGTAGCAAGTTAGAGGGCTTTGTAGATAGCGATTGGGCTAGTGATGCCATAGATAGGAAGTCCTATACGGGCTTTTGCTTTACTATGTCAGGATCAGTCATCTCGTGGCAAAGCAGAAAGCAAAAATCAGTATCGCTCTCTAGTACAGAGGCAGAATATATTGCTCTGTCTGAAGCAGCTCGTGAAGGAGTGTATTTGAGAAACCTGTTCTATGAAATAACTGGTAGCTTATCTGAAATACAGATCTATTGTGACAATCAGAGTGCTTTAAAGTTGTCATTAAATAACCAAAGTCATAACAGATCAAAACATATAGATGTTAGATTTCATTATGTAAGAGATGTTGTTAAAAATAAATATATTAAAGTTATGTACTTGTGTAGTGAGGAAATGCCTGCGGATTTATTTACCAAAGGATTATGTACTATTAAGCATTATAAGTTTATGTGTAAATTGGGCATTGTTTCTACTTAAAATTGTTGTTTATTTTGATAAGTGGGGGTGTGATGATGTTGTATCAAAATTAATTATAAGTGGACAATAGTGCCATCTCTTGTTGATTGATAGAAACTGTATGACGTGTGTCTAGGATAATTTGTTTTAATAAAGTCAGTCTGTTGCGAATAACGTGTTTTACTACATTTTTCAATGTAAATTCCGAAAAGTTTTCAACTTCAAAGTAGACATAACAAAGGCAAGCATTACAATAAAACCGATCACCGATTTCATACCGGCTTATCTAGTCATTTGGTTGAAATGGCCACTCTGTGAACGGCGACATCTCAGTTATCTAAACAGCAGATGAATCATAAAGTTCTGGACACACTGGTGCACTCAAAGGAACCTGAGCACCAGCGTTTCCCTTTATCGGTCCCCTTTATTGAGAACGCTAGATCAATGCCCATAAAACCGGAGGTTCCAAACACCGGATAAAATTTTAAGGCATCGTCCCAAGAAGTTTGCCGCTCACCTTTTCCTTAAGATTTTATTTAAAGTTTGGTTTATTGCCTTCTTAAACGGAGAATGTTGATCGAGATTTATTCATTAAATGTTTTTGCGATGTGGAATAAAAAAGGCTTGTATTAGTGTCGGGAAGTTTACTGGACGGCCGGCTTACTCGTGTATACTCGGGTCTTTATTAAACTTTGGAAGAGTTACGTTTTTCCTTTCACAAGGTTAGTGCTCCATCTGTAACTATAAAGTAGGCTTGCTTAGAATACTAAAAGGAGACCTTGGCTCAGCTGTGAGGCCATATACATTAGGTAACTAGAATAAGGAATAGAATAACTCTTTTTCTATTCAGTCGTAGCACTCGTCACGTAGTTGGACTAAGTGAGGTTAACTTATTGTGATAATTAAGTATTTAACTCGGCTACTACTTGGATGGTTACTCATCCAAGTAGAGCGGTACCGTGCTTCGGAGTTTAGACTGTTGTACACCTTTAAACGGTCTAAGAACTCCGAAATTAGGGTTGGCTACCACCAAAGGAACTTGTATCTCGCTTAATTGAAAATGGCTGTTGTATTTTAATGATTGGATGTACAACAATGTAAGAATTTTGGGTGCAAGCTACTACAGTTATACTGAGTACAAATTAAGTACATGTATGTCAGTCGGGAGATTTTAGATTGCCTCAAAAAGCCTCTGACATTTTCTAACGTTTGAAACAACCTGGACCGAAAATTCACGTTATACTTATTCATGCTAACGGATCTCTAAACCATAATACGATCCTTTTAAAAGTAATATCGGCATGTAAGTAGTTACGTTGTAACTGCTCTTATGACCTAAATGAGTTTCAATATAGACGTCCATTGTCGGATTTAATACCATCGTTAAACGAGGATTTACGTCTTAAGCCGTTCTCCGAACATCGCTTTATGTCTCACATACTTAAACTTGCAATTGCAGTTAGAAAACATGCAATTTTTAACACAAAGACTTTTAGGAGCAACCTGATTTGAAGCGCCATACATTTATTTGTCTGTTTCATTAGTACACGTTCTGTTCAAAGTCTTTCCAATAATATTTTTTTAGAGGAATTGTTTGTATTGTTTCAAGGGTGTAAAAGAGGTAGAAGTAATTTGGAACACTTAGAGGGATAAATAACAATAGTATTAAGTAAAGTTTTGTTTTATTTGATCACGCAGGGGATAAACTTTGTTTTGTAACACACAACACAACACGCACAACGCACAACATAACACGTCGTCGTCACTGCACAGTAAAACTCCTGTTATTTTGCTTCATCTGACCCTCACGGACATGAAAACGTTAACACAAAATGTCAGTCTCAACAGACCGAATTACTCTAACACACTGTCAGGTTATGGAACAGCGCTTTGTATTTAAAAGCCATTTAACACCATAAAAGTGCAGTTTTTAACGAACGTATGTTACGATAGCTAACCGATTGAAACAACCCTCCCTTGCTGTTTACTATCAAGAGTAACATTGAACCTTATTTCCAGGTGAAGTGGAGCGATTATTGCGTGAATACAGACAGAACCAGGAGTTGGTCCGCAACATCGGCGCGCATTACTACCAGATCATATACCCCGTGCAGCTGCGGCACCACGAGAAGATGGGCATCTCCACCAGGGAGGTCAACACGCAGAAGGTAACCTATTTCATTATTCATTGATACTAATATTTAACGCTGAAAGATTTGTTTAACGGGGCCTATCACAGTACTAGCCGCGCCCCGCGGCTTACCGCGTTGCACCGCGTTGAAAAAATAGATCAGTTGTTCTTGCGTGAAAAAGGAACAACATACATCCAGACATTATTCCTCACAAGTTCTGGTATTTATAATGTTTGTATAGGATAGTAAGATTCTACACAATAAACACATACCAAACTTAGCTCTTTTGTACCACGGAATCGGACGGATACTCTTACACATTCATATTTATATCTTTGCCACCCAGACCTTACAGCCAACAACGTTTGAAATTCCTACTAATAGTAAATGCGAAAGTTTGTGAGGATGTATGTGCTCGTATGTATGTTTCTTACTATTTCACGAAAAAACTACTGGACGGATGTGGATGAAACTTTACAGTAATATAGCTTATACATCAGAATAATACATGAGATACATTTTATCCCGCGGGAACGGGTAAAAAGCGGGTAACACCACGGGGCGCGGCTAGTATTTTATACAGAAAATTATACAGTAAATAGATGATCTACAACGCTGTCATCTATCCGGAAAATCTTGTCAGCATCATGGGTTAAACCATAGCAATTAGTCAGACATTGTAGTTGGATGATCAGTCACGTAATCAGAGCGAAGCGCGAACACTGTTCTCTGTAATTGGAACCGTACACTAAATATTGCTTGCACCAGTACTATAATAATACTTGTCTTTACTATTTTAACACTGAGTTTGCTTCAAGAAAAGCTTTTTTCTTTCTTATAATAGAGCTGAACCGTTATTCTGGTGCTTGAAGGCACCAGAGACACGCTTATCTCTGAGATACTGGTCGCTTATACTACTAACTGATAGAAACAAGAAGATGAAATAGAAATAAGAAATCAGACAGCTACTTATTTTAGCATTTTGTTTCGATGTTGCATCATTTTATTAAGATTAAAGTACCTTCGCACCACACATGAGGCAGCTTAGGATAAAGAGAAACTTCATTTACAAAGAAACACCTTTATTCGCATAATAAATCTGAACCTGAATCTGACTTAAATAAACGAAAACATTATTGCAAATTAAATCCTGACCGACCACCGAAACTCTTGACCAGTAAGTTGCAGTACAACACCGACAGATTTAACCACTGAATTGTCTGATTTAAATATTGTGTTTTGAAGACAACCTAATTATAATTTTGAAACTTTACTCACCAAGTCGCACCTCGAACAGAATTATAACACAATTTAAGAACAACTCGAAAACTTGGTACGGAGTTGGTAGGCCTCTGTTACATCGTCGAGTTTTCAAAGTACGACAACTTAGGATCGACTTCCGAATGTTCCAAAGACACCCGCATTTTGTCCTTGCCATTTTAACTTGTATTTAATCTGCCATTGTTTTCTATATGTTATCACTTCTCCAGTTGTTATCTGAATATCTGAGATGATGTTGTTTCGGCGGTTGCTTCTTGTTATTTTTTCCGTTCTATGATCAGCATATTTTGCTGATTTGTAGATTGCGTGACGATGGAATGTTTAGTGAATGCAGCGGAGATAAATGATAGTGATTGTTACAATTATATTGAATACGATGAAAGGGGAAATAAAGCACGTATCTACTGAAACCTTCAATAAAACTAGTGCAATGTTCCTCTTTGTTAAATTCTTTTGATTGCACATGCGCATCTTCAAACGGAAACAATTGCTTTCCCAAAAGATTAGTGTTCACAAAGAATTGCAGTAATAACGAACTATCGTTTCTTGTTAAAGCCAGAACGAGATGGCGAATACTAACTTTTGGAGAGAAAGAGAAAGCAATAGTCGTAAACCGAATGCTTCTATCTGATCTAATATCGTTGTGATTGCTTTCTTGAAGTCGCTAATGTATGAGATAAAAGGAAACTCGTTTAGTTTCTGGTATTTAGAGGAATATTAAAGTAGCTCACTTACCTAGAAGTTAATCAATTCAATTAAAGTGTTCACTTGGATAAAAGATATTAAATATCTATTAAAATAATGGAGTAGATAAGAATTGTCAGTCCCTATTGAGTCAATTCTGAGATCTTAAGGCGATCTCAAAACTCCGATAAGGGTTAGCCACAATATCTACTGAAACTCAGTTACTCATATAACTTACTTTATGTTCTCCAAATGGACCCCGCCTTATAGATCAATACTAAAAGCTGTAAACATATATCATTTGAAACATGTCTCAGAATATGTGAAATGTTTGTAGAAAGTCCTTCGTAAAGAGCTCACAGATATCAGTATTTGCAATGATCTCTTGTGTCCTTCGTCTTGTCTATTTTCTTTGGTCAAAGGGTCGTTACATACGAAATAGTGGTCTTAACATAATAATCTTGGAGACAATCTAATGAATAATGTATGCGCTGAAATGTAGAGTAAATAGTGATTGGAGCGGGACTCTGAGCCGGATGACGGATACTTTGTTTTGTTTAGTGAACTATAAACTGGTTATTGGTTGGTATTGGGATTGAGCTTTAACATCTTTGAAGAGGTTCTAACCCACTTATAAAGAATTCTTGGTATAGTTTAGGTAAGTGATGTTGATTCATGGCTATTGTTAAGTAACGTGCAACTCGGTTCTACTTGGGTGGATGGTCGTTAGTGGCATTTCTATCGAATCGCTATCATTCATTGGAGGGCACGTAAAGTTGTCGGTCGCGGACGTTTCAATCGTTAGATCATGTCGGAGGCTTAGAAACGGTCTAAAAAATCCAACACCAGGTATAGCCACTAACATACACAAACTAACTTTATATAAAAAAGAAACATATCAACATCTCTTTCTTAAAGCAACATAAGTACTGACACAAAACTTAAGGTTTGACCCGACACCTAAATTTTAATCAAACCTAGCTTAAAATAATAGTAGATATTTCAAAAGTTGCGGATAACCGTAGATGTTTGCGTAATTACGTTGATACCTCCAAAAGGTGCGGGGTCGATCGAACTGCCTTCTAAGAGTTCGTACAAGTTTCCAAGCAAGTTAAATTGCTTTGCGAATGAATATTTTGTGTGGTGAACCGTGGGGGACGGAATGTGGCTCGTATGTCCTCGGGTTCACGTGGAAATTGGATGCTGAAAGGTTAACCAAAACCCTTTATAATGAACAAATTGTATGACTTAAAAAAAATCTGATCCTATCACCCCGTTAACCTTTAACCTTATATCTATTTCATTGTGTCAATCATTAAAATGCGTTTCCATTGAAGAGAAGTGGAACTATGCGGAGCTGAATAGACTAATCACAATGCATTACGAAAAGATTTTGACAATGTCAATGCGTTATTTGACAATCCCAATGCGTGCGCTGCGATTCGCGAATCGGGTTCCCCACCGCGTCTATGGGAACGCACCGTTACACCATGGCAGAAGCATTTAAGCGGTGTAAGAAATCCGATACCACTAGCCTTCTCAAACTTACTCCAATCTAAAATACCTCTTAGACAAGACGCAATCGTTTTGCATTCTATTTGGCTTCCTACTATCATAATGTTTGGGAAAGTGTTATGACCACGTGCATTGCCATACTTTTAACTAAATATAATGATCACGTGACTTGCCATTCATTTTGATAGTACAAACTACTTGAATGCGAAATGAATACCAATTTCTCCAATGAATACCAAATAAGTGTGGTTCTATTACACTACTTAAAATATTTAAATATAACGCACATTTGCACAATATACAATTTCGATTTCATACTTATCGTTGATTCGTATTGACAACAAAAACATTTCCTCAAAAAATCTGTACAAAAATATAATAGATCTCTAAATATTCATTGAACTAAACGGAATCATGATTGTGTTCAAAAGAGGGGGAAGCTGAGGACAGAATTGTATATTTTACGTTGTCATATCTGAAATTCTTTGGTAGAAATAATTACATGGTCTGTACAAACAAGGCATGACTGCGATTCGTTTACCGACGACTAATTTTGTTTACCTAACGTCTGGATCGCTAATGCGTTGATTTTTTTGTTAACAGTACAAGTTGGAGAAGATAGCGAATAAAGATCATTTTAAAATGTAAATTTAAATAATTTCATTCTATTTAAAACGTTTCTCATAAACAATTAAAAGAAACTACTTTTACGATGATTCAAACGAATAAAAAACAAATTCTTTCGCTTTATAACTTTTCTTGGTTTATGTAAAGTATCCATAACATAGTTACATAAACCAACACCTTAAGACAATACATTTTCCATATTTTTCGTAACATTGTATAACTCCCCCTCCGTTCTCTCTAAGTTTATGAATTGTCCCAACCATTTCTTCTTCGTCCCGTACAAATCGTGTCCCCCAAGACAATTTCCATGGACTTACAATCGTTCCTTTTTATACAAAACGTTATTTGCTAATTTCACACAAAAAGCGACGGACCGTGTTTTTGTTACCCCTGATTTACTTTGGACGAAGTTTTTTATCAAATTAGTTGAGTGGAGGTGCCATATGGTTCAGCTGTGGATTTATCTTCTTTTTGAGGAGTTTAGTTACTACATACGCACCGAATAAGGAGTGTAACCATGTTACCATGAAAGGTGATGGCGATGAATAATGAGTACCATCGTGTTACACAAGAGCTAATTGTTAATGTTCTTTTTTGTGTTCCAAACATGGCTCTGGTTTCAGATCACCAACCCGCATTTGGCAAGCGTTTTGCCTCAATCCTCCTCACTGTACTGATATCTTCAGTGAGATGAGAGGCCTTTGCCCAGCAGTGGGACATTACAGGCTAATACTTTTATATATGTAACGGTTGTACATCCATAGTCGCTTGCACCATGACACCCTCACAAAAGCCTTATAAGCTTAAAATATTTAAATATAACGCACATTTGCACAATATACAATTTCGATTTCATACTTATCGTTGATTCGTATTGACAACAAAAACATTTCCTCAAAAAATCTGTACAAAAATATAATAGATCTCTAAATATTCATTGAACTAAACGGAATCATGATTGTGTTCAAAAGAGGGGGAAGCTGAGGACAGAATTGTATATTTTACGTTGTCATATCTGAAATTCTTTGGTAGAAATAATTACATGGTCTGTACAAACAAGGCATGACTGCGATTCGTTTACCGACGACTAATTTTGTTTACCTAACGTCTGGATCGCTAATGCGTTGATTTTTTTGTTAACAGTACAAGTTGGAGAAGATAGCGAATAAAGATCATTTTAAAATGTAAATTTAAATAATTTCATTCTATTTAAAACGTTTCTCATAAACAATTAAAAGAAACTACTTTTACGATGATTCAAACGAATAAAAAACAAATTCTTTCGCTTTATAACTTTTCTTGGTTTATGTAAAGTATCCATAACATAGTTACATAAACCAACACCTTAAGACAATACAAGACGTTAGGTAAACAAAATTAGTCGTCGGTAAACGAATCGCAGTCATGCCTTGTTTGTACAGACCATGTAATTATTTCTACCAAAGAATTTCAGATATGACAACGTAAAATATACAATTCTGTCCTCAGCTTCCCCCTCTTTTGAACACAATCATGATTCCGTTTAGTTCAATGAATATTTAGAGATCTATTATATTTTTGTACAGATTTTTTGAGGAAATGTTTTTGTTGTCAATACGAATCAACGATAAGTATGAAATCGAAATTGTATATTGTGCAAATGTGCGTTATATTTAAATATTTTAAGTAGTGTAATAGAACCACACTTATTTGGTATTCATTGGAGAAATTGGTATTCATTTCGCATTCAAGTAGTTTGTACTATCAAAATGAATGGCAAGTCAACGCACATTTGCACAATATACAATTTCGATTTCATACTTATCGTTGATTCGTATTGACAACAAAAACATTTCCTCAAAAAATCTGTACAAAAATATAATAGATCTCTAAATATTCATTGAACTAAACGGAATCATGATTGTGTTCAAAAGAGGGGGAAGCTGAGGACAGAATTGTATATTTTACGTTGTCATATCTGAAATTCTTTGGTAGAAATAATTACATGGTCTGTACAAACAAGGCATGACTGCGATTCGTTTACCGACGACTAATTTTGTTTACCTAACGTCTGGATCGCTAATGCGTTGATTTTTTTGTTAACAGTACAAGTTGGAGAAGATAGCGAATAAAGATCATTTTAAAATGTAAATTTAAATAATTTCATTCTATTTAAAACGTTTCTCATAAACAATTAAAAGAAACTACTTTTACGATGATTCAAACGAATAAAAAACAAATTCTTTCGCTTTATAACTTTTCTTGGTTTATGTAAAGTATCCATAACATAGTTACATAAACCAACACCTTAAGACAATACATTTTCCATATTTTTCGTAACATTGTATAACTCCCCCTCCGTTCTCTCTAAGTTTATGAATTGTCCCAACCATTTCTTCTTCGTCCCGTACAAATCGTGTCCCCCAAGACAATTTCCATGGACTTACAATCGTTCCTTTTTATACAAAACGTTATTTGCTAATTTCACACAAAAAGCGACGGACCGTGTTTTTGTTACCCCTGATTTACTTTGGACGAAGTTTTTTATCAAATTAGTTGAGTGGAGGTGCCATATGGTTCAGCTGTGGATTTATCTTCTTTTTGAGGAGTTTAGTTACTACATACGCACCGAATAAGGAGTGTAACCATGTTACCATGAAAGGTGATGGCGATGAATAATGAGTACCATCGTGTTACACAAGAGCTAATTGTTAATGTTCTTTTTTGTGTTCCAAACATGGCTCTGGTTTCAGATCACCAACCCGCATTTGGCAAGCGTTTTGCCTCAATCCTCCTCACTGTACTGATATCTTCAGTGAGATGAGAGGCCTTTGCCCAGCAGTGGGACATTACAGGCTAATACTTTTATATATGTAACGGTTGTACATCCATAGTCGCTTGCACCATGACACCCTCACAAAAGCCTTATAAGTGTAAATACATATACCTTATATCTATTACTGTTGATACTTAAGTATCGTAAAACTAGGAGGCAAACTCTCCTAAAGTTGAAGCACGTGTATATTTATGAACTAATTTAGACTTAGGTGGCTTAAAACTGTTTCGATAACAAAATCTAACACCATTTTAGTACCCAGTTTGCGCCTTAGGATCAAAGTTCAAAATAGTAAAATAAACTGTTTACTGTATGGTAATTACATTTTAGCTGTTTTAAATATGCTTAGAATCTTGAAACCCTTTGAAAAAAGAACATAATTTTAATTGGAATTACCTAACACTCGCCCTACACTGGCAACCCGTACAGATAACTTTCCTAATATAATCTTATGAACTCACTACTTAATTATAGTCTAAAATTTAATTATTCCCTCGTAAGTTGTAACCGCATCGTGTAAACTTTGGAGTCGTGTGTAATCCTAAATTGAAATACATTAGTTGTTAGTAATATTATGAAGAAAATTGTCGGCGGTCACACGTGGATTAGTTACGAACTTTAGAAGTTTCGTAACCGTTGTCATGACGACCGGTTAGTTGTTTTTGGAGAATGTATTATAACTTAACTATCTGACGGGGGTAAATGTTAATTGACAATTCAATTGTTTTTGTAACTGTATTATTTCTATCCATTGTATTGATTGGTTTGGTTCGGTATTCAACTGCGTTTATTTCGATTCTGGGAACCAGGGGCTACCACCACTGGCGATAGGTTTGATTTACTTTTGTTCCCTCGGTTGTAGCCCAACTGTATCAAAGTAAAATTGAGTTTATAAAAAAAGTATTGTAATTAATATTTTACAGTAAGTATACAAGGTTTTGAGTAAAATTTTATTAATTTCAGAACATGTTGATGGAAACCAAACAATATATTATTAAGGATTAAGTTTATTCATATATTTACTAGGATCAGTTCATATTACAAGTTTTGAGCGTGGTATGGGTCTAACTAACCGTGTGTGAATTTGTCTAATACATATTTGTCAACAATATCGTTTCTATAATTTAATTCCAAAATATGAACATACTTTTTATTTGATCTAATATGTGATTTAAACAATTTATTAACAATTTGTTTGTTTCAGGGACGGGGATACGACTATCAACAAGGAACGAGATCTCGAGCGAGAGTAAGTACACTTTATATTACAGTGACATTCGTTTTTCATAGATTTAACCGAACACTACACATTTAAATTGAAACTACGTTTACGGATATACACTGTCTTTATTCAACATTTTTATTGGACGTTATGTCTCCTTTACAGGAGCCGTCAAATCGGAGTAGTGAAATGAAGTGCACTTATCTGTAAACGTAGTTTCAATTAGATCTTCAACCCGAATAATGAAATATTAAAAAAATAGGGTTGTCCCTTAAGTAAATTTGGACCAGAATTATGTCAGGTTACCTCTGCTAGTTCTGGAGAGCTAGCACTAGCTTCACTAGCACTAGCTGAATGATTTATACTCGTGTTATAACGGAATAAGGACATTTCTGTTTACACCATTGCAGTGTTCTCTTTTAACCTCCATCAATCAGTTCTGAGCTCTGTTTTTCGTTCAGTACCATATTGTATAGTATACCTGAATGCTTATAAGCTAATAGTGATGTAAATACACTTTTGTAAATAACGCATCGCGTGTAAAACGCAACACCGTCCCAGTAACGGTACCCTCCCGTTACTCGTTCCTAGTTAACGTTACCTCTTCCGTGCAGGTTCATAAATCAAATTTACGGTAACATTTCGGTAAATCAACGTGAGAAGATAATAAATTCCCAAGCACAGCTACCACTTTACTTATGAATCTTCAGAACACTCGGAATCTCGGTGAATTATGGTTTAAAGTAACACTTTGTCTTAACAAAATGTTCTTTATAGTGTGTTTCATTTCGAGTTGATACATTCGACAAACTACCTTACAAAAAATAAATTAATTAATACAAAAAGACCATAAATACGAACAAAAACCGCTATAAATCCCGTCATATTCTTATTAAAACGGCTACATTTCAAATAAAACTATAATGTTTACTGTTTTTTTCACGTACTGCATTCACCTACTATTTGAAAGGCAAACTTATAATTTACCAAATCAAAGTAGTAATTGTTTCAATAAATCAACGTACTAAAGTGCGAATCATTTTTCCTGCTGCACACCCAGCTAGTGTTCATTGTATTGTAAAACAAAACACACCTACCTAGTTCTGAAGGAAAATGATGCTTTGACCTCCCTCCCGAAGCTTAATTACACTCACATAGGATCAAGGGAAGCCCTGTAGTAATTATTTCTTCTTTACGCTATTTTCCCAGTGAAACAGGGGATTCAATGGGATTCAATCATGGAAGCAGCGTCGAGTAGCCTCATAGGAATCGGATGCTCTAATACGTGTACCTACATTTGTATGTGTGTGTGAGAGAATAAGAAGAGAATCGTCTAGGTATATCATAAGAGAGCAATAACGTAAAAAATCAGTTTTGCTATCATTATATCATGTTGGAAACCTTTAAGCGGTCTTAGACTCCGATATCAAGATTGGCCACCTACCTACTCGAAATGAATGAATGGATGACGTAGAAATAGTTGAATTTTGTGATGCGATGAAGGTATAGATAGATATAGTACAAAGGAGGTAAGATTTCCATTACCGTCCGGAATCAACAATGCTATGAATACGTACCCAAGTAGTCACGGAATTTAACCCGCTACCCTCAACACTGTAAATACTCTTAAAGTTTCTCATAACCAACGTTATCAATAAGGTTGAAAATATAAAATGTAATTTATTCATTAAAACATTCCAGCAACATCACAAATAATAATTTAAACTATACTTAGAACTTAATGTATACTATACTAAAAAGCCTCCATTCCTATACACTATCAAATAGGAAAACAACTATTATAAAAATGTATAAAATGGCTTTCACAGGGTTTCCAATTCGTCTGTATATATTTTTTTGGCATTTTAGAATGTTCCCAATTGTTCTTTTACAAAGGATTTTTGTAGATATTGGAATCAAAACCAGCCATGTTGGATTGATACGTAACTCTACTTGTTAAGATCTGTCTTTTTAATTTTATGTATTGAGTATGCGAAAATGCGAAACAATTGCCACAGATGTCCTAGTACTTGTCATAATCACTTCAAATCTTTACGGAGTTTTTTTTTATTTTAAAACGTATTTTCCGCCAATCAGCAAAAGTAATAATGACATGTAGTCGCTGTCCATGCAAGGGAAAAATATCAAATTAAATGATAGCGTCTACCGTGTAACAAAGATGTTTAGACATGATGAATAGAAGCTAATTTTCTTTCACCAACAGAAACATCTAACTGATGAAACCCATAAAAATAAAATCTATAAAAATAAAAAACACAAACAAAGAGACGGCATGGCGGCAGTTCATTTCGCCGTCGCAGTACAGCTATTGTTGCGTTCAAACGAGACGAGTCGGTGAGCGGTGTAAGATTGCATGCTTGTCTCCGATTGCGAACGATTTCTGATTACAATCCACAATCACAAATAGAAATGCAAATAAAGTGTGACGAACAAGATATGCCTCGGAGGAATGGCTGTATTGCGTTTCAATTATGATGAGAAATGTCTTACGTTTAGGTAGCAGATAACTTGTCTATGGGTAATGCGGCTTTTATGAACAAAGATACTCTTGCTAATTAGCTATCTAAAATATTTCAATTAGTTCAAGAGACTGCTAGCAATCCATTCGAAATGCATTTGTTTTAAAAATGACATAAATAGTGGTCAAACAACGCGTAAACAAAACGTCGAAGATCGTCAACAAGCTCAGTATCATTTTCTAGAGCATTACGCCAGGGCGGCAGGAGCGGTTGTGTAATGAAGCTCGGGCATTCCCACTCGCTCCGTTAGTTCATGTAATTGACGGTATTAGCCGTCGCCTGTCCGCGTGATCTATGTGTGGACGGTGCTTTATCTCGACAACACCGCGCCGAATAAAAAAGGTTCCATATTTGAAAGCGTGGTTTATAAATGACTGGAAACTGGAGGCTTGGCAGCATGATTTTAGAGACTGACCGGTTCCATGCGAAGTGTGAAGTATGCCGTCAAAACTGAATTAAATATTAAACTTTGACATTATTTTCTCGGTCTACAGCAAAGATTAGTTATTACTTTTGAGTATAAAAATCCAAGCCAGGAATATATTTTCTTCAAAGTAAACACATAACATACAACTGGCATCAACTTGAAATGTTGTGAAACGAGGAAACTTAGACATATCTCTTTGTACTTCTGAATCAAAGGCGTCACGTGTCGACCAAGGGCCACAGACCTACATACATAATTATTTAAATCTACTGCAGAACACCAGCGCGACATGGTTAATTATTTATCAAAAGATGCTCCGTATTTAAATTGTATCTTGCCGTTTACTACCGGCGGTAGTTACTGCCGGCCACTATGGTGATACGTTCTCAAATCAAATTCCAAAATGGCCGCGTCTGTATTTATTTTTAATACAATTTGTTTATAAATAAATTAAGAGCCTCTCTATGATTAAAATACTATTTTATAATTTATAATATTACACTGTTTTCGTACACCAAAGTAAATATTTTTCAAGTTCATAACGCTTAATATAACAAACAATTATATTCCAATCGTATTTACTCGGTTTGTGATAGAAAAACCGTTTGAACAGAAATAATATTGATGACATCGTAAATTATAGATAGGAAATGTCCCGCAGTATTAGCTTTCTTATTTCCTCGTTATTGTCAATTTATTGCTTTGACAAATAGTTTTATTTGTTAACACAAAGTGTCTGAAACATAAACACCTAAGCACTGTTATAATAATTATCATCTTTATCTACTCGACGGACCCATACTTATGTTTATGGATATTAGTACTGTACGGATATCTTCAGTGAGATGAAAGACCTTTGCCTAGCAGTGGGAAATTATAGACTAATTATAGTACTTTACTTCACTTTTATGGCGTAACTATACTTTTTAATGTCGTCAACCCTTGAAACTCCGACATCACGGTTAACAAGAATTGAACTCCCAGCAGAATGAATACTATAACAATTACTATGCGTAATGCCCTATAGATAAAGCTAACATTTTATATACTAAACACTTGTGTAAACACTACAGCACGGTCATGGTACAGTGTACACTGATACTCTTGGAAAATATTTGAATTTCGAGTAAACTTCGCCGAAATTTAAGTATCATATTTTGGTAGAGTAAAATTCAGAAATCAATAGCGAGATGTCTAAAACAGTTGATTCAGCGGCCGCCGGGGACAGGCCACCGAGAGTTCCTGGTGCTTCCAATTAGCGTCGCTTTGTCACCCCAGCTCAGGTCCTTATTGACACAGGGGGCTTCACCCATCTCCTTGAAAATTACCTAGTTAGAGGGCTTTAGCGATCCGGACCTACTTAGCTGTCTCAGGTTTTTTAAATTGCTTTCCTTTATAACGGCGTTGGGTAGAAATTGGAACTAAATTACTGTCTGAAACAGAGCGTAGATTATAGACAAGTTTATCTTTATTCAAGATTTGCTCTATGAAAAACTATAAATAAATCTGTCCTATGAAGTCGCCGTAGTGTGCGTAAGTGTATGAGACGTCTTGGTCTTTAGTAAACATATTTTGTAGAAGAGCATTTCGTAGATAATGTATACTTGACGAAACTATGTTTTACATTTTTCGGTTAGGTCTTATGATGATTATGTGGCTTTAAATTACTGCAATTTACAGTTTAATGATATTATAGTGATATTATAGCACAAAGTGATTAACAAGTAGTGCCATTGGAATAAGTCAAAGAAACCTACTCCCTATTTAAATCATCGTCTATACATTATATTGTACTAACCTTGTCAATAACCTTGTTATTCACAAATCTATACAAAACCGAGCGCCTGAAGTACGTTCCCCTCATTTTGTACTAAGTTCGTGTACATCAACAATTTGGCCAATCAATGCCTCAGACAGGCTCGGCCTATGGAGACAGATTATTGATAATATTTGCTCCGATGAATGTTAATGTAATTCAATTGAGTTACAGTAAGGCTCACAGAATAAATGAATAGACAAACCGAATTTGAATATGTATTATGTTTAAGTATGTTACGTTATGACAGACATATGTTTTCGTTGATTAGACATTCATCAATATTACCTACTTGTCTGGAGTACGAAATACTTTTAAGTTATTCTTATATTGGTTCACTGAATTAGGCATTGACTCTTAGCTATTATTATTCTTACGTTTCGACCCTGTACACAAACCACATACAAACTGCCATCAACATCAGTTTTAAATGTTAATCAACTGGAAGTAATCGTGCTGGGATGGATAAATAAAATGCACTTGTACAGTTAATACAGTTAAAGTAAATGTACTTGTCCTCGGATTTGGAGCTTTTCTATTCTCTTTTAGTTATTTCAGCATTAGACCATTAGACCATAGAGATCATGTCGGAGGCCTTTAGGCGGTCTAAAAACCTACTCGAATTTACTTACTTAGCATTAAAAAAAGCGAACATACTCATACCGAATTTCATTAAAATGCTTCCCATAAATCCCATGAAATCATAACAGACAGACATGTCTTCGTCTGACTGACGCACATGTACAGTATTAGTAATAAGTTCAACAAACCTCGAAGCCAATATCAGTTCGGATTACCCCGATAGTTATTCCGTTAACTAGGAAGTTAATGCGAACCTTATGAATAGTGAACCAGTCGATACAGGTCACCGTAATGAGGGTAGTTTCTGTGAAGCGAGTTGTTTACCCGACCGAGCGAAAGGTTGGCTCAATGACATGAAAATTAATCGAACGAGCTTTATTTTTGAAGTTATTTTAACTGAGTGGCTTGCCATTGTTGTCTTGTACGTTTGATTGGGAGTACATTTTCTTTTAGAAGTACTAGTTGCGCCTCGCGGCGTTACCCGCGTTGTCCCATTTCCGCAGGAATTTTGGGATAAGATGTATCCCATGTGTTATTCTGATGTATAATCTATATTTTTGTAAAGTTTCATCTTAATCCGTCCAGTAGATTTTTTCGTGAAAGAGTAACAAACATACACCCATTCTCACAAACTTTTGCATTTATAATATTAGTAGGATAGGATGTAATATAATATAATCTATATTCACTAAATATGGATTAGAGCACATTCATTATTAAAAAAAATAAAAAGATCATGCGATCAAGCACTCGACATATCTGTGCATACATAATACTAAAGGACACCTACGTGACTGCGAAATCTTTTACTGCGAAAATGAATACATCTAAAACAAGCCGTTCTAATTTAGTTCATTCGCAATTGGCGCGAAAAGAAATAGAGTAATTGCTCCATTGATTTAACAATAACATAAAAACGGATAATGATTTTTATTAGAATTATTAAATCATGAAAGAGTCACATAACGCGTAATATTTTATAACGAAACAAAATAATACCTAAACTCGCGACGTTTATTGCACTAAAAATGATGAAGTATTTGCGATCAATAGAGTATAAATATTGGGCAAACAGTAAATTATTGTCCCTCACTAGAGGCGGCCCAATGATTTGTAGACGGTACAAAACAATTTTTCATCCATCCTGCCAACGCTAAATCACTACCAACTTCCACGGAATCAAATACTAACTCCAACCTATTTCAAACTCAACACACGAGGAAATAGAATACACTTTCCGTTTCGCGTTTTCACGATAAATGATGTATCTACTTTTTTTGCAGGGTTGTAGTTTTATATTGATTTTTCGGCTATCAATTATTATTTTTGATTGGGACGGGTGTTTGTTTTGAATGGGAAATAACATAGAAAGGTAATCAGCTATCTGGAAATAGAAATAAATTACATCTGCATGGGTTTTCGACATTGAAAGAGTTGTACTGAAACCGATTCTTCTGTTTATTCACTTAAAATAGCTGTTTGATAACTGTTTTTGAAGTAGTCATACACAAAATATCAGCAAATTACCCCTTATGTATCATATTCCATATCTTCCTTCTCTCGCTATAGCAAAATACAAATCAAAGAATATGTGCCGATTGTTTTTAAACTGCCTTTACAACGAGGAGGAGGTTCGTGCGTTTTTCGTACCGATTTCTAAAACCATTAAGGTATTAACAAGTATACATATTTGTAGAATTACTATTTCCAACTAATGTCAAAAATGTAACTGTAATAAAAATCTACTTTGAAGTTTATTTTCGCTGCACAGTTCACGTACTAACAAATATATTCAGAGAAAGCAACGCGAACTAAATCTCACTATTATTCGAATAATGTTATTATTATAACAAATCTATTTAAATCGAACAAGACTGTGAACAAACTCGGGTTGACTCCACGGGGTCCGACCCGGGTAGTAATTACGTAAGACAGCGTGCTCACTGGACCGCCCGACCCGGATCAACCTACGCGGTTATTCGGACGAATTCTATGTTATTCTTATTTGTGTTTGATTTGTTTAAACGGAACGAAAATGTTGCTGAGGAGTACGAGTATTGGTTTTGTTTACTCGCCTCTTTATGTTTGTGTTTTGATTGGTTGTGATTTTTATCCGGTTTTTTTGCTTTTATATGGGCAGTTCCAGTCTTACCTTTTCTAAGACTTGTTATTGGATGATAAATAAATGAAGTTTTAGCTACATTATTTCTAGTTGTGGTAAGTAAATCAAAGTGAAAAATATGTAAGTACCCTTTTTCAATCGGTTGTCGTTTGCCGATTATGAGCAATATGTTTACCGGGTCCTTTGCAAACATACCCGTGTGGACACAGTGTAAACACGCCTTTATGACGTACTTCAAATGTCGCTCGTGTGCTCTCGGCCGTATAGGATACCTACTCGACATTTTTGACGGCAAACACTACTTGACAAGTTTTTACCGAACTTTTATAGTTGAATTCGTGATTATTTTGGGATTGGACCCTTTTTAGAGTATGCAAAGTATATGACTTTATTAAGTTGGACTGAAAACTGATCTCAATGGAGACGGAAGGCAAAATTCATATATTTTAGTAGAATGAAAATATACAGGAACTGTTTTAACATTGAAATGAAATAAAGAAACAATGAAAATATCATTTCCTCCATTCTTTTTGTCACAAAACATTCGAGACAATGGCGACTGAAAAATTCTTCGCAAAACGAGTACGAACTGAAAGTATATGTCGAGACGCTTTAGAAAGCAAAACGAAAATAAATTTTCATTGTCTTTATTTGTAGTTACAAGTAAACAGTGTTGAGGCGAAGTCAACAAGTTTTCTGTCGATTATTGACCAACCCTGAAGGCTTCCGACATGGTCTGACGATTGGTACAACCGGGACCGACGTGCCCTCCAAAGCACGGTAGTGCTAAGATAGAAAGGCCTCTATCAGCCACCCATCCAAGTAGGCAGTAGCACGTTGCTTAACAATTGCAATGAACTAACATCGCTTAGTCAAACAACACCACGAGCGCTTCAGTAGATACGAGCATGTGAATTCCGTTATAGTGCACGTCACATAAGACGCATGCTATGCAAAATTGCATCTGTCATAAAGATAATAATGTGTCTATGCGATGCAAGAATAGTATTGTATTTGCATATCCAATTTCTACCACATGCACGTCTCAACAGTTTCATTTATTGGATACGATGAAGGCGTAAGCGAGACAAAAACGTCCTTTCACTCTAAAACGTTCAGGATATTTGTTGGAATACCAGATAAAGTAAAGCAGAGATCTAAGGAGCCTTGCACGAGAACTCTGAACTATTCAGTACCTAAATATTAATAAATAAAAGCTGTTCGATCAAAATTGTATTTTATTTTGTACCAAATAGAATACTTTTTAAAATGAACATCATATGTTTATTAAACGTGTGCTACATAAAATTCAGAATACTTGTGTAATCCGCCCCTAACCACACCCGGCAACCTTTGCTAACCACAAAACATAACAAAACAAAAACATCTCCATTAACAATAAATAGAAGCAGGCAACCGCACTACAATGACACACACTAATAAACAAACATAGGAATTCATCTCGAAATAACAACGTTTCCACTCGATACGTCCCTCCGCTAGTGTAAAAACATATAATGTGAACAGGTTTTTATTATCTTATATTTTTCCAATAAGAACGCGGCCACTGAAGCGAGTTGGTCCAACAGGAACGCTCCACTGACTCCCGTGTACAGACGCATCTGTGTACATGTACACCTTAACAACACTACCGACTTTATTTCGCAAGCAATAAGTCTTATATTACCAAATCACATCCCTCTGATTGATAAGGTGAATAACTGAATTGAAATAATAAACTTGTTATGATAAAGAAAAGGGAATTTGTAGCGGAGTTTAGACAAAGGCGCAAGTTTTTCCCGCGTGTGTTGGAGTTAATTTAACAAAGACTTTATTTTTATAAAGAACCCGAGAGTTATGAAGCAGTGTGTTGCCTCTTTATTTAACTTCACGTGCCTTTTGTTACTTTTAAGTTAATTTCCACGCAAGTTTGAGTTTCACTGAGAGTTTCAAGCAGACGAGTACTAAATATTTACGTACTTATGGCATACAGTTAATTCGGTTGTTTAATATTGAAGCCGATGCCTCGGTGCCAGCAACGTATAGTAATGTACCTATTAATATATGTATAAGGAATATAAAGAAGGATACGAACTCGAGCTTTTTAGGTCGTTTAAATGCGTTTGTCGCTGTAACTTAACTTCAGATATTTAGTTTTCAACTCTTCTTTACTAAAAGTATAAGAACAAAACTGCAGGAAATCTATACATATTATAAAACGAAAGTCCCCAAATTAGGCTGTCTCTATGTAATCGATTTTTACAAAAACTAGTACTGACCGGATTATGGTGCGGCTTTCACGAGAGCAGAGTGATTCATGAGAAAGGTCTGTAAGTTTACTTGACTTTACTTTCATGTCAAAATTATTATTACAATTTACAAATTACAAAATTATAATTATTACCGCAGGAATGCAACGCGAGTAAAACCGCGAGACACTGCTAATATTAAATAAATAAACAACGAACTGATACCACAGCTACCAACAAAGCTCGTTCATTGATATTTAACAAACACTCAAACACGAGTAAAGTTTTTGATCTAACGCAAACAATTAAAATCACGAGCTGAGCTAACGGGCAACTAATAAAAACATTTGTTACTAACGAACCATAGTTCTAAACAAACTACTATGTATTATATGAAGTTGAGTCTACCATGCTGCACCTCGGAAAGTTCGCCTTCAATAATACACAACATAGTGTACTTATTAAACCTTCAATATAGATGTACAGGTGCAAACTTTAAACTTTAAATGGTGCCTTTATCTCTAGGAAAATTACGATGTATTAAAGTGGGTAGTTTGTTCTGACTTTGTCGAAATTTGGCGATGTTAACAGTGTATAGTGTAGAGTTGGTTCATTTAATTATACATCCATTTAATGTAATTAGGGCCCGTAACTAGAGACGTCAAATGCTTCCTTTGAGATTTGATTAGTGATTTTGACGTGTAATAGATTAAAAATTACGTCAATCAGATAAGTGCCGATTTAATGGACGTTAATTTCAAGGTTTTGAAGAAATAATAGGCTTATTTAGAAATTAAGTAATTTCAAGTTCGTTAGACGTAATTTAATAAAGATTATCATTCCGGCAGTATTTCCTAAACCACAGTTCTTGCCTCAAAACTGCTCATTAGCAAGATGACTGTCCAACCAAACATTGCTCCCATAAAGACCATAACGACTGTTAATTTCGTCACATAAACCATTTGGTCTGTATAGTGCAGGAGCAGTGTATTGCTGACGCGTTGACTGACGGTTAATCGCGCGTATGCATGATAAATGGCGGCCGTAATGCAGCGCTGACGATCGGCTACGCGTTTTGAACCGCGTAGCTCGTAGCGCATATCGTAGCTGGTAGCGTAATTCGTAGCGTAGCTATCGTGGAAGTGATCTTAAAGGGAATTGTGTACTGATGCATGATAAAAGGTGTCTTGGACCGATACATCACTGTCTTTCTGTATGTGTTTTCTTTAGAGCTTGCTCAGAGAACGTAAAAAAAGTCAGGAGAGGGCAAAAAGCTCATGATATACCTATCGTTCTTCAAGTCCAGTTATTCAATCGCTACTATTTAGATGGATAAGTCTGGAGATCTCCGACAGTCTAGGGATGATCTTTAGCCCATCGAAGGACGAGGAGAAGGATAAAGAGGACTCTCTTTCTCCTTCTCTTCGTCCTTCAAATAGACCAACAAAATCTCGTTTCCAATATTTTAATTAATATGTTAAATTATTTTATTATGATCATCATAGTACGTATGTGTGACCGCGACCACCGGTAAATGAATCCAAATGAAATGTTCATTAAATTGCGGTATTGGGCGCGTGCAGTTCAAAGAAACGCACCAATTCCCCCGAAATATATTATATTTCACGTTATTTATCAAGTGGTTTTAATGTTCAATATGATACTCATATATTATTTTACTTTTTAAACCACTTTTGAAGTGTATGAAATAGAATAAAAATGTTTACTGTCCTGCTAATAAAATAGAGAAAAGCTGATGTCAATGATCATTAGGTAACTAAATTGTTATATTTGTTATAGCAATCACTCGTAAAACTCCCCAAGGATTCATTTGACGTATCTGAGTACGGTGGTTAGTGATTTTCGAAACCTAAAGTTAGCACCAAATAAATAAATCCATATTGTGATTTATATCAAAAAGCCCATAGCGACTTATGTATAGAGTCCGGATTGCGATATTCAAATAACATCATTACAGTTCGCTGGTTCGGATTTGACCGATAAATATTCCGTGTAACAGATAACAATAACAGGCTCGTTAATCCAAAAACGTTCCAAAAATCATAAATCGAACATTGAGCGTTACTCGGACGGTAATATTATAATTTATCGCTGGAACATAACCCTGAGGATTAAGTGAATAATCCTTTAGTTGTTATAGATTAACCGCTGTTGCGGATAGATGGCGCTGTAGTTGACAATTTTAAAAGTTTAATCAAAGTGGTTATGTTAGATATTAAAGGTGAATTAGAAGATGCGTTTAGTCCCGTTTCGTAGCTAGATTTCGTAGCCAGCTGGATTGCCGTAGCAGTTGGTGGCTACGAAATAAGCTACAAAGAATGAGTACCTAAACGGAAATATAGAGTTAAACTTATGAAACCAATTTAAAGGGATAACGTTAGTGACCATATCTGTCGTTTATATTATAAGAATCTGAAGGTTTAACAGTCTTTAATCGTTCTATTAATATTTAAACTATTTATTAATTAAATAATTATTGATTATGAGCCTCTAAAGGCCTCTCCTCCATCCTGCCATGCAACTTTGTCCTGGGCCACTTCCCTCCAGTTGTATATTTAAATAAAAAACAAAAATAAACAATTTTAATAAAAAATACAATAACGTACACCCATAAAGTATAGAAACAAAAAGGACTCTTTTAATTACCGGTATCGAATTTAATAAAAACGTAGCGGACATTTTTTGTTAATAAAAACGTACAATTCTCTTAATTCACTTATGAATATAAATCAAGTTTCGACCCATTGAACGTATCTGGTGATGTAAATGGAGCCTTGTTCCGGCAAACTGCTTTATTAAAACGTAAATGATTTTTACTTCTCTTTTTACTGTTACTTACTTTGAGTTATCTCCTTTTTCGAAATTGAATCTTTACTGCGGCACTCAGATTCAACAGTAATTACCATTAAGAAGAGTTAATAATAGATTTTGGCGTGCACTTGTAATGTATGAAAAATAACGTAAGTAAGTTAATTGTTTATTTAATTGACGTCTCAGAGCGAGAGTTGATTCTTTAGTTAGACGGCGATTGATTCAATCATTTTATCAAATCATCCATTGTCTATTGATAAAGCCTTTTTAAACTTACACGATTTACACTGAAATGAAACGGAACTGTATCGCGTTAGAATGTATAACGTATTTATTAAAATACGTTCAGACGCTTCGAGTGGATTACGACACTCGTGGTCACGGGATATAAATACGTTACATATTCTAACCCGATACAGTCCCTTTTCATTTTGCATACTGATAAAATTTCTTATTTTTTAAAAGTACTTTGCTCACCAAATATTTACACTTAAAATAGCTCAGCAAAAATGATTTAATTTTAAGTCAACAATTACGTGAACAACTAATTAAAAATGTCAGTAAATCACAACAAAAGAAACATATTAAGCACAAACAAAAACAAAAGGTCACTGGCACAAAGCAGCTCAAGATCACGCCCATTAGTCGGTCGTTACGAAAAAAACAAAAAACGTATAATTAATAAAAGAACGCAACATTATCTACAGCGCCCACGAGGCGGCCAAATTAATAAAGCTACCGTTAAAAAGTTAAGTAAATTCCGGCCAGCAATCAAAATTATACGCAAAGTGTGGGGAAATACAAAAATACGAGGGCCCTAGAGACGAGCCTGCCCGCTAACGGCCCCAAATTTTGCCCAAGATGGTCATTTTGCGTTTTGCCTAAAAAACTTTATATTTTGGCGGTAGCACCTCTGCACAATGGAAGTGGAGTAACCGCTTATTGTTTTCAGAAACGTCAACCGATGGAATTACGTTATGATATATTGTTCCTTAGATATTGCAATTTAGTTGCAATAGTGAGTTATTACTTTAAGACAACGACAAATTATCAGAGGACGGGAACGTAATATAACTGTCTTTTTTGCACCTGATGGGAATTTGATATTGTATCTTTCAAAGACTGTACAGTTTATGATGAATTGCTTTTGAAGTACCTTTAGTTTTCTCACTTTTCTTAGTTGCTGTTACATTAAGCAAATAAATATGGCCGATGTGTCAAAACAAAAACTTCCTATAGACCTAAGATTTATTGATAAGGTGAAAATGGAATGAAATTAAATTACACCTTTTTCATGCTTCTGAAAGAGTCGAAGCTACTTTTTATAGGCATGTATCGTTACAATGAACTTTCTCTGTATTGTGTCCCCAAAAACTTTTAAATCTAAGACACGGAATTCTATTTGTTTTCCTTAAAGCTACACTACTCGCCATTGGTCGTCCGATAAAAAAGTTTTAAGTACCATTGTTGGTGGAATGTCTTCCTTTTTCTAGTCTAATTCTTCGAGTTCTTTTTTTGAAATACATTACTGTCGTACTATTAATTATTGCTCTGTTCTTAACTTGTCTTGGAGTTTTCTTTATTTTTCCTCTCAGGCCTCCTGAAGCCTCCAAGGAAAGTGTACTTCATAAAATCATTTTCCCTATCCCATCTAATGAATACAGCAAAACACTTAAACAGCCCCCTCTTTTTTCTATTTGTACTTCCATAAACTGTTTCTATTCTCTTATATCACTACTTTTTTCTTATTTGTGTGTACAAAACATGAGTAAGCCATTATGTTGGCCGGCATTACGCTTAGCAATATATTACCTACTCGTAAGTGTTGTGATGTTGCTGACTGAACACGAAATAGGGATTTAGCTATTTGCTGTTTGTCTTCCTTGAACACACGGCGTTGTTGGTTCAGTAGTATTTTGTTGGCCATTGTACTTACCGCTGGCTGACGGTATGGTTGCAGGTCTAACTTTAATAACTGTACGCTCACGAACAAATAATGCCAGCACTATATTGGATGACAAATAAAGTTTGATTCAGAGTTAATGTTTTAACTACATCATTCTAATTCAGAGAACAGATTTGTATTTCAGATTCCTAAAACATAATATGCAAATTAGTTGAATCTTGTACATTAAAATATAAAACACAAAAAAATTATACGCTTAGTTGAAACAGAAAAATAAAATAATGCTAATTAATCTAACGAATGTCATTTGTTAGTCGAATGTTAATTCAAGTTGGTAGGGCAGCGTGAGCTGGCTTGCGCCATCTTTTAATTAGCGAAAAAGGTCTGGCAATGAATCAAGGAACCCAAAATGTTGCCGTAACCAACCCCGGCGGCCCCACATGTATCTTGTCGTACAATATCAGAACAGTGTAACCTCAATCTTATTATTCATAAATACTTTGGTGTCATAAAAATAAGGGCTCTCATATTTGCATAAAAAGGAAACAGTTTTGAGGCAATTTGAAGGATATAACGAGATATTGGCGGTCTAATTAAAATACCGAGTTTATATAACGTTGATGAAAAATAGCTTTAACTAACTTCAAAATCTATTTTATCAATCCAGGTGTATATCTGTTTACTGTACGTTCGTCTTACTACATCGGAGTTCTTTCGGTGCCAAGCTAATTGTATTCCAATATCTTGTTCGTGTAACTGAAGTCGATTGGTTAATTTGAAGTGCTTGTCTTAACTAAACTATTTGTATTGTTTGGTAGTCGAGTGGTTTTGTTTTAGTTTCATCATAAAGTTCGATTTGATTGAAGTGGAGGCGTGATTACATTGCTATAAATAGTATCTGCAATTCCATCGCCTATCAACACAAGGGTTATGTTAACTTTGTGTTGTAGGCGATAATAATTTAAACTTAAGCCACGTGGGCGCTTCGAATCACAACTTCGTTGAGCGAATCGGCTAGCATTCCCAGATAAAACATTTTCATCCTAAAAACTGAAAATTGTGGTAATGAATAAACGAGTGTACAATCCCTATTTCATATTATCAATAGGGAGTCCGATTTTACACAGTAAAGTTGTCATTGAGGAGTCAAAGTTAGAGTTATTCTTGATCTACCCTTCAGTACGAATTCATTCATTATAAATGCGAAGGCGGTATTAAAGCGGTCTAAAAACTCCGACTACGAGTGGCCACTCACCTTCACGAACTTACTTATTTTTATTAAACACTAGCAGCGCCCCGCGGTTTTACCCGCGTTGTGCCCGTTCCCGTGGGAATTTCGGGATAAAATGTAGCCTATAGCCTTCCTCGATAAATAGACTATCTAACAGTGAAAGAATTATTCAAATCGGTTCAGTTGTTTCTGAGATTAGCGCGTTTAAACAAACAAACAAACAAACAAACAAACAAAACAAACTCTTCAGCTTTATAATATTAGTATAGATACCGCTTCGGATACGCTATCAACTATTAATATAGTTGTGACAAGTTCCCGTTCATTTTTATAAAAGCGAAGCGAAATGTGATTGCCACTTGTGTATAGAGGATGTGAAAGTAGTTTCGATATGTAAGCACTTTAAGTTTTCATTTAATCGATGAAAAGAGTATCGTGATCGTGATACCGTACTGCGATCGCAATATATATGTTATATGTTTCCTTTTCAAACATGGCTCTGGTTTAAGATCACCAACCCGATTTAGACAAGCGTAGTGATTCTGCCGAATCCTCCTCACTGTACTGATATCTTCATTGAGATGACATACACACAGAACATTTTTTATATTTTAAAGATGTTTTATTATTTTTAAACGTATTCCTTTTCGCGCCAGTCAAATTCGTGCGAATCATCCAATAACCCTTAACCATTTCGATAAATAACCACCAATTGCATCGATAGGTTGACTAAATCGTGCTTTACAAAGTAGCCTTTTCAACCCTAAGATTGCGACACAATTTTCTTGACACAAACTAAGAGTATTAACACTTTTCACAGGAAATCACGCGAACCCTTCGTATCTCCGCGGGCCTATTTGCGTGTGAATACTATAAGAGGTGAAAGATACAGGATATCGTTAAAAGGGTTAAAAGAATTTGTAGGGGCACGACTGTTCAGGTAAATAGATGAAGACTCAATCTGACTGAGATTATTATTACACAATTGAAGGAGAGATTTATGGTACGATCAAAAAGTATCTTTGGAACCAAAACTGAATTAAAATATTTGTCTTTGACTTTTATGAAGATAGGGAAAAATAATCTTCTATATATCAATTGTGAAGTTTAACTGATTGTTTAATGAAATAATATCACGGAGGATTTTATGGCAAAATAGAAGATTCAATATTCATATTAAGTTGGTTATAACAAGTATAGTATTGTTAATATACGAGTACGTATAAGCCTGAGCTTTTCTCAATCTAATAAGGAAACGCCCAAATTTCATGCCATTATCAACTTTCGGTTAGATATAACGTTTTACGAACTTATAATACTCTGGGGTGTTATAGCTTGCGTGCTATTGACTAAAATCCCTGCGTGAACATAACTTAAACTATACTAAAGGGGTGCACACATGAGGCAATTTCATTTGCTTAAACAAGTAAAGCCTTTGAGAATTTATATGTGCTATCTAATTAAACCATAGATACTTTAACGTTCTCATAGTTAATACAGATTTATGTATAGCAACTTAACAACCTAAGTTGCTTACTTAGCTAGTGAGTAAACTGACCATTGAGCTAACGTATCGTTCAAGTTAATCAACAATTTATACATTTAATGCATCAGATAGATAAAGAAGATTAAATGCAGTCCTTCAGGATTGGTACACTTGTGACGAAAATGCGTCCGGTATAGTCGTAAGTTAGAATGGTCGACGAAAAAACGATTAAGCGTAAAAGTAAGTATGTAAGTTGTAGGTGGTCAATCTTAGTTCGATTGTGGTCAAAGCTGAAATTTTTGGACTTTTTAGCCTCCGACATCGATTCTTTGAAACGGAAAGACAGTCCGAAAGGTGTAACACAACCGACCGAACCTAAGTTGCATAATGGCGCTTATTTCAATTGAATAATTTAAACATATCACAACAGTCTATCCCACCCTTAAACAGGTTAATAAAGTCGTCACTCCCCTCATAAAGGCAGGATTATACCATCAAAACTTTGATAGGAATTTATTCGTTGTTTCAACGGTAACTGTAAAACTATCAGGAAACCTGTTAGCGAATTGAGTTTAACTTTATAAGGAGCGCTCACTGTTTCATGCAAACTTTAATAAATTGTTCAATATGAAGTTTCTTTTGAGGTATTGTCGGTGAGTTTGTAGCCGTCGTTTGATGTTGGAACGATTTGACGTCAGCGAGTTTGCGGGAGTGCCGCTGACGGGCCGGTCCCGCCAATCTTCAATACTTCCATATTGCAAGCTTTAATCGAATAACTTTCAAATTCATTTTTGTACAGATTTTTCTTGGTTGTTGTTTTAGTGTTGCAGGAATTGTGCCCTTGAATACGTTAGAATGAATTATAATCAAATTCCATAGACGAGATTAAAAAGTGTAGTTAAGGTTCTTAATCATTTGTGGAACAGTCCCAATTACTTATTACAATGATTTATTGGCAAAACTTATGTTCTAAAATGCAAAATCAGATACAGTAAATAAAATTATGTACTACTAGCGGCGCCCCGCGGTTTTACCCGCGCTTTGCCCGTTCCCGTGGGAATTTCGGGATAAAAAAATAGCCTATAACCTTCCCGTTGAATGTGGCTATCCATTACAAAAAGAATTTTTCAAATCGGTTCAGTAGTTTCTGAGATTAGCGCGTTTAAACAAACAAACAAACAAACAAAACAAACTCTTCAGCTTTATAATATTAGTATAGATAACACTTATTTATAAGTACAGACAAAGTCGAATATATTATTACACTTTTTATCTTATTATAATGACATAAGGTGAGAACGTGTTAACATATAAATGACGTTGACTGTACATGTCACGTTCTGAAAACAAGGTCTGAAACAAACGCAAACATCCATAGACCCATACACAAACAAAACAGATTTAATGACCAACCCACATTATCCATTACGGAATATGATAAAAATCAATTTTCAATAAACACCCGACGAAGTTCCTAATTGTCTCTGTTAATTGTTTATTAAATTAGTAAGTTAACCCTTGTCCGAGCGGGGCATGAACGGAGAACGCGTATGGGTCATAATAGGATCGCTGAACTGTGATAGGATTAACATGGCTGATAGTATGGTGACGTAAGCTAGATAGTTTGTGGATAGGAATAGGAATAGCAGCTTTTAAGGGTACAAATAACTTTGGTAGAGCAGTTTCATTGGTCGACCGCCCTGGGACATAATTGTAGTTGTAAAACATATAAAGAACACTTGTCAGCCGTCTTTGTGTGCATAACTATCAGTACCGTTGTCAAAATCATTGCTATCATTGTTTATGTGCATTTGGCATAACTGACTAAGAATAACGTTTCTCCGATTACT
Source organism: Cyclophora punctaria (assembly GCA_951394245.1). Taxonomy (NCBI): domain Eukaryota; kingdom Metazoa; phylum Arthropoda; class Insecta; order Lepidoptera; family Geometridae; genus Cyclophora; species Cyclophora punctaria. The sequence continues at coordinate 748,645 of OX596172.1, forward strand.
CATACCTATCATGCTGCGACCACTTCAAATGTCATCTCAAACCTCATTGACCCAAAGTCGATTTTGATTTACCAACTGCGAAGTAATTTAGGTATTTTGAATACAATGTGCATAGGGCAGGCTGAATACATCATAGGAAAGGTCCACGTTAGTTTAATACTTTCTAAAAAGTTCATAGATTTTTGTTATAACCGACTTGTTTTATACAATGACACTGAGCTATTAAAAATCGCATAGTGGTATCGCGGGTGCACCGTCACAGAACAAAAACTCATAAAATCATAGAATTTGTTTTTGTATTTTTTTATTACAACCATCACAAGTTTCGAATAACTGTGTTTTTTTTTATTTCCACGTAAAAAGTGCTTGAATTGAACAAAAATTTTGGTACGAAAAAAGTTGTTCCTCCTTTTTTATTTTATAGTTCGTGGAATGGAATTTCAAAATATTGAGTTATAAATTGAAGGTACGAGTATTACATTTAGTACTTTATTTCTAGGAACCGATACTAAAAGAACATAAAATCCATTGTCTATTCACCACAATCGAATTTAAAACTTCCACCAACCACAATAATGGCAGGTATTAGATTCCTACCTCAGAATACAGAAAGTACCAGAAACGGCATTCAAATGTATTTACAAGCTACACGCTGTGTCCAAAAACAGAACAAAGTCCCTCGCGTAGTGTTGTTAGCTCTCGCATTATTTGTCCATTTTTGGGGTAAATTTTGGGAGTTTCGGAGGTAATATGATAATAGAATAAAAATTGTCCTTTTCTATATAACTATGTACCTACCTGATTATCTCAAGAAATAGATATGTATATTAAATAAAACACGGTGTTACGGTGGATGTTTGCATACTTTTAAGGGGTGATGGAAAAATTATATATTTTTATTTTATTTTAAAGTATTCGGAAAACTTACAGCTAGGTACAAGAGTTACATAAAAAAAGAATAATAACTTAAGTCAAAATGCATCGAGCAAACTACGCTTCGCTTCGATGGTTTCCAGAACTGTTCCAGCCGTGCTCTTTGTATAATTTTTGTCCACACCGCTTTCCTCATCAGCAGGAAAGCTAAAATTTAAGATGGCTAATATAGAAACATAATTTAATACCCGCCCCCCCTCTCCCCTTCTCCCACACGCACACCAAAAATTTGTTTAGAAATCCTATAGACTAACATACTTACTATTTAATAGGATTGTTAGGTTAGGTACATACGAGCCACACTTACGCTTTATACTTTCTTTTTTCAAGTTGGTTAATTTTTATTATATTACATATTAATATTCTACAACAAATTAAAGCCCCTCAAAAGGTAATAAAAATAAGGGTAAATCAAAACTCTTATATTGGCAACACTAACATAGATTGACGCATCACTCTCTATGACAATTGAAATCTGAGAAAATAATTAAATATTTAAATAAGACGATACCTAAATGCGATATTTACATGTGAAATGTGATCCCATCCTGTTTCTTTTTCAGACCCACTGCATTTTTACAGGTAGGAACGACACAAGACGGCATAGTTTCGTGAAATTGGTCACGGGTAAAACACGTTAGCGCGTTCCGACGGTCACAAAGTGACTGATCGGTTGCGCATCAAACTACACTATTTAAGGCTAGTTTGGGTAGCTACAGTATTAGGCGCGCTCACGGGTTCTGGTACTTTCTGTATTCTGAGATTCCTACAACAAATCCATATAAATAAAAAAAAAACAATAAAACTCTATTCCAAATAACTCCTTTCAACTTCAAAACATTACTCAGAAGCCATTAGAAACAAATAAAAAAGATCTTAGGGTGTAGCCACACGTATCACAACCACACAACATCGCAGTGACAAAATGTGGTCACATGTGAATAGTGTTGCTGCAGCTTTTTGCAGTTGCGTTGTGATACCGACGAGTTGTCAATGTGTTTGTGTTAGTTAGTAGTTGCGAATGGTTACGTTCTGCAGGTAAAGAAGTTCGCGATATCGCTGGTTGTTGCGTTGTGTTCAGTATCACTCACGTGGTCGATAATGACGGCAAGATGTGGTACTTGTAAAATTACTATTCATTTTCAATACAAAACATACGCCCACCTAGGTGGTTGTGGTGTGGTTATGTTACATGTGGACACACCCTTATACTTCAACGTTAACATGAGTAACCAAATTCCATACTTAACTCACAACCCTTATTTAAATACAAGAAAATATTATTTTCAAAGCGGTTCCTTTGAATATTTGATAATAAAAAGTCTATTGTGTCTCCTTTTGTCTCTTTGTGAAACCACTAGGAGAGATTACTCATTAGAACCGTGTTCTCGTAAACCACTTGACATACCTCCGTGTCCTCCGTGCTGGGGAAACATTTACTTTGTTATTATGTAATACTAGCTTCTCTTCGCGGTTTCACTCGCTACCTGCTACCTTTTCACGGCTCTCTTCTTACAGTAATAAGGGTAAGTTGATGAGACATTAAAATTTGAAACGTAATTGCGTCTATTAATGACTTCAAAAAGAGTAGGAAGAGTTGATGAATTCATCGGAATCTATATCTATATAATAAGCCTGAAACCGCTGTTTTTTTATTTTGTTTTTCCATTTGTTTGAGCGAAATCCCAGAAATCACAAATCCGATTTGAATTATCATTTTTGTAATGGAATATATTCGACTAAAAGGGTATTTAGGCATCCCTATAGAATAGAATAATATATTTATTACCAAAACTAAACCTAAATACAAAAAATATTAAACTTATAAGTAACCAGTGATTATTAACATAATTGATAGGTACGTAGGTTTACAAAGTGATAAATCCCTACCTCCTGAACTAGTATAAAATATATTATATAACCTTTAATATCACGATGGAGGCGAGTGACGTGATTAGTTCTTATAGTATAAGAACTCTTATAGTATAAGAACTAATGTTCAATCAGTGTTCTCTTTTCAAAACCCCTTACAGTCTCTACACCGTGTCATCCTCACTTGTTCCAGTAATTCGATATCTATAAACAACCCGCACTCCATCTATTCTACTTATCGAGCACATCTCTACTTATTGAATAAACCATCCCATAGTAATTACTTTCCCCCCAGCTGCTCAGCCTCGAATGTGTTTTTATAACTCAAACAAAATATTGGATTCGATTCATTGGTTCCGAGAATTATTTTTCTTGCGAATGACCCAATTCCTCATGTTTTCGGGAAGGCAGGTATGTACAGTAAATAGCAGTATTCATTACTCGTCGATTACTAGGAGATGGGTAGGAGAATTTTGTTTTGGAGTTTTTTCACTTTGTAGTTTTATTTAGTTTTCCTTCAAGCTCTAACCTTATGTAATAGAATCTAACTCACTGATAATTACTACATATACATACACAAGTACTTTATAAGAATATATAATTGACACCCAAACGTCGCCAACAACTATGTCTTCACATATTGTTGACTCCGGGCGGGAATTACTCTCACTGCCACTGTGCCAACGGGCTTGTCATACAAGTGCAATGTGTTTAATTGGGGCACTTTAGCTATCAAATGGTTTGTCCCTTTCCGACATACGCTATTTGCCAAAGAGCGAAAGAGAAAAAACAGTTTACACTGTTTAAGTTAAATTATCGTTTGTGAATAAGGCGGTAAAGCTTTACAGAAAAAAACTATCCTGTCATGCGCGCTCGAGAGGTTAATCTTTTACTGAAAATGCTCGATCTCTCCCTGGGTAGTTTTTTCAACCGGGTACTGTACCTGGGTTATTTATAAATAGATAAGTGTATTAGGTTACCTTATTATTGTATGATGTTGCTATAACGACAGTGTGGGTGAGCCGTGGGTGAAAGAATAAGGTTGTTGGAACATTCCGCAGAGCTAAATATAATTATCGTTGGCGATATTTGCTTGTTTCTGTTTATACTAATTTTTATTTTAAAGACAAATAACATTTCTTGTAAGGAGAACGGTTTATTTACATACACATAGAGCCACCCAAAGATGAGCTAAACCTCAACATATCCTACTAATATTATAAATGAGTAATCACATCTATCCTGTATGTTTGTTACTCTGTCACGCAAAGAATACTGAACAGATTTGGTTTAAACTTTACAGTAATATAGGAAACATCATCAGAATATCACATATGATACATTTTATTCTAAAATTCTCTTGTGAATTGGCACAATGCGGATGAGACCGCGGGGCGTGGCTAGTAGAATAGAACATATTATATACTAGCAGCGCCCCGCGGTTTTACCCGCGTTGTAACCGTTCCTGTGGGAATTTCGGGATGAAAATAGCCTATAACCTTCCCGTTGAATGTAAAAAAACAAAAATAATTATTCAAATCTTTTTGTTTTTTTTAAATAATTCTTTTTGTTTTTTTTCGAGGTAATCTCAGGAGATTACCTCGAACATACAAACAAACAAACAAACATACAAATTTTACCTCTTTATAATATTAGTATAGATGTAGATGTCAGATTTTACAACCTTGTTCATCACTCTCAAATACCCAATATCTACGTTGCTAATATACAGTACAATCTGCTAATGGTCTAAAGATACATCCCCTTGATATCGGTACGTGACGTCACACCCGGGACGTTACACCCGTGACGTACTTCCGGTCGTTATGACGCCCCGCGCCCGATTATACGATTCATGTTCCGATTGTGTTGTTTCGGATGTTGAAAGAGATATTCAGTACTTGTCATTAAAATGTCTTTGATTCTGTATTTAAAACTAGCTGTTCCGCGCGGTGGTTTCACCCCGGATCCAATAGATGGTGCTAGTGTGAACATTTTTTTAGTTGGGTAGCGACCGTACATTTTAGTAAGCAGGAAAATTCTTCATCTTTATGTAATTAGTATAGATTACCCATACAAATAACTTGATTCTATTTGTATAGCAGTAGTTCCATGCAATGTAAGGTCTCTATCAATTTACGCGTTTTTAGTCGTCTGGTTACGCGCCGCATTAGAGCGCAATCACCCGCGCATGGATGTTCTTTTGTTTTTTACAAAACGCTTTATTAAAATGAGTCGTATCGGTGCTTTTCTACATTTTGTTAGTAACGCAATTGACAATGTTTATGGATACCCAATATTGTTATGCGACACATAGCATAACTTTAGTGAAAAGATACTTTTACCAGCTGTATATCTGATTCCTTTAAGGTTGATAAAGTGATAAAAATCGAACAGTATAGTGAGGAAAATTAGGCGTATTCACCTCGTTTGTCTTCTACGTTTTCAAAAAAAGATGAAAAACCAAGTTGTAACAGTTTCGTTTTCCCTTGAAATACGGAACCCTAAACCTATAATCTATAAAGCCATATTCCCGTGTTATCCGGACCACATCACGTATATCCCGTTTCCACTAAAAAAGAAATCAAATTATAGTTCAAGAGTGAACGTAAAACTTAGGTTACATTTCATCCCGGATCTTACAGCGCCCTCTCCCTTGGGATACAAATCAAAGTCAAATCCGATAAAGATCAAAGGCCGATGAGGCAATACGGAAAATTTTACCTACAAAAATGTCTATGCTTATAAAACATGTACCATAAAATATTGATGTTGGTGCCTAGACTATACAGATATATACATAGTAAGGGCTGTTTGCTTGAGCTTACGCTTACGTACCACTAAACGTTAACGTAAAATGTCAGTCTCAACAGACGTAAGAAAATGAAAAATTGTGGCTCTCTACTAGAAGTCCAAATAACTTGAATGTATTTTAAGTTATAAAACAACGCTTTGCTTTGAACGGTCATTTAGCAGTGTAAAAATTCGTCAACTTTTAACGAACGTATGTTACGATGAACAACTGTTTAAAATAACTAACCCTTAAACTATTGAGAGTCGCCGTTTTATAAAGTTGGTTGGAAAGGAAGTGAAGTCGCGACCTCCTGCAGAGCCCACAATTGCCTCTCAGCCTCCTTAATGTGACTGTTCTAATTTTAACATTTTCTTTTGTTTCAGACTGGAAAACACTTTCATCGTACATCACTTCTCATCAAAGCTTTCAACCACAAGTTTAGGCTAGATCTTGAGCTTAATACGTAAGTACTTAGACATAAGATTCTGTTTGAACAAACTAGTGGCAATGTGAAGCGATTGTCACTTGTTTATTGAGGCTGTTGTGGTTTTAATATGGCGGCGTAAAGTCTATATGTATATGTCACAGTAGGATTACAAAATCGTTAGTTTATAATATATCTATTGAGATTGTAAACTGTATGAAAAATAATGGTTGGATAGTACATAGTTACTTTGGACAGTTTCCAATCTCTCGAGATATTGATAGGTAGATTATAAATTATCGATGTTTACAATTTTACAGGCTCTGTAACGTGAATGTTACTCAAATTGGGCTTACTACATTTTGTAAAAAAAATATATGCATATACAATAACATAAACAAACAGACAAAATAAAATATATCCATCCGAAAGGCGACGAAATTCCAACATCAATAAATCAAAAAAAGAGATATTAAAGAACACTCATCAAACCGCATCTTTTTCATATTACAGAAAGAAAACTTAGCAAGAAAAAATCCCGACGAATGATTTTTCCAATCTTAATATTACATTCTAGGGAATTTACAAGCTTTCCGTCTTTTTTCGACGTTCGTGTAACGTGTATGTGCATCTCTTTCTGCTATTTCAGTTTGGAACTTTGGATATCAGCCGTACTTGTTATCTTAGGGTGAGGATACATTAAGATATATGGTGCCGGAGAAAACTGTTATAACGCAACATCTTTCATCTAAGGTTATGTAATTAAGTAACAATAACAAAAATACACACCTTTTTAAAAACGGAAACTATTGCTATTGTTCTTGAATCGGAGAAAACTTGAAGAATAAATAGAAAGTTGCAACAAAATATTGCTGTGTTGTTCTAAATGAAATTGCTGACAGGCACGCTCAGTTGACTCGCCACTCCTGCTAGTGTAAACGTATCTTTATTTCATTTATGACTTGAGACGATGTTCCCAAGTTCTTGGATAGGGTTCCATCGATTCGGACTTCGCACACTTATTCTATTTTGTTTGGGTTCAAAGTGCAAATTGTTTTACCTTTTCTGAGTATGTGAATATTGTTTTCGATATATCGAAGGGTAGGGAACGGATTGTTGCCAAATTTTTCTTGTTTATATCCCAATATTTTTGAATTCTTAATGTAATCTTATACTCATTTGTTTTGAAGCGAGTTACCGTAATTATAATAAGATCGAATTTAAACCAAAACCTTGTCATAATCTTTAATAGCAGTTCTTAGTACTTGTAGTTGTCAACGTTTTTAGGTAACTGAATAAAAACTGCGATGAAATTACATCATTTTGTCAAACGAGCGCAACAAATGTCACTCCATACAGTGAGGTCTCTACTGAGGTAGAGATCTAGAGAGAGGTAGATATCGTGTACTGAGATTCACTGAGGAAGAATCTCAAAACCGATATTTTATTCAGACACTGAACGCCACTGCCGGGATGATAAAATTGATATTCCGCGATTTGTCAACTTTAATTTACTTACAACCCATTTATATTTAATCCTTTGCGTTTAAATAACGGCTTAATATTATTTGATGTTAGTGAAAATCATTTTGAAACGGGATTTTAATATCTCTTCCAGATTAAATAATTTCTTTAATATATTTCATTCTTCAAATTATATGTCAATTTCCAGCTGCAAAAACGAAGAAGAAATCAAAACGAAAGAAAGGGCTAATTTAAAATTGCTAATTTTGGTTAGAGTTTTAATATGTTTAATATGTGACGCTTGCTGAAAAAAGTTTTCTATTTGTTTCAAAATAAAATACAATTCCGAGCAAACGGCTTCTCTTAAACATACTTAATTAAACTAACGTGAAACATAAACTTAAAAAATAACTAACACAAACTTTACAGCCGGCACAACACGCCCAATTAAAACCAAAACAACAAACTACTCTCAATTATTTTTGCCAATCAGTATGTTTGCTCTTAATTAACACAAGCCTCCGCAAACATTTCTAAAACAAATATTGTTATGAACAAAAATTAAACAACCAAAATGCAGACATAAAATTAATATCAGCTTATTCGGTACCCTCTGGATATGTATAATGTACACAATAACAATCACCATTGAGATTACTTCGACTCCAATTGTCTTATGACTTACCTATTATACGTTTATTGTGAAACTAACGGTGTTTCTCGGTCTTAATTGATAGTGAGAAAATATATTTACGAGCTTATTAAAACGATTAGAGTGATTTTAAAATATGCCCAGCTGTGGGACATTTCAGTAAATACTTACATTAAATACTTAACTTAACTTATAAAATAATGTATACTAGCCGCGCCCCGCGGTTTCACCCGCGTTGTACCCGTTCCCGGGGGAATTTCGGAATAAAAAGTTTTTAATGTGTTGTTCTGATGTATAACCTATATGCCTGTAAAGTGCCATCCAAATCCGTTCAGTAGTTTTTGCGTGAAAGAGTAATAAACATACATACACCTTCACAAACTTTCCCATTTACAATATTAGCAGGACGCTATAATTGATGTAGATAGAGACGCCAAATGATACCTTGAGGTTAATTTTTGACAAACTATATATTATGTAAAATAAAATCAGTTAGTTAATTGTTGTTTTAACTGACGTTTCTGAGTACGGCAGTTAATCTCACATCCATCCGAAAACTAATCAGTATCAATTACATTATTGCATCATAAAGAATTCAATTTGTCAATTTAAGAATAAGAATAAGAATAAGAATAAAATAAATTTATTGCCAAAAAATTTAAAATACGTACAGAGATAAAATTAAATTATAAGGGACTCGGCAAAAGGCTGCAACTCAGCTGTTGCTGTGCGGAACGAATCCCGCACGGCGCTGGTTTTCAGTTGCCGCCTGCTCCCTGAGGTGGAGGGCGGGAGCGTGTGACGGATAGATATTATGGCTAGCAAGTTGAGATCAAAAACATTAACATAATATAGGTACTCTTCAAACATAAAAAATAATAACAATAATACAAAAAAAAGCGAAAAAATAAAAAGTTTGCACTGTGTGTGTGTGTGTGTGTGTGTGTGTGTGTGTGTGTGTGTGTGTGTGTGTGTGTGTGTGCGTGTGTGTGTGTGTGTGTGTGTGTGCGTGTGTGTGTGTGTGTGTGTGTGTATGCGCGAGCGTGTGCGCGCGCGTGTGTGTGTGTGTATCGTGTAGTAGTGTATTTTGGTTATCATAAACATTATCATGAATATAATAAGGTTAAATCGTGAAGTAATCTTTTAGTTTTAACATCTCGCTATAGGCATGTCTCACGTTTACCGCTGCTATCTGTCTTCTTAGTAACGCTGCTTTAAACAGGCGTTTAAAAGAGTTTGTACTTATTTTTCCTCTTAAGGGAGGTGGGAGGTCGTTCCAGATCTTTGCAGCGGTAAACTTGAAGCATCCTCTATAGCGAGCAGTTTTGTGAGATTGAATCCTAATTAGGTTTAGACTGTTGGACCTGAGGCTTCTGTGCGTCACATCGGATACCCAAGTGAGCTTTTCGAACAAATACTCCGGGTTTTTGTTCCAAACCACTTTATGTACAGTCCATTGACAGAATACATTCGACTTGTAAAGAAATAAAGTTTAAATTAGCTCACGACATTTCGAAGGAGATCGAACTCTTACCAAGATAAATTGTTTTGTGTGATTTAGAAAAATAGCTCTTATTGATTAAATTCGAATTGAAATTGGTTCGATCTGCGTTCAACACGAAATTTGAATAGTCTCATTTTAATTTACATCGAGATTATAATGGTCACGCTTTTGTAATAAGGGTTTTATTCTAAGTTAAGGTTTTAGTTTCATCTATACTAATATTATAAAGCTGAAGAGTTTGTTTGTTTGTTTGTTTGTTTGTTTGTTTGTTTAAACGCGCTAATCTCAGAAACTACTGAACCGATTTGAATAATTCTTTCACTGTTAGATAGTCTATTTATCGAGGAAGGCTATAGGCTACATTTTATCCCGAAATTCCCACGGGAACGGGCACAACGCGGGTAAAACCGCGGGGCGCTGCTAGTTACAGATATTTACCAACTAAAAATGAATGAAATTGAAACATTTCATCAATATTTTGCATCGATTTACAATAGGCGCTATTATCATATAATGGATACTCATTAATCAAATAAACTGTAACATATGCGTTTTTGACAGCCCGCAAACCATAACCCATCTGCTGTCCTGTCCGGGCTGGCCAAATCCCTGTTCGTCCCAGATCTGCAAGGTCGTCATTCCTGACCAACTATTTATAAACTTTACATTCATTGACCCCAAGAAGAAGAAGACTTAATCACACATGTTATTAAATGTCTTTTACTGTGAAAAAAAAATTCACTTCACTGTGTATTCCCCACGGTTCCACGAAAATGCGCCTCCTTTGCACGATGTTACAGGAAAAATATGCAATTTGCAACATTAATCATGAGCCTTACAAAACTCGATACAAAGCGCAAAACGGAAAAGTAACGAACAAAAGAGAATAGTCCAGGAGTCCGCGCCGCGTTCTACCAACAACCGTGACCGAAATATTTTTTAGAACACAAAAATTTGATTGGCATACAAAGAGCGTCGCGTGTTTACCGCAGAGTATGGTACGTTTGTTTGTATGGATGGTTTTAATGAAGTTGTCGCCAACCCGACACGACAAACGCGAAATGGAAGTGTTGCGGTGTAAATTATGAGTTGACGGCGGATTTATGTGACAATTTTAAAGTTTTATTCAAAAATGTGTAGCATTGCAGCCAATTCGGTTTGCAGTTAGATTTTATGTTTGGAGTTTATGTAATAGTGGTTACTGCAAGTAAAACGTATCAGATAACATTCTCATCAAATATAACGGTCATAAAAGCTAACGTCTCCCAGAATATATCACCAATTTCATAACTTGAAATCCATCAAATCAAATCTAGTCTATATGCTAAATAACTTAAGTTATATACAATACTCGTAAATTATACCACGCTATAATCTAGATGAGAGACATCGATTTAAGTGCTTGCAAGGAATCGGCTTAGAATTTGAGATCCGAATTGGAAAATGATGGTGGGAGAGGCGAGAGGGGTATAACGTAGGTATGGACACAATGGAATTAACTCCCGATTGATTGGGCTCAATCGAAGCATAAATTAGCAAGTGGGATTCGTGTAATCTGTGAATAGGAAGATTTATAGCTTTTATGACGTCCCGTTAGAGTTCATTATGGCTACGACGCCGGAATATTAGGGAATTAAAACGGCTTTGAAGTAGGAATTTTAGCTGTTGAATGATAAAAGGATTGTTTTTAAATTATGTTTTTATTTGCATATCTTTTGGGAGCAGTTCTTTTAATGCAGGTTTAAGATATCAATTAAAATTATGGAAAAAAATTCGCAATCTATTAACTTTAAGGGTCTACACTGCGTTAAGCGTGCGAACGCGGCGGTTCACCTTTGTATGACACCACTCGCGACGGGCGCACACGACGGTTCACTTTTGTATGGAACCGCGGCGTGCGCACGCTTAACGCAGTGTCAGCCCTAATAACTATTTTACTTGCAAGCAAGTAACAATTATGTTTGTACGTTTATTTTTAAATAATAGCCTTTAAAAATATTTTTAACAACATAAAATTTAAGTGCTCTGCATCGCAATAGCACTCAGGTAGAAATGCTACTATCGGCACATCCAAGTAGAGAACAGTTCAAATTACATTCAATAAGTATTTTTAGATATTTTTTATTGCTGTAATCATATGCCTATCCTATTATCCGGCGATATTGTGACATCACTTCACCGGCAGGGCGTGGACCGATTGAAAAACAATACCGCTTAATAAAGACAAAACAAACGCCGTTTATGTAAACAATGTTTTAAGAATAACATTCTAATCCGAGCGTTTGGTGACAAAGCTTTCAAATATGCAAATTCTACACATCGCTACATTTTTATCCTACGTAGAGGGATGTTTTAATAGACTTGACACATTGGTAAAAACATGACTCGTGTTTGCACAAAAACTTTACGGATTGTATAGTCTACATGATAACGGGTCGTAAATTCGTAATGTAACATAGATTCTTACTTTTTCTTCATGCGACTTCTAAATGTATACTCAAGTCTATAGGATTTATACTTCACCCCGCCTCCCTTTGCATCGCTAAGTCAATAAGCCATTAAAGTATTCAAGCGTATCTCAAGTTAGATATATTGAAAAATTCAATCAATTCTCAAAAGGTCGTAAAACGTCCCACGTTACGCTTGAAATAAGAACCCAAAACCGATCACAATAAAAGTCATATTTCATTATCATTTCATTAAATTAAACACGTAATCCACTATCATCACCTTAATCTGCAGACGGAATCAAAACACCGCAATAAAATATTTTAATGCGGGGATATAGTAAAAGTATATCCATCACTGTCGCACTCGCTCACCTCTCGTATAAAAGCTGAGATAGATAATCCTTAATAATAAAACATTTTCGTCTGTCTCAGCGTTCATAATATATTCAGAACAAGTGGTCGTCGGGTACTCAGTAATGAGATGAATTCAAATTAATGCCACTCCTTATCTCTAACAAGACAGGGATTATATTTTGCTTAGGGAATGTGAATTTATTCGCTGGAAACACCAAAGTAGATTTAGTCGGGTGTAGCCGTGAGCAAGTTTGTTTGTCTTGAACAGACGGCGATAAATGTCTCGTTCGAATAACGAATATTAATCGTTCTAATTAATTAATATTCCATTTTTGAAATGTGATATGTTTAGGAATAATTGAATTTAAGAATAATAAGAATAATCTTCAAGCTGAAGCAAACTGCGTCTGCCAGTAGTAAATAATGATCCTTCTCAAAAAGCGACACGACCTTTATGAACAGGTAAATTGATTACCTTATTAAGTTAAAACGGTAACAGTATGAGACATAAACCTCTCCAGTCTCCATCCCAAACTAACTTCAGGCAAAATAACGAAATACCTACCTGGAGCATAAGCTCGCAAAAAATGACAAACAGCCTGGTTACGTCGTCTCGTAAAAGAAAACTAAATATACAAAGTAATCAACAATAAATTATTCAACATTTTCTCATATCCTTTCCCGGGAAGCTTAAAAACGTCAGTCGGAGTATAGGATGTAATTCATCCGCGGCCCGGGGCAACTCCGCCCGGGGTGTTGCCCTCACAAAAAATATATAATAACTCGATCTCAAGTGGATTTCCCAAAGTTGGTAACGTTAAGGAAATAATAAATATAACACGATGTGAAATGTTATCACCGGTCGGGAGTCACATGCTCGCTGATTTTTCCCAAGTAAAGTTATTCTTACATTTATTTATTACTTTTGCACCTGAAGGAAGTACGCCACTTTGTAGTTCAAAGAAAATATGCCGAATATACTTCAAAACAAAATGGTGTGAGTGGTTTTATGTGTTATCGGCAGGAAAGTTAATAGAGCTGTGTTTTCAATGGATTTTAACAAGTTTTTTTCTCTTTATTTTAGGCAATGAATTGAGTGTTTGCTATGAATGCTTTAAAATGTTGAAGGTTTCATGCAGCTTGTGTCATCGTATCAGCTTAATTTACTGGGATTCCATGGTATAGCGATGGTGAAGGTAGCTAGCGAATGTTTTGAAAATCGAACATAGCACATTGCACTCTTAAGGTACTGACCGAAGTTACGAAGTGTAATGTAACAATCAAAGCAAGTAACGAGCGACTTTTTCCCAGCAAACAGCCTCTCATTGCTCGCTGCGGGCGCTGTGGTTCCCCGCACTAACTGCACGGACCCTTGCTGAATATCACGTTACATTACGTCTTGTAACATCATTCATTTAGTACCCGCCTTTACACTATTAATCGCTGCCATTAGGTACTTGGCACTAGGATAGATAGCTTAAAGTAAAGTAATTGATAAAATTACCGACTTACCATAAATCTATCGCGCTCATAAATTAAAGTTTCAATACAACCCTAAAATTGGCATTAAAACACTCGGTCATCAATATAACATATTTAACGCATCATTTCATCTGAACTGTGAATCCGAATATTATTTTACATGTGATCACTCATTTTGAATAATGGCAGCCTCCATCAGCCTGCGAACATCAGTACAATCATTAATATACAATAATATAGTGATTTATGGAGCCGACTTAATGGAGCCTGCTTACCAACTTGTTTACGATGATAAGTGCATATTAATGCGTTGTTTTTTGCGGTAGGTGGCGGTAGTGGCGGTAACTGAATTACGTTGAGCTTGGTGTTGATATAGAAAGAAACATTTGCTAGGAAATTGTATTTATAACGGCAGGCCTCGTAATCTAACCATAGGCCGAACATAAAAAGAAAGTTAGCCTGCGATTGTTTACAGCGCTTACAAGTTAGATTACCAGCGCTTACCAGTCAGTTAACAGGTCTGCTCAAAAAACTAAAAAAAAAATCAACCAATTAGATAAAACCTAACTTAAAGTGCGATAGAAGAGGCCAAATTCTGATCCGGCCCCATAAAAGAAAATTATACTTAAATAAAACCATAATGACTCGATAAGAAGAACTTAGAAAAAGATAGACATAGAACCACTGGCGGTTCCTAACGGGCAGTTAAAGTAGCAATACTTCAATGTAATGCATTAATTTAATAACAAAAATAACATTTTCAATTACCAATTATCTCCATATTTACGATACAAAGTTAAGTTAACGCTCAGTGAGTTTATAAAACGATTGTATGTTTATTAAACGATATTATCGGATGTAGCGTCGTCCATAATATGTTTATTAAGTTAATATACTTTTATTTGTTTCATTATATCCGGGTAATGGGTTTGGGACCGCTATTCTTTGTAGGATGACAGTTAATTAGTAGATTCCTGTTATGTGCAGTGTCGGTGATAACGGCCTTCGCTTATAATTCGTTGTGTTAGTAACTCAAGCGAAGTAAGCGAATTTATGTGTCATGTATACGTGCCCACACTGGGGGAGTGATTACTTTTTTTGGACTAAAATGAAACTATTTTATTACTTTAAACTAAGCACGGGTTGTATAAAACAATTAGTTCTATTTGATAGATATGTACGTTTAAAACAATAGCTGTATTCCAAATTGTATTCTAACCTACAACAAATGGAACACAATAGTCATTTGTTTTTTTTATCATTTAACGTACATACTATGGTTAATATTTGAATTCAGATGGTTTCTCATTTCGTTATTACAGTAAATTTCCTGTCAATTTTAAGTCTTTTTTCCATGCGACATAACGTGGGAAGCCCTGTAAATTAAAATTAATCCCATACAAGTTTCGGTTACACAAAGAGCGAATAAACGGTAGGATCTTTTAATTCGACCACACAATGCCGTTCGATGCAAAATTAAATCGTGTGGTCGACGTTGATTTTATAGGTCATTGGTTACGTTCGACCAAACACTGGGCAATGGGTACCGTGAGACAGGACATAACGGGAATATAGGGTTTGACAACGGTTATATAGGTTTTGAGACCCTAATTCGCTTTGTTGTAATAAGCTAAAGAGTTTGTTTTTGTTTGTTTTTACGCCCTTATCTCAAAAACTACCAATCCGATTTGAATAATTATTTTTGTAATAGCCACACTCAATGGAGAGGTGCCTGTTTCCGTAGGAATTTGAGGATGAAAAATGTATTTTGTTATGGGAAAAAAACTTTGATTGAAATTAGTAGAAGGAAATCAAATTTATTATTAAATATCCTATATTGTGATAGATACTCGCAGATTAATTACAATCACTAATGAATAATGTACACACCATACATTTGTTAACAACACTGTGGTTATTGTTCGTAGCATCATGGATCAGTAATAATGTAACCAGAGCAAACGTATTGCCGCCAATTTTAGATATTCATTACTCCCATATACCTACGTTACTATGGATCGATTCTCATTTCGTGGTTTGCTCGAGCCAAACAAACGCAGACTCACAAAGGACTCATATAACTCGGGAACATTATAAATTTTTTATTTCCATTGAAAGATCCTTTGAAGACTTCGGATAGAATTGTCATTCGATATTCCGTTTAGGGGATCGTTAATTCAGAGAATATAATTCATTTTTTAAATGTAAAATGGACTAAGTGGGTCCGTTTATTGGTAACTTGCAGCCCGTTCCTGCTTGTCGGCTGTTGGTTCCTGACTTAAATCGAAGTCTCAATAACGGATTTTATATGAAACAGTACACACTTGTCCGATTCCAGCTTTGTATCGGTGTTAACAGGAGATAATAAAAGTTGCGATACTGGATCCGATATCCGACAAGTGGGAATAATTTCTAAGAAGGGTTTTACGGTTCATTAACTGTGGCTGCTAACTAGTAAATATTTTTCAAAAATAACTTAAATTTCATGTTCTTTTTTAACAAATTAACCCTTAGTGCACGTGGTACGCCGTTAGTAACAATGGGCATTCTCGTTCCGAGCAGTAAAACTAATAGCTGTACTAATAGTATCGATTATTGCCCAATTAATGATTAACCGAATAATTTGTTTGTTAACCAATTTATCTGTCAGTTAAGAAGGGTTAATCCGCTCTCGTATCAATCGCGCGGTAACCGCTGTTATTCACAACTAATAGATATTAACGAAGCGATTTATCAGCGATCTGAGGCTTCATGTCGTTCATGTACCAAATTGACTCCATTTAAATCAACCAGATTAAGCCGTATCGAATGTGTTATTTGGTATCAAGGTCTCATCTCACGTGCACTATTTATAGCACTTTGAAAAAGCATTGAAATAAAACTAAGGAAGTAACAAAAACGTGTCTACACATCAGCGTTTTTAAAACCCTTGTTCGAATGTAGCCTGAGTCACTGCAGATAACACACCCACCTAGTTACATAAAGGGAACGATATTGGGACCCAAATTATTTGATGTGCTTAAAATATGTTCGGTTTTAAAATTCAAATCCCAGTGGCAAACTTCGAACAAAGCTAGACCAAAAAAGGTTAACCCTTAATCAAATACGGGGAAATTATTTCCCACTTAGTCAGGATAAATATATTTTATTATTTTATTTAAATGGCTACACCTAGGAGTGCCAACCGTAGAGCAAACTAATTTTGGATATATTTTTTAACTGAAAAATGGCAACATTTGTCCAGAAGTTGAAATCCTGTCATAATACGACAAGTCAAATTCGAAAGTAGTGGTTTTTATTCAAAATATAGCATTCACGTCAGTTTTTTTGAAAGTTTGTGAAAAAAAAAATCTAGTAAGTGAGTACACGTAATGTTATAGTAAACTAGACATATTTTTTGAACTTTTAGCTGGAATACAACCTAGAAAACAATAATGTTCGTTGGAAATATTTCATGTTTAATTAGTGGGAAATAATTTCCCATTGTTTGTTCTTGATTTCAAAAAATGATAGGTATATATATAAAAATAAAAGTGTGCCCGTTCATTGAACAAAAAATGTGCCTGCCTATACCTTAATAGGTTTTTTTAGCAACTTTAAATGATAAAGATACAGGTTAAATGACAAAAAGACATATTTTTTATCATTGTTTTATTTTAGAACTGCATGACACATGTTTTTTTTTATAAAAAAAAATGATAAGTAAAGCAAGGTGAAGAACTAGTATATAAACAGTAGTAAAATACTTGAAAATATCTTATCCTATGCTGAATAATGGGAAATTATTTCCCACTTGGTGATATTGTGCAATGCCGTTATGAACAAAGGGAAATTATTTCCCACCGCAAAACCCCCATTTCCCCCCACTTTTCCATGTTTTTTTCATTAGATTTGTAATCTACTCATAAAACTCACCCTAGAACCGATCTCAGTTTTTATTTATCTCTTAAAAAGTTTTCCATTTGATTAAGGGTTAACTTACTTTTTTCTCTTTGTCAAATTAACGGTTCTGAATTCAAATTTTTTACAGCAACGTTACAGATATCGGTTCAGGACTGGCATTGAATAATGGAGGTGTTCGGATCGATTCTTACCATTCATAATTCAGATATGGTGGCGGCTCCAGGCGCTGTACATACGTTCCGTGGTGTTGGTTATCTAACACTTAACTCACGTCTGCACTAATTCTAATATTATATCCTTGAAAAATATATTCAGCATTAAATATTAACCATTGAGATCCTTAAACGATTGACTTTACTGTACTTTGCTTTGTACTGCATACTTACTAAGTAGCAACTAGGTTTTTTCTTCCATATATGTAGTAGTTGCTTTCAAACTAAAGATGCATGCTTAAAATGAAGTCATCGATACATAAAAACTAAAAAAAAGTTTAAAAAGTTCCATATGATATTGGATTTTGTCGCTTCGTCGTCACCATCAGTCCGCCTGATCGGGTTTCGTTCAATCGTCAAATGCTGTTACACTAATCCTCAGCCGGCTTCAGATGTGAAGGGATCCACAGGGCACTGTTGATTTCGCGCCTCACCGAATTCCTCCGTGTGACAATTTTGTCTTATTTTTCTCTCCTACGAACCACTGGGCGTGAATCGCACGTGTTTACGTAATCGTAGCTAAAGATGGCGGTGATTCGATAACTCCAATAAGTAATCATTGGTGGAATATTTATAACGAGCTTCAAAAATGAGTAATAGAAGACATTTTTCAATTTGACGCGGATGTAACCGGAAGTTTTGCAACACTCCTGCTTTTTCAAGTCCTTGTACAATATGTACGATATACAGCCATAAAATTTATTTTTTTATAAGTTTTTAAAATCAAGAGGATAAAAAATCCTTTGCCTTGCATTAATTAAATGCAATCTAATAAATTAAATAAATAAATAGTCAACCTTGTCTATATGGTCGATCTAGATACATCGACATGTTTCCAGAACACCCTAAGGCCTTAAACCTGGTCTTAAGTTATAGAGTCCTCTCTCATTTCCTTAGCCCCTAGTCCACACTCTAACTAATCCATTTACTTACGAAACCAAACTAAATAATGAGGCAAGTTGTCTTCAACGCACGTTAATGTATGTTAAGACTAAGTAAATTTGCTCTCTCGTTGTCAACCAGCCAATATGCAGCGGTGACAAGTTACAACTAAGACACCGCATGTGTAGTGTGTACATACCTTTACTGTTATTACGAGACTCGTGTTCATTGGTGACATTTCTCATAACACTGGACGGAAATGTGATTGAGACATTGTTCTGATTGGTGATTTGAATTTGTCATAATGTCCATACTAGTATACGTACATTGTATATGTACGAGTATATGTTTTAATTAGCGATATTTGGTATAGGCTCAGGGTATATACATGTATACCTTGCGTATACATACTTAAATAGAAGCTTAGTTTTCCACCTCAATTGACCAATTAAGGTGCATAAAATGTAAAACTGTTTGAAATTGTGTCAGAATTCGTACTCGTAATGCACTGTGATTGGTGTATGGGTGTTTACTCATAGATCATATTTTAGTAACTGTTACCGCTATTGTAAACTCTACCAACCAGAGCAGGGGGCGTCTAAAAACCAGCGCTGTACCGAGACCTCATCCACCCGGCATCCGTACAGCATCAGCTGAGATGTCGCCTATTGCTGCATTATTTAAGTTGTATTTTATTTTTTATTTAATTAGTGTCGAGGCAACTTTATTAACTGTTTCCTTTTTTCTTAACTTTTACTTAATATTTTAGGTTCTTCAAACTATAAAGGATATGCTGCTATTCTCACCTGATAAAAAAAATGTTAGTTCTTAATACAAAAAAAAACAGTATAAAGTCATTATAATAACTAATATAATTCATTTATATCATCAATAACAGACTTCTTGTGTATTTCATAAGTTTTATGTTTTAATTTTATTCTCTACTTTTTCAAAGAAATATTTTCAAAATTTGAAAAAAAGACATATTGTTAATATAAAGCTGTGACAATACAAGTGTAGACCTCACCGGGGCTATTATTAAACGTGCTCGAGTGAAACGTGTCGCCGGCAAATCCCAGGAAAATATATCGCGTGATTCCAACATTTTTATTACTATTTTTTATTTTATTAAACAACTTCGCCGAACGGTCCCGTGAAAAATAAGTTTTACAACCAACATTTTACAACATTTCGTAAATTGCGTGAAATGAAACGCAATTCTATTCTCAATGTTTCTTCGTGAATTATGTTTAATGGAACGTAAAAGACTCGATGAATGTTCGGTTATTTTACCTGAACAATTCGAGAATACATTAAAAGGGACACATTTAAAGTACACTTACTAACAAGAAGCATATGTAATAAAGTGCATAAAATGACTAAGTTTTCAACTAGGTAAAAGTTCCACCTATATCTTTGAAAATTTTGTTATTACTTAATTTTTGTCCGTCTGTTACCCCGAGTCTATCTGTAAATTCTGTAAAGCACCTGAAATTTCCCTAACTAAATGAAAATGTTAGGCAAAATATTTAAGTAATGAAGCTTTGCTTTGAAGAGTTTTGAATGCATTTATTATATGCAAGTATAAGCTTAGAATAAATGCATTCTAAATTCTTAATATAGTATTTGACTAGCCCGTAGCGTAGAGGCATATGAAAGCGCTTACTGTGTCGGGGGTGCGGAGTTGACACCCGCCCGGAGTCTACGATATGTGCAGACATAGTTTTTGGCGACGACGTCTGGGTGTCAATTATAAATTCATACTAGTAGCGCGCCGCGGTCTTACCCGCTTTGTATCTGTATAACCCAAAACTTCCCTGTTGAATGTGGCTATCTATTACAAAAAGTATTATTGAAATAAATAGGATCAGTATTTCGTATTTACTATTTCCAGGAATCTTGGCTTCTTTATATACCATCTCATTGTGTCACATAATATTATGGCACCGCGACTAGTCACAGATATAAACATATAAGTTAGGTAGGCAACTACAAGTTAAAGAAATTATTGAACTTAATATTGTGAATAAAGATAAAAGACAAATACTATTCTGTAAACAGTAATACTAGAACCTCAATCTTTCAAACCCGAACAACACAAAATTATACTTTATCAAATTATTTATCTCCACAATAAAACCAGCTAGGCGTTTTAGTCGAAGCGTTACCCCGTACATTAATTAGTCGGCTGTGTTTAGTTCGAGCCCCGCCCTCCCACTCGACAAGTGATTAACGATCCTTGCGAACAACCCTGGGACTGACTTCAAGTACAAATCACAATCAGGTATCGGAAAAAGCCGAATATCCCAGATAGAGCACTGACAAAATTAATTAAGACACAGAATACCCGCTGTGATGATTCTTGGCTGAGAAATTGTCTTTGTTATTCTGGTGACGGATTATTTTTGCTGTTGTATTTTAATACAAAACATCTTCAAATCTCGTTTGGGATCCGTTGAAAAGATTTTAGACGGAATTTTCAATAATAAACGAGGTAATTTTGAAATTGCAGCAGATTTCTAAGAAAAAATAACTCTTACTGCGGAAAATTCTGTCTGTGTTTGCTGTTCAAAAATCAGAGTTTCCCAACAAGTTGCCCAGAAGCCGTGCAAACAAATGAGCAAACGATGGCAGGCGTCCGAAAGTTGGGGCGGCGAGCGTGCGGTCACCAATAGTTCCCATTACTCGCTAGCTCTTAAAAGTACTCGAGACCCGAAAAAGAAATTAAAAATAGATTAAAAATCCTAACGAACACTCACCAACGGTACTCTACCATTCTAAAAATTCAAACACGGATTGTTCCATCAAAGTTTTCGTTTTCCGCATAACCCGCTTTTTAGTTTTCGCCCAGTTTGCGTACGGTAAACATTATTAAAATGGAGGAGAACGAACCTAGTGGAACACAGAACACTCCGGTTCTTTTGCTGAGCGCTTGCGTTCCGTTATACGTAGTAAATGTCTGTTTATTATTTTGTGCATTGTGTTTGTTAGTTTAAGATTTTGTTTGTTATTGTTGGTGCTTTGCATCTGATGCAGAATGCGAGTTTTTATTTCGACGACGATATTTTTTTCCCTTCTTCTTTGAGTATTAATGTCGAAAATACGTTCTGTTTGTGATAAAATTCAATCTTTGTTTATTTAAGCTCTTTTGTCTAAGCTGTCGATGTGCCCCGTCCTCTTTCTTTAGTATTTCGAGTTGTAAAGCACAATACATAAGAGAGTTTACATTGATACTTATAACTTCAAACAGGAGTCTCAAACATATTTTTAAATCTTGTTATGATTTCTTATGAACGCTTAAATTAAAACATTTCAACTGCGCCTTATAATGGCATTCAAAAATCGACCCTAACGACATCAGAACACCCCAATACTTGACACAAAAACGTTCAAAAGACACATGACGCAAATTGCTTTAGCAGAAAAAATCCACTTACATTGTTCCTATCAAAACTGCGTAGTCGAGCACTCTCCTGCCACTTCGCCCTTCAAGGGAGAACATAAAAAGATTTATTTGCGATCAGTAAAGTCGCGACGTTTGAAGATATATTCCTGTGCTAATACAATAATACGTGCTTGTTTGCAGTCGGTTAGATAGCGCATGAAAGTCTGGTTGCCATGGTAACGGATCCTTTCATATCCAGTGAGTCGAGAGGATCTGAGTCGTTCACGTGAGGTCACATTTATTGTGGATACAGTTATTGATATCACTACCTCTATTTCTTCAAGCAGAAATGTTCAACAAATTCATTTGAGGAAATCTTGTATGTCGTATTAGCTGTTTTGTGTAAAAATGTATATTTTTCTCTGTATTTTTAATGTTTTGTGAAACTATTCCTGAATATGTTTGTTTATTTTATTCTGTTTGAGCTTTCGGGGCAGTGAAGCTTCAACGTAGTCATGTAAATCTTGCAATATGTTATGAACAAGTCATTACGCCTAATCCTCCCCACCTGTACTGATATGTTCAGTGAGATGAATGCCTTTTAGTGTAACGATCAGTTGTCTTTTTTCCTTTTTTGTGTTAAGAAAATGAAGAATGTCTATTGTTTGTAGAAAGGTACAACAAAGTTATAAAAGAGATTTCAAATCAAATAAAGTTATTTCATAGTAAAATGTCTCCCCCAGGAAATCCTTTCATTAGTTTTATTACTCACTATAATTAAGTACGCATTTAAAATTTTAACATTATCGTAAAACCGACGTTATCATAGTTACTTCCCGTTTTAATTATTCAAGTCATTACGTTTAAAACAACTTTGGTTATGATAAAACAATATTATGAACAAAGTTGCAAGATGAAATAACTAGAGCCAGCTAAGACTTATACTCCTAGAGGACCCATAGTAAAGACAACGGGTATCATTCGAAAGAATATTTCTATTGTATGTAAAATCCCATAAATTTTCTTTCTTCATTCATTCACTTCGAGTAGGTCAGTGGTCGTAACGCTCAGAAAGAGATACCATTATCGGCCACCCATCCAATAGCAGTAGGGGTCGATCTGCACGTTGCTTAACAATCGCAATTAACTATAACCATAAGCGCTAATATTTTCGTTCTGTGTATTATTATATCCTAATAATATTATGCGAAAGTATGTGAGGATGTATGAATGAGCCGATGTTTGTATGCTCGTCTTTCACGCTTCAACTACTCATCGGATCGAAAAGAAAATTTGCAGAGAGAAAGATTAAAGTCTGGAATAACACATTGACTATTTTTTATCCCCAAATTTCTTGTAACGGGTTCAACACGGGAGAATCCGTGGGCGCTGTCACTACACACATACATAAAAATATATCATTGAATACATCAATAATGTCTTTTATAAATATTGTCATGCCATATTCCACTCCAGTCACGTATAGACCTATATGATATATGACGAATTGCATGATATTCAATAACATTACAACACTAACGTAGGTATTGAGCACGGTATCAGTGTGTGATGCAATGAATGTTCGGGTCATTAACGACTGTAGCGCTTTTCGAATGTTTGGTTTAATGTATGAACATGATGCCAGTTGTCATTTGGTATGATATAAAAAAGTTCTGTGTGCTTGTTGTAAGCGTGTATGTATGCATGTATATGTAAATCTTTGACAATCCCGTTGGCACAGTGGCATGTGAAAGTGCTTACTGTGTCGGATGTTGCGGGTTTGATTCCCGCCCGGAGTCTACAATATGTGACAATATATTCATAATTATAAAGTACTAGCAGCGCCCCGCGGTTTTACCCGCGTTGTGCCCGTTCCCGTGGGAATTTCGGGATAAAATGTAGCCTATAGCCTTCCTCGATAAATAGACTATCTAACAGTGAAAGAATTATTCAAATCGGTTCAGTAGTTTCTGAGATTAGCGCGTTTAAACAAACAAACAAACAAACAAAACAAACTCTTCAGCTTTATAATATTAGTATAGATTAGTGGATGTATAAGTATGTAGTAGTATCAGTGAGTTAGATGCCATATTAAAAGCTTAGAGCTTAGTAAGGGCCTAATTAACCGTGTGTGAATTTGTCCGGCTGTTTTTATTTATTTATTCCTCTTTTGTTTCGTGACTGACTAACAATTGTACATTTTATTGACTAAAGACGTTCGTTTAAATTAAGGTATTGTAGGAGCTGTGTTATTCAAAACGTTGGCATCCATCTATTTCTAATAATACTCGTACTATGAAGTAACTATGACACGAATTTCACATAAATGTCCTTAATTTACAGCCAAGTTCCATATATGTGTATGTAACCACGATGAAATGAGCGACAGTTTTTACGCGTGTCTATCAAATCTAAGCTATCGCGACGCTCATAACTTGTCCAGCAAAAAAACGACAACGCAATTGAATTGCGGTGCGCTGCGTCACAGCCATCGATTGCCCGAGCGTCCTCGCTGATTCAATTTGTTCCATCCACTGGGTGAATTAACCTTCACATATTTCAATATCAATTTCATTCAATTTGGGTTAAATATCTGCTTATGTTCAACGAAGTATAATTATATCGACAAGGGAAAAATAATGTACATTGAGGGTTAATATTTTATACCTCACAAATATGCTAAGTCACGCTAAATGTGTAGGGGTGATCGGGTGCCTCAAGGTATTACCTATCTCTGGCTTTCCATTGAGACTACTTTTTAGGACACTGTGTAGATAAATAATCCATACTAATATAATAAAACTGAAGAGATTGATTTATTAATTTTTGTTTTTACATATAAAGTTTCTACTAACAATGGTCATAATTGTGTTTTTAGCAGTTTAATATTTTTTCTTTGAAAACTCACAAAGAAAAGCACAAAACCACAAAAGTTCAATATGAAAAAGAAACACAATCCGCCCCACCCACAACAAATCACTATCCTACTACATTCCTGCGACCACTTAAACTTCGGACACCCAAAAATTTATATTTAAAGGTAGAAATAGACAAATGTTCGTTGTAAATGGAAGCAACCGCTGGTTCAGTCGGCCCGTCTCATAACGTCGGATTTACGACTCTATACAACCATTGTGGTTTTAAATCGCGTATTACCAATGTTTATGTGTTAAATGTTTCGCGGTTAACTGTCGTGGAGTGTGTACTGTGCTTTAGATCAGATCTTCATTTGTTATTGGTGAAATAAGATGCTTGGTTTATTTGCTTTTGAGACGCTTACGGCTTTACTCAGAGACGTCTTACGATTCCGTATGGGGAGGTGATTGGGGAGTGGTTTTTGACATTTAATGCATGAAATTACGTTAATAAGTTGATTAGTGGTTTTAGTGTCGTTAAGTTACGACTCTAAGTGCGACGGATATCGGGAAAAGATTGAAAAATGACAGGATGACATGTGCTAACGTAATGTCAATTATGTTAGTGTAAAACCGTAGTGTAAAACTAATAGTCCTGATAAAAGCCTGGTGAAATAGTACGATGAAGAATCGGAAAAGTGTATAACTTAATAATTTACTATTAAATGTGTTATTTCTAATCGTTTTTTCCCGATTATTTCCCGAATCGATTAAATACTTAGTTACTCTCGCATTGTTTCATTTAGTTAGAAAATATGCTGCGCATGAGTTTCTAGGAATAACATTAAAAGCTTTTCCATCTCTACTTTTTCTTTTTTTATATTAAAATAAGTAAGAAAATACGTACGTTAGTGGCCAACCCTTTTAATATTGTTACTGTGGAAGTAACTCAATCCAGCTTTCACACTCAAACCACTAAGCTTATTTTGATGAATTTGATTAGACTTTGGAGATGGACGGATGGACTATCCCGACTTACCGACTGTTTACAAAATCAGCTGAATTGTAAAACTGCATGGAAAATTAAGTTATTAATCGTTCCTATTGCTTGACTGTTCTAATTCCTCTTTTTTCTTGTGTTAATACACTTCCTCATCAGCCCACTGCGGACCCCAGACATAATGCAGTGAAAGAAATGGAGTCTTATTCGGCCACCATAACCATCAGCATTAATTTCGTGTTCCCGGAAAGATAAAGATTTCCTCAAACATAAACTAAGTCGGGCTATTATCATACATCCGTACAAGATTAACTTGACGCTTTCACATACCAAATTAATGTTAGATTAAATATCTAAATAAGGATCACCAAAGAGAGAAAGGCAGTTTTTCAAGCAGTGAGTTATACAGTGTTAGTTCTATGCGATGCTATTTCATTGCGATTGTAAAGCAACGTGCAGCTTGGATGGGTGGCCGGTAGTGGCATTTCTGTCTGAACGCTACCGTACTTCGGAGGGAACGTTATGTAGTCGCTTCCATCGTCAGACCATGTTGGAGGCTTTTAGGCGGTCTAAAAACTCTGACACCAGGGTAGGTCATTCACTCACTCGAAATAAAATAAATAAATGAATGAATGAGTTCTATAAAATCATCCAATTGCAAATGTAATCTTTTATGTTTTAGCGACACTTTAAATTCTCCTAAGACTTAATATACATTCAAACTGCAAATTACAAAGAAAATATTTCTATATTATTCTAATAGGTGACATAAATTTGAAGAACAAAAAGGCGATTCTTTCTCTCAGCCTTTATTCCTTAAGTCACCATTCCGCTTTCGCCACTCAGTGTAAAAGCCGTAGGTAAGATTAGAGAGCACAGATACGGAGTCGGGTGCCGTGCTAATGTGCCGAGGTCACAGCTTAATATGATAATCAAGCTATCGCCAGCTGAAATACCAGGCTTTTAATGATCGGGCTTAGTGCGCGCGTGACTACACACAGCAGCCCCGGCCACCCGACACTCTATTCACAGCGCAGATGTGTATTGAATTTTAAACATTTTTTTTCTACATAGACCAAACCGTTCGAACAGTTTATATCGTTAAAAATCTCTATTTTTCTATTCGCGATTCTTTTTAAATAAAGCGCTGAAAACATCAGCGAATAACCTCTAATTTATTACCTCATCTACTCAATAAAATAAGCAAAAAAACCCTTTTAGTAACAGCACTACTTTGTAATCATCAATTTTGAGCTCCGTATTTCATGATTGTAAATGAGAGTGCGTTTACATCCTATACCCTTGATGAGAATGATGGCTGTGGCCCTTGGAGGAGAGGGATTTTTGCGACCTCACCCTCCGAGGCGTTTTGTAGCCTTTTGAATAATGATAAGACGCCTACAGGCTTAAGGAAACCTTGTTCGGATACTTGGATATCAATTGGGAATTACGAACCAGTATCGAAAGGATTATTAATGATATGTTATGGTGGTATAAATATGACTTAATGAAGTTGAGTAAGTAGGTTAAGTTATTCGGGGTTTGTTTCACCGCGTCTCCCTTTTCATTAGTGTAATGTTATTTAATGCGCGAGGGAAGGGTGTTGTGAGGATGTTTGTTCACTACACTTCGCTGATCCTTCATTGTCAAATTCCTTTATTAATAGACACCTTCAGTTGATGTGAAGAAATTGTTGTTTCATATTGACATACAAATAAGTACACAAGTTATTAATAAATATCGGAAAACTAAAGGAAGCCTATACAATTGTAGGTACAAAGTTATGTAATCCATATATCAATCGTTTTGTTATACAAGCAGTGTCACACCACACCACACACGGACCAAAACGTAAAACTTTAAATATCACATCGTGACTGTTGATCCTCACACCACATCCAGGGGCTTCCAAATTTAAAATCCGTGAACTTACAATATTAAGCGCACGTGTGAAGCCTGGTAATACTTGTTAGCCTGTTGTTTCGCTAATAGCTGTACTCCTGATTTATGCGCCGTGTGTGACGCACGAGTCGTGACGCGGGGCCTTAATTAGGATTTTACGTTTTATTATGTAAATTACATTTATTACACATAACACACATTTATAATGGTGCATAATTAACTTGGGATTTGTAGACCTTTTTTTTAATAAAAAATGTAATAGTTCTTGAAATTGTAGCCAAACAAACCACTTCAGCTGAGTGCACAATAGAATCGAGGCAGTCTTTAAACTTACGCTCTAGTTCACACTTAGATATTATAAAACTGTCTCACTCACTTTCGATATGTTTTCAGAGACCAAAATTTGACTTATGATTGTCTAGTCTGCGCGAGCCCTAAGTGAAACAAACTACGAAAGAAGCAATCCCAAATCGAAGATAGATTTTGGATATCAGAAATAGATACATACAAATGTTATTAGAACAGACCGACATTATGTAACAAAATATTTCCATACCGCAATCACAATTTATCAAATGGGTGAATATAAATTCGACAATTCCTTTGTTTCTGATCCTCCATACTTTTATTTATAGCATAATCCGTTTCGCCGCATTCGTTGTGGAGAAATAACGCCGGCAACTTTTTTAAATGTCCCTAAAATTATGTATTTCGCATAAATTTCGTTCTTTGTGACCTTTTAAGAAAGATTGTGATGTATGAACGAGATTTTTTGGGATAAAAATGGTTCCAGTTTTATATGCGGTGTTGGTTTACTAATGTATTTGTGCTAGCAGCTGAATGTTTGAAGCATAAGTGCTTCGGTTTGTAAATAACTTAGTTTTATGCATTATGAATGGGCTTTATCCAAAAGTATTTTGGCACAAAATGCAAATTGCATCTAAAACTCTTGCCAGGCATATCCTGAAACGAACATACTATATTTTAGTCAATCATAGTATTAGATTGTAAGCATTCAGTTATCTTCCGGCACTAAATGATATTTGAATTCAAGGAGTAGATTACACTCTCACAATTAAAAAATAAACTTACAACACAGATAAAGGTTAAAGTAGAAATCGAAGTTTGACCGCTAACAGCAGCAGAGCAGCAGACTGCAGGTCTATGAATCTCTTTGAAATTGATACTGCAGGCTGCGGTCGCTGGATACTGTAACCGCTGTGTTGCCACTCTTGGAAAGAATTTCACAGAGAGAAAAGCTTATATTGAATTAAGACTACGTTTACGAATACATTTCGCTTTAATTTTACATTTTTATCTGACGTTTCGGCTCCTTTACAGGAACCAGGATGAGAGAGACGCTTATTGACCAGTGCTGTTTGCAGCCTGCTGGCCGTCTTGTATCTTTATGTTAATAGTCAGCGAACTGTTAACGTTACAAAGTCTCAGAAATATACATACACACTTAGAAAATAAAAAATCAGTAAAAACAGAAGTTACTAAAATTTACTTATAAAACTCACATCATTTTCACTCATTATAATGAATCTTTATCACGTTTACAATAACGTATTTTTTTGCTAAACACTTGAATATTTTAAGAAGAATATCTCACTTTGTTTCTATGACATAACTCTGACTTGTGACAAGTGAATGGAGAAATAAAAAAAGATGTTATTTTCGATTCATAACCCGTCGGTGGAACCACATCGCCCGAACGAGACCGAACATTGTCGTAAATTTTGTTTATGCACGTAAAATATGCTGTCGAAAAATTGATTGTCGCCATCCGCGCAATAAACTACGTACGGGGTGATGCGGGGAGAAACACTTTGGAGCGACGAAATCGCAGCTATCCGTGTATTTCATAAAACAAACCTTACGAGAGATATTCTAAATGTTGTGCATTACGCTAAAACATACAAGTACGTATAAAACTAGATGCGCCCAGCGGTTTTACCCACGTTGAGCCTGTTTCTGTGTGAATTTCGGGATGAAAAATAGCCTATAACCTTCCCTTTAAATGTGCTATCCAGTACAAAAAGAATTATTTAATCGGTTGGGTAGTTTGAGATTAGCCCTTATAAACAAACAAAGATATAATTTTTACCTCTTTATAAATATTAGTATAGAAAAGCAACAAATGTTTACGCATCCTTTTAATTATAAGTCTTATAATTATAATACTTTCACCAGCAAACTTAAATATTTCTTTATTGAACAAAGTTAATTAAATGATTTTATTATATTTGCAGAGAAAAATGTCTTTTTACTTCCGTGCATTTTGTTTAGAACGTTACATTATATTCTAAGCAACTATTGTTCAAGGAATCTTGGATTGTTTTACTATATGTATATAAATCTGATATTTATTGAGACTACATTTATAACTTTTCTTGAGATTATTTCACACTTTACAGCCTTGTCCAGATAAGACAACTGAATAACGAAACACCCTCTACGCAGCCTTTGTTTTATTTCACAACACTTCCCGGTTTTACTGTCGATACATTGCGCGTATATTATATTTATATTTGTAGGCAACCTTTGCCGTTCACCTTTCATGGATATTTTTCATTTTTTCCAATATATTCGTAAAGGTAAACGCCGGCTTTGAAGTGTGTCGGTCGGTGGGATGGATTTGCGAATTGATTTATACATTTTTTTATTCTTATTTTTCCTTTCCGGAATGAAAGACTTCATTGTAGGTTCAATCTGTGAGACAAATTGTAATTTAGATTATAATGTGTTCTTTAGGATACATCTTTGCTTAAAGCGATTCATATTTGAAATTAGAAGACTTGATTGACCTATGAAGTTGCTATACAAACGATAAAGACGATTTTCATACAAGTATCCTCATCTTGTACTGAGTACGATATGCACCACGCATATCGAATCTTTCCTATATCATAAAACTAGCTACGCCCGAAAAAAAACTCTTCGGTGATATTAAAATACTATAGATTATTGCATCGCACATTTATTTAGTAAAATATTACAAATATATTCATTTATCCATTTAACGTAAATACTGTTGGCGTTTCCAACTATTTATTTATATTACATTTTTTAATTATACTAACCGAAATAACGATATTACTTTCCAAATACGACATTTCAATTTCAACTTTATTCCAATTTTAAACGCAGTAAATACAAAGTTAATACAAAGCTACATAGAATATTGAATGAATTATTTTATTCAAAGGGTTTGAAAGCAATTAATGACCTCAAGTTTGGTGAAATCCGTCAAACACGATTACTGAAGGCTATTGTTGGTGAATACAATAGTATATTGTCTTGTGACGTACCATACAGTGTCACAGCCTGTGTGTTCATATTGATGAATTAAATGTGACGAACAAAAGAATTATTATGTTTCATTTTACTTAATACCGCGTGTGGCTTAATGGGAACAATTTTAAATAATGATATCAAAGCGTTACCAACCTAACGTAATAATAAGGGTGCCATTCCATAGACTACATTACTATGCTGCGTTACGTGTGTGTATTTGACACAAGATATTTGAGGTAAACCAAAAGCACCAAAAATTAAAAACTCTAATATTCGTATTTTGGTCAAATAACTAGCAGAGTTTCTTGTCTCTCTTTCTGTTGATGTCCTTAGAAAGTGGATGAACATATTCAGTATTACAAAACACCTTAAATCCCTTAAAGATTCCATAAATATGTAAGTGCTGTGACAAGACGAAAATAATCTTAAAATTAGCAAATTTAAAAAACACAATTCTTGGAGTTTCCTGTATATTTTTACCTATGTTATCGAATAGCATCGTGCAAAAATGTTGAATAAAGCCTTACTCTATGTTATACATGAAACAACGGGTTTATAAATAATAACAACCTGATAATAATAAGTTGTTTCTGGTTTCAGAATTTCCATGCAAGTTGAAGTTAAAATTAGCTTCGTATAATTAATATTAAACATCAAAAATATAATAATGGAACTTCTGATTCAAACATTTCTCATTTGCCAACTAAAGTAATAAACAGTGAACTGGCGTAGTGCTACGAGGTGCTACGCCGCTACGACTACGCGACTACGCCGTAGCATGTGTTCTACGTAATTTGTGTTCTATTAAAATGATTATTATCATGTGGGCGAAGAGTTTCGGGAAATCGACATAAAGCTTGATTATTATGAGGAATTAATTAACTCGTAATCCGATATCAGTCTTATATGTTATTGATACTACAGATCCTTTCTAGGTAGTCACCGCAAATGTTAATAGCTATATTAAAAATGTTATTTGAGAAATGTATTTAAAACCGATGATAAAAAGTAAAAAATGGTGTGGCTGGTTTAAATTCTTGAATGATTTTGTGTGTTTCCAAACAGTGACTATAGTTAGAAAAAAGAAGTTAGAGGACAAAGGAATTGGAGAACAATCGTCTCAATTATATGATTTAAGCGCAAGCCACACATAGTACGAGTGCGAGTCCGTTGTGGGTCATGTGAAAGCTTTCATACAAATATAAGGAATACAACGACACGCGACCAGCAACCGGCCCGCGCCAACACTGTGTGTGTCTTACTCTTTATAACGTGAATGTCATGTTCTTCAAAGTTGTTACAAAACAGCAAAAAGGAATGAAACAATATTCTAACGAACATTCTTGCATTGTTCCAGGCAACTTCTTGCACCGAATTTGAAGCAGACGCAGTACTTAGCAAACGGAGCCGAGAGTGACATAAGAACGGTAAGGGTGCTCGCTAAAGTTTATTTCATTGTAAATAGCATATTGTAGTAGAACCTTGTCTTACTCAAACTTTTATAATATCGAACCTGCTTATGTGGGACAAGTCCGTTGGCACAGTGGCATGTGAAAGTGCTTACTGTGTCGGGAGTGGCAGGTTCAATTCCCGCCCAAAGTCAATAATATATGCAGACATAGTTGTTGGTGACGAGGTCTGGGTGGCAACTTTAAATTCTCAAAGTATTTGTGTATATTTATTCAGTTAGTTAGACTCTATAATATAAGTCAATTTGGAATCTTTTAATATAATACTTTACACCTATCCTGAAAGGCAATTTAATAAACTTTCACATAAACCGAGAGAAATTTTAACGCGACACTTTGACTATCGCGATATGGAACAATGTATACCTGTCAGCTACTGATCTAAACTATTCGACGGCTTTTGTCCCTCTGATCACATGCCGTGACGATTCCACCGGTCCGCTGCGCCATGCACGGGATTCCATCTATACGTACATTCTTCCACATTTGACGGAACGCACTGAATTCTACGAAATACATCCAATTTTCCGGCCTTTGCTGTCCACTTTAGTTGTCTGTGTGTATCTCGATTTTGCATTTTGTGATGTGAAATTGGAAGCATTGTTGATGAATTGGCAGGACGTATGTAACTGTTAGTAAAGGTGATATACTGAGGGTTCTGCAAAAAACAGACTATAATGTTACATATTCAATGAATGCTGTTAACTTTTTGCATATTGGTATTTCTTAGCGTTGATTGTTGTGTATTCCCTGTCACAATGGACTTTACATGACTTGGCTGCTCAATCCGGTCTAACCAGTCAATTTGAATCAAATTGATTAAATAAAATTAAACAGGATAGATTTGTTTTCACTAAAACTAGTTATC
Source organism: Cyclophora punctaria (assembly GCA_951394245.1). Classification (NCBI taxonomy): domain Eukaryota; kingdom Metazoa; phylum Arthropoda; class Insecta; order Lepidoptera; family Geometridae; genus Cyclophora; species Cyclophora punctaria. The sequence goes on from OX596172.1 coordinate 782,350, forward strand.
TATCTGACATTTAATCAATATCATATTCAATTAGCTAAATAAAGTAAAAGATGATTATTAGAACGCTGATCAAAGGACTACTACGTCGGATGTTGAACGTTAAACTTCAAACATTGAATTAACCCCGCTATCAAACTACGAGACGTCATATAAAATATAGGCAAAGTGTATCCGTAGCTTGCTTAATTCAATATAACTGTTGAGACTAACTAAGTATTTTACTATCGACCTCAATTCCTCAATCGAGTTATACATCTTTGGCATCAACATCGGAATATCTCTATCGAGTAACGCCGTCCCTGGAGAGCGCAGTATAAAGCAAGCAGTCTTGTTTCAAAGGATTTATACACAAAGTTTTAAATAGTAGCAGTTGTAAGTTGAAGATGAAGTACCAAGAGATTGCTTCAAAGAAAACTACACTTAAGATAAAACGGTGTAGTTCATATTAATTGCACAGCTAGTTGGAGCGTAGTTGAGTTCATGTGAAACGAAACTGTTTTCACTTCGTATGCTTTAAAATGAGTAAATCATTAAGTGTTTTGGACGCGGGAGGTTTAAAGCCTTTCTAAGGTAGAAATGTTTGAAGATATCTAAATCTTTTGGTTGTTTCATTCAATATTACCTTATACGAGTAGTCGCTTTGTACAAGATGCAATCGTTCACATTCAGGTTGTTTGTTCGGTCAAAATGTATGGTAATGTCTCATCGTCTACATGACAGTAGGAAACCAAATAGAAAGCGAAACGATCGCATTTTATTTAGCCGTTTGTTATATAGGAGTCACTTCTATTTCTAATTAAAAATAAAAACATTACAAGTACAATACACGTTGAAAATGTATAGCCGTTAAAGCTGAGTGTGTGGAAAAGCAGTTCAACTCAAATCGAAATCCGTTCTAAACGCTGAATTTTCAAACGGTACTAAACGAAAAACTCAACCCTTTACTCGCAGCTTAAAATATTGTCGCTGGAAAACCTCATAACTCTCCACTACACATTTTTCGTCCATTTTCGTCGTCACTCTACCGCACTGAGGTCATTTAACCTCGTAAAGCTTCCAAAAAGAAAAATATTCCGCGCGGACGAAATCAGTGGACGCGACAGAACAAGTGCCTCTTGGGATTTAATTGTCAAGATTCAAATGTATGGCGTTCTTTTTCTAAAAGTGGCCAGTGTTAAGTGGCAGATTCTAGAGTGCCAAGTTACAAGTAATATTAAGTTAGGATCTCTTTGTGTACCGACACTGAGTCTCTCTACTGTTTAATTTCAATTATAACGCTCCATCCGATAATAAAAGTACACTTTTCAATTATTTTATCTGCAGAACGTTGTTCGATTGCTCCGCTTGTGTGGTCTCGGTTATATTAATGAAATATTTTTGTATACTCTGATGGTTTTATTATCGGATATGATGACCGTGTTCTGTTCATTCAATATTGAAACATAGATCTTTGTTAAGTTTCTGATATTTATTTGAAATTGCTTTATGAATTTTCTTTTTTTGAACCCATCTTTAAAATGTAGTCATACCAAATTGTTAAAAAAATATTTGAGGCGCTTAATTACTTTGTACAGCAAGTATTGTATGTACCCTGTGTTATTTCATTACTTATTTCAAAATACACAACGATCTTTCCGCTTCAATATTGAACATTATACAAATGTTTGCACAAGTCTACTGCTCAAACGATTTCCGGTTCCTCCTACAACAAAGTAAACAAATCCACAAACATTTAATAAACTCAACCAACCAAATTACAATTATATTGACAGGTAAAGGGTTGCCAGCCTGAGACGCCAATTAATTTCGAACGAACTTTAATTACAAGACATTCTTTATATATAGTTAATGCCAATATAATAACCGTGAAACGAAATTAGCTTAGCTGAGAACTCTGTAAATCAGTTTTGGTGGGTGAAATTATTTTGGATCAATTTACCTCGGGTCGGAGTGAGTGCGGAGAGGGCTCGGTGACATTATTGATGAGGAGGTCGGGCTATTAGTCATGCGAACAATTAAAATGTTGAAAAGATTGTTTAATCGAGTCGGTGAAGGTTCGCTGAAAGACAGCTCCGGATTAAGATGAACGAGATCCGCCGCCGATTGTTTTTCAATAAATCCACTAAACTCTCGGACGGATTTGAAATATTATACAGTTTTAATTAATTCTTATTGAAGTTTGCGTCAAGGTTTTGGATTTGTTTTGCTCGGGATCTTCTGGAATGTTAAAGTTATGAAGATACGTAATATAATTTATGATACTTATGCAGCACTGGGACCTAAAAGGCTTATTTTATAAGCTAGTGCATACAATTAAGAGTTGATACATTATCTAAACAGTTTAACTGATAGAATTTTAACTATACATACTCCATATTAAAGTAAGAATGTTACGTGTCAACATTGTTATTGAAACACCGAGTTCTTTCCTTAAAAAAAATCAAAAATATACTAAAGAATCATTTTTGTTTTCAATTTCAATTTCTTGAAGAAAAATTTACTATTAGTAAGGTTGTCAGTCGTTAGTTAAAAAACTTATTAGATGTTTCAATCCGACTGCCTCTGCCGCGTCGGGATCGATTCATCTTCTTCCGAAAGCATTTAGTTTGATCCTAGGAAGTTTAATTAAACCGAGCGCTAAGTTAGACTAAAGGTTAGACCATTTAATTGCGGACTGAATGTTGTGATTCCGTCTGAAAATACGTGCGGATATCAAACGGAGCTTGATTTATTGTAGGTAGTGTTAGTGAGTGTTGGAGGTTATGTGATTTAAACGACTATTCGTTGAAGGATTGTTTGCGAACAGAGTGCAGGTTTCGAATGCGTTTTTGCCACTTTAATTACTTCCTTTTGTATTCAATTATTGGATAAACTATTCGCCAATTAAATATGAAATTGATTCCAAGCAAATGCTATACTTTCTTATCCAACACTACCAACGCGTTTTAAATCGTTAATAAAGTTTAATAACTCATTTCGCTCTTGTAAATGTTAAACACAATAGTGAAGGGGATACGACGAAAATATCGATAAAAATCTATCGGCAGTCGACATCGTTCCGCGAACAATGTAGCTTCGATTCCCTGGGAGGTAGTCGTATTATCGCACCGCCTGATGACCGGCGCGTAGGGTTGCCATCAGTCAAGATTTCACCCGCCGTGACAGCTACCTCGCAAAAGATTACACTGTCTCCTCCCTATTTCAGTGCAAGGATTTGTGCGTGATATTTTATCTACTAATGTCAGAGGTCGCCGCCATACAGGGTTTGTATGAATAATTTAACATTTCAATGTTTTGACGTTCCACGAATGAATTGTTTATTTAGATGTTTGATATGAATCGAGATGAAATATTACTGGGAATTGTGGATATAGTTTACATTATGTTGCGTAGTATCTTGATATATTGACTAGTCAAACAAGGTGTGTTTGATGTTCGAGCATACAGTGTCCCACGGCGATCAACGGAAACTACCACGAATATTGTACATAGTGTATTTGCTTAATAATAATATAAACAATGTTTTCTGTGTAAATTCTAGTAGCACTGATTTAAATAACGTTTACAAGATAATATCTTCAAAACTTATGGTACCACCTTCATATTAAATAGCCATTGGACACCGTGTGTACTTTTTACTAACATACATTAAAGCAAATTACATAAAATACGAATTAACACATAACACAAAATTGATGAAGAAAATGTCACATGGAATAAAAATTGAATAGCATTTTTATAAAGTAACCCGGTCACAACCCTACCATGAATTGACATTTTAGAGCCGGTATAGGCTGGTTGTATGCAAACGTTAGCAGATAACGATATACTTAAGAAGATCGTAAAATTGTATCGACAAAGGCCACCTCACTATCACCCTACGGCTGATATACATTTTTATAGTTTATTTTGATGAAAGGTACGTCAAACATTTGGGTCAATAACCTTATATTGGTTAGTAACGAGACGAAGGTAGATGTACCCGTCGTTATTTTGGGGAAAATATCGTTATTTATTTAATAGTAATTGGGATATAATGCTGTTTTAATCCTTTCCTAATCAAATAATGGCAAAAAGGTCGATAGACTATGTGGGAAGACTAGGCGGTTTAAAAATAATAATTATGTGTTCTATTATGATAGAACACCAACAGAAAAGGAAAGAAGTAAGTGAAAACACAGCTTTAGACATAACCTATTATAATATTATAGGTCTTTGGTTTCGTATATTGCACAAACGGATTTTATTATAATTTATGATAATATTTGAAAGAGTTCCTGTCTCCTAAACTATACATATACAAATAGACATATACATTTTTGAAAATAAAAAAACATTAGTGTTTGCTTTCAATAGATTAAAACTAAACGAATCCCAGGTCTTACTAAAACTACATATATCCTTCAAGAAGTCAGGCGTTATTCTTAAACACGTATCTTCGTAATTTATACGACGCGCAGTAGAACTAGGGGGTATAAATCAGCGAGTTTTCACTGGAGAATAGAAAACCGACGTTAGTCAGGATTAGGGGCACTAGTTCAGATACTAGATAATATAGGAGGTGCATGAGAGATGAAGTCTAGTTTTATAAATGACTAGAAGCGCCCCGCAGTTTTACGCCCTTTCCCGTCGGAATTCCGGGAATTTTTATATATTTTTAAAGGTCTAAGCATACATAGGGGCAGACAGCGGATTTAAATATACTACGCAGTGTTAATGTGACTTAAACATAAATGATGTTGAAATTTAAATTTAAATAGTAGTCTTGTTAAATTTGCAGTTCTTTGGCATCAATATAATATTTCAAGGGTTGCGTTGACTTATCGGCAATAAGCGGAACCCTTATTATTTGGCCATGTCTAATCTGTCCATCCGTATGCCACGGGCTATTGTTTAAATTTATTGTAATGGATAAAAGCGTGTAGTTGCCATATTAGTATTTAGTATATGCATTTAACATCAATTTAATCGAACGTTTATTTTGACTGAACATACATACTCATAATTATCGATACATCGACAATCTATTTCCCCTCCCTAGTTATCGATGTACGTATCGACAACTAGCCTTGTTTATGCTATTTTGAAGCGTACCTACTCGAATCTGGCTCCGATTGACGCGCCTACACCTTCTCAGAACGAAATAAATTGCATGGATAGGAACATGGCACGGGGGGGCGGACTCAGAAACACGTGACACGGTTCAATGATTAATTGATACAGAAAAAGTTATTCTAGTTTTTTTATAGATACTTGGTTATACAATTTGATGGTTGTAGTTTCAATTTTTATGTAGTTTTGATTACTGGTTTATTAACATACTAGCAGCGCCCCGCGGTTTTACCCGCGTTGTGCCCGTTCCCGTGGGAATTTCGGGATAAAATGTAGCCTATAGCCTTCCTCGATAAATAGACTATCTAACAGTGAAAGAATTATTCAAATCGGTTCAGTAGTTTCTGAGATTAGCGCGTTTAAACAAACAAACAAACAAACAAACAAACAAAACAAACTCTTCAGCTTTATAATATTAGTATAGATAAGTGGTCATTCTTATATTGTCATTGATTTAAAAGTAAGTTCAGTTAGGTCAGTGGCCAACCCTGGTGTTGGAGTTTTTAGACCGCCTAAAGGCCTCCGGCATGGTCTAACGATTGAAACAACCGACACCGACAATTTATCGTGGCGTGTCATTGATAGAAGTCAATAGACAAACAATAATATAGTCCAAATAAAACAGTTGTTATCTCGTTAGACCCGTGTTAGAACAATAGCCGTCATCACCTCAGTTACGTAACGGAGGCAAGTCCTTGTGCCTGATTGCGTCCCTGTCCAGGGACCTATGGCGGGGGCTCGGGCCAAGGGAGCAAGGAAATTCAAATTGGATTGACGCAAGTTTAGATTAGATTGAATTTAGCCTGCCACCTTGTTTAATTTGCCACGGATGAACGAATGCCTGGCGCTCGGATCACCAAAGCGATGTACTTCAATATTTTCGGAATTTAATGTGAATTGAGGCTTCTAATCGCCTTTGATCGAATATAGAACATAATTTAACCTTAATTCAGACGGATTTTGAGAATCATTCCCCGAAATGTGCGGGTGTTTCGCTTCGGGTGCCACTTCATGTTTTATGTACGCCCGTGCGCGTCGGGAGCGTTTTTTGTGGAATTTAATGGGATTTTACGTTTGTATTTATTTTTACATTTCCCTTTGAAACGTGAATAGATGAAACCTATATAGATGCCATTTTAGTTTGTGAAACGAAAATAAACATTAGGATCCCATTTCAACCGCTATAAATTAAACTGTACGCATCATAAAACCGGTAGAAAACAATTTATTTTGTATACAACTGTTACAGACTGCCTATTCCCAAGTGTTAGACCTAGATAAAAAGCTAGACGGGACAAATTGCTCTATAACGGGGACCGATTATTTATGCCCCAGACGCACACTGAAATGTATTGCACACGTTACAAATTTCATATGAAACAGCGCTGTAAAATTACCTTCATATTTCTAAGTTAGACAAGCGAAGTGATTCTTTGCTGAAACTTTTACTATTTGCATTTGATTTATGGTTTTAAATTCGTCTCACAAGACGTTACAACATTAATGTAGAACATTGCCTTGCCTTGTGTAGACGTACATATACGTTACAACATTTTCAGGTAAAAAATGGTATTCATGGTATACCTAGTGCGGGTGCGGGCTGGATGCGGGCGCGTGACGTTGTATTCCGTATATTGTATGAAAGGTGTCACACACACCGCAACCGGCATCCGCAATTACAACTCCAATATACAAGTTTAAAGCCTAGAAGGTCTTTGGTTTGGTCAAGCGAGGGCCACTAGCGATTGAAAAAATCTATATTATTGGAAATAATGTTTTAATGTTTTATTCGCTAGTCTATAAAAAAGTAGAGAAAAAAAATTAAGCCGATAATGTCTTACTGCTGGGCAAAAGTCTCTCGTCTCACTGAAGATATCGGTACAGTAAGGAGGATTAGACGTAATCACCACACTTCCCTAATGCGGGTTGGTGATCTCAAACCCGAGCCATGCTTAAAAAGTAGGAACCATGTCTATATTAGTTCTATTTTTAGCGCTTCTACTACGGTAGTAACGGGTGTCTTACGAGACACCCGGTACTCTAAAACACGGTGTGTATTAACTACTCGATTCCTTGCTGTATTTTAATCAATCGTAGTGTTGTTATTCAAATTAAATAAATTATCCATACAAAACGTTATTAACATTAATGATATCCAAAAATATTTGAGTTATAAATCTTAATTTCCATTGTTTTGTTTCGCTTCATTGAATTCCCTTAGGAAATATTTGAAAGCAACGGCTCTTCACTGAAATATGAGATAAATAATTCAGTTCGTTCATATTGTTATGAAATGCAAAGTTATTTTCAAAAAGTATTCAGTTAAATATTCTGTAAGACTAACTAAAATATTGAAGGAACATCAATACTCTCTTAAATCTGGTTGAATTTAGGCCTTATTATTTTCGTCATAGATCATAGATAATATACCAGTGTATTTTTGTTAGTTTTTATTTATTAAATTGAATCAATAAAAATTAGAAGAAAAAAATAAGTAATAAATATTTTTTCGAACATTTTTTTGTGCTTTTTTAACCAAATAAATTTTATTTCATTTCATTTCATTTCAGGCAAAAGTTTCCTAGTTTCCTAAAACTGTTACCTCTAAACATGAGTCGTACATATGTTAAAGTGGTAAATAACATTGTACAGTCTTCACACAATATAGAATACCCACTGCTTAATACATAACCTTTGAGTTACTTACTCCTTGGTAGTTTAACATCACTCCAGCGTACTTCAAAGCCCCAGGGTCCCGTCATCAATCATGACCAAAATAGGCTTTTTGAGATCCAAGAGAATTTGAAATTTTTCGCTAAAACAGGCGTCAAACAAAATAAGGTGAAAGAAAATAGATAGGGTCCTTATTTTACCTTTTTTACAATAAACCTTCAGGTGCCGATAGGTACTTGTTAAATGTTAGATACCTAAGTTTAGTAATGTATTCCTTTAGAGTTTGTCTGAGTATACTTGAGTTACCGCTAAAGAAATATACTGCCACTTGATAAAACCTAAAAGCAAAAACCTTTTTAGCGTTAGACATTTCAATTATTCAGATGTCAGAAGAAAATATACCCTAAGAAAAATTGTAGTCGAATCGCGTTAAACGTGAATTTTAATAACAAAAAATATTATATTAATCGGCGTCTCGCACATTGTAATGCTGGGGCCACACTATCGCGATAACGCGAAGATTTGCGTTGTCGCGACACGTCTGGCCAAAGTTTTCGTCCTATCGCGAATCATCTTCGCGAATACGAATGCCCTTCGCGCCGCTGTCGGTAAATTGCCGCACATCAAAGGGTTTTGTCGCGACAAAGTTCGTGCGGTTGGCTACACATCGCGCGCTTTAGTTGACTGCGAGACTCCGAGCGGTTTGAACGTGTTTCAATTAAACAAAAAACTAAACATTTTCAGCGAACTTGTCATGGATTGGAGTACCTAATGAGAAAATATTATTATTCATACAAAATTATGAACCATCGCCTTTTATTCCTCTTTTTAACCTTTTTATTTTTGTTCAAGTAATGAAGATGTAGTATATAATTATTAGCCGCCATGTGACACAGCGCAACCGCCTCTTCCATGTTTCCCGCGAAATGAATTATCGCGACGTTCTTGATTATCGCGACGTAGTGAATATGTGGCCAAGCACTTCGTCATGGATCGAACACGAAGTTTTTATCGCGACAACGGAACAGGAATTATTGCGCGACAGTGTAGCCGTAGCATTACCGCAAAAATTCTTGGCGGTAATTTATGTGTCAACAATTTTGGCGCGAACGCGATCCATCATGGCGGGCGAGATGACATAGCAAAAGTGAGACTCAATGAGTGCTTTTTGTGCTGTGGCAATTTGTGTTGCGGAATTAGCTTACAGAAAGAGTGGAATCATTTAGAAATGTTGCCATTACTTTTCTTAACCTTTTCTGAAGATGTTTTTGTTATATTCAAAGGGCTTTTTCAGGGTTCGTTGTTATTGCGGTAGGTATCTACTTCAAAGGGAAATAAAAATTACACGTCACTTTATTACTAATTTAGAATCAATATTAACTCATTATGTGTATATTAGTAAGGAACGAAATATTTAGTAGATATATGTTCTACCTACCAACAATTTTCTCGTAAAACTTCAAAGGAAGAAGAATCATTATAATAATTACATTAAACAAAAACTCTAGGGACTATTTCATAAATAAATATATTGAAATACCTGCCTGTAATACAAAAAAGATCCTTTGACATATTCCCTTTTAAGAGAACGAACGAATGAATGGGAATTTCTTCGATTTCTTGCCACCAACCCGGTCTTCCATTCGTTCTATTCACCACAGACGAAAAAAAGTACGCAGCCTAATTGCGAGCGGGGCTTTTAATCTGGAGCTATGAACATAGCGGGTTTCAAATGTAAATAAATATTGTGTAGGTAATTTTTACTATCATAAGTTTTAACTGATAATCAGTAGTAAAAATTTAAAAGATCAAAATACAAAAATCGTGAATGAAATCAGAGCTTTACTTAACAATCTATTCGTAATAGTACTTACTGATGTTCATTGCGATTGTTAAGCAACGTGCAGTTCGGTCCCTACGTAGATGGGTGATTTGATAATGGCATTTCTATGTGAGCGCTACCGTGCTTCGGAGGGCACGTAAAATTGCTTTCTTTTGCTTTTACTTTTTACCAAAATCGCTGAACTCAATTTATAAATTGTAGTAAAACGTCTTACATGTATGCGACATGAATAATTTAAAAAAGGTACGATGCAAAATTTACAAAGTGGAGCCGCACATTTCGTAGCCACACGTAGCGTGTTCCTTTTTCTCCCCAAAGCAGAAGCACGATACTTGTGAATGACAAATTAGGAGTTCTCACAAAGCATGAATTTGCTGAAACAGGATTTATATTGAATGACATTTTTCTTTAAAAGTATTATAGTAGGAATAGATAAAAGGCTATACAGGGTGATATTTTACCATCCAAGCTTGATGGGGAAAAAACGCTCTGTATATAATAAGGAAAAGCGTTATTGATATTATGGCTTTATTTAAGTAGGTAACAAATTAGTTTTTAGAGGTATTTCAGTTTCATTTATTTCTCTTATCAACGGAAATAACCATTTCTACGTTTACTGTGCTAGTAAACGTAGAAATGGTTAGTTCCGTTGTTATGAAGCGATGTCATTTAATTTATCTATATTTAATTTAAAGTAAAATCAGGGCATCGCAATAATTATCGAAGATATTTGTTTCTTTCGAACACTTATTTGAAAAGGACACTCACCTAACGCCCGTACTCAGAGACGTCAAATTAGTAGTGATTTTGACATGTGCAATGTTTAATATTACGTCAAAAGTATAACACTGACCTCTAAGTATAACACTGACCTATAAGTATACCTCTCACCTCACCTCTCACCTCTTTCCCACAGGAGATCGAACACTGCTACTACCACGGCACCGTGAAGGACTACCCGGGCGCGTCGGCCGCGTTCCACACCTGCAACGGGGTCTCCGGGGTCATCCACATCGGGAACGAGACCTTCGTCATTCACCCCTTCTACGGAGGCGATCTCTCGGTCAGTGGCATATTTTTTTAACCAATGGATTTACTAAGGTTATAATTGTATGTGTTTTTCAAATAAAGGTTTTACTCAGGTATAACCTGTTTATTTGACCGTTGTCATACATATGTCACGGTAATATAGTAAACGCCAGTTAGTTTCTAATCCAACTATAATTTTCCATAACTTATAGTAAGATTACTAGTTAGATTATAAAATGTCGACAGATTGTGAATTGACATAAGAAATAAGACCAATCAGCGAGCTATTTATTTTTTTCTTTTATGATGAAAAGTTCACATTTTTACGGTTTTCTATTGACAGATTACTAACCAGAAACTAAACTCGTTATATTGTAAATGGTTTGTTCAGTTTACAACCAGCTGTCGGCAGTTTATAATCTTACTAGTTGGATTACAAACCAACGGCGTTTACAATTATCCAATGACACACTTCTGTTACGGAAGAGACCGCTCGGTCAGGGGCGATACATTTTAATTTTATTTAGGTACAATTCCACTCACTTTGTTACAACGGTTTCGACGACTGGAACACTTGTTCAGCTGGTAATGGTGTGCGGTTTAAGCCTTGTGGTAACTGTTTGGACCTCCTGAAAAAAATATGGTTTTTATTTGGCAAAATTTGCCTTAATGTAATAAGAAGATGAGACGGTTAACTCATCGTGAAATTACCATTTACTAAATCGACGTTTTTATCCTATTTCGACAGCAATATCTATTCATGGTAATTATACTATCTCGAACGGTTTTTATTTACTTTGCATATGTGTCATGGCTAATTCATACAAAGTGGAGTCATGCATATTTGGGAAGGGAACAATTATGATCCCTTAGCCAAGGAATATTCTTCTCAAAATTTAGTGGTTCATAAAAAAAATGTATTAGCCAGTAACTTCCTACTGCTGGGCATATACTTCTTATCTCACTGAAGATATCAGTACAGTGAGGAGGATTAGGCGTAATCACCAAGCTTGCCCGCGGAGAGTGGAATATACAACTTCAATATAAATTAAGCAATTATCTCTATACTAATGGTTGTTACATATACGCATAATTATTGCATCATTAATGAGCCTTAAGAGTAAACGATCAGTCTCGACAAACTTTGATTACACCCCGTCTCACCTGAAGCACGATCTATAATTACACCAATAGTATCGAGTATCTTAAGCCTGGCATAATAACAGCTTCGCGCATAATTCATATAACACCGTTTGACATAACACCTAATTGTAGCACGTTGCGGTTTTCTAACAAAGCTATCAGCATAATTTAATTAATTTGCGTATTGTATTGGTGTAATTGAAATTGTATTTTAAGCCTAAGTTGTGGTTACTATGGTGTAGGCTAATGGCCGCCTATTGTGATTTTGTTTATTTTTTAAATAACTCCAAATTACAATGTAAGCGATAATGTTGAAATTATGACATGTTCAATGATTATTTTTTTATTATTCGCAAGCGCCACGGCATAACCTATTTCGTAACCTCTGTACCATAACCTAATTCGTAAAAAAAATGTTCAGAAACACATTTTAGTTTTGGTGTTCGAATATCAAGTCCCAATATATCTATAAGATACTTCACGCATCTATCGAATGCGACCATTCGACCACTGAATTCTTCATACTACTTTTATCAAGCAAAGTTTCCTATGAAATATCATCGGAGGCTACACAAACCATTCACTTAATATACTTATATCAAAGAATGTCCTCTTGAGCCAAACCTATCACTCTATCTGAAGACACACAATGTTGTATTTGGTCGAGCTTGCCAAAATATATCAAAAATGTAAGCTCTCGCATCAAATATTATATTCCCAGCAGTGCAATACTTCCAGAGTCGGTTATACTTTAGCAGCAGTTTTTTTCTTATTCCATGGTCACTTTGATATATTACCTCCTAGGGATACAAAATAGTTGCAAGTCTATTTTTGGGTGAATATTCGCCCAGGGCGGACAAAAAGATGACAGCCCTCAACAACCGTAATAAAAATTACGCTCGCCCCGGGCACCCGGCTCCAACCCCACACCCTAAACCATCCCGGCTTCGATCATGTTTTTTAATTTTTATTTCATTCTCAAACTCCAGTTCACTCATTTGAATGTCGTTTACACGACAACATCCAATTCGTTGTTAATTAGACTGTGATCACGTTCAATGACTAAAGTGAAAGTAAAACAAAAATTACGCTCATTATTAAGCCAGGAGAATTTAAATTTGGAATTGTGAATAAGCTTGATAAATTATGCAAATCCATCGCATAATTATAACGATTAATTTTATTCATAAACTCCATTTTGCAGGGGACATGTAACAAGAATGATCGAAACTCGTTTATATCAAACTTGTTAGCAGAATATCAAGTAAAAACTACGAACTTAAAACTATTTTACGACAAGTCGTTTTAATGTACGCGGCCATAATTAGTTTTATATCTTAGTTTATTCATTGGCGTAATAAATCTGCATTTTATAAGCACAACACGGGGTCATAACCTAAACTTGACTGTTAATTAACTCCGCCCGCATAAACGTTTTATATAAAGACGTTAAACCATAATTATGACATACAAACAACAACCACGGCGTGATAAAATATAGTATTCTTGAGCTCGTTAACACGTTGCCATCATTGTTATGAATTTTGTTGGAAATTCAGTGAATTTTGTATGGAGTTCGAGTTATCTTTTTGGGTATGGAAGTTTTATGGAGTTTTTCATTATTTAATCTGACCTAAGGGCGTGGTGATTACGACTAATCCTCCTCACTGAACCTCATCTTCAGTGAGATGAGAGGATTGTATCTTGCAGTGGGCTATCACTGGCTAACACTTTACTATAACGTCCTATACAATACGTGCGATGTGATTACGCGGCTCCTCTTGTACTTACTCAGCGATCTTTGCCCAGGGGTATCTCGCAAACCTTACTTCAATCACAAACCGTTTCCCGTATCCTTTTGGCCCAGAAATGCAATGGCGTCGGATTCAAACTGAAAAACCTCCGCTCTTTCCGTCCCAAAAGATATTTTCCGCTAAGCTTTCCAAAATCTCCACAGTATTTACTTCACTAACAAAGATTCGTACATTCCCTGGCTATAAAAGGTCGTTTCCACAATGGAAACCACCGTTTTATAGGTAAAAGTTTTGATGTAAAATCTTTGTTATAATTACTTAAGAAGTGTTAATGTGTGAACAACATGAAGTACTGGGAAGCAATCTCGAACAATGTACGACTTTGTTGCTATTTGAATTGGAAAGTTGTGTTTGCTTCGGTTTAACCTGTTTGGTGCTAAGTGTGTTGTGGCGTTCGTTTCCTATGTATTTCAGCATTATTGTTCAGCATACAAAACTTTTTTCGTTCTTTATGTACGGGGTCACATTGTTGTATAGATTGAGTGAGCTTTAACAAGATGTGATGCGACTTGAATGGGTGGCCGGTGTGGCATTTCTATCTGAGTGCTGCCGTGCTTCGGAGGTCAAGAGGGGCAACATTGTCGGTCCCGGTTGTTCCAATCGTTAGACCATGTCGGTTGCACCGGTTGAGTTACTTACTTAATAGGTCTGGCAAGAGTAAGTCGCGCTTCTAATCTCGCTGTTTCTAAAAAAAGCCTATCTAAACCGAAAACCATTAACATAAATTACCTATTAAATGTAATCGATTCGATAAAAGACTTTAGAACAATTAATACCGTCTATAAATATTCCGATCACCTCCCGCGGTACATTTTTAAATTATCTTTAACTTAGATATAATGGGAAGAGAAAAAAATTGAGAACCCTTTATAAATTTCCCCTTTAAGCGGAGGATAACAAAAAATATTTAAAAGTTGAAGTAATATTTTCCTCCGGCTTAACGTTTCGCCACCTCGAAATTAAAGCAATTAGCGGCTGTTACTGAAAAATATAACTTTTACAACCTTCTGTTTGGACGCAGCGTTATCAAAGTTATAATTAAGTTTTGAATAAGTTAATGTTTTGCACAAGCGTGATGTATGTAGTGGTTCAAATTGCAAAAATGTAATTACTAGGTTTGGCCACTACTTTGTTTGTTTTTGTTGAAATTAAAACATCTTTTTAGTGCAATCTCAACGCGTTAGTTGTGAAAGAGCTTTTTCTAGTGCACAGAAGAATATCTGGTGAGAGTTGTTTTACTAACTGCCGCGCGCAGAGACGTTCATAAATCGAGGATCAACTAATAACATGCCAAAATCGAGAATAACAAGTCCGATTGAAAATTCAAGAAGAAGATTAAAAGCTATTTTTATACCAAAATTCTCTCGGGAACAGGCGCAAGGCAGGTAAACCCGCGAGGCGATTAGTATGAAAACAATTCACACTTCTGATATCTTCAGTTATCACCATCATGCCATAAACAAAGTTTTAACTATTACGTATACAAATTAACAGGTGAAATATCATACATAGGGCTTGTCGATTAATCTTGCCCTGCGTTGATGTCGCCTTTTGTCCCAAAGGGTCACAGGGTGCGATAAGAACCCTTTGTTTTCCATGGCGATGTCTTTAGATTAATGCGGACTTGAAACGCGTACTTGCCCTTATAAATTGTACGCCCTTGTG
This sequence comes from Cyclophora punctaria, assembly GCA_951394245.1. Lineage (NCBI taxonomy): Eukaryota > Metazoa > Arthropoda > Insecta > Lepidoptera > Geometridae > Cyclophora > Cyclophora punctaria. Next base: position 797,629 of record OX596172.1, read on the forward strand.
ACTAATTGGATGTTGTGGTTAGAGTATTTTAATTTGGTTCGTAAAATCGATTGGATTTTTGCCTAGTGTTTTTTTTGTTGTTTTTCGATGATAAGTAAGAAGAATAGAGGTCATGAAGAGAGTAGTAGATAATGCAAAATTTTTGAGTCGATGTCAATTACTTTTTCTATATCACCCAATTACGGATAGCAGATTAGAATAGACATGTTTTCTATGTTAATAAGAATTGGCTACTAAAAGAATCGATCGCCTCTTGACCACAAGGGGATGATGCTAACTTCAAACGATTATCGTATTAACATAAAAAAGTAAAAAGTATTAGCCTTCAATGTCCCACTGCTGGGCAAAGGCCTCTCATCTCACTGAAGGTATCAGTACAGTGAGGAGGATTAGGCGTAATCACCACGCTTACCTAATGCGGATTGGTGAAAAACGTGCATTTTTTATTTATTTCGATAGTACGCAATATTTTTTTTTATTCTACACATCTTATTTTTTTTATTCTTAATTTCAACCAACACTACCTCTTACAACCTATACAATTTAACAAATTAAACTTCAAAAAGCTAAACACGAAACTAAACACAATAAATTTTAATTTTCCCATTAACTTTAGGTAAATACGAAAACGTAATCTTATAGGCCATTATACTAACCCTATTATTACCGTAGAGGTGAGCTTACACGAAACGCTGTAATATTTGAGGGCCTTTACCATGCATACGAAAAGTTGCCTAAAATTCTATGTATTTTTATTCTATGTTAAACATGTGTAACCCGCGTTGTACCCGTTCCCGTGGGAATTTCGGGGTAAAACGTCCCATGTGTTATTCTAATGCATGTTTGTTACTCTTTCACGATAAAACTACGCGACGGATTTGGATGAAACTTTGCAGTAATATAGGTTATACATCAGAATAAGACATGGGATACATTTTACCCTGAAATTCCCGCGGGAACGGGTACTACGCGGGTACCACCGCGGGGCGCGGTAAGCGCTTGGTTTAACTCACCCTGTATACCTACTATAGAAGTAGCTATTCAAAGTACATTACTGACTATACTCAATATACGAAATAAAAAAATACTCAACGAATAAAGTAAATGATTGACTGATACCGACCTCGCATCCTAACTCACAACGCAAAGTAAATCTGTAAAAGTATCCACAAACAAGATGTATCTTTATTTGATTCGCAAGCGAAAAGAAAAGTACAATGTAACTTAGTAACATACTTAACCGGTTCTACATCTCAGTAGGAAACCGCCCCAACCGAAACGACAATGTATCGTTATAAGCTGTTTATTTACATGTTTTAAACACATAAATTAAACGTAAACCACATACAGAGTTATAGCGTATTACACTTATTAACACAGCTTAATGTGTACTTCCGTTTACGAGTGGAGTGTAGTGTTCTTGTGGATTTAATAACTATTGCTGGAAATACTTCCTTTTGAACTTCTCATGGGTTTGTAGAACTAGCAGCGCCACGCAGTTTTACTCGCATTTAGCTCCTTTTTTTGTTAATTTTGGGGATATAAAATAACCTACACCATTACCTTTGAATGTGGCAATGATTAATTGTTCAAATTAATAATTATTCAAATTAAGAATTATTCAAATCGAAATAGTATTCAAATAGGATTGATATTAGATCATTAGTGTCCTGTAAGTTGTGTTATAATCAAACAACGTGTCATATGTCACAAACAATTCCTTTTCATAATCCCGTATTTAAAACCTGCTTAATTAGCGGATCTCGAGCGTGACTGAAGTCCGCGGTATGTCACGGCGTGACACGATAAAGGTGTGATTATCTCGAGTGTCCCGGCGACGTGACAGGTCCCGCGATGGACTTAGGACAGTACCGAATGTATGTTTGCTAAAGGACGATACCTTAATTTTCATATTAATTATGTCTGTATTTTGTTTGATGATTTCAAAATGTAATACACAAATATTTGGCAGTTTGTGATAGCTTTATTGTAATGAGTGTTCAAGTCCTGAATATTTTAAACCTAATTTACTATTGTACAGGATATTGATTTATGGTTAAAGATACATTTCTTCTGCGAAATTAATGTGTACTCCTACAAGGCTTTCGACATAGCCTGACGATTAAAACAACCGGACCAACAATTGAACGTGCCTTCCAAAGCACAGTAGTACTCAGAAAGAAATGCCTCTATCAGCTTCTCATCCAATTTGGGATCGAGCTGCACGTTGCTTAACAATCGGATAGAGTTAACATTACCAAGTCAAACTACGCCAAGAGCGCTACTCTTTATCATAATAATATCGCTCTTCAACTTATACACTGTACAGAAACAAATTATGTATATTGGCAAAGATTTTCATACAAAGTTCCAAGTGTCTCTGCGTAGGCACTACGATAAGAACCAGTTCGCTTACTTTACTGTCAAGAGATAATGTAAAGTATTCAGACACATCGCAGTACCCGCGAAGATAAAGTGACGGAAATAGCAGCTCACATTTCAACGACACATACAAATTACACCCTCATAAGCTTAACGCAAAAATTCTTTTAAAACAAGTCAAAATTTCTACCGCATGCGTTCATCGTTCAACTTCCACCACAATTACTAGGCATTAACACGGCTGAAGTACACGGCGTGACGTTAAACATTAATCACGCTCGAAGTCGAACCGGCGTGACAGCCCGATCCAAGTTTCAGATGAGCGGATGTTTAGCAAACTATGTGTATGTGTGGATTTTATATACTTATTCGGTAGTGTGTATTCGGGTGCGCCTGCCTCGACCCACCCGGCGGATAGCTACGGAAATTTGAGTCGTTTTCACAAAATGAAATGCTTTTCACGTTGAATTGCACAGAAAATCGAGTAGGTATTGTTTTATGAAACGCGGAGGCGTTGTCACTCGGCTCACTTCGGCATTGACGCGAATGAATTATTTATTCAGAACCGTGTTTTAAAGATGGCTACAATTTTAAGAATTATTCAGTTTGATATTTATGTATATTGTTTTGCTACAGCTGAAATTGTTCCTCGTGTTTAAACTTTAAAACATAAGCACAGCTCTAGGTACTGAAATTCTAAACATGCCATAATAATCGTTCTCTTGAACACGTACACTCTCATGCAGCATACCTCCGACGTTTAATTGCCGATCTCATTACATTAGTGCATAGTTGGAGTAACTCTATCTAGTGCTTGATATGAGAACTTCAGTCAGGTAAAGTTCAGGAAATTGTTAAAAGAGATTGCTATTTTTATAGACGTTTTAATTACGGAAACACGTAGTAATATAACAAAATGTCCTGAGTATAAATGTGGAAACTGATACCTTTGTTGTGAGGTCGTAAATGCACAATGTGACAGCATCATGCAGTGGCCGGTGTCTGTCCGTTGTGCTGGTATCAGTGGAGGGTCTTTTGTCCCAAGGGATTAGGTATTAAGAGGATCACGGGCCGAGGGGCAACTGACGGAATATTATTTGCGAAATTAGTTTGGTGTTTGTTATTTGGTAGTTTATTTTGTTTGAAAACTGTTTCTGTATTCCAATTTTGTTTTGATGTTTTATGAACACTGTTTGTTTATATTTGCTATGATTTTCAAAATGTTTGGGGGAAAAGTTGTACATTTTAATCGTTTACACGAAAAAACTGTTTATTCTAATGTAATTAGTTTAGTCTAATTCTGAATTATAATGTTATATTCGCAAAATGACACCTTTATAACGCTATATGTATAAGGTGCTAACAAATTAATCACGGATATTTTAAGAGATGATACATTACATTAAAACAATAGGCTTGTTTCCACTAAGAATGAATCGGATGGCTTTTAGTTTCTAATGATTAACCATGATAATTAGTAAATAAATAATCAACTTTGCTATTAAAATAATAAAAGATTAATAATATTTTTGGAAAATAAAATCGACAAAATGAGGCGTTTAATCACGTGACATTAAACACCAATCAGAGAAGCGTGACGTCACATTTCGGATAAAACTACGATGTATAGTAGATTTCTAATTTTTTGGCAATTCATGTTAACAAACCTTTGATTTTACGACATTCACGTATTTATCTTAAACTACACACTCAATAGTTTGCCACACACTATACACTTTTTCCTAAGTTCTAAACACGGAATTCATGAATTTTATTAATTTTCAACATAATGTTTTAACAAAAAGAAAAAAGTGAGGTTGTGAAAATACAGATAGTAAAATGCTATTTTTTTGATTATGGCTATAGTGATGAGCAAAGCAAGCAAAAAAATATAACAGAGTATGAAATCAACTAAGTGATTGAACTTTTTCAACTCACAAAAAGGCAAATTAAAATAAATCATCGTATTACTTTGAAAACTCACGACATTATTTTTAATTTAATATACTAGCAACGTACGTTAATATACTAGCGCTAAAGCGATTATATTTTTGTTGTATGTTCAGTTTTGAGATAATTAAGCGGTATTGCCACTGTCGGTTAACTAAGAACTGTCATTATGCTGGCAAGACAGGCCGATACCTAGTCAGCCGCCATGCTTCGTTCGTCATTCGTCTCGTTTGCTTGATGTCGTACGTTACGGGTGCTCCTCTATGTTCGATTTCCTAAAAAACTTGGCTTTCTCTCTGGACTTCGATTTGTTTAGTGATTTGGTGTGTTATTTATTAGTAGGATAGGATGGGATAGGATAGTCGGATATTATACGACTGACAGCAATTCGCGGTTTTTTATCAGCGTTGTATCTGCGTGATTAAAAGAAAAACTTAAAAACCCGACTGATTAACTTAATTAATGTATAAACCAATGAACAGATACTATGTCAGCCATTAAGCAACTTCTGAATTTATATCAGTCATATTTTAATATAGAATACAACTATCACTGCTATAAAAATTATTATGAACTCCTACCTCCGTGGCTAATGTATCAATCTTTACCTCTATATTATCTTTGTTCAGAAAATCGGCCATATTTATTTGTACATACGTCTCGCCAATGCGAAAGAAATCGACTATACATTGTGGAATTAGTTGATAATGACTTTCTTCGTATTTTTTATTGTTTTGAACGTATATGAATTATTTGTCGTTGTACTTTTACATTGGGGCACTATACAGTATTTATAATACGAGATATTCATTATTTATTAAAAAACACAATTGACTTTCATACACAAACACGGCTGTTCTGCGAAATGTGACGTCATTCAAGACGGCATGACAGTCTTGGCCTTTTTCGCGGTCAATTTCAATTTCATTTCTTAAAACTCAAAATACAAACGTAAAAAAACTATTTTTCTTAAAATAATATATTTTTGGGGTGAAATAGATGCTAAGCTATAGTTTTAAACTAATTTCCAAATTTTGTCAACTAGCCTATTAACTTTCAACTGTAATTAAGGAAACTTTGTATATAATTTTTTTGTTTTAATTTACCGAACAAAAAAAATATTACGAATAATACATTTTTAAAATAATGACCCCTATTATGTACCTGTCAAGATGTTTAACACTGTCTGTCATGTCACGTCAAAAGTTGTTTTTCTTAAATGTCATTCATTAAGAATCGGCGGGAAAACTGTAGGTTATTAAATCCCTACTAGCTACTGCGTGTAGCGGTAAGGCATAGCGGTAATTAATTAAATTTCTTTGCAACCGATACAATCAGAGAGCAAATTGCTTGACATTGACATTCAAGTATTTTATTTATCAACTTTAAGATGATAGTTTAAAGAGGTTCTAGAATATGTCTAAAGAGGTCTCATTTAATTATCTTATTAACAGGGTGTTTTAACGTAGCAAATTTGTTTCCTACTTTTCTTCAAAAAAACATAACAAAACCTATGATTTTTATACTTAAATGTACTCCGAGAACCGAGTACTATCAGCTGTAAAAATATCCGTGACTAATTTGTTAGCACCTTGTATATCTTTAACAATCAATTATCTAACAAAGAGGCTTTTTAAAAAATGTCATGTCTAACTATACTAGGTAAGATAATATTTCATTCCAAAATTACGAGGAGCGTGACAAATGTGTCCTGTCGACGTGACACGAATACGTGTTATATATGACGTCACGCTATCACCACTTCCGATAAACGTTATTATTTTTCACGGGCATTTTATTAACCGAGCTATTTTTACTATTTTGTGTTACCAAGTAACTGTCGAAAACATACAAGAAATTATGGCATTCATAATCATCTCTAGACTTTTTATTTTGGAAAATAGGGTTTCAATGAAATAAATTTAATTAATTGTTATTATCATATCGAATAGTCCACAAGTCATTTGCACTGTTTCTCTACGCAAACGCTTACATAATTATTATAATATTGTATCAAAACAATACCCAATTACAAACATTATCCGCACAAAATATGAAATTCCACAATGTTATTGTATGGGAACAAGGTAATTTAATAATTGGAACGAACCAATTATTTACTTTTGCACGTAAAATACTGTTTTAATCCATTAACGTGTTCGTTAAACCTTTAAAATAACGTATTATTTTTGCAAAACAATCGTATCTCATTTGTGTACACAAGCAACCCAATACTGTTTAGAATAAGAGCATAAATTAAAGGAGTTGGCCCGGCTCTGGTAATGGAGTTTATGTGTTCTCAGACTAAAGCAAAATTAAATATATTAATGTAAATGATGCCGTCGTGTAAGTCAGCTTTACCTGGTTTGGCTCAAACTTTGGAGTTAGGGATCAATGTTTGCGATAAAGCCATAAAAGACAACCTGTAGGTACATCCGGGATTATGCTAATGTGCGAGTCGCCTACATAGCATCTCTAATAGGTCAAGGTCACCTCCACAAAAGCTCGTCTCACTATCAATGTCATACAAAAGATAAAATTGGCACTCCAAGGCCTTCAATAACCGACTTACAAAAAGAAGCACCGTGTCACGCCACAATCCCGCACTTCCAAAGCCTAAAACCATCAAAAGTGCAAATCATACTGACAGAACGCTCCCATTATTTCCCGTGATTAATATCTCCTCACAAAATGGTGGCCACATTTCGTCGTCTTTTGATTACGCGTGTTATTTTTCGCGCGAAATTCGCCGGCTGTAATTGGTGGTTGGAGGGCGTGACGTCACGGACGGCGTGACAGTATAGATTACACCGTAAAACTGAGATGACGAACTCGTCTTAAAATTAAACGCAAGGAGTTTTTGATGTGTCTTCATTGTAATTATTTGGTTATGCCTTTATGACGATGACTCTTTAATTAAAAGCGCTCGTTAGATGACTCTCTGATGTGACATGTTATGTGGAAATTGTGGATGCAGCAATTACGATGCTGAGGGTTGAAATTTGGATACTTATGAAGGCAAACTTTGAAATTTGATGTGAGAGTCACCCGGTTTCTATTTGGCTCGTCGTTTCACAGCTTATAAACACGTTTACTGTTAACGACGGTTATCTATGGGTACCTTTGTAAGAATTCTAAAAAATCCTCCAATTCAGGCGGTTAAGCAAGAAGAGAACAGAAGAAAAGTTTAGTTGAGCTGCAGTCGACAGCAGTGAAACTGCAGGACATATCTGCAGCACTGCAGCAGGACTGCAGCTGTTCTTAAAACGCATCAATTGAAAAGGTTTTCAAATGGTAATTAAAATTGACAATAACCTGATTTCAAAATGTATAATTATAGTTGATATAATAAGATTTCCTAAGCTATCCACATTGAGAACTATACCACAGAATAGCAAACAGTATGTATGATCCACGGGCTCCCAGTAATCTCTATTGAATTGATTACGTCACGGGGTCTAGAGAACAAATATTAGTGATGACCCAACTAATATACTTTGGATTACTTGCGCAGGGAGTGGGAGTCCGTGTTAGTAATATAAATATGAAAGTAGGTGGGTAGGTTTGTTCGTGAATGATTAGAACAACGTTATTGTTTATCTTTTGATAACAATTTGAAGGAAACCTAAACCAATCACTATGAAAATATCACTGACTTTCCTGAGCGGTTTTTCTGACAACCCTCCCGTTCCTGTGGGAATTTTGGTCTAAAGTAGCCTTTGGCTGACGTAAATCTCTCATATTTAATATACTTCTGATAACATATTATAACACTTACAAAACAATAACTATAAGGTACAGTTACTAACAACATGTTTATGCAAATATTTGTTAGTTTCTATAATGTTAAGGTATAAAGTTTCTCAAATGCTCGCTACTTCGAAGTCTTCACACAGGAATGTCATTTAATGTAATGAATTTTAAGTGCTGTAACTTTTGCAGGGAATTTTTCTGTTGCACATTACTTAGCGAACATAAATTAACTTAGGTATTATTCATAAGTAAAGTTAGGAGACGCGAGTGGTATAAGAGTAAGTTAACTATGGACTTAAAGTATTTTTTCTAATGTTATTTTATAACTACTCCTTAAATTGCTCCTAAAACCCTTGTCTCCTACGGTGACTTTAGAGGCCTTAAAGTTAGGGTGCGTTTTCATTGAAGCGTAGGGGAGCTCAATAGACCAATCACAATGCATTACGAAAAGATTTTAACAATTCCTACGCGTTTTTGACAATCTCAATGCGCTGTGATTGATGAATCGAGCCCCGCACTGGTCCACTCCGTTTTTATGGGAACGCACCTTGACTTCGAGGTAGTTTACTAGCTGCGAGCCTAGTAGTTAACTTACTATGGACCAGTTTGACAGATGTGTAACGCACGCTTCCTATTGAACACCTCCCTCTTCAATGTAGATAAAAATAAAGTATTAGCCTTTCCCTATCTCACTACAATCATATACATATAAAAAAAACAATTCGCCTGGTAGTAGGAATGAGCTCATTCATACAAACAAATAAAAAGCAAACTTTTTCAGCTTAGTAATATATGTATACAACTACAGACAATTTAGATATATATGTAGATACTTTACATATTATTATACATAGAAGACGGGGAGAAAAGCCGCGAAGCTCTACTATTTCATGAAACAATCACCGCCCGATATAGAAGCTCAATGAAGTTTCAAAGTCGGCCGAAGCTTGGATACTCGTTTCTTAACTAACGAGACTTTCTTTGTGAAGATAAAGCATTGTCCCTCGGCTTTGTTCCGCGTTGATTTGTGGGCTTTGATAAGCGAATCCCGGCGACTGTACCAGATTGATTCAAATAACTTTACGTTTTAATTTAATTTACTTTATCTCTCTTGATTGTAGAGATACTTTGGAAGGTGATCATTTCGCTGGGTTTATCATTTAGATGGGTGTTGAGCGTCGTTGGGACTGAGCTAGTTTGAGAGCTTGTACTTGCAATTAATCTTTGAATGAAAATATTTAAAATCAGATGTGTGTCACGATTTCTATTGAACGCTTGGTTGAAAAATACAAGAAGTATGTTTACAGCAAGGCACCAATATATTGCTTCAACAGGGTTTTATAAATGTATAGTTTGAATACGGGGCTTACGACCAGCTCGTTGCCATGTCACCTGAAATTTCAATTTAACAGAAATAGATAAAAAGTCCCAGTAAAAGCTCTTATTTTCCTAATTGCGGCTTTCGAATGAACGAAACGAAACATAAATCATGGTTTAACGGATTCTCGAGAATACTCCTTTCAAAGTAATCCTCAATTTAGAAATTAATCAAATCGTTTGTTTTAAAAGTCTATTTTCGATATCAATATACTTTTCGAGCAAATACTTTATATTTATGTATAAGTATTAGAGGAATTTAATTTGCGAGGGTTTCCAGCAATCAAATAAGGGCTCACCCGTTTCTGACCGGATACACAGATTTAATATTTCATATTTCAATGGGTTTGTTGAGAGTTTTTTAAAGTAATATGATTTTGTCGGAATTTTCCTTGAAACTTGATATTTTCTGTTTTGTTTTTGTCTTGTTAGCATTTATGAAAAGTACTTTTAATACGAGTCATGTTTACCGTTCAGCCTTTTGTGGGGATGTTTTATGTAAGTACCTGTTCCGTAACCTGTGTTCTTAATTACCTAACTTAAAGTAGGCAATTAAGAACATAGGTAACATAAGGTAGTAGGCAATTAAGAGCAAGTAGGACCCAACTTTTAGAAAGTGCCTTTACAAGTAGCAATGAATTACTAAAAATTATTCATCCATTTCTAAATTAAAACTTTTTTGAAAAAAGAATAAATGAATTCACTTATCGGCAGAGTAATGCGTAAGTAAAAAGAACTTTTCTACGACGACGAAGTACGATTTCTTTTTGGCATTTAGTTTAATTCCACATGACTGTTTAAAAGCTTCGGTGGAAGCGAAGCCCCTCAGTGCTGTACGAGCCCACATAATCCCAGGGTCCCGTAGCAATTTTTCCAAATTTACTCAGTTGACTTTTCATTTCGGAAGTTTCGTCGTGTTTTACAGTTTTTTTTTCGTTTCCAAACCCCTTTTTGACGTGTATCCTCCATGGAGGTAGGATTAATGAGACGAGAGGCACAATGCATCTTTTATTTGCTTTCAAATTTGGAATTGAAACTTTTTTCTTTTTATTAATTTTTCCTTCTTCGTCACGATTACATCGGGAACGAAATGTTAAGTGGTCGTTATGCTAATTAATTCGTGTTAGCTTATTAAAATTGCACTTATTCAAGTGCTTTTGTGTTTTAGTGCCGCTTGTTGACATTATTATAGTTGTTAGTAGAATTTATAATTTGTTGTGTTTTATCCGTAACAAAAAGGTGCGGTTAACGTTCCGAACCGTTGAATATTGTGTTAAGTTTCACCTGATATATCGAACATAGAAAAATAAAATAACGAAAAATATGCAACATTTTCAAACTGGAAGAGATGACATAAAAAGCGCCATAACTAAAACCCAATCACCTTTGCTTCCATATTTGAAATAGTTGTCAAATCCTGGTAAATGTCTAGTAAAATATCCTGAACCAATCGCTCCGTTTCAGGCATTAAACAAATTGGTTTTGAAACAAAAAAAAGTCAGCAGATGAGTTTCTGTAAGCCAGCACTTTGGATAATGAGAACGCGGTGAGGTACCGCCAGCATGTACACCGATACCCACGCCTTTCAAATTATATTATATTACCATTTACAATTCTATATCTTCCTTCGTTTCAGTCTAGCCAGTAAACAATTTTATTTAGACGCAACAAATCATTCCTAGGCACTCTTTGAACATACGAGAGTCTCGTACATGTTACTCATTCATTAGGCTTTCTTGTTCATATTCTAATAAATAAGGTAGCGAATCAATGGTGTTTACGTAAAATAAAAGTGTCCATTTTGTAAATCGAAAGATAAATAATGCTAGGTATCAAACGTTGAATGCAAGTTTGCAACAAAATCGAACATCCTCCCAGGACAGTTTTACAAACAATAGACCGAGTTCAAGTTGTATAACTTTAACTTGACTCTCAGGGAACGTATCAAATCTCGAAACTACCACTGATATGTACCCGATATAAAAACAATACTATAGGCAGTGAGGTGTTTGCGTATTCAGGTATCGCATCGTACACATCGCTTATTTAAGCGTCGAGTATATTCGTATGATACCGCGTGTGTAAGCGAGGGTTAGTGTCGCTTGATCCGCACGTATCGAGCGTAGGTGAGGTAAGCGCATAGAATGTTTACCTTCACGCTAATCCAATCCGCTGGAATCGCGACGCCATTTAATCCGGCGGGGAAATTAGATTTGGCACTGAGATGTGAGCGTTTGATTTGAATTAGGTACTTGTACACGCGTGAGGTTAAATTTGTGGCATGTCACGTACAGTTTTGAGGCACGCCCTGTGATTACACCTAATGCGGCAGAAACGCGGTAAAACTTTAATTCCTTTTAAATTGTGTTCGAAATCCATAATGTTGGATTACTAGGACCGCTTTGTTTAACAGCTTTGTTTGTTCTTTAATCCAAAAACTTGACATCTGTCTAACGAAAGACAAACAAACTTGAAAAATTAAAAAAAAACACGTCACCAATTATAATGGCACAAAAACAAAACAACAATATAAAACTTAATCTAAAAAACGTGCCAACGCGCGGCGCCCAAAAAATACTTGGTGTAATTAAATTAAACTGCTTTACTCGGGGACGTCCGAAAAACGGTGTTGTAGCCCTAAAAGCGAAATTTTAAGTGATGCCTCGTTAGCTCACGTCCGAGGAGCCACCGGGCCTGAGTTGTCGCGGCGTCCGGGTGGCCGGGTGGCCGGGAGCCGGGCGGCCACGTGGCTGGGTGGCCGGGGCCGGGTGGCCGGGCTAGCAACTGTCGCCGGTGATCACGAGTTTGTCTAAATGCGACAACTTTGGTATCCAAACAGTTCTGTCGACAGGTGGGTTACGGGTTTTAATGTTAATCTTCACAGATTATTAACTTTTATTTAGGTGTAAGTTGTTGTTTTATCCTTTGAGACCGGAATACTCGTGGTTGTAGCTGGCATATGACCTGCTAAACCGCGCTTACATACTGAAATCTGGATATGCTAACTGGCATGCCTGTACGTCACATGTATGCCCTCTACGTTGGCTTCTGATATGCAAGTAACTGCTCCTTTTACATGCCTTACACTGTAGTGATAAAATCAATAGGAGTTGTAACACAGGCACCGTGGTGACTTCCATTACTTCTATTTTCATGATTCTGAGGTACAAATACCTTGTTGATTCGCTCTGTCTGTTGAAGACAACTACAGACACAAACAAACCAAGCGGAAAAAGCTTTATTAAGATAACTAATAAAGAAAACTATACAATACAGAGATATCGACATAGATAATTATTACCGTATAATCTTGAAAATACCAAAATACTCGAATCTAATGTACATCATAAAGATCCCCATTCAAAACTCTGTCATAACCTAAAGAATCGAATACAATTCATTCCCATTTCCCGTATGTTTTAGAGAAGTTCCTGTGGGCGAGTAATTGTGTCGCGATATCGGTTATATCCGTTTTTAGGGTTCCGCAAAACGATTTATACGTCAAGATAATACGAAACGAACGGCCGTCGGTGTTCGATAAAAAAAACTTCGGTCTTTTGATAGAAAAACTTTAGGGTTTCGTCTAACGGATAGATAAAAGATGTAAATGAAGCGATCGCCTCGATTTATAGCTGTGTCCGCTAAATAACGGAACGAAACAATAATTTATAATTAGTTTCGGTAGTGAAGTGGATAAGTATTTTTTAGTTGAAGTTATAAAAAAAGTTAAGTTATCGTTTTTATTTCTAACCAAAAAAGATATTACCTTATTGAAAATCGTTATTCTCTACAGGTATAGAAAACATACAATAGCTTCTTACAAGCAATGAATTATTTTTTATACAACCTAGACTCTAAAATTAGATTTAAAATAAATTAAATTTAAGCCGGTTATTTCCTAAGGAAATTACGGTAAAAAATCATCAGTACATGCCGTTGTAATCACCTAAAATATCACCCTAAATCCATACACATATAAACAAGTGAATACTCAGTAAACGTAACATAACACACGCATCTTCATAACACATTAACATGACCATCAGTCACTACTAGCGTCCGCGCGCGGCCTCGACTGCATAATGTATGAAATAATGAATTATTCTGCCAGTGGACGACGTGACAGAGCGACACAAATTACTTTAACTGAACTATACTATGTTGCTGAGTTCTGTGGTTTGGTTACAATTTTATGTAGATGTCAGTAGATGTCAGTTATGTAGATGAGTTAGTGAGAGGATTTTCCATATTATACTGATATCTTCGGTGAGACGAGAGGCCTTTGCCTGGCAGTGGGACATTACAGGCTAATACTTTTACTTGTCATGACTTATGTTAATGTGTAGTGGGCAGAGCTGGTACAGTTTTGACATAAGTACAAACTTCAAACTGGGGCATGAAAATAAAAACAATGTTAAATTATAATAACTTAGGTACTTCTTAAAACTTCCGCCATTAGCCCCAATACAAACATTAAGTATTAAGACCAATATTACTAAGTAATAAGTAACCCTTAAGATTTCCAACAACATGACTTTCTAAATCGTCTTTTCATTAAAATTCAACGCAAATAGACTTTGATTTACTTTCACCGAAGAAATGGTTCTGCCTCGAACATAACATCAACAGAAGCATAAAACAAACATTTCAATGTACGTAGGTATATCTTTTGATAGAATATCAAATAATTCATAAACTAGCACTGTACCGCGGTTTTTCGAATTTGAAAAGAAGCTAACCGCGCCCCGCGGTTTTACGGGCGTTGTACCTGTTTCCACAGGAATTGTGGGATAAAATGTATCCCATGTGTTATTCTGATGATAACCTATATTACTGTAAAGGTTCACCAAATCCATCCAGTAGTTTTTTGGTTTAAAGAGTTACAAACATACGTACATACATACATACATGCATATATGTATACACATACATGCATACATACGTTGCATACATACATACATGCATGCATACATAATTACATACATACATACATCATCCATCACAAACATCCATCCTCACTAACTTTCGCCTTTATAATATTAGTAGAATATTAGCATAGTTTACACATGGATAAATTACTATGGTATGGGTAACATCTACACAACCATGTATAAATATGTAACCCGCCATTGTGTTATAACACCGCGTGCCCACAGGAGAACAATCACTCTAACCCAAATACTATTAACACAAAAAGCCGACAAAAACTTGGCACAGTTTGTTACGTTTGAATTTTATCTCAATAAAACCCTTACAAAAAAGCTATAAGTAAATGCATAAATACGGTTCTGTGTATAACATCTGGCCGGGAGACCCGATTCATTTCCCCTATAAATTCCCGGAGGGGGTTGAATTAATGCGTGCGGTGGCCTTGCTAAACACCGCTACCGACTCGAATGATACATACGTGTACTCCCACCTTTACAAAGTACCAAATATACCTAACTGGTGTATTCTTTTGCATATATTTGTTTGTACAATTTGTGGTAGGCGCGTGAATGGTACGCTCGTATGTATGTCCCGTATGAATGTAATGATAAATGTATTCGTGTTTAATTTTTGATTTAATATGTTTTTTGTTGTGTCTTTTATTTTGTAGAGATGTTGTTATGGATTTATTTAATAATGAGAGTTTCTTTTTGTTTGAACGTCCTTATCTTTGGGTAAACATTGTAATTAAAGCTACAATGAAGAGGGAAAGTTTGTTGCTAGTATTAATTTTAAAGCAAATATTTACACCTAGCTAAATTGAGAACCTAATAATAATTTCAGAAATTAATAATCTACTAACAATATTTATCTGGACTAAGTTAGATCATAACAAATTAAACGTTCATGTTCAAACAAAATACCTATAGGTATCTAAGTATAAACAGAAACAAAGTTATTAACTTAGTTTTCATATAAAATTGTCCAATGTTTGAGCAGGTTTGAGTTTAAAAGCCATGTTTGCTGACGAAACACAAAGTAAATAACCGTCAGACGGGTTTAAATGTAATTCTATTTATAAATCTCGACCTTAAACAGAACATCACTACATAGTAGGTATAAAACAAAGTCGCTTTCCGCTGTCTATCTATCCCTATGTATACTTAGATCTTTAAAACTACGCAACGGATTTTGATGCGGTTTTTTTATAGATAGATTTTTTTAAATAGTCATTTAAGAGGAAGGTTTATTTATATGTATGAAAATACCCGAAATTCCCACGGAAATGGGCACAACGCGGGTAAAACCTCGGAACGCTGTTAGTTTTAAAAGAAAACAAAAGAATTATTCTTCGTTGTAGGTAAGTACTGAAAAGTGTGAACCGTTACCCTTTTAACTATTTGAATAAAAACTTTTTACACTTTTCAAAAAGTTCCAGTGAATTTTTTACCTTTTGTACTTGGCTTTAAAAAGAGTTATTCTATTTTTAAAATAATTTACGGTAATTCTTTGTGCATACAGTTTTATTATATTATAAGCAATAAAACGCATAAGTAACAATCTTAACTAACAACACTGATTATAAAAAAACTTACAGGACAAACTCATGCAGGGCTAATTAGACACAAAGTAAGCTCTAAACTTGTACTATGGAATTTAACTCACTGATATTACTACACATACATATACAAATACTTTATATGAATATATCATCGATACCCAGACGTCGAATGTGTAAATAAGAATGTTTAAAAAAGTAATTTATATTAAGACAGATTTTTTTTTGTAGCCTTTACTAGCTGTTAACTTTGTTATAGTATTACCTAAATACTAGCCAAAACAAAGTAATTCAATGTAAATGTGATAAATAACAATTGTGACACGTGCTTGGGTCCGGCGTGACCCGGTCGAAACCGGTTCAATCCGGCCCGGCTAGGAATTATTGCCGTGTTTACGCCCTCAGTGGAGGCTGTTACTTGCAAGTGGTGTAAATAACTTACATTTTTGCAGGGTCATGATTATCGGTATGGTATTGGGGATAGTCAGTTTTTGTAAGATTTAGACAGGTAAAGGTAAAGGTTTATAATTATGGTGTTTTGTTTATGGATTAAGTAGGTACGTCCGTATAGTTGTATTAATTCATTCAAAATTATTAGGTTCAAGTAGAAATTAATCTAAAGTATGTACCTACCATACCATCTGCTTATAACCTAGCAATATTAACTTAGTTATTCGAATAACCCGACTTTTGAAGTATCTTCCTTTATAATGATTTCCTCTCATAATTAAATCTAAGTCTATAAATCATAAATCCTGCAACACGATGTTACCAACCCCTTAAATCTGTTCAACTTATTACAAACATCACTAAAATTTTACGTTGTGATTACGTCACTAACGTTGTCTATGACAACCCTAACCCGATAATAAAGACTTGTCGTTGATAAAATTGAGAAGTTTACAGACAACCCTTTTTGCACAAAAACAGTCTTTAAAAACTGCTAAATAAGCGACAATATTGCTCACACTTTATCCCTCTTCTTTACCTAGCAATGGTAGAAAAATACACCTTAAAACTCGAGCAATAAGTATCAGTTTTCCTTTTACCTTTTCTCGGAAAATACGTCAATAATTTCTCTATCTAGCTGAAACAGAGTCAGCGAAATGTTAATATAAAATAAAATTGAAACTGTTATGTTGTATCGCATAGAGTGCCGCTAGTTTGTTGAGGCAAATAGAACACAAGATTAGCATTCTAATGCGATGGCATGAAGTATGAGAGGAAGGCGAATTACAGCCGAATACATAAAAGTATGCGCCGATGTATACACTGAATTACTTCCGAAAGCAATATTTACATTAGTCATAGATTAAATACGTGATACCAGAACAAAATGAATTGTTCATAGCTAACTTTGAAAGAGTACATAGCACATCAACAGAGCGGGGATACTAAAGAAAAAATAAAATGTCAGTTTCTCGCTTTCTATCGAAACCCGGCGAGTTTTATCATCCTGTTAACTTACTCATTGTCAACGCCTTAATTAAGGTTATTTGCCACTTATCCAAGTTCTTAATCCAATATGGTTTGATGAATTTCTTGCTTCAAATGCACATTGGACAAAAAAAGGCAAGTGAGAAGAAAGAAAGACTTTCTTAAATTTGTCATTAAAATATAATACCTAGTTATAATCGCTTTAAGTATACATCTTATTCCCCACGCCAATGCTAACAAAACCGGTATCATTCCATAGGGACGCACAAATATTGTTATATTTCGGTGGTTAAGATACCAAAACGCTGCTCAATTACCTAGATGGTACTCTATGTTCCATGTATGAACGGCTCTGTCTTGATATTTTCTTCAGTCTGTTGTGAATGACTCATATCGTCTTATCCTCCTTTAGTACACGGTTGATGTATTAAACCTCATCTTTATCGTTAACTTTTTAGAACGATTCTTTTTCAAATTTAGAATATGTATATTCAAAAAATAATAATTATTGTCTTATTATTCAAAACTTTTATTTAAATTCTTTTGTTTATTTGGGGGTTATACAATTTGTTATGTACTTTTACGGGTAACAATCAAAACACAAACGGAGGTACCGAATCCTTCTTGGAACACAGCAAATTACCTTAGTTTACGACTAACAACTTAAATTAAACGCCAATTCTGATGGAACTTTGGATCATAAATAATAGAGTTCCCTTTACAACACGGTTACAAATAAACATCGAAACTGTAACAACCGCAAACTTTTTAGAAACAATTTCACCCCATTACCATAATAAAGTTGACCAATCGGTGAGGGCGGGCGTAATAAACAATTGAAGAGGGCATCCAACACTAAGGGGCCCACTAAGAGCCCCATTTACTTGAAGTATGCCTCAATAAATATAGGATCTCCTGCGCGGGCAACGCCGCATTTTTCAAATAGCAACACAAAGCGGAACCAAGCCTTTATTATATCAGTTCTAAGTCGAGATAACAATATATTATGTTACCTTACGCTCGTGTCATGGATATAACTCTAGCTAGTCGTAAGTACCCGCAGTACTACAATGTATGTTTCCACGTGAAGTGCTAATAAATGCAAATTAACACAATGCCCGTCCATCAACATAACATTCTGATAATTTCGCGTATCGTTTACAATTCGACATTCGATGGATGTTCAAAACCAGCAGATACATGTTCGATTCCATTGTTTGCCCTCATTCCGTGGAACGTTCTCATTCGATTTGAAACCGCATTCGACGCCGGAGCCCGATCGCTGGCGTGACGCTGTGACACCGCGTGACAATGACGATATTTCACATTGTCGGTACTGCATTCCGCCTTGAGCCAAACATTGGTGCAAGTGACACGATACCGCAACATTCCATTTTCATTTTAACTCTTTGGTTTGCGTGACGTCTGACAGAAGGTCGGGAAAACGATAGGAACTGTTGCCTACCTTTTGTTATATAATTTTAAAAAATACTATAAATTAATTGCTTGGCAAAGGCCTCTCATCAGCAAGTCTCATCAGCACAGTACTTGTTAACATAAAACTAATAACCATTTTCTACCTCTCTACAAACACATAACAGCTCTTTGTCCTTTACAATCCAGTACATAATTTCAAAATATCTCCTTGACGAGCAATGAATTTACAAAAAGCGAAATACCATCTTTAAAGTGCTCATTACACAGCAGATTCATAATCCTAACCCCTGACGATGACAACTAAACCCACAGACGCTCTGCAAATGAACGAAGCCACGCTGCAAATGCAGTGACGTAACGCGAGCAGCGTCAGACCCATGACACGTTTAATTTTGCAATGTCAAATGCGACGCAGCGAACGCCTGCTACAGATATTGGATACAGATTAGAATGCTTTGATACACGTTCGTTTTTTGAATTTTGTGCCGGTATTTTATTCCATTTTCAAATAAAGTTCACTTCAAAGCTCTCTTTTTTATTTTTATAAAACGTATATTTTCTCTTCTATTTCTCTTCTATTTATGTCTTCCATGTATCTTATCTCTGGCAATTCACCTATTCCTTTATGGCTCTAAACTAACAACAGTTACAATTTTGAAATTGACACATCACTGACATAACAGTAAACTAACTGTCAATTGGCTACAGTAACAAACGTGAAGCTGTTGGTTCTAAATTCAAATCACCCGATGATTCTCGGCACTGTACTCTGAATTGACTGTGATCTTGAGAAGCAATGTGTCTTGTGGCATCAATAGCCTCGGACTGGATTTATACGTTTGTAGTTCACATTGACAGCAGTGTTTGACAGCTAGATTGATATGTAGGGCCATGTGCTATGGCAGATTACGTATAGATTGTAGTGTATAGTTGATGGGTCGTCTAGTGGATAGTTTGTTGTATAAACATCTTGATGTAACTTTTGTAATAATAGGACATTTATTTACTACAGTCTTCTTCTCACTGTAAAGAAACCTTTTTACATAAAAAGGTTTTTATTTTTATAGAATATAATGCCAAAAATATGTTTTCTGAAATGATATTCCAAACTCGCTTTTATAATGTAAAAATGCGAATTACTTCGTCGTAAATCATGAAACGTGTAAATCCTAGGTCTTAAGTTGAATTGAGGTAACTTTTGACAAACGGGTGCCTCCGCCTAATCCCTCGAGTCTTTGTACAAATATTTACAAGGAACTTTTGGACATTGCCGTTGTAATGTGCAAATTGTAACCTTTCAGGTATACTGTTGACTTTACAAAGATAACAAACTCTCTGTTTTGAAGATGTTTAAGCACCGCCTGTATCGCTACTTGAGTTTAAAACTGCTTATATTTTCATGTACTGAAAGTTTCAGACAGGAAATCTATTTTACAGTACAACAATCATAATATTTGATCTACAATGAAAATTCCATTAAGATCAAAATTAATGGTTTAAATACACCAAAAACAAAATAAACCGTCAAACAAAGAGCTTCATTTGAAACGCACACAATTAAAGAATTCAAATTACAATCCGCCAAAAACATTTAGCAAACAGTAAATGTCCGAACCAAATGGAATTGCGACCGGCGAGCGGGCAATGGGAATAAGTAACGGTCTACACAGGGCAAATATTTGCCCGCCAGATTTACGTACGCATTGTCGCCACGTGATTTATTATACCAAGATTTTGGACGTGTGAATAAGCCTTAATACGTCTTTGTGCCCCGCGGGATTAACCCTTCACTGCGACACACGATTGACGTTTATAAAGTCCCTTAAATGGCTTCATGGACCCCAGTGGCATGCCGGCGGCATTTTTTGAAGTTACTTCTAAATAGTGTTATTGATAGTCATTTGTAAATCTGACATTTTAAATGCTGCCATTTAATTGACATGGATTCAATATACCAAATAGTTTCAATATTTTATCAAAAGACGGGTCCAGTAATGGAGGCGGCCTGTCATCGAACCGAATCACTTGTCACCGATGAATGCAGTACCATAAACAAAAGTTAAACACGGTTCGAAAATTACCTATCAAATAAATTTGTAGTGCGCTACACGGTTGAATCGGCACTTTAATCAAACCGATAGCCATTCGACATTTTACTACGAGATATTTGATGTCAGCATTTTAGGGTTGAAAATTGCGATATCTACAGTCTATTCATCATTGTCAGTACTCGGGGGTCAGTGTTTTACAATATCGCTCGTCGTTACTATACCTTATTGAGATATTTTTGTCCCTTTGTTAAGGTGCATCGCCCTTTGTATCTTCGAAGTCCCTTTGCCCTGGATTTATAAAAAGGTCGCCATTTATATGTCTTTTTGTGCAAATATCGTATTCATATGACACAAAATCGTTTACATATTTTGATTTATAATCGAGTGCAATTAGTCTAATCGATTTCAATTAATATCTCGCATAAAGATCACAAAATTAATATGTAACGCGATGGTATCGACACGGGCGAATGCTAATTCGTTATTAAATTAGTAGTTGTAGTTGGACCACATGCTGCGTGTAATTAAGTTTTGGTTTACTGACGTCTATCTTGTTAGCTCGGAATTATGTTGTGTAACCGGCTAATGCTCCGTTGAACGCGATATCGATTATGATTTAATTAAACGATGACAGATACACGGTAATTGGTCGTTTTAATACCATTTCATGTGCTTGAACATGATCGATTTCTTGCCGAGACTAGGCAATCGATATAGATCACCTGTGATAGGGTATTGTCGGAATTTCACGGCACTAAAATTAACCTACTCAAACTGACTAACTAGACAGCGAAATCGATTATTGTTGAATTGCAGCAACTAAATTGAAATACCTTTGAATGTTCTTAAATTCAACACCATATTGTATAAAAGCTATTAAACCAGTTATTTGAATTGGTCTCACAACTAATATACAACATATACAAAAGCACGTTGACACGCCACAACGCTACATTGCTAACGAGACTCGAGTTTGAAACTTATTTAAAATACTAATTAGGTTCAGATTCCGACCAGTCGACTGGTTAAGTAAACTTGCCTCATGAGATAAACGCTGGATCCAGGTACGAGCAACCACAAAAACTAAGCGAGGACTATCTATTTAGTTGCACTAACAGTTCATGCATGCATCTCGGATTAACTGACCAAGACTCATGTGCCACAGGCTAATGTAGTTACAGTACGCTAGTTCGCCATGTTAGTCGAGTCTTAACTTTGATAGTTTAATAATGTAAATAAAACGTCCCTGTCGAGGGAAACAAGTTCATTTAAGTCAACTCCTTTCATGATGACACGGCATGAGAGCTTAATTTATGCACAGAAACTTAATTAACTCAATACATCTCCTAATACTACAAAAGATGAAACAAAGCCAACATTATTACGTCATCTTGTTATCTCTTGACATCAAATTTAATAGCAACCATTACATCAATAATTAATTTAAGCCCCGACCCTCATTTTAATAATTGTACTATTCGCCACAAACACCGAACATAATTGACTAATAAAAGTTTCCGAGTTGGCCACTCAAGCTACTGCACATGAAACTTAACTGTGCCTATTTAAAACATTCGCCAAAGTTTGATCTCACGTTCATTACCAGTAGCGGTTGGACTGCACTAAACTAAACTAATTTGCGCTAAACGCCACCGACCAGAATAACTTGGAACTCTTATTGGCCTAACAATTGAATACGAACTTGGCGTACCAACTTGTTTCTTGCACTGTGGCTGTTTTTTGGTTAACATAAAGTTCTGTCTAAACGAACGGAAGTTTAAAGTTTGCGGGTTTAATTAAAATAAAAGAAAGTTTGAATTTGAAATTAGAAGTTCGTTATAAACAGAAGATTGAGATTTGATTAAAGTTTAATACTCAAGACAATAGAAAAGAAACAATGTTCGATAGAGATTTAGGTATGTACCTATCTATTTATAGCTCCGTTTTAATATACCGCAGGTCATCTCCATAGAGGCGAATAGTTCATAATTCGAATACTTAGAATAGTTGCTCTTACCTAGGCAACCCGGGTTATACTTCCATCTTTGAAGGTCGAATTCCAGGAACATCTAACTGAGATCATTATAATGGTTTTGAAACTCGTGAATTTCGGTTCGTCTAAGTTGGAAACTAACGCGGTTGCACACGACCAGGTAATAAACGTACTCGGGAATTGTTCTAATGGTAACTTTGAGTCTGCGATTATTGAATGCGGTGTGTGCATTTTGGAGTTCCCTGTCATTCCACTCTATATACTTTATAACGGGCTGGAACCAGAATTGGTTTAGTTATAGTTTACTCGCATTGAAGTTTTTTGGAACGACACGTTGAATTGGAATCGGAACATATTCTGTGGAACTTTTGTTTTTGTGTTAATGTCAATGAGAATAACTTTTTATTTCAAATGCGTTTATAAAGATAACGACGGTGACTAGAGAACTGTTAATGGTCTGGCCATTAGACCTTAGAGTATGGGAATGCATAATTTATAACAAGTAATCCTAAACAACAGATATAATAATTATCACGTTAAACAGAATACTTAATAGACAATTAAAGCTCCGTCCACATCCTAACGAGCCACGAAGCTCGCCGAAGCTCTCCGAAGCCCGCCTCAATTGTTTCCCCATTAGGCCGCGCCCGCCGTTTTCAAGTATAATTCTATTCAGGTATAAACTGCCTTACTTATTATTTTGAATATCGGACCGATACCTGTTTGTATTCAGGAGCACCTTAACATTGAATGCAAATTCTCTACCGAATTTTGGTATATTCTGTATTCACTGATCGCTCGACTTCAGGGGCGAAACTAATTTGCATCGCGCAGGTTGGTACGTTGAACAGGGATTGTGTTCCAATTAGAGGGGGGAGGTGCCCGAGGGGGAGCGAGCCCACGAGTCACTGCACTGGTTGTCCTAGCCCGACTTTGTTTCCCCGAAGCATCCAGTTTATGCAGAGCAGTCTTACGACTCCCGTTTATTTTAGGCTCGGATCGCTCGATGCCCGATTGATGTGGTGTTGAGTGACTCTAAGCCTCTTGTGTATTTGGGTCACTGTCTCTGTATAGCGTCTATCCATAGACAGTACGTCAGGATTTAACGCTTTGATAAAGGTCAATAACGTCATGATAATGTTTTTGTTAATATTAATTGGTTCACAGAATTGTTTCGTATTGTAGGTACTGTTTGAGTTATCAGAATTATCGAGAAGTCAATATTAAATATACGATATCTAATAAATAAACAAGCACAGGTAAATAACGTTACGAAGATTCCAGATAATTCAATATAAAATCAGACTGAATAAAGCAAATTTCGTTCCCAAAACGATAAATTGCGAGGAATATCTCAAACTATTCAAAATCATTCGGCGCCAGTCGGTGAACGGTCGCTATATATCTCTAACTGAAATAAATTATGTCTAATTCACGGGTTTGGGCGCCCGCTGTCATGGATACACGGGTTTAATACGCAGCTTTTAAATATAACCGTGATATTGTTATTTAGGTACCCAATCATTGTATTGGAAAACTCAATTACTTTTTATTGTACCTTAATTGTCTGCTTAGTTTATTTGTGCCATTGACTGTGATACTTCACCTCAATGCTATAGTTCCTACGCTAACGCTGCGGGCTACACTGCTACGGCACGAACAATGTACACTACGGTGCTACGCCGTAGGCGTGCTACGTCGTAGTCTTGCTACGAACTATTACAATCATACTAACTTCGGCGGAAACATGACCCGTAATAAGACATTTATCGTTTTCCAAGTAAAAGTAAAAGTTTCTGATGAAAGAATAATAACAAGGTAGTGTTCAAAGTTGTTAAAAATTGCATTTAAGGTTAATCTAATTTATTTATTCATAAAATTCAGATTGAAGGGCTTTTCTCGAGTCATTAATGTTGAAACAAAAATAATCTTTCATATATAACATAGCACCATATATATATGATTAACTATATCTGTGTGCGGGGTCGTCCCCTAACACGTTCCAAATGACACTAATTCTTCATCGTGACAGTGACTAAATCGAGGACCAATCGCATGTGCCCTGTGATGAACAGCGGTCAGGAGACGAACTGTTACATTAGTCCTATTCAATCACAACACAACATACAGAAATAGTTGTAGTTCTCGCGGTTCTACTTATGTTATTATGCGTAATATATAATAATATATAAGCCAAACATAGTATCCATTCAATACGCAGATCCGTTCGTTTTTGTGGGATTCAGGAATAAATGTTCAATCAATGACTTGTTAATCCATCACGCTCTTTGTTCTTAATTTAAAATAGTAGTATGACTAGCTGCTTCCCGCAAGTTCACCGGCATTGTACCCATTCCCGTTGGAATTTTAGGGAAACATAACACAAGGCAGACTTTCGCATCTATGATATTAGTAAGAGTAAACATAGATAAACGTTATAGGCCTCCAAATTGTAATTTCCAACCATTTAAATAGTTAAAAATG
Organism: Cyclophora punctaria; assembly: GCA_951394245.1. Taxonomy (NCBI): domain Eukaryota; kingdom Metazoa; phylum Arthropoda; class Insecta; order Lepidoptera; family Geometridae; genus Cyclophora; species Cyclophora punctaria. The sequence continues at coordinate 822,980 of OX596172.1, forward strand.
TGATGTTGAACTATTTAAATATTACTTAAAGCTCTAATACTTGCTTGAAAATAAATCCACAACCACTTATCTTATTATACTTCTAAACTCGGGTAAGCGTTGCCAACACTTATTCCCGCTTTAATACATAAAGTCGCCGAGATTTAGTGAACACATAGATAAAGACGTCTAACTTGCAGATTTGTAGCAACATTAAAACAAGAAAAATAAAACAACACAATAGAAAATGCACCATTTCTTAAAAGCATTCCGATTTATGTGCTCCCAATATGTTTACGACAAAAAAGTGAAGTAGAAAGGTATTGGAATGGACCTCATGGCCACAGAGATGTATTCAGGACTAACTTTTGCGGGGGCAAAATGTACAAATGTACAACTAAGAATCTATATATTATGTATAATATAACAGAAAGTCTTGTTAGCTACACCTTTTGTAACACGAGACGGCTGGACTGATTTAAATGAGTTTTTTATATTCTAGGTCAGTAATTGGAAAGTAACTAAAAAAATTAGATTTCCGTAATTCCTACGGGAACGCGTGCACCTTAGGTGAAATTATTATAAAGTATACTTCAAAAGAATCAAGTAAAATCTTTATCTTAATTGCTTGCATATTCTTTATGAATCACATTCGTATAACAAAGCGTAATTGCATTGTCTGTAAAAGTAAATAATTACAGATTAATCTGTTATTTTATGACGGCTATAACTCATGTTCTATAATTACGATAATTACGCGATCCTACCTGCGCCGTAAGTTATTGGGACTCGTAAACAATTGAATGCATAATTTTGCAGTAAATTACATTACCCATACATTTGATTAAATGAATTGGATCGTTAGTCAATGCGACCGGTTGGGAGATCGAATGTTTGTAATTAATTTCAATTTATGTTCATGTCTAGTTATTTATACACTATTCTCAAATATGCAGTAGGAAATATACGGTTATCTATATTGGAACTCGTAAATTCATAAGCAACTTTCCATTACAGAATTTGTCTCGAGAAAATGTAAAAGCTAACAAATAAGTTTACTTGCACTATAAACTCTTTTATCGTGAAAATAGCGTGTTTGAACAGTAACAATACAAGACCGAAGTCCTTAATAGGACCCTGTCTCCAGATACACTCTAGACGTAATTTAGCAGGAAGTAGATTTAAGGGATGCATTTGCTTCGACCCCACCTGTGGCTTATTTATTGCCTTTGCCAGCGATTTGCTTCGATAATCCATTTTCTTAGTTTTCTGAATATTTGTGCGACCATTTGCTTACCGCAAGGTGTGAGAAATGTGATTTTGAACGAGAGCGTTTTCTTTTTCCTGTTTGACATGTTCAAAGATAAATATTATTATTTAGTTTAGGCCCTAAAGAGGCTTCTGTGTTTGGACATCATGTCAAAATAAAATACATTATTAACAATTATTATTAATTTGTATTTATAAATTTTATTATTATTTATAAACGTATTATTTTTATACGTTATTTTATAATTTAAAAATTAAGCCACAACGTCTTTTTATTAATTATTAAATGTAATTTTATTAATAAAAATCAATATTTTTACTCATTTTAGATCGTAAAAGCCCTAAATATTGCTAGTATATTTTGTTATTCAGTTGCCAACAACGCAACACGCCAAATGTGCACAAAAACTATTGTTCATTAAGCTAAAAATAATGACGAAACTAAACGAGACCATGGAAATAGTTTTGTTACAAAAACACCCCACAGTTTCCCAGGAGCAAATTGTAGTTTTATTACCAACAGGTACAATTTTATAAGAAAAATCTCGATAAAACATTAATGTCAGAGGTGTATGAACGATCGCAAAAGTTTTCTCATTAGTACAAGTTGTGACGTCTATAGAAGTTCACTAATTGGTACACTCGACTAACTCTGGCGGGGCCAATCGACTCGTGCTGATGTGGACACGTTTTAATTACATTTTAATATTGAAACCTCATTTAAATAATGATAAAATGCTCGGCTCTCATTAACTTTTGTACCTACATTGTTGGCGCCAGTTGTGAACCAACTCGCACACCAATTAGAGTAGTATCGACAGCTAACCGCGTGTTTTTCTATATTCTTTCAGAACTGGAGCCTAAACAAGTATTCTGTTTGTTATACAAACTAAACCGGCCTCTGTACACAAAATAAAAACAAAACTAAAGCAAAAACATCGGGAACAACCCGCAGGAGGTTTAGACTGTGAGAAATATCCAATTTAGCCGCGTTTGCCCGCTAAATTGACGCCATTTTTCATTTAGAGTCGGCCATGTTGCGACAGTGGCGCCACCACACAACAATTCAACGGAAAGATGCATTTATAAATACAGCTGTTATCAAGATAAACGTGAATATATTGCTTTAAAACCGGGATTTGTGCTTATATTTATTAGAATAGGTCTTTTATCAGCAGCAAACATTTTACCCAAAATGAAACGTTTTTAACTTCTAAACGAGGGAGGTTTTCGTGCCCTCGTATGAGTGTGGCGGTGTTTTTTTAACAAATACATGTGTTACACATGTTACTTTTCCTTCTTTAAATATAGTCAGTATAATATTTTAATCTTTGATAGCAAGGCCTTATTTAATTGTTACAACTTGCTTAAAAATATATATAAGTTGGCAAAGTACTACAGTACTCTATAACCTAACCAAAGCGAAATCCTATAAACATAAAATGTAGGTTCTTTCAGCTTTCAATGCGTGAACACTTTCAGCCAGCGAGATTGGATCGCTAATTCAATTTATGTTCCACTTTTAAGAGGAGTCCCTATAATATGTTTGAAATGTGAACTTTTTCACCCTTTTTCAATTATCAATGGTCGAGCGCCATACCTAAGTAAATCAATTTTAACCTATTTTGAAAAGGTTTTCTATAAAAGGCATACTCGTACATTTCTTAATTCGAATAGGGTATTTATTCTAAATCGTACACACATTTGTGAACTTATAATTGATAGTAGGTACTTCCATGTAGGAAATGTGTCATATGACCAACTAACTGGGATCTATATAAAAAATTGTTGTATGCGTTCGTAAAAATGAATGTTTGTCACATTCATTGAATAATAATGGCATACTTATGACAAGTATTGTCACTGTATAGTCATCATACACTTAACTAAGAAAGTGTTCGTAGTTCTAAGCAACCAACTGGCCGTTGAGAGTTTTTACCACCTTCAATATGACCAAACGGTTGGAACAACAGAGACTAACATTTTAAGATGCCTTGCAGCACAAAGCGCTCGGATAGGAATATCTTTATCGGCCACCCATCTAAGTAATGGCCGAGCTGCATAACAGCCGTGATAAGCACAATCAAACTACGTCGTCAAAAAACGTCGCTCCTAATATACCTATATTAATACTTTTAGTTAATAAGAATGTATGCTCATAGTCCCGCGACCATTATAATTGACTCACAAGTCTCTTTGACAAGATTCCAACTTAATTTAGTCGAACAATACCGTCGGACAGGGCTATTGAATGGTGTATTGATGGAGTCCGGCCCTGGACACGTTGTGAAGCTTAATGATCTAATAAAATAGGACTGCTCCATAGAACGTGAGCTGAGAACTGAAAGGTGAGCAGGGTCGGATTAAGATTTAGGACCGATCGAACTTTATTAGGTTTAAAATGATATAATCGGTAGTGAGATATTGTATGGATGATATTGAAGATTGACCTTATTTGAACCAGGAGAGAGACGCATCCCTATTTTGTTAAGGAACTTATGATTATGTAATTGATATCTTTTATAGGCCAACTGTTTATAGTTTTTGATGTACTTTAACCCTAAGCTCACTGCATTATTTCGCCGATGTTTCTTTTGACCGACTTTAACTTTTAACCAACAATGTTTTATAAATTACGTTTTCTTCATAGTCTTTTCTTCTTCTACGACTTATATTGAAGAAGAATAGAGAAGAAGAAGAAGATCTTCATAGACCTTCACCGTAAAATATAACTGAGAATTACATCACAAAAATACCGTTATATCATTGGCTTAAATCACGATAGTAAATCACAAGACGTTTCTGGTTGGCTGCCCTTGAGCCAGTCCACCCCTGGCTGTCAGTTGAAGCGATCGCTAATAGTACAAGTTTGCGCAAGTTTCGCGAATTGATTGGGTGTTCTTTGAATGTGAAATAAGGTTAATCCCGTATATACGGTTTGCTTCGCTTCTTAAGAATATGTTTATATTTCGGCCTATTAATAGCTAGGTGTTTTTTTTCTACGACGTGAATTACACATATTATATTAAAGTGCTTTAACCTTTTTGAATTCCTGTAAAAATTATAACTATCATCGTCATCTTGAATAGCTCAACGACCAACTTTATCGGAGACTTTGCTTCGCCTTAAGGAATAAGCAATTGGGGTCAAAATGTCTCCTTATACTTTCTTATACTCTTTATGAACTGGCCCCATCTCCCCATTCATTGGCAGACTCTAATACCGTTAGATAGATTTGAATTTTCACACACATCGATAGCCTGAAATAACATACCTAGATGAAACCACACTGTGCCGATAGTAATCGTTCTATGAATAAAATAATATCGCCGACTAATTTGTATGTAAAGTTGAGCGCAGTGGCGGTGAACCCACAGGAGTACGCCACAATCCTCCTGAAAGGTACTAAGGGCGTCTAGGTCGACCCTAAGTCTCTCACACCAATTAACAAATAAATCTCGACCCTACCCTCGTCGCAATAAGTGCTACTGAATAATTGATTGACGTAATGGTTGTTATAATATTATTGGCATTATAATTGAATATCGATGTTTTTGTTTGAGCCCGAGGGGTCCGGTTTGTGTAGGGGCTCGTTATGATGATAAGAATGTAATATTCGTTTTGGGTCGATTCCAAAAATAACAGAAATGCAAGATCATGATTATAATTAATAATATTATTGAGGAGCGCTCGATTTTATTGTAAGATGAATATAAGTTTTAGTAGTATAACTTAAAAAATATTACAATATTTAGCAAAAATAATCTGGCCCACTTCACAACTATAAATGCTGAATTTAAAATGTTACATTATAGGTAAATGCTCGCCACGCAGTATTGTAACATAATACTTAAAATTGAATCTGTAACTTAAATTACAGACGAATGCCCTTTCGAGCATGTTCGTTCTCCTTCAAACATGCTCGCTGCGTATTGTTCGTTGTTGATCTCTCCCGTTTGAATACTCCAATACACCAAACATATTCATGCTCGTTTGAACTTGTAAGTACCTACTCCGTAACTTGTTCGTTGTTGATCCCTCCCGTTTGTTTCAGCAGAAGCACCCTCACGTGATATTCGAGGCGCGAACCAAAGCGAACAAAGGGTGCGCGAACAAGATCGAATACCGCAGCAAGAGCAGGCGAACAAAACACGTGTCGTTCGTCGAACAACCGCTCGGCGACGACCCTGGGACCAGGTTAGTACATTATGTTTCTTATATTGTTAGTTACTAGCTGTGCCCGCGGTTTCACCCGCCGCGTGCCCGTTCCCGTAAGAATTTTGGAATTTTTATTACTACTTTAATACCCATGGGAACAGGTGCGCTGCGGGTGAAACCGCGGGTTACAGCTAGTATACATAAATTGCAACTGACTAGATCTATGGATAACTACATACATCCAGTATACAACATTTACTTAGATACCACAGTAGCGTGGAAGACAATAAAATGTCACTCTCTCAGTCTCTCTCAGTTGAATTACGTATTCCTTAAACACGTTCCTATTCCAACTCGAAATAAAACATTAATCACTCGAAAATAAAACGCATCTCATTTCATGACTCGCTAAGAGCAATAATAAAAACTAAGTTTATCCACCATTATTTATCACGAGTAAGCACACAGTTCTCTCTTGAAAGATGTGAATAATGCAAGTGCATTTTCTCTAACTCATCTCTTATTTTATTATTTTTAAAAACTTCCTCTAGATTCCGGTAAAGTACACAATGTAGTCTCATTATGAATTCTATTTTAATTTCACTGGAAATAATTTAAAAGTTAGTCGACAAAGGAAACATAGTTTACGAATGCAGTTAGTTTTAGCGAATACATTCTAATTAGAAAACTGTAATTGCCTTTTCACGACTGAAAATAAAAAGTTAATGTTATTGTAATAAAAAGGTGAATCAATAAATAGAGTACTAGTTGTAATGAGGTCCATGCATAAACAATAAACGACAATCACATAGACACACACACACATACACATGAATAGACAACAATAGGGAGTATATAAATAGTGATAAAGCCTCAATATTTAACCTCTTTATATTAATTATAGAACGTACTGGCCACAATTTGCTTCGTTAATTTGAAATTCGAATTAATTATGGACGGACATGCACGCGAGACAGGTGTGACGAATAAGTACGTATTTGCGTTCCACCATATTACCACCAATGGCGAACTACAAATCGAAGCGAAACGTGATTCACACAACACTAAACAAATACGGCATTATACGAGTAGGACCAGCTGGAATATCACCATATATTTGTATGTCAATAGTTAGCCAACGCTTTTGTTACTTTGTCAATAATTTAGCCGGTTTCAAATTGATTTTGTATTAGTGGCCTAATCGGTTTAGCAGCTGTTAGAGTTTATACAGTGCAGCATTATCATTTCAAATGTTTGATCACGTTCAGAAATGTTAATTTCTGTTTATACTGTGTTCTACTAATTTTTGAGTAGGATCGGTTTATGGCTATGTTAGAGCTGACTTGTGGTTTTATATTTCCTGTCGAGTTCGTCCGTGAAAGAGTCACGCCGCAACCCTTGAATTGATAAATAAATAATAACCCTCGGTCGGAGTAGTCACAACAATGCCGCCGACTCACCTTATCTTATTGACCTATTTGCCGTGACATCGGTATCGCATAACTATTCGAAAAAAGGCCGCAATATTTACGATACAACGGAGAGCATTACTGTAGGATTCGTGCGCCGACCATTGTGAGCCTTATTCCCACTACTTATGCCTCATAAATCATTCAGTCGCACCCAATTTGTTGGCGCGGACTGATGAAAAGGCGCCCGCTTAATATTCGGGGGTGGGGATCCCGAAGGAATGCACAGGATTTTATGCTATCGACGGATTTGGTTACGATTCAAGGTGGGTTTATACTACACGATTACGCGGCAGAGGTCGTGAGGTCGGAGTGTCGGAGTGGCCGTGCGAAGGGCGCAGGCACGTCCTCACCTGAGATCACTACACAATGAGTTCGTTCACTGCCCGGCTCACCGACTCACGTGTGAAATACCGCAATTTATGAATCGTGACGCGAAATATCATAAAATGCACTTGCACACCCATGTTGTGGTTTATACGTGTGTTATTTCTACTTTATCTCTAAAATGTAGTGGATATTTTACTCGTGATTATGAAAGCACCTGCCAGGTGCAGTATAACCAGGAAAACATTTTCAAGTATCATGGGAATTGCTTTCATCTGAAAAGGAATTAAAAATGGGAAAATTGTTGTGTATCCTCTACTTTTTCCATTAAATAAAATAGCCCGTTATCCTTTCTTCCAAGTCATCCAACTAATTAGTAATACGGCCGCAATGCACCGAGCAACCATTCCACAATACGTTCCGTTGTACGTGGCCGCCATACAAACGTTACCTCCACCTATGCTATGAATTCAAGTCGTTTCGTATAAAACCTGCGGAACGGAACGTTGCCGCCCGCGGGAGGACGACATGAAATATGAGTGATGGAAGTGAGACGTGGCATGGCCTACTGGATACCACGACACACTTTGCAGATGCAGATAGCTGTATTTTTAAATAAAAAGATGTTTTATATAAAGAATGTTTGACATTACATACAAAACTTTTTAAAGGTTCCAAAGCAGATTCTTATTTTAGGATACATATTTACTTAATTGTATGTAATTCAATTGTTTTCTATTACATTATATTCTGTGGCTTTTTCAAACACATTCTGTCGCTGAATTCCATTCGAAGTCAGTACATTATAATTATTATGATTTAAATACGTTTAGCTTGGCGTCGGTAAGTTGAAATCCTTTTCTAAATGTTGATCGACGTAAACTTTTCCAATTTAATATAATGCCGGTACAGAGACGGCGGGCGATTAATTTTAAATTGATTCGAGTATACAGATGAGATTTAATTCCGACGCGGCGTAACTCTAAGGACCTTTAGTGAAATTTTAAAATCGATCGGACGAATTCAGCTAACTTGATAAACCCGGGCTCTTCTATTCACTTGATTTGACTTTGATATCTCTTGGGTAAATTTTAATGATACCATTGACATTCGTAAATGCCGTTTATAAAATGATTTGGTATTGAAAAGTTAATGAACGACTAGCCGGGGCGATTAGTTTTAATTGATGAATACAGATTCAACTCACGTTAACTGCTAATGGAGAGATTATGCCGATTTCATTATGTTAAGGTATGGTTTTAATTTCTGCTAATACTGTCATTATTGTCTCGATAACATTAAATTAAATAGTATATGCATGTATCCTTTTCTGAAGTCGGTTAAAATATAATGTCATCACAACACCGTTCCTAATTTAAAAGAAAAACAAAATCGAATCTCTGATTGATTAGCGGTCTTCAACCAAGAAGTGTTGTTTCAATTAAAATTGTTCCGAGGGTGTGTTGGAATGTTATCGGTACATTTATTAACGTTGCCTCTTGACAAATCCCTCGCCTCCTCTCACCTAAAGCCGAAGACAGATGGTCCAACCACCCGAATTTTCAGACCGCATTATCCTACGGCAGTGTACACACTTGCGCCAAGATCTGATGCGAAATTTACCAATAAGCGTAAATATTCCAAAAGCCTCTTGTACCTGATTTCGCTACTATTGACTTTGTTGAGTTAACATACCATTTGGTCGATATATCACAAAACTTGTAACTCATAATTCGTAATAGGAGAAACTATTTCTAAACATAGTTTATCTCCTTCTTTGATCAAGATATCACTACAAACGAAGCAATAAATTATTAAGATCAAGACTAAAAGAAATGAGCGTGTTAGTGAGAGATTTCTATTCTGCTCTCGGCTTTACGTTACCAACGGGGAAATAATCCTGCCCGCCCTTACTCCGCACGAAAATAATCTCAAAGGGATTAATTCCGCCGGTGAAATTATCCCTAAGTCCGCTTTTTCCAAACTCGATTGTCTATGGAACGTATTGTCGCGGTTGAGATAGGTAACGCGCTCCTCGGGGACATTGGGTCCTGTCATATTATGCCCGGAATAATAGCTCGCAGGATTTAATTCTGTTTCTTTAAAATTCGGTGCTTGAATTTAGAATTAGGGTAAATGTGGGTTTGATTGATTTCAGGGACCTTTGTTATGGAGTTCATTTGTTTTTTGTGATAATGATGTACAAGTTTAAATTTGAGAATATTGTATGTTGCTCACTGAAACGTACATTTATTACTAAATTATTTATAATAAACTTAATATATAAAAACATATATTAAAAAATATTACAAGTACTTACTTCTGCATTATTTCTCAAAACACGGTCATTAAAACGTATAATCTTAATACCACCGGTACTCAGAAACAATATTACATTATGCACGTCACATTACCCTCACAATACAATCGTTGTAAGTATTTAAAGAGCTAATGTTGTACGCAAAGATGTGGTAACAATGTTCAAACCGAATGATACTTCCTTGATTACGAACCATCTCGGGATTAAGCGACGAAAAGAGACTTCACCAAATTTAATAGCTTTAAAACGGTTTTTTGTTACTCTATAAATGGTTCCTTTATGTTTTAAAACAGTGCGCGGCTGTCGCTTACAGATAGGAGAAGTATAATTGAATATTTAAAACGAGGATGGTACTTGGACAAGTTTTGGACGTCTGTTTGAGTAGAGATCGCGAGCTAGCGTCTGCCACACTGTGTTCGCAGCGTGTTCCTCTGTGTTCAGAAAACTTCCAACGTATCTACCACACGTTAAGTTACATAAGTTGAGAAGACATTCTCATTCTAACTCCATTCGGTCTAGATATTCGTTCAAAGGTTTTATGTCTCATAAAACTAAAAAAGTGGCAATTTAAAAAAGTAATGCTCCATTAAAAATCCCAATTTACCTAGAGTTCGTAAATAAAAACTTATGGCCTTCATAAATTTTTGTTCTACCTTTGTTTAATCCTTCACATTTTTCTTAATTATACTCTAATCCTTGAGGGTATACCTTACCATAACAATAAAGCAGAGCACAGACTATAATCAAATCAGTTTTAAAACTGACTGCCTATTGCTTTATGAAAGCCTGTGACACTTCGAGAGACGAGGTGATACATAAGACATGATGTATCTAGTGTACCTTCATAGATTTCACAGACCCAAAACCAGTTTTAAGACTGACTGAACTGTAGTCTGCTCTTGCCTTAAAAGTATCATCTAATTATTCAATCCTTCCTTTTGTTTCAGTGAACCAAATCCTAAATCGGACAAGAACTGGCGATGGTGGCAGGACGTGCGACGACGGCGTGACGTCAGAGAGACCACAAAGTATATAGAGACGGCGCTGGTCATAGACAAGGCCATGTTTGACAAGCGGAATGGAAGCACGAGGGCGGAGGTCGTGCATGACGCTATACAAGTGGCCAACATTGCTGATTTGGTGAGTGGCGTTCTAAATTCATTGTGACAGAGAGAGAATCTAGCGTTCGGAATGGGGATTGTGTGTGTAATATGCAAGTCGCTCATTGACGTACCCCTAAATACTGACACATTATTCAAATCAGGACTTGCATCTATTAAGTTAGAAAATATCGAATCTGGATCATAATATTAATAATCCCCGTTGTACACGATAATTTCTAAACCAAATGTTAAGTAAACATTATTTAAAACATATACACAATATACCCACTAACAAAAATCTATAAAGTATATCCCAATAATAATGAACAAAGCTAAATAAAACTTTATGCCAATAATAAAGTCAAATAAAAACAACACAACAACAAAATGATCCAGTTACATTTACAAATGGCGGACATTGGCGTCGTCCACTCTGTGGTCCTCAACATTTCAGTGGTATCATGTGCTCTATTAAACAGTCGACAGCTTGCCCCATGCCGATAAAAAGCAAAAATTATACGCATGTAATAACAAGGGATGACACTTTTGGGGGACTAGTGTAATGAAACTACCCTTAGGACAGTTCAAATAACTTATTTTGTTTGTGTGTTGTAAAATACCTGGGGGGCGAAAAGGCTCTTGTTTAGCAGTCAAAGGTTTTTATGGGAATGTCATTAGAGTCATCTAATGATATTAGCTCATGGTTAAGGTTTGAGATCACCAGCTTGCAGTATACAAGCGTGATGATTACGCCTTATTCTCTTCACTCTACTAATAACTTCAGTGTGTTAAGAGTTAAGAGACGAAGTTTAGTTTGCTAAACAGCAGGTATAACAGGATAGTAATAACTTTTCTTTTACAACATTGTCGAAATATCCCGTTGCAAGTCAGAAGTATTGTTCCAGTGTATTCTCGACTTTTCTCATTCCCTGCTAACTACCAAACTCTTGGATGAGTAATCCGCCAAAAAGGTTTTATTTCCATAAAACTTTAAATCCTTTTCACCCAACTATATGGTGAATATTTGCTCATGAGAGGCAACGGGTAATTTCGTTAGAGTGAAAATTGGCCAAGCGCGGTCTAATTTGCCTTTTAAAGCCATACTTTGCTATTAATGTTAACGCCAACGCTTCGGATATTGCTCAATTAGATTGTTTTAAAGTCGTTAGTGATTTATCGGAGCTTTATATCCGTTGTATTGGATTATTGGATAGTTTTTGCTCCGAGGAAACAAAGAGGGGATAATAGACACAAAGTGGAAAATTCTTTCTACTATTTCTGATAGTAGGTTGTAATTTAAATTTAACTAGGTTGAGTACAATTTCAAGTCTAATAGCCGATCCTAATTTGTTATAAATGCCAAATTTTGTTGGCTAAAACAACAGATCAAAAAGAGATAGCTAATCTACGCTTTCAGACAGATTGTTAGGACCGACTGTTATAAACCTGAAATAAGTCAATGCTTAAACCAGACTTTATTCAAAGGCAAAATTCAATAGGCTTAAGGAATTATTGGTTTCATATTTTACATTCTGGATAAGATCCAGAAGTTTAATATATTCATAGAATCTTATGTATAAGTTACCAGGTCGTCTAAGCGAATAATCTCGATGTGAAGTGACGATCCAAGTTGTAGGACATCGACTAACAGCCCTGAAGAATATCTCCACAGGTTATGACCTGTGGAGATATCTTCAGACACACTTCTTCGTATAATCTTCCTCGTACTGCTTTCTTCTACACTTCTCAGTACTAAGGTTGGCCATATGGTGCTAAATCTATATCTTCTTTAACTCCGACGTATTACCCCCATTGTCCTCGTTTCTATCGGTATTTCGCAGTTGCAGAGTAACGCGTGCAAACAAACAACCAAAAATTGAACTCTTCAGATTTATCATATAAATAGTTAAACACGCGGTTCTTTACACATTCTTCATTTTTCTACTTCAATTCCAATCCTTACATTTCTTTATATGTCGCAGTACTTCCGCACGTTGAACACGAGGGTGTCGCTGGTGTACATCGAGTCGTGGCAGGGCTCCAACCAGGCCGAAATCGACCGCAAGCAGGACATCACGAGAGCCATACACAAGTTCGGGGACTACGCCGCCAGGAAGATATTCAATATTGACAAGGATACCACGCAGTTGCTCACGTGAGTGTTTAAGCAATTAAAGTACGGTTGGACTAGGTTAGAGGCCAACCCTATTGTCGAACTTTCGAGATTGCCTTAAGGGCCTATGAGTTCCTAAAACGGGCTACTATAAAAAAAATTTAGCCAAAAGTCTTAACGTTACAAGAACAATTTTTGTTTGTTTTTAATCTTGATCATATGTTTAATCATACTACTGTTTCCGAAACACGTTGACTATTAATTTCCTCGATAGAAAAAAATCACAAAGATGGGTCTTTTATACCTTACTTTCACACTTAGTTTGTTTCCTTACTTTCACACTTAATTTCAAACGCATATTTCTAAAATTAATTTGAGTGATGTAAAATAAACTATGACACAATACTGCTGGAGTAAAATTTCGATTCAATCCAACGAAAGGTTATGATTCTTAAAAATGAGTCGCAAAATTCTACCACCACCATTTCCGCGCCGTAGTGTTTCTCGCTCTTTTCTACCCAGAGTGACAGTGACCGAAACGGCTGGGATATCCTAGCCTTAAGGTAAATTTAACAATAGAATGGCCACTTCATTCAAATGCAAGTTTCAATGACTACGTGATTGGCGCATCGCTACGCCACGCCACGCCACACAGTATGGTGCACTCGAAGAGAAAAATCATATGAAACTCCGAACCAGAAAAATCTCTATAAATAAACATATTGAAACCTATCAAAATGTATAGACCCCCGCAAATAATCAAAGCGAAGCCCAGTATCGAATCAAAAACCTCTTAAGGTTGCACAAACTATAAAATGAAATCTGTCTCAGCGAAACTCTAATGCTATGTATTTTTACATTGAAACATTTTATTCAGAGTGTGCCGTCTCGGTCGCATTTGAATTCATACAAATATTTTAGTAGGAACGTTGAACCAGCGAATACTTGAATCCGTTTATACCCGTTCGCTTTGGACGGGGACTCGCCGACCGTAGCGAGGTCTAAACAACTTGTACCAACCCGAGATTGGGATTAAATGCTGTTCTTATCTCCTCAGAACACTTTTGAAACTGACTACTACATTTTGCTAATGAGAAAAATTATAACTGTAAATTAACGGACCGGGAAGATTCATCTTAAATGTTCGAGCTCTGTTTCGGTCTTTTAATGCTGGCGCAGTCTAGAAACCTGCTTTTAGTTGCAACTAGGGTTGAGTGCACTTAATATGCTTTTAATCGGTTTGAGCGATGTTAAGAGATGTAAATCTTAATGCAAACCTTATTTTGTTTACCATGTGGAAACAGACACCTTTTAACGAACAAGCTACAGTAAGCTTATGAAGATTTTAAGCACTATTAGATAATTTGTCAAGTTATGGAATTTTAACACTCTCATTGATATCTTAATAGGTATTATAGAAGGTGTGGATGTGATAAAGGTCTAAGTATTCTTACATGCTCATGTCCTGGCTGTAGCATCGATATGTCGCATGATAGACCTACACAACTTGAACGTTTAAAAAGCTTTTAGAAAATCAATTTACCCCACTCTCGCCCTTTCCATCGGCTGTTCGCGGAGTCATAATTCTTTATCACATCTGTCGATTATCGCGAATAATTTGAGCGAATTACGATTTGCCGGAATATAATCGTTTCCTCCCCTCGCATGGTGACGTTATAATTCTTGACTCGACGGCAATCGAAGGAGGCTTCGAGCTTCCGACGGCTGATACGAGATTGACGCCTATCACATGTTTGGGATGCCAATACGATTGTGACAATACATACTTATTAAGGAAGGTTTTCCGAAGGTTTTTATTGTATTGTGACTATGCTTTGCTACATTGGTAAGCTTTGTTCGATATAAAAAAGTCACCTTGTCATATTTTTACGCATTACGCCTGCCTACAAAGTAATTGCGATAGAATGTTAGCAGAAACCACCTGAGCAAATAATTAATGAATACAAAATAATAACCTTTGTATAAGTTACAGCTATCAATTGCATGTTGTATCTTTTTTTGTTCCGTAAATGCCTTTTATATAAAATACTAGCTGCGCCCCGCGGTTTCACCCGCGTTGTACCCGTTCCCGCGGGAATTTCGGCATGAAAAATAGATGTTGGCCGATTCTCAGACCTACCCGATATGCACACAAAATTTCATGAGAATCGGTCAAGCCGTTTCGGAGGAGTACGCGAACGAACACTGTGACACGAGAATTTTATATATAAGATTAAATACCTTTTGTATAGAACTTTAAATAAATTAACTCACCAGCCATTTCCAATAGTTTTCAAAGTTATTTAGGTCAGTAGTATTCTTCGCGTACAAGGGGTAATTTCTAGTCATAATCAATTTACGTTTTATAGAAAAGGTTTAGTATGTTCGTACGTTTGATACAGACAACTTAAACAAACCGACCTAATGTTATAACTATCAAATTAAATAGAGAGGTCCAATCCTTCAGCAGGGCCCCGGGCCCCGAGCTCTGGCCTCTGGCGGGCTACGCGGCGGGCCGTCTCGTCAGTAAACACAAGAATTTTATCCAATTTCAACATTTGGGACGCTGTTTGTGTTACATGTGGACTGAAGTCACTAACCAAATCAGCCTTAGGAAAATTACTTTATTCCATACCTCACTTTCATCTTCATTTTGTAGACTTTATATCTGTATTTAAGTGTTGTCAGCTTCACGGATTTGTTTTCGTAAATATACTTCAATAGAAATTCCCAAATGGTAGGTAATTAAACCACATTTAACGTAGCTCGTATATTTTAAAAAGTATCACGTTTGTGTCCCTCCCGAACATTTCAAAAGTAAATTAATATTACTTACAACTTGCGCCCCTCATATCTCACGAAGTTATAATAAAAATGTTTTGAAAGTAATCAAAACTTGTCCACCAAATAAGCAATGTAATTCAAGTCGTTGAATATCCATAAACATTTTATCATATTCATCACTCGAGTAATCGATACCTCACAAAGTTCCGAATGATTATCCATCAAGCGAACTAATGCTCGTATAATCTCGGATATCCTGTAATCGATATTCGTCTCGGTATCGAGTAGGAGTTGGCGATCTGTGCAATAACTCGCCGAGTTCCGACTTTATCTAAACTTGTTATCGAGTTTGTCAAATTCTCTCGAGTTACGATCAATATTCGATTATGAAGAAGTCACTCAGAAAATCGATCATTGTTATCGGGACTTTTATAATTCTTATAAACTTTTACAGTAGCTTTCGAAGTGACAATCCTAAACTGATTGTTGCACCATTTTTTTTCTTTTATCTTTCTTTGATTCACGTTTTTTACGTAGAGACCGTAAGAACGTTGATAAATTATAGCACATTTACAATGTAACAATCTATACTGAAGCTTTCAAGTTTCTAGTAGTTATTTTGTAGAACTTGAATAGCTTTGAAAAATAGTTTACGAAGACTCCTACGCGAAACCTTTGAGAAACTTAGAGGCAACTACATTATACAATCATGTAGGCACCGGATGAAAGTTGCGGATTCTTTGGAAACAGTTAGGATCCAAATTACTCGGTTATTAGCTTCAAGTGCAGACTTTACTACATTTCAAAGTACTATGATAAATAAAAGAAGTATTGGTGTACAAAAGAAGTTTCACAGAGGATACTGAATAAGTTAGTTTATTCAATATCCCATTTTAAAATGTATTCTAAATAACGATCAGTTAACCCTTACCTGTCAGATGACACTTTAGTAAGTAATAAGCGTCGTATCGGAAAGATTGCTCCACTAAACCTAAACCTTTATCAAGGGTTACAGTTAACCTTAAAAATGTCGACGGTTTAATGTTATTTATTCATAAAGGGCCCGAGAGACTCGGCGCTAACAGGGTAAAGTGCACATTTATTTACCGAAGGGTCTCGCACGCCCCGCACATGGTTTTAATCTCTTTACGACAAACTAATGACTCCTCGCCTGGTGGATATTATAATTTTTATGGGCGACTCCTCGTATCTGATTGTCCTAAGCCACGCGCCTTATTGTCTATTGTTTCGCATTTTCTTTGTATATTTACAGCCGTATTGTTTACATGTTTTATATTCGCGTGAATTTCCCTGGAGATAATTAATTAACCTGATCCCTTTACATAACAACGTGCGCCATTGTAACTGAAAAGTATAAACAGCAAAAAGTACTTACGTCAAGAGTTTTTTGTGTCGTTTCATTTGCCTCAACACAACCATTAATAAGAGGAAGCGGGGGATATTCCGCCGCGTCATCGCGCCGCTAGCTCTTCGTCTAAAATCTAATATAGCAATAACATCAATTATTATTATTTGCCAGCCACGCCCGCAAATTGCGCAAGGGAATAAAATACGAGTATCCGCACATTGCAACCCGCGCGTTTCGTTGCAATGTAATTTTCCGAACAACTTTTATTTCCATATATCGAATATTCAGCGAATTGGATAATTTCACTGGAGTCGTGTTTCAAAAACATTGTTACATCTGAATCTAACGTAACATCTATGCATAAGATACGTAGAGTACACAACATCGTACATAAAATAATGATTTATGATGTTGTGTGAAACTCGTTGTGCGCTATATTCTCAAATGGAGAGCAGATATACTCCGTAAACAATAGTGCGTTCCGAACCTGACATAAATCGTTATCAATTAGCTCTCGCATACATTTAACTTGATACATTAAAGTAAATACGTATGAACTTTTTGTTTCAGTGGATTAACGTTCCCCGGGGGTGAGTCGGGCATATCGGTGCCTGACTCGATGTGCTCGCAGAAGTCTGTCGGCATTTCAGTGGACACCAATACCTATGAGCCCCACCTCCTCGCAGGCACTATGGCTCATATGATTGGACATAACATGGGTGAGATACTAATATTATATGACATGACCTAGATTAAAAAAATAATAGTATTGGTTGAGGTATTTTGTGGTAAGGTAGAAAGTTTTCCAGACGCGTAATTTTCTTTTAATCTTTCATTGGAAAAGATGCTGGGAATGGAATATAAAGTTCCCTATTCAATAGTTTATTTATAAATAAATTGTCGATTTCTACATCAACTGAAATAGGATCCTTAGTGAACCAATTTTAATTCGGATTAGAGAAATGGTATGAAAAAATCTTAAACTAATATTTGTCCGAATAGCTCTCTCGTCCAATATAATTTCGTTTGTTAACGCTCGGTAGTCAATATGGTATTAGGGTTATCGAGACCTTTCGATTTAGTTTTTCTTGCCGATTTTTCTCGGCTAATTCTGTTCCGAATCGGTGGCTTCGTCTAGCACTTACAGAAAGGGTTTTTTATTTCATGTTTTACCTTGAATATGTACTTTTCTAGTAAAATTGTAAGAAAAAAAGTTTATTTAGGTAAAACGATATAAAAATCAACAATTGTATTCAGAAAAAAATCTCATTGATATTAGGGTTTACGCGTCACAGTATGCTTTAGAACACGCCTTAAATAACTAAACTGATCTTTTTTTAAGTGAGTAAATGTGAGTAAGTGAGTAAACACCAGGGTATATGGGGCTTGACCCGACCGCTGTCCCCCATCACAGGGACCATCCATACGGCGGGTAATACCCACTAAAACCGAACCTAAACTGACCTGAGCAACAGAGTATTTCAATAGAAAAAACGATGAAATTACAAAACTTGACTTCTTCTGCTAGGCATGGGACACGACGACGGCCGCGACCAATGCTTCTGCCGCGACTGGCACGGCTGCATCATGGCGCAGTCCATCGTGGGCTCCGACAACGTGCAGCCCTACAAATTCTCCGACTGCTCCAAGAATGACTACATGAACGAGCTGCGGCTCGGAACTGGCCTCTGTCTCCTGAACAAGCCAAATGAGGTAACGTTATCACTTCACATTATGAGGATCGACTCAGTGGTTCACCTCACTAGTCGATCGTAAGGACGTTGTTAAGTGTCAGTCTACACCTAAACGATAAGTAAGATTATTAATATAATACGTGTACTGAGATGAAGGTGTGTATTATTTAAGTACCGTGTGCTTAATCCGTTTCATAAGAGTAATAAACTTTTGAAAGCGCGTGGTGTGGATGCCGAAATTACTGAATACTTGCTAAAAGAAATTCAAAGTTATCTGCTGTGCGAGTGCTGCTCATGAAAAGAAAATTTACCCATCTTTGACAACCAATCACTGCCTAATACTTCGTCTTAACATTGTTTGATAACTTCAAATCTGAAATTCAGGTAAAGATAAATCCGTAAAAAAAGATGTCCTCTACATGTGAAGGTACTTGCTACCCTGATATATCATATCTGACAACTCCACGCCATTACATCGCGCGCTGAGTGGGCGCAGACCTTGAACTTTGCCCCGTCTCCTCTATCTGAAGGGTCCCACTTTAATATTATTGTACAACTTTCCCAGTTTCCCCTTGTTATGGCAACGTCAAGTCAAACCCCAACTTCAGCCCAGTTGGA
Source organism: Cyclophora punctaria (assembly GCA_951394245.1). Classification (NCBI taxonomy): domain Eukaryota; kingdom Metazoa; phylum Arthropoda; class Insecta; order Lepidoptera; family Geometridae; genus Cyclophora; species Cyclophora punctaria. The sequence goes on from OX596172.1 coordinate 842,183, forward strand.
AAAACTGTTATAAGTTTGACTTCCCTGTGTTTTATGATTATGTTATGGCACACTAATTTAAGAATTCAGTAATGGCCTAGTTTCGACGATTTTTTAAATTGCTTTTGTAAGTGTTTTCATTTTATTTACGCTACCTAAGTATATTGATCCAGACAGGATTCCCAGAATAATCTATTTGTGGAGAATACCTCAACTAAACTAAAAAAACAAAAACTAAAAACTAAAACATTTTCGGGGTTATATTTACTCGCCTTAAACATTCAATAATAATAAAATGTATCAAAGTTTTTAGGCAAAGTTTTAACTAGAAAAACAAAGTGGAAAACGTGTACCATCTGCACTCTCCCCGCGGAGTGGAACATCGCTTCTATTAGCATCAACAAGTCCCGAAATGGATAAGTTTCTGAATCCAAACACGATTCGCAAATCACATTGAAAGTTTACACGACATATAGCTTTGTTACCAACTCTCTGCATATCTGACTTTCTGATGCTGACGACGCCTGCTCCTGTTTTGACACTGTTATTCAGAGAATGCCACGGGAGTTTATCTGCAGGGTTGCGAAAAATAAATATGAAGTTTTTTACATAAAATATTAAGGCTATGTCGCGAGTGAGCCGGCGCGGCGTCGCACCAGCACACTTCCCTTATTAACACGCCGCGGTTCATCCGAATGCAAAACAGATTTTCACGTTGGAAATTAATCAGAGCTCCAGCGTATTGTTCCGCGCGCCTCTGAGGCCCACTCCTTTAATAAAAGTTATGGTAATGCGGGCTGCCCGCTCGCGGAATTATCTCTTCGTTTGCGAATATATAATAACAGGAACGAGAGTCGGGACGGTTTATTGGAATAAATTTACATAACGTCGAATGATAATGCTCCTTGGTTCTCCCACTTCGATTCTCAACGTTTACATATTTATCGGCGAGATGATCGTGACGTCACGTCGCGCTCCTCGCGCCCGCACTGTGTTGCGGCGTGATTCCCGATGTAAATGATATGTGCGAGTGCGCGCCCCCGCCCGCTCCCCGCGCCCCGCTCCCCGCCCCGCTCCTATGTTCCCCTTGTTGCTCTGATGCATCTTTTATCAGCCTGCTTTGATCGAAACCTCTGTTTGCCTCCATCGATTTCTCTCGTTCTTGTTATCGTTCATTTTCCCACAAAATAAGAATTTGTTTTATTTGTTCGGGCAAACGGCGTTATTTATTGCGTATATTTGCCGCTATTCCTTTTTATTTCGCGTGCGAGTAGCTTACCATAGTTTCGTGTAAAACTTTCTCCCGAATGTGCGTTCATTCTGGGTAACTGACCACAAAGGCCAATAAGAGCCTTCATGTTCCAAGTACTCTGAAACCCTCAATGAATTTAATCAGAAGAAAAATAGACGGCGCGGGAAATAAAGTTTTCAACTTTTCCGTGAGCAAGGCGGGAGGTAACTAGATGAGCATCCGATAAACTGAAGTATTTTTTCGCATGAAACTCGTAGAACAAAAATTGTTTTGCCGAAGTTTGGTAGTGAGTTACGTAACGGGATCGTTTTGTTTCCGACGATGTATCACTACATTCTCCTTGGATATGATGTTAATGTTTGGGTTACACATTTGGTTCGCAGTTGGTGGTGCACCAACAGTGCGGGAACGGCAAGCTGGACGAGGGCGAGGAGTGCGACTGCGGCACGATCGCCGAGTGCCAGCAGTCCAACCAGTGCTGCGACCCCTTCACCTGCCGCCTCACCAAGGAGGCGCAGTGCGCCTTCGGGGAGTGCTGCGAGCGCTGCCAGGTAACCAACCACGATAAATATTCATATTTATACGAAGGACTTAGTGTAACTCAATTCACATTAATAAGATAGCTAATTCGTGACCGTTGCAACCATACATACTAGTGAAGTCATATACCTGTCATTCCTGTCGAGTTTACTCGTACAGTTGAACTTCACTGAACTGAAATACAATCAGAGCTGATATTTCGGTTGAAATTAGGGCTAAGGCCAAAAATTCAACCAACTGAATCTGTCATAAGTAAGATGACAGTATCATATCACACACTTGATGCTATTAAATTGTTTTGTAGCTTAAGCAAAGAGGAGTGACATGTAGAGACGCCACCAACGAGTGCGATCTCGAAGAGGTGTGCACAGGGCTGTCGGGCCTGTGCCCCGCGGACGCGCACCGCAAGAACGGGGAGCCCTGTTCAGACGGCAAGGGGTACTGCTTCACGGGCCAGTGCCCCACGCTCACCCTGCAGTGCGAGATGATATGGGGCCCCGGCACGCTCGGCGCCGACAAAGAATGCTACGAGGAATTCAACTCCAAGGGAGCCGTCACAGGACACTGCGGCAAAGACAGCGCGGGAAACTACATCAAGTGTGAAATGGAGTAAGTGCTCTTGAATCTGGCTTATTCCTTAGACGGTCTAATTAAACTTTTGCAACTTAATTGGGTCTTTTACATTAACTTTTCTTGTGTTGAATTAGTTTGGAGTACGACTTATATTTATTGTTTTACATATATCGAGTGTTTCTGTTCTAAATCTGATAAATGTTTGGTAGGAACGTGAGATGTGGCTCGCTGCAGTGCCAGCACGGGAACCGGTACCCGATCGTGTCGGGCCTGGACGAGTACTTCACGCGGACCGTCATCAATATCAAGAGCGAGGAGTTTGAGTGCAAGTGAGTACACGTTTATCGATGTAAATATGTAAATATAGCACATAATAAATCGGTTACGGTCTCATTAGTCATAGGTTAGTACATCAAGAAAGTTCATTATTTATTTACTAGCAGCGCCCCGCGGTTTTACCCGCGTTGTGCCTGTTCCCGTGGGAATATTGGGAATTTTTATACATAAAAACCTTCCTCTTGAATCACTCTACCTATTACAAAAAACCGCATCAAAATCCGTTGCGTAATTTTAAAGATTTAAGCATACAGACAAACAGATAAACAAACAGACAAAAATAGCGACTTTGTTTTATACTATGTAGTGATTAATAATTGAGTGCACTGTTCCCTCCAGAGCCACCACAGGGCTCCCGAAGCAGAGCGCCGAGCTGGCTCCGCTGGGCCTGGTGCGCGACGGCACGACGTGCGGCGAGAACCTCGTGTGCGTCAACCAGACCTGCACCTCCCTCTACCCGTACCTCGACCACGCCAAGTGCCCCACCGACCACAACAACAACGAGTGCTCTGGAAAGGGGGTGAGTTACACTTTGCACCCTTTACACTTAGTCTGGGCAGTCAAAATAGCATGGGGCAAACGGTAAAGTCTGTTAGGATTCATGTCGTCTGTTAGACGTATAGTTTCTATTGTGGACTCGTCGTTAGGTTCCATGAATTGTCTTCTAGTAGACTTTTTCGACTGACAGATACAGAATCATTGAGTCTCAATGTGCTAACGTAATATCACCCAACGGACTAAAAACAAACTTACTAAAGTAAAGACTGATTTTGATCTATTTCACGAGGATTGATTGAATTATTAGCTACAAATAACTAATTTGTTCACGGTAGTTTATGGAATTGTCTACGAGTACCTTATATTTTGTTATATCTTAATACAATACTCGTAGTTAAACGATACATTTAAATAGTAATTAGAATGCTCAGGAACATAATTCACAACATAAATATGTTTGCGATGGAGTCGAAATCCCAAGAAAGGGGAACGGGACGTCGTCTCAATTCCGAAGCAAATATTGCAAGCAAAGTTTGTAGCAGAAGCGTGCGTTCCGAGCGTATGAAATGCTTGGTGTTTTTATTAAATTGAGTGTCGGAAGTGGCGCAGTCACTTTTTAATAGTTTGAGTGGCACGACGCTCGAGTTTTATTAAATTTTTACTATACAACATGCCTCCTTCATAACGGACCTTTTTGGATCTATTACCAAGTTTTCACGACGTATTGTTTACTCGACTGCATTGCAGCAAGATGGAGGTTTTAATACCGAATAGTTTGAGGTGCATTACACATTTTTATTGGAATTATACTCGCACTGCGGTCCTTATGTCTAGCATAAAGGTTGTACTGGAGGCTATACAATAAATTAAAATAAAGTGTCATTCATTTAGCGGCCTCGTGTCACCCAAAACGAGTACTCTCGAAACAACGCAATAACTGTTACAATAAAGGTGTATATACATTAACAATGCCTTTATTTGCTCACTGGCTGTTCCATTCGACACTTAACCGACGCGTAATGAGAATAGTAATGAGTTTCCAATGCGATCCTGTACACACAAACCCAAATTTGATTTCTACCGAACTGAGTTAATTAATATTTTAAAATGAATGATTACTCATTAAAAAGTACGTCATGTTGGCATACAAGCATATGGGGGGCCTAACAGTAGAGTGATATAAAAGGTTTGAGGCCAACGTTAATTAGAGTGTTGAAAACAAAGATAGGTATTCCTGTTTTCCAACTCCAGATATTGTTCCCAGTACGAAAAGGATTACGTTTCAAATGTTCGAGTATCTGATGAATTAATTATTTAGGAGTTTTATTATTGACCGTTAAAGTATTTTCCTTGCAAAGTTTGGTGAAAGGGTCAAACGAACTTTTTACTCTGAAAGCTTACTTCAGTAATCCGAAAATATTTAGATATTGATTAACAAAAGAGGTTTCTGACTAAAATATTTAAGAAAAGATGATCTTTATTTAACAAGGTTATTCCTAATTAGCATTGCTAGTAACCGTATATTTTGCTGGGAGAAGCTTGGCCCGTTGTCCGGTTTCCTCCCGGTACATAAAGCGGATCGCCCGCGGACTTTCATCATTAGCTCGGATCTGAAACTAGTAAATCCAAACGAACAAGCCCCGAAACTTCCCTCGTTTATACACCATCTTACTCGGCTGATTATTAATAGAATGTGTTACCACGGTAACTAGCGGAGACTAGGCGTATCTCAGTCCGAGAGCAAAACGCGTATGTGCAAAATTTGAACCTTTCTCCACAATGCAGAGTAGTTTATTTATACATGTTACACCGAAAGTGTATTTACAAACAATCTAACAACTCCAGTGCTTTTAAAAATGTAGAAACAAACAAAAGACAACTTGAAAGCAGCTCGAACGAGTGAAGGCTTTGGGATTTCTCTTTAACCAATGTTTCATTTACGGGTTGTAAAGAAAATACAAAGCATGCACCTTCACAGTGAGCATCTCTTAGGTACGTGGCGACACGTAGTGCAAGTTTAAACTGGCAGAAGTGCCCGTAACTAAATCTGCGCCGACAGGGGCGCCCAACCCTCGGTCGCGTCGCAAATCGAGTTGGCCGAGCCGCGCACCTACAATTTGGTTACAGTGAGCTGTTCGCTCCGGATTTACCTACGACGCCCGCCTTAGATTTAGATACCTAGTAATGGAAACCTTCGAATTATTTGGGGCTTTGACAGTAACTGTCTATTGATTTGGGTATTTTCATGTTATTAGTTCCATCTTACTTGATAAAACATTACAAAAGAGTTTAAATTACAACAGTTTATGAGAAACAGCTAAGACCGTGAATTGTTGCGATGTTGAGGGGAGAACTTTACTTAGCCGTAGAGCAGTAAAGTTTACGAAATCAAATCAATGCAGTTACAGATACAATAAAAACGCCTGAAAAGCATCTAGATTCGTGTATAATTCTTAAATAAGCACATAAGCTATATAGAAAATAGCTAATCCTCAAGTTTAGTGGGGAGCGCCCTATTAGTAATCCGGGTCCCGCCCGCAGGCCACATTAATCACGAGGTCGTTCCGAAGCCGGCGGCGCGCGGCGCCGCGGGCTCGCACACATGTCCCATACTTAACTAAATCCTGAACTACTCGTAAAACTAGCTTCCTAAATCATTTCAGCTCCTTAACTTCACCACTAGAACTAACAAACTGGCATAAGCGAGAAACTGCATTCCACCTAATCCACCTAAATTGTACATCTGTCTGGTAACTCGCTAACTATACGAACAAATACGTACCGGGTATATGACAGTTACGGAGTTTTGCGGTGGAACCGTCGACGACTATCAAAATTTTGATAGTGTAATTTTGACGCTTAGTTCTGAGTTGTTAGGAAGTTTCGAGTTATTGTGTTATCACGTGCTATGTTTTAAAATATACGTGCAATAGTTATGTGTATGTCTGGATTTTCGTACGTGGATTGTTTGCGAATATATTTATGTAAATAACGTATTTATATTCTTCCTTTTTTGAGCTGAAAACCTTACACCGAGCAGCATCTTAGAGAAAATTATAAAGGCTACTTATGTACTCGTAAATACACACCTCCATAAACATATCTTATACTATCAGACTCTATTAAAATCAAGACGTAACTAACTATTGACCAACTGCAACTAACAACTTGCTAAGTCCTAACAAAAGGGATTAATTTCAGAGATACCGGCGCAGTATCTTAAATAATCTTGTTCTATTGTTAATAAAATCAAACTTGTGCTTGCCAGCTTAGTCGGGGGAGATGGAACTGATTTCAGACTGGGACTCATCAATTTGTACCTAACTCGATCTACATTGTACGATTTACTAATGGTTAACGATTTTTAATCGCCAATTTATTAGGAAATTGTCAGACTTTCAAATTCGAGTCATTTACTAATGCAAATCGAATTGGTACTTTAAATAACAGTAAGAATTGTTGCATTATTTTAAAGTTATATTATCAGTAACTACATCCACTCGGCGTACTTCCGCACAATGTTCGTGACACAACCTGAGATTCTAATCAGTAGCTTTCACCGCATTTAATAATCGTAAACTGCACGTAATTCCACACACACTGTGTTTATTAAGGTAGTAATAATCTTATCCTATTCGATCGAACATTAAAAGTAAATTGCCAAATCCTAAATGGCCAATCATCGAATGCAATTGTCGAGTTTACGTCACACATCAATACAGCATCGAGTTGCAATAGTAATTCAGTTTCCTAGTCCAATTTGTGGCAGTTAGGTAATACGATTCGATTCACAACTACGAAATTAATTCCCGTAATATCGTTGAAACTTGTTCTAAGTCTCAAATGGATTCGAGTCGGGGTTTCAGCCTAGATTAGTTCTAGAATGTTTGTCGACGCGAGCGCGGACGATTTGTTTGACTTTTATGTTAGTCCTCTTACGTTCCCCGCTCTCAACTATTTCAGGGAATAGCGTTGAACCGGTACGATTGCCGAGCAATCTCAAGGTGTATAGCTTCTCGAGATGCCTGTCAAATATACTTAGCGCTGTTTTGTTGACTTTTTGCACTGCAAAATGTTAGGAAATTAGAATGTGATTTCAGTATGATTCGTCAAGATACTTAAACATTTAAACCAGGATTGTACCTTCTCCATAGTTTAGGTGATTCTAAAACACGTATCTACTAGGAACCTATACGATGTTTTTATGGTTCCTCCAATCCACGCCTTGGTGGCTAGTGGCATATGGATTCCCCTGACAAGGGTGCCGGGTTCAAAGGGTCCCGGGTTCAACCTTGTATTAATTGTCTTTATTATTTTGAATACTTCCTTACACCGTCCATCGTCTAATTGCAGGAATGTTCAAATATGAACAAGTGCGTGTGCCACCGCGGGTGGACAGGGCCGGACTGCACGCAGCCCGACGCGCTGCCGCCCTCGCCCACCCCTATCGCCCCCGACAACTCGACCAAAGCCGCCTACAACATGACTAAGAAGGAAACACCGTATGGTGAGTCGATACCGGTTCATTGAAATTTATTAGGATATTTGAACTCACTCGGAGACTGCCAACAAATTGTTTGACTGAGATACTTGACGATTGCTGAATGCAAAGACATTATCCTAATAGCTGAATGTTGTTCGTTTTTCGAACGTCTAAAAGTCTGATAAAATCACATCCATCAATACCTACTCCAGTTCGCGAACCGCAGTTGCCGTCTGCTGCCCGACTCAGAATGGTACCTGTATTTTTAAGCAGGTTGTCAAAAACCTTTGAACTTATGGCATAGAAGAGTTACAGTAACACCATATCATACATTATGTGTTGTGGTGCTTGGAACAGTTCATTTGTTGGCAGTCCAGTTTCCATTGGAATATTGATAATTTGGAATCCAGCAACGTTGGATTCCACTTTGTCTTTACCTTTAAACTAATCATATTTTCCCCAAACTACTTTCAGTGGAAACAAAATGTGCACTGCTTTATTTCATGACGGCTTTCACAATATCACTGTAATTCAACCACAGACTCACGAGCACAGTACAGTAACCTTATGTAATTGTCATAATCCGATGAAAATTGCAGTGTGCACTGAAACCCATACATTTATTTTATACTTTGTGACAAATTACAAAATTATAACCTATACAAAACTTTATTATTACAACTATTTTTATTTCATTGGCAATATCTAATTGGGTAATGACATTGGTTGATGTAGAACATTACATTTAAATTGTTGGGAAACGCCCACAATTCGCTTCACTCATGTACTAACTCTTGTTACCAACTAACCTAACCTTTTTATGAAACAAAGGACTCCAATATTGCACTGCATCCCGATCAAAGGAAAATGAACACATAGTCAAGGAGACACATAGTTTACACTTCCGGCTACAAACGGTATGGAAGCCGAACTGGTGATGTGTTTTCCATTCATACAATAATAATATTTCACCATCGGGATAGTTGACCAATGGATACGCCCTGCCAAACTAACATGTATGTGTTTAACAAGTTTTTGTGTGTTTTCAGGTATATTTTATGTTATTGATTAATCCCTTAATATAACATGTGTTTTATTGTCCATATCAATCCGAGCACTGCTATCAAAATCCGAATTGAATAGTAGTCATTTAGTGTACTGTACTTGTATTGTAATGATAATAACTCGTAGTACGAGAGTGTCGTGTAGCGTGTGTACGTAAGTACTGCAGCTAGAGCGGTAGGGTAGCGTAGCTCGGCGAGGCGAGGCCCGCTCGAGGTGCTGGCATTGCTCGGACGGCGCGGGCGCGGGCGGCGCCGGCGCGCACTAACGCGCGGGACCCCTCTCTTGCAGGTGAGCACGAGGGCAATAAGATGAGCACGATGGTCATGGTGATATTGTTGCTCGCGGTCGTGCTCTCGGTGTTCGTGGGGTTCGCGTGGATGGCGTACTGCTTCAGGTAACGACCGGTAACCGGTAACTGGGTGTTGTCTGGTTGTCGTGCTGTCCCGTGCTGTCCCGGCCGGCGCCGCCCGCGTGCCGCGCCCCGCCGCCCGTCGGTGACGTCACTCGCCCGCGACTGACCTCACCGGCTGACTCGGCTCTTCTGTTTGGGCGCAGAGAACTACCACGGCTCGAACACGGTGTTCCTCGTGGCGGTGCTCATGTCTGTGGTAGGGGGGGTATTCATAGTATTTGCCCTGAGCGCTCTCTGCTACAGGTCAGTCGTAGTACACAAAAACTTCTCCCTGTGCCTAAGGTTAGTGAGCAGAAAACAGACCAAAGGTAGTCTTTAAGAAGAAATTTAAATCGTCACCTTCGTATTACTTGTATGTTTATTTTAGACGTTAGCGTTGGTGTTTCTGTTGGTTTTTATTACGTCGGCGATTGGTTTTTGTTTTATATATATTATACCTCTTTGGACGTTATATTTTTTATGTGGTGTTTCGTTTGTGGTGGTAGAGCTAGAGTTGGCGAGTGGCGCGTCGGCGCGGTGTCGGCGCGCCACACCTGCATTTGATCTGTGGTTCTGTGTGGCCGAGGCCTCGCCGTCCGACTCCTCGCTGCATGCCGACAAGGCTTTCCTCGTTGTATCCAGACACCTCCACTCAAACCCTTAAGATTCTGGGCTCTTGGATGTATGCATTGGCTTATGTGAACTGTGACTCGTTTTCGTTTCCTTTCTTTGGTCGGAGCGTCGGCGGGCGGCCGCGCATGCGACCGCGCCCCGCCGATGCCGACGCGACTATATCTTCATCACGTAAAACTCGCCTCGACATGACCGCGATTCACTAACGTAATACCGATTCGATACGAATACGATGCGATACACTGTAATGTAATACTGATCATGACCGTCCGGTCCGCGCCGCGCCGCGTCTTTCGCTCATCAGGTACGTAGCGATACAAACGAGAAGATATAGCTCGCTCGACTACCGTCACCACTCAATGTCACTACCACTAAACTATACTTTTGCACGAGAAGCGAATGTGCGATGCACGAACTCTTTAAAGCCGCTGTCTTCTAGTTAGCAACGCCTAATGTTACATTTAAGACATCAGGTTCTTTCTAGTTCATCTCAATCAGTGCTGCCTGTAACCCGTCGGCGTCCACGCGACGCCTTAACTCTCTCTTCTGATAAACTTCCATTGTATCATTTATCATTTAGATCGCTTTAATAGTGCTGTTGATTCAAATAACAAGTAAATTCACTTCGATCACACTGATATGATGATGTTTATTCAGGAAAGTATCGCGGCTTCATTTGCATTTCTCTAGATATTTTTGGTCTAAAATGACTGGAAAGAACCTCCGTATCATTAAGCTAAGATCAAATTTTTAATTAACTTTCATACAACATCAAATTCCCATGAGGAATGAAACGAAACATTGTTAAAAGTCCAAAAAGAACTCCAAATTGATAATTTTGATGAAAGTATTAAATATCCAAAAGCCTGGTGCTTTGCAGTTAATCTGATTCATGATGATAGAACGAACGGTGAATACGTAAATTAAATTCACTCCATCCTGTACATATTGTCCAGTGCAATTAGTATAAGCCAATCGCATCAACAGCCAGCAACGTCGAATGTCCTTCGACAGCGTTTGAATGGAAACTCGTCGTTCGTTCTATATGATTTTAAATTTTGCTGAATCTCTGTTCGATCCCATTCGATTCGATATTGTAAACGTAATCGATTGATCTGAGTGTGCGTTCCCACGCCACGCCTGCTCCAGGAAAAAGAGTACGTCGAGGAAGTATGATCCTCCTTACGTGAAGAAGCCGATAGCGAAGAACTTCGCGGGAGGGTCCACCACGTCCAACAACTCGCAGGAGGACATCTCCATCGACGGCGGCAAGATGCATTCCTTCAACAACACCTTCAGGTATAGTTTACTACTTTGCATCAAATCGGGGATATTGATTACTGTCTTTGCCTTGTGTTCCTTCCCTTAACCGTCGTTTTTGCTCTTCCACCCCTTCCTTTCCAGGTTCCAGATGAAAGCGAATTGTCTTTCAGTTTAAAGCAATTGTATCCGCTAATGTTTGTCTTATAATTTTGTTCCAACAGGTTAGCTTTAATTTTCTTGTTTAATAACATTTTCTTTCCTCTTTTTATCGGATCAGAAACCTGCTGAGGTACGTCGTCAGCTTGGCGAAACCACCCCACGCTTGTTTGTGCTCACTCGGTTTAGTTTATCACTGAGCTTTCGACGAGCCGATAGTTTGACGCGTGACCTGCACCTCACTATCAGAGACACGCTTTTATGATTAGTTGACGAGTATAATAGATATCACGTGTGTTTAGTTCAATAATATGATTAATCATAGATCCATTAACGCTGAGCTTCCTCCTCTATACTTGGAATTCAGCTCAACTCAAATACATGAAATACTTAATTACATAAATATGATTTGCTCATAAGTATAGTCCAGATTTAAGATACTCCATTTACTTTGGCTCATGATGGTAACATTTTGAAGAGTAATTTTCTACTATTCTTTGGTGTTGATGTTGCAGCCGAGGAGACTCCCAGCGAGTGATCTTCAAGCATGGAAACCACATGGCTGGGGCTGGAGGCACGAGCAGATATACGTAAGTATTGCCCAGAGATAACTGTTGATGTTCATAGAGTTGATAGGTTTCTGGATAATGATGTCTACTTCTCTATTTCAGGGATCATAAACAAATGAAACGAGTACATTCGGGAAGCGAGGATGAACCTACGCATTCAGGTGCGCATGAGTTACCCATTATTTTGAAGTGCAAAAAGAGTGACAGATGTCAAAAAAGTTATCTGCAATATTATAAGTATTTAAGAGTCCCGTTAAATCGCACAACAGCCTGACACTGACATACGGCTATTATGTTATTAACGTCGTTATATTACTTATTACCATAATGTTATACCCACAACTGAGTAAATAACTTAAATATAAAAATGCTACATCATGCCATAATTAAACATCTCGTCGTAATGTTACATTACTCATCATTCACATCCCAAAACACAACACAATATTAATACAAATTGAAGAAACAAAAAGACAAACCAATGTCTTCTTCAACTGGAACTAAATTCCAGGTGAAGAAGACATCGCATTCATAGACGTGGCGCCCAACTCGATGGCGAAGCTGCCGGAGAAGGGGATCCTGAAGAAGCACGGCTACGGCGCCGTGGAGGGCAAGGACAAGTGGGCCGAGGACTCGCAGTCCGAGCAGCTGGAGGCGGGCTCGCAGTCCGACGGCCAGGAGCCCGCGGGCGCCGTCGCCGACATGGAGTACAAGTTCAAGGTACCTCCTCCATTTGTAGACAACAGGATTACACCAGCTGGTCCCAGCGGTGATATTATGTTCTTCTCGAGTCGAGATGGTTTTTTTTGCGTTCGTAAAATTAAGCCCTTTGGCACAGTGGCAATGAGAGCGTTTACTGTGTCAGGGTTGCGGGCTCGATTCCCGCCCGGAGTCAACAAAATGTGAAGACATAGTTGTTGGCGACGACGTCTGGATGTGAATTAATTCAGTTATGTTTTCGCTAATAAGGTATTTTCATTTAATGAACTTGATATTAAATAGTCGTGTTGCACATTCCAGGATCTAAACGGTTACCACGAGAATATAATCGTGGCGTTGAAGACCGCGGCGGCGCAGCGCGCCAGCGCGGGCGCAGCCGGCGGCTCGGGGGACCTGCGGGCCTTGCAGGTGAACACATTACTTCATTAATACTTGGCATGGTGATCAGTTGATACATTCCTTAGAGTGTGTTGGTGAAGGCGATAAACTCATCTAGGAAGACTTTTATGGGTGACTTTTATGGGTGTGAAAGAAAGAAATAAATGTAGGAACAAAGGGCTCGCTCAGTAAATATGTATAGTATTGAGCAAAACCTACAGTAAGCGGTAGGTAGTGTAACTGAAAAAGGGGCCAACTATACCCTTCGAAAGTTTGAGGAGAAAATTATTTAACTAACTATGCTTTATAAATTCAAACTGCCCTTTCGCTTTAATTTTACATTTGTATCAGACGGAACCGAACTATGGTAAAAGTCAAAGACTAAAGTCTTTCTACGTCAAACATATAGATACAAAGATTGTATTGTGTTGGTGTTGTTGTTGTTGTAGGAGTACGAGTACAAGCGCGAGCGCGCGCCGAGCGCGGAGAAGCTGCACGAGGCGGAGCGCGACGACGACGAGGACGAGGCGCCGCCGTGCGGGCCCATCCGCATCCGCAACCTCGAGGACCTCATCCGCCAGCTCGAGCACCACTCCAGCCGCCACATGAGCCCCTCGGGCTCCGAGGACATCCGCATGTCCGAGACCGAGGCCGACCGCCACTACCGCATCGAGCCCAACGACCTGCCGCCGTACGTGCATTCAATCACTTAGATTAACTTGTTGTACCGTTTACTATTCTTAGAGCCTCTCTGAAGAAAGGAATTTCCTTCGCCACTTTAAAAAAATAATATACTCTAAATCTCGTGGTCATCGCATCTGCGAGACATTTCTAAACATTTTGACAGTTTAATCAACATTCTCTAATACTCGTAATAATAACGATCAGTAAAATATACGGTTGCCACTTGTTGAAGGATCTGCATAGGTACTTACTAACTTGTTTGTAAAATAAAGTGCCCTACAAAGTGTTAGTTCGGTAACGCTGCACGTTGTGCGCAGGCGATGTCGCGGCCGCATCGGCGCGGTGGCGGGCGCGGCGGGCGCGGGCGAGGAGGAGGCGCGGTTCGGGTACGGGCGGTTCCGCGGCTCCGCGCGCCACCGCGCGGCGCCCGCGCTGTTCCCCGCGCCGCACCCGCGCCTGCCCGACGACGACGCGCTCTACGAGACGGCCGACGCCGAGCGCCTGCGCGACGCGCCCGACAGCGAGAGGTGAGCCACCCCGCACCCCGCACCCCACACCCCTCTCACTCTACCTAAATTATACCCCGACTCTAGTTCTCCGCCTGTCAGCCCATGAAAAAAAATTATTGGCCCAAAAATTTTTCAGTACATTATACCGGACTCCTTAATGGACCATATCCTTCCGCTGCTTAAATCATTTCAGCATCTTAAGTCATAAATGCGGCTGAAAATATTAAGCATAATAAGATAATGCATGGGGCACGAGGGCAAAGCACTAGAATAGGTGACTGTAACACAATTTATTGTGCCATTCGATACTAAGAAGAAGACTTTATCATGACTTTATGATAAAGTCCTAGTGTGCTGAACACTATCATGGACTACATTAACACCTTAAATCTTCCCCTTTCCTTATCGCTTTATCAATACGAGTGTGCTTTTGACTCTATATCGATGACTATTGCTTTACCTTAATTACCCAAACTGTAATCAAGTATCGTGGACATGATCTGCATACAATGTCCCACACTACCTCGTAGATGAGACCCCTCGAACTGACGTGCACTAGGCTGCACCCCTGGCACGCCGCCCCCGGCCGCCCCCGGCCGCCCCCGGCCGCCCCCGGCCGCCCCCGCTCGCCCCCGCGCGGCGCTCGCTCGCGAGCCATCGCCGCGCCTCTCCGTTCCTCTTCTCTATCGTTTTCTAGTGATGAATTTATTCAAGCTCAACGACAGTTAGCGAGGTGGGCGAGTGAAGAGACGGTGGCGGCGGCGCAGCGCGAGTACTTCCCGTCGCCGGCCGACTCGTCGGGCAGCGAGGCCACGCTGCGCGCCGCGGCGCCGCCCGAGTACAAGCACTGACCGCGCCACACTAGATCGATGTCCCGACTCTGTATGCACCGCTAGGGTAATCACGTTAACGAATAGTTTAACCGTTAGAACCGAACACGTCTTCACGTTGTGTAGCTCCGGGCGGGAGCTCTAGTCCCGCCCGCGCCGCCGCGCCGAGCGCCCGACGCCGCGTCAGCGCGACGCGCCCCGCTCGACGCTCGACGCTCGACGCTCGACGCTCGACGCTCGACGCTCGACGCTCGACGCTCGACGCTCGACGCTTGACGCTCGGCGTCGACCGGCCCGCGTAGTTGTCGTTAGCGATATCGGTGACTTGTAAATATTATCGAACTATGGAGTATTAAAATGCACATTATATAAACGATATGACTGAACTATATAGTATTTGAACGATTTAGAGTAAACTGTTGAATGTAAGTCTCGATTCGGTGAAGTGTGTAGCCGCCGCGGCCGCTCCCGGACGCGTCTGTTACGTTGAAATAATTCATAATTATATTAGTTCCATTAAATCGATACGCTTTATAACTCTATATCTGTTCGAGAGCCTCCGGCAGGGGGCGCGGCGGAGTGTATGTCTAAAGTAATGTAAGTGACTGGTCGTTGTACGGAGTAGTGTAAGGTGACGTTGTACGGCGCCGAGGTCCTGTGACTGCCAGACGTCGAGCTCCGCCCGTTGGACTCCACTCTCTCGAGGCTCAAGTAGCTTGCATTTAGATAGGCGATTAACAAATTCAGAGCTGAGGTTATAGTAAGTGAAGCTTTAATGTAACGTGTTAGTTGGTGAGGCGGTGCTCGCGCGCCGCGCGCCGCCGGGAGCTCGGCGTCCCCTATACATCGCTGATGTTTAACTAGATTACGTTTTATTTGATAAGTGTGTGAATGGAACCGGTCTCTGCCCAATGTATTGAATGAACTGCGTCAGTTGCGGAAGATGGGCGACTAGCAACCGTCCCCGGAGAGTAACACTATCGCATCATCTCGCATCACCTCTCCGACATACGCCCACCTTCATCGGACACACGACACTCGACACTCGACACACGACACACGACACTCGACACGACACCACGCCCACGGGTGGTGCCCCCGACTCTCGCCGTTACGTTACAACCACTCGTACTATCAACTGGCCTTTGTTTGTCAATCACATTACGATGTTCTTAATGCATTTATGTAATTGTATGTATATGAATGTTATGTAATTATAATATGTATAGAACGTTCCCAGTGATCTCGCACCGCCGTGCATCAATAACTTGATATACTTAATTAGCCCGTAACGTACACATATTCTAAAAACTTTAATGTGAATAAAAGTTATTTCGATTTTATCAGAATATCTATTAATTATTGACTTTTAAACGAATTTATGCCGATAACTGACGTGGAGGTGTATGTTAAATCGATATGTTATAGTTTTCAAGTTTATTTTATTGTGACAATTTAAAAGGTTATCGTTTCATCGCGTTTACGCTAGGCTAGGTGGCGCGGCCACGAATCTAACATGTAGGTAATTACAGTTAACTTAATTATTAAATAACTAGCGACCCGCCCTCGCTTCGCTTCGGGTAATCAAGATTTCATGTAGGAAAATCGGGATAAAACATTGCGTGTCTCCCGCAGGAATATACACAATCAAAATTTCAAGTGGGAAATTGGGGATAAAATATTACATGTCTCGCGCGAGTATATATGTATACACAATCAAGATTTCATGTGAGGAAGAATTCGGGATAATACCTACATAGCACGTCTTCGTCGTTCTTAGTTCGTAGGTAGGTATATCCCCGCGCGCTTTGACCGCACGAAACAGTAAGTAGCCATAAATCGAGCATTACTATTTTGTAAGCAGCGCCCCGCGGTTTTACCCGCGTTGTGGCCGTTCCCGTGGGAATTTCGGGATTTTTTTTACATAAAAACCTTCCTCTTGAATCACTCTACCTATTACAAAAAAACCGCATCAAAATCCGTTGCGTAATTTTAAAGATTTAAGCATACAGACAAACAGACACGAAACAGAGACGACTTTATTTTATATACTATGTAGTGATATTTCTCATCATAACTCTGAAACTAACTGTCCGATTTTAATAATTTAAAGAGGTACACAAAGAAACATAATTAACCTTGATTGTAGAGCCATTTATTTTGATGTAGATTCATATCATCATATGAATATCATCAACTTAAAATTACACTCCTTTTTTAACTAATTAATTTTAACTTAAAACGGTTATTGTGTCTTAACTATAATAGTTAGACATATGCCCTCGCGAACTTATTTGTTCGCAATGATATGTACTTTGATTGTGTAGAACATTGTTTTTGTGTATCATCAATAGATTTAGTAGCGCACGCCAATAACCAATTTTTTTAGGCATGTTTTTCATACCTTGGGTTACATATACCCGCGTTGTGCCCGTTCCCGTGGGAATTTCGGGAATAAATATAGCCTATGTCACTCAGGGATAGTGTAGCTTTCGAATGGTGAAAGAATTTTTTAATTCGGTGCAGTAGTTTCAGAGCCTATTCGAAACAAACAAACAAACAAACAAACAAACAAAAAATCAAACCTTTCCTCTTTATAATATTAGTATAGATGTAACGAGGCGGCCGCGTATCGACCGCAGTCACTCAGGCAAGTTCACTGGCGCTGTGAGGCCCATTCGCCCTGTTCCCATTCATAGATATTTGTTAACGTTAAGTAAGCATTAATAAATAGATACTAAAACACGTACAGGGTAGATGTGATTGCAATACTCTGTGGCTGGGCGCGGTACTCGCGCGGGGTCGCCGCGGGGCCGCTCCCTCACCCTTCCGACGCTAGACGGTCACTTGGACATCGAACTGATCTTGGTAGCAGAAACCTCTTTCAAAAAAAGAATTAAGAACCTAAGTTGATTGATAAAGTTAAAAATCACTATAAGCAACTTGAAATCCAGACGTCACATTATCATCTCACCGGTGACTACAGTTGCCCTGCGACCGACTCCGCCATACTCGTAACTTGTAACTCTCGACTCGTACAGTTACTAACTAAAATCATTGTGTTGAATGTTAAAGTATCCACCCTCCCCGTTACTTGTTATTATGATCGTTGTGTTAATATGTCAATGAGGAGCGAGTACCGCCGTCCAGCAGGCGTCGCGTGCGCGCGTCGATCCTTTCCAAACACTTCTGTGCGAACATGTCCAGTACATGTTATACAACCCGATTGAGTTAACCGTACCTCGTTGGAAAGCAATGTGCACAATATACTTTATGAACACATTAAATGCTAAATAAACCAGGCGACTACAATAAGTAAAAGTATTTTGAATGTCCGAAGGTAACATAATATTATTGGTTAACGTCATGTTACCTTTGAGAGATTTTTTGCACATTCGATGTGGCATCACAATCGTAGGTACGATGTTAACTGAACCGGCTTGTAGGTGATTCGAGAGCGCAGATCTAGTTTGTACGCGTAGGCCTAACACGTCAATTGAGAACGACGCCGGACCCCGACATTGCTCACGGTAGTGCTCTGTACTTTATACGAATTATCGTAACTTTTAGCGTTGAAACATTCTCTGTCTTGATGTTGAAGCCAAAACTAGTAAGGCCAAACGTTAAAATTAAATTAATAGGCCTCATTAGTTGAGGCCTCGTTCGATAACATTCTCTCGGTTTAGTATCCATGTTTTTCCTTGTAAGTACGTTCCTTTCTATTTCGTAATATCTATGTACTAACGATTGTATCCTCACGTTGTATCTAAGCTGATTTATATAACTTCGTATCAGTTAAAAACTTTAGTTAAGTGCCTCCCGAGTACAATAAAGATATAAGATATCCGAATGAGTATTGAATCGAGCAATATGAAATACTTTTGTAAACACCTGTTATTGCGTCTTGAGTGTAATTGGCAATACATAGTTGTCAATAGGTACATAATGTATTTGGATATCTCTATTAGTGGTCGAATTGTACTGCTCAATGAAACGTACCTACCTATTTAGTGTTTCACTGCCAAACCAGAATGATTCATTATAATGTAAGTAGTGTTTTACTGAGAGACCTTGGCGTAAAGTAGAACCAAGTCGTAAGTATATAGGTAGGTACTCGGCGTCCCCGTGCTTGAAACATAATGTAACATGTAACTCCACCATTGTAACTTAGTATGTAACATCTCACTAATCAAAAATGTTTTAATATTAAATAGAAGTACTTAGCTTGTTAACTCCATGACCATTTTTCAAAAACTTTGACGAAATGTAATTGGTCATCGCATCATTCATCATATCATAATAGCCATCAAATTAGAAAAATGGAATTGAAATTAACAGCAATATAATTAAATTCGAAAATACGTATGTAAGTAGTGACATTGTGAGAGTATGAGGAATAATTTGCTCAACAATACGATTCAATTACTGTCTGTGCTGTTGGGTACACGTTACGACAATTCGTAAGCAAAGCGAACACTACCGAACTACTGATTAGAGGTGTTAAACTTAAGTGATATTATGTATTATAAAGATACGAATTTTAAACGAAAAAACACGTTGAGACGTTGTAATTTTCCGTTTGGTTTATGTCCTTGTAAATATATTTGCTATATGATTTACTAAATGAATGTAACATATTATTAATGAAAAAATAGATGAACACAAATTTTACGACTGGTTTTACTGATTTTTTTTATAATTTTGTTTTGTTTTGTTTATCCAGTATCCCTGCAACGAGATCCTATTAAAATTGAGACGGCACAGAGGACGTATAGATGGAGCGAGGTGAGTACACGGCGCGTCTGTATGTTATCTATGTCTGTATGTAGTATGTTACTACCAGCAGCGCCCCGCAGTTTTTACCCGATCACTCACTACTCACCGTTTATCGTGGGGTTAGCGTTGCATAAAGTCATAATCTTCTCTATGGTAGCTATCAAACTTCCAGAGACTATCGCGTTCAGACAAAAACAAACTCTTCAGCTTCAGTATATTAGTATAAAAAGCCAAAGTTTGCATGTGAGCAAAATAACAATCTTATTTAATAATCTACAAGTACCTTTATGAACAATACGTTGCACTGTCTCCCTTGGACAACCCTTCAGGGGTGGACAACAGGGTTATTTTACTAAGACGAAATTCGCATGAGATTTTTCCATATAAACGTAATCCCCTGTTTCCTATCTGGAAAATGAAAATAAGTCAAGAATTAACATTTCTGGGGAAAATTTCCCTATGTTTTGATATTATGCATAGATATTATTTTAGAATATATAAACTAAAAAAATACAACTTTTAAAGCATGATAATTCAAAAACTCGTATTTAAAAAAACGTCAACATAGGCTGTAAAAAAGATAGGCTAAAGATAGCCAAACTATTCAAAAAAGCATTCCCTTATTTTTTTGTACTCTGTGCTGATTACGGGTCGTGGACTCGTGGGAACAGGGGATTAGTTAGCAATTTGGTCTCATTTTTGTAGGTAAATTCTGCCGGAGCTGCGAGGAGCTTGAGGGAGGGGAGGTATCACTACACGTTAACACACAGGCCGAATAGGAAAGGGAAGGGGTCGGTATTTAATTGATACTCTAGTGTTGTTAGTTGTCATCGATATTTTGTAATATTCGGAGATCAAAATAAACTTACGATTGAATTATAAATGTTTAAATGATATAAGCTTAGGCTCAACAAAAGAGTAAAATAAAGTTTTTTCATTACTTGTTTATTATGTATCTAATTTCCGGCTTCTTATTTTCCTTTAATTTATTTAATTTCTTTCTCTTTCTCTCCACTTCAGGCAAAACACTTGATTTTTTTTCTACAATTGTTGCCTTATTTTTTCCCAATATTTGTCATATTTTTTTCTTTTTTCATAAACCACTCCCTCGGGACTCCATACTATGAATTTCTTCCCGCCCTCTCTGATAATGCTTGTCTAAACCTAACTAATGTTTTATAATTATCATTTGTCTCTCCAATCATGGGAACACAAAGATTCATTCTGGAATTGAAGTGAAGCCAAGAGTCCGAAACACAAGAAAGGTATTTTGCCATAATTCAATTATGTATTCGAATGTATACAAGATTTACTATAAGATATCTATTGAAACATTCTACATATAATTAAGTATATTTAATTCAATAAATAATGCTACAATGCTAATTGGTATAACTGTAAAGATAAATTGAATAAATCGAGAAATATACTAAATCAAATGAATACCTAATAACATATAGGTACATGAACAAATAAAGGACATGACATTTAATGTAAGTACTTCGTCCAAGGCTCAGAAGTATGATAGCATTAGGATATATTTTTAAATAACAACATCGGCACTCTCACTTTTCCTTCTAATTATAAACCGGGCAAAATCATCTTTCTGTGGGTCGAAAGCTTTTATTTTCTCGCACTGACCCGCAGTGGCCGCTTGCATTATTTGCTCTCCAAACGCCTTCACATCGTCTCTCTTCTGTTCCACCAAGTATTTTCTGGTTTCCATCAGAACGATTGCATCATCTCTAGCCATCGACCATACGCTGGGCTTAATGCGAGATAGCACGTTATGACCGACGAACACTCCGTGGAATAACCCTTGAAACTGCGGCTTGTGAGGGAAATGATCCAAAGCAGACAGAGACAAGAAATGGACTTTCCCAAAATCACATGGAATATAGGTATTCCTGTCTTCGCGAAGCAGCAAGGGCGCCTCGGGCCCGGTCTCGGATATCTTCGCGTCGATCTCGCTCATGATCACCATGCCGAGATTCTGCTCGTTGTCCAAATTCAACGAGTTGACGTCGAACTTCTGTCTGTGTTCGAGCTCGTACAGCATCCTCATAACATTTCTCTCGGAGACATCAGTAGCGCGTTTGAAGTTCACTCCGTGATTGGATTTCAGCATGTCTCGTTCCTCGCAGTCCAACCCAAATGATATGTACGGCGAGGTGACCATGTCGCCCAAGTACCCCCTGTGTAAGTACCTGTCCCCGCACTGGTACACGCCGGCTGCAAGGGTCACATTTGGGCGACACACTTCGGTCTCCAACCACGTAAAGGCTACACCGTGCTCTCTGAAATGCTTGTATTCCACAAAACATACCTGGCTCGCAATCTCCCTCAGCCGCATGTGATAGTCCCAGTCGTATACTCCAGCTCTGTTGTCATAGCGCACCCCGAGATTATGTCGAATCCGATGCTCCCAAAGTTCGCAGGCGTTGAACTGATTCGTATTCCCGGTTGTCCAGAAATTCATTAGATTCTCCATGTAATCCCGTTCCCTATATTTCATTTGTTCGATGGAAACGGTCGGGAACATGCAATTCATGTACTCGGGGTTGGTGATCATTCCCACTAGCTGCTTGGCTTTGGCGATGACGTAGCGCGAGGTGGAAGGGCGCAGGAGCAGGTTCCCGTAGAGCTCGAGGAAGCGCCTGGTCTTCTCGAGCAGGCCGCAGCGCGCCGTGCGCTCGAACGCCAGCGACAGCAGCAGCAGCTGGCGCGCCACCAGCTCGGGGCAGCCGTCCACCACGAACAGGTTCATATAGCGCCGCGCATGCCGCTGCGCCTGGGACAGCGTCTTCAGCAGATGTCGCGCGTCACATCCTCCAATCACCAAAAAGTTCAACTCGAACGCGTTCTCGTCTCCATGCTTCAGGTACTCCTGCTGCAGATCCAGCGCCGGACTGATTCCCCAGAACATTGTTGTTTGTGCACTCTCACGGGATGTCAACACAGAAATGGCTAGATCAATGTCATGGCGACGCAAACAGGTTGATCGAGCGTAGGGTTTGCTAGGGCGTTGCTATGGTGACGATGCTATTTATGCAGTGTGAGTCGGCCTGAATCGGCGTAGGTTGTAATTAATTTTGTCTATCGGCCGAGGTGTGATCGCGAGGCGGCGCGCGTGCACTCTGCACACTCTCGGGTGGCACGGGGCTCATCCGAGTGTTAATAAAGAACATTATCGATCTAATCTACTTTGAATCACAAGGACAAGGGTGTTCACGGTTCACTAAAACTTCCATCTGATTTGTTTTTACACTTTATTATTTTTAATATAATAAATGCTTTCAGTAAAACAAAAGGTGAGCCATGCGCTATTTATTTTGTTCTGTACACATCGAAACAGCTAAATAGTAATATTAAACAACTATAACGACTATACGATACTATTATACTATACATACAAGTTTTGGCATGATTCGTACTTTATTTGTAAGTAGTTTTTCCTTAATTAGAAGTGGGACGTGTTATGATATCTCATAGAACATAATAGAAGGATTATTAATATATTCGATAGGGATATAACAACGGACTAGACATCCTGTCGAGAAATAAAATCGAGACATTTACTAAAAATAACTAAATGCGAATATCTAACATAAACGTTACTTACATCATAGAATGCCAGGGTTATAACTGATAATACTGATCTCAGAGATAGTATCATTATAGTCCTGCCAGGCTCAGTCTCCGATAGTCGTCGTATTTACACGCTTTAGTCAATAAATAAGGGGAAATACAGCTACGGAATAAATAGGAGACAGACTAGAAATTAGGCGCGGGGCGCGTGACGTGACGACAAGCGAACGTCTTGACGTCGCGACGAGCGAGCGCGTCACGAGAAGCGAGCGCGTCACGAGAAGCGAGCGTCGTCGCGCACCGCCTTGGCAGACTGTGGCGCCAGCGAGCGCGGCGCCGACGTGCTGCGGTTGGTGAAGGTGGACGACGTCACCGGCACCTTGCGCGTCTGCTTGATGCGCAGCTTGTTGAGCCACAGGTCGCGCGTCTTCTTGTTGCCCAGCACGAAGAACAGGAACAACACGAACCCCTGGAACGTCGCCAGGATCGTGAAGAAGTACGCCGCCACCACGTTGGCCGCGAACAGGCCGAACACCCACGGCAGCCCGAACAGGAACACGAGCAAGCAGCTGACGGAGGCGCAGCGCACCGCCTCGCTGCGGCGCGAGTCGCCCGTGTGGCGCGACAGCTGCTCGCCCGAGAAGAACACGGAGCGCAGGATGAGCGCGAACAGCAGCCAGTTGACGAGCACCATGGCCGCCACCGGCGCGTACACCGCCAGCCACAGCGCCAGGCCGCGCGGGTAGCAGAAGGCGGCCGCGGGCGCCGCCTCCGCGAACTGCCGGCGGTAGGCCGCGGGGGCGGCGGCCAGCACCAGCGCCACCAGCGCCGCCGGCGCGCCCCACGCGAACGCGGCCGCGCGCAGCAGCTTGTGCGGCGCCTCGCGCGCGAACACGCGCACCAGCCGCTGGTACGCCACGGCCGCCGCCACCACCATCCAGCAGAAGGACGCCAGCACGGCGTAGTGCAGCAGCACGCCCGTCGCCATGCACGCCGGCTCCGAGCCCTCGAAGTCGGCGAACTGCACGGCGAGGAAGGCGCAGCACATGGCGAGCACGGCGAGGCTGAGCTGCAGCCACACCTTGTTGCTGAAGTCGCGGCGCCACGAGCGGAACAGCGCGGCGGTGAGCGCCACGAGCAGCAGCCCCACCACGGAGGCGCCGCAGCCCGCCGTGGACAGCAGGCGCAGCGCCGCCTCGTCGCGCTCCGAGAACACGGCGCGCTCCACCAGCACCTCGGCGAAGTGCGTGAGGTGGTCGCACAGGCACGCGTCCAGCGCGCCGCCCGCGCCGCGCCGCAGCCGGCAGCCCGCCTCGGCCCAGGCGCCGCCCGCGCCCATAGAGTCGAAGGCCCAGTAGGCGCAGCGCCGGCTCTCGTTGCGGCCCGGCGCCGCCGTCGGCTGCAGGCTGATCGAGATCTCCTGCGAACGACCGCGGACCCCCGCGTCTATCACTAGTTCGAGAGGGAATCGCCGGTCGACTTCCTTCTCGGAGTTCCGCCGCTATCCGAAAGAAAAAACTAGTAGTCGCTCACCTCGCCGCTCGAGAAATGAGTGACGTTCTCGATCTTGATGCTGACCACTCTGCTGTTAACGGTCGGATTGTCGGGGAAGGCGCGGTCGTTGAGGAACGCGACGAAGCTGATGCGGCGGTCCGACTCCACCACCGACTGCGGCAGCTGCACCAGCACCTCGGTCGCGTTCGTCATCAGATGGTCGTCGAGGATTTCATCTGGAAGAATACGATACCACGATCTGACTACTACGCACTAGAACCATACTACGTACTACTACAGCAGTTGTATGGTAGTTTCTCCGCTGAACAAGCTAGAGAGTTTGCGAGGTGTTACCGGAGATGATGTGGAAGGCGTCCTCGGAGAACTGGTCGGAGTCGCGCGTGGCGATGCGCAGCCCCCGCACGGGGTGCGCGGGCGAGGCGCGCGTCACCACCAGCGCCAGGTTGTCGGCCACGGCGGCCACGGGCGCCGCCAGCTCCACGGCGGCGCCCAGCGAGTCCAGCAGGTGCAGCATGCGGCTCGGGATCGCCGTCTCCTCGTTCACGTTCAGGAACGCATCCAGCTGGAACGGTACATCCCGTCAGAATCCCGTCGGGGGACGCGAACCACTTCGATTTAAAACTATGAAGAAAATCGTTTATCCTTCGTCCGTTAGTTCCGTTTTTAGTTGAAATTTCTAAAACACCGCGTAGGGACTCTTATTTCAAATTTAGTTTCTTATTTTGTAAAACGTGTGAGCCCTACACCCTATACCTAAAGTCACCCTATAAAGTCATTGTCTCATTTAAAATTGCGAAGCTTTACCTGATTGACGGCCGCTTGGACGTCGTAGGTCGTGACGTTGTGGGTTCCGTCGACCAACGAATCCAATTCATCTAACAAGTGATCCAATTCAGCTTCGGGCTATAGTTGGAGAAATAATCATAATTAATAAATGTTATTGGAAAATAAATCAACGGCTGATTAACAATGCAAGGTAATGAATTACCGATTAATTTACAAAGGGCCGTGGGACACGCCTTTATGTTCAACGGTGACTGAAAACGCCAAGTTGGCCAAAGAGTGACTTGAATAACTTCTCAAGCGCTTTCTAATGAGACCGGTAATGTCAGAGTTGAGTATTCCGATCAGCATCTCCTATTATAATTGTTCAAGGGTCGAAAACACCACGTTGGCCGTCGATTTTGACATATCTGTCAAGGAGTAACTTTTACAATTCATTGAGAACGCGAACGCTTCGAGGGCTTTCATATGACACAGATTACTTCACCGTTGAGCATTTGGGCCAGGCTAATGTAAAGAAATGTTTCTTTGAAAGTTTGTTAATATTAAGATAACTTTTCCTTCCAAAAACTTTAGTTTGGCTCACCCTGTAGAGAAGGCCCCAACAGTTTGGCTATTTATTCACGTCATATAGAGCACATGACACACATAATATTAAAACAAATCACAGTAAGAATATATTGAAACATTTTAAAGCAAACAGTTACTTAAATAAGTTAAATTAATTAAGCAATAGCGCTAAATGCAAAATAAATAAAATTAATATAAAACTCGTGGCGTAGTTTGACTAAGCGATGTTAGTTCATTCCGATTGTTAAGCAACATGCAGCTCGGCCCCTACTCGGATGGGTGGTCGTTAGTGGCATTCTATCTGAGCGCTACCGTGCTTCGGAGGGCACGTTAAGTAGTCGGTCCCGGTCGTTTCAATTGTCAGACCATGTCGGAGGTCTTAAGGCGGTCTTAAAACCCCGACACCAGGGTTGACCACAAGAATAAATTTCTAAATTTAAATAGTATAAACTCGCCCATTTGATAGCAAAACTATCTACATTAGATCCCATCACCTGCAGAGCATAGATGCGAACCAAGACAAAGGTTTTATCTTCACTAATCTTTTCGAAAGACATTCTCACTATTTATGAAGGAAAGGAGACATTGTCTATTTTTTATTTCTTTGGTATGCATCTAGCCCTAGTGGACTTACTGGTAGATTGGGTATCGTGGTGGGGACCTCTGTAGTGACGGTAGTGTCTGGAGTGGTCGGGGGTGGCCGCGTGGGCTTGTGGGGGGGCGAGGCGGTGGCGGGGGGCGGCGGGTCGGTGGCGAGCGGCAGCTCCACCATCTGGGGCATATCCACGGACGTGGTCGCACTTTCCTCGGAACTATCCGAGTCGGATGAATGGATGGCCCGCAATATGGTTACTTTCTACAAGGTTAGTGTGTTATATGTTAATCACTGTTTAGTATTATCATGTTATGGGACGGAAACGTTTTCATGTTTTGCTTGGTGGAACCTTGGACAAACGTTCGTACGAATACTTGAATTTACTTGGTAAGTACTATCATAATGATGGTGTTACCTCTGCCCGTATGTGAACGTATTGTTGGGGCACAAATTATTAAATAGTGATGTTATTAATGTTTATGAGAAGATGAGTAAGTACTAAATAGTATTTAGTATTACGTTACTCAACGTTAGGAATCTGTTATTTCATCTAATCAGTCATTGTTCCTCATTTATTGCTGATGAACAAAGAATTTATAGTGCAATAAAGTTTATTGCATTGCTTATTGTTGTAACATTATGTCAAATGAATCAGGCGTTGCATTTTATAACAATGTTAACTTCATATTAGTTATGTATTTTGTTAGTTAGTCATGTTCTAATTGTTAAAACGATTATGATAAAATTCTTATTTTTATAGTTAAATTGGTCGTCGTGTCCCTAGAATAGCGAACAAGACAGAAAGCAACAAGACATGAGAAAATAAAACTGAGCGTTGATTCGTGGAATTATTATCTAGTCTTGTCACCTTCTGCTAAGTTGTGCTAGGGGGTATCATACTATATAAAGATGCGTTCAGACATCGCGTCGCATGCCATAATTGTTATCACACTTGTCTCAAGCATAAGGCTGTAATTTCATGCATTTATTATCGCAAAGAGCATATGCGACGAATGCTTACGGTTAGAGCAAATGTAATCAGCCACGAACTGGTTTGCCATCAACATATACCATATATGTAGGGAATTACCAATATGCGAAGACATAGTTGTTGGCGACGACGTCTAGGTGTCAATTATACATTCATATAAAGTACTTGTGTATGCATATGTAGTAGTATCAGTGAGTTAGATTCCATAACACAAGCTTACTCGTAGAGCTTACTTTGGGTCTAGTTAACCGTGTGTGAATTTGTCCGGGTGTATTATATTATTATATAATTGTACTTACGGTGTTGATGACTGGTGTGGTGCTTGTGATAGTGCAGGAGTCTTGTAAAGTCTCCAATAAAAACACGCCGTTCATGTAGTCGTCTTCGCATTTGAACTGCTTACAGTTGGGACCTTCGACTCGTTCACCTGCAATGTTACGTAGAAATCATTCCATTAATATTGTACTTAATGTCTTATCTTTATATATAAAATTACGTGTCACGTTGTTTGTCCGCGATGGATTCCTGAACTACTGAACCGATTTTAAATTTGATATGCACACCGTGTGAAATTTGATCCAACTTCAAAGATAGGACGGCACATCTCGATGTATAGTAATTAGGGTGGTCCAACCCTTAATTTTTATATGGTAAAACAACCTTTGCTGGGTCAGCTAGTTGGAGTATACAAAATTAGGATATGATGTTCCCAAATTATTATATTTGTCAACCGTGTTATATAAAATAGCCGGGCCCCGCTGTTTTACTTAATTTCGGGATGAAAAATAGTCTATAACCATCCCGCAATCCTTTACAAAAATATATATACGGATTGGTTTCTGAGATTAACGTGTTCAAACAAAAAAAAAACAAAGTTTAGTTTTTTTATGTTTAAAATTAATGTGAAAATCTGTCTGTCTAAATCTTTGATGTCTAACCCACTGTGCTGATTTCGATGAGCTGATTTCATCTCAAAATACCTACTAGCGTGGAACAACAATCTTGTACAACAATCGTTTTATATTTAAAAAGCATATTTTAATTAAGATGTCCACGGCGAGTGTGCGATGAACAGGATTCTTCCCAGCGTCATAACGTCAATGATTCATGATCTAATTAATTCTATTAACAAAACTGGTTCAAAGGTCGTGCGGACCATTTGACAAATCACATTCGTTTATGTTGTAGAGTTATAGTAAGTACACTAGCTGTCCTGTGCGATGGTTCCACCCGCGATCCAACAGATGAAGCTAGTGTGAATTTAAACAATACAGGGTGCCACCCAAACTCAAAATTCTTAAGGCAACTCAATGGGTGGCCGACAGTGGTGCTACCGTGCTTCGGAGAGCACGTTTAGTTGTTTCAATCGTAAGATCATGTCGGAGCCGAATCCCTTTAGGCGGTCTTTAATCTCCGATAGTAGAGTTGGCCTGTTGGCAAGGAGACCAGATGGACGTAAAATGAGTTATGAGTCACTTAAATCGGTCGCGTAATTTCTGTGTCAGAACATGTCGGAGGCCTTAAGGCGGTTTAAAAGCTCCGACACCAGGATTGGCCACTAACCTGCTCGAACGGATTTGGGCGGAGGTTCCCAAATTCGGAATATGTTCAATCCTGACTTTTCCAGTTTCTTATTTAGACAGCTTCTGAAATCGTCCAATTCACATGAGGTCGTATTGGTAATAAGTTTAATACCGAGTATGTCTAATTCGTTAAAAATTTAATTCTGAGTAAGTCAGATTCTAAGTGAGTCCAATTATATCGAAAGCAAATTATAACTGCGTCAAATTCAATAACGAACCCTTTTCTGTGGAGGTCAGTTTCTGCATACGTTAAATTCATTGATAGTCTATTTCTAATTTAGTTAGATTATGATCACGTTAGACTCTCGTAAGTGACATTTCTAGTGTAAGTCAATTTCATTGCACGCCATGCGGATACACAGTCAACCACAGTTATTTGCAGGGAGCGAAATCTTGGGGCCGGTGACGTCATTATGACGCAAATTGATATATGTATAGGATGTTTTTATAAAATATACACAACATATTAAAATAGTGACAAATGATACAAATGCAACATTTTACTGGGTTATGTATTTGTAACAAAAAAAATATCCACAAGAAAACGAAAAACGACTAATTAAACTTCGCGTCGACGTCATAAGGTAGTCATCCGCACCAAAATTTCGCTGCCTGGTTATTTGTGGACTATTTCAACGACAAACAAATAAAAATACGATATAAGACAAAACCATTTATTTGTAGGTATAAAACATCATGAACAAAAACAACCGAGTACATCAACTATCTCGCAACTAAAAGTCTCGTATTTAACACATACATATTTTTCTTAGAGCTAGATCAAAAAATATTCATTTGTGATACACTAGTGCTGCTTGAATCGGATCTCACGGATTCGGAACTCGAAGTTGATTCAGAATCAGTAACAACTTCAACAACATTTTTCCTCGCATTTCTTTCAAAGCCCATATACGATGCTTTTTTCAGAAAATCGTACAATCCGATGCTGTTTGACTGTACATCGTCAATTAATCGTTTTATGTGGCGATCAAATTTCAAGTCAACTTTTCTTGATCTTTTGATTTCTTTGTGAGCTTGGGCTTGTTTAATAGCAATATCATTATGTTTCGCCTCTTTTTTTAACGTCATTAAAAAATGATGAATGTTTGGCTTCTTCGATAATTTTTTGTTAAGCCTATTATGCCACCCTTCTAAGTGGTTGGTGGTGCGATAAGTTTCCTTGGAACATCCAAAAATATCTGGAGTAATCACACCCATCCAATATTTTTCGAAGTATTTTTTCCATTTTTCGATGTTATTTATATGCGTTGATTTTTCTAATAAGCTTAACCATCCATCCGGTATGTATTCGTTTGGCAGCAAAGGTAAGTATGTCAATAATTTTGCAAACTTGTTCCCATCCTTATCATTGTCAACATTAATCGTCTTAGATTTCGTCCAAACGGCTTTGATAAAATGAAAGAAACATCCTGTTACCTTGGCCGCGGGGAAAACGTATGACACTGCATTCATCGCAGCGAGTTCGAAGTCGGCTTTAAAATGTGTCATATTCACGCCTAAGGTGGTTTTCAATTCTTCAAAAAGCCGTATGTATGTGGATTCCAGCTTGTTGGGTAATAGTGCATATATTATTGGTACTATAGTACGGCTACTTTCAGACTCATTATTTAACACACAATGTACGGTGTAAAGTTGAAAGAAAGGCTTAGGCACTATTTTAAACGTACCATCTGCGAGAAATATATGTGTTTTTCCTATTGTTCTTTTTGCAAGATTGGAGCAGAAAATTAGTATGCGGTCCTCGTCTCCACTTTGACACGCTAAGAAATTATCGCTTATTATTTTTGGGATCTTGACATCTTTTGGATTTTCAAATTGCAGTGTTTCTGTGCCTAAAACACGTTTTCTATGTGCGTAAAGAGAATCTTTCTTTGAAGAAAAGGTGGGCAGAAGAATCGAGCGGTGCATACCTTTTAGTTCTTGTAGGGCCACTTCAAACAACGGTTGTATGGGTTCGAATGATTCCGCAACTTTTTGTTTGCAGGAATACATGACCAATTCCACTTTATTTTTGTCAGGATCCGGTAGACATGTATGCTCACTTTCTCGTATTACCGATGTCATTTGAGAATTGGTTGTTACAGATGCTGTGCACTTACTGTTTCTGTCGCTGCATCTAAAGTTCAGCGTTTCATTTTTATTTTGTTTTTGAAAGCAATATTTGTAGTCTCCGAGAAGAATACATTGTTTGGTTTTTGCCGTATTTATTACTTTTATTATCTTTTCCATTGCAAATTAGTGAGGAACTAAGTTTGACATTGACAGAGGTAGATAAATATTGTTTTATCATAGATTTGTTTACAAGTGGCCAGGACACTTACGATTAAATCATTAATAAATAGTATTGATATCAAATGTTATCTTACTTTCTAGCCAACTGTACTTGACGTCCACAGAAGCCATCTAATGTAGAATGTAACTAACTAAGACGCATACTTATTAAGAATTTCATCTAATTAGATTTAGTCATAATAAAGAAACATACTTAGTTAGAATTCGGTTTCTTAAGAAACGGTTCTCATTTGAATTTGTCCTTGTTCCAATCTGACCTACTACGAAAAAACTCCCTAACCAACTGAGAATCTGACCTCCTCAGAAAGATATAAAATAAGAAATTGGCTGAATATGGTGGAAGGCGTGTTAAGAAACTGCCTCACTTCGAATCTAACCTAGTAAAAACGTGATCTGCCCAGAAGTTGACCGAATAAGAAACTGGAAAAGTCAGGATTGAACCTATTCCGAATTTGGTAACCTCCGCCCAAATCCTCGAACGTACTTTAGTACGATGACTTACCCATGACCAGTTCCCGTCCGTCGGGCGTGTTAGGGCAGTAGTAGACGGGGCGCATGTACTGCACGTAGAAGCCGCCCCACGTGCGCGCGGCCCACAGGCCGGGCTGCGCGCTCGGCACGTCGTTGGGCTCCAGCTTCACCTGCAGGAGCATCGTCCGCGCGTCCAAGTACAGACGCCTCAACGCAGTCTGCAATAATGGTCATGTAACGGTATCGAGTTAATGATAAGGTCTCATATTGAAAGCCCGAGCCGAATGTGAGCTCCAGCCGTAGATATACAGAGATACAGTAACTGCAACTGCTGTGCAAAGGCCTCTCATTTTACTGAAGACATCAGTATTTAGTGAGGAGAATAAGGCATAATCACCACGTTAGCGTCAGATACGCTGTTGCCAAAAAAATATCAGTCTGACAGCGGACCCACACACAGAATCCAAGAAATAACAAGATAAATCGGTGGCTTTGGCAGCTACAGTCATAAGGCTCTGTGAACACCATGAAGTTTTAAAAATTAAATTGAAAATTGTCGGGACATCTCATTCCAGCCAGGTATGAAGATATGAACATGAAGATGAACTTGTGGATGAACTGAACCTGGAAACTAATCATTGCGTGATGTGCCTGCTATGTTTGTTATAAGATAATGTCGTATGAAAGTAATGTATATAGTAAATCAAACGTACAGTCACTTCAATGTTGGGTAAACTTTCCCTCGCAGCCGTAGCTTTGTAATCCATTATCGTACGGTTATTGTAATCGTCTGGACCCGTATGTAGCTTCAGGTAGCTGGCGCTGTACTTGACGTACTCTTTAATGGAGTCCGATATCTCTTCTAAGAGATTACTGATCTCATGCAGCTTGTACTTAGTCTCCATAGTGATCTTGACCGCGTACAGGTTCCTGGTGTCTTCCTTGACTCTCATGTACAGTACATCGTTGGAAATGGTTTTGGTGAAGCGCGTGGTGTCGTCATGGGTGCACCAGTAGTACCCGTTGCCGGGCTGCCCTACAGGCGACACCACGAACCGCGTCTTGGTCTCGTTCCTCACATTCTTAACTTCACTAAGATGATACGAGTTGGAATCGTAGAAGCAAAATATATGTTTAATATCAATCAATTCGTTCACTTTTAATATTATCCGGTTGTCACTGAAATAATAGACAAATGTAATATTAGCTTCCGATATGACTAGGTGAAATATCTGATAATTTTACTTGAAGCACTGGACCCAACGTGCCGGAAGAAATGCCAGAAGCTATTGAGCGTCAATACATACTAGCAGACTAGCACAGAGTCGAAAAGTAAGTATCAAGATTTAAAGACCCTACTCTAGAATGAATTGACCCTTAAATAGTCCTAGCTGAACAGAACTACGGCTACATTGTAAGCATATTGATATCTCAGTTATTTCACGCACCTTCATAAATAACAGAAACATTCAGTATTAATTATATAAATAAGTCAGTGATTCAAATTTATATTTAGAAATATTAGTGCATATAGAAATAAATTAAATGTGGTAATTTAATTTAGTTTAATAACATCCTCGGCGGATGTTTGAACTTTGCACATACGCGCGAGTAGTACTGTGGATAGTTGTAGTCACAGGTATGCAGGAACAGTTCAACCACGTTCTACATACAAAGTAGAATGAATATGATAAGCAATTTAGCAAGCTTCATATAACACCTCTACGCAAATGAGATTTAGTTGAATGTGACAAGATAACGCTCAACATGTTCATGGACTGACTACTTATGGCCACTTACTCGTCGATATCTAGTTTCATTTCGAGGTCCTTCAGATGCACCGGCTTTTCACATATCCAAGAGTTAAAGTTATATGATTTGTCAAGAAATATCAAAGCAGAGTAATATCTAGTGTTGTTCACTGCGCCTCGCGTTTGTTTGTCACTCGTAGGGGGAATAAACTCTACTCCTGTTGTGTCCACCTGTAAGAAACATGGTGATTTCAATAATAGATTCGGAATCCGAGATTAGAACATACAAGGCTAAATATATTCATATCATTTAATTAACAAATATGTCAAAAGAACGATGGAGATATTCATAAATTACAACTGAGGCTGATGACCTAAGGACGAAACATAATTGAATAAATATTGGTCCGTCACTATTCTTAGTATAGATCATTTAGCTCACCGTATTAGGATCATCGTGTGTTCTATATTGGACAAGGTTGTCGTCCTTATCATACTTGACATCCAAAGGATAGACAACACTGAAGTCATCCTTCTGCTGTTTCAGTAATTGATGGTTGGAGTAAATCCATCCCTGGTTTAGAATATTAGATTTTTTACTCGCGCAACTTCTTTCGAGTCGCGTCCAGGGGGTCCGTGAGTTATTATATGGAAACAAACACGCAGGCTTCGGACTCCAATACCTCCAAAAGTCATCCTCACAGCCTTCAGAAGTCATATACTTTTTATTGGTTTCAAAAGGTTCCACGAAACAGTATCTGTAATATTCCTCATCGCACCGCACCGCGGTGAAGTTGGTCACCGGATCTATGATCACACATAACTTCTCGTCGTCACCATATTTCGCATCACGGCTAACTTCGTAAGATGTGTCCAAGACTTCCCCACTCCGGCTATAGAAGTCCATGAACAACCCTCCAGGGTACCACGCTTTGTAGTCAGTCCATATTTCATTTTTGGATTTAGGTATACCTAAAGCTGTATGCAACTTCAAAGAGAATTTATTACCAGCACAATCCTTAAATTTATCATTAAAAGCCTCTGGTCCCTTTTCCTGATAACAGATTCTAAAGTCTTTTTGCTTGTCCTCAGCAAATTTGAATCCAATGGGACATTTAAAAAAATCATCATCAGCTAACGTTGTATCCATACAACATATGTTCACGAACAAAAGCAATACAAGTTTTATTAAGACTACATAGGGAATGCTTTCTTGAATATGAGCCATCTGGAAGAAGAGATAACACCATTTCGTTATTTTATTCCAATTGCTATGGTTATTTAGATCTGTGGGGTAATCAATGAGCCGTATCTTATCTACCCGCCAATATTGCGTTGATACGAACAGCAATCGACCACTTAATGTCATTAAAGATACGATGTGATTGTGTGACTTTTGTGGGACCAGCCGGTAAAAGAGAAGCCAATTTGAAATTGAGTACAACTTTTGATGTGGTAGCAAGCGTTATCAGCGCAAATACGAGTATAACAGTTCATTGCGTAAAGATACGCAAAGGTGGCGATGAAATAACACCAATAGGTATAGATAATTGGTGTGTAGGAACACATAATATACATGCCTACATTGAACATTACAAACAGGAAAAACAATAATTTATATAAGTAATAATACTGTCAAATAATAATTTCTGGGTAAGTATAGTTCTCGTAATGGATTCACAATAGGAGGAATTGCACATCAGGTATTTGAAGGAGATGGTCGGAAGGTGTACTCTAGTGTACTCTATACTGATGCTGTAGTATGCTGTAGCTAGCATAATGGCTTGCAAGCTTGTAGCACGTGCTTGCATACATTATGTATAAAGCTTGTGTTACACTGGGCGCAGTTAACTTGCAGTTACCTAGCCCATAAATTACTGCATGTATTTATTGTGGCCTTATATCTGACATTCAACCCAGATTATCCAATTTCGCTATAACTGCCCTTCAAATGTCAAGGTTGCGATCGCGACTAAGCAAAAACTCTCACCTTCTCTAGGTCAAGTGATCACTAATAAAGAAACCTGCCGACTGTGACCACGCATTTTTCGACCACGATTACACCATTCAATGATGTTAGATTTGCTCCAAGTTTTGATGATCTGTAAAAATACAATTTGGTAATTATTACCTATTAGATACGGTGTAAGATTAACATACATAAGTTTATTATTACGAAGTTATTATAAATATTTCACCACGTTTCTCTGACGCTATAGGTTCGTACCTAGGATACCTTATAACAGAAAACTAAAAATCTAATCGTATATTACACGTTTGGAAAACCTAGCACCTAGTTAGACCGAGAGAAATGTACAAGCTGAAAAATGAAAGTTATATATTAATGTCTTTGTGTTTATTGGTCTCTTTTCACCTTAACTATGCTTTACTTTGGTATCTACCAGTGTTAGTAGTACTCTCTACGCCCACTCATATAGCAACATTGAAAAGTAAATGTCACTTGGAAATAATGCTCCTCTCATGTGAGTAACAACTCTTACTAATAATCCTATCTTTGATTGTCTACTTAGATACTATTAGAATTGGAATAAGGCGAATCTACATTTATTTTCTCACTTTATTGACTGAATTCCGATGCCGTGGGAGTAAGAAGCTAATCGTTTGGCGTGATGGCAGTAATTACTCGAAGGAAATGATCTGCCCGCGTCACGCACACTGGATTCCTATAATATAGTTTAATGAGTCCCGGAATATCTTAAACAACGCCCATGTGCCGATATTTATTACACCTCCTTTTTTATTGTCTGTATCTATAATTAAAGTTTATGTTTGTAATTATTTGCGTACTGTGTTTTGTTTTTTAATGCTACTGGAAGGACATTAATTAGTCTAAATACCCAAAGATAGTAAATAAATCACATCCCCTCCTTGAGAATAACAAGCGTGGGCCGGCAACACGTCCAACAGACATTTTAACTGTTTGACTCAAGACAATTTTGCGGCCGATCAGTCAGACTGTTGAGACCCACCATTTTGTCCACATTACTTTCTTCCATCACTGACCACACTTCCACCAGACCTACGCAAAGCTACGTAAGTATACGTTATACATCTATACTAATACTAGCTGCGCCCCGCGGTTTCACCCGCTTTGTACCCGTTCCCGCGGGAATTTCGGGATGAAAATAGATGTTGTCCGATTCTCAGACCTACCCGATTTGTACACAAAATTTCATGAGAATCGGTCGCGCCGTTTCAGAGGAGTTCAACCACGGTACCCGTTCCCGCGGGAATTTCGGGATGATAAATAGATGTTGGCCGATTCTCAGACCTACTCAATATGCTCACAAAATTTCATGAGAATCGGTCAAGCCGTTCCGGAGGAGTACGGGAACGAACATTGTGACACGAGAATCTTATATATAAAATTCTCGTGTCACAGTGTTCGTTCGCGTCCGAAATTCCCGCGGGAACGGGTACAACGCGGGTGAAACCGCGGGGCGCAGCTAGTTTTATATATAAGAAAGATAGGTAATTTTAAATACTTATTTTTGTTTGTTTTTAAGAGGTAATATTTATAATTTTGTTTATATGTTCGAGTAAATAATACTTTTTGTAATGAATAGCCATATTAACCGCGAAGGTTATATGGATGAGATGGGCTCTCGTATGTCCCAGCATAGCACTAGGACCTGACTGTACACTTGTCTGACTGACTGACTGCAAGTAATAAATTACCTATTAATATGTATCGCACCGCTCGCTACCTCCCGTCATGTATCTTCAAATATTTCACAGTGGACACGGTTACATAGTTAAGCAGCTTAGCCTGTGGCAGTATCATTTGTAAAGGTTAATCTCCGAATCTAATGATTTGATTACAAATGCGTTCGCTGATATCACTAAGCGTCATGTGCTTTCATCGCGATAAATGTACGGTTATCGACAAACAAAATGCGATCAAATGATACGGCTTTTGTGAAAACGCGATTACATCATGTGTTCAATATTATATAGTGTAGTGTAGGTATAGTAATTAGAGAAATAATAAAAAGTAGTCCAAATGCAGAGCAAGGACTGTAGGAGTAAGCAACTTATACTACTTTCCAGTCTCCAGAGATGAAGTTGATACAGAGACTTCTGTCACCTGTCACATATGTTTCTAAACACTTTACTAGATATCTAACAATAAGTAGTAATGATCAAGTGCACGTGCCCTATCTCTGTTGGTTCCTGTGACTAAACAACGCTTTCCACTTCGAGCATGTGCCTAACTATCGATTAAATATTACATACAGCTACCTAGTTACATTGAGCGAGTTTACAAGCTTTCGGGAAACGAAAGCGAACCTCTAAAATATCAAGTAGGCGGGTCCATATAAAACGAGCGGCCTCGCGGAGCTTGTGCATTATTCAACTAATTGACGTTATTTTTCATATATAATTTGTCAAAATCTCTTCTAAGAAGCACGTCTTTAAGTGCAGGAGTATCTCTTGGGTTTATTATAAAAAATATATAGAAGGATTCTAGATTTTAAATTGTTATACAGTTTACAAATATCTATGTATAACCAAACCATTCGGAGTGTGGTATATTGCATAACGATTTATTTAATCATGAATCAATCCTAATAAGAGATAAGGGCCATTAAACCATTTTCTATGAAATGAATTGATATAATGAGATATTTATTTGCTAAAAACACGTAACAACCAAAAATTCACCAACAAAATTTGAAGCAATTGTCAAGAAGAAAATATAACTATTCTAAATAGACTTCTCATGTATGTACCACGGACTTGGAAAGAAAACGCTACTAACACAAACAACGAGCTACCCGCGTCGTAAACATAAGTCAGTCAAATAAATAGGCGATAAAATTGGCCTGTGTTTGTCGATGCAGCCCTGCCCAAAGTGACCGCGCCCTTGCATGAGCATGCCCAATGACATCTGAAGCTCGACGGAAACCTATCACGAAGAAGCGAACCTTACGTAATTATATAATCTTATTTATGTAAGTGATAACGAGCGATGACAAATAATGGTGTAGTCTAGACGAACGAATTGTTTATTGGTGAAAACTTTATAGCCGCGCCTCGCGGTTTCACCCGAGTTGTAACCGTTGATCGCATGATCTGTCGCTCTATTGTTTTTCGTTCGTAGCCCTGTAGTGTGCCGCTAGGTTGTCAGTGGTTTAATCAGAACGACAAACTTATTCTTCTATACGTGTGTATTAAAAACCGAAACTAGCCGAATATCTCCCTCCAGTGGCTGACATGTAAGGTGACGTTCTGTGCGGCCGCGATGCCATACCCACCTACTCATCCTATATCTATATATATAAAATTCAAATTCCTGACTGACTGATAATCAACGCACAGCCTCAACCGCTACACCTAGAAACATGAAATTTGGCAGGAAGGTTCTTCAAGTGACGTAGTGTACACTAAAAAAGGATTTTCGAAAATTCCTACGGGAACGGGCTCAACGCGGGCAAAGCCGCGGGGCGCTGCTAGTACCGTATATATTAGATTGAAAACCGGAGCATTATTAAATCGATGCACCTTCAGTCAACCATGATAATAACGCAACGCAATTATCAAATTCCACAAATAGATACAAAACATGTTATAACATCGTATTGCATTTAATCATTTTCACGCCCGATTCAGGCTAAAACCATCGTAACCTGCTCTCCACCTCCATACTGGAGCCTCCCAAACCAGGGCTCTACTTTACTAGACATCAATTGTTCCAGAACCACTTAATTAAAGCTCCTCGTTGTCAATTCAAAAGTAACCGTGATTCACCAAAAAAAACCTCGTGACATCACACCTACTTGACGTATCTGACGTATTTCCTATCTGTATTGTTTTGTTTGATTTAGATAGGACAAAGTAGGTAAATAATCCGGTCAAATTAAACCAAAAAATGAGGGTGAGTTTGCATAAAGTCCCAACAAGCTGAAAATCAGGAAAATTGTTGAAAACATAATTATAAACAATGTGTAAAAGTTCCCCATCATTCCCGTGTATGGAATTTTTTTTATTCAAGGTCAAATGTCAAAAAAGAGTGTTTTTCGCGAATATCTGAAAAACGGTGCAATGTAGCAAAAAAAAGTGTATGATGAAATGAAAGCTTATAAAATTCTCTATAACTTTAATTCTATCCACTTTTTCCATATTCCAAACCGTTATTGAACTACACGCTCCAGAAATGTCAAAATTAAGGACCTCGGGCAGGTAACTATGGAGCCTGCCCCAATGCTCAACAGTGACATGACCCATGTCATTTGAAAGGTCTTGAAGAGTTGTACAAGTTACTCCTAGACAGTTATATCGAATTCGATGGCCAACTCGGTGTTTTCGACCACCGAAGAATTACCACTGGAGTTGCTGTGGAGCCTGGACGGAATGCTCAACAGTGACATGACTTACGCATTTGAAAGCTCTTACAAGTCACTTTTTGATAGTTATGTCGAAATCGACGCCAAACTCGGTGTTTTCGACCACCGAAGAAAAAACACTAGGTGTATGTGCAATAATGTGCAGTTGACCCTGATCGTATTGCTCAACAGTGACATGACTAATGTCATTTGAAAGCTCTTACAAGTCACTCCTTGACAGTTATATCGAAATCGACGACCAACTCGGTGTTTTCGACCACCGAAGTATCGACACTGATCGTATTGCTCAACAGTGACATGACACATATCATTTGAAAGATCATAAAGAGTTTTATAAGTCACTCTTTGATAGTTATATCGAAATCGCCGTCCAACTTAGTGTTTTCGACCACCGAAGAATGGAGTTGGGCTATGCCATACCGAAGTATCGACGCTGATCCTAATGCTCAAAAGTGACATGACTTATGTCATTTGAAAGCTCTTGAAGAGTTGTACAAGTCACTCTTTGACACTTATATCGAAATCGACCGCCAACGCGGTGTTTTCGACCATCGAAATATCGACACTGGGTGTATGTGCAGTTGACCCTGATGGTATTGCTCAACAGTGACATAACTTATGTCATTTGAAAGCCCTTGAAGAGATGTCCAAGTCACTCCTTGACATGTCTATCGAAATCGACCGCCAACTTGGTGTTTTCGACCACCGAAGAATGGAATTTTCTCAAGGTCCTTTATTAACTAATGTGTACATATATTTTTTTATTTTTGGTTAAAAAACACCGCGTTAGCCGTCGATTTCGATATAAATGTCAAGGAGTG
This sequence comes from Cyclophora punctaria, assembly GCA_951394245.1. Classification (NCBI taxonomy): domain Eukaryota; kingdom Metazoa; phylum Arthropoda; class Insecta; order Lepidoptera; family Geometridae; genus Cyclophora; species Cyclophora punctaria. Next base: position 883,167 of record OX596172.1, read on the forward strand.
ACTTGGATATCTCTTCAAGGGCTTTCAAATGACATAAGTTATGTCACTGTTGAGCAATACCATCAGGGTCAACTGCACATACACCCAGTGTCGATATTTCGATGGTCGAAAACACCGCGTTGGCGGTCGATTTCGATATAAGTGTCAAAGAGTGACTTGTACAACTCTTCAAGAGCTTTCAAATGACATAGGTCATGTCACTTTTGAGCATTAGGATCAGCGTCGATACTTCGGTATGGCATAGCCCAACTCCATTCTTCGGTGGTCGAAAACACTAAGTTGGACGGCGATTTCGATATAACTATCAAAGAGTGACTTATAAAACTCTTTATGAGCTTTCAAATGATATGTGTCATGTCACTGTTGAGCAATACGATCAGTGTCGATACTTCGGTGGTCGAAAACACCGAGTTGGTCGTCGATTTCGATATAACTGTCAAGGAGTGACTTGTAAGAGCTTTCAAATGACATTAGTCATGTCACTGTTGAGCAATACGATCAGGGTCAACTGCACATTATTGCACATACACCTAGTGTTTTTTCTTCGGTGGTCGAAAACACCGAGTTTGGCGTCGATTTCGACATAACTATCAAAAAGTGACTTGTAAGAGCTTTCAAATGCGTAAGTCATGTCACTGTTGAGCATTCCGTCCAGGCTCCACAGCAACTCCAGTGGTAATTCTTCGGTGGTCGAAAACACCGAGTTGGCCATCGAATTCGATATAACTGTCTAGGAGTAACTTGTACAACTCTTCAAGACCTTTCAAATGACATGGGTCATGTCACTGTTGAGCATTGGGGCAGGCTCCATAGTTACCTGCCCGAGGTCCTTAATTTTGACATTTCTGGAGCGTGTAGTTCAATAACGGTTTGGAATATGGAAAAAGTGGATAGAATTAAAGTTATAGAGAATTTTATAAGCTTTCATTTCATCATACACTTTTTTTTGCTACATTGCACCGTTTTTCAGATATTCGCGAAAAACACTCTTTTTTGACATTTGACCTTGAATAAAAAAAATTCCATACACGGGAATGATGGGGAACTTTTACACATTGTTTATAATTATGTTTTCAACAATTTTCCTGATTTTCAGCTTGTTGGGACTTTATGCAAACTCGAATGTCTAAATTTACCGGGGTAAAATGCAAAGTTTATTTTGATGACAATAAGAAATATAGAATGGCGACAACAGAGAACGAGAAAAGTAGAAAATAGAACAATGATAGAAACTATATTATTTTTATTTGTTTCTATATTGTAAGTAATTTTTTTTTAACTTTATTTAAAGGAGATTTACATTGAGAGATTTTCTGTCATTCACGTTCTTCCCTCGATGCATTTTTCTGTGAACTACTTAACAATAAATATTGGCGTCCCTGATTTCACCGGGTGGTAATTTCGGGATAAAAATAGCCTATAACCCTCCCCCTTAAATGTGGCTTCGTAAAAAACTAAGTATTTAAATCAGGTTGGTAGTTTCCGAGATTAGCGCGTTCAAACAAACACAAAATAATTACTCTACAATGATAATATATCGTACAATATATCAACATATATATGTTACTAAATGACGGAGATATTAAGTTTAAAAACACACGAATAGAGAGAAAAATTAACCCGTTAACCGTAAGATTTAAAAAACCCGGATTTCCCACCAATGACTTGCAGTTAATTACGAATTAGTAACAATTACGACCGGTTTAATTGTATTCTGTTTTATACAAAAAATACAATAAACGTTAAGGAAACACATCGTCGGATATTATCGCAGTTTTATTGGTTCAGTGTACGTTAATGGGTGGCGCTGGTTGTGGTTCATAACGGAAACACGACAGATTGATATTAACTGGATTTTCGTTCATTTAATAATGGTATTTATAAGGTACCTAATCGTTTGGTATCGTTATCTGCTTGGTCGAGGCGCGTCTAATGTCGTTACGAACCTTGAGTCAGACTACACGCGACGCGACTCCATATTTTTGAGGAGTTTCGGAAATTAGTCAGTGATAACAGTTCTATGAGAGGATATTACACACTTTTTTCATAATAAGTTTTTAGATATCTATACAAACTATAAAACAACGTCCTGAAAAGCTGTTTGTATGTATGTAATCGATTTTTTCAAAAACTACTAAGAAGACTTTCGTGCAGTTTTCACTAATATTCAGAGTAATACAATGCAAATACTTTTCATATGATAGCACAACATAGCTCTGATTGAAAGGCACTCTAAGTACTTACTGTTGTTCTGCCGATACAAACTAGACTTTTTGTCTAAAATTTTAAGATTCAATATACCAACACAGTGTTTTGTGTTCGCCAACCATTCGTTCGTGGCCTCCACAAATTGAAACAAAGCCTCAGAAAAACTAATTGCAATAAAAAGTGTTACCACCACAAGAAAATAAAGCAAAAATAAATTAGTCGATTTGATTTAGTGTTAGAGGAGCTATATAAACATATTTAGCTAGTCATTCTAACTATGTAGGTTACTTATTAATGATCAGTAGTTAGATATATAATTACGTACCTACAGGTAAAGTGCCACTTTATTCATTTTTATAATCTTAAGGACTTAAGGTGCGTACTACCTTTTCTTAAATTCTCATACTGGTAAGTATTTTCCATTAAGCAAACCCATTGTCATTTTCAGGAAAATAGTTGTAAGTAAGAAACTCAGTTCACAGAACTTCCTTTAATTATTAGACAATCGTTACAATGGTGCGTTATTTTTACCTTAATAACATAATCGGTTGCTTTGTTTCGCAACTAGCCGTGATTCCGAGGTTGACGTCCATACTTCACAAGGAAGCACTGAAATTGGTTACGTATCAAGTTACGTTACTAGCGCGATAATTAACTGTAATTCGAACCTAATAACGCACGTAACTTTGGTATATAAGACTTTATCAGTGATATGAAAAAATATCATGACCGTCGTTTCCATTGAACAAATTTTGCAAAATTGTGTCTTTCAAACTTCGTTTATATACCAGCATTCCCTGAAATCGCCCCATGCTTAAGGCACTTAAAAATACATTTACTAAGTACTTACAAATAGACATTCCCAACTAAGTATTAATATTTGTCTGGAAAGTGGGCACTGGTTTAATATTAATTAGGTAGATTACATAACTTTCTACAAACCGAAAATATCTTTGTACAAAGAACATCGGCGTTAAACCTAGAAATGCTTTTTAGTACACTGCTAACACTTAATTTTAAAGAAAACACCGATCGACTTGTCTTAATATTTATACATTCTATCTGCTTGTTCTTTAAACTGTCTGTCCACCAGCTCTCTCCAACGACAGATATTTATAATAACCGTTATTACCGAGACCCAACGTAAACAATTCATAAATATCAATAGCGTATGAAGTTATTCATGGATATACTGAAAATACCGAAATAAATCATTTTCTAATGCTGTAGAGTGAGCCCGGAGATATTAGACAGTTTTTTCTACATTCGTAATGGCTACAATTAGTGGAAACGGCCCGGGCCGTTGGCCATTCTTAAACCCCTTTATAATCATTAACTATGTAATATCATTTATGCTTTGGACAATCTATTTTATCTATAGGTTTTCCACTTTTAATGCAACGCAAAACTCAAACACAAGAGGAATTTAACTCGACGGGAAACTTTTAAGTTTTAGCTCGATTGAGATAAAATGTGTAAGTGAGTTATACGTTATTTATTATTCTTTGATGGGTGGCCAAAAGTGACAATTCGAAGGTAAAGCAGTCGGTCCCAATTGTTCCCATCGTTAGACCATATCGGAGGCCTTTAGACGGTCTAAAAAAATCAAACATCAGGGTTAGCCACTAACATACTCGAAATGAATGAATGAATTCTCGTTTTATTTGTGGAGGCATCCTTTACATTTAGCGAGTTTACTATAGTCGCTCTACGTTAACGACGCCAAATCGATGACGAATCACGATTTCAAGGGATTTTACTATACATTGTTAGTTTATATTTTGAACTTGATTTTAATTTGATAATGTTTACGCTCATATCGCCCACATTGTAGCCCGCCCCCGCCTTTTCCCCAACATTCGCCCACTGACCTTTGAAGATAAATTCAAATTGATTGTTAAAAATGCAAAGAGACATGTAAAAGTTTAAATATCTTATACCCGGCCGTTAATTTAACACTCTTCGCATTTCATTTTCGTCTAGTTGCCGCCATAGTGAATTTAGATTTTGAAAGGATATTGCTACCTATCCTCTCAAGATTAAGTCAAATCGATACGAAAGCGATAAGCATCATCGAAATCGGCCCTTGCGTTTGATCTCTAGAGTGCCGCAAAGAAACAAACATACCTTCATAGACTGAATATTGATAAACACATTACCCTCCGCAGTCGGGTAAAAATAGCTAATCTTTGATGTATGAGGAATAAATATCCCTACAGTTTTTATAAAAGAATGAATCTCACCTTGCCACGAATATGTCTATTAGATCTGATGGAGATTTCCTGTTGCTAGTTATGAAGTATTCGATTCAAAGAGATGAAAGTAATTCGCTAATACCTATATGTGGGAGAAATTATCGGTTGGCTCACGCGAGACTGACCACCGGATGCCAATACGTGAAGAATTAACTACTTCATTGAATTTATAATGGATTTTGATAATTTGAGGAAATCATGAAGCATAATAATTAATAGACGTAGGTATTACATAAAATAGGGAAATAGCATAGTATAATTTTAAATAATAATAAATAAATTGTTAGGAATTTGTCAAATTATTATACGAGTATAACTAGCAGCGCCCCGTAATTTTACCCGCGTTGTGCCTGTTCCCGTGGGAATTTCACGATGAATTTGGTGTATAAACCTTCCTGTTCAATGTGGCTATTTATTACAAAAATAATTTAAATTTCAACCTCCTCCTAAACGGCTGGACCGATTGGAATCTTTTTTTTTGTAAGCGTTTAGTGGAACCAACAAGATATCGATTTTAAATGAACGTAGGTATATTAGGGAGTTTTAGGGTCTGGGCCACCCTTACCGTAGGCAAACACCCATGTTAGAGCTAAGCCGAGCCTGTTATGTAGGTACATATCATACTTAATATAAATGATTATTTATATCTCTCGATATAAAATAAACACTGAAAATCTGAGTCATAAAATGTTTAATAAAATATGCTGGTAAAGACTGCGATAACGGTTAAATAAATATTTTAATGAGGTATCAGGCTGGTGATTACATTGTTGGAAACGTTTCACGATACCACGGAACATGTTACAGTATTAGGTACGAGGTACCATTAGGTAACTTTGACGTGTAACATTCGTCATATTAATTTCCTAGTCACAATTTACTGAATTTTGGAAAAGAAAGTAAGTGCTTACTACATAAGGTACACTGGAGTTTGTACTCTCTGTTTTGCTGTGTAGACGAAATAGATAAATACTGTTAAAAGAGCAAATTAGGTGCACATACCATTGTTACCTTGGTGTCTGGCTGTATCTCAAGCGTATTGGCTATACCTTTTTATCTATATAATCGTACAAGATACATGGGAATAACGTAAAAAGAGTTATAAACCAAATGAATGAATAGAACATAACATTATGAACCTATCTCAGTACAATCACCCGGCCCTTGGGACTATCACATGTGAACTACAAACTCTAAACAATAGGTACCACTCTATATTGTGAGAATATGATGAAGAATGTACACAAATGTTTTAATAGTGTTTCATTTAATGATTCATTTAGATGATTCCGTGCTTCGGAAGGCACGTTAAGCCGTCGGTCCCGGTTACTTTCTACGGATATTAGTCGTTACTTGAGCCATGTCAGGCCTTTGGCGGCTCAATAACTCTGACACCAGGATTGGTCAGGTTGATCATCCACTCGATGAAGAAGAAGAAGATCACATTCAATCAGTTCAAAATGGTGTACCTTTAGTACCGACTTAAAAAGGAGTTTCTGTATTAGACCCGTATGCGTCAACTCTTCCTTGTGTTACCTTCCACCCACACTAGACTTGATTTACACATAAGAAGGAGGGTATCGCCATAACCAACGGGCTGTTCCGACATGCATTTACAATTTGGTCCAAATATAGATAAACTACTATTGCACCTATTAACCATTATATACAATTGTATGATTTATAAATATTCATGAAATATTATAATTGTAACTAAAGCTAGGTATATACCTACTACCTATTTCTATATACCTATAAAGAAACTGATAATTATTGAACTATGCTTATTTACACCTAATGTGGGATTTGATTTTAAAGATGGAAGAGAAAGTTTAGGCTAGTTTTTATACTGAAATGCCCACGTGGTTAAACTATGGGTGAAACGGGGCATTCCTAAATACGTCTAAAGTATAAGTACTTTGCAACATCGGCTGGCTTCCTAATCAAAAAAAAGATAAGTAAATATATTTTTATAGAAGTAAACTAACAACAGCTATCGATAGACTTTCCATTTTTGTATATGACAACTGAATCTATCTTTCGGTGGTATCTTCCTTTTTTTTGGGAACAGATGACTCAATATGATCTTTATCAATTTATCAGATATCAACACCGGAGTAAGACGTTATCTTTCACTTATTCGACATTTTGTCCCAACACTCATGAAACACTTGAGTTCACACGATATCCGCACCAATCACTCCGTTCCGAGTAACTATTATTCACTGCGGATATCTAATAAAAGAGTACGTACCTATATAGTTCTTTTAATATCATAGCACTTAGTTAATTTTATTGTTGTTACAATCATCCATCATTGGTGACAAAAACACATATTCTTATAGTAAAAAATCCTTGACAAATGGCCTATATATATTTCACGGATTCGCTTGAGTAATGACTGTAAAAACCCTCGAGGCCTTTCAAAGACTAATGGCATTGCTAATGATTTAGATGTTAAGGTGAAGATGATTCTTTAAAGTAAGTACTTGGTAGAGTTACTTACATAGTATTTCCCACACTTTTGTAGTCCAAGTTATTGTTCTAAGCATAATGAACCAACAGAAACCGTAAATATAACATGTTTTATGAATAATTCAACATGAAATGAATTATTTTTTTGAGCTTACAATTTGTAAGCTCAAAAAAATACCTAATTCATTACAAATATTTTATATTAAAGCTTATCAAATTAATTCGTATGCATAATAGGAAATACCCGATTTGTGTCGATAAGTATGCTCTGTTTATTTTAGTTTAGGTATTTTGGTTTATAGAGTGTAAACCGAATCAAATCTGTAATTATAAACTATACAACTTAGGTATACAACCAAGATATGGACATCCTGTATTGTGCCTATGTTCTAAACGGCAACCTTATTAAAATACCTCTCAATAGTCCTTCATTCTTTAAACTTAAGGGCTAAGCTAGTCGGGGAAAGAAGTTCTTGTCGAGAGGGAATAGAAGGAACTCTATCGACAAGAGTCACAAAACAATATTAACACCTAAGTAATTAAATCCAAAACAACCGCTTATGTTTGTAAAAATCAAAACCCAATAGGAATACGTGTCCAAGTAATTAGTACCTTAAAGCAGGTCATTACAAATAGATTAGGCCCCGTATAGCTCAACAAAGGTAGGGTTTAACTAGTCATTATGCTAATACCGAGGAAGCAATAAGTATAATCATTAATCGTACTATGTAAACAACTAATCTGACACCTTTAGGATAGGTATTAAAGTTGTGCTTACCTCATATACCGTTTAATACCTATTAGCTAATATAAAAAGGCTAAAGAGACCATGTTGACAGGCCCACAGTGGCAGTGAGAGCGCTTACTGTGTCGGGGGTTGCGGGTTCGATTCCCGCCCGGAGTCAACAATATGTGAAGACATAGTTATTGGCGACAACGTCTGGGTGTCAATTATATATTCTTATAAAGTATTTGTGTATATATATTAGTAGCATCAGTTAGTTAGATTCCATAATACAAGCTTAGAGCTTAGTTTGGGTCTAATTAACCGTGAGTGAATTTGTCCAGGTATATCATTTATGATGTCGGAGGCCTTTAGAGGGCCTAATAACTCCGTCGCCAGAGTTGGCCATTAATCCTCATGAACTTACTTTATAAAACTGAAGACACTTGTTAGATTAATTATGTACCTTTTTTATTAGGGTTCCGTAGCCAAATGGCAAAAACGGAACCCTTATAGATTCGTCATGTCTGTCTGTCTGTCTGTCCGTCCGTCTGTCTGTCCGTATGTCACAGCCTTTTTTCTCCGAAACTATAAGAGCTATGTTGTTGAAACTTAGTGTGTAGATGTATTCTGTGAACCGCATTAATATTTTTACACTAAAATAGAAAAAAAAAAAAATTTTAGGGGGGTCTCCCATACTTAGAAATGAAAAAAATATTTTTTTTTTCATCAAACCCATACGTGTGGGGTATCTATGGATAGGTCTTCAAAAATGGTATTGAGGTTTCTAATATCATTTTTTTCTAAACTGAATAGTTTGCGCGAGAGACTCTTCCAAAGTGGTAAAATGTGTGTCCCCCCCCTGTAACTTCTAAAATAAGAGAATGATAAAACTAAAAAAAATATATGATGTACATAACAATGTAATCTAACACCGAAAATTGGTTTGAACGAGGTCTAGTTAGTAGTTTTTTTTTACGACATAAATCGTAAACCGCAAAAAAATACTGATTATTCATTCAATAACTCAAATGTAAATAAAAAAACATTTATTTCAAGAACTTCTTTATTATGTTACTCGCTGCTACGGAACCCTTCATGGGCGAGTCCGACTCGCACTTGGCCGCTTTTTTATTTGAACTTAAAATGCTAGAATGATTATTTTGTTCTCGAATGTTAGCTATATTAACTTAGATTTTTATTAATAGGTACCATACCTAAGTCGTACAAAACGGTAGTACTTTGTAAAAGTCATAAATGGCTTCTTGCTTCTTTCAAACTTCGCATCAGTGCAACTTGTAAACACTCTCAATATCGACAGCGCTTTAAAAGCGTCACTTTTGTAGGTAAGTCATTAACTTGTTTTTAATAAAATTCAATCGATAACTAATTGATATTGACGAATTTATTTCGTTCGTTGGTTTTAAGTGCTGTTATAAAACTTATAATTAATTTGAAAGTGTTTTTGCTTCTATTGTTCTTTGTAAAAAACGTGTTCTTGTTATTTTCCGATGCCTTAGAAGGCGGTACCTCAGATTGACTGAAAAACATAAACATCAAACGTAGAGCGCCCCTCTATTTCGGCATTTTAATGCCTCCTTATGAAAACGCCGGATACCGGATCTTTAAAGGTCAACCGACCGAACTGGTTCAAAGCGGATAAACCACGGGTGAAGTTAGTAAATATAAACATCTCTTTACTAAAACCCATTAAAACACAAAGACGTGGCCCTGAAAGGTGCATTTAAATTCAAGATCAAGATACATTGTGTCCGCATCTAAGTCATCATTAGGCAAACATAAAATTATTATTTATTTTGCAGTGCATCGATGTAAATATACTTAGATATAATTCTGACAAACGTATGTACCTACTATGAATGCGTAATAGACCTTAGAGCCCGTGAACCCCAGACCTTCGTTATTTTATAAAAGCTGAAAGTTTGTCAGCGCATGCTCCCACACACAGGTAAGAACGATGGACTATTATGAAGTTTGGGTTATCGTGGCTTTGGCAGATAAACGGTACTAAAGGTGTGTAAAATACCGATCTAAATTCATCAAATAATTAAGTGTGATTTGTGACATGACATATGTCATTTGAAAGCTCTTGAAGAGTTGTACAAGTCACCCTTTGACGGTGATATCGAAATCGACGGCCAACTTGGTGTTTTCGACCATTGAAGATTGGAGTTGACCTATGCTATGGACGCTGATCCTAATGTTCAACAGTGACATGACCTATATAATTTGAAAGCTCTTGACAAGTTGTACAAGTCACCCTTTGACGGTGATATCGAAATCGACGGCCAACTTGGTGTTTTCGACCATTGAAGATTGGAGTTGACCTATGCTATGGACGCTGATCCTAATGTTCAACAGTGACATGACCTATATCATTTGAAAGCTCTTGACAAGTTGTACAAGTCACCCTTTGACGGTGATATCGAAATCGACGGCCAACTTGGTGTTTTCGACCACCGAAGATTGGAGTTGGCCTATGCCATGGACGCTGATCCTAATGCTCAACAGTGACACGACCTATGTCATTTGAAAGCTCTTGAGGAGTTGTACAAGTCACCCTTTGACGGTGATATCGAAATCGATGGCCAACTTGGTGTTTTCGACCATTGACCTTTAGTACCGTATACCTGCCAAAGCCACGATAACCCAAACTTCATAATAGTCCATCGTTCTTACCTGGTGTTGGGAGCATGCGCTGACAAACTTTCAGCTTTTATAAAATAACGAAGGTCTGGGGTTCGCGGGCTCTTGGTCCATAAGTCTGTCTCTCTATTTGCTACGTTTTCACGACTAAAGTACTGAACCAATTCTGACGATATTTATGGAGATAGTCCGTAATTCACATATGAACCTATAGGTACTCTTTAAAACATTCTCCCGGCATCGGGACGCAACGTTTCATCTAAATCCGTTCAGTAGTTTTTGCGTGAAAGAGCAACAAACATACATACATCCATCCGTACAAACTTTCGCATTTATAATATTAGTAGGATAGGATAGGATGTTGTGTCTTTTGTACTCGCCGACTCGTAGCTTGTAAACTCGCTCCATGTCAACGGCGCTCACGTTAGTTTAAATTTTGATGTTTTTATTTGTTCTGAACAAACATTGCCTGATATTTTACTCTTGATAAGACCTGCCGTAGTTTATACAAACGTGATAAATTTTATGGTTTCGAGGAAAATACGTTATTTGTTCCGTTTGGTTAAATTAATCAAATGAAGGTAACTTACTTTAAATTATTATCGTAAAATATGGGAGAGTATAATTCACCGATAATAGTTAGTAATTAATATAAAGGCAAACTAAAAATAAAATACAAAATAATTCGCACTAACATCAGTGAAATAAATATAACATACACCTACCCACTGAGTGAATTTAAAAATCTTACCTTTTGTACTAAGAATTTTCACATGAATCCAATAAACACAAACCACAAAACTGCACTTCAAAACAAATAAATAAAATTGACGACGTTTTAATACGTAATCCAATCAGTTTCATAAAATGGTAAACTAAACTAGTAATTATTATTCCCGCGTTAACGAAGCGCGCCTCCAAACAATGCGTGCGTGGAGCCAACAACAATAGCGGCCATAGACTAAAGTAATTTGATTTTCTTCGGTGACTTCGCGGCAAATACGCGAACGAAACGGCCAAGATAAATAAATTGTAAACCGCAGTAATGTCGGAACCTTGTGTTTACTTTTTACGCGGGTTGCGCAATATTGCGAACGAATATAAGACCCTAATGTTCAGTAACAAAGTACTAAATAATAAGTTAAGCCCAAAATAACCATCTAATTTCTCCCAAAAAAAAAAACAAGTTTCCCTTGATAACAAAATCCACCAAACCAAAATCCTCTACTTCCAATAGGATCAAGCTGTTCCCCAAATTATAATCCTGGAGCCACTCCTGCCTAGGTCGTGGACACCCTGTACCTACTTGAATAAGCGTAGCACATGCCATACATTGCCATTTTTGGAACGCATGTAAGAATATATTAAAGCTACGTTTTTTTCAGATAACTAACTGATAACTACAATCTAACTAAACCCTAGGTATTATTGCAGCATTCCTTATTATTTTGAAATTCGAACATTTATCTTCGTCCATTTTAAGAGCAATGCAAACTTTTTGGAGACATTTATCACATTTTATCTTATCCATAACCGATAGAAACGTTGCAAGATTCTATCGTACAAAATAAATAAGTATTCCTAGGTACACGTTATCTTTATAGAAATTGATAGCTTTCTATTTAAAGGAATAAAGAAATACAAGCGTACAATACTCCCTAGCTGACATTGAAAGATTCCACCCTGTATATCCTAGGCCAAATTAACACACTGTAGTTTGACCCAAGCCAAGCTCAGAGCTTGTTCTATGAAATCTATCTAACTGATACCATTGCATATACAAATACACACACAATATAGCTCCTGTTCCTGTGTGTATGTAGGTAGTTTTCCAACATGCTCAAAATTCAAGGTTACACTGTCTAATTTGCACAGATGGTGTAAAATGTAAACGAAAGCTAAACGTAAATAATTGTCGCTACATTGTGATCTGAGATAATGAGAGAAATTCAAATTGTACGTGTATTTGCCATCACTGATCCGCGCTGCGCACGCGACATTCGTCTTCTAAGAAATAGCGTGCGTCCAATAGTACTCGACGATAACTGAATACAAAGGGGTCTTGTTGTCCAAGTATCAATCAGTGTTTACCTCACTGATTCACTGATTTTATTTATAGGTAAATAAATTTAGTATAGGTTTATTTGTGTGCCTAAGTGAACATGATTGTTTCCTAATTTTTAACGACTGTACAGAATACTCAACAGTATGTTTGATCTATTTATTTTAAGACTTAAAATGTAAACAAATGAGTCCGATTTTCCAACCAGACTATTATACCATCTGTAGAGTAAATCTGTTCAATGATTTCGTTCCATTCTTTCCCAACCTATTTAGTTGATTGTCGGCCATGATGGTTAAGATAGTAACTTTAAAAAAAGTAGATTAGTTGCGTTATTTTGCATTTAGTCACTTTAGTATCGTAACTAACAGTGCCCCGCGGTTTTCCCGCGTAGTGCCCGTTCCGTGGGAATTTTGGGAAGCATTTCAAGTGTAGCTATCCAATACAAATTTCAAAAATAATCCATCTGTTAATTCCATTACGTTCAAACAAACAAAAAATTTACTTTTTTAAAAGTAGTTTGGCAATATCACCGTGGCAATGTGGATATTCCCAGAGGCGTGTTATCTAATCTGTATCATGATTATTCGTGTGATTATTATGATCGTAGTAATCTCTCAGTATTGACATATTATGCGTTGTTTGTTTATCGTGATTAGGGAGCCATTGTTTAATGGACCTATAGGTAACTTAACTACCTACCCACCCAAAATAAGCGAAAAATAGAATAGAAGATACATGTGACTGCGGAGTTGCTTTTTCAGAAGTCGGTATATGAATGAAAGAATACCATGCAATAAAATCCAATTTATTACAATACAATTAAATATCAACGTAAACACATTAATTAATAAAATAACAATAAATAAACATTGAAACAATCTAGCACCAACCTAATATATACGATTTGGCTTAAATAGTTAGTAGCAACTAGATGATTATACTAATAGTTTAGGCGGATTTCCCACTGTTCTGCGGTTGTAGCGGCGAGGGCAGCAAGCACGCCGCCGTGGGGGATTCACTATCATCTAGGATCGACGACTCATTCCTGGGAGAAAACGGGTCGATCTCATTCACTTGAGTTTCACTTCTCTGTGGCGTAAACATGTCATTCTGAATGACATTTTCATTTCTCTGTGGACTGAACGGATCATTCTGAACCTGTGATTGATTTATCTGTGGAGCGAACGGATCGTTTACGATCTTTGTTTCGTTCCCTAGTGGAGTGAATGGGTCATTCTGTGCAACTTTCGTTTGATTTCTTTGTGGAGTGAATGGATCATTTTGAGTGTTCAAGTCGACTGGACTAAACGGATCTCTATGAACCACCTCGAACGGATCACTCGGTCTACTCTTACTATCTACAAAACTAAACTCGTCAAACTTTTCTAAAACTTTGTAATCTTTAGATGTCTGTGGGGCGAACGGGTCGAATGTCTTTTTCAAACCGTCCGGACTGAACGGATCTTTAGATTTCTTTGGCGTGTCTTCCGCCAGACTGTTTTCTGCGCTCAAATCTGACAGATCTATATCGTAGTTTATGTTACTAAGGCCGGGAGCTAGGTGATCCGAAACGAAGTCATCGGGAGTCATTAGTTCATCTATTGACCTTGAATCGAAGGGAGTGAACCCGAGCGGCGACGGCGTCAGTAATTCCAACGAGTTAGTTTGCTTCAAATCCCATGTTGGGTCGACGTTTTGAGGTGATTTTGAGGGCGAATCTCTCTCTATGACTTCGAAGCCTAGGATATTCAGCTTTGGTTCTTTTTCCTCGGAGGTGTCTGGCGATTCTTGTTGGATCTTGGGTGGTTCCGCTACACGAGTCTGCCTGTCTGCCGGCGGGGCGGGTGATTCCACGGACGAGCCGAGGTCGATCAGTGGCGCGGTGCTGATCTGCCGTAACTTCCCGACGCGAGGCAACTCACGTCTCGGTTTGATTTCGAGCGGAGTTTTGGATAACACGTCTTGGACTTTGTTCTTTATTTGTTCCTGGATACAACAGAATGAATATTATATTTTCATTGAAGAATATGTTCGTATTTAGTGATGGTTTAGTTTAGTTTACAATAGTTCAGTGAACATTTATCTATAAGTTAATTTATATAGCTGGGTAGAACTAAGTTCTTAATAAATTGATTTTGTTACATAAGATAATTTTACTATAATATAATATCTTTGTCAAGCTAAGCCGTTTAATCCATAGATTCAACTGCACAGATGTCTCTCACTAAAATCAGCCTATTGTGTAGCGGCAGTGAGAGTGTGAGAGCTTGTCATTAGTAGATTGGTCCCACCAACCATTTTTACCAAATCTGCGACATAGAACATGAACACATAAGCATCTGTTAGACCAACCTCAAAACTAAGCGCATTGGCGGCGAACTGCTCCGCCCGCTCGTTGAGCTGGTCGGCCTCCGTCATCAGTTTCTGGATGAGTTCCGTTTGTTCCTCCGCCTCGCGCGCCGCCCCGCACAGGGATAGCGCTACTGCCTGCAAATATCACGTACATTTAAGATTATTAGTAAAATTATTGAGTTATCCATATTTTTATTATTAATGAGTTGTTTTGTGGTTAAAATGTGATGATTTTAGTTTAAAATATATGAGACACTCACCCACGCGCTTCCTCCTATAGACGCCGGCATCGCCATGTAACAATCGAACTCCTTCTTGTCCATATTCAACGACTCAGCGTTCAGATTCTCAATGAACGATACTGCGCAACACTGAAACATTTAAAGACAATTCTTCATTCATAACATTTTCTGTAGAACTTCTACTTTAATATTTAATATATGAAACTTTTAAAAATATTTGAAGCAAGGCCTGATTAGATAGAAGAGATTGATTGAAGAGGTCTACTAGCGCGACCCGCGGTTTCACCCGCGTTGTACCTGTTCCCGCGGGAATGCCGGGATAAAATGTATTCCATGTGTTATTTTGATGTAAATTTTAATCCAAATCCGTTCAGTAGTTTTTGCGTGAAAGAATAACAAACATACATACATCCATCCCCACCAACTATCGCATTTATAATATTACTAACTAGGATTGTTTGTTTTATCGTACAGATTAGAGACTAACACTGGTGCCCGTTTATAGACAGCCACGAAGGTCTCTCCGTCTCTCTCCCTCTCTCTCTCTTATCAACCAATCAACATTTTGCAGCAGTTAAAACATTTAATGATGGATTAAAACCGAGTTAAGAACTTTATCCCACATTTGAAGACGTTAAAATATGATTACAATAAGTATAAAGTTGTATTTACCAGATTAGTGAAGTAGTAGCCGCCCTCGCCCGTCATGAGGCGCTGCGCGTTGCAGAAGCGCGTCACGAAGTTGATGTTGCTCACGAGGCGCGGCGGGTTCGCTTTCAGCACCTGCGGCCGTAATACTGATGTTATCGGTGACTTTATAGTCTCACCTAATAACAAATGGGGTTTGAACCGGTATTGACGCAGTGGTGATACGCTACTGTTAGGTTCGTAGGTAAATAATAATATGGTATAGATATTTTGTCTGACGAGCGCCCCTAAGTCATTCTTGTGGAGCTATTTGTGAGGTAAGTGTGCACTGTGCATGCATATTGTCATAGTGTACATCTTGGTCCGCGTCAAAATCCTGTCAAAATTGTATTTGAAACCAGGGCCAAAACTAAATAAAAATATTTGACTTTGATTATTTTCAACACGCAGTAGGCAAGCGTGGTGATTACGCCTAATCCTCCTCACTGTACTGATATTTTCAGTGAGATGAGAGGCCTTTGCTCAGCTGTGGGACATTACAGGCTAATAGTTTACTTATTTGATTATTGTTATGTAGACTGAATGCATGTATAGAGTGTACTGACGGTGAATATGAGCGCGGGCAGCAGGTCGTCGGCGGAGGCGGGCGGCGGCGCCAGCGCCAGCAGCAGGCGGCAGCCGCGCCGCGCGCGCGACAGCTTGCCGCCCGGCGACAGCGCAGAGTCCATGCCCAGCAACTCTGCACGCACCAATTCAGTTAAGCATTTTATCACGTACCTAATACGAAATATAGCAATTCATCATCTGATCTCAAAACGCTTTTACAATAGAGGAATTATTTTCCATACTGCGCTTCCCAATCTTCTTACGAAGTACAACGTCACAATTAGTGTTATACCATATAAGTATTTTTCAGCGAAAGCGACCACTTGACTGCGCTCTCCGACTTTCCGCTCACACATTGCGAATGGTGCCTTTACCACGCGCCGCAGAAATTAACGAATCGAAGAATGAGCGGATCCGATCGTGGACTATGGATCACAAACCGTACGATCCAGAATGGATCGTTTGATATGGGTCCAAGTGTGTTGACGGCGCGAGTATCACTGGACACCTTTCAATTAGGGTCGTTTCTGAATAATGATGTTTAACAAGTAGTATTAACCAGTGGCGGCCTTGTAGAGCAGCTGGCGGCAGCGCGGGCTGGCGCGGTCGATGCGGCAGTCCAGGCGCGCCTCGCACACCCAGCCCAGCTGCTGGATGCGCTCCGACATGGCGCGGTCCAGGCGCTCGTCCTCCGTGCCCGCCGGCGAGAACACCACGGACGGCAGTCTGCAACCGACGCACCCAGTTCAGTACCGTCAACTATGATAGGCAGTCTAGAAAACACTACAGGCGGACTGGAAGGGAACAATGAGTTACGTTATCAGAACGGATAACGGATACACAGATAGTTTACCGGACTCAGTAGAATACAGTATAGTAAAAACATCCAAATGAGGCCTGTGGCGTAGGTAGAACTAGGGGGGTTAAATAACATAAGCCACTCACTCGTGTAAATACGTCATGGCGTGTTTCTCCACGAAGTCCATGAGCCGCTCCTTGGTGTCCGAGTCGACGTTCGCGAAGTACGGCGTCGTGTCCATGTACTTCATGAATTTCTGCATCACAACAATATATCATTTTGAAGGACATCTCCTTTAGAGTCTTCTGTATATCACAGACTGTGATCACACGTATAAAGGTGTACAAACCGTGGTCATAAGGGGACTACTAACTAGTAGACTATTTTCTTCATTATGATAAATAATTATTATCTACACTAATATTATAAAGCTGGAGAGTTTGTTTGTTTGTTTGAACGCGCTAATCTCAGGAACTACTGGTCCGATTTGAAAAATTCTTTTTGTAATGGATAGCCACATTCAACGGGAAGGTTATAGGCTACTTTTCATCTTGAAGTTCCCACGGGAACGGGTACAACGCGGGTAAAATTACAGGGCTTTGCTAGTTGATGTATGTATGTCGTTATTTATCTTCAATCGTTCTAATACACAAATATAACGCGGAAGTGTGTTCGGTTTCGTGCTGAGGTGTGTTATGTATGAGTGATAAACGCATAACGATCTTGATTATTTTAATAAGCTTAGTTTGAAACTCCAAGGATAGATATAACCCGTTCTACAAACATACGATGTGTCGGAAAATAATGTAGCTTAACAGCCTCCGTGGTCTTATGGCTTGAGCGCCCGGCTCACGGTCCGGAGGTTCCGGGTTCGATTCCCGGTGGGGATATCTCACAAAAATCACTTTGTGAGACTGTCCTCAGTTTGGTTAGGGCATTGCAGGCTGAATCACCTGATTGCCCGAAAAGTAAGATGATTCCGTGCTTCGGAGGGCACGTTAAACCGTCGGTCCCGGTTACTTTCTACGGATAGTAGTCGTTACACGAGCCATGTCAGAGGCCTTTGGCGGCTCAATAACTCTGACACCAGGATTGGTCAGGTTGACCATCCACTCGATGAAGAAGAATGTAGCTTATGGCGAGAATTCTTGTTTGACACCAATTAATTTAATATTTTTAAAATGTAACTATTTCATAATGATAAAAATTAGTCATAAAAATCATAAGTAAGTCATAAAAGTTTTTAACAAGCTTTATTTTTGTAATTTTCATGCATTAAAATAAAACGAGCGAACTAAGGTTTACACTAAGGGCGCGTTTCAACGTAAGCGTAGTTAAGTGGAACGGATTTGAATGGCATTGTATGACAATACTCGAAATATCTCGGTAATGCTTTCTGATTGGTCAAATTACTTCCGCTCACTCTCCAAGAGCTGAGTGTTAATCGAGTATGTATGCAGTTTATATGGATATTTTTTCAATCAAAAAGTTATACTAATCAAAGTATCTCTCAAGTGTACCTGGTAAAGTGTCTGCACTCGTTCCGATAACTCATCGACCGTCAGCTCGTTGGACTTCTCTATGACGTCACCGATGAACTTGTGAACGAACGCGCGCGCGTCCCGGTCGATCTGAGGGTTCAGTCTCGAAAATCGAATCCGGAAGTCGGCCTTCATGCCTTCGAACACTTGAGTCGGGATCTTGAATTTCGAACGTTTCTCTGTTTGGATCTCGTGGTCATCTTGAAAGAGATAACAAACCTTTTTATTTGATCAAGATTTTTTTAAAGATTGGTAATGTAATGATAATAATGTAATGATAATAACTTTAAAATTATCTTTAATGACCAGTATCATCAAAAGTTATAAATAGAAATGAGTTGTTTCTTTTAATTACTTTCCTAATTACTTGCAACTAACTTGTATTTTTGTGCAACCAAAAATTATTTTTCATATAGCTACGCTATACTTACAATGTAAACTGGTAGTAAAGTTATCTCCTATCAAGCTAATAATATGTTCTTTATTCAATTGGATAAGATTGAAACAATAAATCTAAAAGTGTAATAGTTATTAATACCTGATGTCCTTTTTCCAAAAACAGATCCAAACTTCATAAGGTTCGTCTTCTTCAAAGACTCGCTTTGCTTCTGCTTCTTGGCTTCGAACCTTGAGAATGAGGAGCTGGGCATCAGCCCCGGGCCTGGCTTGGGCTTCTTCTGTTCGGGTTTGGGAAGAGTGGCCGATGTTAGTGTGGCTTTCTCTGTGAACATTATTGAAATTTTGACTGTTGAAACACACAAGATCTATAAAAAAGATTGGATTGAAGTGCGTCCGACTTTGGGATCTAGGACCATAAAACATGATGATAATTTGTGTAACGTCTATATTTGTCTACACATATTATAAAACAAAGTACCCAAAAGTTGTAAATAATAAATTTTCTCAAAAACTATGGAACTGATTTTTATGCAGTTTTCACCAACATACAGATTAATTCCAAAGGAAGGTATGCGACTTTTCATGCCAAAAATCCCAAAGGACAATGCGTATAAAACCGCGAGCTACTGCTAGTATATGTTATTTTTAGATACTAGGTGTGTAACTAAAGTTATCAACATGATTACACCATATTAGTTAAATAACATGTAACCACACCTTACAAAATAAAGATTATTAAGTGACATAATTCCTGTAACATGATATCTTTTAACAACTGCAGTTAGCCTTCAGTTTATTATCAAGTTATTGTTAACATTTAATCAAATAACTGATAAATCATAGGAAGGTGAAGTTCAAAAATATCAAAAACATTGAACCACAGATAAACATCACTTTGATTTCTATCTTGTTATTATGAAATATGTTTTTTAATTGTTTTTAATTGTTTGAGCATACCTTGAAATACATATCTCATTAAAATTAAAATATGTTATTAAATTATTTTGTGGCAGTGTGTCAATGTCATGATTAAATCAGTTCCTTTGTACATCCTTAATTGAGTTCAGTGTAACAAAGACCCTAAGATATTATAACATGCTCAAATAAAATTCTGACATATCACTATTTTAAATTAGTAATAAATCCTGTTTAAATCTTTCTTTCAAAAATAAATATATACCTAATTTTTAGAAATTTTTGTTCTCGTCCAACCTACAACTTTTTAAAATGAAATGAGAACTTACCAGCCCTCCTCTGTTTCTGCATCAGCTCTCGGTGACACTTGGAGCAGTACCCTTGCCATTGGGGGTTGCCATAGTAGTCGCAGCCATTCTTACACTTGAGATCGCTCTGGTCCATCCGCAGCGAGGGCATCTTGGACGCAAACATCATGTACTTGTACGATCTCTGTAGGTTCGGGCCAAACCACATGATGGATGTTTAATTTAGCAATTAACACAAAATATAAGACAGAAAATAAATGTTACAAATATTTTTCTAGTTTTTGAGTCCAATAATTTAAATTCCAAAACTAACACTAATTTCATTTGAGCAATAATGACTCCGAACAATTACTTAATATTGAGAACAAAGAAATACTTGTTCAGTAATTACTTATGTTCACTTAACGCAATTTAATAACCGAATTAATGTACAAGTATAGTCATTTGATGAAAAACACTTCAATTTCCACTAAAACAGGTACAAATGTAACAACAAACTTTTCAGCCCATTGTGTATTATTTGCAACACTTCTAACTAGTGTGTGGACCGCAATAGTATTCATATCAATACAGTATTAGAGGTAACGGCGGCCGTTGAACGGTATGTCCCCGTTATATAGGCTTCTTATCATGAAAACCTATAGGAATCTATATCAGTAGGACTTTTATCTGCATTATCGTCGTTACACGATTTGATATTTACGTATATTAATATTGCTTTCAACACTTAAATAACTAATACAATAATGACTAATAACTTACCTTCAATTTAACCAAATGATTTCATTAAAATAGAGTGCATTTATCACCAAAAGTAATGAAAAAATAATATTAGCACTTTACTAAATCACAGATTCCTGAAGAACAATCACAGAGAACAATGAACAACACAACAAAATAAATTATACACAGACAAAATTGATTGACAATGACAACGAGTGACATTTCTTTAATTTGACAGATATATGGACACACAGTTCAAGTCATGGTTTAATTTACGTGTTTCGAGTTGTTCCATAGTTCTATTTTCCTACAAATTCAGTGTGGTCTAAACATGATAACGGTTCGAAATATTTATTACAAGTTTGTATATTAAATCTATGATTTATTATTTATATGGATGGTTATAAAAGACAGAATAAGTATGTATTTTTTTTTATTTTACTTCTACTTTAATTAATCCTCCGCATTTTTCTAAAAGTGAAGTTTATTCGAACACCCTTTATTTTCTTCCGTGTTGGTAAAGAGTGGTACCAATATTCGTTCGTTGGTGGGTTCATAAATAAAAAGCTTCCATTTTCCAGCACAATTTTAACTGCAAAAAATTAATTAGAAGTAAATTAATGACTATAATGAAATTGCCAATTATTCGATATACCGTATTGGGCTGAAGCTCGTATTATTCACCCGAATATTCGATCGCATCAAAAGGCTCATCAGAATAGTTTGCCAACGTACCGCCAAGAAATTATTTGATGACAAACAGTTACCATAGCAACTAGTATCATAACATAAACAGAACAAGTATACCGTGGGCATTGAGTTATATACCGTGGGCAATAAATTTAATTCTAAAATGGACTACATGCAAATAAAAGATGGGCAGTATACAAAAACCATTTATGGCATGGTAAGTAAGCACATACCTACTTATATCATGCCAAGTACGGGTATTATATTATATTTTTAGTAAGGCAAATCCTATGGGTGAGTCATCGAGTTATTGGTACTAACGCACACCCCTGTACCTACTTTAACGATTAGATTCCGATTAATTTCCGCATTTGATATCAGAAATATTGCATAATCTGGCAATTTTGAACTGCAAATGGTCTTAACCGATAGGTAAATAAGTATATTTTTAATACTTAAATAATGCTATCTTCGATAGATAGCATTGTTTATTAAAAATATACATACCTTATCTAGGGAGATAGCTGCCGGGTAATTAAGGTGAGGCAGGATTATCACCTAGTTAGGTACCTATAACGCAAACCTACATTCGAAATTCGTTAAACGAAGCAACGATTAGATTAACGGTTTGCAATGATAACACTGACCTCTAAGAGGTCAGTGAATGATAATAGGTATTTACATATTCGTGATAACCGCAAACGAAAAGACAACTCATAATGGAGAGGTAGATAGTGCACACAATGCAGCTAAACGGAACACGCACCTTTAACCTAGATAACTAGCCAGTAGAATGTAGTGGTAGTATTTACTTACTTACACTGAGTGGGTAAATAAGTAGTAAATCCTAGTTATTAAATAAAGTAACCGCACGCCTCCAATTAATGATAATAATCAAACAAAGAACACAGGTACAACAAAACAACTTGTATATGACAAACACAAATAGATAACCTATTTTCTATTTGAGAAGGACATCCATGCGTTAGATTATTAATAGGTACCTACTATCAGTCAATGCAATCATGAATGCTAACTTGTGTCTAGCCTAGTACACACAGTCAACGACGTATAACTTACAAGTCACTATCTGCACTTGTGACTAAATAAACTAAGTATAGAAAACCACGTTCCAGTAAATAAGTAAGTATATATAAGAACATTGGAGCAAGTAAATAGGAAGATAGCGATTGTTGATAGTGTCTTTGCAACCAATATAAAGCCGACAAAACTAAACGTATATTTTATCTACAGATTAAAGATGCAAGATACGAGGAAGCCATTAAAGCATTGAATGACGCAATAAATTTCAACCCTAACCGAGCAGGACTTTCATTGCTGGGCTACTGCTACTTTCGCACTCAAGCCTTCGTCGAGGCAGCAAACTGCTACGAACAACTATCGGCCATGCACCCCGACATACCTGAATACAAACTATACTTTGCACAAGCATTGTATGAAGCATCCATGTTTGATGAAGCATACAAAGTCACTATGCAAATAACTTCTCCCGAACTTGAAAAGAAGGTAACGAAACTACAATCTGGAATCAAATATGGAGAAGAAGACACGATCACTGCTAAGGGGCTCGTTGATTCTTACCCACCGGAGGACCCTGATAAAGACATCAACCTAGGATGTTTGTTGTTCAAAGAGAACCAGTACGAAGACGCACTGCAGAAGTTTAGTAGAAGTCTCAACGTTATCGGTTTCAACGCACATTTGCATTACAATATCGCGCTTTGCTACTTCAGACTGAAAGAATACCCGCAGGCGTTAAAGCACATCACTTTAGTAATTGAGAGGGGTATTCGTGATCATCCGGAGTTAGCGGTAGGAATGCAAGCCGAGACGTCGGAAGTCAAGTCAGTTGGAAACACTTTGACATTGCACGAAACAGCTCTCACAGAAGTGTTTAATCTCAAGGCTGCTATTGAGTACCAATTGAAAAATATTGAAGCATCAAGAGAAGCACTAAGCGACATGCCCCCAAGGCATGAACATGAATTAGACGCTGTCACTTTGCACAATATCGCACTGACTTCTATCGATGTTAAACCAACCGACGGCTTTGAAAAGCTACATTTCTTACTTCAACAAGATCCTTTCCCACCAGAAACATTCGCCAATCTTCTACTTTTATACTGCAAGTTTGAGTATTACGATTTAGCAGCGGATGTTTTAGCTGAGAACGCACAGTTCACATACAAGTACTTGACACCGTATCTTTATGACTTTTTGGATTCCATTATAACAAGCCAGACTTCACCTGAAGAAGCATATCAAAAATATGAAGATATTGCTTCTAAGCACGCTGAACAGTTGCGGAAGTTGACCAAGGTCGTACAAGAGAGTCGTTCTCAGGGAGACAACGATCAAGTTAAGAAAGCAGTGGTTGAATATGAAGAGGCTTTAGAACGGTACATACCAGTCGTGATGGCACAGGCCAAGATTTACTGGGATATGGAAAACTACGGACAAGTCGAAAAGATATTCAGAAAGTCTGTCGAGTTTTGCAACGAATCTGACGTGTGGCGTCTCAATGTAGCTCACGTATTATTCATGCAGGAGAACAAGTATAAAGAAGCAGCTAGTTTTTACGAACCTATAGTTAAGAAACAGTACGACAACATTCTAGATGTAAGCGCAGTCGTGTTAGCCAATATTTGTGTCTCTTACATAATGACATCGCAGAACGAAGAAGCTGAAGATATTATGCGCAAAATAGAAAAGGAAGAAGAGCAGCAAATCTTTGAGGATCCCCATAAAAAGTTCTATCATCTATGTATAGTGAACCTAGTCATCGGTACACTTTATTGCGCAAAAGGGAATTACGAATTTGGGATATCTCGTGTGATAAAGTCTCTTGAGCCGTTCAACAAAAGATTGGGAACTGATACGTGGTTTTACGCCAAGCGTTGTTTCTTATCTTTCCTCGAGAATTTAGCGAAGCACTTGATCGTCGTCAAAGATAACACTATAAAGGATTGCCTTCAGTTCCTCGAAGGTTGCGAGACGTACGGTAGACGGGTGAGTACGGTCATCGAGAGCCCCTTTCAGGAAGAGGATGCCAACACAAAGGCTAAACAAACAGTTACGTACGAAGCGAGGCTACTTCGCTACATGTTTTATAAGTTGAGGAACATTGACGACTCTGTTACTATTAATAAGTATGAAGATTTGAAATAAAGCTTACCGGTCGGAATCTGTTTTTTGTCTTTCCCTGTCTTTCTGGCGTCCCTGTGTTTGAAAACAAAGTCTCTTTCCTGGCCTAGAGATACGGATGCTATTGGAAATGTTGGATCAAGTTCCGGCTCATTGTCCCTGTGCTCTCCCATGTGGTCGTTTCCATCTCTGTATCTAAATAAATACGATTGAATAGCATAAAAGATATAATGAGTGCCTAAAAGATTGATTAAATATACATCATACTACTTAATAGCAATTCCACTAAGCAAATACTCATTCATTCATTTCGAATAGGTTACTGGTCAACCCTGGTGTCGGAGTTTTTAAACCGCCTAAAGGCCTCCGACATGGTCTCACAATTGAAGCGAATACTAGAACCTATAGGTATGTACATACATTCTGTACCTACAGTAAAAATACAGTATGAACGTAAGTATGTACTTACTAGCAGCGCCCCGCGGTTTTACCCGCGTTGTGCCCGTTCCCGTGGGAATTTCGGGATAAAATGTAGCCTATAGCCTTCCTCGATAAATAGACTATCTAACAGTGAAAGAATTATTCAAATCGGTTCAGTAGTTTCTGAGATTAGCGCGTTTAAACAAACAAACAAACAAAACAAACTGTTCAGCTTTATAATATTAGTATAGATATAAGGTAGACAAATGAGTACTCACTTATTCACCAACACGAAGTCATATTGAATTCCTTTCAACTTAAACAGTAAATTTCGCAACAATAGGACTGGTTCTGGCCACGGCAGCGCTGGGACTGTGACGCCCGAATATCGATATGATATCCCGGGGTCTCCGTAAGCCACTTGTTGACGCGGCAAGGGGTGCACTTTACCAAACACTCTAAAATTATCAAATTTTAGTAAGTCAAATAAATGGTATTCCGGTACTGGTATTATACTAAGGCCCGAAACGTAACCCTCCTTCGATGGGTGTTGCTAGTCTCTATCATAAACTCACAATCGCATCAGTATCGCCCGTCCACCCTTTTAGAACCAATTGGGAGTTGGTTTTGCTGATTTATTAAATATGAATAAGAACTTGGATAAATAAATACCTACCTATAGGTACTACATTTACTTAAGAGCTCTACTATTTACCACCACAATAAACAAAAAAGACAAACATTCCTAAAGTATACATTCCCAATCTAATTATAGGTAGGTAGTTATTATACTGAAAGTCATCCTTACTTTATCGTAGACAATTCGCCAGTAAAGTATTCCAGTGTTTCATCCAACTTCGTTAGCAAGTTGGCAGCAATGTTCTTTGGTATAACAACAGCATACTCGAGATCTAATCCCTCTCTCTTGATAGACTTCCAATTAATTGAATTTAAATCTACATTACTCAATTCATTCATTTTAAATAACCTACATAACGACAACAATCTTTCTTTGTTTATTCAGCCAAACTCGACAAGACAAAATACTTTAGTAGGGTACTGTACTGCCTAATTGCCTGGTGGTACACACCGTACACCCGTACACACGCTGCTACGCTGCACTGCTGTGCAAGGAATATAATACTCTCTGCCTGCTGTGCATCACAGACCAAGAAACAAAAGGGCTGTGCATCACTGCTGTGCATGCTGTGACAATTTCCCAATGTTGCCAGATTAAAGTTATAATCTACCTACGTCTATTATTGTAAATCGTAAAAATAATTTTCAAAAGTGAGCAGAAATGGGGAGTGTTGTATGTTTGATGCATAGAGTAACTTATATATACAGGAATAGAGTTATCAGCCGGAAAAGCGATAGTATCGCCACCTAGTGATTTGACATGTCAACTTTCGGTGGTACTTGCTATAGCCCAGTATGATTATAGAATCTAGAAATTTGAATTCAAGTCGATTTTTCTAAATTTCTTCTACCCTGTTTTATCCACTCAAACGTCCGGCCCGCGCGACCGTTTATGCCTCTAACGTCCAGCCACACGCGGCTGCCGACCCGCGCGCGACATCGCAACTTCGTCGTAACAAAAACCTACATAACTACTGAACCGTAACGGCTAGAATAAAGAAAAAAATACGAAAAAAATGATTGAAGAATACAGATCAAACTTAACTATTTTTTTAAATCGTTAGTTATAAGCTTTGATACTCAAAACCGAGTTAAACATGTAATTCGAAAAAAAAAACCATATTTATTTCTATCTTTTTAAAATATAAGGAATAATTATTGCATATTTTATCAATAAAATAATTTCATAACAAACTAGACTTATTGCCCTTTCTTTTGATGTATATATGATTATATTCGGCTAACTCTAAGTATTTGAAATAAATCGAAACAAAACACTACTCCTCGTAATTTTACCGCGATGTCTCGAGCGCTCTCGACTCGCTCGCTAAGGCGAAATAATAGCAACATGGCCGCCCTAATATACCCACCGAATTGATAACCTCCTCCTTCGGTTTTTGAAGTCGGTTAAAAATGGTATCTATGAATTGGTTTTATGCAATATTTATATTTTATTTATGAATTGGTTTTATGCAATAATTATATTTTTGAAGTTGTTTTTTTGTTCTAGTTGGGTTTTTTAAATTAAAACAAATAAAAAAATCAATTTATACTTTAATTTAAACCAGCCACACAACCTATATATGGTAATCCATAAAACAATTCTCAATGCAGAGATTTAATATGTTTAAGAAGATTTAATATATTAATAATATGTCAAAACAAAAAAAAAACATTGGAACATTATACACATCCAACGGAAACCAAGCGAAAAATAAATGAAGAAAATTAGTCCAAAACCAAAAAGTGCTTTCAATATTAGTCATCATTCAATATTAGTCATCTCAAGCAAAATATACCACCACTAGCAAAACAAAAAATATTGCAAACATATTTTGCCGTCTGTAGCGAACCTTATTTGTCTCGTTTCGTGTAACGTCCGTGGATACCAACCAGTCCACAACAAAAAACCTGAGGAACACATTGACAGTATTATGGAATCTTCAATGAATTTAGTATATTTCTTTTTGAAAAATGTATTATTTTGCTTATTACAAAATGTATTTCGATATTCCATATACTTTTGTAATGCAAAGTATGTAAAATATGTATAAACAAAACTAAAATTGGCCGACACCATACGACCGGCCATTTTTTTCGAAAAAACAATACTTTGAAGTTAAAATTAGACTAGATTTATCACCTAAAACTGTGATATGTAAACATCATCGTAAAGCACAAATCTTCTAGTTTATTTTGATGTATAACACTTGTAAGATAAATAAAACAAAACTGTAATACTTACGACATAATTGTTGACACTTGTAAAAACACTTCACGACACAAACGTCACACGAGTCAACTGAACTTTAAAAATTTCTATTTTTTTTTCAAAGCATATTACACTGCCATCTCTTATTTTTTCGTCGAACTATTTCAACAGCTTTATAGATAATCTATCAAAACTCACAAAACAGTACCGTATTTTAAACTAGATGGAGTTAAAGACAACTCGTCGCTTTGGATACTACAGTATCCATGGGCGTATGACGCTACTTTTTTTTTGGATTCCGTACTATCCATGGACGTTTGAGTGGTTATTAACGTTTGCTGGTTTTTTACAAACATTGTTATTTGTGTTAACAAAACAGGGAAAAGAAATGTAGAAAAATACGACTTGTTTATGAATCGCAATAAAAATGCAGATGTATTCTAGTAAAGGTATTTATTTCTAGTTAATTTACAAACTGTCGTAACTATTATATAATTACAAAAAGCAAGCAAAACTTCAAAATACTTAGGTACGAGTTGTATTGCAATTCGGCACACAGCACCAAAGTTTCGACGCCATGGCCAGAAACAACCAATTCGCAAGCAAAATCCAAGTCCGATATCGTGCACAGGGGTCAATATGTTTATG
Source organism: Cyclophora punctaria (assembly GCA_951394245.1). Classification (NCBI taxonomy): domain Eukaryota; kingdom Metazoa; phylum Arthropoda; class Insecta; order Lepidoptera; family Geometridae; genus Cyclophora; species Cyclophora punctaria. The sequence continues at coordinate 911,868 of OX596172.1, forward strand.
CGGGGAAATCAGTAACCAAAGAAATAGCCGGGGTCGTCGTTTAAGCCACTTGGAATCACTTACGCACATTCGCATCACAACAGAAAAAGTAACGGAATGAAATGAAACATAGAGTAACTTATTTATACGGGTTGCCAAGTTACGCGAAGGGGTTGCCATAGTAAAAAAAAAAAACCGCCACGCTACCAACGCTATCTATAATATTTACATGGTACTAAATTTCCCATATAAAGTCTCAGTGTTCCCAGTGAAAAGCCCCTGGTTTGATGTGTCGTGTGTAGCTCCTAAACGAATGGACCATTTTAATCATCCTGGCACATCGCAGACGACAGACTATCCGTGACGCACTTTTTAGTCTGTGAAAATAGAACCTATGTAATTATATGCAGTAACGCACACGACGCGCAAAAAGTCCGGCGCACAAAAAATCCGTGAATTCGGGCAGACCGCACCGCGCCGCGCCGCGCAAAAAGTGTGTGAAAAAAATTGATGATCTTTCCGAAGGTATATGATGTACCCAAAATGTTCTGTTTCTTCTTTTCTTTCTGTACTTCATGTACATAACGATACTTCGCGATCTCTGCACGATTTCCATAGCATCTACGTCCCTACAGCTCTGCCGACAGAATCACAGATTACTAAATAGTTAGGTACTACGTGAAAGATGTGCGTCGTGTGCGTTGAGTGTGAAAAATCCGCGACCCACTTTTTGCGCGCCATGCAGACTTTTTGTGCGCCGCAGACTCGATCGCACAAATAGTCTGTCGTCTGCGATGGGCCTAAGAATTAAAAGAATAAACATTAAACATGCAAAAAGTAAGGTTCGATAAAAAAAATCATAGCAATTTATTTCAAAATCCATAAAAATTCTACAAAACATTCTTTAAATCAAATAACAAACTCGTTTACTTTCTACCAGGTAAAATACTGTTATTTAACTGTAAGAAATTTTGGAACGCTTCAGATCCAGTAACCAACTTGTTTCTCGATAATTTGATGCCACCGTATTCTGCTTCTTCATCAATTCTTGGTAACGCACTGTAATAACCACAAACTGATTATGTATCATGATAAAAAATATTGTATGTTGTCTGAACTTGTCTAATAGGTACCAAACAAAAAATATTTTTTAAGAAACTATCATACTTACTTAGACAAATCCAGAAAGCAATCTTTATCATAATAAACTGAATACTGCCTGATTCTTCTCATAGTGTCTCTATCATCAAATTCAGATGCATAATCGTATTCATAGAGCTTCTCTATGAGTCCATTTTTGTCTTTTACAGTCCAAACACATTCGCCAGGGAGGCCTTTTAGTTTAGGAGCATCGGTAATGGTTGGTATTAAGTAGTCATCTTGTAAGATTTCTGTAATGCGTGTATTTCTAGAAAGAGATCGTTTAGAGTTATTCGACGGATACATATTGGGTAGTGCTTTTCTGCCGTGGTTGCTGTTAGATGGTCGTTGACCTGTTCTCCTGTAAAACTTTTCAATTTCAGCCTTGGCATCCCATTCCGCAAAACTTTCTTTTGATCTAATTAAAAATTTGCTACAGTCGGCTTTCAATTGATTTATATTCCTAGAATTAAAAATTTCGTTCATTAAGGTCATCAGAGATTTTTCGGCTTCTGTCTTTTCATTAGTTAGTTTAATTACTTTGCTTTTTAGAAGGCTATTTTCTTGGTGTGTTACCAAGTATAATTGCTGGAAGCTGACATATTTAGAGCGGTTTTCTTTCATTATCTTTTGAGTGCTTTCAATATGTTGTACTAGTCTATTTTTTGCCATCATTTCTAGTTGGTATTTCATTCGGATATTTTTGTTTTCATGAATAGCTGCGATCAGTAAATGACCGAGATTTTTACGTTCTTCACCCAGTTGTTTCATTCTGTTTATTATCATAGTGTAAATAGCGTGCCCTCGGGAGAGTTTCTTATGAGTCGTGCTTTTGTGGTATTCTAGTGATATTACATAGTCCTTTAATATCTCCCAATAATAAGCAACTGTTTTTGCTATGGCAACACCAAAGGTTATGGCGGTTGTTTTGAACTTATTCAGATGTGTTTTCAAATAATTTATATTGTCGGCGTTAACAATACGAGATTTAGCAAAAATTACGATTTCCTTTTTTTTATTCAACACAGATACGGCAAATGCTCCAGCAAAGAACATCATCAAGTGTAATGAAGTCACCTCGTGGTGCCTCAAGAATCGGAACTGTTTATTTCTTTTCAGTATTGCATTATGCTGTGCAGATTTAGAATTGTTTTCAAACTTTTGTATTTGTGCATATTCATCTGAAAAACATAAGAAGAATTTTCTTTCATTGTCCCTTTCATTGTCAGAGTTGGATAGGTACATGTTTTCCAAAGTAAAATGAATGTACATTAGAGACAGGACAGCTTCAGCAGACAGAATCACTGAAGTCGATAATAGCTTGCATTTTCATTTATAAATAATCCATACTATCTTGACTTACCTAGTAAGTGAACTTTGTTTCTTTTGATTTGTTTTAAATATAAACTGTCCATCAAAAACATTGCTAACCACATAAGAAAGGCTAAACTGATAAGCCACTTTGCAGCAATATACATAGTTCTTACACAATCAATTCTTACAAATCAATGCATTCATACATCCACAAATCCACATTCTCTACACTATAATTTTTTTAGTTTGCTCAAATTCAAATAATTTCATTTTATATCTTTCTGATGAGCTTTGTCAAGCTTTTGGTATATTCTTTTTTTTACGTAACCATAGACAAAAAAAAATAAAATAATAGGTAGTGATAAGCAAAAAGGTTAATTTATTTAATTCTTATGGGGGGTTAATTGCATTAGTTCATTATCTGAGCTGAGAACTCTGGCGAGTATGCCTTAACAAAACCCATGCTCCCATCTCCTATACCCCTTTAGGTTTTATTACAGTAGCTCCCTGGATCCTTAATTCAAAACAGAGTACCTAATATGGTTTTGGAATAAAACATAATTTGAGCTAAGCGTTATAATTTAACTCTCAACTCAACCCCTCTTTGACTGATTTTAGGACTAACTGATTTTAGGACTCTCCTCCATGTCATTACAATTAAATGCCATTTTTTTTATTTCCATAATTTAATCTTTAATTCTTAATAGTCTCCTCACTTTCACTTGTACAGCAAGACCAAGTAACCTAATATTCTTCTTGTACCATTCAATGTTGTATGTGATATGAGACTTCCAGTTCTTATCTAGAAACGACTTGTAAAAAACACTCATCTCATCCGCACTCAAGGTTTGTTTACCCTCAGGGAGATGTTTTTTCAAATATTCTTCACGTTCCTAGAATTAAAAAAAGTTGAGATAGCCTTTTCATATTCTTTAATCTAGGGTCACATTATTTGGATAACAACACCAAAAAATTAACTCAATATCTTTTACCTTCCAATTAATAATGTTGCTGAAGTTAAAATATTTTTTTACTATGGAATTGTTTAAGTTCGTCAAAAGAAAGAATTATGGTGAGAGATGACTAGGTTTTCAAAACCAACACAAACTATTCTGTTACATAAACAACAATATTTACCTGAAAAAATCTGGAGTTATGTTGTGTCCAAAATCTTTGGTTCCATTCCTGGACATCTGCCCTTAATTCTCTGAACTGTTTTTCCAGTTTCGTCTCATTTATCGGTTGTTTGAATACAATTTTCCTTAAATTTGATACAGGATCCGGAGGTCCTACCATGTCTGAAGATATAGTCCTAGGGTTTGGATCTTGCGCAGACTTCGTTTCTGGGCTGGTACTCGTTAGTCTTGGAATAAGAAACGCACAAGTCCTGTGTGGCTTCGCCAAACATGGCTTATAAGGCAGACTATAAATTATATTTAGCGCCATAGTGATAGATAGGTCTACGTCCAAAGTTGATATTTCGGTTTGAATAGAAATGAAATAAACATTTGATCACTTAAATACCTACTCGTATGAAATGAAATTCACACACAATGAAATTGACTTTAGAACATTTTTATCTAAATTGACTTTGACAATGGAAGATTATCAAAATATCAGTTGTCATTGTCAGTGTCAGTAATGTCAGAAAGAAGCGCCGCGAGGTCAGGTTATATTTTTTCACTGACGGCCGATCGTATTATGTAAAAGTGAATTCATGAATTTTTTTAATTAAGCCGAACAACACATAGTTTGCCAATTTTCGTTAAAACAATATAATCTAGAGTTCGTTTTGAATACATTTTATTCATAAAAATGGCACCAAAAAAGGAAGAAGATCCATCAGCAGTGAAATTAGATATGTGTCTTACCGATGGAATCATAAAAATAGGTAAATATTAGAAGGATTTGGTAGCTTGTTTTGTTATTTTATGTCTTTAACATGTTAGTTATGGTGCAATACACCTACGATAAGTAAGCTCCCAGCATAGCTTAATAACTAGTGTTCACAATATTCTAAGTAACTGTCGATTTCAGGCGGAGGTGTTCTGCTGGGCGCACTCTCGACTGTGCTCTTCTTTAAAAGAAGGCGATGGCCAATCATAGCAGGCATGGGAATGGGTCTGGGGATTGCATATGCCAATTGTGAGGGTGATTTAAATGATAAGAAACCAGGTGATAAAAAGAAATAAGGATTTGGGTAGTCATCTACGAGAGGTAAAAAATTATCTTTATTTCTAGATCTCTTTCCACAGTCGCGAGACTTTAATACTAATATACTAAAATATTAGTTGTCTGTTTCAGATATGGGCTCCAGTGTTAATCATGACCATATCCATTAAATGCATTTCCGGATGAATATGTTGAACACAAGATCGATTCAAGTAGACCTTTTGTTTAGAAAATATTGTAATTTTGTTGTAAAAATAATTATTTAATTACTATATGAAACTAGTGTTTTTATTTCAACCTTTGCTCTAAGAAATAAAAGACTGTAATAACAATATCTCAATAATAATTTATTGTACAAATTGATACTGGAATTAGATAAAGAAGAAATCTTAACAATAAAAATAATTTATACAAAGATAGGTAATTGATGTTATGATAAATGGACAGCAAGCAGAACTAACATCCCATATACAAACACCATTTGGTGGTAACATCACAAAAAGCAACACAAACATAATGTTATTTCAACGGATTCTGATTTCAAGGGCAAATCATTAAAAAATTATAAACCACACAGCAAAACAAAATTTCCTAACTACAAAAACTTGATAAAGCAGTTTCCGGGTCAACATAATTCTAATATTTGTCTTTTCATTTTATTTTCAAAATGCAATTTTTTATAGACATTACAGTATTATTTTAAAAAGCACAATTAAAATATTATTTCATTTATGTAGGGCAGTGAGATGGCATCATTAAATTAAAATGAAGGTCCTATAATAAACAGCTAAATGTCACTAAAAGAAACTTTTGGTAATACACTTTGACTAGAACATTGTATTTTCTTACATAAAATTGTTGCATACACTAACTTATCGAGATAATTTTAAAGATTTATAGCAGCCTAATTGCAGTGATTGAAGAACACGATTTGAGACAAGACAAGTGTCTAGAATAGTATAATAATAGCCCTTTAGCGGAACTATGTGGAGCTCAACTGACCAATCACAATACATTTTGAAATTATTATTACAATGTCAATGCGAAGTTTGACAATTTCAATGTTGTGATTGGTCAATTGAGCTCCCACCGCTTTAACGGAAACGCACCATTACAGGGCTATAGCCCAGGACCTGTATCGGACCCTGAAACACTGAAAATCTGTAGTTATAAGAGCAGTTATTCAAAGTTCAAGTAAAAACAATCAATGCAATGGCTCTATGATAAGAAATAACGTGCTGAAGCGTGTTACAATACTTTATCGAAGGCCACGACAAAATAGGGGGAGAGTAAGAGTTATTTAGACGAAATACAAATCAACTTTGTCAAGTTTACTTATACACATTATAGTATGGGCCCACGGTTATATTTTTACTTGTATTATATTCATTATATATTTTAAGTCAACAGATCTAAGCCGACATAACAGGGCGTGACACGCAGTTCATATTATATTATGTTAATTACTCGGTTGTGCTAGGGAATTAATATAATGAGAACAGCCTCTAGGCAAGTGACAATCATTTCGCATTCTGTTCGATTTTAAATACCACAATATATGTTAATGTGGCATGACCAAGTGTATAGGTACACCATGTACACCACATAACATTCCTATACATTTTGATAGTAGCAAACAAATAAAATGCGGTACGATTGGTATTTGTTAAGTGTGAGAACCTGAGCTGTCCCGCGCAAGTCCCCGTTACGTCGGCTATTTCGGTATGTAGACTACTTAAATTACCTTATCCTTTATTTGCGTCATAATGAAAGCATTGCTGGAGGTCTGAGTATAACTTGCACATTTATATAGGATTTACATATGTGTTTCTAATGAGTGCCCAATATGGGCTCCTGGCCATCCCTTGCGACGCCCATAGCCCATATTTACGGACAATAATTTGTCCGTAAATACTCAGACCACCGCTTACATAGTTAATAAGTTTTATTTTACAAAGTTCCAAAAGTGAAAAAGTCAATACATTTTCATAAGTCTATTTACGGTGCAGTGACGTAATACTGTCATGTTTGCTACCTTCTAGTTATTGTGTAGTTTCCGTGACCAATTCTAATCGTAATGTATATACTAACATTATTATTATACCGAAAATTTTGAATATTGTTCATAGTTCCTTATTCATACCGAGACCGGATGGTTATTATTTTATTTATATATTTGTTTTTTTGTGTTCCGGTCCCGTAGATATTAATACTAATAGAACTGAAAACTTAACTCCCCACTAATATATTAAATAACACTAAATATAATACACTTACCCGACGTGATCAGTTCATGTGATGCCGGAAAAATAACTTTATGATCAAGAGGTTACGTTTGATTTTTCAATGCTAATGGTCTAGTTCCTCTATTGCTAACGTTCGCGCGTTCGGTCGATGCCCATTGGCCAATGAAAGGATCCATAATACTCGCCAGTGTGGCGTTCACTGTGCTAATATTAAGAACGCAACGTATGTTCTCTACCGAGACGTTGGAAACAATTCGCCTCCCCAATTAACCTTTGATTATTTTTCCCGCACCTATGTACACCGTATAGACAGGCACTAAACAAGTTTTGGCCAAATTCACTTGTAATTTACACCCACTTACAAACAAATGTTAAAATGTTAATCCAAGATTTAACGTTAATCTCTCTCTCTCTAAAAGGATTAATTTCAACATGAAATACAATTTAATTTAATCTTGGGTTAAAATTTAACATTCTGGGTTCTTCGAATAGTTCTATAACATGTTTCTTACATGATTGAAGCTTCAATTAAATTTTATTGTAACATTATAATTCAATCCGTTAATTCAACAACCAATATTAATCTAATAGAAATATAAACAGTTAGTTAACTGTATAACTCAACGAATGCTCTTCTTGGCGACTACAAATAAATAGAACAGAGCTTGCACTATTGACATTCAGTGAAGCATCCTTCAACATGAATGTGTCAATATGTTCTATTGTTAGTTTTATATTATGTAAAACAATTGCTGTACAACAAAGTGGACTCTATGTTTCAATATTGTGACAACCACAAAACATTTTAATATACTAGCTACTTCCTTGAATTCATATTCATTAACTACGGTATGCACTAGCGATACTTAAGGTGTTTTAATATGCGTCCCGACCCGGCCCGCGCGAGCGCAGTCCACGCATTACAATAAATAATTGTATGAAAGTATCTGCATGATTTTAAGAACCCCTAAAGCCGTGTTTGTATTTTAGTCGGGAATGACAGATTTCAGTAATTAATTTCGAATAGATTGACCACTGCAACCATTTTAGTAATATTTGACTGACGTGTACAATGCCGTGACGTTCGTGCATACCGCGCTACACCTGGTCAGATAAAAGATACAGTAGATAATAACCTTCCTTACAGGTTTATTATCCGCCCGAGGAAGCCTTTCCACTGGAGCTATGCAATGAAAAGTTGTATGCTACGTTTATCCACTAATTATATATGTATATGAAACTTAGCATAGCAACGTAACGTAACTATGATGACATCTACTCATATCAAACGGAACATAGGAACATAATATATCAATGAAGGTATCGACCACTCGTATCAAACGTATACTCTATTTTTTCTCGATTGTCTCAAAATGTGGACTATTGTCGTCAATTTTCCAGCTGAAGGCGATTCCTCCTGAAGAGGAGAAAGGTTTAATGATTTTATTTCATTCTTACCCTTTCTCTAAACCGTTTTCCGCCTCATGAGTTTTCGTCTTCGACTCAAAAAATTATGGCAATGGTAAAAAAAATAGAGTATAAACGTAAGTATTCTACGTTAGATATGCCATAGCTCGAGTACAAAGGCTGTTGACCTATAACATGTTATTTGAATAATTTATCTATTTGGCTCCAAACACATCATTATTGCCGTCCAGACAGCGCTGCCAAGTACATAGCTTTCTTAAAAGGACAAAAACAACTATCATTAAAATTACATATAATTTTAATTTAATTTTAAATCACGGTATTCATCGGTATCATTTAAAAAGAAGAGAGCTTCACTTGGTCATGTTTGTTGTCATACATCAGATAAAAAAGTTATTTTATATTAAGAAAACGTGAATATGAATTTATAATAAAAATTGTTTGTGAAACCCAAATTCACGATTCTGTAATTAAATAAATTGTTAAAAGGAAATAATCGAAACATACCTTTATTTCGCAAATTAATAAACGTCATGGCTAAATTATGACACATCCGACTTAATTATGACACTTCTTATAAAGATGACAGATTATATTTTTATTTGTTAGTCAAAGTATTACAAATGAAGTATATTGAGGACCTCATCTTGAACGTGAACTATCTGTATAATAAGAAGGGTTCGGATTACAGTTTACATAATGAGTAACGTTTTATGCTGAGTCCAGACGCATCGTAATTATAATGACAAATGTGTCATTCAGACACATATTTTGCGTTACCGTTTCTTTCACTTAGTACTCTGAACTTCAAAGGGCAATCGTTCGTTCGTGAGTGAAAGTAAAACTCGCTCGAGTAGCTATAATGCCGACTGGGAAAAATAGTTTTGAATGAACATTGGAGTGAACATCAAACCACGAAGATTCGGTCAGAGTACTAAATGAAAACGCGACTTTAAACATTACATTACGCGTTGCCGTCTGGATCTTACTTATATAAAGCTATCATGATTATAAGAAGCGTGTTTCTTACGAGTGGTAATGGTCAGAAGGATGTAGCGGCGCGTTTCACTTGGCCGTCATGTCGGGCCAGTAGTTGATGTAGTAGCGGTGCGTGCTGCCCTCGAACAGGCGGTCCAACCAGTTCTCCAGCCCGTCTAGAAGGTTCTCTGTACAACAAATAAGTTATAGTTTTTCTTCCATTCCTATTTCGTTCTATTTGGATGTGGCTTTCACCTATAGACAGAGTGATTCGGCTGCGTTGTATGTGGAAGTTATGCATAAAAATGGCCTAAATGGCTTTGTTGTGTTCCTTCTTGCCAGGAAAAAGTTTAAATCAGATAATATTCGGAAAAATATACGGGTGCCGTTAGTATATAATTCATTTTATAAAGAGGAATATTTTGCCCTGCTCGACAAAATGTTTGGGATCTACGAAATTTACTCACAAGCACTACCTATTGGGTTGCGTGTGGAACCGCTGCGCTGAACAGCAAGTATGAATAAAACAGGAAATAAAAGTGTTACCTTGCAGCAGCACGGGCGGGTCGGCCTCGTCGTTGGAGGAGTCGGGCTCGGTGGTGAACCCGATGAAGGCGCCCGCCTCCGCGTCGGCCGCGCCGCCGCCCAGCGACCGCGTCATGCGCGACATGCGCTGCAACAACCACCAGCGCACGAACGAGATTAACATCACGATTGCCAGCTTTGGGTTCAATTACATCAGGGGAATCGACCTTGGCTACGAGCTAATGGAAGACATTTATGACATAAAGTTAGAGAGCCAGCATTAGATTCTGTACGTAACATAGTAAAAATATCTACTCTATCTTTAAATAGAAAACGCGCACTCAACATCAAAAACTTGAATTTCAAGAGGCAAAGCCGACGCACTATACATCATAACTAATATTCATTTGATGCCTCGCATGTTATCAAAAATTGGGGAAAGTCAAAATAGGCAGCCGGGATGCGATTAACGTCGAAAACGGCAAAATAGGACTAAAGTTGTACTTCAGTCAACATTACGGCGTGTCTGGGTAAGTTAAACGGGTGATTCCGTGATGAGGGTTACCTTGTGCGGCTTGGCGCACTCGGGGTGCTTGGCGTGGTAGATGCAGAAGTACTTGCGGTGCGGGTTGAGCGCCAGCACGGTGCCGACGCAGTTGCGCGCGTTGAGGCGCAGCTCGGCGCCGCCCAGCGACAGGCGCAGCACGCGCGCGAACCACCCGATGTTCCGCTCCACCACCAGGTACGCGAACACCAGCGTCTTGTTCCTGCACACCCACAGCCCCCACGGGGTACATAACTACCAGTAGCTCAGTCGACAACCCTGGTGACGCGGACGGAGTTTTTAGACCGCCTAAAGGCCTCCGATATGGTCTAACGATTGAAACAACCGAGACCGACAATTTAACGTGCCCTCCTAATCAGTACAGTGAGGAGACCTGAGGAGTTTTTTAAACAGGTTTTGCTGTCAAATTGTAACGCAAAGTAAAGTAAAGGAAGAGTTCTCAATAATGTAACATATAATATCAGTCTGAACATAATTTATATAAGCTATTGTTGTAGTGTAAGTTAATGTGACAGAATCACTGTAGTGTCCAATAAATCGTTTTCTAGTATTATAAATGTGTGGTCAGTGCTCTCTGAGTTCATTTTGTTAATATTTAGTTTCTATCTAGACCGAGTCGCAGTTATAGAATGAGGAGATGTACTCACTTGCGATAAGGCCACACGATCTTATGGAACTTGGAGAGCAACATGACGCGGCTCTGCATGTCGACCAGCAGCACGATCGTGCGACACCCGGGCTTCAGTAACCTGCGAACAACCATCATTATGATATGTACTAGCTGTGCCCCGCGGTTTCACCCGCAGCGCCGCCGTTCCCGTGGGAATTTTGAGATTTTTATTCCCTATAAACCTCACGGAGCCCGAGACCTTTCCAACGAATGCAAAACCGTGGAAATCGGTCCAGCCATTCACGCGTGATGCCGCGACCAAGGAAAACGGGTTTCATTTTTATATATATAGATGTACATCTATATCATGAAAAATGTATGCACAATAACCTAAACATCCGGTGACCGCAGCGTTTTAAGGAATATCGAAATCGACCGCATTCAGCAAGCGAAATTCTTAGATAAAGATGACAGTAATTTACTGAAGGAGTTTGAAATTTTGATATGGCGACCGCATTGAGCCGAGTATGCATTTAGGCATAGACTTTTTGAAAATAAGTCTCGCCCTCTCTTTTACTGATTGAATGAGCGGGCAAGTATATGCGCGGAAATGCTTAGATTATAATAGATATTATGTGATGATGGACTGAAACATGAAAGCATATATAGTTTTTCTTAATATTCTAAGTTGATCTAAGTGTACCGGACGAGTCCGTTGTACTTCTCGGCGCGCAGCTCGTGCAGGCGCAGCTCGGACTGCGGCTCGTTGTTGTTCTTCTTGTTCAGCCCGTTCTGCTTGCGACGCTCCTCCTTCTGACGCTGCACGGCTTCTTCTTCGATGCGGCTGTGAGGGTGACATCATGTCTTAGATTATTAGGATATTTTCAAAATAAAAAGTAGAGTCAAAGTAAATAGTAATAGCGATTAGGTACACGAGATATAGGGATACTAACATGAGGTAGGCCATGAGGTATCCGGCGGCGAGCACGAGCGCGACGGTGGCGAGCACGGAGGCGGCCGACAGCGCGTGGTGCGAGGCCAGCGCCAGCGCCGCGCGCTCCGCCCACTCGGCCAGGCGGCGCAGCGGCGGCGGCGCCAGCTCGTCCACCAGCGGCGGCGGCGCGGCCGAGTGGCGCGGCGCCGCGTGCGCCAGGCGCGCCAGCAGCGCGTCCAGCGCGCGCGCGCTGCGGTTGTGCGCGTCCCACGGCTCCGCCAGCCACTCGTAGTGCAGGCGCGACGCGTCCTGGCGCCACAGCAGCACCAGGCGCGGCGCCGACAGCGCGGGCGCGGGCCGCAGCGCCGCCAGCAGCGCGGGCTGCGCCGCGGCGCGCAGCCAGGCGTAGCGCACGGCGCCGCGCTCGGCCGCCGCGCGCCGCCGCAGCGCCGCCGCGCCCGCGCCGCCGCCCGCGCCCACCAGCACGCAGCACAGCCGCCGCCGCGCGCCCGACCACTCCGCCGGGCACGCGCGCTCGAACATGCTCTGCACATACACAACATTCCTCTCTTAGTAACACTCTAAATACAGGGACTACTATGTTAACGTAACAAAGTTATACCCGCATTGCAATGCGGATACTAAAAACACTAACTCCTTGATCACTTTTTAGATAGGTGACTAATATTGACGTCACTATAATATTTTGACACATTACATAATAGGTCACATTCCATTTTAGCACCACATCAAAGACTACGCTCACCTGCGAAGACAGACGCGGCAGCACCAACAGCTGATTGGGCTCGATGAGTTGTCTGAGCGTTTGCGTCGGTATCTCCGTGGTGCTGACGGTGGCCACGGGCTCGGTGCTCTCTTCCTTCAGGAGCAGCATGGTGTCGGTGTGTCGCTGCACTTTGAAGTATGAGGTGACGTTGTGCGTGTCGCCCGCCGTCATGTCGATGAAGCTAGAAAGATAAGGTTTTGTACAAATGAAGTAGATAGCTAAACACTGTATTACACATACTAGCTGTTCCTGAGCGATTTTTCTATTATGCAGATTGATTACTTTTAAAAAGCCAGAAATAAAACAACAGTTATATTATAAGTAAGATTACACAAAAAAAACGATTCCAGTAAGCCGCAAGACATTTTTTTAAAATCTTACATCATTGCAAAAGTTCAGCTCATTTCGGTAATACAGTGCGATAATTGTCACAATATGAAGTTATTATGTGTATTATAAATGAATAAAGTATATTTACCCGAAAGCGACCGTCTCTCTGTAGTGGAAGGCGGTGATGAGGTACCGCAGGCGCATGGTCTGGCGCTCCTCGAAGATCAGCGCCTTCACCTTGTTGTCCTCGAAGTCGGTGATGAACGTCTCGGCGTTGCTGTCTGATATACTTTGCACCAGCTTGTACGGGAACTTCCAGCGGACGAACTCTGCAACAATTATGTTAAGTGAACTGATGCAAAGGGATACATGTTCAGCAGCAACCCTTTGTTTTACCTTTTATTTTTGAGTTGAATAGTAGTTAAAAAATTATTCAATGTGGTTACGCAAAATTATTATTTTTAAATGTGATTGGCACTAGACATTAGCATGTTCAAACAATAACCAACCCTTCAGCATTATTTTATTAGTATTTATCCGGATAAATACTAATAAAATAATGCTGCAGACCCGGGTCTGCATCACTTGGATGATTCCCAATCTTCCCACGATTGTTCATAAACCACCCAATACTACCAGCAAAAACCAAATAAGACCACATATACTCACCCAAAATCTTAGGCAAAGATTGCAAGTTGTCCTTATAAATGTAGACATGTTTGTCCAACAGTAGTGTCAAACACGGTACGCCGTGTATCCCGACCCTTCTCGCCAGATTGGCCTCGTGGCCCGCGTGCACGGTCGCCATGGTAACGCCGAGCGGCTGCAGCGCGTCCACCAGGCGTCTCCAGGCAGATGCAGAGCGAACACAGTCGAAACACCAGTCCGTGTAGAACAGGACGATGGCTGGTGTGTGAACACTCTTCTCTAGCAAGTTGTTTTCAAAATGTCTGAAAGAAAATAGTTTAGATAGTGGTTAGCTGTTCCCCATGGAATGTGTGCTTAAATCAGGTTATTTCCGGAGGGATATTGGTATTTCTTATTTCGCATATTCTACCATCCCAACCGAATTTCGGTCAATAGTTCAGCCATAGAAGGGATACCACTGCTAGTTATCCTCAGTAGTTTCAATTCAAAACATTAATTGCCCAATAAAGTAATGTGTATTTATAATTATGCACATTGTATTTGTGAATAGTATTTGATACATACCGTGCGGTAACAGACAATTTATGAAACAGTGTAATATCTTGGTCCTGAGTCCGGAAGTGTGTTCCAAAGAATTCTTCAAAGGGATCATTGCTACAAAAAATAGAACAAATTATTTTTTAATAACATTCCGTTTAAGATAAGTATGATTAAAATTAAAGTATATTATTTTTTCTCAAATTCATTGTTGAGTTTAGCGAAAAGTACGTCGAAAAGTACGTCGAAAAGTACGTTAGTAAATAAGTTCGAGCAGGTTAATGGCCAACCCTGGTGTCGGGAGTTTTTAGACCGCCCAAGGCCTCCAACATGGTCTAACGATTAAAGCAACCGCGACCGGCAATTTAACAGGCCTTCCGATGCACGACGACAATATGATATCCATTTTATTTTTTCAATCTGTTTACTCTCAATTTCTCACTATTTAAATCACCGAAAATATTTGCATCATTACCAATACAGTATTGCATTCATATTGCATTGTAAAGGTGACTCAATTTGTTTACTCTACACAAGCCATGAATCACAAGTGGAGTGATTCTGGCATTCTATTTCCGATGCATGTTGTTTATGGAAAATGTAAGGAATTCGAATATTTCCAATGAACATACAAGAAAATTCTTTTTAAACAGGAAATATATTTGCATTAATTAAAGATGGGTAAAAAATACATGTCTAGGGGTAGACCCAGGAATTAATGAATGTATTTTTTAAACAGCTCTGGTTTGAGATCACCAACCCTCATTTGCCAAGCATGGTCATTCATTACATTTAATCCTCCTCACTGTACTGATATCTTCAGTGAGATGAGAGGTCTTTGCCTAAAAGTGTGACATTACAGGCTACTTTGCTTTTTCTATAGATCCAGGAATTTGATTTAGGAGATTGAGTATAGTGAGGGTAAGTCAAGGAAACATGCTATTATGTTAGGACATGACAATTTGCTCAGGAGCCTTTGCCTGCATATAGGAAATAAAATAAGACAGAAAAGCTGTTTACCCATACATAGGCTATCTCTAAAAAAATATATATAACACTAGCTGTGCCCCGTAGTTTCACCCGCAGCGCCCCCATTCCTGTGGGAATTTTGAGATTTTTATTCCTTATTTTTCTTATATAAAAACCTTGTCCTGACAATAAGGAACACATTAATCGCTCTGAAGTTATGCGCTTAGCACCAGATTCAGTGATTCATTTTTATTTTATAGATTTAAATATATTATATTATAACTTACAATAATGGTATTTCTTTTTTTAACTTACATGATTTAGACATAACAACAATGGCAAAAGTTTACTTATTTAAATGTTAGTAATTGAGAATACTTACCTAAATCTAGCATATTGGCTGTAATCGTGCCTCGGTTTGTACATGTGTTCATCTTCATTGGTGATCCCGTATGAGTCGTAAGCTTGCCGGCGTTCCGTATCTGAGAGCAGCTCATAGGCTTGCTTAATCTCAACAAATCTAGTCTCTGCATTGGGGTCCTCATTTTTGTCTGGATGCCTAGAATAAACAAATAATAAAAAATTAAAATAAATTATATGGTTCATTGAATACCAATCCTTTGTATAATTATTTGTTTTTATAAAAATAAAATGTCTCAATTATACAAACTGTACAAATTAAGAATTTGAATTAATTAGCTTGCTCGGAAATTGGTTTGTTTCTAAGGCATGATTTTTTATTTGTCGCTATTTAGCCATTAAATCGATACACTAGTATTCTTATGGTAGTTAAATAAGACATTAAAAGGGCATTGGGTAAAAGTGGCGTTGTTTTGAAGATCCGCGACCAGTTAAAAAACTATTGCCATTAGTTAGTACTCTCAAAAACGAGCAACTTTTATTACTAGATGTGAATGTCTTATTTACTGATTGATTTATGAATATAATAATAATCAAGAACCCATGAATACTTACCATTCTTTAGCTAATTGCTTGTAAGCTTTGCGTATATCTAGCAAGGAAGCCCGACGGTGGATTCCCAGTATTTTATACGGGTCTCCTATTTTCTGCGCGGCGACCAGGGTGCTCAGCGTAATCAACAACAATGCCCACAACCATCGCCCTCTCCAACCCATGTATTTCCATTGCATATTACCAATCGCGACTGTAAACCCCTGGAATAGACCCACAATATTTCAAACTGTTATCATAGCGAAATCCCCTGCCCGCTAGTGAAATGCATGACTGAGCATGTGAAATTAACACAATTAATTTAATTAACTGATAACAGTCATTTATCTTAAAATAGAACTGCTGTAAAATCTTAAAAACTGTGAAAAATCCTCAGGGGAAGGAAGGAAATTACTAAACGTCAAACAACAAATGTCAATTAAATCAAATCAATCGCAAAAAATGTTTAGTTCATTCAGTGATTCATAGGCTCGTTCATAGGCTCCACAGAAAATAAATCTCCTTTCGAACAACTTGACAGTGTTATGATGACATAAACCAATGTCAAATAGACATATAACAACATAACATTATCCTTCATACTGTTTTTTTTTTCAATAGCCGTCAGCCGAGCCGTGGAGTGACTAGATTGGTTGGCGATATTTTTGAACAAAAACAAAATTAAATAATAATCATATTTTTTACAAGTTTATCTAAGTACTATATAATTTAGCGTTAGCTAGTATTGACAATTGTTTTTTTTTAAGTTTCAAAGCAGCAGACAAAACCACGTGAGTATAATGTTTAGATAATTACACAAGTTCTAAAATCATATCTGTATGTACTCTAGATTTTTACTACACTCCGTTCGAAGTAAATGATTACCAATTTATTTACGTTTGAATACCTACATTTTTTTATATCAAAATTTAAATTACCTTTAAGTAAATAAGAACACAAAAATAATTCTAATTTATTCAGAAAAAAGACATTTACCAAGAACAAAAAAAAACTTAACGTTCATGAATAATAACTAACTTTAGTGTCGTAATAATCGAGATTTGAGCTGGTTAATATTATAAATTGAAGATTAGTTAGGTATCTCAAACATAAATTAAGAATAAGTCTTATTTCTGTGTAAAGTAGTTATAATATCTTGCCATTGCATCAGAACATTAAAAATACTTAATCATAATTATGCTCAATTTTAATAAAATATTTGTGTAAGGTAGGTACGTAATGATGAATATTATTTTTACAATAAGTAGTTTTACTTTGGGAGCTTCGGGGCGACTTTTTAAAAATTAAAAATTAATTTAATATTTCAAGACAAGTTTATTATTGAGTAACGTACAAAGGAATGAAATTAAAATCTAACTTAAAGTTCTACTGGGCTCGCAGGCCGCCCACAATGACCGTCTTATCGCTACCGGGTATTCGAGCCAGACGCTCAGTCAGCTATTCTGTAGCCTGAGTGCGAGTTTCATTCAAAAATTGAGTTAACTCTACTACAGCGTAAATCGAGTTGACGACAATCTATTCGTAAAGTGTAAAAGTGCGAGTGCGAGTCCGAAGAATCTTTACTTAGACGTGCTCGTTCCCTCACTCCCTCGATAGTTAACAATAGTTAACTTTTTTCCTTATGTTGGCGTTCTTGTAGCGACGTTTGGTAACCCGACCGGAGTGAGAAGTGTAGCATTTGCTTAGCTCGACATAGTTCACTATCTCACTTTAATTCGGACGGGTTGTATGCCTCATATGTCTGTCACTGTCATCTGTCACCTGTCACAATCGTAATATCTGTGATCTGTGGCTCTAAGTTGCTGTCTGACGATACTAGATGGCGCTTAAAACGATTAAAATTTTTATTATGATAAACAAACAATGCAATATTTCAAGACAATAATTCTAAAAGCGCTTGATTTGATAGTTATCGGAAATGCACCAAATGAAGGAAGTATTTGTAAGTACAATCACAATTACAATTTGTTAATTACGTGACAAGTTTCAGTATATTGTGAATTCCATGTTGAATGTCGTTTACTTTGTACTTTGAGGTTATAAACAGAGTACAATAATATAAACAAAGCTTTAGTTGAAGCTACAAACATGAGTTACCTTCTATCCAAGAAATACTGAATGAACTTGTCATGTCAATCAATTGGCGAAAATACTTGTAGAATCTACAATAATAGATACTACCTTTGATAGTTTAAAATTAATATTTCTTTTTTATTACTGTCATAATATTCTAATATGTATTACTTTTCTTTCAGTCACACAGAACTGATAGTTCTCAGTCACCAAGTCACCAATGACCCCCAGTTGGTAACAATGCACCTACCAGCGGATCTCATGCAGTTGTATCTATCTACCAAGCACCCCAGCAAGCCCGTTCTCAAAAATATCAATGTGATGCCTATTCACCTCCATTGTAATGCTTGTAGAATACCAGAAAATTGTCAAATATGCAAGAGATGAAACCTAATCACAATTGAGGAGACGGTAAATACAACCATTTATGGTGGTTTTGCCGAGCAGAAAATAACCAAAACAAATCAAATTTTGTGGATAATGTTTTAAACTTTGTGTTAAGTTAGACCCAATAAGCAAATTGCCTTTTATAGACAAAGTTAAGTTATTGTTCACTCAGTGTACTTGAGATTTGTTTTTATAATGCATAGCATAGCTATTAAAATGATTAAAACAACAAATTAATTATGTTATCGGTAATGACTGATAATATAATTATTTAATTAAAAGTCAGATGTTGTGTTTATACATGTTTTTTCACCTATCCTAATATTTTACATCACCTTTTATATTTATATTATGTATTTTGATTTTATTTGTAATAAAATGCAATTAAAGATTCAATAAAGTTTTATTTACATAATTCTACGTACTAATTGATCTCTTACAGCTCTACCTCTGGTTTTCTTTATTTGTATTTTGTATTTTGATTTTATTTGTAATAAAACGCAATTAAAGATTCAATAAAGTTTTATTTACATAATTCTCCGTACTAATTGATCTCTTACAGCTCTACCTCTGATAAAATCTGTTGTGGCACTTCCTCCATGCTCGCAGTAAATTTGATTATCACAGTCTTCTAAAACAAAAATGCTAATAAATAAAAATTATCAGTTAAAAAATTATCAGTCAATATCAGTCCAATAAAAAAATATAGCATACCCGTTTGAATATCTCCATCAGGATCATTCAAATTAAAATCAAGTGCCAAGTTGTGCAGCACACAACATGCTTGAATAATCTTGGCACACTTGGCTGGCTTGTAATGAAGGACACGATCATTACTTAAACAGCGCCATCGGTTCTTAAAATGGCCAAATGTGTTTTCTATTTTAACTCTGGCCACCGAATGTTTCATATTATAATTGGCTTCTGGTGAGCCTGTAGCAGGATTCAGAAATGGAGTCATCAACCACGGCCTCTGTGGGTAACCAGAATCTCCTGAAACCAATAAGCAACATTAATTATTTTGTTGAAATATGGTCAAATCAAACCAAAATCAGCTATTTCAAAATAGATTCTATGGAATAGTTTTTAATTGGTTTACAATAAGAGGAATAAAATATAAAAATATATAAAAAATGAGTTTAAAATAATTATATTGCCCTTTTTCTGAACTATTTAACATCACACTTCACCTACCTGTGACTAATTTCCTGCCAGGCTGAAGTAAGTAGTATCAGGGAAATGAATATATTTATTCAACATATGAGGATGTATTAGAGCTTTGGTCACTTCATCAATATATACACTGCACATCTTTTGAGATATATTCTTGGTCTCTCATGGTCCGGAAGATTAATAGGATTAAATAAATTTCGCTGCTTCACCCGCAATGACCGCAAATTATTGCGTTCTTCTTGGGTCCGAGCTAAAGATAACATCCTCCAAGCCAGGTAAAATCGACTCTCGGGAGAGTAGTAATATTCTTTGAATCGACTAGCCATTATTAATTTAAACTTTAATGAGCTTCAATATGGCTTCAATGAACACTACTTCTCAATTCAATTCAATTTTTAGTTTGATTTGCTGACATTCACTACTAAATATGAAGGTGAGTGACATAACTATCGCGTCAACTTTAGTTAACTCAAGTTAACTATACGAAGTATTACGAAGTGTCAAAATGGGTGCTCACACTCGCGCCAAGTGTCAAAAACGCCCTATTTACGCGCCCGTTGCGTTTATTCTAACTATATAGTTTGCGTTTAAAACTTACACTCGCATTCTGAGTTTCACAATTCGTCCGCAAGAGGCGCTTTTTCGGTTTTCATACAATTTTTACGCAACGTGAACGCAGTAGTAAAGTTAGAAAAACTCACACTCAGGGCACTGGTGAATACAACAGGGCCGGACTCAGGTCGCATGACTTCTCCCCCCTGAGATTCGAGATTATCCGAATTTACCTGATTCGGAGAATTTCGAAAGTTACATTTATAACCTAATTTTATTAATTTAATATAAAACATAACTCCTGCAAAAACTGCTATAATAAAATATAACCCAATGGTCCAAACACTGACACTATTGACTCTCACTATTTCACTTTCACTATTGGTATCGAACTTTACGGAATTCTTTATTTCTTGTATGTTATCCAGATTCATTTCTTCTAGTTCTACTGGTTTTCTCTGTTCCGCCTTTATCTCGCTGATGTGCGGTAGGTTTACAGTTGGCAGTTTTTCGTAGTTCAAATTTGTTATCCGATGAGGGCGTGATTTTAGTGAGTATTTGTCTATTTTCACTTCACATGTATCTTCTGTAGTAACGATGTATGTTCCTTGGATATTCTCTTGGTTTACTTCGTTTTGACAAAAACTGCGAATTATTGTCTTTCCTTCAGAAAATACAATCCATTTATTATTTTGTAAGCGCTGGACAAGGACACCTTTGTATTTGACAGGTATCAACGTACAGGAAGAGATGTTTTTGGCGAATTGCATCAATTCGGAGATGCACGGATCTTCATTTATTTTATCAAGGTAATCTTCGAAGCAGACGAATTTGTTGTTATCTGTTCGCTGGCACGGTTTGGCTAGCGGCTCGGAGATAAGTCCTTTCACTATGAGGTAAGGATATTTAGGAAGGATAATGTATGTCATATGATCATGGATAATAGGGATAGGATACAATTTATAGTAAGTATGTGTTTCTTTACATACTAATGGAATTTCCATTACAAATGTTAACTGGTTTTCTTTGATAAAAGATTTTACATTAATGTATTGTTCAATTTTCACAAGATTTTCAGGCTCAGCAGGGAAAATTAATCTTTCAGTAAGTTCAATTTCTTTTAGTAAAATTAACAAGGTATCAGAGTTTATTATAGAATGGTGTAGGGTTTCAAGCTTACTGAATGACATTGCTGTTTCTACTTCATTTAGCTTTATAATTATAATTTGAAAATTGTGTAAAATCATAGAATACACATTAATTATTATATTATTCAAATAATGAATCTTTTCTGTTTCTTTTGCTTTATCTATACCATTCTGAAACTCTTTCATTCTAAGATCAATTTGTATAACATTTTCTCTAATTTTGTGTGTGGTGTTATATAAGTTTTTAACTACTTCGGAGACCAGGGTCAGTTTCTTACTCAAAAATTCTTGTTTTAACTGAGTATTTTCTATAAGCTTATCGTATTTAATCGCATCTTCGTTATCTAGGTTTCCAGAAATAAGTTTAATAATCGAACCCAGTGGGTTGACAAGACCTCTTTTGGTTCTATATCTAGGGACGATTTGTTTAATCTTATTTATAGTTAAGTTCATAACAAATTCGGTTTGTATTCTATAATCAGAAAATATTTGATTATCTGTAACGGAATTACCTCTTATAATTCTATTAAGGTCACCTAATCTAGCTATATTAATGTTTATATCGTCGCAAATTAAATTTAAATCTAATCTTTTAATAATTGTCCATTTTTCAGAACTTTTAACAGCTGTTCCTTCCTTTATAGGCAAAACACCTGGATTTCCTTCAAGGGGGTGCAGCTGAAGGGCCTGAGTTGCTGCGGCTAGGACCAGCCACAGGACTGTGCCGATTCTGTGGAGGACGTTTAACATCTTTAATGGGGATCCTAGATACGCGATTCTTTGTTGCTATTGTCACTACATTTCTATCTACTTCACCTATAACTTTACCTTTGTTATATCTAGGTTTATCTTTACCTCTTCTTACATTCGTTCCTCTATAAAAGATGTCATCATTTAGTTGAATATTAAAATCGGTCTCACCGCCGCGCTTATTTTGAACATTTTCTTTTAATTGCAACATTTTATCAGTTAAGTATTTGTAAAGATATTTAGTCCTTTTCTTATGATCTCGAATAAGTACTTGCATATATTCTTTGTCGAAATTTACGTTAAAGGGGCTTGCTGATTCGGTATGGCCGAATACCACCTCAAAAGGTGTAAAACCTGTTACTGAATGGATACTATGGTTATAGGCTAATACAGCAAAGGTCATAATTGATGAAGCGTCTGTTAACTTTTGCTCGTACTTAGCCAGTCTATATGTCTCTATTATAGTAGAGTGAAATTTCTCAATTAAACCCATTGAATTAGGGTTGTTTGGGGTTCCTAGATGTAACTCTATTTTATAAAAATCTAGAAGTTCCTTAATAAGTGCGTTGTTAAATTCTGATCCTGAATCGGAACTTAGTTTACTTGGGCATCCATAGAAAGAAAAGTATTTGATAAGTGCTCTGACTACTTCTGGAGCAGATTTGTTAGGAATCTCGAAAGCTTGACCAAGTTTACTAAAAGCGTCAATAATTGTTAAAAATGTTTTACTTTCAATTGTGAATAAATCTATAAATATCTCTTGGAAGGGTTTGTTTTGGGTTTGTGTTAATTGAATCTTAGGTTTGAGTGGTTTTCTGTCATATTTTAACTTTTTGCACGGTTCACATGCATTAATGATTGCTGCTACCGTTATGTCCATATTGTGCCAAAAATACGTGCGCTTTATGTGTGCTACAGTCTCTTTGATACCCCGGTGGCAGTTTTTACCTACATGATATTTTTCTACAATTGCTTTCTGTTCGTCCTCATTTTCTACGTAAACTACTCGCTCAGTACATTCTAATATATTAACGGTTCCCTTTTTAAAAAGTGTTAAAACAGCATTAGTAAATTCTAACCTATGCTGTGGGTCTTCGAAATAGATAAAATATTTAATTTTTGTACGAATATATCTTTTCAAAAAGTCTTTTATTAAATCAGGTCTTTCTAATGGTAAGTGTACTTCCAATATTTTCTGTTTAACATTAGAAATATTTTTAACTGCTATTTGATCTCTGAACCAAGTATATACCAAAATTTGGTTTGGTTTGGTATCTATTGATTCCTTTAATATTGGAATTCCTGTAGAATCCATATTATGTGCAGAGTGTACTGTTTCTGATCCTACGTGTAATTCTGACTCAGAGGCAGTAACAGTTCCGCTTGAAAATTCAGTTATTGGAAAGGGTGAGCGCAAACGTTTGGGGATGCTAACGGTACGCTCAGAGTCCGATGAAAGTGATATGGGTTTTTCCGATTCTGATGAAATAGAAATTGGACTATCTGGCTTTTTCTTTGCTTTTCCTTTCTTTTTACCTAATTTAGTTATTTCTTGTGTAATTTGTTCACAGTGCCTTTGTAATTCTAAGTCTTTTTCATCTACGTTTACTTTTACTGAACTATTATCTTTAGCTCCCTTTCTTAATGCATTGATCTTAACCCTCGACAACGCATCGGCGTTTGTGTTTTGACGTCCGTTTTTATAAATAACGTCATAATTATACTCCGCTAATCTTAATCGCCATCTCGTGATCTTACTATTGGGTTCTTCGAATGAATGAAGCCATGAAAGTGGTCTATGGTCGGTGTAAATTGTGAACTTTTTACCATATAGATACGGGCGGAAATGTTTTATAGCCCAAATTATAGCGAGTGCTTCTTTTTCAATAACGCTATACCTGCTTTCCGCATCGTTAAGTGTTCGTGACGCATATGCCACAGGACGATCACTTCCTACTGATCCTTGTGATAATACCGCGCCAATTGCATAATTGGAGGCATCGGTTGTCAGAATAAATGGCTTATCGAAATCTGGGTATTGTAAAAGAGGTGCGTTTGTTAGTAATTCTTTGCATTTTTCAAATGATTCTATAAACTCTTTATTGATTACTACTTTATGGTTTTTCTTTAGACAAACGGTTAAGGGTCGTGTGAGTTTAGCGAAATCCTTGATAAATTTCCTATAGTACCCTACTAAACCGAGGAAACTTTTAATCTCAGTTTGGGTTTTTGGAAGCGGAAATCTCAGGACTGCATCTATCTTGTCATTGTTAGGTTTTAGCCCATCACGCGTGATTGAGTGTCCTAAGTATAGAACTTCTTTTCTTAAAAACTCGGATTTATCTAGCTGTACTTTTAGATTCACTTTTCTGAGTGTTTCGAATATTTTACGTAGTTTTTCTATGTGTTCCTGAAGACTCTTAGAGAATATAATAATGTCGTCCAGGTATACTAAACAATGTAGTCCTATTAGTATGCGATCCATGGCCCTCTGGAAGGTGGCAGGTGCCGTTTTTAGGCCAAACGGCATGCGTAAAAATTCAAAATGCCCTTTTTGAGTGCTAAACGCGGTTTTCTCCCTATCAGCTTCGTCAATTTCGATCTGATGGTAGCCACTTGCTAAATCTATTGTGCTAAAATAATTAGCGTTTCCTAATTGGTCAAATAAGTCTGATATATTCGGCAATGGGTATTTGTCATCGGTAGTCAAGTCATTTAAACGTCTGTAGTCTATCACCATTCTGTACTTTTTCTCTCCCGAAGCGTCCAGCTTCTTTGGCACAAGATGTACAGGAAAGTTCCAAGGAGAAAAAGACTCTTGGATAACATTTTCACTTAGTAATTTGTCAACTTGTCTATTAATTTCGTCATTTATCTTTTGGGGTTGTCTGTAAGGTCGTATATAGATTGGGTCTTCGTTTTTGGTTCTAATATGGTGCTTTACTTTGTTTGTAAAAGATAAGGGTATTTTATCGCAGTAGAAAATGTCTCTAAATTCGTAACACAAGGCACTGATTGCTTTATTTTCCTCAGTGTTCATGTGTTCAAGTCTTAATTTCTCTAGGTTCTCTATTAAATGGTCATCGATGTCAAGGTCGTTATCAGGTACCGTATTAGCATTAACTTCACATTTATCAGGTGTGTATGGAGTAACTGAAACTAATTTGTTTATTGTAAAACAAACAGGTGTTTCTAAACTGTTTTGTATAAATGTTTCAGCATGACCATTTTTACAATTAACAAGTGCAGAAGGCATTCTAACACCAGGTTCAAATATATGGTAATTAATAATTCCAGTACCATTAGCAAGATTTGTCGGTAAAGTAACTTTAGTCTCGGTACGTGGTTCTAATTTAATTGTAACTTGAGGATTATATACGAAAGGGATTTCAGCATCGCAAGTCTTTAAAATCAAATTTTTCATGTCAATGTTAGCGTTAAGTTGTGATAATAGATCAGATCCTATAAGTCCGTCATAGTCTTTGTCTACTTCGTAAATATAAAATGTGTGTGAAACTATAGATTTAAATGTTTCAGGAAGTGGGGCGTAAATTGCCTCATTATGTAAGCTTCGAGCATGTGTACTTATTACCTCAAATGGAGCTGGGAATTTATATTGGTTGTAATATTCATTCGCCTTTTTAGGGCTGATAAAGGAACGAGAGCTGCCTGTATCAATCATAAACTTAGCGTTGATTTCTGGTAAGTAAATGTACGGAAGTTTTGCAACATTTTCGCAATTTAAATTAATCAATTCGGTCGATCCGTATCCGAGGCTATCTGGTAAAAATTTTCCACTGTCTCGTTATTTACCTCATGTGTGTATTCCGGTACTCCACAGTTACCGTCATACAGGTAGTCATCTATGACTACGTCCTGCTCGTAATAGTCTTGATCTGTCTCATAGGGTGAGTTTACGTGTAACTCGTTATGGTGAGCCTGATTTCGATTCGGTAATGCTGTACGCATAGTAACATCGGTGTCTACCTTTGGTTTATTCTGATGTGTTGGGGGTATCCCGAATTTAAATTGAGTCTGAGGGTTGACATTTGGTCTAAAAGATTGTCCAAACGAAGGTCTATAACCTTGAGGAACTTGTGGGTTCACAAATTTAGGCTGATTAGTAAAACCTTGAGGTCTAAACTGATTATGTTGCATTCCAAATTTGAATTGTTGATTAGGCTGTTGCTGAACATGAGGGCGTATTTGATTCGGTATACCAAATCTGAAGCCCTGATTTTGTTGTGAGTTAGTGGTAAAGAATGGTTTAAGACCAAACTTCTCTACATAAGGGTTACTCGTAATAGCTGAAGGCTGTGAAGGGTTTTTATTCATTAAAGGTCTCATTATTCTATTGCGCGACTCGTATTGAAATTTAAAATTGACTTCTTCCAGAACAATCCTGAGGGCATCTTCCAGTGTGTTAGTACCCTTAAGTCTCACTATACGAATAAGATCTTCCGGTAAATTATATAAAAATACATTAAGTGCCATATTGTCGTAAATAGTGATTTTACTTCTCCTAATGTGATCATCGGTGATTAAATTAACTTTTGCCAATAAAGAGCTCTTAACCTGTTGAATTCTGTTACAGAAATCTAGATAAGATTCGTTAGTATTAATTTTTAATGTCTCTAGTTGGATGGCTATACATTCTTCCGAACGCGGATCTCCGAAATGTTGGGTTAATACAGATTTTAATTCGGTCCAGGATTCTATGTCTGGGCGCTCACTAATTAAGTGGGCCGCTTTGCCAATTAATTTGCTCGACACTACATGAAACACATATAAATCCTGCGCCGGATTGTTTTCCCGTCTATAACACCTTATAACATATTCACACTTCTTAATATATAAATTTAGGAGCCTTTCATCTCCATCGAACTTAGGTATAATAGATGAAATTTCTTGTGGAATTGACACCAGTTGTGGTTGAGTCATTTTACAATTTAACTTAATTTAACTTATTAAAATAAAATTGTACACGATGTACGCTATAGATAATTGCCTATTTTCTGTGCAATTACCTTGAAAAGTTAACTAATAATTATGAGGTGATTTTGAACCTCTACAATCTAGTTAATTATATAGGAATAGAATATGAATGGAAAAGGAATAGTGAATTTGGACTACTCACAAGCCAGCCATAATTCTCCAGTGGTGATTCCTCTGCAGTTCACTAATATCTTGTTGCCCGTCCCGGAAAACTTATTTTCTTTGGTTCGAGGATACCGAACACAGTTTGCCCAAAACCCGATTTTTGGAGTTTTTCACTAAGCAACACGGTTTACACGGTATCCTACCGGCTGCGCCAGTTTTACTTTGGGAGCTTCGGGGCGACTTTTTAAAAATTAAAAATTAATTTAATATTTCAAGACAAGTTTATTATTGAGTAACGTACAAAGGAATGAAATTAAAATCTAACTTAAAGTTCTACTGGGCTCGCAGGCCGCCCACAATGACCGTCTTATCGCTACCGGGTATTCGAGCCAGACGCTCAGTCAGCTATTCTGGTGAATACAACAGGGCCGGACTCAGGTCGCATGACTAAGTACTTACCTACTACAACTTGTCAAAATAATATTTATAATTTGAATTAAGTAATTAACTAGTCAAATGTTTATTTTGATTACATCACTTACCCTGAGGCTTTACCTGCTGGATTGTGTCCGTACCTATGGGAATTTCAGGATTAAAAGCATAATATATAACATTCCTCTCGATTGTAGCTATCCAAAACAAAAAAAAAACAAATACCTAGAAATCTAGAAAAAAACAAACTATGCTATGCTTTATTATATGCTACTAAAAAGGGTTAGTGTTAGCCTGTAATGTCCCACTGCTGGTCAAAGGCCAGCTACATGCTACTAAGCTTTATTTTATATGTTACATCAGTTAAAGCTAGCAGATGACCAAACATTTTTTACACCTCCACCATGAGTGGCCAATCTATACTAATATTATAAAGCTGAAGAGTTTGTTTTGTTTGTTTGTTTGTTTGTTTGTTTGTTTAAACGCGCTAATCTCAGAAACTACTGAACCGATTTGAATAATTCTTTTTGTAATGGATAACTACATTCAACGGGAAGGTTATAGGCTATTTTTTTATCCCGAAATTCCCACGGGAACGGGCACAGCGCGGGTAAAACCGCGGGGCGCCGCTAGTATTACTATAAAGTTGCATCATAATAGACATTGACCTCAGTGTGAGCAGAATTATTTTTAGCATAATAAAAATGTTCAATATGATAAATCTATATTAACCTGAAATGATTATAGGATAGGTGCAAGTACAATTGCGAAATTTTGCATACCTACCCATTTTGTTTCGTTGACAATGTGTCCTACTAACAAAAGTAAAATCTCCCTTAATGACTTTTTTGAAAAATATTTATTTTAATAACTATGTTTTTAAATCAATGTAGGTTAGGTAAGCATGTTCAATGATGATTTGTTTAATTATCTAATATGCTATTATGACTTGTTTATCAAAGTTGTTCAAGAATCTTAGCAATTGATTATACAGTATGAGATATTAGTTTGTAAAATATTGATAAGATAATTAACTACTTACTTACTACAAATGTGATAATTATTTTATCTGAAGAATAGTAAATGACTGCATTTTATGGACTAGCTTCCTATGGTTTTGCTTGTGATATAGTCTGTAAACAATTTGTTTTAATCAAATTAAAAGTAAAATATTAAATAAAGTGTATGTAATTGCCATACTTTCTTTGTAATCAAAAAATGCAAAATCTTAGTTACAGACTTGGTTTACTTAATAGCCAAGTTAATTAAAGTACTAGCCTGTAATGACCCACTGTTTGACAAAGGCCTCTGTGCTTACTAACAGTTACAGTGAAGAAAGTGAAAAGTAGGAGATTGTTATGCCTTGGCAATAAACAATAATGTTAAGATTACTGTATAAACTGGTTTCTTATATACATCACGCCTTCACCACCTCACACCTGTCAAATGATTTAACTGAAGTCTCGTTACTCAATAGAATCTATTTAATAATATAAGATAAGGTTGTTCATAATCAGGACCAGTCATCCCTGTGTGATAATTAATACTGAGTCAGCAGTTAATTATAAATGTCATGAAATGTTTAAATTATCGGAGATTTATAGACGAAAGAAACGCGATATAGGTACCTATAATAAAAAGTTTTCATGATCAAGCATTTTTAAAGTATTGAGCACACATTTGCGGTAGGTACTTGCCAGTTATTACTTACGTAGCTATTGAATATTAGAAGTGTATTATATATAACATATACTGCAATTTAGTTTAAACGAATCGAAGCTTGTGGACTCCCAAATCCCGACTCTAAAATTCGGAATACCTAGATACTACTAAATCAGAATAGACCTATGTTTGCTATTTTTTGCAGCTTTCAATAATTTGTTTGTATGACAGTAACGGTCGTGTGTACGACGAGCGGTGGGTGTGCGCGTGACGCACTAGACTCATTTAACAACCATTTGTTGCAATTGAACTCGAGGAAGTGATTGTTTCTATTACACAGTTGATCGCATCTTGTTTACCAGCTACAATCACAATGAGTTGTTCTAGTTGTGTAAATTCGTTTCTAGGTCATCTTGAAATTAGCAAATAATACTGGTTTGTTAAGTTTAAGCGAACTCTTCTAATTTTCAATTACGTTTACGAGCATTCGCTTTTTAGCTCCCTTGGATGCATCTCATAATAACATACACTCGGCAAACCAAAATGCGCATTTTACTTTTTAGGGTGCCGTACCCAAAGGTCAAAAACGGGACCCTATTACTTAGACTTCGCTCTCCGTCCGTCCGTCCGTTTGTCACCTCACCAGGCTGTATCTCAAGAACGGTGATAGCTAGACAGTTGAAAATTTCACAGATAATGTGTTTCTATTGCCTCTATAACAACAAATGCTAAAAACAAAATAAAACAAATATTCAAGGGGGTACTCCCATATAACAAACGTGATTCTTTGCCGTTTCTTAAAGTACGGAACCCTCCGTGCGCGAGTCCGACTCGCACTTGACCGGTTTTTTTTTTCAAATTATAAATTCTTAATTATAAATTGATTTGCTGACTATACCTACTTACCAAGATTTATTCATAGCTGCCTGAATAGGTATGTTAATTAAACTCGGTTTAGTTATTCCTTTATTAAAATAGCTTGTGGTATCGGTCTTAATGACCTTCAGCCGAGTGTTATGTGTTATACATAGTTACCCACATGATATTATATTTTTATTAACATTTATATGATTTACTATTATATGTGTATTTATTAAGAACAAACAAGGCACTACAGTAAAATAATGGTAATAGTTCGAATATCGATTTCATATTTAACTTCTAAAGGGCAATTTGTATGGCACATTGACCTTTTACCGAATATAGGGTCAATGTAGTAATAAAATACTCCGAACCCTAAGACCCTAATACCTAAAGCCTTAGCAAGTACCTAAATAAAAATACATTTAGGTCCAAACAGGTTGCCCGCAGAAACGACACTTGATAATTGCAAGATAACATTGTAACAGCTATATATTATTTAGAAGAAGAAGAAGAAGACATTATTTAATTATACAATGACTTGTTTGTAATGATAGATTAGTTACACAAAAATAAATTAGTAGTTAAGTTAGAATAGGTACTCAACTCTGTACTGAGCATCAATATGTACTCGTATTTGGTATTTGGTGCAAGACAAAATCCTTTTCCCCTTTTACTATAAAGATATTGTACATATAAATAAAGAAATGATTCTATCTATTTATAATTAGTTCTTTAACATACAAGATCGATTTATCAGCGAATTTTAAATTTCATAATCAATAAAATTTAATTTATTTCAATAATTCATTATAACCATAGCTATTATTCGTTCAACCCATGTTGGATATTGGAATCCATAGTGTTATCTTCCAATCTGACAGGTGAACTAAAAATAGAAACAGGCTTGAGTTTTTAGCAAGATGTATCACATAGTTGAAAGACGTCGGTGACGTAATGCGGTAGTTACAATGGGTAATTAGTAGTTTGAAGTAGTTACTTAGTGCGTCGTTTTTCCTTCATTTTTTTAGACTATTATCTTCTCGTTAGCGCTAAAACAATAACCTACATGCAAATGATAAACATATATGGGCGAATGAATAATTTCAATTAGCTGAAGCAATATTTTAATTCACTTACTTTCATTTTCTCTTTATTTTTGGCGTCTCATTCTTCGGAGCATTTTTTTATCTATCTGACATTGCTAAAATTATTTAACACTAGCTGTGCCCCGCGGTTTCACCCGCAGCGCCCCCGTTCCCGTGGGAATTTTGAGATTTTTATGTCTTATTTTTCTTATATAAAAACCTTGTCCTGACAATAAGGAACACATTAAAAAAAGAATCATCCAATTTGGTGCAGTCGTTCTGAAGTTATGCGCTTACCAACTTATTTTGCGACTAATTTTTATATTATAGAAGATTACCTTATACAAATACTGGCATTACTCGAGCAAAGTGATCACACGTAATCGACATTTGCGCTGGTCATTAAAACCAGTACTCACGGTTTGGTTTAGGGCCTGCAGAAGAACTAAACTTACCATTTAAATCTATTTCTTTGATGACTGATTTGTTGCATTTGTATGAATACCACCTTGTGGCTCGTTAAATTGTCGGTCCCTGTTGTTTCAATCAACCATGTCGAAAGTTGATCTGAGGCGATTACAAAAATACGACACCAGTGTAGGCTACGTAACGCGATCAATGTCTACTGTCTCCCAATGTTTTAAGTATTTATGACTTCAGCCTACGCGTTGATGACATTAAACAATTTCTCCTGACTAATTTTTAACGAACATTTTCAAAATTTTCTTCAAAAGCAAATGCTGAATCACCAACTAACGCTTTTTTAAATGTCCTTCGCCAGAAAATGCTGGAACTGTTAGCGGATATCCTCCAGCCGTACAAGGAGCTGGTGGGCACCATCGCGGCCATCGTCACCATCGGCCAGATGGGCTCGGGCGGGTTCCTGTGCTGGGACATCAAGAAGCAGGGCCACACCAGGGGCGTGGGGATACTGCCCTTCGCCGGCGGTATCGTTATGTACGTGTTTCACCATACAACTAGCGCAGCGAAGAGAATTTCCATGCCTATGTGTTTCACAAATCAGAATAGTTAATTATACTTAATCCGCACTATGTCTAATTACATAAGCCCATGTAATATGTATTGTGTAATGTGTAGGGGTTATTAGTCTGGCGCCAGTATCCAGCATTTGGGTTTGGATCGGTATTGACTCTGGTGAAGAGGGATTTATCAAGATAAACAGGTTGTTGCTGGATTGGACTGTTCTTTTAAAAGTTGGTGGTGGCTTGGGCTTGAGCTGTTTTAGGTCTCGTGAATCAATTAGTTGAGTTCTATTTAATTAATGAACCTACTCAGATGAATTACTTCGTTTAAGGTTGAGACAATAGACGCCACAACATTTATCAATGTATTTCACCAAGTCATCGTAAAAGAACAGACATAGCGTGACTAAGTATTTTTTATCGCATTAGACATTGACCTAATTATGTCTTAATTGTAATTAAAACTTATTAGGTTGTTGATAGTCATGGTGAACACTTTTTTAGCTCTATTCTTGAATTCCATCGGGAGATCATAGAGAGGGAGAATGAACTATTTAATATGTTATTCCTTTACAGGGGAGTTCTCAATTTGAAATACGGGTTCATTCTTCGCGACGACGCCATGATTCGGGTCAACTTGTTCGGTCTCGGTCTCAATATTATTTTCCTGATGATCTACTTCAATTACTCTCAAGAGAAGATGAAGGTTTGGGCGCAGCTTGGACTTACCGGCGCTATTTCGGCTGCCTTTCTGGGCTACGCGGAGTATGAAAACCCGGAGCTTGTCGAGACCAGACTGGGGACGATCATTACAGTGTTCATGTTCTATTTGATCGCCTCGCCTCTGTTTGGATTGGTAAGTCTATGGTTAATGCGTCTGAGTGGTAAAACGTTAATTTTTTTTGTAATCGCATAAAGTTATGTTCAAAAATAAATTGCTTTGATTGATGTTTTGATGATTTGATTTAAGCCCGTTGGCACAGTGGCAGTGAGAGCGCTTACTGTGTCGGGGGTTGCGGGTTCGATTCCCGCCCGGAGTCAACAATATGTGCAGACATAGTTGTTGGCGACGACGTCTGGGTGTCAATTATATATTCTTATAAAGTATTTGTGTATATATATGTAGTACTATCAGTTAGTTAGATTCCATATTACAAGCTTAGAGCTTAGTTTTGGTCTAATTAACCGTGAGTGAATTTGTCCGGGTGGGTATATTTATTTATTTATGTTGCATTAAGTAATTAAGTAAGAAATGACACTTGGAAGTTGATATTTAATGAAACGATTGACGTTTGGAAGTCACATCGGTGCATTAAATAATTAGTTTGATCTTAGTGATGACGTTTTGTTATTTAATTTGCAGAAACAAATAATAAAGAACAAGAGCACCGAAGGCATGCCGTTCCCGATCATCCTCGGTGGGTC
Organism: Cyclophora punctaria; assembly: GCA_951394245.1. Taxonomy (NCBI): domain Eukaryota; kingdom Metazoa; phylum Arthropoda; class Insecta; order Lepidoptera; family Geometridae; genus Cyclophora; species Cyclophora punctaria. The sequence goes on from OX596172.1 coordinate 945,636, forward strand.
CATGGTCACCTTCATGTGGCTGCTCTACGGCATCATACTCCGGAACAAGTTCCTCATTGTAAGTATTAATTAAGGCGTGTAAGAAATCCTGAGGCATGCTCCGTCGATCATCACACATGCCTTAGAAGTTTTTGACGTGTACTCACTGCGAGCGTTCGCCGCATACGTCCTTTGCGGACACCGCATCATTCTGAGGCGATGACGAATCTTTCCGAAGTATGCCAACCTTATGGATGACGATCGTATGCCTCGGGTTGCGGGGTGGGTCAAACTCGGCGAATGTCTTGCGATATCTCATACCAGATCGCGATATTGTACCCAAATAAGCTGCCCATGCAGTAAGAAAATCAACTTATTTCGTCTATCAAGTATTCGATACTTATCTCCATCACATACTACCATAGTGTGAAATTTGTCGCCCTTAGACAACTTTACACTGCTTGTGTGACAGTTAACACTAAGTACGTAAGTTCTAATAGGTTAGTAGCTTAGCTAACACTGGTGTCGGAGTTTTAAACCGCTTAAGGGTCTGCGCACATTATAACAACTCAACGACGACTCGACTCCATGGCAAATATTGAAATTTAAGCCCTGTGTCATATGTTCAAGGTTTAATTTCAAAAAATTATGCGTAGGCCACTCGTCGTACACTACTTTAATATATTTTTTTTAAATGAAACCTTGAACATATGACACAGGGCTTAAATTTCAATATATGACATAGAGTCGAGTCGTCGTTGAGTTGTTATAATGTGCGCAGACCATAAAGGCGTCAAACTAAGCCATGAGCATTAAAATACTAAAACATTGAAACAAGCAAACCTACCTCTCCAGAGGATACTTCATTGTAATATTAGTGCTAATAGGAAACGTCATCACTTAATCGGTTAGTTTACGTTATCTCATTAGTCCGTGGTTACTATCAATGTTATCTGCTGCATCGAGATAACCCTATACCGCTCTCACGTTTTGAGATTATAATTAAGTCGGCGTATTATATGGCCGATTAGTTGTTACTCACCAAAATGTGACGAAAATTGTAATAATAAATATCAGAAATACATATTTTAGTTACAAATCAAGTAGACATCTTCAAAAAAGGTCTTCATTCTTCATCTTCGAAATTTGTGTTTTTTCTAAACCCTTAACATCACAAATACCTCTATATTAGCTGATAACCTTTGTTATAGTTTGATATAGCATAGTGCGTGATTAGTTAGTGGAATATAAAATGTTCCACCAATCAATACCAGGTCGACATGACTGCTGGTTCACTCGGCGATTCAGGACTCTAGCAACCTGTCTATAAAATTTTACACTTACCCATTATTTATAATGATAGATAACATTATCAGGGCTATAAACATTGTGTTCCTCGCGCTTAGAGACCGAAATATACATACAAATGTTTTATCTATACACATCAAAGGCAAACCTGACTGGCTTACTGACTCACTGACTTATTTCAACGCAGACATTTTGAAATTTGGTACAGGGGTTCCCTTCATGATGTAAATGAACAATAAGTAAGGATTTTGAGAAATTCAACCCCTAATAGGCTGTGGCCCTTTCACCCGAAGCAATGAAAGGGCGGTTGCTAGTACGAATATATAATTGTCGCATTGTCGCCAACAAACAACTATGTCTGCACATATTGTTGACTCCGGGCGGGAATCCAACCCGCAACCCCATACACAGTAAGCGCTCTCCCAAACCGCTTTGCCAACGGGTATCTCATTTATTGTTATTTTGACATTCTATATTTATGAGAATAATATCAACTTGTCTAAGTTATTTGACCATTAGTTAGTTATCTATCTTTTGAGTCCAGCCAGTAAGCATTTTGTCTCCCTGTTTCAGTTACAAAACACGGTGGCTTTAGTTCTGTGCTGGTCGCAGCTGGCGCTGTTCGTCATCTACCCTTCAAAGCCCAAGGCAGAAAAGAGCGGTAAAGCTAAAGCGAAGAAGTTGAACTGAGGACCACAAGCGGTAGGGCAGTGCGGACCAACTAGTGATAAATTAGGCAAAACATTATATATTCTTATAGCTTACCTACATTAAGATACATAACTTAGAAATACAATTAGATTGTCAGCCTTTCTAAGTAGAAATATGAACCGCATTTGATTATAATAAGAAAAACATTAAAGATCAGTTAAAATCCTAAATGGATAGACATTATTGATATAAGAAATCTAGCTAAGAACTAGGCTGTGTAAAGACTTAAGCTTAAAATAAGCTTGTTAAGTCTGTACAAGATTACCTAAGTGAGAGTTAGTAATAAACATGTTTTGTGGCGGAATATTTTATCAATATCGTGTCATAGATTTTGAGCTCACGGAGGACAGACAGCCGTCTGGAATAAGGTATTCTTAAGCTAGGCTTAAGTCGCACTATAGTTCAACTTATATTTCTATGCAGTAAACTGACGAATGGTAATGTAAAAACTTAAAATAATGTTACCACACACTAGTCATTAGTGTTGAAAGTGCGTTTCATCCAGGGGATTCCTATTTTCACTCTTCTCCAAAAACACACTGGAATCTTCAAACAACTGCACGGAATTATGAGTGTGAATATAGATATCTCCTCAACTTTGTTTATACCTAAATGCAACAGCTCACAGTGAATTGCTCACCATTGTGTTAAAACTAGAATTAAGAGTATAACTATATTATTTTTTAAAAGACAACGAATTTGATTCGTGTAGATTTCTTTTATGAAGAATTATTTTATAACTTTTATAAGTTAAAAAATGCTTATACATTTTTTTAATAAATCATTTTATATATATTTTAAGTAATTGAACAAATGTTTAGTAAATTAAGAAACATTTCTATGTATATCTTTATTTATTTAGAAGTCTACCATTTTGTATATGTTTTTACTTTGAACCTTTTTATACCATCAAAATGAATTTTCCATTACCTCAAAAGATATTTGTTAATTGTTCAAGAAATGTTACCTCTGCGCAGTTATTTAAAGATACTGTAATCTTTGCAAAATACTTTGCTTAGCAATCAATGGCATCGACGGCATTGCTGAGTTGAAACAATAGTTTAAGTTCCTGCGACCCTTCATAGCAGGGTATGTACGTAACATTTTAGTTCGCATTTTAAAACCATTGTGATGTAATCGGTGATCATAGATATTTAATATAATATCTATAGATACATAATATAATAAATTGCATATTTTTATTTATAAAATGAGTTTTTTTATTACTAACCTATCCTAAGCTAATCTAACGAACCTATTGTTTCCCGTATGATTACTTAGTTATTAACTAAGCAACCGCTTATCCCAGTTGTCGATATAAGGCGGTATACAGAAAGTTGCATCTGCGCCGGTCATCAGCGCTTACCGGCGCGGTCAAGCGCTGGTAGAACGGCGAGTCGGAACTTGTCAGTGTAATTCGGCGATTGTGAGTGTTTAATGTATCTTTCTTATGAATATAGCCTTAAGCCTTTGTTTTAAGTGCAATATTTTCAGTGTGGGCTATGATGTGACTTACATACTCTTGGTTAAAAGCCTTTAAAGTGCCACCACGAATTCCAAGGTTCAGACGTTCGGCATATCATCATCCTTCCTCTTATTCTATTATAATAGTATAAGGTACCTATATTAGGCCTAACCTAAGCCTAATTCAAATAACATAGATAGAGAATAAAAAATAAAACAGCCTCATAGCATAACGGTAAACAGAGCACTCGTGCGAACGTAGCCCAATAACTCCTAATTCCATGACTGAATGAATCTCCTCAAAGACTTCTAGACTTCAAACTTTCATTTGAAATTCTTTTTAAAAACAAACTTCATTCCCTTCAAAAAATTATATTTCATTCGCCACCATTTTAAATTTTTATAATATTATATTTGAGTTTATATTTATTTTTTATATAATTATTTATAAAAAATAATTTATAAATATTAAAAAAAAGGTGTAAAAAAGGTATTTTACATTATTTACGTTATTTTTCCCATATAAAATATGAAACTTATCAGAGCTTGTCGGAAGGTCTACTCTGATAGCGACATGGACTAACCCCCATATTTTGTTTCAGTAACCGCTAATTCTGTAATGTATTTGGCTCGCGCCAGGTACACACTCAAGGCAGTACAATGGGTGCCTTATTATAATCACAAAGTTTGTAATCAACCGGAAGCGGTAAGCCTCTTTTACTTACAAGATTTAGTACTGGCTAAGGTATATCCACAAGTGTACATTTCATGTTTAAAAAATATATATATAATGGCACTTCGACACTGCCATGTCTTTCCACCAGGGCTCTGCTATGCTTCGACGCCCCTAATGTTCTCACAAGGTGTACAATGGCTACTCATTCTTATAACATTAACCTATATTTCTGGTTACAGCCGAAGATTACAATCTCTCCCTACTCTTCAAAAGCGGAGTCATTCCTCTCGGGCACAAACGCGAACTTCCTAGAAGCTCAGTACTTAGATTGGGCCAAGAGTGGCAAAGTTGATTCTGTGAGTACTTCCTTTTTATTGAAGGGTCCTCGATTCGAATTAACTTTATTGATTATAGAAGAGGCGTAATCGAATTTTGAATTTTTCGCAATGACCGTTACTCCATTATGCCGAGGTATATAAATAATAAGTAGTTTATGTGGTCGGTATCCTTGCCATAGGTAACATAATAGGCTTGTTTCCACTAAGAATGAATCGGATGGCTTTTAGTTTCTAATGATTAACCATGATAATTAGTAAATAAATAATCAACTTTGCTATTAAAATAATAAAAGATTAATAATATTTTTGGAAAATAAAATCGACAAAATGAGGCGTTTAATCACGTGACATTAAACACCAATCAGAGAAGCGTGACGTCACATTTCGGATAAAACTACGATGTATAGTAGATTTCTAATTTTTTGGCAATTCATGTTAACAAACCTTTGATTTTACGACATTCACGTATTTATCTTAAACTACACACTCAATAGTTTGCCACACACTATACACTTTTTCCTAAGTTCTAAACACGGAATTCATGAATTTTATTAATTTTCAACATCATATTTTAACAAAAAGAAAAAAAGTGAGGTTGTGAAAATACAGATAGTAAAATGCTATTTTTTTGATTATGGCTATAGTGATGAGCAAAGCAAGCAAAAAAATATAACAGAGTATGAAATCAACTAAGTGATTGAACTTTTTCAACTCACAAAAAGACAAATTAAAATAAATCATCGTATTACTTTGAAAACTCACGACATTATTTTTAATTTAATATACTAGCAACGTACGTTAATATACTAGCGCTAAAGCGATTATATTTTTGTTGTATGTTCAGTTTTGAGATAATTAAGCGGTATTGCCACTGTCGGTTAACTAAGAACTGTCATTATGCTGACAAGACAGGCCGATACCTAGTCAGCCGCCATGCTTCGTTCGTCATTCGTCTCGTTTGCTTGATGTCGTACGTTACGGGTGCTCCTCTATGTTCGATTTCCTAAAAAACTTGGCTTTCTCTCTGGACTTCGATTTGTTTAGTGATTTGGTGTGTTATTTATTAGTAGGATAGGATGGGATAGGATAGTAGGAATTATACGACTGACAGCAATTCGCGGTTTTTTATCAGCGTTGTATCTGCGTGATTAAAAGAAAAACTTAAAAACCCGACTGATTAACTTATTAATGTATAAACCAATGAACAGATACTATGTCAGCCATTAAGCAACTTCTGAATTTATATCAGTCATATTTTAATATAGAATATAACTATCACTGCTATAAAAATTATTATGAACTCCTACCTCCGTGGCTAATGTATCAATCTTTACCTCTATATTATCTTTGTTCAGAAAATCGGCCATATTTATTTGTACATACGTCTCGCCAATGCGAAAGAAATCGACTATACATTGTGGAATTAGTTGATAATGACTTTCTTCGTATTTTTTATTTTTTGGAACGTATATGAATTATTTGTCGTTGTACTTTTACATTGGGGCACTATACAGTATATATAATACGAGATATTCATTATTTATTAAAAAACACAATTGACTTTCATACACAAACACGGCTGTTCTGCGAAATGTGACGTCATTCAAGACGGCATGACAGTCTTGGCCTTTTTCGCGGTCAATTTCAATTTCATTTCTTAAAACTCAAAATACAAACGTAAAAAAACTATTTTTCTTAAAATAATATATTTTTGGGGTGAAATAGATGCTAAGCTATAGTTTTTAACTAATTTCCAAATTTTGTCAACTAGCCTATTATTTGCATAGGCATATAATAACAAATGCTATACAAATAATTAATTAGTTCATATTTTTCTTTGTAGTCTTGGGATGGATTCTACAATAGTTTGAGTGGTCCCACCCTGAAGATCGAAGACTTCCAAGATGAAAACACCCCGAAGAGTGTCAGTGAGTACATTCACAACTACAGCTAACTAACCCATATGAAGTCGTTCAAATTACAGATCCTTTCTACACCTACCTATCTTACAATGATTATCATCTAAGATTCAACACATGTTTATGAACTTATAAATAATTTTAATTTTAATACACCAGACTGTTGACCCGGTACAAAAGGACTCAACCATAATTGCATGCAAGAAAAACAATTATTATATAACTGTCCGCAATTTGTTTCAGAGATCAAAGAAAGTACGTCAGGGGCCTCCGACCGAGAGCACAAAGAGAAGCTTGAGTTACACCTCGCCGTTCAAACTCTCATCAGAAGCTACCAGGTTCGAGTCCAGTCAGATGATCGTCTTGATTGATGACCTCATGATACGTTTACTGACACGACTGGGAAGAAAATTGGCCAATTTTTTTTTGCATAAACGCTATAATGATGCTCTAGCCGATTTCACCCGAACAACCGATACAGTATGTTTACGTGTATTGAATAAGGCTGAGCATTTAATACACAAAAACACACACCCCACCAACGCACTAAAAGAAGTTAATTTCACTTTAAATCCTTTTTCTTAAAGAAGTTTTGCCACTCCAAAAACTTTTTTTACTTTATTTCTTCATATTTTGAGCATTCCCCAGAAGATAAGGAAGGGTCGAGCTATGCACTATACTCCCCTCTACAGCAGCTAAGTGTGGTGTAACTGTGTAGGCTCGCGGGCACCTGATCGCCAAGGTGGACCCGCTGGCGCTGACGCTCCCGGCGTGGTTCATACCCAAGTTCAGCACGACGCCGTACGACACGCTGGGGCTCGATTGCCGCGTGGTCGCGCGCGAGCCCGGCACACTAATACTCAGTTAGTATACTTGGAATGTCATCTATTCTCTATTTTTTCTTAAATGTCCCAACATTTTCCAGCCGAAAACGATTGCTCCTGAAGAGGTAAAAGGTTTATTTCATTCTTACCTATCTCTATAGTCATTTTCGGCTGGAAAATTGACGACATCGGTCCACATTTTGGGACAAGTAAGAAAAAATAGAGTATACTTAGCACTCTCCTACTGTGTATGTTGAGAAGCGTTTCTCGCGCCACCAAAGGGGGCGCGGGGGAGGACGTGGAGCAGGGGCAGCAGGGCAGTGGGGACGCGCTCGTCACTCACCGCGCACGTATTTCCTAATTGATATTTTGTTCGACTCCTACATAGTCTATGTCAATACAGTGGTGGACGATTGAAAGACACATTTATAGTAGTGCCATTTTATTGAACGTCCCTAGGACATAAGTCATCCTTAAGCTTTGGTCTGGTGATCATGACGCACAACGCTGCGGTATGCGCCGCACGTACATAATGACCCGTGACGCACACCGCACACCGCAGCGTTGAACCGAGAATGACGCCGCGCTGTGCGGCAGTACACCTCCCCACTTCACCGCGCTTGCCCCTCGCCGCTAACGCATACTGCGACGGAACAAGAGAACATTCACGACGTTTTTCATATGATTGAGTGTCCGGCAACGCATACCGCATACCGCAGCGTTGTGCGTCATGATCACCAGACCAAAGTTTTAGGAGGACAAAGTTACTAGGAAAAGTCCATCTCTTTCTGGAGATCGACGGGTTTGCCTGCCAAACAAACATATCTATAAAATTTACCACAAAGTCATAATACGGATAAAAAAATTAAACCGATCGAATATTACCTACTGCACAATAAAAAATTGTGTTTTCAGAACAGAAACACATGGACATGAAGTTCAAGCTGCCCAAGACTACTTTCATTGGCGGCGATGAAACAGAGCTTACTCTCAGGTAACTACTACCAACATACCTTATCATTGAAGTAAGTGTTACCTTACTTGACTCGACTTTAAATATAGTTTATTACAAATACTTGTCTATGTTGTGTGTCGGATTGTGGCATTTAGCTCCAAACATATGGATTGATAGTTTAAGTTGTTTTTTAATTAAGGCTTACTTACATAGCTTGTTGGCTATGATTAAATAAAAAGAAATGAGTCATAGGAACATAGCGTTTATATAGTATATATTTTGGTAGCGCTTGTGGCACTTGGCGATGTTAGCTCATTGCGATTGTTAAGCAACGTGTAGCTCGACCTCTACTTGGATGGGTGGCCGATAGTGGCATTTCTATCTGAACGCTACCTTGCTTTGGAGGGTACGTTAAATTATCGGTTCCGGTTTTTGCAATCGTTTAACCATGTCGGCGGCCTTTAGGCGGTCTAAAAACTCCGCCACTATGATTAGCCTCGAACCTACTCGAGCCTACTTTTTATCATTTTTGTGTTTGGTGTTCAGAGAAATAATCGCCCGGCTCGAGAGGTCGTACTGCCGCTCCATCGGCACCGAGTTCATGCACCTGTACGACCTGGACGGCATCACGTTCATCCGCTCCAAGCTGGAGCCGCCCACCGCCTTCAACAAGACGGTGGAGGAGAAACAGCTCATTATGAGACGCCTCACTAAGGCTGTCTTGTAAGTTAACACATTAACAATATAAGACATTTTTTTTATTCAAGACGATTGTTTTCGAAGTTATTCGCTGTGTGACATGTGCTTGCTACCAATGGACGATAATTAACTACCAACAGAGTATTATTGAGTTCATCATTAGAGCTTAGTAGAGCTGTTTTATAAAACTTGTGCTGCCAATAATATTTGCAACCGAAAGAAATTTACTTTGTGCTTGCTTCAGATATTAATCTTTCAAGAGTGATTTTATTGTAGAGGACAATTGCTCCGAAAAATAATGTGCGTGCTAAAGACTTGCTCCCAACCTAAACTACATTACTTCTCGAACGATATCTGCTTTCAATAATGTAAACTTATTTTATATTACCTATATCCTTTAGTCTAGAAAAGTACTTCGCGACGAAATGGCCGGCGGAGAAGCGGTTTGGTTTGGAAGGAGGTGAGAGCATGATCGCGATGCTGGAAGAGATCGTCGACACCAGCACCAAGCTGGGCGTCCAGTCCATCGTCATCGGCATGCAGCACAGAGGTGACGACCAGCATGCTACCACGGGCGACGACTAGGCGTCTGAGCATTCTAGTTATTTCTCTTTAGTTTACATACAAGATACTCTATTTTTTCTTACTTGTCTTAAAATGTGGACTAATGTCGTCAATTTTCCAGCCGAAGACGATAACTTCTGAAGAGTGATTTACTGTGTTCAGAGTTGTGGGTTCGATTCCCGCCTGTAGTCAACAATATGTGCAGACATAGTTGTTAATGTATTATAACGCATTTGTGTATGTATAAGTAGTAGTATCAGTTAGTTAGATTCCATATTACAAGCTGAGAGCTTAGTTTGGGTCTAATTAACCGTGAGTGAATTTATAAAGGTACTAGCTTTGCCCCGCGGTGTGCCCGTTCCCGTGGGAATTCCGGGATAAAATGTATCGCATGTGTTATTCTGATGGATAACTTAAATTACTGTAAAGTTTCATCCAAAGAGCAACAAACATACATCCATGTATACATCCATCCTCACAAACTTTCTTTCCTTGATATTATTTCCACAGGTTCCTTCCTAGTTCAGGCTCATGTTTACTCCTGGCTAGAAATATTTATTTTAGACTTATTTATATGTAATAGAAATAAATTTTTATGAATTATAAAACAGGTCGACTGAACATGTTGGTCAACGTGTGTCGCAAACAGCTGAACGAAATCTTCGCTCAATTCCAACCGTTGGAGCCCAAGGACCCTGTTAGTATTATAAAGCTAAACTTAACTTAAAATGAAATCTTTTGCTATCGTGAATACTTATTGAAAGGTAGCTTACAACTATCAGAATATATTAAAATTATTTTAAGCAGATGAGAATGTACATTACAGTAGTCTTGTCTAAGGGCTACATATTACCTAATGTTGGTCTGTGTTCAGAAAAAAGGCAGGTTCCATGTTTTCCTGCTGCATGGGCGCACCAGCGCAACGCCCTTCTGACTGCTTCCAAGCGTGGTCTTACCGTATTCCCCCTGACCTTTCTATCCATGTGTGTATATCCGTAGGGGTCGGGCGACGTGAAGTACCATTTAGGCACGTACATCCACCGCTTCATCCGGCGCACCAACAAGTACATCAAGGTGTCGATGAGCGCCAACCCCTCGCATCTGGAGGTGGTCTCGCCCGTCGTCGTCGGCAAGACGAAAGCCGAGCAGTTCTGGAAGGGGGACAACAACGGGGACAAGGTGAACACAGGACCTACTGATTCGCCATCATAATGAACGGTGTTTTTACTATAAAGTAAATAAAGTATTAGCCTGTAATGTCCCACTGATGCCGCTGCGAATGCTATTCTATTTAGACACAACTTGAACCTAGGGCTATTCAACTTCACGAAAGCCTAGGGCTACTCAAAACCGCGGAATATATCGAAAAGCGTTGCCTCTATTGATATAACAAGAGTGAGTGTGAGCAGGTGATGGCCATCATAATGCACGGCGACGCGGCGTTCGTGGGCCAGGGCGTGGTGTACGAGACGGCGCACCTCAGCAACCTGCCCGCCTACAACACGCACGGCTCCATCCACATCGTGGCCAACAACCAGATCGGCTACACCACCGACCCGCGCTTCGCCAGGGCCTCGCCCTATTGCTCTGGTGAGGCTGACATTTATTATATCACTTCAAAATAAAATAAAAAGACGTTTATTGCCATACTTATACAAATTAAAAATGGAAGTTATATAAAAAAAAGAAAATATTCATAGTCTTTATTCGACATAGGGCTTCACCAAACGACTTAAGGTAAATCGATTTATGTATTAGTTGTAGTGCTTTCTATATGTAATTATTGATCCTTTTGGGATTGGTGATCGGTCCGTGATCCTGCTAATATTATCAACGCGAAAGTTTGTGAAGATGTAATATGTATGTTTGTTACTCTTTCACGCAAAAACTACTGAATGGATTTGGATGAAACTTTACAGTAGTATAAGATTATACATCAGAATAAGACATGGGATACATTTTATCCCGAAATTCCGTTGCCCCCGGGCGCCCCCTCAGACGTGGCGAAGGCGACGGACGCGCCGGTGATGCACGTGAACGCGGACGACGCGGAGGCGGTGGCGACGGTGGCGCGGATCGCCATCGAGTACCGCTGCAAGTTCAAGCGCGACGTCGTGCTGGACCTGGTCTGCTACCGCCGCTACGGCCACTCGGAGGAGGACGAGCCCATGTTCACGCAGCCCTTCATGTACAAGAAGATCAAGACTATACCCACCGGTTGGTCTCATTGTCACCTATTTTGTTGTTACCTCTTTGGAACAACTTTTGTAAACGCATTGACTTCAAGTAGAAGACAGAAAATGTAGTTTTTAACAGACTTCAAACACCGAAAGCGGAGGTTCTCTATTCGGTATTTTTTTAGACCTCCTAAACTGCAACTAACTCTATCATGGTTGACATTATTGCTAGTGATTGATTTTAACTCGTGTCCATCTGCAACTTTTAGAAGATTGCTTGATTGCAAGATGCTTGCCGCCGGCCTCAGTAAAACTATAGTATTTATAAGTTACCTTCACAGTAAAAATATCTCTTTGGTTAGTATCTAACGCAACCTAACATCCTAACTAATATTAAAAATGCGAAAGTAACTCTGTCTGTCTATCACGCTTTCACGACAAAACTACTGAACTGATTTGAATGAAATTTGGTACACAGTTAGTCCAAAGCCCGATAAAGGACATAGGCTGCTTTTTATTGCGAAATCAGGGTGGAATGGGGTTTAAAGAGGGGTTGAAAATTTGTATGGAAGTGTGGCTATTTTTAAAACTACTGGACGGATTTGGATGAAACCTTACAGTAGTATAGGTTATATAGGTACATCAGAATAACACATGGTATAATATATGGTATCATGATATATTTTATCCCGAAATTCCCACGGGAACGGGTACAACGCAGGTAACACCACGGGGCGCGGCTAGTTACAAATATCTGTTAGGATAGTATTTAATAGGTATTTTTGAAGAGAACTTCAGCAAACCTTAACCGAAATGTCCGCGTGCAGTGGACAAGCTGTACGCGACGCAGCTGAAGGCCGAGGGCTCGGTGACGGACGCCGACATCCAGCGCTGGGAGAAGGAGTACATGGACACGCTCAACAAGCACTTCGAGCTCGCCAAGAAGATCACCAAGCTCAGCATCCTCGACTGGGTCGACACGCCCTGGACCGGCTTCTTCGAGGCGCAGGACCCTACCAAGGTCAACACGCAGCATATTCAATGCTTTTGGTGGTCTAGTGTCAATTCCCAGGTCGAGCGAACACATGTTTCCTACTTTTCAAACATGGCTCGGGTTTAGATCACCGACCCACAGTAGGCAAGCGTGGGAATTACGCCTTATCCTCCTCACTGTACTGATGTCTTCAGTGAGATGACATTACGGGCTAATCCTTCCTCGTAATATAACATTTAGTAATATTGAAACCTACTGCTTGTGCCACTTAGGTCGGAAGTAGGTAAATATGCCACTTGTTCGGTTATCGGTCTTCATAGTATCAGTTTCCCAACTATGACTGACTCATATTCATATTAGTAAAACTAGTCAAATTGCACACGGTGAATAATTAAATTTTTTTATCGGTTCAGTAGTTTAAGAGGCCATTGCGGTCAAACACGTAATTTTTAAATACAAAGATAATATTACTTTAAAAACAACCCATAACTTTCCAAACTCAGATCGCCGAGACGGGCATAAGCATGGCGACCATCAACACGATAGCGAAGCACTTCTCGACGCCGCCCGAGACGTGGGCGTTCGAGCTGCACAAGGGCCTGAACCGCATCCTGCAGACGCGCGAGAAGATGGTGAAGGAGGGCATCGCCGACTGGGCCATGGGCGAGGCGCTGGCCATCGGCTCGCTGCTGCGCGACCGCATCCACGTGCGCTTCTCGGGCGAGGACGTGGAGCGGGGCACCATGGCGCACCGGTGCGGCTCAGGATCCTATCCCATCCTTGTAGCTTCTTGTAGCGACGTTACCCTACGCCATTTATAATAACTTCAATACAACGCGTATTTGAAATCCGACGCCATATTATATCCAATCAAGTAATGAATTTTCTGTTTTGGGTCTAATAAGGCCGTTTATCCAATCCATTTTCAACCTCTTCTTAGGATTAGGTTTAAGGTCGATAGAGTACTAACTGCGTGTGTGTCCGCAGGCATCACGTGTACCACCACCAGGGAGTGGACGGCGCCACGTACCGCGTGCTGGACACGCTGTACGCCGACCAGTCGCGCTACGAGCTGCACAACAGCTCGCTCTCCGAGTTCGGTCAGTATGCACTCCGCAGAAGACACATTAGTTTCGTCAGCCTCAAAATAATTATACCTACCTGATAGCGTAAATCCTACTATTATACTCGTAAATGCGAAAGTTTGTGAGGATGTATTTGTATGTACATATGTTTGTTACTCTTTCACGAAAAAACTACCTACTGAACGGATTTGAAGAACAAGTGATACATTTTATCCCGAAATTCCCGCGGGAACGGGTACAACGCGAGTAAGAGTGCGGGGCGCCGGGCGGTGTAAACCCTCCTGAGCTGGCAGCGCGTGTCCGCAGGCGTGCTGGGGTTCGAGGTGGGCTACTCGTACTCCAGCCCGCACCTCGTCACCATCTGGGAGGCGCAGTACGGGGACTTCGCCGACACGGCGCAGCCCGTGTTCGACACCTACATCTGCAACGGGGAGAGCAAGTGGGTGTGCCAGTCGGGGCTCGTCGTGCAGCTGCCGCACGGGATCGACGGCGGCGTCAGTATACTTAGCTGCTTATGTACCTACTTAGTTCGTCTTTTTTGTGGCGTTTTGTGTGGTGTTTCTCAAGTATTTAGTATAGAACAGTGACTGGATTGTTCAATTCAATCCAGCCAGAATTATGTGGCCATGGAGTACGATGTACGATGGAAGTCAAGTTGATGGTCAAACTGTTTTCAAGGACTCATGATCTAGCTCAAGATTTACACCGGTCTTGGCTCTTTCTCACTTGACCAAAAGCTGAAATAGTATTGATTGAATTGGGACATGGTTCTCGTTATTGAAACGTATGAATGGTGCGGTGCGGTATGGTAATAGTCTAATAGTACTTATAGTAAGCGGGGGTGGGTGGTGGTGCAGGGCCCGGAGCACTCGTCGGCGCGGCCGGAGCGCTACCTGCTGCAGTGCGACGACGACGAGGACCTGCTGCCCGACCTCGACGACAAGAACCTGGAGCGTGAGTCACACACACGCACACGCACACGCACACGCACAGTGCTCGGTCCCTACTTGGATGGGTGGTCGATTGTAGCATTTCTATCTGAGCGCTGCCGTGCTTCGGAGGGCACGTTAAGCAGTCGGTCTCAGTTGTTTAAATCGTCAGACCATGTCGGAAGCCTTTAGGCGGTCTAAAAACTCCCTACACCAGGGTTGGCCACTAACCTACTGGAAATGAATGAATGATCAATAAACAATCCAGGATATTAAGTAGGGAGAGGAGGTTTATCGAGGGGATCATTTTGGTTTAGGAGGACCCTGGTGATTTAGGATCTTGCGGCAGTTGGCCACTCATTGGGCCCCTGAAAAAAACAAAAAAGTTTTATGAATTTTTTCAGTGGCGGGATATTAAGTAAGAGCCTCTTTCACAGTCACAGAATCGCCGTCTAAAGAGGGCAAATGAGTCCTTTCAAGAATTGAGGAAAATCTTACACCTATCTTGAAAACTACTTCCGCCATATAAATAAACGCTGTAACTAAAACACTGTTATAGTGTTTGGGTGTTTTGTTTGCGTTCGTCAGAAAGTGACAAACCATTTCATAGCTAAAATGGTCTTACGCGGTTATTCATAAGTTTAGCCACTGTACTGTTTCCAGTGAAACAGCTGCAGGCGTGCAACTGGATCGTGGCGAACGTGACGACACCGGCGCAGTACTTCCACCTGATGCGGCGTCAGGTCGCGCTGCCGTTCCGCAAGCCCATCATCCTCATGTCGCCCAAGGTCGGCCTCAAGCATCCCTTCTACCGGTCCAAGTTCGAAGAGTTCCTCACCGGCACCAGGTTCCAAAGGTAACATTTCATTTCGTTTGTATAGTAGCATTGTAGATTCCGATAAAATAATTCCGGTGTTTGTGGAACAGATTTATGATAATGAGGAATTGTTACTCAAATAAGTCCAAACTCAACAACAAGTCTACATTTAAGGGAATTCTCTTTTGTAATATTGTTGACATGCGTCTTTTGTTCCTAACACTTGAATAGATCGATTGGTCTCCGCCAAGTTCCTTTTCTCGAAGAAGTTCAGACTATTTTCTGTTTTTTTTCACAAAGATTCACCCCAATCTTTAATTTCAGAGCAATACCCGACACCGGGCCTGCCAGTCAAAAGCCAGACGGTGTAAAAAAATTGATATTCTGTTCGGGGAAAGTGTCTATAACTGTAGACGAATTACTCGTCGAGAAGAAACTGAAAGAGCAGATCGCGATGTGTCGAATCGAGCAGCTGTACCCGTTCCCGTACGATGTAGTTCTGAAGGAGGTCTGCAAATACAAGAAAGCTAAGGTCGTGCTGGTGCAAGAGGAGCACAAGAACCAAGGGATCTCGCCGTTCGTCAGGCCAAGGATACAAACTCTGTTAGGAGCCAATATCGAGTAAGGCGGCCCATATATTGTCATACATAGTGGGTATAGTCAGCCCAAGGAAATGTCAAGTTATACATACTTCAATAGTAAAATGCAGCTCGACCCTTACTTGGATGGGTGGCCGATAGTGGCATTTCTATCTGAGCGCTACTGTGCTTCGGAGGGCACGATAGGCAATCGGTCCCGGTTGTTTCAATCGTCAGACCATGTGGGAGGCCTTTAGGGGGTCAAACAACTCCGAGACCAGGGTTGGCCACTGACCTACTCGAAATCTATACTAATATTATAAAGCTGAAGAGTTTGTTTTGTTTGTTTGTTTGTTTGTTTGTTTGTTTAAACGCGCTAATCTCAGGAACTACTGGTCCGATTTGAAAAATTCTTTTTGTAATGTATAGCCACATTCAACGGGAAGGTTATAGGCTATTTTTCATCCTGGAATTCCTACGGGAACGGGCACAACGCGGGTAAAACCGCGGGGCGCCGCTAGTGAATTAATAAATAGTAAAATTCAGAAATTAAACCTAAATGAAGCTAATGTCCACGAGAATTTTATTAAGGTTTCGTTTTTATTAACCGACAATATTATTTTCCTTAAAATCGGTGATATCTTCGTATCTCTCTGTTGTAGTGTTAAACTTGCCCATGCTGACCAATAAAAATAATATTAGTCCCGTTAAAGAACAACTCAAAGGAGGGTGTAGAGTGCGTGAGAGGGTACCTAAGCGATTTCTACAGAAACGTTTTCAGGATGCTCAGGGGAAAAACATACTAAAAGTCCTGACGTCTAGGAGGTGCGCCGGAGGGAAGGGAGGGTGACAAAGGTCTCAGTTTTAGGTTATTCGCGAATATCTCAAAAACGGTGCAATGTAGCAAAAAAAAGTGTATGATGAAATGAAAGCTTATATAATTTTCTATAACTTTAATTCTATCCACTTTTTCCATATTCCCAACCGTTATTGAATTACACGCTCCAGAAATGTCAAAATTAAGGAACTCGGGCAGGTAACTATGGAGCCTGCCCCAATGCTCAACAGTGACATGACCTATGTCATTTGAAAGGTCTTGAAGAGTTGTACAAGTTGCTCCTAGACAGTTATATCGAATTCAACGGCCAACTCGGTGTTTTCGACCACCGAAGCATTACCACTGGAGGTGCTGTGGAGCCTGGACGGAATGCTCAACAGTGACATGACTTACGCATTTGAAAGCTCTTACAAGTCACTTTTTAATAGTTATATCGAAATCGACGCCAAACTTGGTGTTTTCGACCACCGAAGAAAAAACACTTGGTGTATGTGCAGTTGACCCTGATCGTATTGCTCAACAGTGACATGACTAATGTCATTTGAAAGCTCTTACAAGTCACTCCTTGACAGTTATATCGAAATCGACGACCAACTCGGTGTTATCGACCACCGAAGTATCGACATTGATCGTATTGCTCAACAGTGACATGACACATATCATTTGAAAGCTCATAAAGAGTTTTATAAGTCACTCTTTGATAGTTATACCGAAATCGCCGTCCAACTTAGTGTTTTCGACCACCGAAGAATGGAGTTGGGCTATGCCATACCGAAGTATCGACGCTGATCCTAATACTCAACGGTGACATGACCTATGTCATTTGAAAGCTCTTGAAGAGTCGTACAAGTCATTCTTTGACAGTTATATCGAAATCGACCGCCAAAGCGGTGTTTTCGACCACCGAAGAATGACACTGGGTTTATGTGCAGTTGACCCTGATGGTATTGCTCAACAGTGGCATAGCTTATGTCATTTGAAAGCCCTTGAAGAGTTGTCTAAGTCACTCCTTGATATTTTATATCGAAATCAAAGGCTAACTCGGTGTTTTTGACCAAAAAAAAAAATATATATACACATTAGTTCAATTCATAAATTAGTTATAGAGTATTTGAAGGGCAACATAAGCGATCACTCACTGTCACTGCACATGTTTAGGTTAACTCAAATATGTCATGGTTGCTAAATACGACCTTTCAGGCCGGGAACACAACTTACGCGTGTTTTAGGTTTTTTAAATCGTAATGCAATCTATTGAGTTTCTTCGCGCACTACTTTTATACTATTCTGATGCAAGGGCGGGCTTAAACACGCTGAATAAAGGACCTTGAGAAAATTCCATTCTTCTGTGGTCGAAAACACCAAGTTGGCCGTCGATTTCGATATACATGTCAAGGAGTGACTTGGACAACTCTTCAAGGGCTTTCAAATGACATAAGTTATGTTACTGTTGAGTAATACCATTAGGGTCAACTGCACATAAACCCAGTGTCATTCTTCGGTGGTCGAAAACACCGCGTTGGCGGTCGATTTCGATATAACTGTCAAAGAATGACTTGTACGACTCTTCAAGAGCTATCAAATGACATAGGTCATGTCACCGTTGAGCATTAGGATCAGCGTCGATACTTCGGTATGGCATAGCCCAACTCCATTCTTCGGTGGTCGAAAACACTAAGTTGGACGGCGATTTCGATATAACTATCAAAGAGTGACTTATAAAACTCTTTATGAGCTTTCAAATGATATGTGTCATGTCACTGTTGAGCAATACGATCAATGTCGATACTTCGGTGGTCGATAACACCGAGTTGGTCGTCGATTTCGATATAACTGTCAAGGAGTGACTTGTAAGAGCTTTCAAATGACATTAGTCATGTCACTGTTGAGCAATACGATCAGGGTCAACTGCACATACACCAAGTGTTTTTTCTTCGGTGGTCGAAAACACCAAGTTTGGCGTCGATTTCGATATAACTATTAAAAAGTGACTTGTAAGAGCTTTCAAATGCGTAAGTCATGTCACTGTTGAGCATTCCGTCCAGGCTCCACAGCACCTCCAGTGGTAATGCTTCGGTGGTCGAAAACACCGAGTTGGCCGTTGAATTCGATATAACTGTCTAGGAGCAACTTGTACAACTCTTCAAGACCTTTCAAATGACATAGGTCATGTCACTGTTGAGCATTGGGGCAGGCTCCATAGTTACCTGCCCGAGTTCCTTAATTTTGACATTTCTGGAGCGTGTAGTTCAATAACAGTTGGGAATATGGAAAAAGTGGATAGAATTAAAGATATAGAGAATTATATAAGCTTTCATTTCATCATACACTTTTTTTTGCTACATTGCACCGTTTTTGAGATATTCGCGAATAACCTAAAACTGAGACCTTTGTCACCCTCCCTTCCCTCCGGCGCACCTCCTAGACGTCAGGACTTTTAGTATGTTTTTCCCCTGAGCACCCTGAATACGTTTCTGAAGAAATCGCTTAGGTACCCTCTCACGCATTCTACAACTACTTCGTTGACGGGACTAATGTGTAGGTATATAAAATTATTATATATATTTTCTCAGAGTCGTCTCGAGACCGGCGAGTCCGGCCTCTGCAGCTGGTAACAAATGGATGTTCTTGAAGGAACTCAAAGAATTAAAAGAAAAGATCATCAAATTATAGTGCTCGTCACAATCCTGAATGTGTTATATTAAATTAAATATTTCAAAAAATATTTTATTTCAATTTTATTTATAAGGAGATGAACTGTGGAGATGAGAATTTCTGCCCCGATAAATAGGAGCTTCAGACCAGACCCGTGTTCCCTCGATCAAATTCTTGGGGGGAGACAACATTCTATGTTTAGGTACCCCTCGCCCATAGGAAGTCCTGAATGATGGAATAATAATCACCTCGATATTCGATATAGAACGCTTGTCGATGTTATCAGTACGTTATCAATAATCAGTTATTTCCTACCAAATAAGGTCTGTGGTCCGTCAGAGAGAGATTGTCAAAATGGCATTGACGGAATTGACCTGACGACTTTTGAAGTTGAAGTTCTAATAAATAAAAATCCTCACGTCAAAGCCAAGTAAAGTAAAAAGTAAATAAAAATTCTCAAATCATAAACATATTTTTAGAAGATACGTGACTACGTGAGAGAACGTGATAATAACATTGTAAAAGAAAGAATGGCTTATTTTACCTATTTCCATAACAATAATATTAGTAAAGATGGTGACGTTATTCAAGGAACTTGTCTATCTATGTGTCCTCAGGACGAATTTAAATTGTAAGAACAAGTTTCTTTTATACTTTATAAATGTACAAGTTCAAACTATTCCCCTCTAAATTTATGTTATAATCCTGTTATTTATGAATGTATATATTTAGACGGGTGAGAGAGAAAATGGTGCATATTCTAGAAGTGGTGGGTAACGAGAAGAAGCTAGTGAAGAGCTACAGCCGGTCGGCAGCCGACTCCAACATGGCTGTGCCGAGACTGCTGAGGCCCTACCACGTGCTGGTGGAGACTGTCAAATATTTGTTGTCCGAGTAAGTTACAAAGTATTCATATTAATCTTAACTAACAACAAGCCCATCACTACAGGTCACTCACTATAAAGTATGCTTCTTATATTGTAATTTTTTTTACTTACAGTGTGTTAACGAGGCCAGACATCTCTTCACCGGTGGTGTACGACTTTGTGAACAACCGCCTCAGGGCCGTGAGACAGGACATCACAATACAGCGCCTGTCCCCAAAACAGAGTGCAATACTCTTGGAGCCAATGATAAGATTTTACATCTTCTTTGAGTACAAGTAAGTATACATGCAAAATTCCTTCTTTACAAATATACAACTCATTCACCGTCCATATATTTTCACACATAGAGATTATTGTCAAATATTTTTATGAAATGTCTTATTATAGAATGTTTAAAAGGTATTCTTCAGTTTGACAATAAATATACATATTCTTTATTTGTCACAGAATCAAACATTCACACAATTTAAACAATGAACCAACATAACAATCTGCCTTCAATAGTTATAATAAAATATTTGTTAGATATTATTGTTAGTTTATGTTGCAGATTATTTGGAGTGCCTTTACAATACTTTGACCCTGTTTTGAATGAGAAGTACTTGTTGGAATGCTTGAAATGGTTCCTTAGTTGTTGTGACTACTTAGACAGGGACTCCAAAGAAAATATTGATGAACTAGGAGAGACGCTCAAAGGATTGTCGGTCAAAGAATTCAAAGATGAAGGATATGACAGAGCTATGATGGAGAGTGTCTACATATTGTGTAACTTGAATGATATCCATCCACTGTATAGATATCTCAACTTGTCCAGTCTTTTAAAAAGGTGAGTTTTTATTTAGTTACTTAACATATCTTCTTTATATTTCCATGGGCGGACTATTCATAATAAGTACTTATGTTGTTTCCAGACACCCTATGCTGAAACTATCTTATAAAATAGCACTAGCAAACATGAAGGGGAACTTTGTGCAAGTTGTGAAGCTTGCTGATGGACTGTGCCCTCTGCTGCTCTGTGCTATGTATTTGCAACTACCACGACTACAGAGGTTTGTTGACTACCTTTCAAATAGCTTTTGAAATACATAATCAAACTACCTAAAGATAAAACATAACAATGCGTAATAATAAAACATCTAACTTCCAGACGCGCAATAGAGGTGCTATCACACTCGTACACAAGTAAAACCCTGAGTGTACCAAGCAGCGCTTTGCGAGAGTGGCTGAGTGTCGCGAGCGACTGGGAGGCGCGCGACGTGTGCCAGCACTACGGCATGACGGCCGACGGGGCCGGCGTCAGGTTCGACAAGACTGCCTTCAAGAGAGAAGCGGCCATGGTGGGTTGATCACAACACTAGTTAATACTTGTAGTTGTTGTTTCTTGTAACTTGTTTGTGTATATTGCAAAGTCCTTGTGTATGTAAACATTTAACTTCAGCAGTTACGCTTCATTCTCAATGTCCCAGAAAAACTTATAGGTCGCGGGCGTAAAATTTACAATTCGCATTTCGTACAATGCGTCTTAATTTTTAAATAAAGCGTAAAATGAGTTTCCGATTTTTGGTATTTTTGTTTCAGCATCAGCCAAAAATTCAACTACTTTGCAATGGAAGACTGAATTTAGATATAAATTATATATTTTCTTATAAGTGTTAGTGTACTGTTATTTATTAAGTGATTGATGGATCTCAACGTATACCTATGTTAGTTATGAAATAAAAAAGAAATTATGTTTATAAAGGAATCCTTTATTTAATTATTTACATAAGAAATTCTCCTAATTATGCAATAACTAATTACAATAGACAACAAAAACTATCTAATATCAATTGGTTGCGTGGCTCCCGGTACTGGCTGCTTCTAGGCGACAATTGGACACTGTTTACCTTCCTCAAGTTCATTAGTTTGTGACACACCTACATGTTATATAATTTTAATTTTCCGGGCTATCGAAATTAATTTATAATATTTTCATAATTTTATCCCATCTTTAGTAACCACTAATTTCATATAACAATATAAAAACTATAAATTTTCTAATAATGTTATTACTTTTGTCAATTTTATATTTTTATCAACAGATAACATACATAAGCTAAGATATTAAAACAATGTGATTATGTTGAACGAAATATGCATTTAAAAAAGATAATTTACGAATAATTTTATAAAAGTTTAACTTTTATAAATAAAATAAATAGTAACAAAGCAGGTAAGCAAAATGGTAACTTAATGATGATCATGAGGAACTCTCCCGTTAATCTCGCGATAGTTATTGACAACGAAAAACATCTAAACTAACGTAATATATAGCAGCTCGTATGTTATCCAAACAATATAAAACAAACATTATAAATAAACAACAGTTTAAGAATCCTAAAACTAATGCATACATGATAGCACCTACATGGCAAAGGAAGGTAAAAATAACTAAAAATGCGCAGATTTAATTACTTTGTTAGTCACAAAACTGTTACTATGTATTTGGATGTATCTGACATTCTATGTTACATTCGATATGCTATACAAATGTTTAGGGACAAAAGGAACCACCGAAACCTAAAATAAATTCAATGAATGTCATAACAATGTTTTAAGACCGTGGTCTAACGCGTGATTTCATTTTACAACACGTTAAAATTGATAATATAACGTTAAAACAACAACAGAGTTATAATTTACAATGTATTTAGAGGTATATTAACATTACATCTATACACAAACACTAGGACCGCGCCTGTACAACGACGCGGTCACGTGAACCTTGTTGAATTTATTACAAAATGTTGGTAAAATGCACAAAATTGCTAGACTTCCTCAAGGACAATATTGTTTTGGTCTGTTTTGGCCTTTTGACATAAACATTAGGTTCAGCTCAAATAATGTTTGGGCATGGGCAACTCTGTAGCAACTGTTTCTGGTGTGAACAACAGTTCACATGACACTAAACTTATCAAAGCAATAGAAGCATATAATCTAAATTTGTTTAGTTCGCTGCAAAATGTGTGTTTCAAACGTATTGAGAACCTCACTTATTTGTAGTAAACCGCCGATTGAAATACGAGACCAAACATACCCAAACGAAACGATAATTAATCGATTACTATCACAGAAAAACTTGCAAAGAAACAGGTTCATTGAAAAAGCGAATTCTTCAATAATAAATTATGAAACAAGTTTTGCAAGTACACCTTCTAAATACTTCATTCACTGTTCGGTACGTCAATGAATAGTCGTTAATCTCGGGCTAAATATATGAAATACAACTAAAACAATCACATACACACGACATATAAATAAATAACACCCAGCGTACTTATACTCCAATCGACAGCTGTTGTACCACACTGACTAATAACAGTGTCTGTGTTGGGAACAGCGTATATTTGTAATGACTACGGGGCCGGTTGCTTTCGTTAGATAGTTGACAAGTTAGTGGGATGCATACGCGGTTTCCTGTAGAGACGCTTGTGCGTAGCGTCGTGACGACACCGATGAACGGCAGTACTCGAGGATAGTTGTACCTTCAACTGGAAAAAAGTATCAATATGAGGTTCTCCATCCAGAGATGTCTCGTAGTTTCTATAGTTGGCCAATAGCCCTCAAGTTATGGCTCTTTTATATTGTCAATCACTCAATTCGGTTACAGAAAGTGGTCACCGAACGTAACGCAATGAGTCACCAGTAACCCACCTTACAAAGAACGTTGTATCTAGTTGTGGTTGAGGAAAGCGTCTATGAAGAGGTCGAGCTCGTGGCTGAGGTAGTTGGCCTTGTTGCGCAGCTTCTTGGCGGCCGTGGAGGCCGAGTCGAGCGTCGCGATGGACTGGCGCTGCGACGACAGCTCGTCGTCCAGCTCCGTCGTCGCCTCGTCCACCAGCCGGCACAGGCGCGCGAACATCGTCGACAGCTCTCTGCGGGACACGGGGACCAGGGGCACATGCTTTTGAACAAGGATGACAACAAAAACCAAGAAAATTTAAATTACTTTAGCCAAAACTGATCTAGTGAATCATTTTTAATAACGGCATGAAAATCCGCTCAGTAGATTTTAGGTTTCTCGAACAGGTCGAGAGACCTTTCTAATAAATTTATCGATGATAACCTACATAAAGGTTTTTTAAGCTAAATAAAAGAGTTAGTGAAATAGTAGTGATGAGTACGTACTGCTGGACCTGGTGGCTGCAGTTGGCGGAGGTGAGGTCGACGATGAGCCGCAGCTTCTTGCTGGCGTGCGCGACGTACTGCCGCTTGAACAGGCGCTCCTGCGCCTTGTGCGTCCACGTCAGCCGCTCGTACAGGTACAGCGCGCCGTACACGCAGCCCGTCGCCGCCACCACCCGCCACCCCACTGTCTTTAACAGCTGAAACAAGCAATCAAAACATTGTTATAAACGACAGAGCGAAGACATAGCTATTGGCAATGAATATCCAACGCAATAACAGTTTCGTTCATTCAATTTGTTTGGGCCAAATGATACCGGTGTTATTTTCTTTATATTTAAAAAATGTTGAAATGAGTAATAAACAAGTTACCAGTCCGGAGAGCAGCAGGCCGCCCATGGTGCCCTGCGACGTGAGCGCGCCGAGCGCGAACTTGGACACCACGCTCCACTCGTCCGCCGACAGCGGGCCCAGCGCCAGCCCGCCCGCGCGCGCCGCCTCGGGCGCCGGCGCCGCCGCGCTCAGGGCCGCCGGGATCTGCACCCAACACGGCACACAGTTAACATGACTCTTATACACATTATGAAGCTACTTGCGCGCTCTTTCATTCAGTCGATAAGCGACACAAGTGTTCGATAATATTCGGAGCGACAGCTGTGAATTTCATGTTTGTAATGCTGTCGCTTCTACGCTCCCCCTACCAGTGTGAAGTTCGTTATGAATACCTGCGTGAACCGCTGCGGGTTGTTGAGCGCGATGCGGTTGGCGTTCTTGCCCTGGAAGCGCTGGATGATGGCGGTGAGGCCGTACGAGAAGCGGAAGGAGAGGTCCTCCTGGAAGTCGGCGCACAGGTTGTCGCAGTTGAGCCGGTACAGCACCTCGAACGGCTGCTGGTGCGGCACGATGTACGCCGCCGCCGCGCCGCGCTTGTGCAGCGGCAGGATGTTGTACATGCGGTCTGACCGGATACCAATCATTAACTTTTGTTTTTATTACAGCTAGGACGGCTCACGATAAAATATTATCACAGACACACACACACCAACATACTTTTATCCAGTTCCTTTAGGACACAGTGAATAGTGCCGGAATCATTAGGAACGTGTACACAGTATCCAGTGCGGCTTTCCTCTTGGCGGTGTTATTATTAGCTATATATCTGTGATTAATTAAACTCCTTAGTATGGTTATCTTAATTTAACTGTCACAGCCGTTAAAAATATCACACATATGAATGATATGAAGGCACTGACCAGCCATCTCCTTCTGCGCGACGTCCATCTCGTTGCCGATGTCGGTGGAGAGGCGCTGCTTGAGGCGGCTGCCGAGCCCCGCCTCCACGTGGCGGTGCAGCGCGCGCTTGTACCCGTCCAGCGTCGCGCGCTCGGCGCGGAACGGGGAGGAGAACTCGTCCACCAGCGCCGACAGGCGCCGGATCTCTTGGCTCAGGGTTAGAGACACCTGGGATAGGGGTGTAGCTAGTTAGTATAACATGAATCATGGTCTTAATATTTAAGGTGGGATCTTAGTCACTACAATACTTTTTTGTACACACGGTGGACAATTCAACATGTTTTTATATCGCCGTCGACATGTGAATTCAATTCTAATTTTTAAAACCAACATTTTGATTCTGGATCGTAGATCACTAATAACCACCTTGTGCTCCACACTCTCGACCATGCGGTTGATCTTGTCCTTCATCTGGCGCGTGATGGTGGTAAGCTGCTCCTCGATCGCTTGCAGCTGTTCGTGTAAGATGCGTTGCTTTTCTACCTTAGCTGCCTTTTGTTCGGTTGCTGTTGTGTACACCTGTTATACATTATGTTAGGTTAGGAAGGTTGATGATTGGCCGAATTTTAACATTTTGCGGCAGAATATTAAGGTTATTAAGATTCTTCGTAAGACTAAGAACTGTTAATTCGGTAACCCGGTCGAGGCTCTGTCACTAGGAGGGCTAAGATGCCGCAAAGGTTTTCGTTTTTCTCCTCTATCTACTACACGGGAAGAAATACATAATATAAGAGATTGTCCTGCATGTTAATCTTCTGTGTTGGCCTCTAATAGTTCCTAGTTACTTTTATGAATGTCGTGACTACATCTATGAAGAGACAATTCTATAAGAAGTGCGGTGACCTGTTCGAGCGCCTGCATGACGTCGTGCGCGATGCTCTTGCCGCGGCGCGAGTGCTGCGCGAACTTGGTGCGCACGGCCGACTGGCTGATGCACTCCTCGAACTTGCGCTCGAAGTCCACGAACTCGAAGTACCGCACCTGGTGTCCGTCGGCTAGTGTCGGGGCTGCAAGACACGCGAAAGTATTTCATAGAGGATTTTTATAAAGTGAAGAAACATTAGTTAACTCATTTACTCCTGCCGACACTCCAGCTAAATGGTCATTGCTTTTTGCTGATGTTACGCATTAAGCTAAGTTTGTCTACAGACGATTTTTACGGCAACATCCGTATTATGGAGCCACCACGTAGACGACCGACTTCCTCCAGAAGTTAGCAACATCTGCCTTCTTCAACTTTGGGTACATCACTTGATTTACAACCAAATTATTCTTTAAATATAAGCAAGATGGTACTATAGTAATTTTTGCATGTACTCACATGAGACAGGTTTCTCTCTCTCCCTCATTCGCGTGAGTAACGCCTCCTTAGCGGAGATGAAGAAGATGCGCTCCTCAGCCTCCTTGGGCGAGCAGACGCGCAGCTCGCGGGACAAGAAGTCCACGCAGCGATTGGCGTGCTGCGTGCGGACCTGGCAACACAATGCATACTGACTGAACAACACTTTTTTATTCTTTATGCCCATGGTGGGCATGATTGTCAGATGATAATAGTGGATGGTGTGAATGTTAATGAGACTGATGAGTGTCAAGAGGAAGTGTCAGTGTAAACTTACTTGTTCCATATATTCGGGTTCAGAAGCAGAGGCATCCCATCTGTTGT
This sequence comes from Cyclophora punctaria, assembly GCA_951394245.1. NCBI lineage: Eukaryota > Metazoa > Arthropoda > Insecta > Lepidoptera > Geometridae > Cyclophora > Cyclophora punctaria. The sequence continues at coordinate 973,153 of OX596172.1, forward strand.
TTAATATAAATATATTCGGTTGAGATATCTTCGTTGATACTTTGTGGAAAAAGTTCTTCTCCTGAAATTACATAAATGCAAAAATGAGGGGATTATTATTCTGAATCAGAGGTGAACTATGAAGGGGTGCTTTACAATTCTTCACGACGATTTCATCGGCAGCATACCGTGTATGGACATTGTGGTATTTATGATGTAAAGACGAGAGAAGGGTGGAGTACTCACGGTAACCATGAGCGTGGACTCCGCGTTGGCGACGAGCACGAAGACGTCGGCGTCGAGGCAGTACTGGTCGATCCACTCGTCCAGGTTGGGCGTCACGTCCACGCCCGGACTGTCGACCAGCACCACGTCGTCGCGCAGCAGCGCGCACAGCTCGCGCGGCCAGTACACGTGCACCAGCGACCGCTCCTGCAGCCGCGACGCGCACAGCGCGTGCCCCAGCTGCGACACCGACTGGAACCGATACACACCGACATTCAATATTAGTACACCACACACTGATCTATGCGATAGCCTAAGCCATTTGTCACTGAATACATTTTAGTATTTTCAACATTGTCGCTGAGCTCAACATAACGTCGCGTGGCCGCTTTTCCGCTCTGCTAGCAGGATAGATAACTATTTTCATAATAACAGTAGTGACAATCTGTCGAGCTCTTGTCGAGTACACAAGGGCTTCATTCCAAAAACTAAGAAATACTATACTAGGTGAGTGACATAAAGAGAGAATACATTTTGAATAAGTCATTTTATATCACAAAAAATCGTAGCATTTACCTGCACATTAAGTTTTTCCTCGGAGCCGTCGTGTCGTAGAAACGCCTCGTCGGTGTCGGACCCCTCGACTTGTAGGAAGCAGTTGGTGGTGTGTCCGATGCCGGAGGGCAGTATCTTGTCGTGCAACATGGCGTTTATCACAGTACTTTTGCCATTGCTCGTTCTGTAATTAATTTACAGTAAAATTATAACACTTTTTGTTTTCTAAGTACATTGCAAAACGTTAATATTACACTCCCTTTCACATCCCTAATTTAATTTAGAACAATTACAACGCAATATATTCTTGACTATATCCTACATTTTGTTTCATAATCCATTCATAAATACAAACATACTTTATAGTCTTGTGTTTAAGTATACCTGGGCTGTCTGGAGAAAGCAGTAAAAAGAACTAAGTGTAACTAAATGAGAGATTATAGAGATTACAATTAACATTGATTTCCAAGATTGTTCTGCTCTGTTAACAACTAATTCATGGTATCCGATCAAGCTATGAACAGAGACATGAACACGTGCCGCCGGGGCGCCGACATTGATCGTTCGTGATGATAAGTGACTTTTACTACATGTAACAATTAATTGATTTTGTTCTCATTGTAACATAAACTGACACACTAGGATAGACCTATAAAGCAAAACATTTCGGCAAATTTGTTGCCTAATAATTTGGCGATATATGTCGGACCATTTCAATGTGTAGACTATACAATTTGCCGATCTGTTTTGTACACAACGTGGGTAAAACCGCGGGGCGCTGCTACTAAGTAAATAATTATAAAAAAGTAAGCCAACCTGCCAAAGAAGGCGACCTTCATGTGATCCCTCTTGAGGACCTCCCGTATTGCTTGGACCTTCGACACGTAGCTCTCAACGTTGGCCACATCTTGGGCAGTCGCCACTCCATTCTCGCCCGATACCGCTATAACATCATATAATGAATCATTGTTTTCAGAGCCTGATACTAGATGCGGGTTTACCGCATCGCAATGGGTCTTCAGCTGTCTGTATTTTCGTCATATATAGCACGTTAACAGAAAATCAGCACTTGCCGGCTCAATCCCATACAACAAGAGTTGTAATCCCTTTTAACAAAGTTAGGGCAGATTAAGATCTGCCCTAACTTTTTCTTTGGAAAATGTAATTTTTGTTTTTTGACAGCCAATTGCTTGTTCAACAGATTATTATACAAATTTACCCATGAAATAAACACTGTAATACAAATGAACTGAAGGTTCTTTGTATGTAGGAAAGAGTTATATTTAATTGTCAAATAAAGTAAATAAAGATGCTGACATAACAATTATGTACAAAGAGAACTTATGAGTCTCTAATCCTTAGGATTAAAGGTATTGAGCAGTAGAATAATACATAACACTGTAAACTGTAGCAGTATGTATGAAGCCAACTATGGAGGCAAATAATATTAACACAGGGTGGGACAATGTGTTACATAAAATATTAAATAACATGACTAACATTTGACCTCGACAACAATGTCCACTCATCAATAAAATGTGTATGAATTAGTTAATAATTTATGTAAATTAAACATGTAGTGTACTTGTTGTTGATATTACTTTATTGTCTACCCAGTTAGCGGTCATAAGAAAATATTACATTATTAAATGTAAGTTAAGTGTTAGTATTAAGTGTTAGTATTAAATGTTAGGTAAAATATATTCCAAATTCCAAATACAAACCAACTCACCATGCATAAAAGTGACAGCATCTTTGACATAATCATCAATCTCCACAAATATGTCATTGATCTTCTTCTTAGCCCTCACAAATATCTGCAGTGGGGAGTCAACATTGGACATGTTGACACGGACGGCACCATTGTTCAGCATCGCAACATTATGAGGCCCGTCGCCGGCCATCATCGATATAGAACGGTTAACATACGCAGCCATACGGGAAGGAAAGCACGCTTGTCGTTAGGTGAACCTTATGGCGGACAATGACAACAATATAGTCACTGTACCACTTCTACAACAACATGCACTTGAGTATAACTGCAACAGAACAATAAAGGCAACCTAGGTGTTTTGCAGTGCACTTATTACTTTAATTCAACCACTTAGTTTAACCACTTCATGGCATAAGTTTATGGGATGGCAAATATTAAGTTTTATTTGGAGACACATATTTTATTAAGTAGTAACTTCTGTATTGACTAGGAAACATCAAGTTGAAGACCTAAACATAATAGTTTTCAGACATGGAACTTTATGTGTAGTGGACAAATCAATAGGGTAGGTCCAGTGTTGTCAAGGTTAGGTTATGTTTAGGTCCCCCATAACATATAACGGTGGTAGAGTGCGTCCTACAGCTAGGCGATCAAAATAACATAAAATAAACATAATAAGCATTACATTCACAGAAAAAGCTTCAGTATAATGCAAATATCTTGCACCTTATCATCTCGTTGCATCATCGGATTTAACGTACATCACTGGAGTCCAAGCAGCGTTAAAGTATATTTAGTATAATTAATATTTTATCAGTGGAAGAAACACTCTTGTAACGTAAGATTAGACGTAAAACAACTGACAGCCGCTAAATATATCAAGTCAAAAATTCAACATGATACGAAACTTTATTTATAAATCAATTACCATTTCCTCAGCAATTAAGCCAATAGTGTTATTTACCAAACTTAAATATGACTCACCTAATAATCAAATTATGTTTTAGAACATTTTAGATAGAGTAAATAATATTTTCGGCACTGAAAATTATCTACCAAATAATTTTTACTATTTTTTTAATTTTCTAATTGTCTTTCACGTTCGATTCGCAAACCTTTTGAAAATTTTGCTCAGTATGTTTTCGATATTTATTTTAATAACATCTGATTGGCCACGAACAGTAATTTCGACCAATGACATTTATATCACTAAACAATTCAGCCATTCACCGCATCGCTGAGCCCTAAGTAAGTTGTTAGCTATCTGTCAAACTGTCAATTAAAGAATTGTCAAATAGGAACAGATAACCATAGATGTGCGTGAACCATTGATTGACCTGTACAGGTCAGTGGCGTGAACTGAGATTATTTTGGCCCTTGGGACTTACTTTCATACTTTGTCTCATGCCCGAAAACAATTTAAACTTTCTGCCATTAAATGCAAATAGAGCACGTTGTACTACACTATCGATAGGTTTCCACCATAGTTTCCACCAGTTTCCACACAGGTTTCCACCCTACCATCATCAGTGTAACCTACCCGTAATATACCCGATGGAGCCCCCCAGGTTGCGGCCCGCGATCCCCGCCACAGACCAAGAAACAAAGATCCCCGCCATGTGGGCCCCGAGGCTAAGTTACTTTATGTTTCCACCCTTAGAATAGCCGGTATATATTCTAAGTTTCCACCAAACCAACCAAAGTGCAATATTTTGGTGGATACCACAGACCAAAGACTCGAAATTCATTCATTCGTTCCAGTTCTTATTCACTATTCCGTTCAATCCTGCCTGTGGTTCAATTCAATCCAATCTATCAATGGCGGATTTTGGAATGAAAGCCAATGAAAGCCAGCGAAGTAAATACGCCGCCGTGAATAAAAAATCTAACGTAGATAACAAATAAATAAACAGAACCTTATCACAAAAAGAGTACGTGAATACCAATAATTAAATCTATATAAAATTAAAAATGTCTCGTTCCGGACGTGCTGAAACTAGAAACCGTGTAAAAGATGACATCAAAAGAGTCATGCAAGCTGTCGAAAAAGTTCGCCATTGGTAAGTTTCGAAATGTTTACAAATTTTAAAATTAAGATTAAAATATATAATGCTTATATTTGATTGTATGGTAATAAATAATATTATTGACTTTATATTTGTACAGGGAAAAAAAATGGGTTACGATAGGTGAGACAACTATGAAGATTTATAAATGGGTTCCAATATCCTCAAGTGAACAGAAAAAGAAACACGCGGCGAAAAGGGAAAATAAAGAAAATACTTTAACACCCAAGAAAATGCACGACTCTTCGAATTCAAACTTCGGGATGGCCGAAGACTCAAATACCTGTAAGCTCTTTGGAAAAGTGCAAGGGATAATAGCCTTTATGTTATACCTAATCAAGTTTTAAAAAACTTTACTGGCGTAATGGAAACAAAATCATTTAAAATCAAGTCCTTTTTAACTTCTTCCAGTTAAATACAATTTACATAAACACAATTTACAATTTAAATAAAATTAAAATCAAATTATGTTGGTTTTTTAAGGTTTGTCTGTGTTTCAGGCTTTTCAACTGTAAGTGATTCTCAAGGCCCCACCGAGTTCACATCAACACATTTCTCTGAAGATTCCAATTCACAAAGTAGTGGCACAACCACACCGGCGAAGCGGTTAAAAACTGACTGAGGCAATTGCAAGTAAGCCTCTAATTTATTTTTTATATATTGAATGTCTGAGGCCTGTGCTATGGACAATACTATTAGAAAGCAGGCCTATTGGTATGTATCGCATCGGTATGAAAGATACATTAATAAATTTTTTTTCATGTAAATGCATTTATATTATATTTTAGTACCATAAAGTTCATTGTGAACCTGTGGATTTGGGTGTATATTTCAGTATCCAGCTAGGATACCTGACCAAAATGTGTGCATTTTTAAATATTGTAATGATTGCTAAGTTCATTGATTCAATTGTAAATATAATTTAAATGTGAATGTGACTTAATTAGAATTTATAATAAGTTTAGTTTAACGAGTTTGCTGAACACTTGTTTTATGTTCATTAAATATGAATGTGCTAGAGACTACGGTCTATGCTGGTTGTTGAAAACCTAAGTTATACTTGAAAGAATTGCTAATAAATTAGTACAACATAAACTAACTAAGAGATAAAATATTTTATTTAATGTGAATATAATGTAAAAATAAACCAGAGTTAGAACAAGTAATTATGTGTTTTCTTCCATGGCTAGTGATGTTTGACTCCCGCTGGCTGACGACTTCCCAGATGCATCAGACACATTGTCCATATCTTGAATGCCCAGTATATTATTTATAAACTCAGTATATGTAATATCCTACGGAAAACATAGAGATGTTAATCTTGCCAGATCTATTTATCCCAAGTAATACCATATAGGCGAAAGTACTCAGAGTAAGGACTCACGAAGCGGTTTTTACCCGTGCCCGCCGCGGTGGCGGAATGGAGTTTTATTTCCAAAACTCACGAGACCGGAGTTTTGTGCGGTTACGCAGCCGTCGCGGTTGCGATTATCGCCCGCAAACTTGGCGGTTGATAATCGCAAGACGGGCGGTTAAACGATTAAACGATCAGTTGAGTTCCAGACCGTCATGGACACACACCAGAAACGAGCTGTTGCGTTATACTTCCTTCACAGAAGAATTAAAAAAAGAAGGCCTAAAAGATTCTGGATACATCCACTGATTGCGGAAAGAGATCGTTATGGATTATTTGTTACTCTTATTAATGACTTAAACCGCCAACCGACCGCAGAGCGCGCGGGTGCAACCCGCCGCGGCTGCGGGACCGCGACCCGCGCCCGCCGGTACAAGATGACCGCTGGAGCAGCGGGACCCGCAAACAATCGCAAACGCCGCGGGCGTAAAACGCGTCGTGAAATGTGCTTTAATTTTTTACATATATATCTGTATTCTACAAAGGCTGCGGGCCCGCAACCGCGGCGGGCACGGGTGAAAACCGATTCGTGAGTCCTTAGCCTCATAATCCAAAAAAATATTATCAATACGAAAGCTAACTCTAATGGGAGACAGATTTGCGTCTGTTCCCTTGTTCCCACCTAAATCTATACTAATATTATAAAGCTGAAGAGTTCGTTTTGTTTGTTTGTTTGTTTGTTTAAACGCGCTAATCTCAGAAACTACTGAACCGATTTGAATAATTCTTTCACTGTTAGATAGTCTATTTATCGAGGAAGGCTATAGGCTACATTTTATCCCGAAATTCCCACGGGAACGGGCACAACGCGGGTAAAACCGCGGGGCGCTGCTAGTTGAACTATAATTAACGAATCATGATAAAGAGTACACAGGGTTATTAAGGCGATATACCAATAGGAATGCTAATAAATATTCGCAGTAAAAAACAACCCTTTCAATACCGCAATTATTTTCCGATAGTTCTCAGTCATGCTGCCATAATATTGAAGAATGAACGCGCGAGGCGTGCTCACAGCATAGCGTTTAGTATTCATGCTAACGCGCTAGCCGTGCTCACGGCACTGAACGAGTTAAGCTCACCTCTGGCAAAAATGAAAAGTCGTCATCTACCATCCCTGCTCTGTCCTCGAAACTGTGTCCAGATAATATTGAGAGGAGGTACCATGTAAGCTCTCTTGGGAAATTTTCACCTGTAATATTTGAGTAGAAATTAGTGATCAACCAAAGTGTGTAAACACTTAAGAGTCTGATTCCAAAACATGTTTTTAAGATAGTTCCCTGTATCAGATTCAAATAAAGATTGTATTAGATTCTACTAACGGCGCCCGCGGTTTTACCTGCATTGTGTCCGTTCCCGTGGCAATTTCGGGAATTTTTATACATATAAACCTTCCTCTCAATCACTCAATCTATTAAAAATCGGATTCAAAATCCGTTGCGTAGTTTTAAAGATTAAGCATACATATGGACAGACAGACAGCGGAAAACGACATTGTTTTATACTATGTGGTGATAAAGTACGTCATATTATATATCAGTAAACACACCATTCTCCTCAAACAGTGACACCAAGTCGTCTCTGTTAATGATACGCTGGCCCTCCTCTAAAGAGCTCAGGTTCATGAAGGCTCTCCGTATCTTCTTGATATTGTCCCCGAAAGCCGGTCGGTGATTCAAATAAAGCTTCACGAATTCTTCAAAATCTATCTCTGTCACCGGCTTTTTGAGGTACACCTTGTATTTAGCTTCCACTAATATATTTTCCATCTTTGAAAAACAAAAACAAGTTAAGCTCATCATTAGTGTTTATAGATCGTATCTAATCTATTTTCGCGGTTTCGATCGTCTGTTGATCTCGATTCTTTAACTTTTGTATTTATATGATTAAGTAGGTACCAGTAAGCCTGAGTTAAGCAGATAACATACGTCGTATTCCGATGGAAAGAATCCAAGCGCTCTCATCAGATCAGGCAACGAATCGATGGGGATATAGTCCTTAACCCTCCTCATCGCAGGCGAGAATGTTCCTTGGCAGAGGATCTGGATGTAATAGAACAGATCTCTGATCTCCTGGAACAGCCAGCCTGGACGCCCGTCTTCGATCAGACAGTAATACGGGTCGAGTTCTCCCCCGCCTCGTGTGGAAGTCGTTTCCACAGATCTAGAAGTTAAATTTAAATTGTAAAACTTCGCATAGGTAGTTTGTGACAGAAACATACTACGCTTTACAAAACCAAAACTTGCCGACTTTCTTCCTTCCTCCAGAGTTCCACTAGAAGATAAGTCGCTATCCGCAGTAGTAGTAATACCTACGTTAACGCTATATAATTATATTATTATGCATCTTACCGTTCTTGGGTTACCGTTCAACCAACGCCCCAAGCATACTGCCTCGCTGATCGTCGTCACTCGATATGATATCTCATTTAATAGAGATGCAAAGTATTTTACTTGTTCTGGTAATAAATGGTTACTAACCTGTAATTAGTCGCCCATTGAGACATCACAGAGTCCTTAGCTCCGATAGTGAACAGAAAGCCGAAATCTTCGCGGAAACACATCTGAAGAACCTGCAATCATAAGAAATCGTTAATAGTTGCCGATAATTCATTCGTATTGTATTTTAATAGTTCAATTACCTTCTCTGGATGACCAAGGAGTCCCACATGCTTCCAAGGATTGCCGTCTAACGGCATTTTTTGCAAACCAATAACCGTATTGGATGCAAATAAAATATATTGAGCATACTTTTCCCTTTGCTTTATAGAAATAAGCTGCATTTTATTGACTGGTGTTTCAAATCTAGGTCCAAGGACTGTCGCCAATGTCATAGACGTTGAATAGTTCATTATTTTGTATTTGAACTGGAATAATATAGTGGACATTTTAGACAAGGCAGGTGGTATTATGAGGTGAAATCGAATAAGAACAATAATGTACCTCGCTGTTTGCTACTAAAATTGTGGGCAAGTCTAGCCTATGATCTTCTTCGTTCAACCCTTCAGGTGTCGGCCACCCGATTCCGGCGAGAGGCACACCGGATTGTTCGATTCTGTCCAAACTCAATATTTCCAAAGATTCATTTTCGCTTTTTCCGATATCGTACTCGACCATTATCCTATCGACTCCTAATGAGATCAATTTGTAATCTCCAGACTCGTTCTTTTGGGGTAAAAAGAATAAAGACGTAACTTCCTTGTAGTGAGCTCTGTGTTTTCCAATGAAATTCCACACGTATTCATTGCAGTTGTATTTATAAACACCAACAGTTTTGTTGAAATCCTGTAATGACACAGTTATAAATTATTTAAAAGGATTTGAAAGACCTCCAAATGATCGTGATGTACTTAAAATGCCTTACAGAAAAAGCAAAGGTTAATGAATCTGGACTAAAGTTGATCTCCTTAATACCCGATGCGGTGTCTTTGAGTGGGGTCAGTGTGACCAATTCTATTGTTGTGGGGTCTAAGAATACAATTCCTCCCGTATTCAAGCCACATGCCAAATGTAGACCTGAAACAAAATATTATTAAATATTAATCTTTTCTTTAATAGGTCAATAAAAGTTAAATAATTGTGTACCTGGCAGTAACGATTTCCTATCCAACGACTTATGGAAGACGGTCTATAAGATTCAGATTTATAACGACGACTGCTTAATGATGCAATGTGTGGTTTTTAGCTACTTAGTTTGTTGTCAGTGTGTCAGAACAAAGTTATACTTCAAAAATGGGGGTAATGGTTCATACCGAGTATGGAATATAGATACCTACCAGATGGGGAATATTTAAGATACGTGATAGAGAGATTCGGAATGATAGTCTTGTAATTGCAATCCGTAGAATCTCCGTCAGGAGGAATGACTACCTTGAAGGCTTCTCGCAAATCCTGTCTCTTGAACAACCTATGTTCTAAGAAATTGAACATCTCTACGATGCCGTTTTTGTACCCGATACACACGAATGGTCTGAAACAAATAACCAATTACATCGATCATTGAAATAGTCCGTGGTTGTCTAGTTTAGACTTAGCAGAATACATCGATGTGAAGTTTGTTGCTAGTCTGTTGGGTGTTGTGTCAGCGCGATGTATTTTTTTCTGCCAAGGATTATAACCAATTAGTTAAACTTATTTAAATCAAAAAGTAATTATATGGTAGTAACTTTTGAGGGTGAACAGTCAGTGATAATGCAGGAGACATTTTGTTGTCCAAAATAACGTGTATCTTCTCAGTTACGAAGTCTGTAAAATTGACACCATCATTTTCTGAACCTACAACAAAAAAGAAACGATTAGTACCTATATACTTACTCCTACGTATTATTACGTAAATAAGTTGTTATAGCAATGAATTGTCGATATTCGTCTAGATCTAGAGAAGTACTCACATATTAAGAAGTCCCTTATAACAAAAGGTTTCCCAGCAGTGGTGGCGTCACAGGGCAGTCTACGCTTTATGAGTTTCTGTGTCTTGACTCCGTTGCTGTCTGTACTTGTCTCCACTTGCTCCCAACAAAGACACTGTTGACCACCTGCAAAATACCATTACTGGAACACTATTAAGCTATATTTAGCATTCATCTCCATTATAATAACGGACGGGGTAAGGAGTTTCCACAATGTTGGGAACTTGAAGATAGTGCAGTCGATTACCATTAGGTCTCGAATCAACAAGATTATAGTACAAGTAGATATGTAATAACAACTCACATTTAGGATCAATGATTTCGAAACTCCTGGGTGAGATGTTGAAGCTGAGCGACTTGACGCTGTCCACTTTGAACTCGTGGATCCAGTACACCAGCCTCATCTGTTCGTCGTAGAAATGAATCTCCCCTGCGCTGTTACCAGTCACTACGAACCTAGATCAAAATATCTTGCTGGTGCTTTATGTACTATATTAATCTTACTTTAATTAGAATCATAACAACACTAACCCATCAACATAGTGAATTTGGTTGATATGATGCTTCTCTATCTTTAGTGGTTTCACCAACTTCATGTCTTTATAATCGGTGTCGGGGGCCTTCGGTTGGAACTCCATGGTGGCTCCGAACACCACCACCGTGCCCCGACTGGTCCCCACCAACACTTGCGAGGGTCCCACGAATGTGAAACAGGTGTACTTTCCGTGTTCTGGCGGTAGTTTCGTGTCGATACACCTTATTTTGAGTTCATAATCATCTGTTTCTTTAATTAACCCTCTTTCCATCACGAAGATTTTCTGCAAAGAACACTCGCATAATGTAACTCGTTAAGTAAAAACCTACCATATTTTGGCTCACCTTTCAATGTCTACCCGGTTAGGACTATCAGTCTGGTCTGGGTAATACAAATATTACTAACTCCTGAAGCGCCCATCCAAACATAATGTTTCGTCAGAAGCAAGAACTGTGTCGTATTCATGGGATTAAAACCCATTGTTATTACTGAGTCTTTTGGTAAATCGATTTCCAGCGTCGCTGTGAATAATGCATAGATATTAGTCCCTCATCATCATCAAAAAATAAATTAAGTTTTTTGTAATCTTACCGTGCGGTACGTCGAGGCCGAAAGACCACATCCACCAGTACAGCATCGCCTGCTTTTCGTACGCTAGCGTTAGCAGATATCTGGCATCTGAGCTCAGGGCTACCTTTGCAATGTGAGCGGTGCCATGCGGTGAGAAGAGGGTCTTTTGAGGGAAGTAGTCTTCGCCGTCCCAGATTATGATTATATTCTCCGGGCCTGAGTCGCCGGTCAAGAGCCACCTGCCCAGCGAGTCGGCTGCGATGAAGCAAACCATGTGACGCTGGGAACATTACATTCAGCTACTGTAAATATACAGAACTTTACTATTTCAGTCACACACATTATACAATTCTCGTATTATAGTCGCTTGAATATAAAAAGGTTCTAAGTTTCATTGGCTGTAGTAATGTAAGCAATATTTGTGATCTCACATGGCCCTGTAGAATCCTCATCTGGTTGGTGGTCCAGTTGTAAAGGATGCCACAGTTGCTGGCTCCGTAGAACGCGGTAGTGCTTCCCTTGTCGTTCAAGTTGACGACGCCAGCTTCGTGGTTGTACCCGTTCAACCATCTGATGTTCTATGAAAAATAAGTATGCCCTTTAGGACCCTTGTCTCAGACCTTAGTTTAAGTATTTGAACTGTGTACATTTAACTATTTTAAACTCACAAAAGGCGACGGTTTGTGATGGTACATTGAGTATTCCGAGTTTTTCGAGATATGCGTTAAGGACAAACTGTACAACTTTCGCATTTCGCCCCCACTTTCATGAGTCGCCCTGATGTTCGGCAGGGAATGGATTTTGTCCATTTTTCTTGTATTTTAACACGAATTAATAGTAAATAAATTTATATTTTCAATTAAATTTTTTGTTATTGGCTTCTGCTGAATTTATATTTTGCTATTATGATAACATTCACGAAAACACATGTCACACAAGACTGATAGGTGAAATGACATGGATTAATGATTAATCATATTATTGAGAAAGTTTTTATGTTTTTAAAAAGAGATTACATATAACTTGGGGTTCTATTAGCACAAAACTAACCCGAGCACTATTATTACAAAAAAATAAGGAAAAACAATGATAAATTATTATGTTATGATGTTATTATTGTGAGTTGTTACATTATAACTGCAGTTTATTATCAGTTGGCGCACAAGGGATGCAGTTCAAGATCTTCCGGCAAAGGTCGTTAACCAATCGCGGCAGCAGCTCGTGATTCATAATTGTATATAGTAGCGGTATTAATAAGGCGTCTGTTTGAATGTAATTGAGTATATAACAACTCGCGGCAGTTTAGTTAAGAAAGTTAACGAGAACTTTCGGTTCTCTATTAAAATAACTAAGGAAACCCGCGCGCCTGTTACGATAGTATAATTATAGGCAACTGCCAATCTGGTGTCAAAGGTCGGCCATCCCTGATACCCGCTGTGTGCGTATTCAGTGAGCTGCGCGATGGGGCCCGGGATACTTGTGGCCAGTCTGCTGTGCCTCCTCGGATCCAGTGTGGTTCACTCCAGGACTATTTTCTTAGAGCTTAAGAACCCTACACAAGATGAGGTTAGTCCCAAGACATAATCTCTTGTTAAAAGTGTGCTTAAATGTTATTTATATGTACCTAATGTATAATCAAATGTAGGTCAGGCGTACAGTAGGTATATTAGTTCGAGATTTTTATGAAATACCTAAAGTACCCGTCTTTTTGTTCAGTTGTCGTTCTTGCAAAAGTATGGCTACTTGCCAGAGGCGCAAGGTGATGCCGACTTCGCGTACACACCTCAATCCATTTCGGAGGCTCTTAAGAAAATGCAGGCGTTTGCAGGGCTCTCGCAAACCGGGGTTATCGACGAGGACACCAAAAAGGTAAAGCTCACGGAAATATTTGAGGTAGTTAAAGTTGGTTTCTAAGTTTATTTTGACTAAATTCATCTCCGTCATTTATATGAAACTTATTTGTAGCTGTTTAAGAGCAAACGCTGCGGAGTGAAGGACTTCGGTAAAGTATCGCGAAGAGGTCGAAGATACGTCATCCAGCAAAGTTGGAACAAAAGGAGCATCACTTACAGGTAAGTAGCAGTACGGAACCAGTAAAGGTAAATCCTCTCAAGTCTTGCTGTCTGTTACGCTGAAACAAAATCGGTTTAGCTGTGTTCGACATTGAGACGATTGAAGATCTGAGGTATTTTATGAGGCATAATATCCAATCAGTATTGTTATCTTACCGTCCCCGCAGGGTCTTGAACGGTTCAAGTACGTTACCCAAGTCCCGCGTGGAAGCCCTGATGGGCGAAGGGCTAGCGGTGTGGGCACCGCACGGAGGGCTGCAGTTCACGCGCCTGGACCACGGACAGGCGGACATCACCGTGCACTTCGCCAGTGGAGACCACGGTGACGGGTATGAACCAAGATCACACAGTATATGAAGCGTTTTTGAAAGTATGAAGTATCCTATAATGTTCCACCGCTGGGCGAAGATGTCCAGAACATCGCTAACCGTCCTTATCATTCGAGTTCTTTTTTTGAAATAGAACTTATGGTCTTATCTTATGAAAAAGCTAGAATAAAATGTTAATTACTTAACTAACTTCTTACTTGAAACGAAATATCCCAGTTTTCCATTCGACGGGCCGGGTCGGGTGGTAGCGCACGCGTTCCCTCCGCCGCACGGAGCCATGCACTTCGACGACGACGAGTTGTGGGGTGACGTGGACGACAGCGCCTCCGAGGAAGACGATGACATCACCGACTTCTTCGCGGTGGCCGTGCACGAGATCGGGCACGCGCTGGGCCTGTCGCACTCCAACGTGAAGGCCTCTGTCATGTATCCGTACTACCAGGTGCCCGTGGACAGGCTGCATATGGACGATATACTAGGCATGCAGGAACTGTACTGTGCGTATGAATACTATACATTTTCATCTTGCTTACCCGAATTCAAAAAGAGAGGCTCTGTGTTTTTCTGTATCCGAGTACAAATGAAGCATTTTTGCATCTTAATGTATTTCTTGATAAACTACAAAACGTAATAAACTGACTGTTTCACGCCTAGACCGTTGGATCGACGTAGTTGAATTAAAATAAATGGAGGCTACTTACATTCTACTTTACACTTGAACGGTCCATCATAGATCAAACCAGTAAGTACTTCGCTCTTCCGTGAATAATACCAAAAGAACATATATGGCGTTTTCTAGTAAAAGAGCAGTCAGACGAGTTAGAAGAGGCCCCGAGCTCGGAGGCGAGCGTGCCGCGCTTCACGAAGGCCGACAGCGAGGAGTGGGACGAGCCCGACCTGTGCCTCACCAACTACGACACGCTGCAGACCATACACGGGAACATTTACGTCTTTGAGGAGGAGGTCGGTACTGTACTAAACGTACCAACGTTAGCTCGGTGCGGGCGGGCTGCGGGTTGGGTGCGGGTCGAGTGCGAGCTTTCAATATTGCTACCTACCATACACAATAAGGAATACAAGGAATATACACCCGACCCGCCACCGGCCCGCGCGCGCTCGCTGTGTAAAAAGGGTTTTCCATCACTGTTGGTCAAGTGAAGACGGGAAGGTTGGGTATTTCTGTGAAAAAGGTTTTTTTAGAACTGGCAGTAATGCCTTCATCTGTATGCGTGTGCGTGTGCAGTGGGTGTGGGTGCTGCGCGCGCGCAACGAGTTGGCGGAGGGCGGGGAGGGCGGGCCGCGGCGCGTGCACGACGTGTTCCGCGGGCTGCCGGCGCGCGTCGCCGCCGTGCGCGCCGTCTACGAGCGCGCCGACGGGACCGTGCTTATATTCTCAGGTAAGGTAGCGGGTTAATATATGAAAAACCGCCGTCTAATGTTCAAAGTAAAGTTATCCCTGTAATGTGCCACCGCTGGGCAAAGGCTTCTCGTCTCACTGAAGATATCAGTACAGTTAAGAGGAATGTTGTATATAAATGTTCAAAGTATAAGTAAAACTTCACACCCTTCAGGCTGAAGACAGACGGATGTTTTGTGGCGTAATTCGATCGCGAAATTTTTTATTCCCGTCTTGTTTCACCCTTAAAAGCAAAGCATCTTCCAAACGAAACGTTTTGTATGATGATTACTTCCTTCTAACTGTGAGATGAGAGGCTTTTTACAGGCTAATAATAATAAAAATACCGCTAGGGCGCGAGTACTGGCAGTTCAGCCCGTCGTTCCAGCTGGTGCGGCGCGGCGACTTGTCGGAGTACTCGCCGCAACTCGAGCAGGTCACCTCCGTCTTCATCTCCAACTACAACAACAAGACGTATCTCATAGACGAGGACCGGTTTTGGAGGTAACTTCCAGTTCCTATCCGGGATCTTTGGAGGTTTTGTTTCTGTCAGATTCTGTAAAATTGATCCTAATCTGTAACATATGGATTTACTGTGAACTGTCTCTATATCAATTAGCAGCCCCCTAGCTTAACAAACTATACCATACATATCGTGTATTTTCGCCTTCTTTGACGCTTTGTGCTAGACGGGCTGATCAGGTTTTGATATGCTTGTTTGGCTATAAAAGCAATCAAAATTAGAACCTATTAACCTATAAGTAAAGGGTTTTTATTGAAATCATTTCAGATATGACGAGAAGACACACACCATGGACAAAGGTTACCCTAAAGAGATGTCGGCATGGAGGGACCTGCCGTACCCTGTGGACGCGGCTCTCATTTGGAAAGGAGGTAAGTTATCTATTTATTAACAGGGTCTTCATTAGAACCTACGATAAGAACACCCTGGTCATCCTCCGGGAGACCTGGATGAGGCACACTGGACAGTATAATGGTAAAATAAATTAAAAAATTCAAGTGATAAACACATTGTGATTTCCCGACGATTGCAAGACGATTGCACTTCTTGTGGTCGTGGGCAGACTGAGACATTGGAGTTACCGCTGTGATGCGAGGGTAGGAGTTCCAATGCGAATTGAAACTACCCTCCGTCGGTTCGTATAAGTATTAGCTCATCGCTTAATTTTCTTTAATTATGTGGCTTTCTCATGTCAAATAAAACCGCATCTTTTCGCGAATCTTTTTCCACCACTGCATCTATGTAAGCAGCTTTTACATAATATTATATGTTGAGTGTTGTATTCACAGACACGTACTTCTTCCGCGGGCCGCGGTTCTGGCGGTTCGACAACGAGCTGGTGGCTGCGCACCCGCACTACCCGCTGCCCGTGGCGCAGGTGTGGCTCGCGTGCCCGCCCGCGCCCGAGATGAACTCCTACGTCACTAACGACGGCCCGTGACCTCGTACTCATTCATTCATTCATTCATTGACCTCTATTATTTACATTGGACAGGCTGCTGTCATTATAATTTTGTGCCTATTTGAGTGTCGCCATTTTGGCGCTGTATGCCACTGTAGGCAGATACGAATGTCCAGGGAACTAAAATTAGTAATGACTAAATTAATTTTGACGTCCACTGCAAGCAAATAGGGGTAATAATTGCTTGCAGTGAACGTCAAAATTAGTTCTAGGGACACTCGCAGGGGCGCTTCAAATTGCCACACAAAATTAGCTGTCATTTGTATGGTAACAGCCAGTCCAGTGTGTAAATAATAGAGGTCAGTGATTTCACCTCATACTGCAATGCCCATTTTCGACCGCTCACAATAATCGACGACGGTCCGCGACTTCGGTCCTAATACTTTTAGGACAGATAACACAAACATTCATATTTTTTAGCGCATTTAAATGCCGTTCGTTTTGAATAAAGTTATATAATCACTGTGACGTTATAGTAGGCAATCTAGGGGTGCGCTGTGCTCACGTACCAAAACTGCACCACGTAGCCGGGTTCGTAAAATGAATTGAAAATGAATAATACCATTTAAATGAATAATACCTTAAGATAGGAGATCGATCTTTGACTTATTTCTATGTAAATAAATGTACAACAAATCGTCTTCCAGCTGCCAAAACATTTCAGCTGTCAAGACAGTTCAGACAGACAAATGAAGTGACTATACTCATTGAAGTTATTAAATAGAAATTAAGTAAACATTGTGATGATATACTATGTAAAAAATATACTTTAATTGATGATATTGTGCTTTTATTCATATCTTATCATTTAGATAACTTACACTTGACTGTCTGGAAACAACTCTTCGGGATAAGGCAGCCCTCACACCGTTTAATATAACTTTCTTTGTTATTCTTGAGTATTATATGATAATCAATAATGAGCTGATATTTCTAGTAACAGTAGTTGAACGTAAATGAAACAAAGTAATTTTAAAAATATATCACTATATTCAAAGAAATCACATCAATATTTGCAATAGAATGCGAGCGTTGTGTTCACAGAGAATATTTCGTTATTCAAACGGCTACATACTAATACTGTATCATTAAGTAGGTAATCAATATTGTTCGCAATATATTATGTTGTTTGAGTTTGAGACAAGAAGACGCATTCATTGTGAACATTTATTATAATAACCAAATTGGGCAAGAATGTTTCACGAGAAGCACCGAGGTGACATTGAATGCCCGATATCTTACAAATAACGTTTGTGATACAAGATAATATCGCTTGGATCCCTGTTCAATTTAAAACTACAACGACTAAATAGATTTTAAATACATTTTGGAATTATACAATATGATTTTATAATTTTATTAAAGGATTTTTTCTATTATTTGGGTAATTACAAGTCACTGGCAATATCAGTAGTTAAACTGAGGGGTACCATTCGTTATTTCACATATATACGCGGCATAATTATTTATCTGCGAGTTACTATAGTTATTGCGGTAAATCGTGTGTTAAACTCAGTACCGCAAAGACGTAGATTTGTCTACAATAATAAGATATTAATAATTATTTTCGTTATACAAAATGATGTCAAAAAGGTAAGATCTCGCGGACATATTAAACGAACTGAAGTCTATGTAATTGTTTCTATAAAACCCTAGTTCCTTCATACGCAACAACAGAGTTCAGAGCGTTCAATATATGCGCTGTTTAAAGGCGTAAGGCGTATTTCGCCCAAAGATTATGCATGCAGTGAAAGTGTCAATAAATAAAGTAAGGAATCGAACTATGGTGGGTGTGACTGCATACATCTTCGGTAAACACACCTTAAGAACCATAAATTATATGCCATAGTAGCACTGATAATCGCCTTGAACTACTATAATTTAATTAACTAGTAAGTATCAATAAGCCTGTAAAGTTCCAATGCTGGAATTAAGAACCGAAAATTCTACATCATTGAAGTACTGAAAATCGTCATGATTAGTATAATTGTCTTGTGTATGTTGTGTAACTCGGTGTGTTGTTTGTTTAACTGCAGCAGCTAGCGGGGTTGGGGTCCTTGCCGGAGCGCTTGGTGATGTTGAGTCGAGTGAACTCCTCCGCCACGGTGGGGTGGATGCCCACGGTGTTCATCAGGTGTTCCATCGTGAGGCCGCATCTGAGGAGAGTTCATTAGTCGTTGGTCAAACGGGACGGTTTAAAAGTAGCTGAAGGAAAACAAAGATCTGACTGTTCTGTGTTCTGTAAGTTGAGTTCCACGACAAATACAACCGCTTCGTTGTAACTGCGGATTGATTGATTAAAGCTCTTCATCTCTGATGCATAAAATCTTCATTAAATATTATCCAGGAAGAATACAAACTGAGGGCCAAAAAAAAACAAGACACGATCGACATCGAGGTGATCCGGATGAACCATGAGACTACGAAGTGAGCCATTTAATGCACAGGCTGAGAGAGGTCAGGATTGTAGGACCAGCTAATGTAAGCTTTAATAAAGTAAGGCAGATGTCGTCTTTTATGGCGCTCACTCTTATTTTCAACGTAATCGCCACATTCGTTTTCCAAAAGCGTTTGTTACGTGCATTTTACAGCGTAGTTCATAGTATTTATGATTGAATGAGTACGGTGTACTCACTTGATAGCGGCGGCGAAGCCCTGTATGACCTCGCCGGCGACGGGCCCCACGAAGTGCAGCCCGAGGATGCGCTGCGGCGCCTCGGCCGCCGCCACGGCCTTCAGGTAGCAGTTCTTGATGTTGCGCTGCGGGATGAAGAACTCCGTCGGCTTGTAGTACGCGTGGTACACCTCGATGTTGTCCGCGCCGTGCCTGCCATGGACAGTTAGCCCGTTAATACCGTGCGGATACCAGTACAAAACGGTCAAAATATGTAATGAAATGTTTTTTTAAAATAAATATGATAGACTAGCAGCGCCCCGCGGTTTTACCCGCGTTGTGCCCGTTCCCGTGGGAATTTCGGGATAAAATGTAGCCTATAGCCTTCCTCGATAAATAGACTATCTAACAGTGAAAGAATTATTCAAATCGGTTCAGTAGTTTCTGAGATTAGCGCGTTTAAACAAACAAACAAACAAACAAAACAAACTCTTCAGCTTTATAATATTAGTATAGATTACCCAATAAAAAAATATTCAAAATGTTAGGCCACCACAGTTATGGAAAAGTCGCTTAAAAAAGAAGTTTTAGATGTTTTAGTGACAAATAGTTATGAAAGCACGTATTGACCTAGCAATAGCAGTCTCCTCGCTCAAGCCCACGCAGCCGTACTCGAGCGGCGTGAAGATGGTGGTGGCGACGTTGTCGTAGTCCATGTGCTGCGCCGCGGCCGCGAACATGCGGCGCGCCAGCAGGCGGCCCGCCAGCACGGCCACGGGCGTGAGCTCGGGCCGGCCCTCCAGCACGTCGCCCACGGCGTAGATGTGCGCCACGTTCGTCTGCTCCGTCTCCGCCACTATCTTGCCGGACGAATTGACGCACTGGAAGGTGTAAAGAGTGCGGTTGATGTAGTATTGTTCAGTACATGTGGTATACAGGGTGAGCAATCCAAATGGGTCAGTATGGAGGTTTTGGAAACCATAACATATAGCGAAATCTTGGCTTAGGAACCATGACCTTGATTTTAGTAAAAAGAAAAACTGCATTCATATACTTACAAAAATACGTGTACACGGCCCAGGAATCGAACCTGGACTTTTTGAAAAATTAAATTTCGTTATTGTCCTTTGAATATCGATTATGTAGCTCTTAAATAGTAAATGTTACTAAGAAACATGATATCTAAAACTAATAAAATGCATTGTTTTTAAACAACGAAGTTTTATTTTTCAATACTTCAGTGCCGCCGCCGGCCCTTTGACTTTGTATGGGGAAGTTTTAATATTGTTTAAGTAAAAGCCTCACACAGCCATACAGCGCTGAGACAGAAATGGAACCATCTACCGCCCATCCTAGTAGAGGCCGAGCTGCACGTTGCTTAACAATCACAATGACCTAACATCGCTTAGTTGAACTACGCTAAAAAATACTACGCTACGAGCTCTCCACCACTGAAATATTGGCACGGGGCTTGTGGATGACCCGCGAGGAACACCTATGAACAGCATATGAATACTAACGGTGACGCCGGCGGCCTGCAGGTTGAGCTGCTTGGTGAGCGCGTAGCGGCCCGTCGCCATCAGCACCGTGTCGAACTCGTCCTCGCTCCTGGAACACCAACACGGTGCCGTTCAACATTGAAGTAGATAAACATAACAAAAATAAAATTAAATGCATTTTCTTTATTTTTTGAGATGGTGTAAACTCGCATTGTTGAGCAAATGCCATTTTAATAAAATACTGTTTTCAACAGTTCTGATGATGTACGAGTAGACTGAACCGCGAACACAACAGCGCTTGCAGTTCGCGCTCCCATAAAATTTTCCTACAAAAACAATAGCTATCTTCAAACTAGTAGCGTCTATACTCACTGGGCCTTAGTCTCGGTGTTCGCCCAGCGCGCCTTCAGCTTGCCGGACTCGAGTTTCTCGATAGACAGCGGCACGCACTTGTGGTGGAACACCACGCCGCGCTCCTCCATCTCGTTGACGACGGCCGCAGCCATCTGCTGGTCGAAGCCGCGCAGCGGGACGGACCGCACCAGCACCGTGCTCGGGAACCCCATGGAGTTGAGGAACCCGGCGCATTCTAGACCGATGTCTGTGTTCAAGAGTTAAGGATTTTTTGGATAGTATTTGTATGAAGATTTTTAACAACTGACAAAAGTTTTTAGATAGACTTTATTTAAACTTTGTTTTTTTTTTGTACGATAGCAAACTTTAATATTTTTTGGAAATAATACGGCATGGTAAATTATTATGGTGAATCGTTACAGTTACTGATTCTGAACGAAATATTTTGTTACAAAAATTGCCCAGTATTCGTTCATACACCAAAAAAGTTATGTTTAATATTTTTCTATTTATCCAACCAAGGCATACAGAGAGGAAGTCTGCCCAAAAAACAAATAATAAAAACCCTTATAGATTAATAATTTCTAGTTAATTGGCCTTGTGTACTACTAATAATAATTATAAACATCAACATACATATAAGAAAATTATCATCAATTAAAACAATGGAATGACACACAGTGACAAAGCTATTTTCTCTATGACTTGCACAAAATTAGCATACCAAGTCATGCGAGGTCCAAAGTAATAGTATATGAAAAGGGTCGTGTGGTGAATGTGATTAAATAATTAATAAACTTTATCAGCACGTACAGATTGCTCATATAACGTGTGTAGTGAACAACATACTGTGGAGAGGAACCTAATATTTCAATAGGAGATAAAATGTTATACGTCATTACTTCATTAGACAAAGCGGCCGTGAGTAGACGAAAATGTTTTATTAACTTCAGCAAAATTACAGTTAAAGCATAAATGAATTGATAAATTCTTATTAACCGCATTTCGCTGCGCAACGAAATGGAAGCATTTGGAAAAAATATTGAAAGAAGTCTAATTAAATTATTCTAGTTTACTCGCTCGCTAAGATATAATATATATATCGATTAAGCGTAACCAATTAATGGATCAATCACATCGGTTGTGTTCCTGTAGAAACTTTAAGGTTGAACCCGTTCTGATTAGAATTAAAAAATTATATGAACTCAGATAAAGGCGTTCTTCTTTATTCTAAGAAGAAAAAGTAAGATACGAGTATTATGATAAAGTAAAGGATACATCCAGCGCCGATGACGAGCGTCTTCCCGGGCGGGTGTCCGAGGCTGAAGATGTCGTCACTACTGATGCAGTACTCCACGGCTCCAGGAATGTCCGGGTAGTGCGGTCGACCGCCCACGGCAATCACCACGTTCTTCGCGGTCAACCGCTTCTTACTCCCATTCTTCATAGTCGCATCTAACGTGTGGGGGTCGACGAACTCTCCCAGCGCGTTGATATAGTCTATTTTCTTGTCCCTAAGGTCCACTTTCGTAACCCAGTTGACTGATTTGATGTGGTTCTGGACGGACTGCGTCAGCGCCCCCCAGTCGATCTTGACTGACTCCGCGGAAGGCACTTGCCACCCGTATGCTGTGGCTTCCTGTAACGGATGAGTGTCCAACTCTTTGAATGCTGCAACTGTTACCTAGCAGGTACTCTTAGTAAACAGTGAGTTCGAGGCTCGAGCAGATTAAAATAAAATAAATAAGTATAGTGAACTCACGCCTAGAATGACGATATTTGTTTTTATTAATTCTAAGGATTCTTGTGACGTATAGTAGTGATTGGTTTTGTCCGCAGGAATTTTGGTATATTTCCGAAGTATTATATATAAGGAAAATGACGTAAACAATTTGATCAGTAGGTAGAGTTGATTTGCTTGAGTTACAGCCGACGAGAGCAATCAAGATTTTATTACGTCAACAAGGTCATTATATATACGAAAGTCTTTAACAGATATCAACGTAAGTTTAAGTAGGAGTTATTAACAACACAACTGCATTCGTTTTGACGAAATTTATAAATAAACAAACATTGTGCAATACTTATTAATAGTCGCAGTTGTGACTTGCTTTTCATAGGTAAGTTTAGATTTATATAACATCGAATATTCAATACGAAATAAAAAGGGAAATGTATCAGTCTGTAATGCTCCACTGCAGGGCAAAGAGTTAACGTAACGAAGGTATAAGGTATAAACGAAATTACATATATTAATTTACAACAAAAGAACGTCTTTCTTATCTTATCAACATTAAACATTGTCTACACATTTCAAAAATGTGGTATTAAATCATATGTAATAGTTATTACTGTGTCTGTATCGAGTGGCACGTTTATCAATCCGGCGATAAACTCTAGACTGGCGAGGTGCCTAATTTAACGGCCGATTGGACATTTCCTTTACGGACATTCGAATTGGTTGATCTTTCGAGAAACAAATCAAAGTAATAGCCTCTCTGCAGGGATCTAGATCTCTAGACAATTATCTTACAAAGAAAAATATTTGCCATTCATTGAAATTATTTCTATTATTTTCATCTAATTATCTCCCTTTCTGGAAGAGTATACTTTAAGAATCCATTATGTAACAAACAATCCATTAGACTTTGTTATACCAGAAACAGAAAATATGACGTCATACATAGCATAGTTTTTGTATTAGTCGTTTAGTTTACAACCCAATTATTTTAAAACTTCATACTCTAATACTAGCTACACTGCGTGCAACAATCACTTAGCTTATTAAATGAAGATACCATGTCTAGACAACCGCTTAAAAAACCGCCTTAAAAATTAGACTCTATTTCATCAAATAAAAACAATAAAGTAATCTGAGGTCTAACACAGAATTATTGATTCAAGTCGTAGAATGACTAATGTTACGTATAATGAACGAGGGCCGCGAATTCGGCCTTGGGAGCCGCTGGCGGCGTACGACAGTAGATCGACTCGATTCACACGATACTTCGAGAATTTACAGCGTTTATTATAAACTAGCAGCGTCCCACGGTTTCACCCGCGTTGTACCCGTTCCCGCAGGAATTTCGCGATAAAAAGTAGCCTTTATCCTTTCTCAGGCTCTGGACTAACTGTGTACCAAACATTCAAATCAGTTCAGTAGTTTTGGCGTGAAAGCGTAACAGACAGACAGACAGAGTTACTTTCGCATTTATAATATTAGTTAGGATTAAAGTTTCTATACAAACTACGATCTAAACTGTAACGCGTATGAATGAATATGCATATAAATACTTTGTAGTTACTGTTGAATCTTATCTGTAAGACTAGCAGCGCCCCGCGGTATTACCCGCGTTGTTCCCGTTCCCGTGGGAATTTCGGAATGAAAAGTAGCCTATAACCTTCCCGTTGAATGTGGCTATCCATTACAAAAATATTTTTTCAAATCGGTTCAGTAGTTTCTGAGATTAGCGCGTTTAAACAAACAAACAAACAAACAAACAAACAAACAAAACAAACTTTATAATATTAGTATAGATGGGCGACTTGGGCGTAGCTTTCTATGTTACTGTGTTTTAGTAGGCGATCTTCTTAGGTGATGTACCTTCAGTAGGCAAAAGTTACTTAATTTTCATAGGAATTATTAATAGTGGGTTGGTAATAGGGCGGGGTACGGACACTGACCCCCTAAACACCTTTATACACCCGTAGTTTCTAAGTACGCGTATGGTATAGAAACTTCGCCCTTGTTTAAAGTACAAACTTTAAATAATTAATCTTCAGACCAGCGGTGCGTGGGCGTGATATGACTTCTCAAGTACCTGACTATCAATATGATATGCTCCACTATCGTCCCATTACATGAATCCTTTATCTGTCTAATCATGATCTTCAGTATTAGTTGATGACGAAACCATTGCCAGTTGTAATGTACAGTGAATAAATACTATAATTAACAGGCATAGTCAACATAACTTATCGGAAAAAGCGATTCAGCCTATATGACGTCACATGGAGATAAAGATCTAGAAGTAATTGCAATTACCTATTCACCATGGCTATGAATTAAATGATAATGTTAATGTTTTCGTTGATTAAAAACAAACTATTGACTGTTTAAACAATTGTATTTTAAATTGTATGAATATTTCAAGTATCGATTTCCATGCGACCATTGTGAGTTGGTTAACAATTTTAAAAATAATACTCACTGTACGTATATCTTCAGTGAGATGGGAGGCCTTTGCCCGGCAGTGGGACATTACAGGCTAATTACTTTTACTCATTCAAATAGGTATTATTATTACAATCATAAAATGAAGTGCACAGGCGAACTAATAGAATAAGTTATTGGTAATCTTTTTCAATATATCTGCTACCTTGTACCTATTATTATAATGAATTCCCATATACTCGGTATTAAATTATACACAAACAAAGGTATCGGCATAAAATACGGAGAATAAACAACAATAATCTACCTCCATTGTTTGGAGAACGTAAAGTAAGGCGAGAGAACGTTAAAACAACCCGTAACCGTTTCCGAGATAACAAACTATTAAAATAACGGCAAAATAAACAAACATACTAACCTTGTTTCATCAAATAATACGATTTATAAAGCACACGTGGACTATATGTTTGGCTATAGCTCACTACTAAATACATATCCATAAAGAATAATTTCTTAAGATTTAAAGCAAAGATACAAAATAATATTCTACTGTAGTCTAAAATTGATTCTACAAAACAAACTATGAAAAATAAGAAAACATTTACTTAGTCAACCAAAATTTCCTAAAAAAAAAACTAAAAAAGTAAAGATTGTACCTTAATTCCGCATCAACTGATTCAAAGAAACTTATTGAGTATAAAAAAAGCTTGTTATGTAAATTCTTTAACGTAGGTATACTCGAGGAAGGGAATCAGGGACGGGGCAAGGCAGGTCACTTACCATTCCCTAGAGAACAAAACCAATCATTACCATCGAGCACAAAACAATTATAAATGACTGGAAGCAATGCAGCCAGATGATACAAAATTTATCAAATCTATATGTGTGCATGTAGTGGTAAATTGTTATAACTGTGTTCCAAGCTTATTTAAATCATTAACAATTTATCATCAACATGTAGTACAAACAAGGAAAACATAATTAATGAGGATATAATATTGTTAATATATATAGAAACAGCATATTTCTCATTACTTTTATGATAATAATCAAAGGAAAATACTCACATGAATGCTCTCTCCAAGTAACGCAGCCTGGTGCATCAGTTTCTTGGGAATACATCCAACATTAACACATGTGCCCCCAAGGCCCCACTTGGAGCCCTGTGGCGAGGGCGTCACGTAGTCGAGCACGGCGACGCGCGCACCGTGGTTGACGGCCTCCTTCGCACACGCGAGACCGCCCGACCCTCCACCGATAACCGCCAAGTCATAATCATATGCTCCATCTACAAGGAGCGTTACTTATCTTCAACATGGTTCATACTTCATACCAACACAAAACAAGCAGACACAGAACACCATCACCTTTATGTGTACAATGTGACAGACGACAAGACAACTTACATTATTAACTATGAATCAGAACTGATGGCAGTATCCCAGGTTTATGTACTACCCTTAACCAGTGCACTAAAATGTAATAAATGTGACAAGAGAGAAATAATGTGCTTTTTATTACAAATGAATATTGTTTGGTGATTGGCACATTCATCATACCTTCCTGGGCCTGTGCCATGGGCGCAACCAACTGGCTTTTACGGCTACAACACAACCAGTCACCTGATGTGACCAAATGGCAACCGTAAATAAATATGATGTGAGGTATGATAATTGTTTGTTACAATATCAATAAAATATTTTAAAGTGTGTGTTCCCAATCTTGGAAGGGTCTAAATAGTGGAGGATTAAGTTTAAGTACTTTATATAAAACACCAATATTGCAAAATATTTCACCATACTATATTACTAATAGAATACTAGTTATAGGTAATAAAAAGAACCAGACATATTATTATCTAAAATCTTAGGGAAAAGAACAAATAAGTAGGTTGTCTTGTAAACTGCTACAACGAATAAATTTGGACGGAATTAAGGTTAGGCGATTAGCGGCGGTCTGGTCAAGGATGAGCTCTGCGGCCGCTGCGGCGTAGGCACTTACTGTTTACAGTTCTTCTTGCTATAATTACTACATTTTCCACTTGTTTTAGAGGATTTATCAGCTTATTTATCCTAAAGATATTACTAAAAATTGTCATTTTGACGTTAACTGACAGGCTCCACTCACACTATCTCAACTTTCGAGCAACCCACTACTGTACAAAAAAGAGTGCAGCAAAGAAGGGTTGTTTCTCAAGATTTTTCGTGCAAACCACAACTAACTCCACAGAATGAAGTCTGTATTAATCACTGGGGCGAACCGAGGACTTGGACTGGGTATGGTGAAATATCTTACAAAAAATAACAAAGCACAGAAGATTATCGCGACATGCCGACGAACATCTGAGGTACGTAGTTACACTATACATAACTTACCGATCGGTGCCATACTTCCAAATTCACAGATTATCTACGTGACTTAATTCAATTGTTAACTATTTTATTAAAACACAGCGGTACTGTGATGTTACAGCTCAACTATTACCGCAAACTCTGATGAATGAAGTGGTTTGGTTTTTGTATTACTTTTTGCTTCGTTCGTTAATACAATGAGGAAAAGAGACAAAACATGGAGTATAACGTCACCCACCATGAGTAACATGACATGACGGACTTGACAGATGACGTGACGTCGTCGTTAGAAATTAATTATCGATGGTTGGTTGTTTATTGTTGATATAAAGGCACGATTCCACCAAAACAGTGTGCAGCACATTTGCTTACAAACATTTTGTGCAACACTCCAGCAGTGCACGTACTAAGCTGGTATCGCATTTGGCGTCCATGTCCACTGGTAAGGCTGTGCGTAACTTTTGTAAGCGCACAGTTCAGCACATTTGTGCGCGAACATGTACACTGAGCAGAGTTTCTGGCGAAGACAGTTCAGTAGTTAATACTAACTACTGAGTTCAGTAGTTAATATTAACTACTGAGTTCAGAAGTTAATATTAACTACTGAACTGTTATTATAACTGATATTAACTACATTTTGGCCGTCCATATGGACGGCCAAAATAATCTTCCATTTTCTCATTACCTCAGTCAAGTCACAATTGAAGCTTTGCGCCAACTCTTGAGTGGCGTCATGTTTTTTGATTTTATTTTTATAATCACTGTGAATAAAACCCCACAGCACAGGATAAGTTTCAATAGCTTGAATAAATTTAATAATTTTATCATTCGTCCAATCCATATTTAATTTGGTTAATTAAAAATGTACGCGCACAAATAAATGTTTTCGCTCCGGTAGCGGAAGCAAGATCGAGTTCGTGAACAACAGGTTTGTACACGTTCGACGCGAGTCCACTGCCTGCGTGTGTGCGTGCACAAAAGTTACAAGATGTGCGCGAACATACCTAGAATGTTTGCGCACAATTTGTTATTGTATGCTTTGATGAGTCGACCAAAATGAACATTTGTGTCGCACAATGTGCATTGCAGTGCGGCACAGTTCGGCACACTGGTGGAATCGTACCTTAAGGACGGTTGCGACAATTTCACATTTGAGTATATTGCCATCCGCAATGAACAAAAAAAGATGTTTTTTTGTTTAATGTTATAAATCTTTCATCTATAGCCCAAGAACTATTTAAGTTAGAAAAATGTTATTAAGTCCAACAAAAAGTTACGTTATTCGAGAAAAAACTACGATGCTCTGTTAGTTTATTAGGCATAGCTTTTATTGCCTTTTCTAAGTTTATTTACAGCGGTGATATTTGGAACGGTTTTTGGTGTTATTTGGGACAAACATTATGTTGCGATGGAGATGATGCGACTTACTTTTCTAAAAAGTACAGACTTTGTTATGAAGATAACAGTGTTCTTATTAACCCCCCACCGCAAAAGAGGGGCATTACGAGTTTTACGTCGATGTCTGCATGTGTGTGAGTCTGTTTGTGACTCTGTAGCCCTCAAACGAATAGACCGATTTCGATGCAGTTTTTTCATTTAAAAGCCAGTTTTCTTGTAGTGGTTCATAGCTAAGTTTGGTAAAAAATTGATTTAGCCGTTTCTGGTTTTACATTTTTTGTAAATTTTGCATGTATATTTTCATATAAAAAAATCTAATTTTTATTTATTTATTAATATTTAACTTTATTGAAGTGAGAAAATTATTATTAAGACCAACAAAAAGTTGCGTTTTCGGCAATAAACGGCGATGCTCTGTTAGTTGACAAGTACTTAAAATTTGTATTGTTTTTTCTAAGTTTATTTACAACAGTGATATTTGGGACAGCTTTTGGTAAATAGTATAGACTTTGATTTATGAAAATAACAGTTTCATTTTTAACCCCCGACACAAAAGATGGGCATATGGGTATGGGCATCATAAGTTTGACGTCGATGTTTGTGTTTGTGCGTGTATATCTGTAGCTATGATTGGTAAAAATCGGTGCAGCCGTTTCTGCTGCATAGAGGGATTTAATTTTTAACATAAAAAATGACCCGACTAACACCGGTTTACTGTATTACAATACGTAATGCAGAGCAAATGGAATCAATAAGGAATTTGCGCTATGAGTAGATAATATAGGTACTATATTGACCGCAAAGCGAAAACCGCGAAATTCAAACACTTGTTTTATGCACAATTTAATAATTTATTTTGCTTGTTCACAGGAACTTGAACAGATATTAAAAAGTAACAAAAATATTACTTTAATAAATCTGGGTAGGTACAAAACTGTATGATAATTACTATTAACATTGATTAAATTAAATTAAAATGCCAATAGGTAATGCTAACTCGATAATGTTTCCTTTTGAAGATGTGTCGGATACAGCAAGTTTTGATCAATTGCCTTCGCAAATTGCGAATGTAGTTGGAGCTGACGGTCTCAACTTATTGATCAACAACGCTGGGATCTCCACCAAATTCACAAAAATAGGTCTCGTAAAGGCTGAGCAATTAATGGAAAACCTTACTGTTAATACAGTTGCACCCATCATACTCACTAAGGTAAGAAAGAATCCTACTAAGTATTACAGAATTCGTAGGTTAATGCTTTCCGTAAAAGGGTTAAATCGAATTTATTACACATAAAGCTGAAGCTGAAGAGTTTATTTTTTGTTTGTGTGCTCGTGCTTATCCCTGAAACTACCCACTGATCCGATTTGAATAATTCTTTTTGTAATGGATAGCTACATTTAACAGGAAGGTTAATGGCCATTTTAAATCCCGAATTCCCACGCGAAGGGGCACAGCGTGGGTAAAACCGCGGGGCGCTGCTAGCTTAAAATACGACAAAATGCGTTCCAGTACCTAAATTGACGATGTAATTGAATACCAACAGACTCTCTTGCCGATGTTAAAACAAGCATCAGAAGCGAACCAAGACAAGCCGATAGGAGCAAACCGAGCTGCAGTTATCAATATAAGCTCAATACTCGCTTCCATAGCGCAGAATGATCAGGGTGGATTCTATCCTTACAGGTGTTCCAAAGTAAGGAAGTAGTAACTAATTTTTACCTTAAAAAATATCTGCAACTTGTTCCTAAGTTACAAGTAGATATCCATCTACCGAATCTAACCTACGTCAGCACAGGTACATGCACGTTGGTTAGTGATACAGATATGTAAGTACTAAACTAAATTAAACTAATGTAGGTAATAACCATATACTCTACTTACATTTTCAGGCAGCACTGAATGCAGCAACCAAATCAATGAGTGTTGATTTGAAGAAAGAACACATACTTGTGGCGAGCATGCATCCTGGGTGGGTGAGGACTGACATGGGCGGGAAAAATGCACCGCTCGACGTCGACACCAGCATCGAAGGCATGTTCAACACTATTTTAAAACTAAGCGAACAAGACACAGGCAAATTCTTACAATATGATGGCTCTGAACTGCCCTGGTAAGTTGGTGCTTTCTGTTATGTTGAAGCTTACTTTGTTAGTGCCTTGCCAGGCGAATTAGTACTTGAGATTTAGCATCGAATAGATACATACATTAAATAAAGATTTTTTGCATACCTGCTGCGTTTCATTTATTTTACTCTTAAAACTTTACATACCTAGGTACGTGTATAAAATGTATGATTAACTAGGTAAGTGATAGGTACTTACCGCATTTGAAACTATTACATTTCCCATCGTAGGGACATCTGAAAAAGAACAAATCTGTTTTGTCCATATTATTAAAATAAATTAAACTGAAATATGTGATGTCTACATTAAACTTCAATAATTTTCTACACTATTGCCTTGCTATTGCAGTTGACTTGACAAAGAGTAGAATAAGGTGCTCTGTGTATGGATGTTATATTCAAACGTGTCTACCAAAATTAACATGGAAAATAAATAACAATGACAAAATGACATACTTGGCAGTGACTGACCAATTAATATGTATAAAATCTCGCAAGAAAAGGCTTCATGGGCTTCACCAAGATTTAAAAAATCAAAATTTTTTAAAAATTAAATAATTATTAAAAATTTAATTGAATTGGATCGGATTTGCGACGAAATTTCATCAGAGACCATCAAACTAAAAATTGAATTGAACTGGATTGAAAAGGCTTGTTATCACAGTTATCGGAAACAAGTTATTTTGAACTTTAAAGCTAAAATAATAATTTCGAACTAGAATTTCCGAATTATATTTACTTACCTACCGGCCTTTACTTACTGCCTTTGAAATCAGTTAAAATGGGACTGTTACCGGCGCTCTACTTAGGTACCTAACGCAATAATTTTCGAAATCGGTTCATAAACACACAAATCAAGTATTTTTGTAAGTACTTAACTAAACTATATGTATTTCCTTACTTGTCCCAAAATGTGAACCAATGTCGTCAATTTTCCAGCCGAACTCAGCAACTCCTCAAGAGGAAAAAGGTTTAGTTAGAGATAGGGTAGGAATGAAATAAAATCACTTAACCTTTTTCCTCTTCAGTAGCAATCGTCTTCGGCTACAAAATAGATGACATTGGTCCACATTTTGCGACAAAAAACAAATAAGAGTATATGCTTCTGCCCTTCGCCTCTTTCCGCCATGCGCCGACGAAGAAAACAGGAGGAGGCAGCGCTTCCACTGCCAACCGCGACCAGCGTATACCTACGTCCTGACCCACCGTGCAATGATTTGGCCCGCAGGTTACAGCACGGGTAAAATGGAAAGAACAGCATTCATATTACTTTCAATAGCAATACGTTGCCTGCGCTTTGATTGAAATCGGGCTCCGCATCACTTCAATGGAAACATACAGACATCACGTGACACGAGTGATCCTTAAGACTGTGGTGCTAAGGTCACGTGGTGTTATGATGAGCGATGATCTTTATTTATCTTGGTTCTTTTGTTATGGACAGGAGACGGTATCTGAAGTCATAATCAAATCTGCCAAAACTGTTACCGGAGAACTAGACAATAATGCTATGTATTTTTGAATGAGTATGAGTAAGCGCTAAATTATGTAATTAATAAATACATAATTGATGCAAGTTGTGCAGACTCCATTATGGTTATGTACTAATCGCGGGGAAAATAAGAAAAACGTCTTGGTATCAAAAATCGGATTTATATTTCCGCTGCAGTTGGTAGTAACATTTTGCCAGGTTACAGAATTGGCTACACAGCCGGTTTCAAGCATAACATGTACTTTTAATAACAATTATACATTTTTCAGACCTAATAACCTAAGAATCTTACACAAACTACCTACAAAGATATACAGGTAAAGCCTAAGATATCTACAATCAATAAGTTATATACAGAATAACAATACAATAATTTATGTACATATTACCAATATTCAAATTATCTGTAACCTGAAAAACTTTGATTTTTCCTACACTCTGGGCAGTACCATTTGCCTTTAGGCGGTACCATGATACCGACGCATTCGAAATGAAACCATTCTATGGGACATCCCTCCGCGTCGCAGGCTATCATTTCGGATACCTCATCGTAGGGGCACCGGCAATAGCAGTAGACACTCTCGCCCTCACGAGCCTCCCGCACAGCAGGCCTCTGGAACGCGTAGGGTAGACTAGACGTGCCTGAATTCAGATACGTTGGCGGCGGAATAGGTGCCGGTTGATTACTGGGCTGGTATATTTCTAAATTGCCCTCTTCACTTGAATCAGAGTCGCTCGATTCCATTGATTCCGTATTCATTAATATTTTAGGCGGTTCAGGGTCAGGTAATGGCGGCGCTGTTAATCTTATAGAATCTGGGTAATTGTAAAGCCTGTTGGTAAGAATAGTCGAAGGTATTTCCTTTTTAGCTTTATGTGTAGCTGGTGAAGGTAAATCATCCTTGTTCCATTCAAGTTTGGGAGGTTGCTGCGGCCTTAATGCAGTCAATGTTGTTGTAGTTGTTGTTGTGTGTGCAGTATCATCATCACTTGAATAACCATAGAATTTATTTGGTACTCTTCGTCGCTTCGAAGCTCGTTTGTTTTCAGCAGAAGTGTTTGGAGTAGACACATTGACAGTCGACGGGATTGGGGCTGGTTTAGGAACTTCTGGTATTTGTACTGTATTTGATTGTAGTGATATGGTTATTTTATTCGGCAGCAGTGGTGGTTGTGGGTCAACTGCATCTGTGCGCTTAGTTATTACGTCCTTAGGAATGTTAATTTTGATTGGAGCATGTTTCTTAGAATTTCTGGACTTTTTCTTCTTTTTACTCTTTTTCTTAGCACTGGGTGGCTTGTTCTCTATAACAGGTAGTTCTACTTTTACTTCTTCTTTAACTGGCTCCTCTGTAACAGGTTCTTCCTTAGCGGGTGTAGCCGGTCGGCTTGTTTCTCCTGAAACGGAACCACCC
Organism: Cyclophora punctaria; assembly: GCA_951394245.1. Taxonomy (NCBI): domain Eukaryota; kingdom Metazoa; phylum Arthropoda; class Insecta; order Lepidoptera; family Geometridae; genus Cyclophora; species Cyclophora punctaria. Next base: position 1,007,320 of record OX596172.1, read on the forward strand.
TCAGAAGGCGCTACGGATGCTAATAACATTAATTGATTTCGTTTCTCTTCGTGTAGTTTATTAGCAATTCTCTGTGGATTTTCGTCATAGAATTCTTCATCTGTTTCACTTTCATCAGTTTCGAGATCAGTTTCGGCAATGGGTGGTTCAACCTTCTCAGGGATTAATATTGGAGTCTCAGACATTCCCATGACGTCGACATTAGACCCATTACTGATTCTTCTATTTGGGAGACTTTTCTTGTTTCTTTTTACCTTCTTCTTTTCATTACCTGACTCGTCAGATGAATCCGAGTCTGAAGAGCTAGATGACGAAGATCTACTACTAGATGAACAGCTACAATTAGAACCACACGAGCAGCTTGAATCACTATCACTACTACTACTACTTGAGGAAGAAAGATCACCAGCTCCATGCTTTTTGGGAGATTTTTTGTTTTTCTTTTTATCAAAACTGAACATATCGTCAGCTCCATTAATATCTGTTGGTACCAAACAGTAATCATGGTCGGACTCACATACATGTTTTCTGATAGGCACCAATGGAGGTGTCTTTTGTTTTTCGACTTTAGCCTGGTATTTTTTAAAGTTATCCCAAATATCCAGGACCTGTTTTTCGTCTGGTTTAACATCTTCTGTAGGTTCCACTTTTTCTTGGGCTTTAGGTTCCACTATTTCATTTTTAATATCAACCTTTTCCTTGTCTTCATTTTTAACTAGTTCTTCTTTCACCTCCCTTTCTTCCTCTGGCTTTTCAACTTTCATTGGAGGTGGTGCACCACTATCCGATTCATCACTGCTATCACTTTCTGAGAGGTTTAAGGCTGGGAGATTTACGTCTAATAATAAAGCATCCTTGGCCTTCAATTTCTTCTTCTTAGATTTCTTGGATTGTTGAGGAGGTTCTTCTGTTTTGACTTCGGATGAAGTTGTTTCTTCTGCTGGTTTGTCATCAACCAAATCAATAACAGGTATTGTAGTCTCTTTTGTTGGTTCTGTTACAGGTTCAACAGGCTCAGCCTTGTGTTTAGGCTCATCATTCAAGTCTTCAGAAGCCAACTTCTTAATGTGTTCTTCCATATGTTTGTTAAGTAATTTTTTGGATACAAATTTTTCAGTACAGCTTTCTTCAGTGCACATATGAGGAAACTCTTCAGAATGAAATCTTTTATGAACCTTCAAATAAACAGCTTTGGTAAACTGTAAATTACATTCATCACATAAAAATATAGCAGGTGGAGAACAGAAATGATAAACATGAGGCCATTTTTTCTGCATACATCTTTTGCATAAAACACTTTCAGTGCCATGTTTCCAAAATAAGTGATTGGTAATATCAGGCTTATTTCTATAAGCAATACCGCAGCGGTAACACAGATGGTGTAGTTTATGTTTCCACACATGATTGGACAGTCGTGCTTGGTTTTGACAGAACTCTAAACAAACATCACAAGTGTGGTGTATCTTACGTAGGTGAACCATCAGCCTGAACTGGGATGGTATTGAATCTACATTACAAAAACAACATCTAAACTTAATTTCATACTCAGAATCATACGTTCCAGGGCATAAATGACACAATAATTCACTATAACTATAAAAATTGGATTTACACATTACACACAATAAGATAGTTTTTTGATGCATTTTACGATTATGTAAATAGAGATCTTTGTGAACAGAAGTTTTAAAATAACACTGAAAACATTCAAATGTGTGATCAAATGGTACAATGTCACATTTTTCTTCACTGTCATAGGAGTCCAAGTTTATGTAAATAGACCTTAAATCTGGTGCTGCAGACCTCAACTTGGCTGTGATTGTTTCTGGCATTAACTCTTCAGCAGTAATACTGTCCACAGTTGCAGTAAAACGATGCTCAGCAACCATGTGTAATGAAAGCTGCTCACAATTCACAGCTATTTTTCGAGCATGATTACAATATATGCAATTATAAACGGTAGATGTTAAAAATACTCTCAAAAGATCTTTCAATGGATATTTATCTAATGGTTTATCAAGAGACAGTTCTGTTAAAGGAACTGTGGGCTCCTCGGGAGCTGTTTCTGCAACAGGATCTACTTCTGGTGAATCAGTCTTGGGTTCTAGTTTAGTTTCCTCGGGTTCACTGGTTGGTGGTATTGTTTCCACATCCAGGTGGTCTTCCACATCCACTTCTGTATCATCAGCAGTTGGCTCGCTTATTTCTTCTGGTGTCATTTCTACCTCAGGCGCCTCTTTTATCTCTTCTGGTGGCTTGATAGTGACATCATTTTCATCTACTGTGAGTTTGTCACTGACATCACTGTCAGATGACTCATCGCTGGATGAATCCTTATCCAGTAGTTCCTTGGGCACTCTCACTGTCAACTTTGGTACCCTATTCAAAGTGATTTCATCATTTTCTGGTTTGTTGTCATATATTGTTGTTTTTATAGTGTTCTCAGGTTTAAGTTCAGGACTTTTTACAACAGTGTCCAAATTGTTATTTAGTATTGTCTTCACTGTTGTTTCCTTGTCATTTTCATAAATAGTTGTCTTCACAAATGGGCTATCAGCTCTGTCGCAAATAGTCATTTTTATTGATGGTGTCTTCATTTGAACGGCCGGCTCAAGTGACATATCCTTCTCGTATCTTTTAGGAGGTCTTCTGTTGCGAGATGGTGGTTTGTGAGCATTCTGTTGCCCTACAGTAGGATCAACAGTGGAGTTGATTATGACTGGGGAGTTTGCATTATTTAAGCTAAGCTTTAATTTAATACCACATTCCTTTTCTACAGGCGGACTTAAAATATCTTCAGTTTTGCTTTGAGGAGTTTCATTGTTGTAAATGTTACCATCGTCTGACACTGGGGAATCACTCTCATCGGAGTGGTCAATAGTGTCATCACCATTCGCACATGATTTAACTGGTTCAGCTGCATATGGATTCCATTGTGGAGTTACTGGAGCTTGTTTAATGTCTGGGATTTCAGGTTTCTTACTCTCCACACTACTATTATTAATTCCAATATCTTTACTGCCAGCTAGTACATTATCTGGACAACTACTTAACTTACTATACTCATTTTGTTTATTATCTACTACAGATTTTGCTGCTTGTGATGTCATAGTTTCAATTCTAGTTTCTTTAATGTCTTTCTTTTCCAAAGAGGTTTTAGTTATTGGCTTAGGTATACTCGGAGAACCATTTAATGATAAATCACTGTTAATAGTTGGAGTTTGATTTTTAACACTATTTGGTTTTGCTGCATGTTTACTGACAAGAAGAGGCACTGGTTTTGGCTTTACATTATTACAGTCATGATTAAAAAAGTCATCTTGCTCACAACAGATCTCATCACACACACAACACATCAGGTACAAGGTTCCATTGTAAACATTGAAAAACTCTTCCTTACTATTATAGTTAAACTCTTTAACACTGTGCTTGTTAGTCAAGTGCGAAGAAAGCTTTTCTGCCTTTGAAAACATTCCTAAACAAAATAAGCATATGTGTCTATTGTGTACTTCTCGCATGTGCAAGAAGAGATTCCAGTTCTCATAATATTTGCCACACGCAGAGCACAGGTACACCTTTCTTGTGACCCGGGAAGGGCCCCCAGTATTACTGTCATTGGCAACACTCGGCGCAGCTTCGGGACTCAGGGTGGGCTCCTTCGCCTGAGCTCTACAAACTAGTTGATGCTCCTTCAACATAGCCAATGTTTTAAATGACATTGAACAACATTTTCTACACTTGAACTTCACCATTGGCTTTAAACCTAAGCTTTGAACATACTCCTTCAATTGAGACCCTTTCTCTACTTTTCCTTTTTTGAACTGCATCAGCTGGCTTTTAGGCACAAGTCGAGGCACAGGTTTGTCTTGTTCGTTGTCCAAAACACTGCTGTCTTTATGTGATGTAACATTGTGAAATTGACTATGCTTCGGTATCAATTTAGGCACCCTGGGAGGAGCAATTGTTGCACTAGAAGCACTATTTCTATTTACAATAGGTTTTTTTTTCTTACTAGCATTGTAATATTGTAATGAATTGTCAACAAATGGCCTCTTTCCAAGGTGTATCCTGAGTGGATTGATGCGTTTTCTGTTCTTGTCATCGTGGGCGTCGTCAGAATGGGGGCGGCGTTGTTCGAACGCTTCGATCGGCGGGCTCGACGATTCCCCTCCGAAGTCATGTCCATTGCTAGTCAATTTGGCGGGTCTTTCAGCATACAAGTTTGCAAGTGACGCTGAAGAGATTTTTTCGTCTCTTATATTGGTTTTATTACCATCTTCCATAGTTTTCTGTAAAATCAAAAACACGTGCTCTAAATATGAACTAAACAAAAGACGCTCAGACAAGAGGAATCGAAGCATATTTCGAAATTTTCATTACATAAATAAACAATTACATGAAGGAAATGAACAAACCTCTGAAGTCGTACGTCCAGTACGAATACAAGAAAAAAGATTCGTTTCCATGCATCCGTTTGGAACGAGCAATCCTTACATCAGGCCTATGAAACAGCCGCGGGCTGATCATTCCCGTAAAATGGCGTCACTTCACAGTGCGAGGAATCGTGATATCAAAAGCATCGCTTAGTGTTTGTACCACTTAATTCATTGTTCACTATCATTTTTATTGGTTTTTGTAACTCATAGACACTGAAATTTAACGAAATCAACCACAATTATCTGTTTATTTCCAAATACATTCAGAAAATACTGTAGCACATCGAGAAGCTAATTCATGACCCATAGACTAAATGTCATACTTTAATTTTTTTAATATTATAGCTGGGACAACACGTGTTATCATCATAGACGATTTAGTGTCAATTTTAATTTTCTGTTGATATTTGTTCTCATTTCAATAATATTCAGCAAATGTATTAATTTTATGCAAATGAATATGTTCTAAAAAACTAAAAACTCGCGTTTTTAAATACTACGTAAAGAAAATCATTCACAACAACAACAACAACGTTAATTTCCAATCTTAATCGACTCAGCATAAACATCGACTAAAATTTCGTATTCAGCCCACCATAGAAACATTTTGCTCTATGGTTTTTGTCTTTGATATACTCTGTTCTCTTCGGTTGCTTTTACAACAAAAAAATTGTTCTGTCAAAAATTACTCGAAGAGAAGTGGACCTAGTTTTAAGTTTTTCGTAATTTCTGTTTGTATAATTTATATTTATATGTTTTTGAAGTAGACAATGCTCATTCAAGATGATGTCTGAGCAGTTTAGGAAAGTAGAACCCTACTCCCCCAAATCTTCACCTCGGGGAGCGAGGTCACCAGTAGTCTCTCGTCAAGACTCTTCTGGCACTCTCAAAACAACTATCTCGCTTGGTAAAAATCCATCTATTGTGAACACAGGGCCATTCTATTTGATGAAAGAACCGCCAGGTACGTTATCTTAGTGTTGTTTTTGCATTTTACTGTAATGATAACATTTATTATTGATATCATATATTGTATTTTTCAGGAGAATGTGAATTAACTGGTGCGACAAATTTAATGGCATATTATGGTTTAGAACATTCTTATAGTAAATTTAATGGAAAGAAGTTGAAGGAATCTCTGTCATCTTTTCTGCCAAATCTCCCAGGCATACTTGATGGGCCTGGGCAAGAGGACAACAGTACGCTAGGTTCAGTGATTGCTAAGCGCCCGATTGGTGGCAAAGAACTACTTCCTCTTACCAGTGCTCAGCTGGCAGGGTTCCGCCTGCATCCTGGACCGTTGCCGGAGCAGTACCGCTATGTGAGCTCCACACCACCAAAGAGACACAAGAGTAAGCACAAGAAGCACAAGCACAAAGATGGAGCCCCTCCAGGACAAGAGACACCTCTACAAGGTAATGCTTCTTTAATATTTTTGTTAACTTCATGCAATGCATTACCAATTGAATTTATAGTAAATTTCAATCAAGTGCAAACCCTAATATATTACAAAGTTATTGGTCATAAATCTAGAACTTATGATTATTACATTTAGGTTGACAAGTTTTAAAGTTTTGAGGTTTGTAAAGATACAGCAGTAAATAAAATAAATAATACTTAGTTTTATTGTCGAGGAATAAACCTTCAGCATACAAGTATTGTGCACCAATTCACGTCAATAAAAAAATACTTATATTTTACCTTTGTTGCTAATATTACAGATTCCTCTAACCCTGACACTTATGAAAAGAAACATAAAAAGCAGAAGCGTCACGATGATGACAAGGAACGCAAGAAACGGAAAAAGGAGAAGAAAAGGAAAAAACAGAAGCACAGTCCAGAACACGGCGGGCTCACACCAAACCAACACCCTGTACCATAGATAATGTTATAGTTGTAAGAGGAATTATTGAGCTCAAAGAGAAAGTACAAGATGATTTAGTATTTCATTTTAACTTACTGAAAATTGTGAAAAGTTTATTTCCGATATAAGAAGTAATTGTCGCAAACAAATGATTTAACTAATTTTGGGTTTAGTTGATTATTATGTGCATCTCTTTGGGCTCGACTCATAGAAATAAGTGAATCATGAAAGCAAAATCTATTTGTAATCCTTAACTTTATTTTTCCCAAAACAATTCCATTGTAAATATTTTCATTTTGTTATAATAAATAGTAGCATTTACATTAAAAGGCATTTCATTTGCACCTGATTATTTTAAATGTGGAATTTATTCTTAATTCAACATTATAATGTACCAATTCCCCACCAATTAAATAAGTAGTCCAGTCTAAAACGTAGTCAATATTTCCTCTATGGTCCAGTCCAGTAACTAACTTCATGGTGTGTGATGATAAGGCGGCATCGATAGTGTCTACCTACACCCGACATGGAAGTGTCTGTGGCGCTAAATACGGAAGGTGTTGAGGTGTAGGGCTTTCCTACGACACAACGCAGCGCAGTTAGCATGTCATATCGGAAAAGTGACTACGACCGAGTGTTGTTGAACTATTTAAATTAAAACAGGTGGATACATACGATTTACAAATTTGTTTAGAATATATAAACTTTTACTCAGTCGCTACTGACGACCGCAGACCAGGAAACAAACTGACGACAAATTGACCCGAAGCAACTATAATACAACAAATTTTGCTAAAGCCAATGAATACATAATATTTCGCCATAGATACCCCACAAGAAAGGGATTGATTTAAAAAAATTGAGTTTCATTTCTAAGTATGGGCAAACCCTATTTTTTTAATTTTTGTGTAAAAATCTTAATGCGGTTCACAGACTACTACCTATCAAGCTTCAACAGTATAGTTTCGGAAAAAAATGGCTGTGACATACGGACAGACAGACAGACATGACGAATCCAGAAGGGTTCCGTTTTTTGCCATTTGGCTACGGAACCCTAAAAAGCTTGTAAGGGAAAGAAACTGCAGTTTGTATTGAAATGAAACAAAAATAATTACAGAGCGAATTTATTGAAATATCCAAATTTATACAATTTAGTCTGTTCGCTTCATTCATATAAAAGACAATAATTACTAGTTACAAAAACAAAAATAAATTAGTTGTACATACAGCACCAAAAATAGATACATCATCATTATACATAGAACTAGTTACAACTCGACTGACTTACATCGTAATGACACGTACTCTGACCTGAGTCTTTCTTTACATCCATTTAGTTTATATAACTCATTCATTACGCAATTACTCCAATTTTGTTATAGGGTAGTAAGTTTGATTAAAATTGTTAGGTATTTGTAAATGTGTACACAGAAAAACATTATGAACGTACATTAAAAAGAATAAACGCATTTTAATAATAAAATGCCAATCAGAAATGCTAGACAAATATTTAATTTTATAAAAAATGCAAACAAGATAAAATATTTTTTTTAACGGACTTGGTAATTTTATCGAATATTGCACTATATTCTATTCAGTCGATCGACACTTTTTTTCTAATTATTTTGATATGGTTCCTACCGAACATTTACATTTGTCAACTATTTGTATAAAATACGCGGTCGAGTTAATACAATACATTCATACATGACTATATTCAGCTAACGACATGCGGCGAGACAACTTTAGTGCCAGACTTGTGTTGCCGCCGAGTTCAGCGAATATTCATAAGGGATCCTACACAGACAAGGTAAGATACACATGTAGAGGCGTCAAGCGGGTCTACATCGTCAACTAGATCGCTCGCCTTGGACAATTAATTCATAATACGACTACAAAGTAATATAAACATTCTCGACTTCAATAGTTTACATGACACTACTTTTTAATCATTAGTAACTATTTAGTGTCACATTTTTGTCAATGTAATACCTATGAAACTTAACAATTACCTACCGAGTTATTGTTATCTAAAACGTTTTGGTGCGCCATGGCACGGGTCGTCAACTGAGCATGACTAAGCTTATAAAAACATTATATCGAATTATTCATATACAATTAATTAAAAAACATTTATACACATTTACTACGTTCGTATTATAATATTAAATCTAACAAAATATAATCATTATTGAGACAGAATGGTAACTTCAATAAAATGTTATATCTTAAAAGCGGTGCAGCAGCTGGACGTCAATCAATCGATATCATATCACAATATTCATGGGATGTGAATTTTGAGCAAAATTTTTATTTTATCCCATCATTGTAGGTCATATCTAATTGAAGCATAGACAAGGGTAGACCGGCCAAACCTTGCAATGTCATAAGGACAGGTCTCAAGCAATGTTGCCTTGATATTGTCCTAACTTTACAATAATATCTAACAGCATTTGTGATACGAATGGCAAGTACAAACAAATAAAATGAAATCGGCAAGCTAATAAAAACAATCTTTACACAATATTTCAATAAATAAAGTTTAGTTACAAATTAAAAATATTTTAATTAGTTATTTATACAAAATGAAATACTCATAATAATCAATTTACAAAGTATTAATAATAAAATCGTTCACTATACAAATTAAAAACATATTGCATGTCAGTTACATTAAATTAATGTCATTGGGATGTGAAATAATAATGTTATAATATTTACATTTTAATAATTAATTATTTTTAGGCTATACTAACGGCAAATTATTACCAATGAAGAATATGTCGCTATAATTTTGTTGAAATTAGCCGGTAGTGAAGCCTAGGCATTACACAGCGCAGGGGTCCTAGATCGTTAGGTACGAAGCCAGTAATGCTCTGCGGGGACAAGCATGTAACATATTGAGACTTCAAAGTTTACACATATTCTTTTACATAGTAACTATCTGTTAATCTTGTTACAGCTTAAGTTAACACAATCATGAATATCGCGTTTAATTGCTACACATAAAGTCAAAATATGTAATTTTAGCGAAAGTGAATGCGCCGTACGGTGTAGTACGATTGAATTAAAAAAGATCGTTCGTAAGTACTGTAAGTACGTCACATGCGATTAATAAAGGAAATTAAGTAAGAGCTTATTAGGATTTGTTAAAATATATTAATAAGTGCGACTTGGTATAATACTAATTGCGGCTTTCATTCAAGATTTTCTATAGAAGACTGAAAATTATGTGAAGATATTATGATGTAGCATTTCTCATAACCCGGACTGTATCGTGTCAAAATATAAAGCCTGGCGTCGACAGCCAGCCACGTCGAGTCGAATCAAAAGACTTTATAGTTCTAGAAGGATTATTTTTGTCTATGGTAAGTCCATCATATTCATTCACATCCTTTAAGTAAACAGATAAACAGAACGTTAACTATCATTGATTCGACTGGACCGGCTAAGTTCGCCAGACTTCAAACGTTTATAAAAGCTCGAAGGCTTAACATGTAAAAACGCTGATAATATTTAAATACATAGCAGTCTGTCAGTGAGGTGGTCACAGGTCCTTGAGGAGCGCTGACTTGGCGTTCTTCAGCTTGTCCAGTCTTTTCGTGAGGTGACTGTTTTCCGTCTCCAACTCCTCCACTCGGTTCAGTGCTTCTCTGGCCTGGAAATATTTAAATTATATTTAGTATGAGTCCCTCCTCTCTAATGTGTTTATGGGTAAGTCGGTTTATGTTACACTCTTACTGGTAAACTGATCGAACGATTTCATTAGGAAGAGCATAATATATTAAGTGACATACTATATTTCTTATCTAGGAATTTCGACAGGAATTAAATGCGGTTCTAACCGCGTGGCTCCTCAATAAAATAAGGTTAACATTCTTAGGTCATAAATGTATACTGTAAGTGGGAGTCTTTATAGTAAATATTGTTAACATTCGATTAGGATTTGCAAACATGCAAATTAATGTCAAGTTTACCGTTTAGTTAAAACAATTATTTGGACATTGAGCTGGGCGTGGAGTTTGTATGCTAAACATATAGATTAACAAGTTAACATTATACAACGTGTTTTTATCACATTTTGATAGTATATACAGAATACGGGATACAAAGAGTAACTAATGGGTACGAGTACATAACAGAGGTGGAGCACACGTTACTATGAGGGACGGTACCGTTAGCTGTCACCATTATTGATAACGGCCCAGAAGTCAACTACATCCTGGAAAATAAATGTTTACAGTTCATCTTGTGTTGTGATTGTGACACTTTGATTTGTAACAATCATTCAAACCGATCGAGGAGACGGCGCTTTAATAGGGTGCTACATAGAGGCCAGGACTTTACAAATCCAGGCCAGTATTTATCTGAAAGAATGTATGCTCTCGCGCAGTGAGGCACTGCGTGACAGACGGTGGATGGGGTTGGTGGTGTCTCTTTCTTTCTTAGATACACATAGCAAAGTGAAGTCTATAGTGAAATTTGTGTGTTTTTTCATGTTGTGTGCGCGAGAGAATGAGTTAGTGAACGTGTTTTTCTATTCACACATAATTCGACCTTTAGTTCTCTGCGTACTTGCACCTTGCAGTGTACGTTGGGTGTACGGCATGTTATATGCGTTTCTCTGTGCACTTGTGGGTAGTTCACGTTGCGTATATTCATGAACGAGTGAATGAGTGAATGATTGAGTGAGTGAATGTGTCTGTGGGCGTGCGGTACCTCTCTCTGCAGGCGGCGGCGCTCGGACTTGAGCTGCTCCTCGGCGGCGTCGTGCAGGTCGGCCTTGGCGCGGAAGCGCGCCACCTGCGCCTCGAGGCGCGCGGCGGCGGCGGCCTGCAGCGCCGCCTCCGCCTCCGCGCGCGCCGCGCGCCCCTTCGCCTCCGTCACCGCGCGCCGCACGCTCTCCACTGACGGGGACAACACAACCGTTAACATCGTTGCGTACCAGACTTCGATAGACGGATATTGATTTGGTAAACGTGGGTGAATGAATAAATCCTACTACTCTCAACTATTGTCAAGAGGTGTGAGAGTATTAGAAGTTCCAAAGTTATTTTAATTCCAATGCAAATAGTGAATGAACGATAACTGTACTAATTCATGTAATATAAAATAAACTCCATCATCATAATTTTGATTAAATTACAGTTTTTAGTAGGTCTAAGTGAGCTTTTTATGTAAGTTAAAATTTGTAGATAGAGCTCTAGATGTAGTTGCGGGACACATACGCTCGTTCTCGTACTCGTCGTCGTGGTGGTTGGCGACGCCGTTCTGCCGCGCCGCGCGCTCCTCGTTCAGCTGCAGCTTCAGCTTGCGCACCTCCGACTCCAGCGCCTGCTTCGAACTCGCAAGCTTCTCTAATCGCACGTCTGCAATCAATCGTGTTAAGTGATATGCGGGGAGATACTACGAGAGTTTGGTAGGGTTAGGTTAGATTAATAATAAGTCAATCTCCCGATTTCATTGAGAGTGAATTTTCGGTCACAATACATTAGAATAACTACACTAGAAAAGTGTAGCTAGGACGATCACAATGTGGTGTAGCGATACAGCAGGGTTCGAATGATGCGTGTGCGTACCGAGCGTGCCCTCGCCGGCGTCGGCGAGCAGCTGGTGCGCGGCGGCCGACACGAGCGCCAGCGGCGGCACCAGGTCCGCGGGCGCGGCGCCGCCCGCCTCCACGAACACGAGCCCGGCGCGCTCGGCCGCGGCGCCGCGCGCGCGCAGCGCCGCGCGCCCCAGCTCCACCTCGCGCTCCGCGCTCGCCAGCGACCGCCGCGTGCGCTCCAGCGTCGAGCACTTCTCGCGGTGCTCGCGCTGCAATCACAATCTTATACGATTACATGGGAACATATCATAGCATTTTTTTTTATTTGGAAGGGTAAAATTAACAGCTCTCTTTATTATAGTTCCATAAGGACCGGCGCTCACTGACGGCGTGGCACAGCATGGAACGGCAGGTTGTGTAGTGGCATCCCGCGGCGTGCTGCGGCATCCTGCGGCGTTCCGTGGCATGCCGTGGCATCCTGCTGAAAGCCCAGCCACTCTGGCATCCATCAGTTTTGCTCCGCGCGTATTCGAAGTTGGTTATAAGTTGGTTGTGTCGCATATAGAACATTTGTTGTGTCGTTATGGTTGACTGGGATTTAGTATTAATAGCACTTCTAGCTGAAGATGAAGAGAGACAAGTAAGACAAAAAAGAAGACAAATAAAAATAAGAATTCTCCCTCCCTTGCCCCCGCGCACCGACCGGACTGCGCCCCACCGAAATGCTGCATAAGTTTCAACCTTATTTCAACTAGCTAGCAATCATAATTCCTCGACCCCAAAGTGACCCATACGTCTCGCGGGATGCAATGGCGCGCCGGGGCATCCCGTGGAATGAAACAGCATGACACGTCATGCCGTTGCATCCTGTGGCGTGTCGCATCATGCCGCAGCATCCTGCGGCACGTCACGGCATCGTGGTATCAAAATAAAGTAACATAATTTCTAAACTCATTGAAATAAGATTCAAAATAACTTAATTAGTATTAAAATCCTTTGCCATGACTCACCGTGCCGTGCCGGCAGTGGGCGCCGGCCCTAATTAGCAGCTTATTTACCTACTACTGCGATTACAGTCACAGCAAAACTCTCCATGAGATTTGACTTCCATTAAATGATGGTTGTCGGTGGTACGTACGGTCAGCTGCGCGTGGTCTTCCTGCAGCTCCTCGAGGCGGTCCTTGAGCAGCTCGAGCTGGTAGCCGAGTGCCGCCTTGTCGTTGTCGAGCTGCGCGTTCAGGATCATCGCCTTGCGGAATTTCTCCTCCACCTCCTTCAGCTCGTGCTGGAATCATAATATATTTCAATTTACAATCAAAAACGTATTTATTTGACACTTTCTTGGGATCGCGCTGGAAGAATAATACAGCCGAAATTGGAATTAGAAGACTCTTCTAATAGTGTAAGCAACCGTAGACAAGATTAAAATTGGAAGTAGATTTTGGTGAGGACGTAAATGCTCAATCAAACGTCCTAGGTACGGTAAGGCGCATTACAGCTGGCCATAGCTTACGGTTGCCATAGCGGTGAGTTGAATAGTAGGGATGACACTTTCCGCTTCTACGACGACATGACTTACGACGTTACCGATATCTATTCGCGCAAAGCGCATTAAAACCGCTCTGGTAAGTGTTGAGTCAATTCACAAATCATTTCAATAAACCAAGTAAATGTAAAAGATGAAACTATAAGTAAGACCACATTAGTTGAAAGTAGTTCGTGTCCGGGAGCCACGCCGGTCGACTCTGGTTATCGTAAATGATACACATTGGTTAACTGACGTAACGTTTACCTAACTATCCGTTGTAGAAGTAACCTACTATTTAAACTCTTCCGTTTCCTTTCGCAACTAGTTATGTGCTGCGTTATTTGTGAACATTAAATTAGTTAATTACTATTGCAGTTTTAAACTAGATTAAATTAGAGAGTTATGTTCTGATTTTTTAATATTTTTTAGACCATTAAGGCTATCTAGAGATATAAAAATATTTGTACTATTATGACTAGATGTTATGAAGTAAATTGTTAAGAGTTGCAGAAAAATATATAATAGTCACTTATTCAGATTGATTTAGATTTAAGAGGCCAAAAACACTTAACCTTATTTTTCAATCCGTTTGAACAAAGTTCCTTCAATATTTTGATGGTGCATCACAGTATACAGTATGATATTATGGGCTTCCTATATCGTTTCCTGTAAAGTGTAAAGGGATCGTCTTTTGTTGGAAAATCGATCTTATTCGTTTTAATTAAACTTGGAATGGAAAAAGTTCCAGAATGGCCAACCCTAAGGTCGGAGTTTTAAGTCCGCGGAAAGGGCTCCATATTGATCTGCAATAGATATAAAGAGGTGATATGTATTATCTCACCCTCAAGTCCTTAATATTGAAAGCGTCGTCGTTGGAGTCCTCGGAGCTGCGGCGCGGAGACAGCGCCGCGGCGGCCGGCCCCAGCGACGCCAGCCGCGTGCCGCCGCGGCGCCCCACTGACTCTGCAACACCATCCATACACACAACATTAGTTGGAGCACACGGTCATTCATTCATTTCCAGTAGGTTCCAGTAGGTTCCCTGGTGTCGGAGTTTTTAGACCGCCTAAAGGCCTGCGACATGGCCTGACGATTGAAACCACCGGGACTGACTGCTTAACGTGCCCTCCGAAGCACGGAAGCGCTCAGATAGAAATGTCACTATCGGCCACCCATCCAAGTAGGACCCGAGCTGCACATTGCTTAACAATCGTAATGAATTAACACCGCTAAGTCAAATTACGCCACACAGTGTGTGGGTACAAAGAGTACAAGCGGTATGCAAGTATACTAGTAGTAGTCATGTTAGAAAAGGTAGTAGGTATGTATAGTTTATGTATATAACATAGTCGAAGAAGACAGTTTAGAAACAAGAACACTGCTTGACTGTATAAGCTCGAGTCTGTAATGTAATTAATAAAGTAATGGTCGTCGCGTAGTTTGGCGCAAGCAAAATCAATATTGAGGCAACGTGCAGTCCGACAGAGCTGTTTCTGGCACTCTACCTATTAACAGTTCCGGAAGGCGGATAATATTTCTGATCACGATCCTGATACAGAGTCGTCAAGATCGCAACGGAAGTCTAGTGACAGTATATACTGTTAAAGAGGATACCAATTAAGGACAAGAGTGTAATCACACCTGTATACATATCATACGCCTTGTCGGCATGGTCCTCCTGTTCCCGCTGTTGCCTCTCGAGCTCTCGCATGCGGATCTCGCGCGCCTCCGCCCGCGCCGCTCGTCGCGCCGCGAGTCTCTGTTCAGCCTGCAAACAACAAACATCGTTTATAATATCTTGACTAATATTATAAAGTGGTAAAACTGTTAAGTTTGTTTTTATGTTCGAGCTAATCACTGTAATGACCAGTCTGATTTTAATAATTATTTTTGCAATAGGTAGCCATGACATTCAACAGGAAGGCTATTTTTCATCTCGAAATTTCCATTGGAACGGGCACAACGCGGGTATAACCGCGAGGCACTGCTAGTGCGACATACGCCTAATCTAGATAATATGTTGTACACCAGTGTTACAGCATACATGCACACAAACGTATGTCCTACTGCACAGTATTTAAAAGTTCCTTAATGTATATTGAAGTGAAGATTAAGTGGAAATGTGTATCTTGACTTAATCCTATTGATAAACAATCGCATAGCTGCAGTACTATCTACCGTTATTATGCATGTCCTAGTTCTCGTATCTCATCTCATCACGTCTTTATCATGTAAAACTGTCAATCAACACTGAAAGGAAACCTCTCAAGACAATATTGTCGCGCATCATCTCGTGCTCAACACACTCAGTTCACGTATTTCATTAGGTGTCGTCGACGTAACGGGCCTAGAGTAATGTGATGAGTACATTTCGCAACGAGTCCCCACGCAACGAGTGCAAGTGGGCGGGCCTCATCGAGAATTAATTATATGAGACACTCGCATTAAAAGTCAGGTTGGTTGTGATGGTATTAATGCTGCTGCTAAGAAAAGATTGGGATAATAGTGAGGTATATATCTGAAGGGTGTTAGATCTATCTATAGTTCAGAGCAGGTTCAAATGTGCCAAATGGTTGTTGCATTGCCACACTACAATAACCATAAACAACAACATATTAATCTTTATTTATTTACTTATTCAATTTACAAAGACTATGTGTCTATCGTTTAGTCAAGCACAAGCTAAATACTTTTATGTTTAAACTGTAGGTACCTATCGATAAGGTGCGTTTAAATTAATCGAATGTAACTAGGACGAGCGGTTTTCATTAAAAACATATCGAAATGTAATTAAAACGGCTTCAAATAACAATTACAGTTTATTAGAGTGACGCGTTTGACTAATTGATAGACAACCTGGTTTAATAAAATAATTGCTTTTTATTGCGAAACTTTTATTAACAAAGACTTACTTTGACTTAGGTAAGCCGATAATACCTTAAGACAGTCGAACATATGAGTAGAAACACACCTACATTGTTTTCCATTCGAGGCAAATTATCAGTATGCCAAGGAAGTCATCAATAACGAAAGCAATAAACGGGCATTAAAACGGACACATTAAATTGCTCGAATCTATTCATTCAACAATCACAATATGATGCACTCTCGGCTAATTGCAATAGATACTAATACAATAGTGGGTAAACTCGCGTGGGAGAGTCGGCTCGCAGCTTGGCCGCCTGAGTTAATAGCCAGGGATAGGGATAACTCCTGTCTAGACAAGCCCTAAATGAGGATTAGGCACGCATCCGTGGCTGTACAAGAAATTAAAATAAATCAAATCTTTACATATCTACAATTTGTATATTTCATTTTTATTTTATACAATTTATAAACGCGAAAGTTTGCTTAGATTTAAGTTTTCAGAAAATCTTCGATAGCTTTAGCTAGAAGTGTTTTGTTTTTCACTGATGTTGATTTGTTGTCTGTAAGCGTATTTCTCAGTTCAAGTAGTATAATAAATGCTATGCAATTTTGCAGCGTATAGGTGGTCGATAGTGGCAATTCTATCAGAGGCTTATGCATTATGGGTACTTTAAATTAGGCTTACAGTGTCTGAAACTTTCGACACCAAGATTTAATCAATATGAGGTTAGTTTTTAATGATGATGTCCGTGCGGAATGGTCAGTAGTATCAATGAATATTTAAATATTGTACAGTACACGTGTGCACATATCTTCACACATCTCTACGATGCGGGCTGTGTTAGTGTGACGAGGAAACCGTTAATACGGGCGAGGGGAAAACCGCGACATCGCCGCATCGTGAATAGACAATGCACCCGCCATCAAATGACTGCACAGCTATCTGGATACATCTACCACATAAAATGATTGTGTGACTGACTGGCAAACAATCTTGTGGTTACGGAATGTATGATGATAATGATGATAATCTTATTCTAGTGTTTGTGTTTGTATAAGCTTGATAGAAAGTTTTAAAAATATGTAAAGTTATTACATTGAATATTTAGAAACTTTATTTCAAGATATTTATTTATTTATTTAGCTATTGCATAGCTTCTATCGCGGGCCTTGAGCGCGGGGACCGAATCCAGAAATTCCGTAACGAAAAAACCTCACGCTCCCCACTAACGCCATCTAGTGATACAAAAAAAAACTATGCAATAGCTTTACCGCGGCAGTCCCCGAGTGCCACACGTCTTTTATTTTAGTAAACCCATAATGTGAATGGTATTCCCACTACACAAGGTATATCACGAAATTAACAGTGTGATGTGGGAGGAACTGATATAACTATGCAATAGCTTTACCGCGGCAGTCCCCGAGTGCCACACGTGTTTATTTTAGTAAACCCATAATGTGAATGGTATTCCCACTACACAAGGTATATCACGAAATTAACAGTGTGATGTGGGAGGAACTGATTATTATAATCTACGCACATTTAAAGTCGCATACACAGAACGCAGTAACTATAGTTCTGTTAGTATCAGTTGCGTGTATGGAAATAGTCGGAGCACTGATTATTTACCGTTACCACTCGACTGATAACGAAAATATGCGATAAAACGGCATTGTTTCCAATTTAACACCGATCCAATACGAACGGTTGGAATGACTGCATGAACAAACGTATAGAAGGGACTGATCGAAGAGAACAGAGATGTTTTGATCATTAAACCATCTCGTTTAGTTGTCAATATCATCATCCCATTGTATTAGTTACGAGTTTTTGGTTTTTACACCATGCGACATAGTCTAACTAAAGTAAACAATCGAAATCGTTAATTTAACGTGTCCTCCGAAGCAAGAATGACTTTGGTGACAAGAGTATTGTTCAATTTGGACAATAATTACAAATGTTGAGTCAGGCCGTCCTGATGACATCACCTTAGCCGGGGAGATCACCGAAGTCTAAAGGTCATGGGACAAAATATAACGATCTTTAAGGATACAAAAAAGGAAAAAGAATACAGTGTCTGAAACTAGAATATGATGACAGTAATGAGGTAAAGTAATGACAATTTACATTACAATAAATAATCGAATGAAGATATTTAATTTAATCCAGAATAGGTTTATAAAGCATAATTCCCATTAAACGTCTTATACCAGGTAAATTATAGCGTCATTTACCTGCTTTACATTGTGATAAGATAAGATACGAGTTTACGTTTAGGCATAAAACATATCCGATGATTACATTTTGTTATTGGTCTGTCTAACAACTATTAAAAACAAATTCTATGTTTAATGAAACCTTCCTAGACAATGCAGTAATATAGGTAGATCATTTTAATTTGAATGTAGGAACGACGGTTATTATACGAAACAAATATCAAGGAAAGACGTACGAAAACGATCCCACCTACTAACCGCGGCCCAACGCGATGAGACTTGTCTATGGAATATTCAATCACTGACTGATGTGTGCACATATAAATATTTTGGATAATCGCAAGTGTTCCGGTTAAAGGGAGGTAATAGGCACTTAAATCGTACGAAAGTGTCGAATTATTTGTTTGTGTGACATTGTATTTAGAATAATATTTAAAGGGTTATTATTCAATTTATTCATTATTCAATGAATAAATTGAATTACCCATTATTCAATTCGAGAATATTCTGTACTTAACAATCGTAACAAATTGTCACCAATATTCTCTTTCTTTGTAAGTCACAAACAAAACATGACATGGATTAACATGTAACTAATTTCACATAATTAAGAACATATATTCAAAGTTGTTAATAAATATGTGCATACATTAAAATCTTGTTTCTCGACATTGTATAAAATATTTGTGTGTGAAAGACTGGAGCAAATATTTGTCATTTGGACGAGATGAAGCATTCGTGTCGTCCGGAGGTGTATAGCTTGTTTGACGTGATCTCATTGTTTTCGATGCAACACTCATTAGTCGTGGCGAGGACACGTGTACCACTGTACTGTGCGTGTACTCTTCGACTCGATTAATTATCGCATCGCTAATGGCACTCGACAAACAACACACCAAATATTTGAACAATCTCGCCCGATGGTGACAAACAATCGATTTCAGTCGATTGTAAACTGAAACAACGACACCGATCCGGGCAATGATCTCATTTCATTATCGTTTTAAAATAAACAACAAGATAAACCCATCAATTGTTGTGTTATGCTAAGTTTACAAACGTTGTCTTTATGAAGTTTCTGTCACATTCAAAATATTTGTTTGTTTATACACGAGTAATCTAACACGTAATCAAATTATAAACAGGCTGGCTGTTTGTATATTTCATATAAGTACACGGGTAAACAATAAAAGCCCTAGAATGTTTACAGTGCAGAACTTATGCAATGGGGTAAAGCCGTGGGACCAATGTCAGTATGTAATAATAAATTACTTCAATGCCTATGTCGTGACTTTCAGTGAGGACATTTCGACGTTGGAAACGTATCGAACGCGCTTCCACTGAATTGAAGGACACATGTGCACATGCGGCATGAGGTCACAAGCTACGTCTGAATTACACGCCAACAGACACCCGACATTTGCACAGCTTCGCTGACATAATCGCTATTATTATTATCAAACAATATAAATTCCGATAAAAGGTTTCGTCGCAGGAAATGTAATTTGAATTTCAAATGGTGTGACTTACATAGAGCAAGGCGAGTCTAGTGGCTAAGACTAGGATGTTCTCAGGAAACGCCATAATAACGGCGCTAGAGGCCATTAATGCTTCCAATAAGCCCGCGGGCCCGCTCCGACCACACTGTCCCAATATATTGCCACACGCCGCCCTTCGGAAACACTTCCAAATATCACAGTCACGACATATTATCATCTATTATAAAATACGTACACGTTTTACTTAGAAACACTTGTCCGCATACTGAACATTGGCTGATGACTAAATCAAACAATGTTCACCTGTGACAACTTACGAAAACGCGGCCTCTAGACATCACCAAATGTACCTTTGAATCTAACAGATAAGATAATGTTTGCGACCTCGGGTGCCTCATTAACCATAGAACTAATTAATCAGCATGATAGATAACGTTGTCCCTATTTTTCAAAAGTATCAAAAGAACCGTACAAAAATGTTAAGATGTATACTTTGCTTAACGAGAGAAAGGA
The DNA here is from genome assembly GCA_951394245.1 of Cyclophora punctaria. Classification (NCBI taxonomy): domain Eukaryota; kingdom Metazoa; phylum Arthropoda; class Insecta; order Lepidoptera; family Geometridae; genus Cyclophora; species Cyclophora punctaria. Next base: position 1,027,793 of record OX596172.1, read on the forward strand.
TTAGCCATTTACCACAGGTCTTATGCAAACACATGACTCATTATTTGTTCAAGTGATTCAGCAAACGAGCCAAAAATGGTGTATGGTCAAATATAATGTTGCTTGAATACCTACATGACAGTGTTGATCTCCGAGGATGCCCACAATCGAGGGGTTCTGGTCTCCGTGAGAGTCGCGCCTCGCTTCTGTTCCGCTACCACTGTCTACATCACTTGAATTATTTTCACTGCTGTTGGTGTGTCCATTGACTTTAGTTTCCAGCGTGGAATTGCCTGCGCAGCTGCCGTTGGTGAGTTTGTTCTGCACGTCATCGTTGCGTGCCTCTGTGACGGTGGCGGGGGAGTGGTCGTTCCTCTCGACGAGGGTGTCATCGTCGGAGTCCTCGAAGTCGCCGTCGGTGAAGGCTTCGCCGCTCTCCTCGTCGCTGTTGTCCGGCGTGGCACTCTCCGACCGATGGCCCATCATTAGCGTCACGGTAATGTGCGCGTATTAGCGACGACTATTCGAGGAATCCAAACAAGTTCTGACAACTGTTTACGAATTCCCTCATTTGTTAAAACAATATCCCGCACTGTCAACAAGCTTCGCTACGAGCTCGTCTATGATACTAGAACTGATACCGCTTTAGACAAATTCTTAAAGGGAACGGAAGGGCGCAATTTCTGCACTATTGTATCAGTTCGTCTGTACTGCACTCAAAGCGTATCGTGATTAAAGTATTGTCACACTGATATCTTATCACTGATATTTGCCACTTAATCGTCCTCCTTGACCAATATGCCTTTGTATTTAGTAAACAAATACCACTTATTTCAAAACGAATTATACTGTATAAATATTTTGTATTTTAAACCACAAAAGAATCCAATGAAGTGAAAAAATATTCTAGAAAAGTATTTACTGTTTATTTAGTTGGAAGAGAAAATATTTGTGTGGTATCGTGTTTGGTAGTGGGCTCACGTAGCGCGTGTGATGCGCGTGCGACACGCGGTTGCCTGCGAGGTGCGCGGCGAGCGACTGGCGTAGCCCTACCGAGTGCCGAGTGCCGAGTGCCGCAGCGCTGGTGTGTCCGAGCTCGCTGCTCTAGCATAGCTGCATGCACCACAACTACCACGTACTTGGTTCATTGGTTCACTACGATATCGCACTCGGAAGTGGAAACAGAGCCGGAACATGCATTTGCCGTTCTTATTCAATAAGGATATTGTGTGTTATACGCGATGCAACTAAGTAGTTATTAATTAACTACCACTCATCGACATTGCTCACGATTTTTTAGTTTCTTAACACGCACTTCTTAACACCGACTCTACCTTTCATATTACATTGAACCTATATAATTATCAATTCATCAACTTTTTCGCTCAACTTCATCCTTGTCCCAACAAGCATTGGGGCCAAGAGCTGTCATTTAGATAAAAAAAAACAAAAATGTCGCCTATCTGCGGCAAGGTTACGAAAATACGAAATGACAATAGATGTGCATTCGCAACATTACGATTTTGGTAAGGCCAATGAAACTACGCAAAAGTTATTATTTAAGTTTTAGGTATAGAGGTTTGAACCGCTAAAACGAAAGATGATTTGAACAGTTAGATGAAATTGCACACAAGTCAAGGATAATTGACACATTATAAAACATTCGAAATTAAGCATTCACACTCGCTTAGACCTTATATTCGGCTATATGCCACAGCCGTATTGGGCAAGGCAGGTGAATCACACGCTTCCACGCAGGTCATGATCTACGGAACGTGATGCCGCTACGAATGTCACTATAACGTAAATGTCAAATGTCCTGTCAATCAATTTATATATATTCTCTATTATGTTATTCTTGATGAGGTGGATGGCATAGACAAGGGGTTATAGTAAGGGGTAGGACCCAATACACATTTTTGAGGATACAAATACAAATATTTATTGAATAAAACTGCCTATTACGTAATAAGTAAGGACAGTAGTTTTTTTAAAGGTTAGTAGAATGGTTAATGTCTGTCCCTATGTATCTAGAGTAAGTAATTCTTCGAAAATAAAATATTTCGTAAATTATCGATATTTCGGTTTTGATAAATAGATCGAATTACATGATAGTGCAAACGTATATTTTGCTAGTTCGTAAACTGTTACATTAAATAAAACTGCAGTGTAAACAGCTATTGACATTGAAAAATCAGCATGAACTCATTGACACAGTTACATACTGATACGAATGTTATTGGACCAGTAGGTAATACTAATAATATTAATTGATATCGCACTTTAAATAAATTTACTCCTCAAACTCATGGTTCTCCATTACATATATAAAACAAAGTCGCTTTTCGCTGACTGTCTGCCCCTATATATGCTTAGATCTTTAAAACTACGCAACGGAGTTTGATGCAGTTTTTTTAATAGATAGAGTGATTCAAGAGGAAGGTTTTTAAGTATAAAAATTCCCGAAATTCTCACGGGAGGGCACAAAGTGGGTAAAACCGCGGGGTGCTGCTAGCAATTACCTCAATCCAAAACTGTTCTGGGACCAAAACCGAACAAAAAGTAATAAATTTGATTTATCTTAATTAATAATGTATCGAATCCATAAGATACACTCAACATCCATCAAAAGGCATCAAGAACATGTAAACTTTCTAGAATCATTATAGTTTTATGTGCTAATCTATTACCCAATTGAAAAAGTCATAATAGCAATGTTGTGTTTAACGTTACGTAAATAATAAGCGATTATATTTATAGTTATTGTAGTTTAGACAATTGGTATTGAGAGACGTCTTCATCAACTATTATCAATGTGTCATTAGGCCATAATAATAATTGAAGAGTGTTGTTAAGTAACACGAGTTATTTAAACTCTGAACAATATACCGATAGGCCAAGTCGGAGGCCTTTTGGCGGTTTAAAACTCCGACACCACTAACTTTGGTTGGCCACCAAAGAATATCTCTTTCTCTATATCTACATATATGAAAAAAAGAGAAAGAAAGAGATAAAACGATGACAAAACCTTTGTTTAGCCAAGTATTCTTCAAGCCCTGCTGGTATTAGTTGAAATAATCATAAAATTTGATTTGTAATATTTCTCACAGGTTTATCAAATTATACTGCTTTCTAAGACTTGCCTTTATGATCATGACCAAATAAGCGCCAACATACAAGCCCATAACCGTTTACAGATGCACAGGATGCCTAAAGAAAGTTCTAGTCGGCATTCTAAAAATGTAGTGGAAAGAAAGCGACGAAAGTAGAATCTCTTGTTTAAGCTATTGTATTTAGTAATTGATATATATTAATTGTTGGGTATGCAAATATTATTAGGCGATTAAGAATAAAGTAGAACCGGTCAACAATTAATAATTACCCCTAGACCAAAAACTAATAAAAACATAATACAACTCAAAAATATACACCTAGAGAGTTGATTTTCTTAATTTGACAAGATCAATCAACATAAAGAAATTGAAAACGTATTTGCGTTGATAACAACGTGAGCGCATAGCTATGGAAATCCACATTAAAATCATGCACATAACAAACATAGCTTAAACTAGACACGACAAGGGTGAACGCAAACATCTCATTAGTACTACATACTTGTTATCCTTACTGCGTCGTGGTCAAGGAATGGTGACCATTCCTGAGTGGTGAGGCCACTTGGCCAGTGAAACGAGCCTGAACAAAGGGGCAAGGACGTCACGGCTATGTCTCGGACACAATGTGGCAGGTACAGTCATAACTACAGAGTTAGTCGTATGTAGTTAGCAGGGCTTATACAGGAACGCGAAAGAACTATTGTATGAGTGAAAAATTTAGAAATTGTATCGTTGCAAAAGATAGCTGTAGGTATAAGACAAGTCTTTCTCATAATTTAAAACATATTTCTGAACTAACTGTAGCAAAGCAGGTATTTAAATTAGAGTGTTTACAATACGTCACGTTTATGGAATGTTAATTAATAAAACCATAACGAGTTCAGCGTAGATTACGAGCAGGATGAATAATTAAGAATCCATTTACAGTTCCACAAATATTTTTTGGTTATTTTCACAAACTATGTGTCTGCAATCGTAATAAATACCTCTGAATGTCCAACTAGAACGGATCACTCTGTTTGTTCTAAGAAGCGGGATGAAATCTGGAACGAATAACGCGTTTAACGCATTACTCTTCAAGTAGCGAGCAAGAACTTTAATTGAGGTATCGTATCGGCACGCGACAGTGGACACGGATCATGGAGATAACGACTAGCAAGTGATCGGCAAAAACCAATCGGGGGCGAGTATCGAACCGTTTGGAAATCAAACGGAACGCGGCATGTGCACGCGACGCATGCGGACGTAAATATCTTGACATTTGCGGGATGCACCGCGACGCATGCGTCAAGCACTGCACGCCAACGCTTTCGTAATAGCAAAGGTGAATGATCGATGTAATATCATTTGTTTATAGATAAATAACGACGCCGACAGATTCATCGGCAACGACATAAGGATTACAAAACGGACCACCGCGTGATTCATGGATCTATCTATGTATTAATTATAAATGGGTGCGTCGGCATAAATTATGTAATGTTTCTCGAAATGTTTTGAAAACTTATTGTACAAATAAAACATTACGTATCTTTAATTTATAAATACACCGAGTTGTTTCTTCATAGACGCATACTTTTTGTCCAAGTGTTAGCAGAGCGTGACTCTACCAAGACTTAGAAATTCGTTTTGGACAAGAAATAGCCGCCGCTTGTATGTAAGTACTCAAACCATACTTTGTAGCAGCGCTTAGCTGAAAATGATCGGTTGTTTGCAATTCGTTGCAAAGTTTATAATGATCGATTACAAAGTAGAGTAAGGTTGTTTCTCAACTTTTGTTAGTAATCTCAGAACTTTATATGTAAAACTAAACAACAAAGTTTGAAAATGTAACATTTAGGGAAAAGTTTGTATTCATTCATAACGACGTCCATTCAAACGGGTGTCACCACGATCAAACAGGTTACCAGAAACGGATCGTTATACAAACAGTTATTGGTCTCTAAATCATGGAGACGATCGGGATCACTTTACGAGTTCGGTGAGGAGCTATTTATAGTTGATATTGAAATGTCCTGCGTGAGTCACGTGGCAGACATGTCTCGCAAGTGAGGCGCCGCGCCGGGCCCACACATAGAAATTACTTAAATTAACATTAATTTAACTTAAAAATACTTTTTAGTTTTTCTTTTTTGTAATTTCTTATGTATTTATTCCATGTTACGAAGTAAGAATTTCATTTTCTATTAATTTACCGAAAACGCGTATATATTTAAATGCGAACGTTAGGCAATCGAGTTGTGATAACATGGCAATTTAGGACAAAATTTCAACATATGTGGGCATTGTTACGTACAAATTCGCAGCTTTCACTGCAAACCGGTTAGAATTTGTCGATGATTTCAATAAACACTTGTAATTTGGCTGTTAAATAATTTAATGAGGAGTACACATTAGGTAAAGTATTATCAAATGGATGTTGTACGTAATAAAAGGTTGATGTACGTAGACGTGGGATGAACTTACAGCTTTAGGTCTGACCAGACAGACTATCGATCGCGCGGAGTCCTCATCGCTGCTGCTCTCCAGGCAGTCGGACAGCGAGGGCGAGCGGTGCGGGGGCCACGCGCGGTACGGCTTGTCGGGGCTCAGCGGGGACAGCTGAGGGGAGAGCTGCGGGGACAGCTGCGGACCCGCGCCGCGCCACCACGACACCAGCGCCGGCGCGACGCCCACCACCATCGCCAGCCCGAGACGAACCATCATCACACTCAAGTCACAATAATAATACACCACAACACTAGGAAGTGTTCGTGTCACTGAAGCGCATTGTTCATAAATAAAAACGTCTATTTTAGATCGATGCAGTCTCACACTTTCACACCGACAATGTGTCACCGAAACCGGCGAGCGGACGCCACGGATTATCCATCAACGTGACACTAACTAACAGCACGTGCTCACCGGACCTCTCGTCTTCATTACAGTCGCACCCTCAACACACTCGCGCGTCCAACGAGAACCGCACTCACACCTCAACGAATGCATGCATTATGCAGTGGCATATTCCGCCGATGTCCACAATTTTCTAAGTCGTATTAACGCCCGCGCCACTCGCTACACGTTTCGAATCTCACGATACGACCCAACCGAAGGTCAATGCACAAAGACGACCGCACAAAGCAATAGAGTTAAGGAAAAGGCCAAAAATCTGAGCGAATCAGCCGGGGGCCGCGGGTGCAGCATGGGACGGTGTTCCCCCGCGCTCGCAGACAGACGAGTGGCGGTCGTTGACGCTGGAGCCCCCCTCCGCGTCCGCCCAGGACTCCCCTCCAGCCGCCCGCCCAAACGAATCAACCCCTAGGATTCTGAGATACACATGTAACGAAACACTCGCTACATAATGTTCGACTGTTAATGATTACTTTGTTTTTATAATATATGCGAAGATGGTTTCGGTCACGTCAAATTTTTCCAAATGTTAGACGTAAGCACAGAATGTTTTGCTTTCATTACCGCCGCTAACGCAATCTCGCGGTTTAAACGAGGTCAGGCACGTACCCGCTCCGCATGCACCAGCAGACAGACATATAAAAAATACATCTGTGCAGTCACTAGTAATTTTATTCTTGCAAAAGATAATAAGGCAGTGGTGGGGTCTTCATTAAAATGAACTTTTAGAAAACCGACTAACGCAACTTACAAACGAATACCAAAATAAAATTGCAATGTTAAAGACGTTAAAACAGATTCGTTAAGAGAGGCTCGTGATTAATCATGACGTAATTTAAGACGAAGTGGTAAGACCAGAAGCGTAAAACATCGCGAAAGAGTTGTGTTAGAAACAGTTTTTGGATATCAACCGCTAAAATTTATGGAATGATATTCCTACTGTCGTAAAGGTAAAAATATGCTTTGTATTGTTATACACTTCGAAACACGATTAGAGTGATTTGCCTCGATAGAAAAAAATCGTGAAAATCGTAAAAAATCGACATTTTATTGAAATTTTACAGTTTCACGGCGATTGTAAAGAAAAAACAAGTACAAAATTTATATTTTCATAAACCTTACATCAAATCCCATATGGTAGTACAGATGGTTTTTCTCTAAATGGAAGTTAGTTTATTCAATGAAATAAAACATAATTATAGCGCTCGCGTTGACGGTGCTCTAGTCACTCAGTCGGCCGCGGGGCCTTGTTGGGAGTAGACACGTACTGCTTCGTCGCGCACGCTCGCTCTGTACGAACATCGCAAATAATATCTTAGGTGCAGCGCAGACGACAGACTATCCGTGACGCACTTTTTAGTCTGTGAAAATAGAACCTATGTAATTATATGCAGTAATGCTGGGGCCACACCTATGCCATATGCCATAGAATATGACATTAACCGTAGGTGAAGCCACAACTATGCGTCATAATTTGACAACAGCATTGACAATGCCATTTGGCGTATGCGATAGCTCGAGTGGCGGTACATCAAAGAGATTAATGCGAGAGTTAAATGCATGAAGCGGCCACACTACGTATTGTCAGTGTGCGTCGAGAGCGCAACGGGTTCGGACGTATTTGCTTATTACGACGGATTTGCCTCAAAATCGCAACGTTTTTGTCTATACGTACTATGGCGACAGAGTGGAGTAACAACAAAATTATTACTTTTCTTTAGATTCTGCAAACATGGTCTCTTTATTCGATAATGATTTAATAAAGTCAAATAATATAAATTAACTCTCATGAAATATAGAGCTCTGTCGACGTCCATCTTGCCTGAATTGAAGTAAATTCAATGCCGTTGTCAATGTCAAATTTTTCCAATAAATGAACATTGACATTGACAGTTTAAGTGTAGCCACCCACTATATTGCATTGAAAATTATTGCATTCAATGGGCATTGACATTGAGCGTAAGTGTGGCCCCAGCATAACGCACACAACGCGCAAAAAGTCCGGCGCACATAAAATCCGTGTATCTGACCCGGCGAACTTCGTACCGCCTTAGTGAATGACATTGACATTCGTTACGCGTGTTTTTTTAAATATGCAAAATTAAATGTATATTTTTCAATATTTCTGAGAGATTTTCTTAATATTTTTTTCCGTAAGAACCTTCTAATAATAACAAATACAACAAAAAAAGAATTAATGAAATCGGTCCAGCCATTCACGCGTGATACCGTGACCAAGGAAAACAGGTTTGTCCCACTGCTGGGCAACAATATTTTTAAATGAAATTACCCGAAGGTTCGACACATCTGACCTCCTACATTGACAGTGTCAAATCTTGACATAACTTTGTTTACATAATTGATCTGGGATTTTGAAACATGGTATAGTAATGCAGAATTCTCAACAAATACAATGCCTTCTCAACAAATTCAATGAATTCTCAACAAATTTAACTTTAAAACAAGATGAACAAGAAGACGAACCAGAGGGTTCGCCGCCATCTTGTTTAAAAGTTAATTTTTTTAGTTTTTCTGAAATAACTCGTTAATTTTCAACTTTAGAGCAAAAATGGTCCTATCGAAAGTTGTTGGAAATTTAATTTTCCACAAGTTTGGCCATTATCATTTTTACGCTAGGATCAATATTTGCAGTGTTATACTACCAAGTTTATCCTAGCGTAAAAAATTTATTAAATTTTACGAAAAAATTTAACTTTAAAACAAGATGGCGGCGAACCGTCTACCGGGATTAGTTCGAAAATCGAGATTTATACTCCCAACCATACCCCCCCCCTGACGTTCAAAAAATAAATCGCTCCCTGGATTTTTTTTTATTTAAATGTCTGCCCCGACTGCGCTAAGATAACAATACCGATATTACCGATAACACGTCCACTCATTCATACTGATGAAAAATAAATTGGTATCTGTAAAAGACAATACCGATAGCCGATCAAGTGTACGGGGACCCTTATTAGATTTCCAGTGACATAAATTTATAAAAGTGACAGGTCCGCGAACATAAAGCGCGGGGGGAAGATACCTCACCCCTCACAAACGCGATGAGCGTGTTCACACGTCGTCTTAATGGAGTTTTATTAGAACATTTATTGCTTCATTTTGATTATTTCCACGTTAACTCTAAAATTGTTTCCCAATTACAGGCGTGATTGGATTGGATGCAGTTAAAAGTGGCTGTCTAGACATATGATAAAGGGGGTGAAATGATGTAAGGAAGACTGGATCAATAAATGCAGTCGGCGTAGCACCAGATAATTCTAGATACAGGCTGCTAGTTCCGATAGCAATGGAGAAAAACATAAAACTATGCAAAACAAACAGGTTAAAGGGGGTTCCTTAAAGGGTGTCCAGGCAAAATTGATGTTGAAATAAACTATTTTTTTAAATTGAATTATGCAAGGACGATCAAGTACAAGCACCTGATGTAATCTAAGGTAGATCATCCTTTGGTTAGATTAAATACAGAATTCCATTTAAAAAAAAGACAAAGAAAGGCATATCTAGATAAGATAAAGAAAATAACACACGAGATATGGAAGTGTATAATAATAATGTACCTACATGTTACGAGAACAATATCGAAACGTTTTCGCAATTCTTTGGCGATGTTGCATAAGCCGGAGACGAGGTAGCAGACAGATCGATGTGGACCATTGACGTCACTAGTCGAGGGCTGCATGCTAAGCTTCAAGCGAAAATCTACCGGATCATCAACACAGCCTTACCGAAACGAGATAAGGTTTAGTCTTGCCTGAAAACCAGTCTAGAAATTTACCTTGAACTAACGAAGCAAACAGTTGGTAAAATAATTGGATGATAGGAGTATCAATTCTGATGTTTACCAACTAGACGATAGAAACGGTCGGTACATTGTAATTTGCATTGTTTATTAAGCAGTTACTGTCTTAAGAAATATTGGCATTTCCTCAGACTTGAATAATGTGCAAAACTCACAAAATACAAAAATAATTCGTTTAAAACAACATTTTGAAAAACATTATAATTAATGACAGGAAAGAGCTATTAAGTTTCCCGTGCGGAAGGCCGCAGTTAAAGATAAGCGTATCGTAACGTATCTTCATCGGAAATTATTTATGTGGAAGGTAAATAACAGCTCCATCGAGCAGAAAGTGGGTCAATCCGGATTTAGATGGGAGAAAAACTATAGCGTATTTAAAAGCTTAACCAAATAAATTATGCAACAGCTTTTTCCAGTTCATTGGCATCCACGTTAGGGTAGGTTGTATGTTCCCGGGAGTAAGTGGGTCAGGTATTGATCGTCCTGGACGGGGGTAACGACCCTTGTGAAACCATCTGTTAGCGCGACCTATTTCTGACCCTGATTCCCTGAGTGTTGGCACGCAATGCAGCCTTCTGCACTGCCAATTTATAATCAGGCTAATAGTAAAACATTGAATATTGCGAGCAATTTATATTTTAATGGGGTATTGTTGTACCTGGTACGTCCTACAACCATTATATTAACACTTCATAGTAATTTGATAACAGAAAAATATTTCGATTTTAAGATTTTAAGTTCCTACCTTTTACATTATAACACATACGCAGTCAATAGAATAGGATGAATAAACTGTACCATGAAATAACTGTAGCTTCACATATTTATCCGTAAACATAGTGTCGTAGACATTGAGACGCAAATCAGGTTAATACAAGTTGTTTGCACCATATTCGGAGGCGCTTACATGGAGCGAGCGACGTAGACATAGTTGAAAGTTGAATATACATAGTTGAAAGACTCATAGCAGTGATTGATATCTAACAGTAATGTCATTGGCATGCCATTGGCATGTCATCTTTTGTGCTCTTAGTCTAATAAAAACAAAGAAACAAAGATGAGCTATTCTTAAAAGATCTGACATTTCCCACAAGCAAAGCTTTCAGATAATTATCTTAACTTGACCAAAAATCTAGTCTGTAATTAACACATAATTTGCTTTCTTATTTATAAGCCTCATCCTAAGCTATCAAACAAATTCCTTGTTATTCTTAGAGCAAGAGTAAATCTGAATGTTAGCAAGTTATCCAAGTAGCAGACCGAGTAATGCTGAGCTCGCACCAAGAACAACAAGTCGACTAGACTCGTCAGGATCTCACCATTCAAAATACTTAGTGCGAGTATTGGACTTAACTGCTCTATTTATAACTCGCGGCATTTGACTCCCGCACTATAAATATGAAACATGTGAATGCCATTTAGTTAACACGTAAAATGAAATAATAGCGGATACAGAGAAACAATAAATCGATGAATATCCCATCAAATTCCCACACTACTTCGTATTAAGCCTATAATTGAATGAGTATAAGACACAATTCTAATTGGCTTAAATTAGTGCACAATTGTGACAACGTGATCATACTAATCCTAAAAGCCTCGTGACATTCAGTGGATTACAGATACAGGGCAAGTAAAAAAAAGTTGCGGCAGGTAATTTTACACGTGACTTGGCTAGGAACCAATCATACATAAGCAAACAAACCCAAACAGAAATACAAGCTTATTAGACTATTCATACATTTTCACGTGTACCATATTAGTAGGCAGGATTATCTTATATTTTAAATTAGAGGTGCGAAAATAGTCTTAGTTACTCATTGATCTAATTATAGTTAATCTAGATGTTAAATGTTATAAGAATGATGCGCACGCGACATTTTCATTAGTAAAGGTGCATGCACGCGGAAGTCTATTTCGATCACGGCTTAATTTACGACCGCCGACACCAGGTGGAAAATTGCATAGTGTAAACAAAGCATAACATCTTTAAAACCAATTTTAAAGAGTTTCCTATGCATAATATTATTTTTTTAGAACTAAAATTATGAAAGATCATATATAAAAGACCCTATGTTACGTGAATTACCTATCATAATGAATAGAGGAGTATGAGTTTATCTGTATTGTTTTGAAATAAAGGATAATTAGTACTGGGTAAGTACACTTAGATTACATATTGATTGACTCATAGGCCCAACCGACTACTCATAAATGAAAGGTAGGTTTTATAGGTACGAATAAAGAAAGACCTCTGCCTTAAAGTGAAATTGAAATTGCCTTTACCTATTTTATGTTACATATGTGTATGTGTACTATTCTTTAGAACATTAAGGGTGCATATTTGCGTTAGATATTTTCCATTAGTTAGTATATGATGGTTATTATTTCTGTCCACTGCGCGTTGTTCTGTGGGGACGAGAGCGCGCGTCCGGACACATTGTATCTGTCGGTCAATTGGGTACATCTTTCTTCAAGAAGGTTAGTTTACAAGATATTGTATTAGCTTATTCTTAAATAATTATTCAAATATTTTTTTAAGGAGATGTTTCTATGGTATAAGAAATCATGATAGCACCTTTCCCGTGGGAATTTCGAGATAAAAAGGATTAAAAGTAGCCAGGTTACTTCACATAACAAAATATAAAAATATCTAGGAACTTTACAAGTTATTAAAAATACATTGCATGTGTTGCAATTAGTTATCGCAAAATTGATAATAAGTAATTGGCAATCTTATCAAAGATAATTGATACAAACGTAATTATCTAGGCAGACTGTAGTCAGCCTAATGGTATCAGAGAAAGCAGTTATTTTAATAGATGTGATTAAATTATAATTGCGAGTGAGTACTCAACTCAGTGTAATGGTAATTGAAATATTCAACAAATATGAAAATATTTATAGCATGTTTTATTAACTAAGGAGAGAAATAATAATCAGTAGCTCTCTCACTCATCAAATAACGTGAAGAAAAACAGTAACAATGATATACACTACTTATTTGTAATGTAAACATAAACTTTTTAAATTGTAGGTAATTAAAATCAAGGTTTCCAGTGCAACAATTTTTTATTCTTTAAAACATAAGAACTGGTTAGATATCTAAACAGCCACGCCTCTAGCGGATTTGTGAAGAACTAAAATTTGCAGACATAATGATGTCGAAATAATCTTAGTTGAAAATATATAACACTAGCGGTTTTACCCGCGTCGTGCCCGTTCCCGTAGGAATTTCAGGATGAAAAATAGCAGAAAAATAGCATATAACTTTCTGTTGAATGGTAATCCACTACAAAAAGAACTATTCGAATTTCAAATCGGACAGATCGGACAGGGAATCGGATTATCCCGAACATACAAAATTACAAATTTTACCTCATTACTTTACTTTACCTCTTTATAATATTATATATAGCAAAACCTTATTGGAAAGCTACAGTTCTTTACAAACAATTTACCTAGTTTTAAATAACTATAGCACTGACCTCTTTAGCTATCTGGTCAAGGGCCTGCTCCTCCGCCGAGGCCCTGGTTTGGGTGCGTTGTCTCCGGGACGCATCCATCTCCAATGCTTTCATATGTCTGAAAAATGTTAACATTTTTTATTAGTTTGCGACTTATTAATACAACATAATACATTTAAAAAAGAGCAAGGGTCTGTTACTCACTGAAGATATAATTAGATACAATATAAGGAACTGTTGATTTGGATCCTTCAAATTATGTACAAGCATCGAGCCTGTACCAAACAATGGACTAGTTGTTAAATAAATATATTTGATTAATCACTGACAAATAAAAGTACATTTAAATCATTTAATCAATTGGTTATTACATGTTAATGAGTGAACTGATATCCTTGGTAGCCCATTACTTTGTTGAATTCCATGTTTGGACACTGTTTTATAATAATAATTAAACATGACACTATAGTATTTCATACACAACATACAACACCCATTGTCACAGGAAAATAATTTTATAATGCCAGTAGGTAACTGTATTGTTACTAATTTTATACAATGAATTTTATATTTCAGTAATTTTATAATGTAAATTAAACTAATTATGACACCTGTTCTTATTAAACATTAGTAGAAATAGATAGGAAGGAAGGAAAGCAGTAACTAACTAAAGAGACACATGGATTGTACAATTTTTTTCTATTTTTGTATAGTAAATATATATTATTCCTTATATTGTTGAATAAAAGTTTGAAAATGTAGTTAAATCAAAATATAAGATCAAAAATATATCACAGGACCACATAATAACTTTTAAATGTAATGAATAAGGACAATTGAATAAAAGTTCCATTTGGGAAACTTACCGAAGAACATCTTTTAATAAAACACTTGGTAAAATTATTCTTAAAACTGTACATGGCACTGCAAAAACTATGTATTTTAGATAATAACAAAAGTCAAGGATTGAGATGAGGGAGGGATATGTTGTTATGATAACATAGTTGAGTGTGACAATAGACAAACATTAGATCAATAAGTATTGTGTGTTCACAGTGCATGCCTTATCTCTTTTGGCTTAGTATTTGTGTTTTGACACGGTTATCTATCCTACTTCTGTGTCCATAGTACAATAACAAATAATTAACTATTTAGGAGTCAGTAAAAAAGGAAAGTTTTTGAGCAGCTTACCTTAAAAGTTAATATGAGTGTATCAAATTCGTTTTCACCAAAATATCGTAAACAAAACTGGTTCATACAGCTTCTGACCCAAAGGGAAACTAATTAGCATAAGTTGAATACAAACAGGTCGGTCATAACCTACAGGATTCTTTACGCTTTTTCCGCATGGATATCATTCCAAAACTGTGTTCAATTGTAACTAGAGGAAAATGGGTGGGCACAAAGCCAACATATTTTTTTTTGGTAGTCACTGCTATGACATCATTTACTGTCGTACTTACTGGGACAGTTACAGATGTAAACACATCACTGCATCACCCACTGCAGCTACCCGACGATTATAATTCACTGGCTTTATGATTAATCGTCTTAATTAGCACAGTTTAGAACTATTCGCGTTACAATTAACAGAATAACTTTGCAAATACGGCGACACCAATTCACTGCCTACACGAATCACATATAGTATCACTTTACCACCTAATTTATTATTAATTGAGCAATTACTTGGCACTATAATAAATTCATGCACCGTATTTAACTATGTTTATGTGATTTTATCGTCAAATTATGCTATTTTATCAAAATTATTTTTTACAAAAGCCAGTATGACATGCATGCCATGCCATTGCCATTTTGAAAAAGCTGCGTTCAAAAAATCTCGCTCGACTAATGTCATTTTAATTAGGGTGCGTTCATTTTCGAACCTCTAATGTCTTATCTGTAGTCTCATCTGAATCAAAACCAAGGAAGATATATTTCAAACATGCCTGCTTGCGGCTCATTCTAATTAGGGTTCCGTAGCCAAATGGCAAAAACGGAACCCTTATAGATTCGTCATGTCTGTCTGTCTGTCCGTCCGTCTGTCCGTCTGTCTGTCCGTATGTCACAGCCTTTTTTCTCCGAAACTATAAGAGCTATGTTGTTGAAACTTAGTGTGTAGATGTATTCTGTGAACCGCATTAATATTTTCACACTAAAATAGAAAAAAAATAAAATTTTAGGGGGGTCTCCCATACATAGAAATGAAAAAAATATTTTTTTTTTTATCAAACCCATACGTGTGGGGTATCTAAGGGTAGGTCTTCAAAAATGGTATTGAGGTTTCTAATATCATTTTTTTCTAAACTGAATAGTTTGCGCGAGAGACTCTTCCAAAGTGGTAAAATGTGTGTCCCCCCCCCTGTAACTTCTAAAATAAGAGAATGATAAAACTAAAAAAAATATATGATGTACATAACAATGTAATCTAACACCGAAAATTGGTTTGAACGAGGTCTAGTTAGTAGTTTTTTTTTTACGACATAAATCGTAAACCGCAAAAAAATACTGATTATTCATTCAATAACTCAAATGTAAATAAAAAAACATTTATTTCAAGAACTTCTTTATTATGTTACTCGCTGCTACGGAACCCTTCATGGGCGAGTCCGACTCGCACTTGGCCGCTTTTTTTTAATAATAGCAGGTACAAATTAAAAACTAAAATGTTAATTTGTAAATCTTAACTATTGATCCAAAATAATATCAACTTTTCTGATAAACCTTTGATTAACTCGTGGACTTTAAACCCTGCATGTGACTATCATTATACAACAATATGGTGTTCTGTATATTGTCCATCGACTTTTCTACCATATTCAGATCTTTTGCATGACCTAAAACTTTGTCTTTACGCTAAATAAGAAAGGGTTAAAGATGAAAAACACATAACACTATAAAACATTTATTTAATGTTAATTAACATTTACATGTAAATGCACACTTGAAGAACAAAACATAAAATTATAGATAAATAATGAAATAAATTATTCAGCTTTAGACTTTGGCTGATCTTCCTTGTAGTAGAGGAACACAAAGGAGAAGATGAAGACGCCAATCATCATAGAGAAGGCGCTCACGTAGTACGGGTATGCGCTGGGGATGAACCGCTCGTACTGGGTGTGCTGCAGCGGACGGACGGACACCTGGGACACGGGGAACAAACATAATTTATATTGACATCTTCAGTGGCTTTAAGAGGCCTATGAACAACAGGGGGATATTGTAGACTGATTAATTATTTAAGATTGGGGAGCTAACAATAATATATGTGAGATAATAAGAAAAGAATGTGCATTCTCCATTACAATGCCTAAGTGAGTGGTTTTCATGTCAAAACTGCTAAACCAATTTTAACCTAAGTTCAAACATGTATATATAACTTTGTATCATGTAAAATCAAATTACCTGAGTGGAATGATAGAGTCTGGTGTATCCAACCCTATCATAGTCCACCTTGAACTGGTAGACGCCCCAAACGTCGGGCACCTTGAACACCGCCTCATACACGCCATTGGGCTTCCTCTGCAGTGTGGTGCGGATGAAGGGGTCAATGCGCACAAACTCCAGCTGCACATCAGTGGCGTCGAATGGCTGCCATTTACCTTTCTTCAGTTCTTCAATTTCGATTCTGTATACCTTTAGGCAAGAAATAAAGATTTAAAATTAAAATTGGCTAGTCATTTGTCTATAGAGAATCCAGGATACAGTCCAGAACCCAAATGTCAACACAAACATTATACATCAAACTTATAACATCAACATCACTATTTTTGTGACATGATTACATATTACTAGAAGAGGGTTAGGAGAATCAAATCTTACTTCCACAATAAATAGTGTGATGTTGTTTCTTTTAGAAAAATAAATGACACAAAGTCTACTTTGTTACTCACCACAGTGTCAGTAATAGTGTAAGTATTGGAGGCTTCGTTCTCGCCCTGGCGGTGGTGGTGCACGCGGCGCACGCGCAGTCGGCCGCGCTCGCCGAACGCCCACTCGCTCAGGTGAACAGCTAGGGCCTTGTTGCCTGACAGATCAGCCTTTACTTTGTCACCCTGGAAAAATAATATTTAAATATTTCATACCGGATACAGGCATAATAATGAACTATATTTTTATTGATAAGCAAGGCTTTGCAACAACAATGCATGGTGTTACAAGGTGCCAAGCTTTGATAGGCCACAATCTGATATTAGAGATTATAAATGCAACAGCTTGTTTTTTTTGACAGCCTTCTTTTGTTATAGTAGTATAGATTAATATAAGATTGTTATACTTACATGAACCTTGGCAACAGGAGAGTTGAAAGCTTCATCAGAGAAGAAGAACAGTGATCCGCTGAATATAATGCGAGCATTGTTCCTTGCTTGCAGAGCTGCAATCAATACTGTTTTACGACCAACAGCATGTGGGTAGTCCTTCACCTGGAACATAATGTCACATGTTTATAAGATAATGTGGTAATTGATTTCTGAGTTGCCAAGAATGATGATGGATTTGAATATTAAATCTACAGAACTGAATTTAATACTGAATGTAATTAAATACTCATCATTTGCTTTACTCAATAACAACAAGACACAAATCATAGCTATATTCATTATAGAAATATAAATATCATATTTATATACAGCTTACAAATGCTTGCTCACCTGACTCTTAGGGTTATAACTGTAAGCTGTGGAGTCAGCAGTCAGGATTGGCAGCACCAGGCTGTTATCCTTGTCTAGGATAAGTCCAGTGCCTTCAAACAGCAGTGGCTGGGTGTTGTACTCGCCCACAATGGTCGGGGCAGTGATCAGGTTCTTGGGAGAGACCACAATCTTGGTGTGTTCACCATCATCAGACACATCATAGTTGAAGTGATCAATCACTGCTGCTGATTCTTCATCCATCTGTTGGAAATAAAATGTTTATATAGGTACCTATGTTTATACCAGCCAATTACCAAATAAACCCTAATTAAACTGATAAGTAAATAAAATTATTGATATTAGTCTATTTATTTTTACCTCAAAGCCACATTCTGAAGCAATTTCTCTATAGACGTCGCCGGCGACGGCGTTGCCTGCCATCAGCAAGTTACCACCGTCGTCGATGAACTTTGTGATCGCCTCCGTGTCCACCTGGCCGCCGAACTCCAGCACCGACGGGGCGAATACGATAAGATTCTTGTATAAATATTCTCCATACTTTGATAACACGAGATTAGCGTCGTCGGCTAACTTGAATGTCAGGCTGTAACCTCGATCTATAAACAATTTTATCGATTGTAAACACACAATTATGAGGGATCTAGACAAAAAGATAATAAAAGAACCATCAAGACCAATAATACTACAACATAAAATTAATTAAAGACGAATAATCGATTAAAAATGAACCGGCATTTTCAACCAACGTCGAACATGTTACCTTGTAGAGATTTAAAGAATTGCGAATGAGTTTCCCTTATATTTAAATTGTCGACTAACACTAAAGTTTCTTTTTCTCCTAGTGCACCAGAAAGGCACGTAATTAGGCCTAAAACTAATAATAACTTCATTTTTATTTCGGATATTCACAAATCGAGAAACCAAAACCAAATTCAATCCAACCAAATGACGTGTACTAAAACAATAGACAATACAATAGACAGAAGATTGAGTGAATGATCTATAACGATGATATGGTTAGGGATAACACACACATATTTTGCTAAGTCGATCGATTCGTTTTCTCAGATGGACTTCACTACTGCATCATTATCTATGACAAATGTTGTGTGTTAGACTTAATCAACTGTTAATCAAAGTCAAAGGTTTGACGCACGCGATTGACATAAAATTAGCTTCTGCTTCTGTCTGTGATTAGGATTTGACATTTTATTGTGATTTATTTTTGTATCAAATCAAGTGTCTGTAAATTATTTTTTAAATGGCAAAATTATTTATATGTATTTAAAATTGTTGCGAAAGTGTACAAAGGTTTTAGATAGTTGTAGGTTTTTAAGCAGTAGCTAACCAAAAATGATTATATCCAGATCTAAGCATCGTTCGAT
This sequence comes from Cyclophora punctaria, assembly GCA_951394245.1. Classification (NCBI taxonomy): domain Eukaryota; kingdom Metazoa; phylum Arthropoda; class Insecta; order Lepidoptera; family Geometridae; genus Cyclophora; species Cyclophora punctaria. The sequence goes on from OX596172.1 coordinate 1,047,110, forward strand.
GGTGGAAGTGTGCGCAGATTGCGGGGCATCAGGTCAGCCACTGTTCCTGTTTTAATAACTGTATCTATTCTCAGATTATTCTTAGAATCCTAGCGAATAGCGCGCCTACTTCTAGGTGCTCACATTTATATAAAATCCTGTAATTTAATTGGTTTTCTTTTATAAAATACATAAAATAATTGTTTGAATATAAACATAACATCTAACTATTATATTTAATTATAAACTGAATAATTTAATCTCTGATAAATAAAATATTTTGGGTACATCATGATAAGCCCAAACATCATTACATTTTTGTAGGTACTTATGTTAGTCTGGCATTAATTTAGTTAAGTGTACTAATTTGTTCCTGAGTTATACTCCCATTGAAATGTATGTTAATTGGTGCAGATCCGTCATGGGCGTCAATTAACCGCGGTATCTTGCTGTGCGCGGAGTGCTGCAGTGTTCACAGGAGTATGGGCCGACATATCTCACATGTTAAATCAACGAGACAGGGCTCTTGGCCCCCCTCACTTCTTGCTGTATGTATACACATAATTGTTATTGAGAGGTGGCTGATTCATATGTATTTATTTGCCTGTTACCCATATTACAATTGCTTTGTTTATTTTCCTTTCAAGTAACAATAATATACAGTTTGTTGTTTTAATTGTATATTACAAATGAAAGTATAATTGATGTTAGATAGAACAAAATTCAGAACCTATAAAAAAGATAAACCATTTTATTAGAATAAAAAAAAATTTGTTGACTTTGTAAAAATCTAAAATGTGTTTTGCAGATGATCCAAGCATGCACAGCACAAAATGTTAACAGTATATGGGAACACTCTTTATTGGACACTTCTGCACCTAAACACTTAAGGAAAAAGCCACAGCCCAAGGACCCCTTACAGTAAGGAAGATTATATTAAACTTAATTAACATTATATCATAGTAATATAGAGAAGTCTAATGTGTAATGGTTATTGCAGTCCAACAAAATCAGAGTTTATATTAGCTAAACATTTACGCCTCGCGTACGTGTTGCGAGCGCGCCGTGACGAGCCCCCGAGCGAACTGGGCCGACAGCTCCACAGCGCTGTCCGAAGCGCCTCGCTAGACACTGCCATGAGGCTGTTGGCACAAGGAGCTGACCCTAACTATTTTAATCAGGTAATTAACTAATATAGTATTTGGTTGGCACCATATAAAAAGAAGGTGAAATCTGTATAATTAAATTATTACAGTACCATCAATAACTTTTTTAATATCAAAAGAAATTCGCGCACAGTTCGCTGAATGCGTTCCCGATTATCAGCGATTGTGAGACTTGGGGACTTGAGAGTGCAATTCATATTTATACTATTATACTTGAGAGTGCAATTCACATATATGTGTGTGTAGGAGAAGGGCACGAGTTGCCTGCACGTGGCGTGCCGCGCGGGGCAGGCGGCGCAGGCGGAGCTGCTGGTGGCGTGGGGCGCGCTCGCCGCCGCGCGCGACCTCGCGGGCCACACGCCCGCCGTCGCCGCCAGGTACTCGCACCTACGTGATACACCACACATACAATATGCAAAATCTTAACACACTGGAAAAGTAAATCCATCAAAACCAGTTCACTCCTTTGAAGACTAAGAGTTCTGCAGACCCCAATGGTTTGAATTGAAACCAATGATGTAGTAGTGTCTGAACAACAGACATGTAGATAGGACTCTAACTATCCATTCCCTCACAGCAAAACTAGGTCAAAACCATTTAATATGTCATTAATTTATGTACTAATTCTGTGTAGGTTGTAAATCTTATATTTATTACCATTCATTACAAAAATGTTGTAACTGCTACCTACGCAAAAACTGTCCTTGTATGTACAAAATTAGTCTGAATATAATGTTAATCAATTGTCTGATACCTTATATGGTACCTAATACTAGGTAGGTGCAGTTACGGATGACAAATTAGAAATATGATACCCACTTACTTATGACATTGTAGCATAGATGAATCTGAATCTATGTTGCAAGATATAATCATATTTTTATTGTTAAAATTATTACTTTATCTAAGATCTTGGTGAAAGTATTTGTTATTGGTTAAACCTATTTAATTGTGTTATTGGTCACCAAGAGTGGCAATAATAACAGTATACTGCCTGTCCAAACTGATAATTTTGATGTTTAACAAGTACAAGGAATTGGCTAATCTCATACTTTCAATGATCAAAACGAGTATTATATGAGTAGCCTAACAGTGGTACCGTGTGGTCAGGCAAGGCGGGCACATGCAGCTGAGCGCGCGCATGGCGGAGCTGGTGTCGGAGGCGACGGACCGGCTGGTGGCGCACCTGACGGGCGCGCGGCCGGCCGCCGGCGCGCCGCCCGCGCGCTGCCTCGTGCCGCCGCCCGACCGCGACGCGCACGAGATGACCGACGTCGCCAAGGCGGCCCGGGGGAAACTGCAGCTGGTCACTCCCTTAATAATACCATATCTATTTACTGTGGGCCGTCATGGATAAATATTTTTTTAAAAAATGCTGTCATTTTTTTTCAAGAAAATAATAAATTATTTTGTCAATTTTTTTTAAAACTTTCCCGTATATATCGTGAACTGTTCTTACAGCTGCCAAATCACTTATTTGAAGAGTTGGTGATGGATATTTATGATGAAGTCGATCGGAGAGAAACTGAAGCAGGTAAGAGTTTGTCATTTGGCACTAATCAGAACACCTTAGTGATAGAGGACAATCACCTCGACCCCCTTGACATCGACCTTAATAAGTGTGTGTGTGTGTGTGTGTGTGTGTCAGTGTGGCAGACGTCGTGCGCGGCGGGCGGGGCGGGCGCGGCGGGCGGCGGCGCGGCGCGCGGCGGCGTGGCGTTCCTGCCCGTGAACCCGGCGCTGTCGGCGCCGCGCAACCAGGGCCGCCAGAAGCTGGCGCGCCTGGAGCCCGGCGAGCTCAGCGCGCTGCTGCGCGACGTGCTCGCCGACGCCGCGCGCCGCCACCACATGGCCACGCTGCAGCCCCGCGGTACCCCCACACCTCATATCATTCATATTCAACCAGGGCCGCCAGAAGCTGGCGCGCCTGGAGCCCGGCGAGCTCAGCGCGCTGCTGCGCGACGTGCTCGCCGACGCCGCGCGCCGCCACCACATGGCCACGCTGCAGCCCCGCGGTACCCCCACACCTCATATCATTCATATTCAACCAGGGCCGCCAGAAGCTGGCGCGCCTGGAGCCCGGCGAGCTCAGCGCGCTGCTGCGCGACGTGCTCGCCGACGCCGCGCGCCGCCACCACATGGCCACGCTGCAGCCCCGCGGTACCCCCACACCTCATATCATTCATATTCAACCAGGGCCGCCAGAAGCTGGCGCGCCTGGAGCCCGGCGAGCTCAGCGCGCTGCTGCGCGACGTGCTCGCCGACGCCGCGCGCCGCCACCACATGGCCACGCTGCAGCCCCGCGGTACCCCCACACCTCATATCATTCATATTCAACCAGGGCCGCCAGAAGCTGGCGCGCCTGGAGCCCGGCGAGCTCAGCGCGCTGCTGCGCGACGTGCTCGCCGACGCCGCGCGCCGCCACCACATGGCCACGCTGCAGCCCCGCGGTACCCCCACACCTCATATCATTCATATTCAACCAGGGCCGCCAGAAGCTGGCGCGCCTGGAGCCCGGCGAGCTCAGCGCGCTGCTGCGCGACGTGCTCGCCGACGCCGCGCGCCGCCACCACATGGCCACGCTGCAGCCCCGCGGTACCCCCACACCTCATATCATTCATATTCAACCAGGGCCGCCAGAAGCTGGCGCGCCTGGAGCCCGGCGAGCTCAGCGCGCTGCTGCGCGACGTGCTCGCCGACGCCGCGCGCCGCCACCACATGGCCACGCTGCAGCCCCGCGGTACCCCCACACCTCATATCATTCATATTCAACCAGGGCCGCCAGAAGCTGGCGCGCCTGGAGCCCGGCGAGCTCAGCGCGCTGCTGCGCGACGTGCTCGCCGACGCCGCGCGCCGCCACCACATGGCCACGCTGCAGCCCCGCGGTACCCCCCACACCTCATATCATTCATATTCAACCAGGGCCGCCAGAAGCTGGCGCGCCTGGAGCCCGGCGAGCTCAGCGCGCTGCTGCGCGACGTGCTCGCCGACGCCGCGCGCCGCCACCACATGGCCACGCTGCAGCCCCGCGGTACCCCCCACACCTCATATCATTCATACGTCTTTCATTTGGTGACACATTCAAGGAAAAACTATATTTAAACACGGCTTCAAAAAGGAGGAGGTTCTCAATTCGACTGTATGTTTTTTTGTTATATCATGTCCCGTCGCCGTCTGTGATATTCATTGTGCCGGCAGAATAACTACCAACAAATGATTCCAACAATCAGCGATATCGAAAGATAACAGGAACAAGACGTGGTTAAGTGCCAGCTTGGCTATCTCTACCTCTATTACTAAACTGTCATTAAACTTTTGTTTCAGTGACAGGTCCATTGAACCCGCTGTTATCTGCGAATCACCTGAAGCACTTCTCTCAGATGTCGGACGACGAGCCGCTCTACGACTCGGTGGCGTCCGACGAAGATTATGCGCATCTGACACCTATAGACTTAGAGGTACGGTCAAAGAAACTATATTTGTAACTGTCTAAAATGTATGCACTGCCTGCAAAATGCCTGTTACCGTAATTCGAATGACACTGCCGACTTTTTACACACGAGCATGTTTATATGCATTCTCAACAAAAAAACTGCAAATAAATATTATAAAAAATCGACATTCATCTGAGATAAACAAAAAAATTATCGGACTAGGATATTGGGATCCGATTGGCATATTCATATTTAGTGCACTGAAAATAAATGTCATTTATTTATTACTACGTGGCGGTCCAGATCTCCAGCTCCGCCCCGCGCCCCAGCGACCCCGTGTCATCTCTGTCTCTGTCCATCGACTCGCCGAGCGCCGAGCGCCGCCCGCTCTCCCCCGCTCCCCAATCAGAAATCGAACTAGAATCGCTCAAGAAAGAACTCCACACTAAAGACTCCACCATCAACGAGCTCAAAAATCAACTCAAAAACCTACAGACCATAGTCGAACAGCTGACCAAAGAGAATAGCGTGCTAAAGACCAACAGCATAGACGAAGACAGCATGGCGTCGCAGTTGTCTATGAACGATAGTTGCGCTAGTAATGTGCTCGATAGTGTTAAGATACAAGAACGCGGCCGCAGTTTAGAGACTGACGAGCTGACGCGAGACGACGCTGAGCTCAGGGCGGCGGTGAAGAGCGCTCAGCGACCGGTCAGTATGTTTGAGCCTAGAGAGGGACCAAAGAATAACTGGCACGTAACTAAACACCAGGTACTAATCATACATACTAATTTATTATCGTCCGATTATTGAAATACAATCTTACATTTGATTAAGCACTCTTTGCGACCCAAAGTGTTATTTAACTTACATAATTACAATGATTAAATATTAAAAAAAAATTAAAATAAAATTTAAGAAATGTATTTCAGTATTCGGCACTAGGTATAAGTTTAGCTAGTTTAAAATCTAGTAGACGGTGTAAGAAGTAGCAGTGTAGTAAGTGCATAGCTAACTCATATCAGGCTTTATATACAACCAGAAGCTAAGTAGATAGAGTAACATTTTTAATTGGTACTGTGGTTCGGGTAAAATATCTTCGATATTTCAGAACGTTACCGCTACGTCCTATTGCGGGTCCCATTTTTGATATGTTTTACTAAATTATAGCATTTTCGCTACCGACTGAGGCACTTTTGATATTGCTATAAAAAGTCCACATCGAAAAGATTACATGTGAAGTTTCTCGCACGCCTGCTCTTGGATTGCGCGTCCACAATCCATGTATTTATATTGTTCATGCTTCGTCATATATGTTATTAGTTTTCATCTACCTGTAATATGTAATTTTCTTTATATTTGATTGTATCACGACTTAATATTCTTGTTTAAAATACTCCGTCCTTAGTAGTCTTTAATTTTTTAACTAACTGTAATATTCTTGTTAAATGTTTTCCTATGAAATTGTTCTGTGTTTGTTATGAATAGTACACATCTGTTATTGGTGTTCATATCAGAAATGTGCTTTGTGACTCTAGATTTAAATGTATAATATTATGCAACAGTGGTGATGTGTCATTAAATAAATAAAATAAGTCGAGATGAGGCCAGCCAAAAGCTAGTTTCAGACCATATATTTATATCTTTCTGCACCGCGTAGTCGTTTCACCCACGGCTCAATAGATGACGCAATTAAAACACGCAGATCACGATAACGTTATTTTCTCAGTTTTCCCAAGGTCGCGCATACATTTACTCACTGTATAACATAAGTATAGATGTCCTATCCTTGTGAAGGTGTGGTCAGTTTGTGATGTAGTCGTTTCCCGTAGCTGTCGCCGCTGTCGGGCGGTGCGGGCGGTGCGGGCGGCGCGGGCGCGGTGGGCGGCGCGGTGCGCGCGCGCGCGGAGCTGGTGACGCGCGTCATCTCGGCGCTGTGGGGCGCCGCGCGCGCCGCCGCGCCGCTGCACCGCCACGTCGACGACCTGCGCGCCGCCATGGACCATCTGCTCGACCTCTTCACACAGGTACTTATACCACTGATACACTCATATACACAAGTAACGCTGACTCCCACTTAGGGCTCAGTACAAAGCTTTTCTCAGCAAAAACATTTGTTTTCATAACATACCATATCCATTGACCATTTCCAAATGACCTTGATACGCATGCAATACACAGGCACTGTTAAGTCAGGATCCTTCCCACCCGCAGCCGAGCCCGGACGCGTCGCTGGAGAGCGCGGTAGTGTCGCTGCGCGCGGGCGAGGCGGCGCTGCGCGCGGCCAGCGCGCGCCCCGCCGACCTGCAGGCGGTCCGCGCCGCCGCCTACGACCTCGCCAAGGCCACCAAGCTGCTCGTCACGCACTTCCACCCCGACTGCTAGCACACACACCACCACCCCACGTCTTCACCGACACCGCAGCACTGGGAGAGGTACGTCTGAAGCTGCGTTTTTAACTGGTGCTCTGAACTTTAGTCTTACTAAGTGTCTTGTGTGGTCTTTAAGTGAATGAAAGACCGAGCGAGCAATGCGTTCGGAACTGTTCAGAGCACTAATTGAAAACAACAACTAACACAATATGTAAGAACGCGCCACACCGCCAGAAGAAGACGACGTGCTGCGTCTCTTGATCATAATCTAAAGTAGAAGTGCATTTAGCGCAGAGGATGTATATTAGATTTTGATATACTTTATTATTAGTTAGGAAATTTATTAATTCTAAAAAATGTCCCAAAAATATTTATCTTTAAACAGCACCGAAATATATTTTAAATATGAAACACAAACCTTTATTATCAACAAATAAATAATTAAAGGATCTGAAAAAATTATCCTAGTTTCAAAACTATAGCCTCAATAAAAATATTTTTATATAAAAACCGGTTTGAAGTTATTTAATAAGAAAGTTTAATAATAAAATAATAATCGATTGTGACTGTCTATTATAGGATATACAGGGGGTCTGCAAATCAGAATTATAAATCTAGTTTGGAGACACCCTGTGTTGTTAGGTTAGGAAAATTCTGTTCAGTATTTCAGGTACAGTCAGATAAAAAAATAGCTTAATAAAAGAAATTTATCGTATAAGAATATTCATCATTAATCGGGTCTTAAAAGGAGTTATAATATGATGTCTCGAAGTTAGTCTGCTTTGTTGTTAGTTGTAATATTGATGCTCGTTAGCTGTTTGTATATCTGACTGTACATTTTATTAGATTTATTATAAGGGTATATAGTGTAACATTATTTGGGGCTTTACATGTACCTTACTTACCTGATGAATAATCGATCGCTTCCTTCAATATTTTAATTAAAGTAGGTATGTTTGTTGTTAAGTATTAATATCGAATTCTAATTAATATTGCCTTAAGTTTAATTGTTCATAGATTAATTATTATATTGAGTGTAGCAACGTTTTGTTGCTGCGTTGTGTTCTGTATTTAATCGGGACGTGTACTTTATCAATTATATTAGATTGTTGAGTAATAATATAACGCGCTTTGTCAATACTTTGTTCAAAGTATTTAAACTTTATCTTTATTGTACAATCCAAATATATATATGTGTGATTTGGGAACCTTCTTAACATACGCCCCACTCTTCTTAATTATTGCTTATCTTCCAATCATAAAGAATACTCCCAGAGACAAAACCAAAACGTTATTTTTACTAGTCTCTGGTTAGCTCTTACTAAATTCTCGGTAAAATGCATCGTAGATAGAGATTTTTAATGGATAAATCCATATTTTGAACAGAACACTTTTATTGAAGACCTTTCGCTATACTTCGACCTCTGTAAGTGAAGTACTTTCTCGCCTCTCTGTCTTGAGATATAAGCCTCTTATAAAGTTCACATCAAACTCGATACTTTTACCATAAGCGATAAAAAGCGCTTTAATTATCGACGCATAGCTACATCTTGCAATTTATTGAAATACTCATTAACTAATAGTAATACATATATAAAACTAGCTGTGCCCCGGGAACGGAATTTCCTGAAATTTCTTTGCTATAAACCTCACGGAGGTGGAGACCTTTCCAACGAATGCAAAATGGTGGAAATCGGTTCGTGCGTTCTGGAGTTATAGCGTGGAAAACCCGACTTATTTTTATATAGTAGATGTAATAATTGATCGCACGTTGTAAAAGTATCGCGTTAAATGTTCTCGTGTTAACATAAGTATACGAGACGAGGTAGTGGTAGCGTCACCGAGTGTGCATTATTATTGAAATGTTATGCGATTGTTGCATTCACAAGTGCCATTGATTGAGGGCGTGATCCAGTGATGTGTTCTTATTACCACCTCAAACGATGTTCGTATATTTACATTATGTTAAGCTACGTTTTCACTTATTTATGAAAATTTCCGAATATATGCTCGCTTGCTCTTTTATTGAATGAAAGAGCGAATAAGGAATATTTTCGGTACTGTTCAGAACACTGAGTAAAACGCAGCTTTTAAATGCTATATTTTATAAAAAGTACAATGTACCACATAATTCTGCACGTCTCTTAGATGTGTTATGTTATACTGAAACTGATTGCGCAGACTTATCTGGTGCATACTCTTGTCTATCCCTTTACAGACTTAATAGCAGATAATATTATTTTTCAAAGACCCTGATACATTACCAGTATAACGTCGAATCCACAACTCCTTTTCAATATATCCTTCGCAATATTGTAGTTTAAAAAGTCCTTGAGTTAGTATTAAGTAAATAACTTACTTTATTTTTCTTTACATTTTAACTTCTATTAATTACGAAACCGTCACAAATTAGTTTCTTTCTAAACTGTCATTCCATATGATGTGTTCTTTTAATTTTACTTTATTTTTCAAACAATACTTCTTTATTTCAAATATGTTTAGTTTGAATAATTAGTAGTAATTTGTTTAGAATATCAGTCTGCGAGTGTAGAATGAATAGCTGTGTTATACTTAGTACTGGTGAGGGTTTTGATGTGACTGGCTGAACTGGACTGAAGTGGATCTTCCATATTTGACGGATGGGAAACAAATACGTATGATTCATATAACGATCCTTAAAACAACAAATGGCGTAAAAGCCAAAAAGCTACTTTTCAGGAGAGCCAAAAAACTAAAATGGGTAACTTTGTTTCCTCAATATCTCTTAAAGTATTAAAGCTATAATAACCAAATAAAGTTGTATTTTCTTAGAATTTTCATGTGTATAATTATAAAAACCTAATATTGTAGGGCCTATGCTAGTTTCCGAGATAGCATGTCTTTTACTACAAAAAATTTTGCTCTAACTGGCCTTTACGCCGTGAATTTTATACTTTGCAAGTTAAACAGGTTATGCGCACTTGGAGTAAAAGACTTAGGGAACGTCTATGTTTGGGTTTTTGAAGAAATAAAAGACAAATAAAATTACCGAATGTATTAATTATTGCAATAAATACAACACAAAATTTTGAAAAAGTACTAGTAAATCTAACATTTCGGATCAATGTAGTTATCTAAATTAGGCTATGAACGAACGCTATTTTTAGCGAAGAATGAATTGAGAAATTAAATTCAACATGAACATCAACATCAATTAAACAAACATCAACGAAATTGCAAAAAATCAACGAAAGTATTATATATTGTAATAAAATAATACAAATTTTGAATAAAATAAAAAGAAATAAGAAATTTTTAAAATTTCGTATCAATTTACTTTCGATTAACGACGAAATAAAAAAAAATTGAACATCAACTATTATAATTTGGATCGAACTTAATCAAACACTTTCACCTCGTACTGATGTTTACAAACAAATCAGTCTTAAATTTACCAATTACAGTTTTAATAACTAAGTTGCGATTATTATTATTTTATATAAACTAACTAAAATACTATTATTATTAGAATCAGCCTAAATAATCAGTCCTTGCGGTAGAATTTTAATTAGTCTTAGAATGCAGTTGTACCAGAAAGTTAAGTATTAATTAGGTACTTACTGCATAAAATATTTTTAAAAAAATGAGTATTTTCTACCAAACTATCTGCTAGGTAACAAGTTTAATAATTAGTCGACATCATTATTTTCATCATTATCATCTTCTTCATCAGTCTCAATCAGAGTATCTTTCTTATCACCGATGTAAGGTAAGTCTAAGTAGTCTTTATGGAACCTCTTCGGTATTGTCCCATCTAGACATAATTTTTTCAAATCTTTATATTTCAGAGCAGAAATTGGTATTTTTTCTGACTATGCTTTTGGCAAAGTAAAGGTATTTAATTCTTCCAAGTAAGTTTAAGTAATCCAATTCTAATAAAATATTGTCTTTTACGACATTATTAACGTTTTATATTTGTAAAACTTAATTATATTAAATTGTAGTAAAAGCCTATTTCTGGCATCATTCAATTAATTCGATATAATCGTAAAATGTAATATTAACCACATCACTAAGAAATTAAGTCTTTTACGCCCCAAATTTGCAGTTTTCGATTTTAATATTGGTTATAACGACACAAATCATAAAATTATTGGAAATTTTTCTTAAAATATATTGGATGTAAGAGCCATTTTTTTGCGAATTTGAACATTTCAAATATACAGATCGATAGAGCTTCAAAAACTGAACAAAATGGCATTTATAAGTCATTTTGGCCAAAATGGCTTTTACGCCATTTGTTGTTTTAAGGATCGATAAGTTTAATTGAAATAGTAGAATTTGGTGATAGTAGGTGACCGACCGTTTTAGGCGGTAACATGACTAAAGGCTCTTTATTTAAAATTATTTTACCAAATTAGGTGGTAAAATATTTTTTAACTTTCAATTTGAATTTTGGAATTAAGTACATAAGTATTTGTAGTCGGTCGCCAGACTTCACCAGTACTAGTATGTCCCTGTAAATATGACCGCGCGAAGGTGCTTCAAGTATGCCAGTGCTCCTGTACCCAGTACACGTTGAATTATATAACAAATTATGTGCCTAAAATATATACATACATAAATTTTAGACAAACAAATTGACACATTTGTATAGATTTTATATGATTGTTTCGTACGACACGTGTTGGTGATGAATTTTAAAATAGTTATTATTGTAACTCTAGCTTTGTTACGAGTGAGCGGTCGAGTATTATATGTGATCACTTTATGTGCCAATGTTTATGTAAAAGACGTAGTTATTGTATTAATAATGTTTCCGGTTGTGTTTGAATGAATCCTGCACTTTGATGATGAACTTTAACGTCAATATTTTTATATCTCTGTTTGTATTAACTAAGGCATTCACACACTGAGACAATGTCAAGTAAATTAAATTATACATCTTTGTCGTATCGTTGTCATATCATAGCTTACAATTAAATGATCTTCGAGTTGGCATTGTCTCGAGTGTGGAGCCCAGCACCCCTACTTCAAACATAAGCTTCAGATTGTATTGAAACACGCACACTCCAATGTTATATCAATATTGTTTAGTAACACAGATACGTAAATCGATGTCTTATAGAATAGTACGATTCAGTGAAACCAGGATTCAATAAAACAAATTAATGTTAACAAATAATCAAAATATTATTAATAAATATTATTTGGAAGTAATCAGCTGTTTTTGTTTTAATCTTATTTAAATTAAGTAACTTTTTGTAAATGTACACTTTGACCTACTTTAGCCAGACGTTGAGATTCTAGTCGTTACTGAGGATATGTCGAAATAACACAATAGGATATTAAAAATACAAAGAATTTATTATATATTTTCACACGGACATGACGCGAAACTATGTCACATCAGAACTAAAATATAATTAATTATGGACTTGAATAAATTACTTACTGTTAATTTAAAAGAGTAATAAGAAGGCTTCATTTTCACCAAATCTACACTACACTATGCTACGTTTGAAATCCTCCAATCATATAATTAACACATCTCTGGCGTGGAGGCACCCTTAACTCTACTTATCCTATTTATGCGAAAGTTTGTGAGGATGGATGTATAGATGTATGTATGTTTGTTACTCTTTCACGAAAAAACTACAGAACGGATTTGGAGGACACTTTACAGTAATATAGGTTATACATCAGAATAACACATGGGATACATTTTATCCCGAAATTCCCGCGGGAACGAGGGTAACATAACTCATAAGTGAACTATTCCTCTAAATTGCCAGGAAAATTCATAACACATTCCATGTACACCGTGAGCGAAAGAATTCCATTAGACGGTATCTTTTAGATTATGGTTCGTTCTAAGTATTATATGAATATAATTATAGTAAACTCTGCCTCTTTTTAAATAACATTAACACTGAGCTTACAATATATTTTGTACTTGATTGTTTCTAACATGATAGGTAATATATTTTTTTACATTGATTCATTTCTGGTACAAAACAGTCATAATATGACTGTCACGTAATAGTAGTTTATGCAACTGTCATATAAAGAAGGGTATTAAAACACGAGTGTGAGTTTATGAAACGAGCGCAGCGAGTTTCATAATAGTAACGAGTGTTTTAATACCCGTGTTATATGCAGTTGCATACACTACTTTATCTTCACTAATGCAATTAATCAAAAACAAAACACATTGCGCAACATTAAATTCACGCGTACGTGTATTGTCACAGTGAACTTGCCGCCATTAAAATTACCAATGAGAGCGCAGCTGCGCGCGCAGGGCCGCAGGGCGCGCGCCGCGCAGGGCGCGATGTTATAATGAGATTTTACGATATCGATGTGGATATTATAACACCATGTGCAATTGCTTAAATTGAGTGTTTTAGTTGTCTGCGCTATAACAGTAGTAATTATAAGTCAAGTATTGGAAACATAAGTAGAATGTTACAACATTAGTGTAGATAAAAAATCTTAAATACTTTACAAAGTTGTTGCGAGAACAAAACTCGATTAACAATAATTTGTAAATAAACTATTTTAAGTCATTGGTTCCGTACAATGATTACTAATAAGTGTGTTAATATAGTAAAAATATATATTGATGACAGAAATACTTAATAAATCATATTACTGTTTAAAATAAACAAAAATAACCTAACGTATGTACCTAAGTACAGTTTATTAACTAAGACAAATTAAAATGTTCAACGGACCTCTAAACACAGTATTGTTCGTCCGTGTTGTTTAAAGTGGTATGTTATGTAGTATTTAATGTACCCAACATTAGTAAAGCTTGGCCCTGACGAACACTGCGACAAAAACCGAATAATAAGTAATTATTTTCCTACGTCTGCGGTTGAACCACGAGCTCGCACGGTAAATTATCGGTTCCTAACCATAGCGCGTTATTTCCATTGTATCAAATAAATTGGTGCAATTACTGCGCCCAAAGTTCACATTATTATATTTCAATGCTAAATGTTAACTACTAACGTAATACGCATTTACATGGAACTACTTATCTTAAAATTCCGTTCCAGTCAATATGGAAAAGTAAACGACATCGTTTTTCTATGAAAATGCAAATTACCTCTGGAGTTGTAATGTATAAATATGTAGTAGGTAAGTATGTAGAGTTTCTTGTCAAAAATAAAAGCATACTCGTATTGAGACCCTATTAGCATAATAATGGAAATGCCTACAATTTGGAAGGTAAGTACAAGAAATGTAGCATTGTTCTTAGGACTTACCTACTTGCTACTATTAGCTAGGCACGCTCAAGCTAAGGCTAAAAAATAGTAGATATTGATCCTCAGCAGACAACCTAACTCATCGCACTAGTAACACTTACCAGTCATATTAGTTACCCTAGAATGGACAGAATAAGTTTGGCTTGTCGTTGCTCACTAAGAGCACTTCCAGATGCAAATCGCCTGGTTCCCTCCGAAGTATAAGTAGCAGATGGTGGTGCACTCGTAGGTGATCTCGAAGCCGTAGCTCTCGCCGATCACCACGTGGAAGGCGGGGCCGAACTTCTTGTCCATGGACTCCTTGACCATGCGCGCGGCCAGCTCGTTGTTAGCGGAGAACTTCTCGCACGCCGTCACCGACAGCTCCACGGCTTCAATCCTCATCTCTTCTGACATGTCCGAGTGCTGTGGAACAGGTACCACTGCTAAGTAAATATATTTTTAGTGCGGATTATTTGGTTTTCCTTAAATCATGTTACTAAATTTTCATCCCGCTTATCGAGGATTCCTAAGTGAGTTAACAGAATAATTCCGGCTTACTATAGGTACATCGACGATACCATCATCGTAACGATACATCTACTTGTAACGTGTTCAAAAATAAGTATAAAGTAACGTCCTACGTTTTATTTAGAAAAAATGATTAATTATAAACTCATGTGAATGGAAGATTGTTATCATAACAAAAGTAATGCGTTGAGCGTGGGCGTGGATCCACCTGCCAAAACAAACGGATTCATGGCAAAGAGAATCAAAACATCAAGGAACAACCGTTTACGTGGCCACTTAAGTAGGTAGATTCTGTAAGATTTTAGATTCCTACACTAACTACCGAGCTCGAGTTTCCAAAACTTTAGGAACCTTAATCTGCGGCTGGTTTAAGGGCACAGATGCATAGAAGATACTATGTAGTTACTGCGTTTTTTGTAGGTACTAAAATAGCTATACTCGTAGATAGGTAATTTAATCACATGCATTGTGTGTGATAGTCACAGTCAAATAGATGGAGAGTCCCTTAAGAGTGGTAACTGACACCCGGCGGTTCCGGTGGTCGCCCGTCGCGCTACACTGGACACCGCGATCACCAGCTCTCGAAGCCATGCCATCGCCGAAATCCTATATCCGTCAATAATTTTGATCTCCGACATTTTAGGTAGTAAAATATCAGTTTCTTTTTATAGTGTTACAAAAATAAGTTTCATTGAGTAGTTCTTTAACTAGATTACACCAACATTCAGTTCACAGGACGTAGGGGCTATCTATAGGACTGGGATGAGGGACAGAGGATAGGTGTACGTCTTTAATGTTAGCGATTCACTGTTTAGGCAATATACTTAGAAAAACATTGGATCAGAAAACCTAGTGCTTAAATGACACATCTAGGTATTTTATATTCCAAAATATATCCTCACTTTTCGCCCTGGTCGATGGATAAAAAATAAATAAATAATAATTACTTACCAATATAGGTATTTGATGGGTACAAAAATAAATTATTTACATACGTCGTGTACTTTCAAGTACCTATGTACTAAAACTAGATATACCGTTGTAGTTATTCCCAAAAGGACTAACTAACTAGCTACTTTCTGCAAGCTTCGTATTTATTTCATTGCACGACATTCCTCCCTACCTAAATAACGTCTAGTCCTGAAATACGATAGGTACCTATCTACTTCTACTAACGCAAATAAAATTATACCAGACATCAGGTTTTCATCTATAGGTAGGGAAGGTCTCTACTCACCCTTATGAGAGGGTACGTGTGCACGATCTTCTCTACCGCTGCACCGGGGGCGGCAGCCTCTTCAGCCATGTTGCTAAGGTTTCAAAAACTAATCGCGAACTCCTACTAAGATTACGGAATCACAAAAACTGATAGCAAAAGACGATGCGATGTGAAGCGACCGACCGGCGCGACGGATGTCTCCCCACTGTTTGCGCGTTGTCGTGGAAACCGACGAAGGCGGGAAGATTGTGATTGATTTTCTGCAACAAACACCATCCGACAACTGTTGTGCACTCAGTTCATTCAATTCTGTCGCGTGGCTATCTTATCTTTTAGGGTCCGTTCACACAGACCGGCTCGGAGAGCATCGGCGCGCATTTTTCTTTTCACACAGACCGGATCGTATGCGCTTGGAGTCGGTCGGAGCGGAGCCGCCAACTATTTCACATAAACCGGCTGGAAGCGACCTGAAAGCGGATGCGCTCGGAGCCGGTTGGATGCGCTCGCAGCCGGTCGGATACGCTCGCAGCCCGTCGGATGCGCTCGCAGCCGGTCGAATGCGCTCGGAGCCGGTCGGATGCACTTGAAGCCGGTCGGATGCGCTCGGAGATGTTCGGATGTGCTCGGAGCTGGATGGGTACACTACAAAGGCAGTACCAGTCTTCCACGCAGTCCAAGTTTTTTCGGCTGCGCGAGCGAGAAAGAGCACGCAATCGGAGCCGATCGGCTGCGCGAGCGAGAAAGAGCACGCAATCGGAGCCGATCGGCTGCGCGAGCGAGAAAGAGCACGCAATCGGAGCCGATCGGCTGCGCGAGCAAGAAAGAGCACGCAATCGGAGCCGATCGGCTGTGCGAGCATTAAAGAGCATGCGATCGGAGCCGGTAAGCTCCTCTTATTATTTCACACCAAGCGCCTTCAAGCATTCTTAATCACAAAAGCAGTGCACATGCAAAAATAAACCTTTATACAAATACTAAAAACTCTGTTTTCAACGTGATAAGAATCTGCTCTCTTCTCCGAGCCGGTCTGTGTGAACGGACCCTTATGTGATCTTTACACTGACCTGTAGTATACATACTGGATCTTTATCATACACCACTGACCTCTACTATAGGCACAGTAGTCAGTGTCATACACTGATTTTTTTAAGAAAATCTGTACCTTTATACGTAACTAGCAGCGCCCCGCGGTTTTACCCGCGTTGTGCCCGTTCCCGTGGGAATTTCGGGATAAAATGTAGCCTATAGCCTTCCTCGATAAATAGACTATCTAACAGTGAAAGAATTATTCAAATCGGTTTAGTAGTTTCTGAGATTATCGCGTTTAAACAAACAAACAAACAAACAAACAAACAAACAAACAAAACAAACTCTTCAGCTTTATAATATTAGTATAGATAGCTACCTACTCAACTACGCTAAATGGAAAGTATAGTAGGTATAGTATAGATTACCTGGACAAATTCACACACGGTTACAAATTGTTGTACGGTTGTAATTAGACCTAAACTAAAGGTTTGGATTGTGGAATCTAACTATCTGATACTACTTTATACTTCTATTATACCTACTCCTAAGTATTAGCCTATAATGTCCCACTGCTGGCCAAAGGCCTCTCATCTCACTGATGTTATCAGTACAGTGAGGAGGATTAGGCATAATCACCACGCTTGCCAAATGCGGATGGGTGATCTCAAACTCGAGCCATGTTTGAAAAGTAGGAAACATGTTTTCGCTCGACCTGGGAATTGAACCCGGGACCTCAGTCTTGGCAGGCGAGCGCACATACCACTACACCACCGTGGCGTTTTATTATACCTACGTTTTATTATATTATACCTAGGTACTCACACAAAAACTTAACAGGAATATATAATTGACACCCAGACCTAGTCAATTAACTTATTTTGAACTGTAGTAAAATGTGGTAAATTTTCCAGCTGAAGAGGATAATAGTTGAGAGGTTTTTTTTCCATTTTCCTCTATAGAACAAACAAGTTGTCTTGGTTGAAAAATCAATAATGATGGCATAATGATGGTTTGAATTTCAACTCCTTAGAAAAAAAAATTAACATAAGTAGGTTCATCATTTTAATGAATCCTCAATTCCTCAATGAAGTCTAGTTGAGCTGAGTTGACACTAATAAGCAACTTACTCATTTAGTGAACTTAGGCTTTTAAGGTAGAGTTTTTAAGGAATTTTCGATCAAAAATAAGGTCTAGGTACCATTAGTTAGGTTTAAATTCAGAGGTTGAGTTAGTACCATTTACGTATACTACAAATCTATACTAATATTATAAAGCTGAAGAGTTTGTTTTGTTTGTTTGTTTGTTTGTTTAAACGCGCTAATCTCAGAAACTACTGAACCGATTTGAATAATTATTTTTGTAATAGATAGCCACATTCAACGGGAAGGTTATAGGCTATTTTTCATCCCGAAATTCCTACGGGAACGGGTACAACGCGGGTAAAACCGCGGGGCGCTGCTAGTGTATACTAAGCCTGTAATGTAATATGTCACTGCCGGGCAAAGGCCTATCATCTCATGTTTGAATAGTAGGAAACATATAGAATATAGACCACCAAGGCGCTAATATAAATAATAAGTACCGTCCTGCACCTGTGACATATTACATTCAACCAGGCAATCTTTGGTAAAATAATCAAAAAGTTGTCATCAATCAAACACAATTAACATTTTCTTATAAAACTTTATTTGTTTCTGTAAGCTTTTGAGAGCTTATCTTCAAATACTCATTCAGTGAATAGAAATATCACCCCTCAGCTGCACAGCAGCAACAGTGACTAACAAACAAGCATTGGGGGACAGTCTAGGCACAGCGTCATGTCAATTGAAACCTGTGTTCTAGATATCAAATTAACAAACTACCTTCACTAAATTAATCTGTTCAATTAAATAACGGAACTAATCATACTATTTATAAACTATGTACATGCGATAATAGCCTATAATATTAAATATCAGTCATAAATTATAAAACACAGGCTGACAACAAAACCATAATATTTCGGTCAGATCAGATCAGATTGTAATCACCTATATTTTAAATGTAGTATCTTAATCTTATTTTTGTTACTATCATCATTATGCAATATTTACAATAATATTAATGTAGTAACACCTGATTAGTGCACTATAAATTTAATACATTTACAGAAAACTTAATTTCAATAAGGCAGATTTTCAAATATAGCTATTGTCTTGTGTATCTCTATCACAATCTATATAAACTTAAAGAGTACATGAGCTATAAAATGAACACAATACATTATTTCTATAGATTGGGTTATAATTTTGTTCTTGGTTTGGATAATAAGTAAAATACTGTTCAAATATAATGTCTCCACAACATGGCTGCACTGCAACTGCACAATACTTTTCCACTTGATTATTTTTGGTACATAAGTTGAAAACATAATTAGTTATTTACAAACTCAATCATTTTAAAATGGGCTAAATGTATTTGGCTAGACAATCAAAGTTTTTGAACATTGATTATAAATTATGGATCTATTTACTTTAAGAACAGGGCCAAAAATATTTGAATAAAAAGAAGTTTGATCAGGCAATAGATATTGTGACATTGATACCGAGGTTTCCATTGTCGGCAAACAGTTGTGCCAGCGAGGTGTCAAATACTAGACAGTCCGAGTTCAAGATAGCAGATGAGACTCCTTCGTGTATAGAGCGCGGCATGGCCTCCCACGTCAGCCTGCGCCGGTGCCCGTTCAGCTCCAGTCTGTATGCAAAGTTCTCTGCTTCCTTCCGAGACCCTATGAGCTGGACTATGGCAAAGAATTGCTGGTGACCATCAAACTTCTCCTGCTTCTCAAGCACCAGCATGAAGTGATGGTTGAAGCAGGACTGCATCATCACCCAGTCCACTGCTCCAGGCAGGTTGATGTCAGTGGCTAAGAACACAATGTCTTCTCCTTGCAGTGTGGTGATGCTCTTGTGAGACATCATCAGATGCGGCATCACTTGGTCCAGCCCACCTTGCCACTTGCAGGAGGCTCCTGGGCAGGGGCAAGAGTAGTAAGGTCGGTATTCACATGCTTCTTCATGGTCTGCTTTATCTGTGTGTATGAGAGTCACAGTGCAGCCCGTGTTCGAGTGTTTACAAGGGAACATGACGTTACTTGCGACTTTTTCCATGGCGAGGTTGCGTATGTTGCCGAGAGGACCGCGGCAGGTGGGGCAGCAGGAGAGCTTGGGCCTGCAGCTGGAGCACACCAGGTGCCCACTCTGGCACTGAAGGATCGGTGGCAGTACATAATCAAAACATACGGGACACTCGAAGAGCGAGGCGAGATCAGAGGACATAGCGATGGGCGCGTTTAGGATGGCAGGCACTTCGAGCACGGAACAACTCACACCAATAGCTCCACGCCGCTTCTTGATTGTGCTCATGTCACCGACACATTCACTCTGAATGTCTGGTTGACGATTTCAAATGCACCAGGAAAAAAATCTTTCTTCATTTATAGCACTCGCCCATCTTAGTAAAATTGATTCCTAATACTAAATTATGTTACTAATGAACCTGTATCATCTCTACTAAGAGGAATTATGGCTTTAAATCGGAACTTATCTACGTAAATATTCAGTCAAACGAAACCTGCTGATTTAAATGTATATGAATTGCCAGATCAATACATACTCGAATGTTAAACTCTTGATTCATCAATGGGCCTCGTGATACTGAAAAGCTGATAATTAAAGAAAGAAGAATCAACTTAAATGAAAATAATATTAAAAATTAAAATCCATTCCATGACATTAGTTTAGTTCCGAATTCCTGAGGAATCAATCAAACGAATCAATCAAACCACAGAGTACTTTTTTAATTTAAACTGAAAAACCAAAAATCATGAATGAATCAAACAAATTGCGAAATAGGGGAGGGATTATCAGGGAGGGCTGAAAGAAAAAGGAAGACTGCGAAACTATTGACATTGACATACTTTTAACATTACTGCCAACTTCAAATCAAGGAGATTGACAGTGACACACTCATCACTAATTTGATGTTTAATTAATATTACGTAGACCATGGATTTAATTAATGTTCGAATCTCGGGTTCGAATCAATTTGAATCTTTGAATCCATGACCATGACCATGATTTGAATATAAAGTCCTGCTGACCCTGACGTAGACGGTAGACATCTGTGGTAGACAGTGGGTAGACATGACGTAAACTTGCGTAAACAAGGCGTAATGGCCTGAGTTTCTTGGTCTGTGATGGCCTGCGGTGGCCTGGCGTCACCCTCTGGCGTAAACCATTGATTGAGTTTCATTGAATAAACGTGGAATAAACATCCTGCTTTACGTCGTGGAGTAGAATCTGCCATCTCTTGGTTCAAAGTTGTACTATTTTTTACCCTACACAACTAATATAAGTAGTGTTCGTGGTTCGTGTATCATCCCATCCAATCCTTCTTTCATAACATTCATATTAACACGATCTTTTTATAGTCTAGGGAGGGCCCTAGACTGATGTGTTAAGATAAAGAGTTCTGCTTCCCTAAAAACTTTGATTGTTATTCTTACAAGGTTACCTCTTGAGAAGAGATCACAATATTTTATGTAAAGAAACAGCTTGAATAGACCTAGGAGAACTTAAGACTTTGCCCAGCTATAGGAGATAGTCTGGTTTCATCAAAAACAGCTCAAAAATACAATAGAGTTACTGCGTCTTTTTTATTCGTATACCAGTATCTGCGTAGCATATTCGTTCCCGAGAAGACTTTGGGGCTTACGTCCTTTCCCAAGGTCTATTCTATCTACATGCCAAATTTTATCGAAATCGGTTATGCTGGGGCCACACTTACGCTCAATGTCAATGCCCATTGAATGCAATAATTTTCAATGCAATATAGTGGGTGGCTACACTTAAACTGTCAATGTCAATGTTCATTTATTGGAAAAATTTGACATTGACAACGGCATTGAATTTACTTCAATTCAGGCAAGATGGACGTCGACAGAGCTCTATATTTCATGAGAGTTAATTTATATTATTTGACTTTATTAAATCATTATCGAATAAAGAGACCATGTTTGCAGAATCTCAAGAAAAGTAATAATTTTGTTGTTACTCCACTCTGTCGCCATAGCCACGTATAGACAAAAACGAGCGATTTTGAGGCAAATCCGTCGTAATAAGCAAATACGTCCGAACCCGTTGCGCTCTCGACGCACACTGACAATACGTAGTGTGGCCGCTTCATGCATTTAACTCTCGCATTCATCTCTTTGATGTACCGCCACTCGAGCTATCGCATACGCCAAATGGCATTGTCAATGCTATTGTCAAATTATGACGCATAGTCGTGGCTACACCTACGGTTAATGTCATATTCTATGGCATATGGCATAGGTGTGGCCCCAGCATTAAGGTAGTTCAGACGCTTTGGCATGATGCCTATAGTGGCCAAAGGGAAAAGGGATTCAACATCAACTATATAGCAGCTATCATATATTTAATTATTTATTTATTTATTAATTATTTATCAGCTATCATTTATTTTTAATTATTTCAAAAATATGTTATGATGTTGCATTGACACTTGGACATAGCCTATGTTTCATCCCACCTTTCAGTCCGAATATTGATACTAGATTAAATTAGGGACATAAATATTAGATATATAAGTAAACAATCAAAACACTGTAGAAAAACTATGTTTTTACGTTATAAAAATGTATTTATCCAGTATTTATTATTATTATTTAAACAAATCTGGATTTTTTTACCTTACAACACCAGATCATGTCCAAATTTCAATAGAATGCTAGTTAGTGTGGTGCAGTATTTGTCCAGTAGCCGTTACAACTATATTCCATCATGTAACTGGTTTTTTTGTAAATTCAAAATGTGCTATTGTATTTATTATACATGGGTTTATTTTAAATATGAGCAGCATTGATGAACAGTCCGAAGAACAGATAAAAGATAACAATTATAGAAACAATGTTAAGTTTTTGGTTTATTTGGATCTTCATCATTTTCCATAATTCATTGTAAGCATATAAAAATTAATAACTAAACATATAAGTGGAAAGTTAGTATAAAGAGAATGCAATGCTTACTTAATAATTTATTCCATTCACATTTTTGCATTCAAATCATAATGATACAACACTCAAGTATTTAATTAAAACTGCATTTGCAGACGTCCTGCCTGCCAGTTGTACAAACAAAAGTTAAGTTAATGTTAATCTGAAGATAAGCATTAACATTTTAATGGTGGAACATAATTAAAAAGCACATTATTTAAATTTCTGAGAAATGCATGGTGCATGTCTATTCAACATTGATTTAAATAATTAAACATCTGTGACATCTATCAATAGTTCTGAAGTGTCCATTTACACATCAATAAAATAAATCTTACCACAAATAATTACAATTTGTTCTTCATTTGGAATAAGATAATCACATTTCCCCCAAGATACCATGTTTAAAATATTTATAAGTAATCTACATTTTACATTCCACAAGGTAGCCTTAAAGCAAAGAATCATAATATTTCACTTGATTAAATTATCTTCCACTACTTAAACTAAGGTGAACACATATTTACAAACACAATAATGATAAAAATAGGCTAAATAAGTTTTTGGCTGAATAACAAAAAGAACAAAAAAAATTAAGGCATGTCAGTTTAAACTCTAATAAATGATTTGGAATTTATTTTAGCAAATAAAAATGCCAAAAATATTTAAATAATAAGTAGTTTGATCAGGCAATAGATATAGTGACATTGATGCCAAGGTTTCCATTGTCGGCAAAAAGTTGTGCCAGCGAGGTGTCAAACACTAGACAGTCCGAGTTCAAGATGGCAGATGAGACTCCTTCGTGTATAGACCGCGGCATGGCCTCCCACGTCAGCCTGCGCCGGTGCCCGTTCAGCTCCAGTCTGTATGCGAAGTTCTCTGCTTCCTTCCGAGACCCTATGAGCTGGACTATGGCAAAGAATTGCTGATGACCATCAAACTTCTCCTGCTTCTCAAGCACCAGCATGAAGTGATGGTTGAAGCAGGACTGCATCATCACCCAGTCCACTGCTCCAGGCAGGTTGATGTCAGTGGCTAAGAACACAATGTCTTCTCCTTGCAGTGTGGTGATGCTCTTGTGAGACATCATCAGGTGCGGCATCACTTGGTCCAGCCCACCTTGCCACTTGCAGGAGGCTCCCGGACAGGGGCATGAATAAGGTTTGAATTCACATGATTCTTCATGGTCTGCTTTCTCTGTGTGTATGAGGGTAACAGTGCAACCCGTGTTGGAGTGTTTACAAGGGAACATGACGTTACTTGCGACTTTTTCCATGGCGAGGTTGCGTATGTTGCCGAGAGGACCGCGGCAGGTGGGGCAGCAGGAGAGCTTGGGCCTGCAGCTGGAGCACACCAGGTGCCCACTCTGGCACTGAAGGATCGGTGGCAGTACATAATCAAAGCACACGGGACACTCGAAGAGCGAGGCGAGGTCGGCGGACATGGCGGTGGGCGCGTTCACGATCGCGGGCACCCCAGGCACAGAACAACTGGAACCGCTAGCTCCGCGCCGCTTGTTGTTCGTGTTCATGTCACCGTCACGCGCATATAAAATCCGTCGATCCACGACTAACCAGTCCCTTCACAATTCGTAAACAGACCTCCACTCGACTGTCTCAACTATTTCATTTCATTTGTAGCCCTCTAAGCCTAATTTTTTACCTCTAGCTACAACTTTAATGTGGATTTCCATCACAAGGTCGTTTTTATCCAATATTTACTTCGTAACTTCTAACTTCTAAGGTTCTAAAACTGTTATGACATTTAGGACAAATCGATGATTGGAGTTGTTGATTTGAGTCCAAACATTAGGTAGGTACTACTGGTAAACGAATAAGATTATCAGTATGATAAGCAAGTTTCATTTAATTGAGATGATAGAAATATTCTTCCACAGAAAAACCTAACACATAACCCAATTAATTCTTAATTATGTGTTCTTTAATCTTTTTTCTAGTTTTTCTTTCACAAATACAAAGACACAAAATGTCTATTTATTTATTTTGACTTGCTTTTTGCCTGACGTTTGATTTGTTTGATTGACTTGACATTAGCGCAAAAAACGCAAATCCACGAATCGTGACATCACCATGATGTGCCATGCGTCATCATGATAGCGATAACAAGATGACAGCGACAGCCCCACTGCATGACAGTCAACCAACACAATGAAATGATTTGAAAAAAAAATTGAATGAATAATGGCATGGCATGTGGGTGGATGGCATGAACCCACCATGAACCCGATGCCCGTAGATCCTAACTAATATTATAAATGCGAAAGTAACTCTGTCTGTCTGTCTGTCTGTTACGCTTTCACGCTAAAACTACTGAACCGATTTGAATGAAATTTGGTACGCAGTTAGTCCAGAGCCTGAGAAAGGACATAGGCTACTTTTTATCGCGAAATTCCTGCGGGAACGGGTACAACGCGGGTAAAACCGCGGGGCACTGCTAGTAAACTATAATTCTTTAAAACCGTGTAGTACCTACGTAGTACAGGTCTTAAACTTGCTCTTTGTTTCCTGGTCTGTGCTCGCTACTGTTTCTCACGGACGTGAGTCCCGAGTCCCTCTTCCCCTATGGAACAGTAGTACTCACTCTTTTATAGTCCTGCCTCATAGTCGCCTAAACGAGGGTAGCGCAGTTCGACTCTATGCCACACTCAAAGCACACACAACCTCTCACCCAAAACTCATATTTATCGATCTCCATTACGCAATTTTACCACTTATATTATAGTGCAATAGTAACCAATAAACTTAATAGACCTATACTTATTATATAGTATTCGTTGATTTTAAATCTAAATAAAAGAAAGAACCTGTACTTAAGTACCAAATCCATATGGATTCCCCTGTGGGACTCCCACTCACTTGAACATTTCTACTTTTTATCCCAGACGGAAAACTACGGCAATGGGGATGTTGGGTGCGGTTGAAACCGCAGAGAATAATTTATTAGTAATCACACTAATAATATATTACGTAGGTATACAATATTTATTTATTTATTAGACACAACATACATACATAGTATACCTACATAAGATACGACAGGAAAACGGAGTATACGGTATACTCCGTTTTCCTGTCGAAACGATTGGACCAATTTTTTATGAACACTACAGATGTAGTTAGATAATTAAACGTATTTACTAAAATACGTACCCGACGTTTCGAGCGGATTACACCGCTCGTGGTCGTAAAGTACCTCAACGCGTCTTCTCATCATCATCCCCGACACCTTCGCTCCGTGCAGACATCTCTAATAAACAGGGCTTACGCGTTGTGCGACCCGGAGTTTTTAGATGCAGAGGAACTAGCTCACGTGAGTAAGGTTATGAAGAACAATGGATACAGCGTTGGGAGACCACATTCGAGGAGGAAATCTAAGGGAAGGGCAACGGTTGTTGTCAGGCAGCCCGCTTTTTTGCCATACATCAAAGGAGTAACAGACAAGATTGGTTCGATTTTAAAATCGTATTCTATAGACACCATATTTACTCCTTTGTCGAAAATAGCACAGCAAGTGAGGTCACCGAAGGACACGATCCCTTACCAGACTCCAGGCGTCTATAAAATTGACTGTAGCTGCGGTAGTTCATACATTGGACAGACCAAGCGCACGATAGCGGAGAGGGTCAGAGAACATATCGCAGCGGTCAAAAACCGCCAGGTCGAAAAGTCCGCGATTGCCGACCATTTATTATCATCACGACCAAACCATTGGATTGAGTTGCATGCGCCGAAAATCCTTTCCACGGAACGACATTACTACTCCAGGATTGTTCGTGAAGCGGTGGAAATCAAAAAACACTTGAATTTCAACCGGGAAAGTGGTTTTAAGCTCTCGTCTATGTGGAATCCGGTAATTAATGGTCGTAGGCAACACAAAAAATTTACCGAAAATTCGGATGTAGTGAGCGTGGTGTGTCGCCAACTTAATGACTAACAATTTTGATGATAAACATTAAGTGCGGGTAGTTTGTGCGGGTAATTGGAAAAAACAATATTGTGCAGTGAATATTCGCCTCTCCAGCCAGTTCTCCCGTGACCACGAGCGGTGTAATCCGCTCGAAACGTCGGGTACGTATTTTAGTAAATACGTTTAATTATCTAACGCGATACAGACCCGTTTCATTTAGTATAATGAGTGCAAATCGTGTGAGTTTAAAAAGTTTGTTGACTACAGATATACCTAATCGGTAGTTCAATAATATTTGTTGGTTTATGAACAAATAAATAATTAGAATTTGAATAATAAAACCAAATACTACTGTACATTACAAAAATTTATTTGAACCAGTAATCTTGGCCATTTACCAGTTTATCTTACAATTAAAATATTTTAATTTGCTACTGCCACACCGCACAGCAGCAAACACTAAACCAATCAAATCAACCATACAAAACGGTTATAGTACAGTGTCAGTACACTACCCAGTAGAGTATGTAATTAAATTATAATTAAGTAACATGTGGTTCCTAACAAAAACATACAGTAAGAGATATGGTTTACGAAAGAAGATACCCTCATCTGTTCTTTTATAATGAAATAATTGTGAGTTAGATAATGTATATTAAATAAAAAAGAAAAATATTAAGCTGCCTCTCTTATACTCGTGTATTGCCAAGCAGTGTAGCCATCTCACTGTCTCTTGGTTTGCTATTTTCCGTGTGGAGTGTTGCGCTCACCACCTCACTGGGCAGCCTATTTGTATGGTATTCATATATAAATTATGTAGCTTATAATATTGTCACAATTAAATAGACAGACAGTAATATAGATGGGATGTCTTTCGCATACCATAAGTATCTTACACAATTAGTATAAGGTACATTATTATTTATATATTTTGAGATAGATACCATTACCTATATGCTCTATACATGAATTAGAAAATCTGAAAATGTGGTTACACTACAATTAAAATATTTAAGTTTAAAATAAATACATGTAAGTTTTGAAACAACTGTTTTTATGATTTTTTCCATAGCTACATAATGTGACTCTGGAAACTGGATCTAATATGGTTTACAAAGCAGTTGTTGAGGTTACTGTTTGTTGCCAATAAAATTAAAAAACAAGAAGTCCTAAACACAAAATGTTAGAAAAAAATAATATTAAAATAATAGATACAATAGACACAAGTAATAATTAATATTTATGATTACAGTTTTATGTAACATACTTAAATAATAAATAAGTCAACAACACTGAAACATTTATCAGAGCGGAGTTCTGTTGATGAAATTGGTTCATGATGATACTGGACTGTTCCAAATGAATTATTGAAAATGTCATTTTTAACATTTCCAATGAGAGGTCATGCATGTTTTAAAGTGCAACTTACGTTATGTGATTGGGTATAATAGCAACTTTAGATGACAGAAAAAATTAAGTAAAATAATATTAAAACATTTGTGACCTCACCAATCTTAAACAGTACTCAACATTTTCGTTTCAATACAACCCAATAAATTAAATCTAAACACAAATAATTATAATTTGTTCTTTTTTTGGAATAAGATAATCACATTTCCCTCAAGATGTCATAGGTAAAAATATTTTATAAGTAATCTACATTTTACATTCCACAAGGCAGTCCTAAAGCGAACAATCATATTTCACTTGATTCAATTATCTTTCACTACTTAAACTAAGATGAACACATATTTACAAACACAAAATGATTTAATAAGCTGTAAGTATTTAGCTGAATGTTACCATAATCTAAATGTCAATTCAGTTTCTAAACATTGATAATTACTTACGAATATCATGTTATAGCAAATAAAAAGTAACAAATAAAATTAGGATGTTAATTTGATCAGGCAATAGATATTGTGACATTGATGCCGAGGTTTCCATTGTCGGCAAACAGTTGTGCCAGTGAGGTGTCAAACACTAGACAGTCCGAGTTCAAGATGGCAGATGAGACTCCTTCATGTATAGAGCGCGGCATGGCCTCCCACGTCAGCCTGCGCCGGTGCCCGTTCAGCTCCAGTCTGTATGCGAAGTTCTCTGCTTCCTTCCGAGACCCTATGAGCTGGACTATGGCAAAGAATTGCTGATGACCATCAAACTTCTCCTGCTTCTCAAGCACCAGCATGAAGTGATGGTTGAAGCAGGACTGCATCATCACCCAGTCCACTGCTCCAGGCAGGTTGATGTCAGTGGCTAAGAATACAATGTCTTCTCCTTGCAGTGTGGTGATGCTCTTGTGAGACATCATCAGATGCGGCATCACTTGGTCCAGCCCACCTTGCCACTTGCAGGAGGCTCCCGGGCAGGGGCATGAATAAGGTTTGAATTCACATGATTCTTCATGGTCTGCTTTCTCTGTGTGTATGAGGGTAACAGTGCAGCCCGTGTTGGAGTGTTTACAAGGGAACATGACGTTACTTGCGACTTTTTCCATGGCGAGGTTGCGTATGTTGCCGAGAGGACCGCGGCAGGTGGGGCAGCAGGAGAGCTTGGGCCTGCAGCTGGAGCACACCAGGTGCCCACTCTGGCACTGAAGGATCGGTGGCAGTACATAATCAAAGCACACGGGACACTCGAAGAGCGAGGCGAGGTCGGCGGACATGGCGGTGGGCGCGTTCACGATCGCGGGCACCCCAGGCACAGAACAACTGGAACCGCTAGCTCCGCGCCGCTTGTTGTTCGTGTTCATGTCACCGTCACGCGCATATAAAATCCGTCGATCCACGACTAACCAGTCCCTTCACAATTCGTAAACAGACCTCCACTCAACTGTCTCAACTATTTCATTTCATTTGTAGCCCTCTAAGCCTAATTTTTTACCTCTAACTATAACGTTAATGTGGATTTCCATCACAAGATTCACAGAGTCGTGATTTGTTGTCGAAAATTGGTCGTAAAAAGTTGGCTGGTTTGGCGTAAACTGATTATTTCAGAGCTTAACAAAAAGTTCAATATCAAGACATTATTTGGAGTATGAGAATTTTCGAAACAGGGCACAAAAATTATTTAAAATTTTTAATTTGGAGAATAAAAAATATTATTCATTGAAAAATCCATGAACGAAAGACAAGACTAGCGAGACGCGAGAATGACAAATTTGACAATGACATGCTTAATTAGTGACACGATAGATTATTACTCAATCAATGTCATGTCAATTGTTTAGAAACAAATTTGATCGAAATAACATCGCTGATTTTTGACGTCCATCCTGGTCTGTGGAGTCCACCACCAACAAGAATGAATGAAGCAAGGTGCAAACTGACAATTGTGACTGATGCTGGGGCCACACCTATGCCATATGCCATAGAATATGCCATTAACCGTAGGTGAAGCCACGACTATGCGTCATAATTTGACAATAGCATTGACAATGCCATTTGGCGTATGCGATAGCTCGAGTGGCGGTACATCAAAGAGATAAATGCGAGAGTTAAATGCATGAAGCGGCCACACTACGTATTGTCAGTGTGCGTCGAGAGCGCAACGGGTTCGGACGTATTTGCTTATTACGACGGATTTGCCTCAAAATCGCACGTTTTTGTCTATACGTACTATGGCGACAGAGTGGAGTAACAACAAAATTATTACTTTTCTTGAGATTCTGCAAACATGATCTCTTTATTCGATAATGATTTAATAAAGTCAAATAATATAAATTAACTCTCATGAAATATAGAGCTCTGTCGACGTCCATCTTGCCTGAATTGAAGTAAATTCAATGCCGTTGTCAATGTCAATTTTTTCCAATAAATGAACATTGACATTGACAGTTTAAGTGTAGCCACCCACTATATTGCATTGAAAATTATTGCATTCAATGGGCATTGACATTGAGCGTAAGTGTGGCCCCAGCATGACAGAAAGAGTAAAAAAGCGGCCAAGTGCGAGTCAGACTCGCCCGTAAAGGGTTCCCTAGTAGCAAATAATTAATAACATAATAGTATACAACTTCTTCTCTTCCTGTGGTTAGTTAGAAGATTTTAGTTGATTGAATGAAAGGTAAAATGCTGTTTACAATATATCACGCATTCAAAAAAAAACTACTTCCTAGATCTCGTTCAAACCAATTTCCAGTGGAAGTTTGCAATGTACGACATATTCTTTTTTTAGTTTTATCAGCCTCGTATTTTATGCTGGGGCCACACCTATGCCATATGCCATAGAATATGACATTAACCGTAGGTGTAGCCACGACTATGCGTCATAATTTGACAATAGCATTGACAATACCATTTGGCGTATGCGATAGCTCGAGTGGCGGTACATCAAAGAGATTAATGCGAGAGTTAAATGCATGAAGCGGCCACACTACGTATTGTCAGTGTGCGTCGAGAGCGCAACGGGTTCGGACGTATTTGCTTATTACGACGGATTTGCCTCAAAATCGCACGTTTTTGTCTATACGTACTATGGCGACAGAGTGGAGTAACAACAAAATTATTACTTTTCTTGAGATTCTGCAAACATGGTCTCTTTATTCGATAATGATTTAATAAAGTCAAATAATATAAATTAACTCTCATGAAATATAGAGCTCTGTCGACGTCCATCTTGCCTGAATTGAAGTAAATTCAA
Source organism: Cyclophora punctaria (assembly GCA_951394245.1). NCBI lineage: Eukaryota > Metazoa > Arthropoda > Insecta > Lepidoptera > Geometridae > Cyclophora > Cyclophora punctaria. The sequence continues at coordinate 1,078,695 of OX596172.1, forward strand.
TGCCGTTGTCAATGTCAAATTTTTCCAATAAATGAACATTGACATTGACAGTTTAAGTGTAGCCACCCACTATATTGCATTGAAAATTATTGCATTCAATGGGCATTGACATTGAGCGTAAGTGTGGCCATAGAGTATATTATACAGGAATAGAGTTATCAGCCGGAAAAGCGATAGTATCGCCACCTAGTTATTTGACATGTCAACTTTCGGTGGTACTTGCTATAGCCCAGTATGAATAGAGAATTTAGAAATTTGAATTCAAGTCGATGTTTCTAAATTTCTTCTACCCTGTTTTATTAACGTTTGCTGGTTTTTTACAAACATTGTTATTTGTGTTAACAAAACAGGGAAAAGAAATGTAGAAAAATACGACTTGTATAAGAATCGCAATAAAAATGCAGATGTATTCTAGTAAAGGTATTTATTTCTAGTTAATTTACAAACTGTCGTAACTATTATATATTACAAAAAGCAAGCAAAACTTCAAAATACTTAGGTACGAGTTGTATTGCAATTCGGCACACAGCACCAAAGTTTCGACGCCATGGCCAGAAACAACCAATTCGCAAGCAAAATCCAAGTCCGATATCGTGCACAGGGGTCAATATGTTTATGCGGGGAAATCAGTAACCAAAGAAATAGCCGGGGTCGTCGTTTAAGCCACTTGGAATCACTTACGCACATTCGCATCACAACAGAAAAAGTAACGGAATGAAATGAAACAAAGTAACTTATTTATACGGGTTGCCAAGTTACGAAGGGGTTGCCATAGTAAAAAAAAAAAAACCGCCACGCTACCAACGCTATCTATAATATTTACATGGTACTAAATTTCCCATATAAAGTCTCAGTGTTCCCAGTGAAAAGCCCCTGAGTGTGGCCCCAGCATTACAGGGACACAGGGACACACAGGTACCACTTTTGGAAGTGTCTCTCGCGTAAACTATTCGATTTAGAATATAATTTTTTAAGACCTAACCATGGATAATAGCCCACACACATAATTATGGGTTTGATGAAAAAAAATTGTTCCAGTTTTCATTCTGTGAACCACCAAGATTTAATGTTTTTTTTCTATTATTATAGTTTCGGAAAAAAGTGTCTGTGGCTGTGACATACGGACGGACAGACAGACAGACAGACATGACGAATCTATAAGGGTTCCGTTTTGTTGCCATTTGGCTACGGAAACATAAAAACTATACTGTGGTGTCTGTCTGTGCTGTGGTGAAGCCAATAGCCATTGAAGCAAGGAATATAATACTCTCTGCCGAGAGCATTGAAGCGTGATTGAAGCTGTCTGCCTGTCTGCTGTGTTGTGAAGTGAGAACTGAGAAGTGGAATTTAATTTAAATTGTTTGTCAGAAGTTAATAATTTGTTAATTATATTTGTTATCATCGTAAAATGGCTTCTAGATTTAGTGGTGCCTTACAATTGACTGACTTGGATGATTTTATTACCCCATCACAGGTACATATTATTTCCGACATAACCTTGCTATGATTGTTTACATATATTTGTTTAATAATAATGAATATGCCTGTGTTTTAGGAATGTATAAAGCCAGTTAAAATTGAGAAGGCAAAGAGCAAAACAGGTGCTAAGATCAAGATAGGTGAGGAGGGATACTTCGATATATCGTCGGGTAAGGAGCAGAAGTTGGCGAAGGTTGAGATCACGTTGGCGGACTGCCTCGCGTGCAGCGGCTGCATCACCTCCGCGGAGAGCGTGCTCGTCACCCGCCAGAGCCAGGAGGAACTCCTCAGGTTGGTTACCTTACATGTTTCATACTTTTAGTTTCACTCATTTTTGTGAACATGAACCAAGTATCATTATCACTATTTTTTCGCGATATGACGGACTTTTGTTGACCTCTATTACTTCTTAGTGTGTCAAACAGAATTGTTATAGTAGTTTATGCAACTGTCATATAAGGAAGGGTATTAAAACACGAGTGTGAGTTTATGAAACGAGCGCAGCGAGTTTCATAATAGTAACGAGTGTTTTAATACCCGTGTTATATGCAGTTGCATACACTACTTTATCTTCACTAATGCAATTAATCAAACAACAAGAGTAAAAGCTCACAATAGTTTTTCACGCGTACGTGTATTGTCACAGTGAACTTGCCGCCATTAAAATCTAACCAATGAGAGCGCAGCTGCGCGTAGGGCCAATCAGGAGCGAGCGAGATCTTACCAAAGAGTTTTGTGTATGTAGTTTCGACGAAGTTTTCACGTATAACCCAACTGTTTTCAAAAGCCAGCCTAATATCAAAATTTGATACAACTTGTATGAGGATTTTGACATAAGGCTCGCCAGGTTAATTGGTCGCGTTTTATTGATGTTATAATGAGATTTTACGATATCGATATCGATGTTTTAGGATATTATACCATCATGTGAAATTGCTTAAATTGATTGTTTTGTTGTCTGCGCTATAACAGTAGTAATTATAAGTCAAGTATTGGAAACATAAGTAGAATGTTACAACATTAGTGTAGATAAACATGTTATTGGATTCTATAAGGGTATTGCCTCACTGAAATAATAGGCTGTTGACTGATATATCTCGTAATGTCTGGATTCATATCATATATTTATGTAATAACAATAAGCTTATTTCTAGATGGTAAAAATTATAATAGTTGGGGTATTCAAAGCATCCTAAGAATATAATATGAAATATATTAACTTTTTTTGTAAAATGCTACTTTATATCTACAGGGTATTTACAGAGAGGAAATACACAAATAATAAAGGAGAAACAAAGGATGTAGGTCTGATCGTTATATCGCTGTCACCACAACCAGTGCTGTCACTGGCAGCTCGGTATGACCTCTCACCAGAAGAAGCTGCTTCTAAACTATCAGGTACCATTCTAGTATAAAAACAAACTTAAAGTAATGTAAAGTATTAGTAACTTTAATATCTGACCCATCCGCTTCAAATGTTGAAACATTCAGACAACATTCCATATGAATGGGTCCTAATTCCAGTTTATTGTACAATATTCCACCACGGATTCGAGACCCAAATTGAATGTGATTTTACCTTCTCTTCTTCTTCATCAAGTGAATGGTCAACCTGACCAATCCTGGTGTCAGAGTTATTGAGCCCCCAAAGGCCTTTGATATGGCTCATGTAACGACTACTATCCATAGAAAGTAACCGGGACCGACGGTCTGTACTAAGCTTAATCAATTGGTTCAGTAGTTCAGGCATGTAGGGCTAACAGGTCAATTTACTTTCATATAATATAAATCAATGCAAAAAATCTCTGTTCAGCTGTAGAAATTATTCCACTGCATCTCACTATTATCCTTACAGGTTACTTCAAGAGCCTTGGAGCGGATCTGGTGATGGACATGACGATAGCCGAGGAGCTGGCGCTGGCGGAAGCGCAGCACGAGTTTGTGCAGCGATACCGCGACCAACAGCATGAGCCAGAAGCCAAGCACTTGCCGATGCTGGCCAGCGCCTGTCCAGGTGCGTACATATTTGTTTTATAATCCCAGATCTTATGAAGTTTTGACGCTTTATTCGCGAAAAATGCTGGCGTTTCCTAATCCTATTGATATGTATTAATATAACTACTACAAAATGATAGCTTAATAACCGAAACTAAACTTAGTTTGATAATAGTTGCGTAAATAATTGTAGTGAATTACATATCACCGTAGTCTAAATTACCTTATTCCCTCAGGTTGGGTATGCTATGCCGAAAAGACGCACGGCAACTTCATTCTGCCGTACATATCGACGGCCAAGTCCCCGCAGCAGGTGATGGGCGCGCTAGTGAAGCAGCTGGTGTCGCGGCACTACGAGACGGCGCCGGCGGCCGTCTACCACGTCACCGTCATGCCGTGCTACGACAAGAAGCTGGAGGCCTCTAGGGAAGACTTCTACGATGATATGTTGAACTGCCACGAAGTGGATTGTGTTATTACTGCGAGTAAGTCATATTTTAAGCAGATTAAAGGATAATACGTTTATACTAGCAGTACCCTGGAATTTTACCCGAATTTGTATATTTTCTAATTTGATATATATCGAGAGATTAGCGCATTTCGAAAACTATCAACTAACGACACCCATCTATTCCCCAGTCGAAATCGAACAAATGCTGAGCAACGGCAAGCAGTCCCTGAGCGCTGCGCCGGCGGCGGCGCTGGACGGCGCGGGGCGCTGGGCGGCGGGCGGGCCGGCGCGCCAGCGCGGCGCGGGCGCGGGCGGCTGGGCCGACTCCGTGTTCCTGCACGCCGCGCGGCTCCTGTTCGGGGACTGCGACGCGCCGCTCGTCTACAGGAACCTGAGGTACCGCAGGGACCACTCACACCTACTAATTATACTGAACATCAACTCAAGTTAAAGGGACTTGGCATATAGTTAAAACGCCTTTCGACCAGAGTTTTATGCTACGTTTAATATGATCGGTAGATAGATACAACTAAAACTTACCCCTTGGCGTGCATCGCAGTCTTTCCGATGATCTTAAGCAAAGGTATTATCATCTCATTCTAGCAGACATATTTGGCAGACTAATTTCCCATGAAGACTCTTACGTAATTTACGATGAACTCACTTATTACGCGTAAGTGAATATAGATTATACGTAAATAATTGTTAAATACAATACCTAGTGGGTCGGTTCACTCGGTTGTGTAATAGTTAAAGGCTAGAGTTGACCGCGAGACGACCTATTGACCGCACCGTCTGTCTTTACAATACGTCAATTTATTGCGCACTCTTATTGTAGTTAAATAGATTACTCAATAATCCTTATGAAACCTTAACCTTTAACTTTAAACTGTTGTGTAACTTTAAACTAATTCTCCGCAAAAGAATACCGAAGTTTAAAATACTTACTTACATTAAGAATTCTTCAATTGGTACCTTGCCCAAATTATGGCATAAATATAGAAGCTTTATCTATAGAAGCTTAAGAAATCTATAAATCTGTTCTAAAATGTTTGTTTTACACTTATTAACTACTTACACTTATACAGGCACGGTTTAAACTTATAAAAAGCCCTGAAATAACACCAACAGGATCAATGCTGATGAAACTGACACCATAGTTATTTCCGTCTCTTTCTCGTGCGTAGAAACCCAGACTTCAGAGAGGTGACGTTAGAGAAGGACGGCAAGGAGGTGTTGCGGTTCGCGATCGCCAACGGCTTCAGGAACATCCAGAACTTGGTGCAGAAGCTGAAGCGCGGCAAGTCGCCCTACCACTACGTAGAGGTCATGGCTTGTCCTTCAGGTGACTAACTTCAACTAACGGCGGTTTTACTTGCGTTAAACTCGAGCTAGTTTTCATCACTTGAATTCCGATGGGAATGGGCCTTTTGTGATGTGAGTGAATTCCATAGTTATTTTAGGTATATGTTTCCAACTTTTTGTTCATTTTAGTTTATTGAGACCATTGTTGTTTCTAGAAAAAAATAAGATACGCAACTTTGCAAAACTTTTGTCCGTTTTAAGGTGTTCCGATATCTAATGACCCTACGTTAAGTCAGTTTTCAAGAAATGGACTTTAAATGATCAATCACTGTTCTCGAATCATTACATTCTTCCACTTCACCATATGATAACAAAGAAGGATCCATTTGTCGGCAGGTTGTCTGAACGGCGGCGCGCAGGTGCGTCCGTTGTCGGGCGACGGGCGCGCGCTGGTGGCGCAGCTGCAGGCGCTGTACGCGGCGCTGCCGCTGGAGCCGCAGCGCGCGCTCGTGGGCGAGCTGTACGACTCGTGGCTGCACGGCGCGCACTCGGACAAGGCGCGCGCCGTGCTGCATACCACGTACCACGCGCTCGAGAAGAACGACGTCGCGCTTAATATTAAGTGGTGAACATGTCAACCTTACTTCATATAGTGCTGAGGCTCGGTTTCGAGGGGCAGAATCCCCGAAGGGATGTGAAATGGTTATTATTATTTATATGAGTGAATTTATGGTAAAATAGTAGGTATTGTTCGGGAGTTATAGGTAATGATGCTTGATTACTGAAACCTACTAGAATGAAGCAGCCCTCAATTCAATATTTTTAGTTGTCAAAATGTATAAAATTAAGTACAATCTTCTTATTTAAAAAGTGTGTATTTCGGGGGTTGATGAATTAGTGAAAACATGACGAAAAGATAAGGAAAACGTTATAAAATGTAACATGGATTATGTTTTGAATACATACACTTGTTTTGTATTTTAATAAGTTTAGTATCTAATCTATGTAAATTATGCACAGAACAACTACTTAGTCATACGATTCTTTAATCGTCATAGTAGACGATGTCAAGGAATCTCGAATACCGAACAAATCAAGAGTATTTTAAAGGACTGATTACACTCCGGAAAATCAAATCGCATAATACTATAACTTAATACTATACCTTTTCTTCACATTCTGCATGAACGTCTGTGATCGCCTCTAATCGCTACGTGATGATTGATCGTGTAAGCATGCACACATTCGCGGATCACACGAATTCCCTATGTCGCGATCGCGTCGATTACCCAGACGAATAGGCCAGTAAGCCTTCTACACGATCGCGATCGTGTGTAATCGTGTTTGATCCACGATCAAGTAGAGCTACCATGGAGTTTTTTAGGTGTTCTAATATTCAGTGAGTTAGATTCCATAATACAAGCTTAGAGCTTACTTTAGGTCTTATTAACCCTGTGTGAATTTGTCCGGGTATATATTATATTATTGTCAGTGAGCTAATGAGTGATCATCCAATGATAGTGATAGATATAAGTGAGCGAATATTAGTTAAATGTTAGTAAAATAGGGATTCGTTATAAATAGTAATATGATGACTGTTTGTAAATATTAAAATGATGTTACAAATGTAAGAATGAGGATTATATTGTTATAAAAATGTTTGTGTTTGTTTTCTACGAATGAGTCGGCATCAGTACAAAATAAATTAAATTAAGTTAATTGTTCGTGCGTGACCTCACCGCCGCCGGGGTGACTTGTGCACTGTCACCGATCCAATCCGTTTTTATTTTAAATAGTTTTTATGTAGATTTATGTGTACATTGGTCGAATGGGCACTTGTGTAACGTACTAATATCGGACTAAAAATAATAAAAAATACTAGGCAGTCGGCACATGTTATCTTTGGTCAAAAGTTTAACAACTCTTTCTATAGTCGTTTTAATCTGATGGATTTGCCTTCGGCATGTCTTTTTGTTCTAACAAGCCATTCATAACATCCTTTCCAATATCGCCCGAGTCACTCCGCCCGTCCCAGAGCGTATGTAAAATGAAAATGGAGTGTATATTGTAACAGTTCGCGACGGTGCGGTGCGGGCGAGCGATCCCTCCACAATGTTTACATAACAAGCACTCGTATCACACAATACCGACAGGACGCTACAACACAACTACACCCGCGTGATAACTAACTACACTTTTAAAGGAAACCGACGTTTAATTATTATTTTTATAAAAAAAAAATAACGCTAATCTTACTTTGTTACTAGTCAATTCGTTTAAAAACAATTAACATCTTTAAATTATTTTTTTATAAGTTGTGTAGTGAATAATGGGTGACTTTAGAGTGACTGCAATGAGTTTATGTTACATGGTAATGTTAAGTGTGGCTCTGAGATCTGTGATCAGCACGGGGCTGGGCAAGTGTCCGATATACCCGTCGTTACCGAACTTCGATGCGAAAGAGGTAATCATTGTGTTCATTTTATATACCATTGTATTTGGTGGCAATACCTTACCACCACTGGTTAATCATTAATTTATCATAAGGAGCGTCTTTACCACGATATTAGGTAGCTACACATTCATTAAATAGGTTCTAAGTTATATTATAACTGTTGCACTAGATTGAGGCATGTTAAAAAAAATGTGGTAATGAAAATATATATATATTTTTTTTATGTATTTCTAATACCACTTTTATGTTGTTGCCTTATTATATTTTATGCTTTTGTATTAAAGCCACATAGATACCAAACGAATCATAACGTTCTGGTTGACATATTTTTATATTCATATTTATTCTCATATTTTGAGCGTACTAAGTTCTATGTGAGAACTTAAGATTCAATTAAGTACTTCTCTTCCCAGAACTCGGAATCCATTTACTCCTCGGCTGTTTTACTTTGTTCATAGCTTCCTGATTCTTGATTCATTTATGTAGGTACTTAATACGTCACGAATATACGGTATTCCGAATCAGGTCAGTAAAAAAACCCGGCATTTGATTAACATATCATTTCACGAATAGTACAGTAGGTACCTACTTAGTTCCAGAAATACCGGAATTAAATATTTATTTAAAAGCTATCGATGATAGGAATTTAATCAATAACTAATCGCTTCAATGATGTCCCGTATTCAATCTCCGGTATCCAGCCATCAATTTTATCGAAAAGGTCAAGCAGAAGTCTTGCCGTACTTGAAAGTACTTTTTAATAAACACTACTTGCCGTATCTTGTTTTAATAAATATAGGTGTTTATTAGTAAACAATCCAGAGATTACAAATAAATAGCGATACTTACATTAAAGAATCATATAGTTAATTGTATTTTTATGATGTGTGAAAAATCCTCTTTTTTACCTTTTAACGCAGCTTTTATTACGTATCAATATACCTAATCGATTCGACACAGAAGTTATCTAACGATCCGTTCGTCATGAGAAATTGTGATAGGATCCAACAGAACAAAGTGATGTGTGTTAAGTAATGTGGGAATTTGAGCTTTGATAACATCGGGTATGGTAGCTAATGATGTTACATAAATAATTGAGCAGATTATACAGATACAGCTGTTATGTTAGCTGCCTTTATGTACCTACATTTCTAGCTAAGAATCTACAACATAATGATATTCTATGAACTTCCGCAGTTACATATTAACTTGATTGTTTAGCTGTCGGTCGTTGTTTCAATAGTTAGAACATGTGGGATGCCTTAAGGCAGTTTACAAACTCAATCATCAGGATTGTCCTCTAGTCTACTCGAACATACTGCCTTAAAATCTGAGGATCAAAAGTACTTATATAGGTACCTAACTCGATGAATTAATTAAACATAAGTACTTACTTATGCACGTAGATTGGACTGGACACGCCTCTATTCCATTAAAATGCGATTTCTCCTATTTATTTGTGTTGTTTTCGTTGGAGGTGTGTCCAACGTGACGTGACAGTACTTTCTAGATACTGCTGTTACTGTATATTCTAGATTTGTATTGTGCACTGCGTTTCATTGAATATGTATGTAATATGAACCCTCGGCTCACGATCCGGAGGTTTGATTCCCGGTGGGGATATCTCACAAAAAATTATTTGTGAGACTGTCCCAGTTTGGTTAGAGCATCGCAGGCTGAACCACCTGATTGCCCGAAAAGTAAGATGATTCCGTGCTTCGGAGGGCACGTTAAGCCGTCGATCCATTCTACAGATAGTAGTTTACATGAGCCATGTCAGAGGCCTTTGGCGGCTCAATAACTCTGACACCAGGATTGGTCAGGTTGACCATCCACTCGATGAAGAAGAAGAACGATGCTTGATTGTAGATATGTAAACATACTTATATTATATAGAGACATTTAGATTAAGATCTGGTGGTCCATCCATATAGAGGAGGGAGATGTAGAGATATCCGTCCGCTCCGGAGACAGAGATCCTGTTTTAGAATTTATGCTAATTAAAATACATTCATGAGTTTTCTTGAGGGATAGTGAAAGATTACCCTTAATTAGATATTCAATGGTCCAATAGCTCCTTTTAGTAACTTATATACAACAAAAGTACTTAGTTAGGCAGGTGACAGGTACGTATATTCACTTGCATTGAATTGAATTAAATATAAGAATATTAAAGTAGTTTGCGTACTACGGACACGGGTAAGGTCACCAAACTATAACAACTGATCGCTAAACAAGCGCAACGTTTTATAAATCAATCGGTGGGGACATATAATTTATGTATGACATGAAACCCATTCCATATTCCACAGTTTCACTTCAGAGCCATTAAGGCCTTATTAGTAATGCCTTCTCTCTCAGTGTAGTACAGCAGAAGGTAGGTACAGGACAAGAAGCTAAGGCGTCACCACTGACCACTGTTTACATAACAATGCCATTTATTACACGAACATTGAAGGATATCTCTATATACTCTTCCTTGTTATTGCAAATCTTCTTCGACGGCTAGTAAATAAAAACCTTTTATAAACTGATTCATTACAATCACTTATAATCGGTAGCTTTAAATGAAATTTAAGTTAGAGCCCGCCACACGCGCACCTGTACGCACCAATAAGTAGATAACAAATAACTGTCTCAGTAAAGTTTGTATTTAACCGACGTTAAAAATAAGGTTTCAATTCTGATGTTTCTCTCGAAGTTCATCAGAAAGAATAGTCCTTCCATAAAACATGTTTTCCTTGAAAAACTTTCAGGATCAGGTAAAATAATTAAGTAGCCTGTAATGTCCCACTGCTAGGCAAAGGCTTCTCATCTCACTGAAGATATCAGTACAGTGAGGAGGATTAGGCGTAATCACCATCGTTTGCCAAATTGCCGTTGGTGATCTCATACCCGAGCTATGTTATGTTAGACAAGTAGGAAACATGTTTTCGCTCGACCCGAAAAGAATACAGAATTTTATTTGGGATCAAGTGGCCCAAATACAATTATGTGCTGAAGGAATATAAAGTCGACTTGTGATAGACCGCCCCATATTTCCCCAGATGACAGGCACGTGGTTCGAGGTGGAGCGCTCGTTCTACCTGGTGGAGATGTCGGCGAGCTGCACGCGCCTCGACATAACGCTCAACGAGCGCGGACACTTCAAAATCGCCGTCAACACGCTTAATAAATGGTAATTATGAATCTAGCTTCTTACGAATCAATGGTTAGGTATGTCTCTTCTAAATACAATCTTGCCATAAGTCTATCTATCTATATGAAGTTACGAGAAGACTTGCGAAAGCCAAATTAAAAAATATACATATATGGCTATTTTTTCAACTAAAAGCAACGTGATGGGGTAAGAATGGAACGAATCGTCAAAAGGAATTGTCTTCGGCAGGAAAATCAACCGTTTTAGTCCACATTTTAGTACTACGCAGTTACTTTGGTTTGTATATCGTAGTGTTGAGTAGGTATTAGTTAGTAGTTACCTACAAAATTACAGCCAAAGAGCATACAGTAGCTATTATATTTAGTATAGGCACTAGAAGTATTTAGGTACCTATAAGTCATAACTACGACGCAGTAGGTACCTAGATAAATCACTGCGTCGAGTATAGTTTTCAAAAATATCCATATTACTCGTACTGCGTAGCGAAGGATATTACAAATTACAGACTATATTTTGTGTTATGCTTCGCTCCCTACATTTATTTCTCACAATATCGGATCGTTCCAGGACGGGCAGTCCGTCAACGACGTACGGCATCGGCATCCCGTCGCACAACGGGTCGTCGTCGTTCCGTTACAAGCTGAACAACCGGATGCCGTACATAATCGGCCGGCTGCTGCCCGGCGCCGGACTCTACAACGTACTCTTCACCGACTACCGACGCTTCGCCATCGTCTGGTCCTGCACCAGCTTCACTCTCGCTCATGCCGGTGCGTCATAAAAACATAAACACGAATTAGTTAGTATAATTAAACTTAGGTAAGGCATAATTAAGACACCCAGACACATATTGTTGACTCTGGGCGGGAATTGAAAGCCGCAACCCGACACAGTAAGCGCTCCTTCTCAGGTTTAATCCCGGGTTGAGCAAAGCATGTTTTTAATTTACAAACATGCCCTTTGCCCGGCTGTAGGATATTTATTACGGACAAATATATTTACGGTAAGTAAGACGAGTTGTCCACGGAGCTAGCTGACTTAAATCCGAGTTGCATCCTCAGATCGCATCTGGGTGCTGGGCCGCGAGCGCGAGATCCCGGCGCCGGTGCGCGCACAGATCTACGCCATCATGCTGGAGCTGCACCTGGACCCCGACCGCCTCATCATCTCCAAGAACAACAACTGCACGCCCTCCGACGCAGAAAATAATATCGTTACTTAATTAAATACACACCAATTGTTTTATTGACTAAGTTCTATCATTGCAGTGTTTTGTTTCGAGTCAGTGGCGCTTAACCGATTCAGTGCGGATGGCACCGCAGAGGCGCCATTGAATGTTATAAGTTACTGGCGTGTGGCACCCGACAGGTGCCAAAATGTATACCTTTACAACTCGGTTTAAATGTTGTTTTCCAGACGTTTTCCCTAAATAAAAGTGTCTTATTTCGGCTTATACTGTATGCCTACAGTGTTCGTTTGTTAATTTTGCGTGTAATAGCAAACTTCAGGGGTAGTAAACCTTTTCAAGAGAAATATTAATTAGCTACTTACAGTAAACATCATACAACAACACAGAAGAGATTGTGTATTTTATGGCAATATGTAGAGTTGTCGTAAAATCTAAATTAGAAAAAAGAAGCTTGGTTTAGACGAGTACCTACTAGTGATATGTAAAATAATACCAATTAATTATTTATCACGTCTTAGTAGGACCAGTTATGTTAGTGAGGACGCGGGACGCAGTTGTCAATTTAGGTTTGTCACAAAATTTTTATGACTTCTGATAAAACTAAGTTACATACCTTCCATATCGATTAATACACGATTCCTTCACTTTTAATCACACAAAATCAATAAATCGACCGCTTATGATCAATTTCGGATGGCAACTGAACTACAAACACGTAAAAATAAAAAGAAAACACGATAAGTATTATTCATGGCGGATGGCGCCCCAGAGGTGCCATCATAGTTCCTGGCGTTGGGCGCCTCTGAGGTGCCACGAAAATTTTGTTAGCCGCCAGGCATAGAAGTTTGCTAAAATGCCCTCCGCATTGAATCGGTTAAGTAATCGTAGTGATCGGTTAATCATAGGCAAGGCACTCTGTAGAAAATACCGCCCGTGGCCGAGCAGCATTTGGTCGCTGGTCTGATAATTGTGGTTTTGCAAACGCAAAATTGGTCTAGCTAACAAACTGGCAGTGACTATAAAACTCAATATAAGCAACCATTCTCCAAAGGTATATTCCTAGATGCGTAATGGTTTATGCCAGATACCGGAGCCACTGGTATATTTTCAGTTATGTTAAAGTAGTAAAAGTAAAATAAAATACAAAACTTCAGTCAAATTTTACTATTTTTTTAGTAAAATAGTGTTTACAGAATGTGAACATAATTTATATTTACTCCAAAAAGTCTTACAAAACAATTGATATTCAATGAAATGGCAGAATAAATATTGGTTGTACTATGTGAAACAATATTTTAATAATTTAAACAATCATATTAAACTTATATCACAAACGCTTTTTGAAATATATCCATAAAAAACTATTATAAAATAAATAAAAATATTTAACAATAAATGATTTAAGATAAATAAAAAATTGTGATGATATAACAAAACAGTAACAAAAACAATAATATTAACCACTATTATTTAACACCTACGATCGATCAGATCACTGATCAGTGTAATATTGATAGAGAACTAAATATCACCAATATTTGTGCAAACTAAACTGAGGTTGTAGTTAGTGACTTACAAATGCATGATTCAATAAATTATTTATTTGGTTTAAAATGTTACTCATAATATTCATCTACTGAACAGTTTGGTTAATATTTGGCGTAGACTCAACATCACATAACATTATTGCAATCACTTACTAGATTATTAATATCAGCGCTTACTATTGTCATACTCCTATTCATTACATTTACCATAAACATGCCAAGGCCAAGATCATTAAACTATGTATCTCAGTACAAACAAACATTTACAAATACTTCACAATCATAGTAGGCCACAGTTGTATTAAAACTAGAGAAAAGTAATCACTACCCTTTACACCTCCCGCCAAGTGCAAAACAAAACAATGTGTGAAACAAAACAATTTGAACCAAACCATTTGTTAAGTACACACACAGTACTGTTGATCACTCACTCAAACAAACAAATCTAACTTACAGGAGAATATACATATAAAAATACACACAAACACACACACATAGTGGAAATATGTGAACACATGAAATTGCTATGCGATCACAAATAGTCTGGAGAAGTTATGGCTGTAAATCACATTTGTTGAATGTTATTGGAGTGAAGAGTCTACGCAGTCCCTCACATCCATCAGGTTAAGACACTCTGCGTCTCTATTCCTGTAGTCGTAGTTGGAGGAGGCGATGCTGTTCGCAGGGCTCTCGCAGTGGATGGGGAGCTGCCGGCTCTCCGAGTAGTCTGGCACATGGAACTGATGCATCCACAACTGTTTCTCCTCAACCTCTTTACTCACCACCACAAATAGTTCTTTTTCTTTGCTATCTAGTTGTTCCTTCAGATATGCTATCAGATCACTACTCTGGAAATAAATTAAAACTTATATCAATATGCTATACTAGATTACTTTAAACTTAAGAGTGTATACTACCTCAAATCGCTTATTTTCAACTCGGCGGGATCTCCATATATTCCTCGTTACTCAATATTTAACTTTGAAACATATGTATGGTAAAGTTCATGATATAATCTATCGATCATATGTTTCGAAAACACGACTCCATGAAATTTTCTCGATAGAAAAAAATCGCAAAGTTATCTCTAAATTTAATATCTCAATAAATACAAAAGTTGTTGAATTAAAATAAAGTGTAGTAAATTGAATAGGGTTTACAGAACAATTCATATGTTGCGGTTTTTTCAAATGAGTACCATAATGTTTGTAGGGAGCAAATACCTACAATTCGCGGGCCGAAACACCAAGCGCTCAGGTGTTTCTGTCCCGCTTCGGCTCAGGGGAAAATCTGAATACGCGAACTGAGGTAGTGTACACTCTTAATAAAATATGTTTGTAATATATTTAGCACTTAAAAAATAATTATAAGATTATTTTTCTAGCTGTTTAAGGGGCAATAAACTTACTCTTCCTATTAACTGTGGGGTTTCTAGCTTTGAGTCGAGGTTGTAGAAGTTGCCCTGTATCTGTCGAATTGTTATCCAGTGGCGGCGGCGCAGCGGCAACATCACAAACCCCAGTTTGTAATCAGATGGGACATTCAGTATGAACCCACAGATATTTGACAAATCTAAGCAGCCGGGATCTCTGATAAAAAATATTTTTTTATCATAAATTTCTGCCAGATAGAAAATGTACTATTTGCCAATTGTTCAAGGTTCAGTGTACTTACTTTCTCTTATCAAACCATACAGCTTCACAACCTTTCTTCTGCAATGCTGCCATAATAACATTGATATCATAGTTCCCAAGTCCTAATAAAGACTTGTGTGGGTTTATCCATACATTTGGCGACAAACGACTGCATATTGAATCTAATTCGGACTTTGAAAAGGTGCCCCGAGTCTGAAATAGTAGATAATGTAGATTCACTAAATGAAAAGATCAACAATCTTCCAACATAACCAATTTAACAAAGCTAAATGGCCTTCACGGCTGAATTACGAGATATTCACAAATATGGAAGCATACCTGGAATAAATTATTTAGCGCATGTAAAGCGCACAATTCTTTTACTTGTTTTTCATGGTATATTGAAGGTTTTATCGTACTCATCTTGTCTGGCTCTTATTCAACATCTTTATTAATTCTTCATATTACTACAATTCACTATTATGTCACGGCAACTAATTTAGTTTCTGTAGAGGAAGTTTATTTACACTCTGTTCAGATTTTTCTCAAAAACTCAAAGGACTGAAAAATTCAATTCAGACCTAAGATTCAGACCATCACAAAACAACTCGTATTGGAATTTTGACGCGTAATGTTTAGAAGTTTAGTCTATGATTGACTGACTTGACTATTTTAGCCGGTTTGGCCCATGAATCTAATGGCCTAATTTGGGGCTAAGGAAGTAAGGATTGACATAATTATCTCTGGTAATCTGTACTCTATGCTGTTTATGTATCCTAGCCGTATAATATATATTCTAAGATGTATCCCTTTCTGTTTACTAGTTTTTTTTTCTTCAGGTCAGTGAGTTTTTTAAATTCAATATGGATTTATAATATGTGGTTATAATCTGTGGGCAGCAAAGGGAGGGTGGGTGGCCGGCACAGACCAAGAAGAAACTAAAGGTGGCCGGTGGGTTTTATTTATTTGGCGATTTTGGCGGGAACAAGAACAGCAGCTGTCTTGCTAAATTCTGCTGTCTGTTTAATTTTTCTTGTAATAAATAAATAACTACCGGCATACAAATAGTTACTCCACCTTAAGTAGTGCTCGAAGGAAGGATATTTTCATGTATATTATGGATACAAATATTCATTATTCTCTGAAACAATATTACGTTTCGTTACAAAGGTTTGTGTTTGTGAGTGTTCTATATAATGTTAACATGGAGCAGTGTTTTTACTTGTATGTGAAACATTACATTCTTAACTGATATACTATACAATTTTCTACTGTCCCACATTTCAGTTCTTCTAATAAAACTTCAAATAGCTTACTAAATGAAGTTTGGTCTAACTCGATCAGTAGTAACGATAACGGTCTTACCTCTTCTGTAAATAGTGTGCTCAAAAATGTTGATACAAGCCGGACCAAGCAGTGGAAAACTCGATTATGGTATGTTAAACATTTGAAGAACTTTTTTATTTTTTACAAAATAAAGACGACAGAAATGTATATTACCCTAATTTGATTTTAGCAAAATTGATCCTATTGCATTATTAGAAAAGTCTTTGCCTACATGTTCTAAGTGCACTCATTCTGAACACACCTCAGTGGAACTTTTGCAAAAAAATGAATGTCAATGCGACCTAGGACTAGCAGACTCAAGATCCAATTATGGCCATACATATGAGACTAAAACAAGTGGTTTTGGGAATAAGAACAACTTTCCAATTGAGAGAGCCAACAGCAATGAAGGATTTAACCACAAAGGGAATGCAGAAGATAGATCTAGCAAGTTGTTTAAACCCAAGTTTGGTCGCCCAAGACCTACTGTTAAAAATAATGCACCAATGAGAAATTTTGAGGAAATGGACTTTGAACCTTCTAGAGAGGAAACTAATGATGAAAAAGCTCACAAGAGTAATGTAGCCAAGATTACCTTTAAGACGGCTAAAGAACAATTATTGGCATCAAATCCTGCTGCCCGGAGAACTTTAGGAACTTCGAGGAAAGCTCAAGCCAAGTTTGTCTCACCTATGATGGGAGCACAACAGTATGTTGAGTTATCACTTCATATTATACATCTCAGATATTTTCATTACTAAAAAATACTTAATCATCAAATACAATTTCTTTAATAGGGAGAAGCAGGAAACTTCAGACTCCGAAATAACAGATGAAAGATTGAAAATGTTGGACCCAAAGATGATTGAATTGATTGAAAGTGAAATTATTGATAAGGGAGCTCCTATTGGTATGATCATGAGAACCTATATTTATGAATCAAATATTTATTGAAATATTAACTGTTATTTATCTGAAATATTCAAAACTTTCAAAGGAAAATCCTTGTCACCTATTAATAAGACCTTTGCTTGGAAGCAGGACACTATAGATTAACTAAAATTTATTTTAATACTTTTCCAGCTTGGGATGATATAGCAGGGCTACAGATGGCCAAGTCAGTGATACAGGAAGCTGTTGTGTGGCCATTACTCCGACCTGATATATTCACTGGACTCCGGAGACCTCCTAAAGGAATCCTTCTATTCGGACCTCCTGGCACTGGCAAAACATTGATTGGTAGATAGATATTTAGTTGTAAACCATACAGTTACTTACTATATTTTATTCAACTTTAGTCCTTTCAATTACTACATTTTGTAAACTTCATATAAGCATGTATTAAGTTCTATAAATAAGTTAGTAATTATTAGCCTATAATGTGCCACTGTTCAATCTCATGTCTCTGATGATATAAATTCTTTACTATAAGTAAAGTTCACAAAATGTAATGAAAAGCCTTTTCATACACTTATCTTGGTGGAGTGGTTAAATAGTGGAACTTACTTTAATTTTATTCAATTGGAAAATATATTATAAACTCTTCCATAGTGTTAATCTGACCTAATCAAACATTCGAATTACAGGAAAATGCGTAGCAGCGCAATGTCATGCTACTTTCTTCAGTATATCGGCGTCTTCTCTAACTTCCAAGTGGATTGGTGATGGGGAGAAAATGGTCCGCGCTCTCTTCGCCGTCGCTAGGTGCCATCAGCCTGCTGTAAGAGCACATATTAAAATACCATAGAGTAACTAAACACCACACACAAAACGCATCATAATATGGTATAATACAAACTAGATCACTTGATCTTGATCTTTTAATTTTTCATCTATTCTATGTTAAATAGATTTACCAAAATACCTTAACTTGCTTGTAAAACCGCGGCATGCTATAGTAATTGCCATTCAGTGTTATAGTAAATGTTACAGGTAATATTTATAGATGAAATAGATTCGTTGCTGACCCAGCGAAGTGACTCCGAACATGAAGCTACTAGGAGAATCAAGACTGAGTTCCTGGTGCAGTTTGATGGAGCTGCTACAGGTTTGTTCATCGGGAATTACGTTCCCAACATAAATCCAACTAAAGATAACGAACTTGTACAATAAATCGTAAATTCTTAGTTACAAAAACAACTGAATCGTAATCTTGCGTTAATTGTTTTCAACAGGTGAAGAAGACAGATTGCTAATAGTCGGAGCCACAAATCGACCGCAAGAGTTAGACGAAGCTGCTCGGCGGCGTCTAGTGAAACGGCTGTATATTCCTTTGCCTGATACAGAAGTATGTTATATGATTTTATTTTATTTCGCTATTTATTCATAACAAGTCATGAACTATTGTAATAGTTTAATCTAAGGTGGACCTTATGCTATAAGTATAACAGTCTAAAATTAATTTACTGAATATTTTTAATTTCAAAGGCCCGTGAACAGATAATTATCAATCTTCTCAAGAACGAGAACAACGATTTATCTCCAACCGAGATCGCGGAGGTCGCTCGTCTTACTGAGGGCTACTCGGGCGCCGATATGAAGTCCCTGTGTTCGGAGGCAGCCATGGGGCCGATACGAGCCGTACCGTTGTCACAGATAGTCAGCATTGATAGGAATAAGGTAAGAAGCGGTTTCGAGGGCTCGTTCTATTTTATCATGCCAATGCAATGAATGCAATTCTTTTTACGATCACATAATCAGTGTGATCTTGGAAATCCTATTTTTTGTTGCAGGTGCGTCCAGTATGTTCAGAAGACTTTAAAAATGCATTACAACGAGTGAAACCCAGTGTGTCTCAAGATGATTTAGGTCAATATGTTAAATGGAATAAAACTTATGGTCAGGGATTCTAATAAATTCCGTGTTTATCAAATTATTTTCCGCATTTCGTCTGTCCAAGAATTGAACTGATTCAGGTCTGGTTACTTCGATTCAGTCACTGGTTCCGGTTTGAATCTGACTCCTTGCCGGCCAAGAGCAACCGTAAAATTCGGGGTTCGGTTCACCCCAAAGAACTACTACTGAAGGTAATCTGTGGTAAGAACGGCTGGAATGTGCTGTTGTGTCATCTGTCAGTTGCCTGTCAAATCAATCAATGTAATGTTTGATTTGAAAAGCACTGGTGAAAAGTCAAAACAAATGTGAGTTCAAGAATAAAATAATCAAAAATAGCGCGAATATTGTACATATTGAATTAAGTAAATCAAAATACAGGCAAGGGAAGGGTAATTTGTGTGGTATTGTTTGAATAACAACATAATTAAAGCAATGGATACAGAAAACAGAGTTGTAGTGTTGATAGACATGGATTGTTTTTATTGCCAAGTTGAAGAGAAGTTAAACCCTGAACTGGCTGGAAAACCGATTGCAGTTGTTCAATACAACCCTTGGAAAGGTGGTGGGTAAGTCTCACACTGAATTTGCTGCATCTTGTACTCTAAGGAATTGTTCTTTATTGTGACAATTTTTCAGGATCATAGCAGTAAATTATGTTGCACGAGCTATGGGTGTAACACGACACATGAGAGGAGACGAAGCTAAGGACAAATGCCCTGAGATCCAGCTTCCTTCTGTGCCATGCTTAAGAGGGAAAGCTGATATAACCAAGTAAATATTTTGTATAGTCAGGATAATGATCATTGAAACTGTACCTTAAACTGTACTGTACCTTGCCTTGGTTTCAGATATAGGGATGCTGGTAAAGATGTAGCAAAGGTTCTACAGAGGTACACTTCACTACTGGAAAGAGCATCTATTGATGAGGCCTATCTAGACATAACTGCACCAGTAAGTGGTTTGAGGCATATCTATTATCAGGTTTAAAATTTTATGTTCCTTATTTGGTTGCTTACCTTAATTTTTCAGGTTCAAGAAAGGCTTAGAAGTACAAATGTAAATACAATTATTATGGATCATCTTCCCAGTACCCATGCTCTTGGCTATGACAGTGTGGAGGAGTTCATAACAGATGTCCACAACTGTGGCTCTGAATCAATAGACTTTGATTATGAACATGCTAAGAGATTACTTGTAGGAGCGCTCATTGTTAGTGAGATCAGGGCTGCTGTGTTGGAAGAAACTGGTATGTTGAATGATACCCTTGTTATAACAATTTTGGTTGTCACCCCAGCTAGCTTAAAATATCATCTGAGTTTGGTTGTGTATGATTCCAGGTTACACATGTTCAGCTGGCATAGCACAAAATAAAATATTGGCTAAATTAGTCTGTGGTATGAACAAACCCAACAAGCAGACAATATTACCCAAACACTCCATAGATATCCTTTACAAGTAAGTATTCTTCAATTTAGAAGCCTAGGATAAATAATGATACAATAACTCTTGTATAGCAATTATGATAATAAATGTTTTTAGGACATTACCATTGAAAAAAGTGAAACACTTGGGAGGAAAATTTGGGGACACAGTCTGTGAAGTCCTGAAAATTACCAAAATGGCTGAATTGCAGACATTTTCAGAAAAGGAACTACAAAACAAGTTTGATGAGAAAAATGGGTAAGATACTAAACTAAAATAATACATATACAGGGTTCATGGTTTTAGAACATCAATAAAACTATTATTACCTTTTCAGAACTTGGCTATACAATATAGCAAGAGGAGTGGACTCAGAACCAGTGCAAGCAAGATTCAACCCTAAGAGCATTGGATGCTGCAAACAGTTAAGAGGGAAGGCTGCCCTCACAACCCTGGAAAGCTTGCGAAAATGGCTGAAAGATCTTGGGGATGAAATAGAAGATAGACTTGAGAAAGATGCCCTAGAAAATAATAGAACTCCTAAACAAATGGTGGTCAGTTACTCCACCCTGGTGGCAGACGGTAGAGACATGAGCAGCTCTCGATCATACAACTTCAGTGCAGATGATGAGCTTTGTGGTGATTTGTTCTCGAGCAAAGCTTTGGAACTTTTAATAGAAAGCTCTGAAGGGGCAAAGCTTAAAAGTAAGTATAAAGACAAGTACTTTCGTACTGCTGAGTACAAGTCTCACAGTTATTGTTTTATCATTCCTGATTCATTTGTGCTTTGGTTTCAGATGAAGAAAGCAACAGAAAATTAAAATCACCTATAACATTTCTTGGAATTAGTGTAGGAAAGTTTGAAGATCACTCGGATACTAAGAAAACTAAAAAGATTAAGGACTATTTCGCAGCAGGCCCATCAAAAGAAAAACCTAAAGCTGTAGATAAGCCAAATGAAAATAAAGATATTGCAGTTAAAGACCATGGTAAAGAATATATTTTGAAGAAATTCTTTCAAGTTACAGAGAAGAATAAGGAGAATGTGGACACTGCAGAAAAAGTAGACAATAATGTTGAATTTACTTTAGACAAACAAGAGTCATTTTTCGCCAAGTTACTAAGTAAGAAAATAGATAATGACGCAAAGAGTATAGAGTCGGATTCATCAGTAATATCTTCAAGACACAACATGGCAAACAAATCGCCGCCGAAGCCAAATACACCAATTTGTGAAGTTGTCAACTGTGGTGATAACAGCAATGATACAGAATACTCAGGATCTACAATAAACAATGAAATTAATACAAGTATAGCTTTATTTGAAGAAGATCCAGCAGCAGTTGATCGTATCAGTAATGTTAGGAAGTTACTAAATAAATCTACTATTCTTAATAATATAGAAAATAAATCTGATGATATGCCCCTCGAAAATATTCAACAGAAATTAAATGCGGAAACAGAGCTGGTAAAATGTTCTGAATGTGGTAAAGATATCACTGTGGATATGGTTGAGATGCATGCCGACTATCATTTTGCTCTTAACCTAAGGAATGAGGAAAGGGAACAGACTAGAACCGAAATCAAGGAGAAGAAACCAACAATCAATGAAGATAGGAAAAAAAGGAAACCTGTTGCTGAAAATAGCAAAACAGAAAATATGATATCTATTACTAACTTTTTTGTAAAAGTACCTAACAATCAGTTGATGGAAACTTGCCCTGAATGTGGGAAAAAAGTGCCGTTAGATAAATTAACTGAACATTCAGATTTCCATGAAGCACAAAAACTGAGCAGAGAGTTAAATAGAAGACCTCATAGCTCAGTACCACCAGCTAGCAGTTCAAAACGGAAAAGATCTACCTCTCCAATGAAAAAGCAGAAAGTTCCTAAATGTAAATCTATAGAATCGTTTTTTAAAACCTAGGTGTTAAGAGATGTTAAATGAAATACATATTGTTTTCAAAAAAATGTATTGATGTTATTTAGGCATTGAGGAGCTCATTTTGGAACTTTCTCCATGCGTCAAGGGGGCCGTGTTCGGGACGGTACTTGACGTTACACCCGTCGTAGGCGAAGCGGTTGTCATCACGCAGCTTCTCGTACTCTTCACGGTCGTATTTGGTGAATCCCCATTTCTTGGAGACATAGATCTGGAAATTAAAATGTTTTTGTTATTTCTTTTTATCACATGGCTTAGTGGCCCAATACAAATTAACTAACAAATCTTTATTGAATCTATGGTTTATGTAGCTCTCTACTATAAACTTGCGCATATTAGAATTAAAATAACTACAAAATTGAAATTATAAAACAAATATACCTTCTGGCGACCGGGGAACTTGAACTTGGCACGACGGAGTGCCTCAATGACCTGAGGCTTCCAACGGTCACTGGAGCGCACCGACATGATGGGCTGTCCAATGCGCACTCTGGCTACAGTACCTTGGGGCTTGCCAAAGGCACCACGCATCCCAGTCTGGAGCCTGGAAACAGGTAATAAACAACAATGAGCACCCAAATAATTAGCTACTAGCTGCTGCTACTACTAGTTATTAATTAACTTTGTAAATAACATACATAGATATAGGGTACCTAAGTATGCTCAGTAAGCCCTCTAGGCCCCATAAATAAATAATTAAAAATAAGGGGAAATTTATCATGTTTTACTGTTGGCCAAATGAAAGCCAACAAGAAACATTCATTTACCACTTCCCTAGTATTTGGCTCTTGCTGATTTCAAGCATGTAAGTAAATGAATAAATAAATCTGGTTTGTTATGATAGATATCTCTATACATAAAATCAATGCCTTTTCATTGTAATTTTATAACTTAATAATGGGCTCACCTATCCAAACCAAATGTTTAGGCTTTGTTCGGACTATTTAGTAGGTGGTTTATGTGAAGTTTGCACAAAATCGGTTGAGAGGTTCTTAAATTCCCACAGGAACGGGCACAACGCGGGTAAAACTGCAGGGTGCAGCTAGTTATATTATAAAATTTATTTTCAAAGTGACTTTCATGTTTTCCTGCAAATAATCATCATCTCTATGAATCATTAATTTGTATTGGATTTGCAAGTCATTAGTTAATAAGATAATTCATTACAGTTATAAAATATTGGAAATTAAATTAAAATAAATGTAAGAATGAAGTATAATAATTAGTTACTAGATTACTATAATTTAAAATTGAAGTGATCAAGTTATGGTAAACTAAACATAACCTAGCAATGGTAAACGACATCAGCCACATTTGTAAGTAATCCACAACATCTCACTCAATTATCATTATCATTGATAACTAGTAACATGACCAGAAAGTAGACTCACCTATCAGCTCCAGCGCACGATAACATTTTGTTGATGCGGATGACATGGAATGGATGCAACCTGATGCGGATGTGGAACTGGTCTTTACCGCAGTTCTTCACGAGGTACTTGTTGCAGCAAATACGGCCCGCTTCGAGGGCCTCAGAGCTGAGCTGTTCATACTCGTCGGACACCAAGTGCACACATAGAGGGAAGTCGTCCACGGAGGCCTTCTTCTTACCCAAGTCGAAAATACGGATTTTCGGGTCTGGCACACCACGGCAAAACCGGGATTTAGGATAAGGTTTGTTTTTACAATACCGGTAGCTGAAATAATAATAACCAAATTAATAATTGAAAGTTAAAGGACATAAAATATGCACAAGACGGTTCAGTTATTATTTACCATCTCGCTGGCCGGCGCCCCATTGTGATCTGAAATAAGGTAAAAAAACAACTTAGTTTAAATCACAGATTTAAATGAAAAAGAAACACTATACAATAATATCCTGTGAATCAAGATTTTTACAGATTTTAATTAAAAAATGAAGCACAAGCACCTTCACAGAGCGACACCGCAAACTCGAAAAGAAATTGTATTTATGACGTTGACAGATAGGTAAAAAAGAATTTGACGTTTCGTTGCACAGATTATCATTTGGGACTTAACTAGTAGAATGTCAGTGGACTTCATGGACTTATTATTATAATAATAGTCCATGGTGGACTTAACTCACTGACTTAACTTATTGCACTTTACCACAGAATTAGAATACAGTAAAGTTAAATACAATATCAGCTTTATAGACATTAAGTGGTTATAATCAGTCTGCAGCACTTCATAGAGAAAATAATCACTACGTTTTACAGCACTCTGCAGCGTTTAGATTTTGCTATATTATGAGCTTATATTTCTGTGTGGACATCGACTACACTGAGTCACCTCAGTCGATAATCACAGTTTCAACTTAGAATCGACGAAAAGAAATCACTAGTGACATTGGTTGTTTGTTTCTAATCTGTGGAGTCGTAGTAAAGTACCGTGGTGTCAACTGTCAATTGTCAAACCACAAAACAAGTTCTAGGTTTGTCATTGTCAAGAAAGAATGTCAAGTGACAAGTCAAGAGTCAAACAAACAAACAAATCACAATTACAGTTGTCAAAATAAAATCGTAAATTTGAAGAAACAATTTGTTCGTGATTTGCACAGAGTACTTGGTGATTTGTTCCTTGATTCTAGATTGTAGTGAACGTTGAAAACAGCTGGGATTGTGTTTTTTTTACGTGCATAATTGCAATTCAAGATGGGTGCTTTAACTAGTCGGCAAAACGCTGGTGTCGAAGAGGCCGATGTGGTTTCCAATCACGCGTACAAATATCCGCCCCGATCAGGTATGTCGTAGTCATAGGTCGTAAAACAATTTAGATAATTTGATGCACTTTATGTTGTGCTGATGTATCTTTCACTTTAATCCAGTTCCTCTTTAAAAACTATGGATCTCTGAATATTGATTCAAGTCAACATCTAAAGATGAACAAAATTATTTTTAAAAAAATGGTGCTGTCTTACCTGGAAAGTGGACGTAAAATGATTTTTACCTGTACTAAGTAATGCCTATTGCGGAAAGTTTGTCATATGTTCATGAATAAGTATTCATGAACAAATTGTCTACCCATAGTCATGTTAATTATTCTTATTTCACATAATGTTTCATTGTTTTCATAATTTGTGTGAAGAAATAATTCTGATTGAGCTGAATAATAATTACAATGGCCTCTGGTATTTATACTTATCTACATGTTATTTGTAATGTGTGATATCTATCTTTGATGTCATAATTCTCTGGTTTGAACAGGTAATTATTTTGGGAGTCATTTCATCATGGGCGGGGAACGGTTCGACACTCCGCAGCCTGAAGCCTATCTGTTTGGTGAAAATGCTGATTTGAACTTTCTTGGAAGCCGTCCTACACCTGTGAGTTGTTTTATTCAGAGTACCCTTTAAAAAATATTTTTAGGAAACTTATAAGTACAAAAACAAACCCATATGTCTTAAAATTTTAATTTTTTTATTGTATTTGACATAAAAATCAGGAAACTACTCTTATTCAGAAACATTTTCAATCAAATAGGCACAGGTGATTTTCTGATACATCCTAATCTATACTAATATTATAAAGCTGAAGAGTTTGTTTTGTTTGTTTGTTTGTTTAAACGCGCTAATCTCAGAAACTACTGAACCGATTTGAATAATTCTTTCACTGTTAGATAGTCTATTTATCAAGGAAGGCTATAGGCTACATTTTATCCCGAAATTCCCACGGGAACGGGCACAACGCGGGTAAAACCGCGGGGTGCTGCTAGTCATGTTATAATTACAAAAGTTTGAGAGGATGGATGTATGTTTGTAACTCTTTCACGCGAAAACTTACTGAAAGGATTTGGATGAAACTTTACATTAATATTGGTTTACATCAGAATAACATATGGGATACATTTTATCCAGAAATTCCCGCGGGAACGGGTACAATGCGGGTTAAACTGCGGGACTCAGCTAGTTGATTTAAATTTAAATTTTTATATTGGGCTTAGAGTGGAGATGTGTTTATTTTATTATAGGTACATTGTGCACTATAGTTGCTTTTTTCTTCACATATACAAGGAGTTAAAAATGTGCAATCATCCCTTTATATGTAGAGAATGCATGATTGCATAATTTTTTCAGTTTCCATATCCACCACCTCAATCAAATGAGCCAACAAAAACACTCAAGAGTCTTGTAAACATTCGTAAAGAGTCTCTCCGATTCGTCCGCTGTCCTGAGCCAGTTGGCAAACTAGTAGAATCCAATAAAATAGGAGATGGAGTGTTGAAGCCTGTTGAGAGCAACGGAAAGGGCACTTATTATAATATAGAGTTCACATTTGATTGTGACGTCAAATGTGCCATAACCATACATTATTTCTGTACTGAGGAAGTTACACCTAATGGGATTGTGTAAGTGGCATTTTATGTTTATTGTGAAGAGAAAAAGGCCAATTCTTTTTTAAAATATGCTTATCTCAGTATCAACCAAACTGATTTGAATAACTTTTTTGAGATAGATAGTCGCATTCATAGAGAGTTATAGGCGGTTTTTAAAACTGAAATTCCCATGGGAATGGCCATAACGCGAGTAAAACCTTATGATTTATTGATTAAGGATCGACACATTAAACAATTGAAAATATATTGTATTTTTAAATATTGCATTGTTTCGGATTTAATTTCCGTAGGTACTACCCGCGCGATCCCGCCATGAGCTCGCAAACCTATCACTATAAAAAAGGCGCGAACCAACAGTTCTGTCAGATATCTCATGTGTTTGATCCTTCTAAACATCCGGAAGAAGACTTGGTTTACAACGCCGACCGGGAGATCATACCTATTGCTATTTACTGCATGGTTGATGAGGGCCAAGAGGGTAAGACACTTGACAATATAGGTTCTCTCTTTAATATTTATTGAGTAATTCCACATTATGTTTTTATTGGTAGGTTTTGATGTTAAAAGCAGACTTTTCAGGCGTTTTTCTAATTTATATCACTGCCTTACTTTGTTTCGAACAGTCAGTCCATAAAACTGTTGTTTACTTTAGTACTTAGCCAATTATACTTATCATATACAAATTTTCTAAGACTTGTTTTTAAGTAAGTAAGATCGTGTCCTTTGCCCAGCAGTGGGACGATAAAGGAAAAGGAAAAAAAAAAGAAGATCGTGTAGGTCAGTGGCCAACTTCGTTATCGGAGTTTTTAGACCGCCTCAAGGATTCCGACTAAATATAATATAATATTGTTTTTCTATTTGAATATTTTTAAGTTTCTAAGTGTGGTCAAAATTAAGCTATACCTTTACCTGTCAACAATCTTCTCGTAGAAATTAGACAGTCGCACACAACCATAGCGATAGTGGAACGTCACTCGGACGGCACGTATGTGCTGAAGGCGCTCAAACAGAAGCTGTTCGTGGACGGACTGTGCTACCTGCTGCAGGAGATATACGGCATCGAGAACAAGAACTTGGACACTAAGGTGTGTTGACATCACTTATACTCTTTACTTAGTATTTGGGACAGTATTTTTCATATCCATTAGATATGAAAAGCCGTTTGTTTGAACGCGCCGATGTTTGCTTGTATATAACTATGCCATAATCATGGCACGGAAAAGGCGCGCTGTATTTACATATTTTATTACATCTCAAAATGCTAAAAACTAAACACGGTTGAGGAACCGAGAAATAACGTATAACTTCGTTTTTTTCACTCCACAAAAGCAAGTTAAATTAAAACTCCCTTGCCGCGAAAATACCCCTACTTTTGTGTGTCGTGAATTAATCACTTTCCTGTTGATTATATTTTCGAGTACACTTGTGCAGGTGAGCTCGGACTCGGAGACGGAGGAGGGCGGGTCGGAGTGCGTGATCTGCATGTGCGACGTGCGCGACACGCTCATCCTGCCGTGCCGCCACCTGTGCCTGTGCAACTCCTGCGCCGACTCGCTCCGCTACCAGGTACCGTGCAACTGTCATGTAACACATCACATTTTTTTATTTATAACTATATAGGAGGGCAAACCGACATAATTTTTATGCGAAAGGGTGAACCCCAGTGGCAAATTACACTGGTAACGTAATGTTGGGCCAACGGGTCCCAATGGCAAGTTCAGTTACTGGGTCATGCGTAGAATGTTTAGATTTCGAATTCAGTTTCCGAACGCCATTGAGATCAGTAGGCAAACATGGTGCTGATTATTTTTAAGCGTAGAGTTCATAGACCTCGGTAGTAAGATCTCACAGGCTACAAAAATAGTAATTACTGTTTATTACTAGGATTGTGTTATGAATCCAAGACTACGATTGAAATAGACTAAATAACGGCAGGCCAACAACTGCCCCATATGCCGGGCGCCGTTCCGCGCGCTGCTGCAACTGCGCGCGCTGCAGCGCCGCGCCGCGCCGCCGCTCGTGCCGCCGCCCGCCCAACCGCTGCCGCCCAACACGCTGCCGCCCAACACACCGCCAGATGTAAGTTCACTCACCATACATCTCATTCATACTATGTATCACCGCCAGAGAAGGAAGTAGCTGCTAAATCGTAGCTGAGTTCGAGCACGAATTTCCAAACTGATCATGAATACTTCACTACGAGTTTCCGAAACAAATACGATTCCTGCTACGAACCCCTTAATTAACTACAAATCCAGATACGAAACTCCAAACTGACCAAAAACTGCTACGAATTTCCGATTGTAGGACGAATCTCAACCAATGCCATGCCAACACTGATTTTCCAATCGGACAATGAATATTTCTACGAATCTCTAAATCTAGTAGGGACCTTGCTACAAATCTTCTTACTGAGATTCAAAATGCAGATTTTTTGCTGTATGTCATTTACTTGACACCGATCAATAAAGCTCAAAATTAGCAGTATCTTTGTATTGTTTAGTAGATTTATTAGTTTATATTGTCACTAAAATCGATACCATGGGTCCTAATCGTAAGAAAAGTGATTCATATCTTTTGTTGTTACAGACTTGCCTATCACTAACCGTTTTAAGAAAGCCACTATGTAAATTCCCAATTCGTTGCTAAACATTGTGAAAAAAATATTGTAAACTTTTTTAGAACAATGCTTTAACGAAGTCATAGGAAAGCTATGATCACGTGTCGCGGCTCGGTAAAACGTTTTCCTTACTCAAACTTTTCGTAATTTGTGCCGAAAGTTTCTTTCGCTTTACGGTTTCCCTTCCTTTATAACAATTAACAACGACATATTTTTTTTCCGTATCGTGAAACCACTTTCCTCCCTTCTCAGAAATGTGTAATTTACATTAAAAATGCTTCTTTACCAATTATACTGTTTCAATTTCCAAGGCCTGTGTCCACAAAAATGTTGACTACTTCAGTACATGGTTAAAGTTTTCAAATTTGGAAATACTTAATGACATGTTAGGTGTGTAGGATTATGGTGAGGTTGAAACTACGTTTACAAATACACTTCGCTTTTATTAAAAAAAAAAAATCTGACGTTTCGGCCCCTATAAGGGAACCGTATTCACAGAAGACTACGTCTACTACTTGTGGTGTAGTAAATTAAAAGCGAAGTGTATCCGTTAACGTAGTATTTCAATTCAAAATGAGTAGTGTTTGCTTTAACTTAAGAAACCAGTTTGTGGTAACGTAGTGAGTATGTTGAATGCGTGTTCCCCCGCAGGGCAGCCTGGAGAACATCCCGGCGGGCTACGAGCCCGTGTCGCTGCTGGAGGCGCTCAACGGGCCGCACGGGCCCGCGCCGCGCCCGCACCCCGCCATCGCCAGCCCCGACACCGACACCGCCTCGCAGGTATACACACACACACACGGGCCCGCGCCGCGCCCGCACCCCGCCATCGCCAGCCCCGACACCGACACCGCCTCGCAGGTATACACACACACACACGGGCCCGCGCCGCGCCCGCACCCCGCCATCGCCAGCCCCGACACCGACACCGCCTCGCAGGTATACACACACACACACGGGCCCGCGCCGCGCCCGCACCCCGCCATCGCCAGCCCCGACACCGACACCGCCTCACAGGTATACACACACACACACGGGCCCGCGCCGCGCCCGCACCCCGCCATCGCCAGCCCCGACACCGACACCGCCTCGCAGGTATACACACACACACACGGGCCCGCGCCGCGCCCGCACCCCGCCATCGCCAGCCCCGACACCGACACCGCCTCACAGGTATACACACACACACACGGGCCCGCGCCGCGCCCGCACCCCGCCATCGCCAGCCCCGACACCGACACCGCCTCGCAGGTATACACACACACACACGGGCCCGCGCCGCGCCCGCACCCCGCCATCGCCAGCCCCGACACCGACACCGCCTCACAGGTATACACACACACACACGGGCCCGCGCCGCGCCCGCACCCCGCCATCGCCAGCCCCGACACCGACACCGCCTCGCAGGTATACACACACACACACGGGCCCGCGCCGCGCCCGCACCCCGCCATCGCCAGCCCCGACACCGACACCGCCTCACAGGTATACACACACACACACGGGCCCGCGCCGCGCCCGCACCCCGCCATCGCCAGCCCCGACACCGACACCGCCTCGCAGGTATACACACACACACACGGGCCCGCGCCGCGCCCGCACCCCGCCATCGCCAGCCCCGACACCGACACCGCCTCACAGGTATACACACACACACACGGGCCCGCGCCCGTGTGTGTGTGTGTATACCCGTGTGCGTGGTTTTCATGGTCTACCGCGTGTTGCAGGCGGCTGAAATACTGAACCGCTGCAACCTGGAGCGCAGCTCGTCCACCAGCCTCGGCAGCGCGGGCAGCCGCAAGCGACACGACGACAAGCGCCCGCCGCACCCCGTCACGCCCGAGGTATTGTACACATGTGCACACGATTGAGATCCGAATTCATTTTACTCTCAAATGTTACATTTTCAATGGCAACTGCAGAAGTCAACGATTGTCAGCAGCATTCAACCTGTCTAAGGCGGCATTGCCTCTGCCGTTAAAAACTTTGGTCCTTTTGGTTCCATTAAAGTTATTTGCGTAGACTAGGAATCCCAAGATTTTATTGCAGCGTTAAATTATCTGCCAGACATATAAAAATCAACACAAAATCCTAATTTTCTTGATAATATGATTGCATTCATAGTAATTAATAACCAATCACTGTAGTACCACATAAGTAAAGCCACTTGATGTTGTTGTTGTGGTTGTCAGTTCCGCATGTCGGTGCTGCTGGCGCGCGAGGAGCAGGCGAAGCGCGCGGAGGAGAAGGCGGCGCACAGCCCGCTGCTCTACTCCGCGCCCGCGCCCGACCCGCTCACCAAGGTAACCACACAAAGCATACGTGTGGGGAAATTCAAATTGGTATGAAAGGCCCTTTCATAACAATTTGAAGAGGGCTATTCCGTGAGTCTAGATGAAGAAGAAAAGTAGGCTGTGGTTCCGCGATGCTTGTGGTCACAAATAAACTACTTCGAAGAATAATTATTTGTTTATTGGCTATATTTTTTCTCTAGCGCTTTAAGTCAGAAACAACTTTACTGTGACTTTTTGAACAAATGATTTTCGTACAATTTCCTTGTACAAGTTCCTGTACTAACAATTGTCTTGTTGTTTCAGTCGTCCCTAAGCCTGAACCTGCCGCTGGAGACCGCGCTAGCGGCGGAAGCGGAGGCGGCGCCCGAGGCGGAGGGGGCGGAGCCCGAAGCGGAGCACGACCACGACAGCGACCTCGAGCGACTGTCGCCGCTGCTCACACACCCTGCTAATGGGGTGCGTTTAATAAATTTTTGATAGAACTTCGTAGCTAGCGAGCAAGCATTATGTTCCAAACTGTTGGAGGGTTGGCCAATAATTTTAGTGATGTTAAAATAACGTATATTGACTAATGTTCATGAACGCTCAGGTTGCTCTAACTTGAAGGAATTAGTTAGAGTCTAACTAATTCCCTCAATCACTGTAACAATTTTTAACAAGTTCCCAGACATTTATATTATTTGTGTCGGCAGGTGTCGACACCGGGCGCGGCGACACTGCGACACATCGACGACACTGACACCGACGAGCCGGAACACCGACACTGTCAGTATAATACACATACTTACACACACATACACAGTTACTAACTACACACTACTATTAGAATATATACTTTATATTTAACATGAAATTAGTTATTTATTATATTCCGATACTTATTTCATTAACGACATTGAAAGCCAAAGCACTGATACTATTAGTATACTACAATTACACATACATAATGTAGTTTTACTAACAAACAACACATTTAACATATTTAATATAGAATTTGTTCTGCAAATGTAGAGAAATCACAAAATAATATCGAAAGAAAATTGAAGAATATCCTCATATGTTGTGATTGTAATATACAAAAAGCATAATACATTTCATAATGCTTTTTCGAGAATTATTGCGTTTATATAAGATAAGCTACAATCCGCAATTTGGTGAGAAAGGGTGTTTGTTAGGTTTTGTTTCAAAATAGGGAAAAAAACTTTGATTAAACTCCTGTTGATAAAACAACGTTAATTTCAGTTTTATGTAGAAGTTATCTTTAGATGAATGAATGTAAAAATGTGTTTCATTATTTTATCTGTGAGCCTTAACCCACTCCTAGCTAGGCCGATATCGAGAACAATATGATTAGTCTATGTATCGTGATTGATGAAGGTATGAGAGTATATTTTCAATATTCTTAGAACACCGTGAATCTAGGTATCAAGATAGATAATGTCATAGAACCAGACCAGACACAGATCCGAATCAATAGAGTAGTATGAATTGGTAATGTGTGTTGAGTGGCAAAGTCGTAGACCTAGAGACGCAAATCAGTAGTGGACTATGTAGAGAGTCTTCCACACGCAGATCACTAGTGGCGGTCATAGTCCCAGATAGGAATAAACAGTTTAGTATTATTAATTGATAGCGTGTGTTGAACGGCAGGCAGTCAGACCAAGGACAAGTACCTAGACTGAAATCAATAGCGAGAGTGATAGATAGGAGTGAAGAGTGTAGTATTGTGGCGTGTGCTGAGTGGTTGTGTTGGCAGCGCGCGGCTCCGGCGCGGCGTGCTCGCCCGCCGACGACTCCGACTACCTGACGCCCGACGACTCCGCGCCCGCGCCGCCCGCGCCGCCCGCGCTACACGTGAGTCACAACACTCACTCGCCGACTGGACACCCACTTCACTGGCTCGCCAATATATAGACAATACACACACTCACATACAACCGGTGATGAATAGCACACGCAAAGACGCGCGCCTATTAATCCGGCATTCGTTTGAAACCACCACAAATTCCCGTAAGCAGGCGTCTATGGATGTGTGCGATTCTTTTCACCTGTTGTAATACAGCGCTAACTTTTTGTGTGTGTTTGTTAATTGGTAAGATTCCGCACCCTTGATTGAAGCTGTGTAATGTACCTAACCTGAGGCACCCTACCGTAGACGCAGAGTGAAAAATGAAGTTACTTACTGCATACTCTGATAGTCTTTGTGCTAGTGACTGTTCAATAATCTGTGGTGTTGTGATCGTTTTGTGTTGTTTTGTTGAGCTTTGTCTGTTTCTTTTGCACCCGCAACCATTCTCACCCTCGACTTGTTATTATGTATTATATATGTGGCTGGTTAGTGGTTTTAGTTTAGCTGGTATGTGTTACATTTGTCTGTTTAGTGCTTTGAAATTTGAACACTTATGAGTGACTTGTTACTAACAAGTCACTCATAAGTGTTCAAATTTTACCACTAACAAGTTGTTAGTGGTACAGTACAGTACAGTACAGACAGTGGTACAAGTAGTACAGACAACTATATTATGGCGGTTCTGAGTATCGCACGCTTGTAACTGTAGCTGCGCTCGTAACTATGGTCAGAGCCGCCATGAAATTTGTAATTTCCCATAGATCTCTCTCGACTAAGTATACGATATTTGTGTTGAATAGTTTAGTAGTACTTACGCCGATAAAATTATTCATCGACCTTCAGATGGAAATGGTCGACTAGTTTAGGTTATTTCAAGCGGTGACTAACCACTTTCTCCCTCTCTCGATGAGTTAAGCCCACTGACGCGTATTCTTCACTTATACACTTGGAGTAGCGTGCTTAGAAGTTAATTACAAAAATGCAACTAAAACTTTAAGATTGTCGACGCAGGACATCGTTTCGATTTTCTATATGCCTCCGTGAACATTGGGCCATAAGAGCGAGCGAGGAAGTGTTTAGAACTGTTGTGAGCACTAAGTGAGAATATGGCATTGCTATATCTTTGCAAGAGCCGATTGCACAAGAACTCTGAAATTGATTTAGTACCTAAAAATGTTTTAGAAATAAGAGCTATTGAAAATTGTATGTACTTTGTTTTGCACTCAATAGAATAATATTTAGAACGAACGTATTTTTTTTAAAACATATTTAGACGTTTAATATAATCAAGAGTCCTTGTGCAAACCACCCTAAGTATTGTCGAGTATAATTGTTCGTATAATGTAATATGTGTTGGCAGGAGCCGGTGAGCGAGGTGCCGGCGGGGCGCTGGGCGCTGCCGCACCACGTGACGTCGCTTCCTGGTATGACTCCCGGTAGCGTGCTTGCATTATATTACACACAATACACACACACTCACACACTTAATGACAACTGTGTCACTCACTGGAGTCCTGACATTTTCTGACTCCTCCCATATAACATGTCCTCTTTGATAAAACCTACTTTAACCAGGGCCAAGCAAACGAAAATAATCTACCCTCACCAGGATCAAGGTCATATTCGAGAAAACAAGGTACATTCACAGCAACCGCTCTCCGCTCCACCGCTCTGCAAACAAGCACTGTGTGTTCACTTGTTTGAACTGTAGGGACGATTTTTTAATAATATGGTTTGTCTGCTTTTGAGCATAAGTATTTATCTATGAATCCACACAGCAAAGTTTTCTTAGGTTTATTAAAATAGTGGGATCCCACAGAGTTTGACCTCCACTACACTGCTTTGTTTCTACCACTCAGTCTGGGCTTTTCATTTGGTCCACGGGTACCTAAACGGTACAGGGCCGCCACCAGGACATATCAGAAGAATAAATCACCGCATAAACCCCACTGGAAACCCAAAACTCACAAACTGTACTTACAATACCTATTATAATAGTGTGTTCAATAAGTGTTATAATGTCCAGGTACGCCTCTGTCCGCCGCGTCGGTGCGCTCGTCGGGCGAGTCGTACAGCTCGGGCTCCAGCACGCGCCAGCTGCTGGCGCGCGCGCCGCGCCCCGCCTGCTAATACCTCATACGTGTATATAAACCGGGCAGCTTATGTTTACACTACTACCTATAGGTACTTATAATATTGGGTAGGTCTGGAGCTGTGCGTTTAGCGCTGTTACACACATGTTTGGGTCGGCACAGTCGGCTCGACTCGGCAGTATTTGCCGGGTGACAAACCCGAAGCAATCACTACCATTGTTCGGCCCGGTTTTGCCGGCCGCCGCCGGCTATATTTCATACCTTGTGGTTGAAGGCTCGAAAATCAAATAATAATTAGTTTGGCATTAAATATTGTCATTCCGAAATCAACTTTGACATCACACAATTCTCTTTTATCGTTTTCTACATAGTGAAAGGTCCAATGATATGTAAATATGATGATAAATAATGTATTTACTTTGCAGCTTTATTTATAAAAATCTACCTTATTGTAGTTAAGTAACAATTTTATTTATCATTTTGTTATTGTTATATTATTTTTTTACTTGCTATATGGAATGTGATAAAAGAGATTTGTCTTGGTGTTACCACTCCTATTATGTCAGAAAAGGTGGCAAATAAAGTAACATCCTCCGTTTTATTGTGTCCTAGCAAAGCCCCGTACTTTTACCCGTTCCCGTGGGAGTATCGGAATATAAGTAGCCTCACATTCATCTTCCAAAAATAATGATTCCAATCAAACTGGTAGTTGAAAGATTAGCTTGTTCAACAGATTAAAAAATACATTTCGGCTTTATTATATTAGTATATAAGTTCAATGTTAATGTATGTTCTAATATTATAAGAATTATTAGACAATAAGTTGATATTACGCAGCTAGATCTGTAATTTACGGCATTCTATGAAATACTTAGTAGTGCATAATCAAATTGTATAGTATTAGGTAGTAAGTGATTTAAAGGTACTGTAATCTACATGTGTATGACCAGACGAGTCTCAGATATAACTGAAAATAAAAGTATGTAATCTAAAAGTAAGTGTTACCTATATTATATTTTCCATTTGTTTAAAAGGTTTATTGACTATTTTGATTTTTATCAAACTTGATTATTGTATATTTTCCGTCCTATTTTTGAGTATTCTTATTTTGAATTTCTGAATGTAATTCATTGCATGTGTTTCGAAACTTATTAGGGCCTTATTCATAAACGCTTATTAACAACACTTTAGCTATCAAATGGTTTGTCCCTTTCCGACATACGCTATTTGCCAAAGAGCGAAAGAGACAAAAACACTATTTATGTTAAATATCATTTTTGAATAAGGCGGTTGGATTTTAGTTTTACAATTATATATTACTAGCAGCGCCCCGCGGTTTTACCCGCGTTGTGCCCGTTCCCGTGGGAATTTCGGGATAAAATGTAGCCTATAGCCTTCCTCGATAAATAGACTATCTAACAGTGAAAGAATTATTCAAATCGGTTCAGTAGTTTCTGAGATTAGCGCGTTTAAACAAACAAACAAACAAACAAACAAACAAACAAACAAACAAAACAAACTCTTCAGCTTTATAATATTAGTATAGATATATCTTTTAGATTTTTATTTTTTCTTGATTTTTAGTATTGAAGAACATTCCATAGAATCTCTTTTAAGTTTAGCTGATTAATCTGAATATGTGCTCGGACTATACTGTCATCCTGTGAGAGAAACTCTTGAAATGTATTGATATAGGTTGGTGCCTATCTGTCGGAAAATATCCTGGCATATTGTCATGTCGTTTGATCAACCATACACACTCTATTTACTTTCTGTGTGTGGTTTCTGTTCAACCTTGATGACACCATCAGGCATGCACCAACCAACCCATTCTATAAAGAGGGCCGTTATTTTATATTTATTTTTCTCTGGTGCATTTTACTTATGAAATCGATAATATACAAAATACATCAAAACAATTTTATATAAAACTTGTTATTATTTATTACTAGCAGTGCCTCTCCTTACCCATGTTGTCCCATTCCTGCAGTTATTTTGGATATAGTATATACCATATCTTATTGTGATCTATATTTTACTGTTCAATTTAATAGATGTATTTTTAATAGTTTTGCTTCGCATTCAGATTATTGCATGAAAAAGCAACATACATATATCACAAACTTTCGCAATTAAAATAAGATTATTCCCTCTGAAATAAAAGATAAATGTATTATTAGTGATATTTATTGTGATATTGCACATTGTGGAAATAATATAAAAGATACAAGAAAATAGTTATAGAAATAAAAGCAACAAAATCATTGATCAATAATATTGTTTTCATTGTTTGAAGTATTGGTACTGTTCATTTTCTTCATTGCATGTCGCTTAGCAGCATATGCAGACATTCTTGCAAGCCTTTCTTTTCTCTGTTCAGGAGTTTCTTTGGCTAGTCTTTTAGCTGCATAGGCTGACATCCGGGCCAGGCGATTAGCTCTTTGAATGCTAGATTCATTTGCTAATCGCTTAGCTGCATATTCAGACATTCGTCTTAAGCGAATTGCCCTTTTATCTGGACTCTCATTCGCCAACCTATTTGCTGCATATGCAGACATTTTAGCAAGACGTTCAGCTCTTTTATGTGTACCCGAATCATTCGCCAGTCTCTTAGCCGCATTTTCCGAGATTTGCTTCAATCTTGTATCCCTTTCTACAGAGGTCTCATTAGCCAACCTTTTTGCTGTATTTGCAGCCATTTTAATGAGACATTCAACTCTTTTATCAGATTCGTCTAAAGATTTAGAAGAAGTACCTGTGGGTCCACAGTAATTTTGTGGATCTGCTAGAAGTTCTGAGTCATATCTGTCCAGTTGTTCAGATTTGACAATAATACTCCTCGTAGGGTCAAAGTAATTAAAGGAAATATTGGTTGTGTTATGGGACCCCGTATGGACGAATTCACTTTCTGCTTTAGCGTTGAGAATCCATTGATCATCTGTTTTCACCATCACCGTCTTATTCCATGAAAAATCAGAAGGACCGGGTTCACCCATATTGATTATTCAAAGACAGCGATATCCATAGGACCATATTCTTTAAAAATCTATTTTACAACAGATTGTTGGGTGTGACACAAAATAATGCGCACATACGTTATTTACTTATTTTTTTCAACCAGTTTATTCAAATTTATACAAAATACAAATTGTTACAATAAAAAATCAATGCCATGAACAAAACAACAAGGAAAATGAAATACAATGAATTATGTACCACAGTTATGTACAATGAATGAAATGAAATTGATTATTACGAAAAAAGGGGTATGTACTATTAGACGAATCAATTAATGACATTGACATTTGACATTACATCACAATTCACATTGACATACTGAGACGAAAATAATGGAAAATGTTAATTCCGCGGAGGCACATGGTGGTATGATGCATTTACATCAACGTCAAGTGACAACTTGACAAGCTGACAAGTTATCTATCTACCTCGTAGCGCTAGCCTTGAGTGTGTGTGTGTGATACTGTGAGTGAGTGAGTTGGTGAATTGTTTGTCTTGTCAAAAGTTGGCACAAAATCCATCTGTTGTAGCAAAAATCTATTTTTGATTACTTGCATTTCAATAAATCGCCAAAGGTAAATATTTATTTCCGACAGTATTCTACTATACGTTGCATCAGCATTTGAATATACATTCATTAAAAATAGTTTCCACTAAGAAAAATGAAAATAAAAGCAAACGTATGGAAAATCCGAAATGGTCTTATATTTCTTCATTGTTAAATTTTGCGACATATTTTGATATATTTCTGAAGTAAGGGTATTATTTTATTATTACAGTGACAGAGCGAGCGAGCTTCCAGTTGTGTTGTGCTGCTGTGACATAATGGTGTAACAGCCGCGATCAGAGGTGGTCGATTTACAGTAAATTAAAAAGAAAGTACCGAACATGGACAGCGTACCAGAGTCTCCAGTGAAATCGTACCTGGGGGCGGAGGCCGAGCTCCCCTTGGAGAGCGAGACCGACTACTCCAGCATCAGAGGCAAGGTAAATAGCACAAGCTTTGTTTACTCACAAGTACATAGACGCGCCAACCCAAGTGCTCTCGCCAAACTAAAATAGAAACATATAATATGTTTATATACTCGATATATTATCTCATTCTTAAATAATGAATTAACTATCAATTTTGGCCCCTGTCCTGACCAACTTGCAGAAGAGGCAGCCGCCTGAAATTAATTTCAAAGTAGCTATCCAAATAAACTGATATTTGTACTAATGTGAAAACTGTACATAAAACAAACTTATTTTAGTAATATGATTAAATGCAATATAGGTACCTACTATTTATATGACTTTATCAGTTGTTGTTGTGCAATATCCATAAATTTTTAAACCATTAAGTAGTTGTTAGTAACAAAAAAAACATTTAACAGTTTTAACATTAAAAATAACTTTTTATGTTACAATATCATTTAATTAACTTTTATTTTGTTTGTGCTTGTATCCATGTGGCTTCTTAAGTAAATAATAGGTTTTATAAAACAGGTCCTCCTCTTGCATCAGATTGCTTACATTTTCATAATTCCTAGAATTGTTGTGTTATGATTCATACATACTCTGTTTTTGTTATACAAGATTGTATAATTGGAATTAAGATTACATTAATGGCATCTAATTAGTACTATTTTTAGTAACTATTTAAAAAAATATGTTTTTATTGTTGTTAATATTTTTTTATATTTTAATAAATCTTATTAGAATCTTTTTCATTTTGAAAAGTACAAATGTACCAAATGTGTTTGACATTTTATCATATGAAAATATTGTCAATGGCATAGACACTGGAGAAGGTTAAAGGATGATTTAAAAAGAAATATAATGCCTTGTAGATGATCCTGGTGAGCCCCACAGCTGATGAGTATGAGCTGCTTCGGAAACAACTTCTGGAGCGCCTGAAGACGGGCAACGGAGAGATCATCTATGACATAGGACAGGGAGAAGGTATGGCAACCTTTGCCTGTAATGTCCCTCTACTGGGATCATCTCTCATCTCACTGAAGGTATCAGTACAGTGAGGAGGATGGTTATAGTTAGAATAATTTAAATGACTTTATACCATACAACAAATAGTGCTATGCTGATGTTGCACAAAGTTGGAAGTTTTCACAGGAATAACAATTTAATATGTTTATTGTTTGCATTAAATTATACCTACTACGTCCTTCTTACCACAGTCCTCATGTATCTTTCATAATAATCATTCCCTAATCAATAGTTCCTTATCTGTGCATTCATCTACTGCAATCTAGTTTATAAACATAGATTGGACATGAACTATTATTGATAGTGGTATGATAAGAAGAATTGATTACTATGTGTTACTAGAATTATTTTTCATGATAAGTAATTAATTTCTCGCAAAATTTAGTAACAACCTGTATGGTATCACTTCAAGGCAAAGTAAGGTTGCTGGTTAAAGTATAAATAGACTGAGGACGATAAGGCATAATTACCGCTCTTGTTTCCAAAGCCCTATCCTACTAATATTATAAATGCGAATGTTTGTAAGGATGTATAATGTATGTTTTTTACTCTTTCACGCAAACACTACTGAACGGATTTGGATGAATCTTTAAAGTAATATAGGTTATACATCAGAATAACACATGGGATACATTTTATCTCGAAATTCCCGCGGCTAGTTATTTATAATATAAACCTTCTATATGACGGAGATTTTTTCTATCCTCTATCTAAGTAAAACAAATGAAAAAACATTGTTACTAACTGCACTGACTGACTATCTCAATCTCTAACAATGGTCATTTCACTATGTTACGTAAATCGAGTAAGTTTATGGACATTCACTGCATTATAGAACTTTCTCTTGGCGCAATAGATACATACATACATTATATTAAGTCTACCTGTACTACCTGATACTATAATATGCGATACTGTATTACCACCTCTCTCCACTTAGCCTTATTATTAAAATAGTAGCGCCTCGCGGTCTTACCCGCCTTGTATGCTGGAAAATCGGAAAAAAAAAATCCCATGTGTATTCTGATGTATTTTAAACTTTCAACAAAATCCGTTCAGTAGTAACAAACGTACACATACATACGCATATTTTATAATTTTATATAGCTTTATCTAGTACCAATAAATAGTTATTACTTTTCGATTTCCATTCTAATTTACATGCCCATCACATTTATATTTTTACCTCATTGTACTTATATCTTCAGCGAGATGGCTTTGCCCATCTGTGGGACATCACAGGCTAATATGTACTTTACTTTAGTGTTATATACATTTGAACTATTATATATTACTATAGATATTCCTGCTTTATGAGTGTCCCCTATTTTACTGAACCAGGAAATTATTTTTTTATACATCCATTATCATTTATCGGTATTTGGGGGACCTTTGCCCAGCTGTGGGACAGTATAGGTTAGATAAAATACATTAATTAGTTCATTGTTAAAGAATACTAGTCTTATTATAATCCCCTTTTTGCTGTGTAGACGGGCGCGGTCTCTCCGCCGAAGAGTACAGCGCGTCAGTAGCGACGCTGCAGTCGCTGGTGTCGGCGGAGCAGGTGTCGTGCGTGGAGCTGCGGCGCTGGGACGCCGGCGCCGGGCTCGTGGGCCAGTACCTGCTGCGCGCGCCGCTGCACATCACCGACTTCATGGAGATTAGGTCTGGCTAAGCTATATGAATTAATTAATATCTAGTCGATAGTGGTATTTATATCTGCGTACTCACGAACATCGTAGTACACGTTTAACTGTCGGGCCCGGTTGTTCCAATCACTCTGGCAACGAACCTACTTGACTTGTTACTTAACAAATGTTTGTTCTTCAAACACTTCAAGGTCAATATTACTATAGTTTGCTTTTTATAAAGATGCAATGGAGGTCATTTATGTAATATTGTTTACTCAACTGATACTGTAATAAAAGGTTGTGTCTTGTTTGTACAAGTAATACAAACTAGTTCAAACTGAAAGGGTGATTTTAGCCTATTGTTGGTGGAAGAAGTACGATTTTGATGGATTTTGGACGTGCAATGTTCTTCAGCTCCCTGATAACTTGCTACTAATATCATAAATGCACAAGTTTGTGAGGATGTATGTATGTTTTTTACTCTTTCACGCAAAAACTACTGAACGGATTTGGATGAAACTTTACAGTAATATAGGTTATACATCAGAATAACACATGGGGTACATTTTATCACGACAACGGCCACAGCGGAGGTCGAAACCGCGGGGCGTGGCTAGTTTTCATATGGATATATGAGTTCCTTTGCGTACTTTGTCACTTAGTTATCACTGACTTCTATCCTCCTTAATCCTTTGTTGCATATACAGGGTGGCAATACTAAGAATTAAGGATTAAAAGGAAACATAGTCTTATTTCATGCATTTTGCATTCTTCCTATCAAATTGGCCACATTGCAAAACATTTCTCACTTCCACTTGTTATGTATACAGGGTGGCAGTAGTAGGCAACGTGGACGCGGGCAAGTCCACTCTATTGGGTGTCCTGACGCACGGCGAGCTCGACAATGGAAGAGGGTATGCGCGACAGAGGCTCTTCAGACACAAACACGAGATGGAGAGCGGCCGCACCAGCTCCGTCGGGAACGATATACTGGGATTTGATAATATGGGTAATTACTTATGATTAGAGTAACATTACATGTTGGGCATATGCTTCACTAACTGTCGGATTTCGAATTCGACGATGTTATTGACCGTTTTGTAGGACAGCCTGTGACATAATTTAAACAAAAATCTGTGTGCGCTTATCGGCATCTGTATTCAAAAAATTAAATAGGATATTTACTAGCACTAGATATATGTTTTTACGAGAGGATCAGACCGGACTTTTATACACCTTAAGAAAATATAAGGCCCGTAGGTGTTCATTTAAATACTGTACTGCATGTTATACAACCATTAAATGAAATGAAAGTTAACTGTATTGTACAAAATTACCTTTATGGAGCAAAGGTAATCAAGGTGTACAATACAGTTACACAATATCATAACTTCTTCTGAATTACCTGTCCGTACTCTGTTGAACATAAACGAGTATTCGTACAGGTAACGTGGTGAACAAGCCGGACCACGGCACGCTGGACTGGGTGAAGATCTGCGAGAAGTCGTCGAAGGTGATCACGTTCATCGACCTGGCGGGCCACGAGCGCTACCTCAAGACCACCGTGTTCGGCATGACGGGCCACGCGCCCGACTTCGGGATGCTCATGGTGAACACATACCTTTAACTAAAACACTGTTATTAAGTCTTTTGTCTCTTTTGCTCTTTGGAAAATAGCGTATGTCAGAAAGGGACAAACCATTTTATAACTAAAATGTTATTATGAATAAGACCTTATACCTTTTGAAGAACCTTCTCTTACATAGTATATGTTGATCCATGGTGTTAGATATGTCTTTTGATT
Source organism: Cyclophora punctaria (assembly GCA_951394245.1). NCBI lineage: Eukaryota > Metazoa > Arthropoda > Insecta > Lepidoptera > Geometridae > Cyclophora > Cyclophora punctaria. The sequence continues at coordinate 1,123,083 of OX596172.1, forward strand.
TGCGTCAGATATTTCATTTGTTTGGAATACATCATTAAGAAATATCCCGTAGTATTCTTGTGGACACAGCGAAAAGGAAGATATTAGGTGAAAATTTGACCTACATATTCCCTATAAGAGTGTCATCAGAATCTATACGTGCTATTTCAAATGCCGTGCCCTAAAATAAAAGAGCTTATTGCTCTGAAATAATCTTCGGAATGTTAAAAATAAAGTAATTGCGATTAAGATCTCATTGTAGCACAAAGGCTTATACTGTAATTACGATGTCTTTTTACCCATTTTAATCACCGCTTATTTGCCAGATCGGAGCGAACGCGGGTATAGTCGGCATGACAAAAGAGCACCTCGGTCTGGCGCTGGCGCTGTCAGTGCCCGTGTTCGTGGTGGTCACCAAGATCGACATGTGTCCGCCCAACGTGCTGCAGGACAACCTGAAGCTGCTCATCAGGATACTCAAGTCCTCGGGCTGCAGGAAGGTGCCGGTCATGGTGAAGAGCAAAGACGATGTCATTGTTAGCGCAACTAATTTTGTTTCTCAAAGGTTAGTTTTAAATATTTATTCTTGTTCTTCGTGTCGATAACAAGACAATAATTTGGTCTTGTCATCATGGTGGAAAGATTTATCAGCCGACACTAATGTCAATGAAGATGTTATAATGTGACAAAGTAATAAAATCCTTATACAATGTTACAACACTAATAATATATGGTTGTGGTTGCAGACTATGCCCCATCTTCCAAGTGTCGAACGTGTCGGGCGAGAACCTGGAGCTGCTGACGATGTTCCTGAACCTGCTGAAGACGCGCATGCCGGCGCACGACGACAAGCCCGCCGAGTTCCAGATCGACGACACCTACTCCGTGCCCGTCAGTATACGACCACTTCCTACTTATAGTGTCAATGTGAACACGATACCCGATGAACTGCTGAACCGATTTTACCGAAAGAGCAGTGAGCTAAGTTTTACAAAACTTGGTGCAAGAGTCACATCGCCGATCATACTTGCGATACTCGCTTATGAACGTCACGCAGACGCCGTGAGAGACGGTTTTTGGGGTAGTTTTAGTATTAAAGATGCCGTGTAACGGTTATCGTGGATGTGAAGATGTGAATGTGATGGTGCGCAGGGCGTGGGCACGGTGGTGTCGGGCACGACGCTGGCGGGCGTCATCCGCCTCAACGACACGCTGCTGCTGGGCCCCGACCCGCTCGGCCGCTTCACCCCGATCGCCGTCAAGAGCATCCACCGCAAGCGCATGCCCGTGCCCGAGGTGCGCACGGGACAGACCGCCAGCTTCGCGCTCAAGAAGGTAACACGCGCGCACACACACACACACACACACACACACACACACACACACACACACACACACACACACACACACACACTATTATAGCTTCCAGCCTAAGTGCCTTATTCATAAACGCTTATTTACAGCATATTAGCTGTCAAACGATTTGTCCCTTTCCGACATAGGTACGCTATTTCCAAGTGCAAAGGAGGCAAACCACTTTGACAGTGTTTCAGTCATAGTGTTTATCAATAAGACTTTAACCCAGGAAATAAAAAAATAATAGAAAATGGAAAAAAAATTAACCGTAACGCAAAACCTTCCTCGTGAATATATTGGTAAAAACCGGATTAGTAAAATATCCTGTAATTAGAAACGTAACTCGTTTTTAGAAGAATTGTCATAGTTGTTTAGAAATATACACGGGAATGAGTGTAATTTGTATTTGTCCCCCAGATCAAGCGGTCGCAGATCCGTAAGGGCATGGTGATGGTGTCGCCGGCGCTGAACCCGCAGGCGTGCTGGCAGTTCGAGGGCGAGATCCTCGTGCTGCACCACCCCACCACCATCTCCTCGCGATACCAGGCCATGGGTCAGTACCAATACCACCACTGTCGGACTAATATGAATATAGTAGAGTTGTATAACTAACTCCCATATAGGAATCATGGTGTCACTGCGTAAGAGGAATATAAATTATTTTTAAATAAAACAATAGCATTTAATGTCCCACTGTGGGACGAAAGCCTTTTATCAGATAAGTTTCGTTAAGTTAAGTAGAATTGTTATCTGTATTGATAATACATATTATATCAATTCTACTAAACTTATCAGATCATTTATTGTCAGTCTAACTGCATCGGGAAAGAAATTGGGAAAATTAATTAAATAGGCAACCATTGTCACTTTTAAACTATGTGCAACTTGGCTACTATTTAACCTTTCTCTCTGAGCATAGGCACGTTAAGATGACCAATTGCAATATCAATAAACAATGTTAATTTCAGTGCACTGTGGCAGCATTCGTCAAACTGCATCAATCCTGTCCATGTCACGTGACTGCCTGCGCACGGGCGACAAGGCGCTAGTGAGGTTCCGTTTCATCAAACATCCGGAATACTTGAAGCGGGGGCAGCGCATGGTGTTCCGCGAGGGCCGGACCAAGGCGGTGGGCAACGTGCTGCGGCCCGAGTTCAGCGTGCAGAAACCGCCGCAGCGCGCCGTGCACAACACGAGGCACAACGCAAGGAACAACGCCGCCACTGACAAGCAGGAGCAGGATAAGCTTGTGGTTAGTTTATGCTATGAGCTATTCTATTTTTTCGTACGAGAGCTAAAATTCAAACCAGTGTGACTGATTTATCGACCATCTTTAAATTTTAATCATAACTGGCAGCGCCCCGCGGTTTTACCCGTGTTGTGCCCGTTCCCGTGGGAATATCGGGAATTTTTATACATAAAAACCTTCCTCTTGAATCACTCTACCTATTACAAAAAACCGCATCAAAATCTGTTGCGTAATTTTAAAGATTTAAGCATAAAGACAAACAGACTAACAAACAGACAAAAATAGCGACTTTGTTTTATACTATGTAGTGATTTTCTCTTTCTTTTTAGGGTTCCGTAGCCAAATGGCAAAAACGGAACCCTTATAGATTCGTCATGTCTGTCTGTCTGTCCGTCCGTCTGTCCGTATGTCACAGCCTTTTTTCTCCGAAACTATAAGAGCTATGTTGTTGAAACTAAGGCTTGGTTGCACCATCTTACTTTAACAATAACAAACATCGAAACTTCAGTTAAAGTATCGGTTAGGCCTAAAATTAGTTGCACCATTTGACAAATAGTTAAATGACGTCATAACTTTAACTGTAACTGTAACCGCTCACTTTTCGCTGGTTAGTGCTATTGTTATTGTCAAATTATCCGTCAAATTGTCAAACGCGTTGAATATAACCTACAGACATCATGTCCTTGCTCCAAGAGAGAAATTAAAAAAGTAAAAAGTATAAAAAAGAGTATAAATTAGAAAATTAGGAATATTTCTAAGCTTCCTTGAAAAATTTATTTGTTTTTGGTTTGTATGTAACCATGGACTTATTATATGTAACAGACACCGAACTGACATCAACATCGAAATGAAGTGACAAGTGACACTAATGACAGCGCTAGAAACGAGTTTTTACGGTTTTATTTAGTATTGTCATATTTAAAAATGTTACCCGCATCGAATTTGGGTTAAATCACGCCTCATTTGACTTGTAACACTATTAACTTTAACAAAGCTAATGAATTCGCTGGTGCAACACATTTTGCTCTAACCGTTTATGTCAGCGTTACTGTTAGTGTTAAATTTGACACAAACCTTTACTTTAACTTCTTCTATGGTGCAACTCAGCCTTGTGTAGATGTATTCTGTGAACCGCATTAATATTTTCACACTAAAATAGAAAAAAAATAAAATTTTAGGGGGGTCTCCCATACTTAGAAATGAAAAAAATATTTTTTTTTTCATCAAACCCATACGTGTGGGGTATCTATGGATAGGTCTTCAAAAATGGTATTGAGGTTTCTAATATCATTTTTTTCTAAACTGAATAGTTTGCGCGAGAGACTCTTCCAAAGTGGTAAAATGTGTGTCCCCCCCCCTGTAACTTCTAAAATAAGAGAATGATAAAACTAAAAAAAATATATGATGTACATAACAATGTAATCTAACACCGAAAATTGGTTTGAACGAGGTCTAGTTAGTAGTTTTTTTTTTACGACATAAATCGTAAACCGCAAAAAAATACTGATTATTCATTCAATAACTCAAATGTAAATAAAAAAACATTTATTTCAAGAACTTCTTTATTATGTTACTCGCTGCTACGGAACCCTTCATGGGCGAGTCCGACTCGCACTTGGCCGCTTTTTTACATTGAGGTAAAGGGTCCACTGATGGAGTAAGAATGGAATGAAATCACTAATAACTTTATATATAACTTTTCCATTTCACAAGGAATGTTCTTGAATCTGAATTCTTTGTTAACAGTGACTTTATTATAGTAATACTTATCTGAATGTGCGCATTTCAAAACGCAGAATGTATACTTGTTCTATTTAAAAGTTATCACAGCACACATTTCCGGTCCTATGTATCTTCCAAATTATTGTGTTAAAAAAACTGTGTATTCATAACAGGCGGAAGAAGACGTGACGGCAGTGGATTCACCATTCGAGGTGTCTGGTGACAAGCGTGGCGCCGCGGCCGGAGGGGGCGGCGGCGGCGCGGCGGCCGCGCGGCGACCGCGCCGCCGACACGTGAAGCCCCCCGACCAGCCCGTCGCCGCCAACTAGACGCGACACGACGCCGGGAGCACATCTCTATCTGCATTCAACGAATTTAAAATCTCACCGCTCCCTCGAGCGAGCTCCGTTGCAATATAATCTGATACGATCACAGCAGCTAGGTATCGAAAAAGTACAATTGGATTGTTACGCCTATTTTATAATAATAAGTAGAGAAATACCTCATATTTGTATGTACTCTATTAGTACCATTCTGAGGTTACATATTTTTGACTCTTTAAATGTTAATTTAGACTTTCATAGCTGTACATTGCCCATTTTTATTATCACTTGACATTTGTCGTATGTAGTCGGTAAATCTACTGCATAGTTTAAATTTACTATATTATAGAAAATTTGTTGTCCACTCATGTACTAAATGTTTCAAATGCTTTCGAAAAATTCCACTATTTTAATAAATATTACAATATCAATGAATCCTATACACATACATAATACCATAATGGTAAATGCATATGTTGGACATTTATAATACAATAATGTTAGTGAGGCTAGCTGCAGTTTTCCATATCAATATTTCAGTATTTGATATTTACCAAGATTGTGATCTAAATAGTTTAAGTAAAGGAATATTTTTATTGATTTGATTTTTCGAAATAAAAAATTTAGTTCAAATTGACTAATTTATTGTACAAGTGTAGACTATTGTAAACCTATAATAATCATTATTATTTATACATTATTTTTTCAGTTGTCTTTTAACATCATCAATTCCTTGTCTAAGATTGTGTCTGAATTTATGTAAAAATGATAGCAGTCTGCTGACTTGTTGTGGGTCAACATCAGAGAGTTTCTCTTTCCCCCTGTAGAACATGGATACAGCTAGCTGGGCAGCTCTGCGCACTGGGTATGACTCTGAAATCTTTTGAACAAGCTGTTCATTGTTAGCCAGGTACCTGAGCAAGGCTCGGAGAGGCATCTCTTCACAGTATTACAATCACTTAAATGAAGTTTCAAATGAGCACATGTTGCGATACTTCTGCAGCAACTCCCGTTTGAGTCTCAGTTGAGTCCTCAGTATTTCAAACTGTTTCAATTGGTCTTGTTTGTTGTAGTCAATGCCAGGCAATCGTTTTATCTGTATAAAAAATACAAAAATAATTAAATTTGTAGAAAATTATGTAATAAAACTGGATGAACTTTATTGATAGTATATATACTTTCTAGGCCTTTGCCAGGGTGGAACATTAGGGGCTAATACTTTCTACTTTTACATTAACATATTTCAGCTAACCTGCGCACGAGCTATTTCAAGTTTCTTTTGTAGGTCTAGCACCTTTAGACTGCACTCTTGCGATTCCCGAGCCTTGGCTGAAGTGTCATGGAAATCCCTCTCGACACTAACGGACAAATGGTAATTAAAAAAAACACAATTAATTATATTTTGTCACACAAACAATAAAGTATATCATTCAAATGATGCTAAAAATACCTCCGAATGATTTCGTAAACAATTGGCAAAAAATCTACGTCTACATCTTGCACAGATAGCGGACTGTAACTATTTTGATCAGGATGATCCGTATTGTTTTCCATGAGTTTGATTATGAAAATACTGTTCAGAATTACACAACACAAAATATCACTTGCCTATAGCAGATAATATCAAAGAAAGTAAAATTATAAAATCGTCCTTCTGCTCATTCAACATTCAACAACTAGAAAAAGAGGGAGACAACTTGAGACAAGCGAGAATTATCACCACAGACCAAGAAAATAAAGAATTATCACTCGGGGCCAGCCGGTCATCGACTTTTTTGAAGTTTGTTAGATGTGACATTCCCAACCAAAGAAACAGACAAGGATATGGTTTTATGGTAATGTCACACTATCAGTCAAAAAAATATTTTTATAGCGGATAATAATTATAATCGATCGATTGTGAAAGCATACAATGTCTGTCAGTTTATTTAATTGACTCATTCGAATTTCACAACTCATTCATTTATGTTATGACATGTTATGCCACAGATAGATGTATGAGACCGACTCTTTGTTTCCTGGTCTGTGGACCGACATATCAATATTCAATACCTGTGGTCAATACAATATCAATTTATCAAATCAATTTGGGTTTGTTAGTTTGTTGGTTTGTTGATTTTTATGTGGAATCGTGGTGGAATCGAAATGTGATTTGTTGAAAATACAGTTACCAAAAATAAATATCTTATTCAAAAATGGATGAGGTTGCTAAATTAGAACATCTGTCGCTTGTATCTAAAGTATGTACAGAGTTAGACAATCATTTGGGCCTAAACGACAAAGATTTGGGTAAGTGCTGTTCTTTTATTATTTTATACGGAAATCTTCTTCAGATGTTTATAAAATGATTTTTTGTACTACTAAACTAAGATACCTAAATAACTTACTTATGACCCCTTTCTATTTCAGCCGAATTCATAATTGATTTGGCCGACAAACATCCAACTTTCGATGCGTTCAAGAAAGCATTGATTGAAAATGGAGCTGAGTTTTCGGACTCCTTCATGACAAACTTGCTCCGAATCATACAGCATATGAAACCAGTCAACAGTGCGTCGCAGAAAAAAGATGACGAGGATGATAAAAAGAATCCTTTGGCTACAAAGTTTCCAGGGCTGGCCATTCCCAACGAAAAGCCTCGATTTTCGTCCGACGAGTCCAGTAGTGACGAAGACGAGAAAAAAAATAAGAGACTAACCGCGAAAGACATATTCAAAGAAGAGAAAGTTAAGACCAATGATGAAGTAGTAGACCAAGCAATGGCAGAGCTTGAAGCTCTTGCCCCGTCTTATGTTACTAGTAAAAAGGAATCTCCTAAAAAAGAAGAGGTAAAGAAGAGAGAGAGGAGTCGCAGTAGGGACCGTAGAGATAGTAGGACTAGTAAAAGAGATAGCTCTAGAGATAGAAAAAGAAGAAGTAGAAGTCGACACAGGAGTCGTAGTAGAGACAAGAGAAGTCGCAGTAGGGATAGGAGGAGAAGATCTAGAAGCCGCCATAGACAAAGATCCAGGTCTAAAGACAGGCACAGGAGATCCAGGTCACGTCACAGGTCGATATCTAGACATAGGTCGAGGTCTCGCAATAAGAGATCACCTTCACGGAGTAGGGAAGATAAAGGGAGAGATTTTGGGAGGAAGCAACGGAAGAGAAGCCCTGATGTTGAGATCAGTGATGACCCAGAGCCTGGCAAGGTAGGACAATGTTACAATAACATCATTATGAAAATTTTATTATCTGCAGTCTACCTGTATTATCTGTTCATGTGAAAGTCTAGTTTACTGCAGTTTTCCATGCATGTTTGTTTGTGGTCCCCATCCAAAAACCTAAATTAGACATTAACTATTGGACTTTATACCTTGCAAAGAATCTTATTAAAGTAAGATATAGGTCTTAATATTTATTATCTATCTATTATCTTATTTATTATTCATTGATAAAGATATAGGGATACATGGAAGGAATTGGGGGAGACCTTTACCCAGCAGTACAGGAACAGCAAGGTTACGTAAGAAAAAAACTACACTATTTTAATACTAATTTAAAATTATTTCCAGATATACAATGGGCGTGTTGCGAACATAGTGCCATTTGGATGTTTTGTGATGATCGAGGGTGTTCGTAAGAAGTGGGAGGGGTTGGTGCACATCTCACAGCTGAGGTCGGAGGGGAGGGTCACCAATGTGGCCGAAGTGGTCAACAGGGGAGACAAAGTTAAGGTATGGTGATGTTTCACAATATTTTGTAACATTTTCTGACTCACTGTTAACAAGTAATTTGTTCATTTTTCATCAAATGTTTTTGTCACATAAACATTGATTTGGATTTTATTTCATAAAGGAGCAACTTAATATTTTTAATTTACAACTCTTTGTCATCTATATATATAAAAATGAAACCCGTTTTTTGTTGTTGCATCACGCGTGAATGGCTGGACCGATTTCCACGGTTTTGTAAAGTACTTATATTTTAGGACGTGGTATAATGAAACTAGGAATGTCGCCATGATCTGTTGTTTATTGTTTCTACCCTCCACCAGCATAATTAATTATATTTTTACATATACCTACAATCCCCTTATCAAAACAAACATTGAGGTGTAGTGAAATCATAAAATATATTATCAATAGATTGCTATTTAGACAATAATTAAAGGTACTGACTTATAATTAAATAGGTAGGCCCAGAATTAAATAATCAATATTTTATACAAATAATATTACACAACGCAACCTATGTACCCAACATTGTTTAGACAGTTTTAATCGATCGTTAAACTTACTTAAGTTTTATCATAACTCCTTATCTTCCTTTAATAACAAAAATTACCTATATGCAGAAGTTGAATCTATATAACGTTAACTGAACCATTATCATAATATTATAGCATAGTTATTATAGTAATCATAGGTTCGTTGGTTTTTTTTTTTTTTTTTTTTTTTTTTTTTATTATTATTTTTTTTTTTTTATATTTTTTTTTTATTTAATACTTATAGACTATGTACATTGATTGTTAATCATTTTTCTTATCTAAGTAGGTAGTATAAATAATATTGAACACATGCCCCATTCGTTTTGTCACGGGTCCCGGCGCACGCGCACCACCCGCGGGTAGGTCCACCGATCAGGAGGTATCACTTCCCTGCCGGAACGAGTACGGTAATTAGAAGAGTTGGAAGGTGGTGGTATACTGGAGCTGCGGGAGTAGTGTGCGTTATCCCCAGCCTGGCCACTTGGTATGTCGTCGAACTGTGACGAGTACCCGGGCACTGGATCTATACGTTTATCTGAGTCTATTATTATATGCTTCCTATTCCGTCTCCAAACATTACCCGAACACATTCTTATCATATATGACCGTGAGCTTAAGATTGACTCGACGATGCCTGATTCCCATCTATTACCTACTCTTACCTTTACCTTTTGGCCTGTTGTTAATGCCGTTAATTCATGGGAACCTTTATCAAAATATTGCTTTTGTTGTACTTGTCGATTAACTAATTTTTGGTGTATGTCACTATGTACCTTAGGCTTATAAAATGTCATTGACCGCGGTAGTATGCTGCGTAGTTTTCTACTGAACAATAACTCAGCTGGAGAGGGAATCACAGCAGTAATTGGTGTATTTAGATATTCTAAAATGGCTAAATCCAAATCGCTATTATCTTCATGTGCCTTTTTCATTATGCTTTTTATTGTTTGTATAGCACGCTCGACTTGGCCATTCGACTGGGGATATCTCGGCGAAGAAGTAATGTGCTGAAAGCTCCACTCTTTTGTAAATTGGCTAAATAAAATCGAGGAAAATTCTGGACCGTTGTCTGTACATACAGAATTGGCAATGCCATGTCTTACAAATATACGTTTGATTTTTGATATTATCTCTTCCGACCTTAAAGACTGCAACTTCATGACTTCTATGTATTTACTAAAATAATCTACCAGTAGAATGTAAGATTCCCCTCTAAAATGAAATACATCTGCTCCTACTTTCTGCCACGGAGTGGTAGGTATTTCGTGAGACATCAAAGGTTCTTTACTATTCTGTTTCCTATGGGTCAGGCATACCTGGCAATTTGTTAAATAATCTTCTAACTGCGTATTTATATTTGGCCAAAATATAATTTCTCGAGCTCTCAATTTACATTTCTCAATACCTAAATGACCTATATGAATCTTTTTCATCATTTCGTGGCGTAAACACTTCGGTATTATTATCCTAGTTCCTTTCCATATTATACCAAAATTTACTGTAAGTTCATCTCTGTAATCCCAGTAGGGTTTTAATATATTATCCAACTCTTTTTTATCTACGGGCCAACCTGTTTTTATAATCTTAATTAATTTCTGTAATTCATCGTCTTCTTTTGTACATTTTTGAATGTGTAAGAAGTGCGTATCTATTAGCTGATTGCTCGCTGATAACGCACACACTTGTGCCTGTAAATGTAAGTAATCACGCGGCTGTGTGTGCACGTCGCCAGCGCCGCCGTTGGCGGGTGCGACTGCTCTGGATAACGTGTCTGCTATGTATAGGTATTTGCCTGGTTTGTAAACAAGCTTGAAAGTGTATGGTTGTAAACGTAATAACATTCTTTGTAAGCGTGGTGGAGCGTTCACTAAAGGCTTATTTATAATACTCACGAGTGGTTTATGGTCTGTTTCTATTGTTACATCTGATCTGCCAAATATATAAGTATAAAACCGTTCACATGCAAACACACACGCGTATAACTCTTTTTCTATCTGAGCATAAGATTGCTCCGTCTTCGTTAAAGATCGGGAGGCATAAGACACGGGGAGACCGTCTTGCATGAGACATGCGCCTAGCCCATTTTTGCTCGCATCAACAGACATTGTTATTGGTTTTTGTAATGTATAATACTGCAAAACGGGTGGACTTGTGAGTAAATGCTTTATATTGTTAAAGCATTTTTGATGTATTTCCTCCCAGTGCCATTCTACGTCCTTTTTTAACAATTCTCTTAGTATGGATGTCTGCTCTGACAAGTTTGGTACAAAGTTACCTACATATGTAACCATGCCTAAAAATCTTTCGACGTCCTTCACGTTTTGTGGTGTTGGCATATCTTTTATCGCAAGTATGTGTGATTCATCGGGGGATATTCCCTTTTGTGATATTTTATGACCGAGATATTTTATTTCCGACATACCAATTTTACACTTTTGTCTATTTAATTTAATGTTGATCTCCCTACATCTTTGTAAAACTGCTCGCAATCTTTGATCATGAATTTGCCTGTTAGGCCCAAAAATTAAAATATCATCAACGAATAGTATTACCCCTTCTAGATCGTCTAAATGTTCGTATAGTTTTTTATGAAATATCTCTGAAGCGGAACATATGCCAAAGGGCATGCGTAGAAATTTGTATCTGCCAAAAACTGTATTAAAAGTGCATAAATCTGTATCTTGTAATTTGACTTGCCAAAATGAATGTTTCGCATCTAACGTACTAAATACTGCCGCCCCTGTTAGGCTGGTAGTAACCTCATCAAATGTAGGAAGTTTAAAATGTTCGCGTTTGATGGCTTTGTTTAAGTCACGAGGGTCTAAACATATGCGTATATCCCCGCTAGGTTTCTTAACAACGGTCATACTATTTACCCAATCTGTGGGTCCTTCTACTTTCGTAATTATGCCTTGTTTTTCCATTTCTATAAGTTTTTCTTTAACTTGTTCTTTAAGAGCTACAGGTAATTTCCTAGGCGGGTGTATGACTGGCTCGACATTCTCTTTTAACTGTATTTTATATTCACTGGGCAAACACCCGATCCCCTCAAATACATCCTTAAAATCTTCTATAATATTCCTATCACAGCTTAGCTCACTTATCGAAAAAACCCTTTTTAATAATTGTAGTTCCTCACATGAGTGTTTACTAAGTATGGGAACCGAATCTGTTTTAACAATAATAAATTTTAAAAAATAAATGTTATCCTTGTGCTTCACTTTGAGATAACATTTACCTATTACCGCTATTTGACTTCCTGAATATCCATGCAATTTTATCGATGTAGGAACTAACTCAGACTCAGATAAACCTAATAAGCCCAAATACTTTTTAGGGATAATATTTACATCAGCCCCAGTATCCAATTTAAACTTTAGCAATTTATCATTGATCTGTAATTCTGTTAGCCACTCTTCACTTCTACAATTTCTGTGAAAATTTTTGTGATTATTTACCTGATCGGTGAGCCCCTCCTGGACCTCAAACACTCTGCACACTTTTGCAAAATGATTCATCCTCCTACACTTGTTACATTGTCGTCCGAACGCTGGACACTCGTTTCTCCTATGTCTCGCGCCACACCTCTGACACTGCGTATTGTTATTATAGTTATTCTGTGCTGAAAATGTACGGGCATTTATATCTGCTCTTCCACGAGTCGGTCTTCCACGGGACTGATAAACCTGGTTACCCGACGGCCTCGCATATGTCGTAGATTGTTGACCGCTCCGTCCGCGATTAACCCAGTGAACATCAGCTGAGGCTTGCTGCTTCGCCTCGTCTTTGTTTACTTCCTGAACGTGGTGCACTGAGTTTTCTGTATTGATATGTACCGCTTGCGCGCGAGACATCTCAGCTAATCGGCAAATGTCGGTTGCTTTTGACAGCGTTAAATCTGCTTCCCTGAGCAATCTTTCTCGTAATCCTGCTTCTTTTAATCCACATATCAGTCGATCACGTACTAAATCGCTACACAGATCCTTAAACTCACATTTAGCCGCCATTTTATTCAATTCAAACACATACTGTTCAATGGACTCCAGTTCTCTTTGATCTCTTGTAAAAAACTTGTGACGTTCTATTGTTAAATTCTTTCTTGGCAAAAATACTGCATCATATTTTTGTAGTAACTCATCCACTGACCTGAACTCCTCTTCAAACTGGTCATATACTTCCCGACAGCGATCTCCAATAATATGCAATAATATGTTCAATTGTACCTTCTTGTCTTTTTTCGACAACTCACACGCTTCATAATAGATTTTGAATGATTTTTTCCATTTTTCCCACTCCTTGCTTAAGTTTCCCGATGTCACATTTGCCAAGTTATTCTCGAACATGAATGGTTGAGGCGGCCGTAATATGGAATCCATTCTTTACAGCTTATTTTTATATATTTTACAAAAGCCACACGCGTTGGTCGAAACTAGTTCACAAATACGCAATATTTAGTGTATTAAATTCGGCTGCGCCATGTAAAGTACTTATATTTTAGGACGTGGTATAATGAAACTAGGAATGTCGCCATGATCTGTTGTTTATTGTTTCTACCCTCCACCAGCATAATTAATTATATTTTTACATATACCTACAGGTTTTGCATTCGTTGGAAAGGTCTCGGGCTCCGTGAGGTTTATAGGGAATAAAAATCTCAAAATTCCCACGGGAACGGGGGCGCTGCGGGTGAAACCGCAGGGCACAGCTAGTATTTTATAGTTAATTTCTTTATTTATTGACAGTAGTGATATTTTGCCAGCAAACTTTCTTACTTTTACCAAGCTTTTGCTCTGTAGTGACATAATCCAGGCTTTTACTTATCCATTTGATTTATTTCAGGTGAAAGTGATATCCATGACAGGTCAGAAAGTGTCCTTGACCATGAAGGATGTATGTCAGAGCACTGGCAAGGATTTGAACCCCACTTCGCATGCACATTTGGAGGTGAGAATATTATCAAACATTGGTTCTTTCATTGAGATTCCAACATTCTTTCATTATCTTGAAATATTCGAAAATTAGGGCAATATTAAGTATTTGAACTTTTGGTATCTTAGATATAAATGATAACACTCTTGTGTACTGTTATTTTTAATGAGATGAAAGGACTTTGGTCAGCGCGGTGGACCCACATTACGGGCTAATACATAAAATACTTGAGTGTGTTTGTGTTGGTGTGCGCAGGCGGAGCGCGAGGGCCGCAACCCGGACCGGCCGGCGCCCGCGGCCGCCGTGCTGGCGGGCCTGCCGGCCGCCATCGACCCCGACGAGGACTCCAGCCGCAAGCGCGTCACCAGGATCTCCAGCCCCGAGCGCTGGGAGATCAAACAGGTACCACCACACACCTAGCTTTTTTTTAGTAAATTGTACTCTACATTATTTTTTTAGACCATATTAATCTATTTACTAATTAGACATTTGATTTAAATTAGGAATTTGTCATGATTATGATGATATAGATATCATCTATATTGGAAAAATTGTTGCCAAAATCTCTTTTAATTTAAAAACTCTGATCAACAATACATTGTTGATCGAAGCTTCTAATTCGTCCAAGTTTGTGAAGCGAAATCGTACTAGACGCGTGGACAGTGGCGTAACACAATGGCGCGTAGCAAGATAACGACTAAAAACGCTTAAACTGGAAGAGCTCTTATTAAACTCAAAACAAAACTTGTTTTCTTCCACAGATGATATCATCTGGTGTCATAGATAAAAGTGAGCTACCTGACTTCGACGAAGAAACCGGTCTGTTACCCAAAGACGAGGACGGAGAAGCGGACATTGAAATCGAGCTGGTCGAGGACGAGCCTCCGTTCCTGCAGGGGCACGGGCGCGCGCTGCATGACCTGTCACCCGTGAGGATAGTCAAGAATCCCGACGGGTCTCTCGCACAAGCAGCCATGATGCAATCCGCCCTCGCCAAAGAACGTAGAGAACAGAAGATGATCCAACGCGAACAGGAAATGGAAAGCCTTCCCACGGGACTTAATAAAAACTGGATAGATCCGCTCCCCGAGACCGACGGTCGCGCGTTAGCAGCCAATATGAGAGGCACGGGGATCACCCCGCAAGATCTGCCCGAGTGGAAGAAACACGTGATTGGAGGCAAGAAGTCCTCCTTTGGAAAGAAGACTAATTTGTCGCTGTTGGAGCAGAGGCAGTCGCTGCCTATTTACAAGCTTAGAGATGAGTTGACTAAGGTTGGTGCTTAGATAACTTCCATTATTTTGTGCAAACTTATTTATTGTGAATTACTGTACTATGTTTGTTGATGTTGACTCAGTGATAACTTGTATCATCGACTAGGAAGAATGGTCATTAGTGGCATTTATATCGGATTACTACTATACTTCGAAGGGCATGTTCAATTGTCAGTCTCATCAAATCGGACACATTTAGGCGATTTTAGCAACTCCAATCAGATGACGATGACTATAATGTGTTTTATTAATATGCCTGATCTTCCTCACTATATATCCACAATGAGGTCAGAGGCCTTTGCCGAACTGAGGGACATTATAAACTAATACTCATTTACTATTTATCTCTCCAGGCTGTAGCTGATAACCAGATCCTCATAGTAATCGGCGAGACGGGCTCCGGTAAGACTACGCAGATCACTCAGTACCTCTGCGAGTGTGGACTCGCGGCTCGCGGCAAAGTGGCGTGCACACAGCCGCGGCGAGTCGCCGCCATGTCGGTGGCGAAGCGCGTGGCGGAGGAGTTCGGGTGTCGGCTCGGGCAAGAAGTGGGCTATACGATCCGGTTTGAAGACTGTACCAGCCCGGAGACTGTTATTAAGTTAGTATGGAGTTTATTTTGAATATTTTTTCATAAGAACAGGATTTTTTCGTAATTATTATATTTTTCAATTCTTGTATTTAAGTAGAATGGTATTCAGGAAAATCTGTCTTTCTGTTACGCTTTCAAGGATAAACCGCCACAAAAGTAAAATTAAAAATTCATGGGATAAACAATCACTTGAAAAGTTCAACTTATTTAAAAAATAGTAACAGTAAACAATATATTTAAATCATTAAACAAGCTACTAAATTTTGAGGAACAGCTAGTCTCTGATACAAAATACTTGTTTCTAAGACAAATATTTGTAATCGTTTCCCTTCTATACCCAGATACATGACGGACGGCATGTTGCTCCGCGAGTGCCTGATGGACCTGGACCTGAAGTCGTACTCCGTGATCATGCTGGACGAGGCGCACGAGCGCACCATCCACACCGACGTCCTCTTCGGACTTCTCAAGCAAGCCGTCCAGAAACGACCGGAACTCAAGCTGATCGTCACCTCGGCTACGCTAGACGCCGTCAAGTTCTCACAATACTTCTTCGAAGCACCCATCTTCACTATTCCCGGACGAACCTTCCCTGTCGAAGTGCTGTATACTAAAGAACCCGAAACTGATTATTTAGACGCGTCTCTGATCACTGTAATGCAGATCCATTTGAGAGAGCCGCCCGGTGATATTCTTTTGTTTTTGACCGGTCAAGAAGAGATCGATACGGCGTGTGAGATACTTTACGAGAGAATGAAGTCTCTCGGCCCTGACGTACCTGAACTGATCATCTTGCCTGTGTATTCGGCTTTGCCTTCTGAAATGCAGACCCGTATATTCGAGCCCGCGCCGCCCGGCTCCCGGAAAGTCGTGATAGCTACGAATATAGCCGAGACCTCGCTCACTATAGACGGGATATACTATGTGGTGGATCCAGGGTTTGTGAAGCAAAAGGTGTACAATTCTAAGACTGGGATGGACTCGTTGGTTGTCACGCCTATTTCACAGGTGAGTTTAAGTTGCCTTTAAATATACATTGGCTTAGCGACAAGACAACAATCACTTAGTTATGTGTTATTATTCAAGTCTCATATCTTCTCGCATTCCGTTGTTTTATATGTCGCGCGAGATGTTAAGTGTTATTCTTTTTATACAAATTGGTTAGCATAGTATTGAATTGAACATAACTAAACTATGTCGTACAGGCAGCGGCGAAGCAACGCGCGGGGCGAGCGGGGCGCACGGGCCCCGGCAAGACGTACCGGCTGTACACCGAGCGCGCCTACCGCGACGAGATGCTGCCCACGCCCGTGCCCGAGATACAGCGCACCAACCTCGCCACCACCGTACGTATACTAATACTAAAAATACTTTACATATATTTCTTGATTTTAAAAGCAATGATATCTTGGATGAAATGAGAAATCTTGGACAACAAACTGGGTTTAAGGTCTCCTTTTAAAAAAATATAATTTTTTACTTGTATGCCTGTATCCGACATTGAGGTTTTGTCTTGCAGATTAACATAAATTTTGCCAGTATCTGCTGAACCAGAAAGGTTACAAAACTATATGTGTGTGCAGGTGCTGCAGCTGAAGACGATGGGCATCAACGACCTGCTGCACTTCGACTTCATGGACGCGCCGCCCGTGGAGTCGCTCATCATGGCGCTGGAGCAGCTGCACTCGCTCTCCGCGCTCGACGCCGAGGGGCTGCTCACGCGCCTCGGCCGCCGGGTCAGTACGCACTTACAACTCTATTTAACACTAACCGCGCCCCGCGGTGTACCCGTACCTGCGGGAATTTCAGGATAAAATGTAACCCATGTGTTATTCTGATATACAACCTATATTACTGTAAAGTTTCATCCAAATTCGTCCAGTAGTTTTTTCGTGAAAGAGACAAATATACATACATACCAAAGTTTTCGACAATCAACAATAACCAACAATATCATTTTGTATTTCAGATGGCCGAATTCCCTCTCGAACCGAACTTGTCAAAGATCCTCATCATGTCTGTAGCCTTACAATGTTCCGACGAGATTCTGACTATAGTGTCGATGTTGAGCGTTCAAAACGTGTTCTACCGGCCGAAGGACAAGCAAGCGCTCGCCGACCAAAAGAAAGCCAAGTTTAACCAACCCGAAGGCGATCATTTGACGCTCCTAGCGGTGTACAACAGTTGGAGGAACAATAAGTTCTCAAACGCGTGGTGTTATGAGAACTTTGTACAGATTAGGACGTTGAAACGAGCTCAGGATGTCAGGAAGCAATTGTTGGGAATAATGGACAGGTTTGTTTTTTTTGTAAATAAGAGCTGAAACTGCGTTAAGCATGCGCACGCGACGGTTTACTTTTGTATGAAACCGCGCGGACACCCGCTTACGCAGTTTCGGCCCTATGTTTCAAATTCATAAATTCAAGTCTTGTTTTTCTCGCAGTTTCCGAAACTTTACCGGCTTTATGACTTTTGATAATCTTATTAACCTTTTTTATTTAATTTTAGACACAAGTTGGACGTTGTATCGGCTGGTAAGAACTCTGTAAGAGTGCAGAAGACGATATGTTCCGGTTTCTTCAGAAACGCCGCCAAAAAGGACCCTCAAGAAGGATATCGCACGTTGGTGGACAGCCAAGTGGTATACATACACCCTTCCAGCGCGCTCTTCAATAGACAACCAGAATGGTAAAATATAATTTCTATATTAATGTTTTCTAAGTAAAATTAATTAACTAATAATATTCTAATACTAATATTCCTTTTTTGTTCTCAGGGTAATCTACCACGAGCTTGTCCAAACCACAAAGGAATACATGCGTGAAGTAACAACCATAGACCCCAAGTGGCTAGTAGAGTTTGCTCCAGCATTCTTCAAGTTCTCAGATCCAACGAAACTATCCAAGTTCAAGAAGAACCAACGATTGGAGCCACTGTACAACAAATATGAAGAACCCAATGCTTGGAGAATATCTAGAGTTCGTAGGAGAAGAAATTAGGCTTAAAATGTATCAAAATGGATTAAGAATAAAGCTAAATAAGATGATTTTTTTATTTCCTTCACCCAAGGGAGACTCGCTTCCATCCATCTCCTAGCAACAATCTGCCCTGAACTGACTGACGTGTCTGATATGTTGAAACACTTTTGCAAACTGACAGTCTGCTATACACTCTCTGTCAATGTCGGCATCACTGTCAAGTGTCAGTCAGCTGTTTATGTCATTTTGTCGATAGAATTTTATTCTGATTTTCTTCTGTAAAAATAAGCTTTCAAGATTTTTGTATGAAAATTGTAAATTTAATTCTCAAATGAATACTTAGTTGTATTATTGAAATGAAAAATCAGATAGTAATTTTCATAAATTCAGATGTGACATTAATTTAGTAGATACATAATACGTAACTATGGATTTCCTATCAGAAGTAATCGGGGAGACGATAGTCCTCGGCATAGATTCACTTATATTGGGGTTTTGCATGAGACAGCTGAGTAAATGTAAACACATATTGAATGCTTTACAGGTAAACAAACTTTTTTGATAATACCGAATGTTAGTAAAGGTTTACAGACCCATTAACTGGCGATAACTGTAAGCATTATGTATTATGAAATAAAATGCATACATTATGTAGCACAATATTGTTTTTAGACAGCCCCCGTGCTGGACATAGACAACTCGCTGCCGAAGGAGATCAACAAATACTCTAATGACACTATCCCATATGTGGTGATCAGAGGGCTAGTGAAGCCCCTCGGTAACCCCATCACGAGCAACTACAACAACTCAGTTACAGGGGTTATACAGAGGTAAGTTATGATCTGAACATTCTCTCAGAAGTATGAATCATTACATTACAGCACTCTTTCATGAAACACTTAACAACCCAAATTTAAAAAATATCTTGCCTTGTATGTTTACACCCTCCTTACTGGACTGATCTTCAGAGAGATGAGGGGCCTTTGCTCAGCAGTGGAACATTATAGGCCATTACTTACTTAATTTTAATTATAGTTATTGCACTGATATATTTATTGATGATGATGAGAACCCAAGCCAGCAGTGGGATATGACAGGATAAAACTTTACTTAGGCTTAAAAGAGGGATTCACAAATAGTATTATCTTAAAGATAATTATTGTAAATAGATAAATAAATAAATACACCAGGACATATTCACACACGGTTAATTAGACCCAAACTAAGCTCTAAGCTTGTATTATGGAATTTAACTCACTGATTGATTCTAGATGGTTGCATAATATGTTTATTGTTCAAATACTACTTTTTCACCGTTTTCACATAAGTAGGTAGAAACTTGTTAGGTAGGTTTAATTTGCAACATAATATTTTCCAAAAGAGATCTGAATGTTGATAAGTAGAATATCTGAATTAATTCATTGTCAGCATGTTTATTTAATGTAAGACTCAAACTGGTTATTTGTATAATGATATTTGTATATAATATACATATGTATATTATGCCAAAAGTCTCTACACATGCAAAAAAAATAGATTATAGGAGTTTTCATATTCTTTTCTGACAATTTAATAAATTTGATCAGTAAAATATGTAATTTATTATAAACATAAATATTTTAAAACTTATATCTATTTTAATAGTATGTGGGATAAATAAGATATGCATAGGTATGTTGATTTATCAATTTATCATATTATCATGTACAATCTATCTATACATCTTCTACAGCAATTAAATGGCAATTATTCATCCTTGGTGTGCCAGATAGCTCTAATATTTTTGTTTTCCTGTCAAGATCTCATCTAAACTTCATAGCATGATAAAAAAATATTAAGACTATTAGGACAATAACAAACAAACATTTTAGGTTGTCTATGGCAGTATGTAAGTTCGATTAGGTTCCTGGTATTGGAGTGTTGAGTTTAAGGCACGCTAACTGGCTGTAAATAACCGCTATCACCTCGCCGTGTGCTCGCCGTATGCACGCTGTGCAAGTGGATGATGGATCCAGGGTTTTTGTTACTTACAGGACTGCTTTAAAAGGATCTGAGCTCCTTAGTACTCCTAGATCTGTTAACGCACAGAATCCGTAATCTAAATTTTCTAAGACACAACATTTTAATGGCATACTTGTGGCAGGTTAACAATAAAGGAGCACGTGATCGCGCGCACGTCCGCCGGCTTCTGGTCGGACCAGACGCGCACCATCCACGAGGTGTGCAACTCCACGCCCTTCGTGCTCACCAGTGGCAACTACAGCATCGAAGTGGTGGACGCGCTCGCCGCTGAACTACTCGGTAAACTACATCTATATTCCGTTTCACCAATCACAACTTGTCACAATTGTCAAACAAAGCATTGACATTGTCAAAATCTTTTTATAATGCGCCGTGATTGGTCGATTTAGCTTCGCTCCGCTTTTGGAAAGTAACTGTCCAATACATAAATAATTATTCGAATCAGACTGGTAGTTCCTGAGATCAGTACGTTCAAACAAAAAATCAAACTGTCCAGCTTTATATATTAGTATAGAGTATAGATTTAAAAGTATTTCTACCGGTCGAAAAAAGCGGCAACTTATTGCTATCAGTAGTCAAAGACAACTCTACTAGCACTTAAAACAAGTCTAGCTAGACTAGACCAACAGTGATGATATTGTTTGCCCCAGACATGGACGTAATATCGGACAAATTCGAGCCGATGTCCCCCGGGGTGATCGACCACGTGTGGGGTTTCTTCTCCGGCGTCCGCCAGCGAGGACTGCAGACGATGGAGGAGATGCTGCGAGACGGCTCCTACATCACCGCCATCGGCGAGCTGAGCCGCACGCGCTCCGGCGCGCTCAAGATACAGCCACCCCGGGACGGACTGCCGCTCTACCTCACCACTGCCACCAAGTCCACTCTGCTGAAGAGGCTCACCAG
Source organism: Cyclophora punctaria (assembly GCA_951394245.1). Classification (NCBI taxonomy): domain Eukaryota; kingdom Metazoa; phylum Arthropoda; class Insecta; order Lepidoptera; family Geometridae; genus Cyclophora; species Cyclophora punctaria. Next base: position 1,144,662 of record OX596172.1, read on the forward strand.
TTCCAGGGATTTGTTGAGGTCAGTTCTGGTAGTTTTTTTACTAAGTAAGTTTGAGAAGGTTAGTTGAACCCTGGTGTCGGAGTTTTAACCCGCCTAAAGGCCTCCAACATGGTTTATCGATTGCAGCAACCGGGAACGACAATTTAACATGCCCCCCGAAGCACGGTAGCGCTCAGATAGAAATGCCACTATCGCCCACCCCTCCAAGTAGGGTCGAGCAACGCATTGCTTAACAAACACAATGAACTAACGCTAACATCGAGTGTTAGTTACTCAGTCAAACTACGCCACGACACGAGCGCTCCTAATATATGTGCGATGGATGAGAGGACACGCCTCTGCCCCAAAATGCTTTGCCTTATTTAAGAGTTTAAGAAACATATGCAAATTTTTATAATGATTTCCCTATTGCATTATTGAAGTGGTGTGTTTTATTTTTACAATTTCGCACATTCAGTATTACAATAAGTTATTTTTGTTAATAAACTGTATGAATACGATAATTAAAATCAACAAATGCATATTATAACTTCCGCTTTTAGCTATAAATATTCGAGCGGCATGAAAAAAGCCTGAGAATATATAAAAATAAATAGCCTTGCTATATGAATATAATTTATCTAGTTACTACATCTAATAATGGTATTAGTATTATTAAGATTATTAAGTGCTTAGCGACCTCAATTAAATATGATGAATGTGGCTGGCGAACCATCACTCAATGCTACAACTATAGGTATACAGGTATACAGCTACAGTAATCACTACATAGTATAAAACAAAGTCGCTTTCCGCTGTCTGTTTGTTCCTATGTATGCTTAGGTCATTAAAACTACGCAACGGATTTTGATGCGGCTTTTTTAACAGATAGAGTGATTCAAGAGGAAGGTTTATATGTATAAAAATTCCCGTAATTCCCACGGGAACAGGCTCAACGTGGGTAAAACTGCAATGCGCTGCTAGTTATTACTAAGAGGCTGACCCAGCGAACGTTGTTTTGCCATATAAAAATCAAGGGGTGGACTACCTTTAACATTTATGGGGATGAAAAATAAATGTTGTTCGATTCTCAGACCTACTCGATATGAACACAAAATTTCATGAGAATCGGTCAAGCCGTTTCGGAGTTTACCTACAAACACCACAACACGAGAATTTTATAAGTATATTAGATATAACTTCAAATTATCTCTAAAAACAAACATGCACATTTTAAATAATTCACACTTCACGAAAGATACAGTTGTGGACCTCTTGAATGATCAACTCGTTCTATTAATATTCAATGGCAAAAAAATCAATGAACCTCTTAATGTATCCAGTCATTATCGTAATGTGGACGGTGCATTAAAGACGCGGGTCGGCGCGGCAGAATTCATATATAAATACATGATAATATTGTACATTTGTACCATTGCCAGTGATACATTTTCAAAAATCACGCAAATTTCGAACTTGTGAGGCAAGGTGCTATGTCCAAAAATAGTGAAAATCAAAATGACCTTATAATTGTTGGCCAACCTTGCCAAAAGTGAAATCAAAAAACTTTTTAGTTGTAATGTTTACCACACTTGTGTAAGTATTTTTATTGATATTTTCAAGGCGGTGATAAGATCTCGAAAGGTTTTTTGTTGAAAGGCGGCCATCTGAGTGAAAGGCTATCTTGACTTAGTTAAGAAGATCATGTTTTTTGTCCAATTGTGGAATTAAGGGTCACAGATGATTGATACGCATGTATCTTTTTAGAGAAGAAAGTGTGACTCGTATCGCAGAAAATATTTTATTATTAGTATGGATACGTTGTGTTTTATTATCAAACCTATGGGCCGAGTCCACACAGAAAGGAAAGGATCCACTTTATCTTGGTGATATAGGATTTTGAATCACGGATCGCACTAGGCAAGATGCATCGTGATAAAACTCACGATTCTAAAACAAGTGCAGAGCGATGCATAGGCGATCCGGATTCACCGAGTCAGATTATACTCAACAGGTTGATGTTGTTTTGAATATTGATGTCTAGTACACATTGTTATTATATATATATAGTGATCTACAACCTGTTTCTTTCAAATCAACTTATGCGTAGTAGAGATAATGATCTGTGAATGTATTTCCCTCAGGATGATGCTGGTGGTGTTCGGGTGCCTGGCGGCGGCGGCGTCTGCGCGCGCGGTGTACAAGTTGTTGCGGCGGCGGCGGCGGCGCGCGCACGAAGCCTCGCTCAAGAAGCAGCTCGCCGCCGGCCGCCGCGAGCGCCGCGCCACCGCCCGCGAGAAGAACCTCACCGATGTACAGCTCTGCGTGGTTTGTGCTGAAAACCCTAAAGAGGTTGGTATTACAGACAATCCTGGGCGTCTAGAAACACCAAAGATATAACACGGTGTATTGTTCAACCCTTGATACATGTATCTCCGTGGTAGGTGATGACTAATAATTTCCGTCGGCTTAGCGATGACCGATAAACGGCTGACTAAACCGATCTAACGCTAGGCTAACTGACCTAGCCTAAGCTAGACTTACCGACCTAACATAAGCCAGGCTAACTGACCTAGGTAAACTCTAAGGTCAGTGAATATTGCGTCACATTCATAAAAGCAGTGGCCAAACAAAATAAGGCCACTTATAGGCGATCGTAATCTGAATCTGACTGACTATAAAACGCGAGACTCAAGGTCCCAGAATCCTACTTAATATTATAAATGCGAAAGTTTGTCAGGATGGATGTATGTTTGTTGCTCTTTCACGCAAAAACTACTGAATGGATTTGGATGAAACTACAGTAATATAGGTTACACATCAGAATAACACATGGGATACATTTTATCCAGAAATTTCCGCGGGAACGTGTACAACGTGGGTGAAACCGCGGGGCGCAGCTAGTAATTAATATCTGGGAAAAAACCTAGGTAAACTGACCTAACCTAAGTTTAGTCGATGTTAAAAAGACATTGTGATAGGCATTAGATATATAGTTGAAATAAAACGAACGTCCCTGCCGGTGAAAACAAATTACATAATTCCATTCCAATCCAGCTCGAACTCACTAACGCACAAATATAAGATGTTAGCGTTAGTCCTACTAACTACTTGTCCTACTACTGCGAAAGTTTGTCAGGATGGATATATTATTATGATGTTTGTCACTCTTTCACAAAAAAACTACTGGACGGATTTGAATAAAACTTTACAGTATTAAATGTTATACATCAGAATAACACATGGGATACATCCCGCAATTCCCGCGAGAACGGTTACAAGGCGGGTAACACCGCGGGGCGCGAGTAGTGAATACAGATTTGTGAATACGGGGGTTATAAAGTTGCCACTTGTATCCTGTCCCAGATAATCCTGCTGCCGTGTGGACACGTGTGCCTGTGCGAGGACTGCTCCGACAACATCGTGGACACGTGCCCCGTGTGCCGCGAGCGGATACAGTCGCGCGCGCCCGCCTTCATCACGTAGTGCCTTCGCACGACACGATCACAGTATTCACACCCCAAGGAGGCAAGGAGTTCCTTCGATCGCCTGTCCAGTCCATAGCTCAACAGTCCCGATTCCTCGATAACTTTAAATTAAAGGCAATATAATTCTGAACTTAAAACAATTCGTACGAATGTAATATGGAACTCGTGTCTTATGTTATTCGTGTCATAGTTCGTTAATTTTGTGTATCTTTGAACAATCTTCGGCCTGATTTTGTGTTCGACTGTGAATATGTTGCAGCATAGGTCAATATTGCGCAATAGTTTACATTAGTAAGTAAATTATGTTGTAGTTAGAGAATTGCTGTGTTGATTAAGTAGAATTGTAACGATGGTAACTGAACCTATCGAAAAGTCTGTTATTTTAGGTTACTGGTTTGGTATTGTGACTCAAGGTATGTTATACGATTTTAAAAAGATAATTGGAAAAGACAAAGGAACTCAACTAATAAAGTGCGCTTTAATAAATGAATTAAATACATATTTTAGATAGAATTGTAAAGCACTAGCTTCAGCTGTTTTATTTATATTGTAATGTTCATTAAAAAGTGCTAAAAAAAGTTAATTTTATAAAATAGTTAATTAAAACAGAAAAACAGTTGATTGTTGTCATTGTTTTATTGTACTTGTTTGTTATAGATGACTTTCACAATGTGAAGTGATGTGATATAATAAATAGATTATATTATATATTTTAACTGTGGCTAACAATGCAGTACAATTAGTACATGAAATGTAAATACTTGCACATTGGTTTTATTGCTCTTACCTAATATTTACATGATATAAATTAATCTATAACTGTACAGTGAATGTCAGAAACCTATGCTCATAGCTCCCAGTTGACCACAACTGCCCATACATCCGTCTTCATCATCCTCACCATTTAATAATTCACCAACATTTGTTGAATCTCCAGATCTCCTAGTTTCATTATGTCCGTTTTCCAACCCGTATTGTTCTAACAAGCTGTTTATTTTCGAGTTATCTACCTTCTTTTCTGTATTACATTTGCCCAAGCAGCAATTTTCGCCATTACATTGTTTCTCTTTCTTGCTTTTTAATTTTGAACCTTGTGCGTTTGCGATAGAGTCATCATTTAATTCTTGTATTGCTTTGTCTAGATTACCATTTTGTTTGGCGTTATATTCGTCGAGCATGCGTTTTGCTTTGGAGCTCTTCCCTATTCCTAATTTGGGCAACCCTTTGTTGAGTCCTTCTAGAAGCACGCACGCCTTGCAGACCTCCTGTGACGATACGAACTTGCATCTGACACATATCCTCTGTGATGGAAGACTCACTTCTTCCTTTATTGACATTGTTTCACCTTGAATAGAAAAGTTAATTTTAGTAATTTTACAATAGTGCAGAATCCCCTATACTTAAAGATTACATTCATGCAGTTACCTGAGTAAATAATATCCATAATGCAACTTGGCCTGATCTTTTCCATATCTTTCAACAATGCTCGAGCATGCCCTCGGTAAGCATTTGGAGCAAACACACACTCAGTTGAGAAGTATACAAGCTTCTTGTAATGTGCATACATCACTATTTCCTTCTCATAGGTGTATTTGAGAGGTTTCACTCGTGGTATTGTGCCCTCACTACCCTGTAAAATAAAGTTGAAAGTGTTTATTGTAAAAAAACAATATCTATTTCCAGTGATCTATTACTGGTCTAAAAAAAACCATCTTGACTCGCCAAGAAGAAATAGAAGTTTGACTTAACATTCAGAAAACTTTATACATGCATAGTATGCATGGGTTAAGATGTTAATAAATACTTACAGTACAAATTGCTGTGCACCTATTTAGCCTGGCAACATCACCTCTAAGCACATTCATGAGCACTGTCTCTGCAATATCATCAGCATTGTGTCCCGTGGCTATACACTTCACTCCCAGCATAGCGGCCCCTCTGTCCAGCGCCTGACGGCGGAACACGCCGCAGAACGTGCAGTTGTTCTTCCTCCCGATTTGCGCCACAATCTCGTCCATAGTCCAGCCATACAAGTCTTTGTAAGATAAAATTTTCAAAGGCATCTCATAGTCATCACGATTTTGCTTCACTGTCTCTAAACTATCGTCTCTGTAGCCGGTTATACCTTCGTCTATAGACAGTAGTACCAATTTCAAGCCGTAGTCGTATCTTTCATTGAGGGTCTTCATGACGTGCGCGAGCACCGTGGAGTCTTTGCCCCCAGAAGCAGCGACAGCTACAGAGTCGCCTCGGTTGAATAGCTCAGCTTTAGTTATTGTATAGTGAATCTCAGTCTCAAAGGCTTGATAGAAACACTCTTTGCATAAAGTATCCCCAGTTTTTGGTCGCTATAGTGGTAAAATTAAGTTATGAACAAAGTAGTTTAAAAAAATATTTATATTTAATTTAGATTAATAGTTTTACTTACTTTAAGTACTGCATTTTTACCACAACCTGTTCTGCACGGTACAGGCATTTAAGCAACTGATATTAAAACTAGATTTAAATTTAAAATTATAAAATTACAAAATTATTTTGTAAACACATCTGGTTGGTGAGTGAGGTTATATTTGTGTGTCAATGATGTCACTGTCACGTCACACGATCACACTGTGTCTGATAGTCTGCTGTCAGTCAGTTGTCAAAATTAGGGCTACGCGGTACGCCACATGATTAATCAGCTCAGCTTCAGTTCAGGCTTCAGCTTCACATTTGTTATCACTTTGTTATCATAGAGTAAGTAAATATTTGACTGTTCCTTTCTGCCTACTCAAAAAATATTCTTTGCTACTCTTTGACATAACACAATTTAGCAAGTGAAGTGTTGTTCAAGTTTTGGTTTTCGTAAAATATTTATAAAAACAACTTAGTTTCGAGATTGCGTTTGTGCATTGTATAGAAACCCTTAAATTGGAATAATAGAAATGAAATACAAGATGTCTAACACATATTCCAGTTAAACGTAGGAAAGTTCGCGAGCCACAGCTTGTAATGTAACGGGACGATGTTATGTGGTCACTATCACTGGCCAGTGCAGTGTTGTGTTGTTGATGTTCCTGACCAAGTTCCGTGAGTTGTTTGAGGAGAGTTCTATGTAACCCTGTATTCGCACAATACCAAGATGCACGAGCTATTGAAGCACGTACTGAACGAGCGAGACCTGACCCGGGCCGGCGATATCTTCGCAATACCGGACTCTGAGATTGTTGATGACCTAAATGAAGTGGTATGTAACATAAATCCTTGTTATTACTTTCTTACATTAATTATACGCGTACATTCAATAAGTTGATAAGATTTTATGTTATAACTTGGCTTTCACATAGTTCTTAAGTCATGTGTAGTTTTACTTCAAGTAAATATTATCCATAAAACTTTCAAAACAATCCTCTTTTCCACAACTATATTCCCTTAGTCATTACAATTCTACTGCTAAAATGATATTATTATTAAATCTTTCTGGGAACATATCTCAACAGAAACCTGTTTTAAATCGCTAACATTCATTACCATAATCTTATACCTACACTTAATAATATTACAAATAAAATTCCTTATGTTTACTTAGATGATGTTTATACCAATATACTTTTGCATCATTTTCTGTTAAAATCCACTGTTAGAACTTTCTAAATATTTTGAAGTTCTAGATTTACCATTCTAAAATATGCATGCATGTCTTATTTGAATTTTAAATGTAATAAAGGTTATTGATGCCACTCCTAGCAGATAAATGATTGTATTGTCGGATTTCATGATGACATTATCTTGATATCACCTTGTTTTGTACTAAGATTAGATTGGATATTAATATTTTATAAAAGAGTTATGTTAAACCTGTACCACAAATTAATAATTATAATTGTTATTATACCACAAATCTCACAAACAAACATGACGGTGTTGTGGCTTACGTAAAACAATCACTAAAGCACGAAGTTAAGGAAGTAAAGCTCATAAACGCATCATGTTTACAAATTGATATATTAAATCATATTGTTTTCGGTATATACAGATCGCCAGCAATTGCGAATGCTCAAAATTTTATTGATTCTGTAAGTGAACATTTGGACACTTTAAATGTGCAAAAAAGAAATATAGTAATTACAGGGGATATAAACATTAACCTGATATCTAGCGATTCTGGATCATGCTATGAACATAAAAATAAAATTAGCTACCTTACTATGTTATCATCATACGGAATACTAGCAGGACATACATTGCCCACACGAGCAAAAAATTGTCTCGATCATTTCATGCTCAAAATTAATCCTACAAAGATATCTGCATTTATAGCTATCTTAAATACTACCACTACAGACCACAATACTACATTTCTCTCTTTAGCCAAAACAAAAGATAAAAAAACTCCAGACAGTACTAAAACTACCATTGACTTCAATAGCGCTCTTCTATATTTGCAAAATACAAATTTAGCTGAACTTCTTTTTATTGACGACCCTAATTTAGTTATAGACTCCCTAATTGATAGGCTCACTGAATCGCTGACAGCGAATACTCGTACCTCTGTTATACCAAATAGTAAACGATTATTAAAACCCTGGATTACTCAAGGTATTCTACGATGCATCAGAAATCGCAATTCCTTACAAAAAAAGGCTAAAAGCAACCCCCATTGTGAAATTGCACAAATTACCTATGTCCGCTACAGAAATTTTTGTAATAATCTAATTAAAAAATTAAAACGGAAATATAACAGGGAACAGATTACAAACTCTATCAAAAACAACAGGCTTCTTTGGAATAATATAAAAAAAATAACTTACACAAGCAAATCAAGAACGGCAAATAATGAACTTATGCATAATTGCATATTAAAGAATCTCCTGTCAAGTCTGCTAATTTCATTAATAAATATTTTGCAAATATTGGCAAAGACCTGGCTCTGAAAATACAGCGTAATAACAAAAACAGTACCAATTTCTCAGATAAACTTCCTTCACTTAAGAACTCAATGGTACTTTTGGAGACGGATGAGAACGAAGTTCGCAACACTCTAATGAGCTTGCGATCTGATAGTGCCCCAGGTTGGGATAATGTTCCCACTTCCTTTCTGAAACTAGCGAAAAACGAAGTTGTGCCGATTATAACACACCTTGCCAACCTTTGTTTCCAGAAAGGAATTTTCCCAGCCACATTAAAAAAATCCATTATCACCCCGGTGTTCAAGAGTGGAAACAGAGACGACGTTAATAATTATAGGCCGATATCTGTCCTAACTTCTATCTCAAAGGTTCTGGAAAAACTGATCAATACTCGCCTCTTAAATTACCTAAATAGTTTCAATATCCTATCTTCACATCAATTTGGATTTAGGCAAAAAATTTCAACTGAAGATGCTGTCATTGCACTAAGTTCTCTGCTAACTGTACAGCTTGATAAAGGAAACAAATGTATAGCAGTTTTTTTGGACCTTAAGAAAGCTTTCGATACCGTCTCTGTTCCCATTCTTTTACGGAAGCTATATGCTCTCGGAATTCGTGGCACACCATTTTCATTGTTCAAGGATTATCTTTCCTGTAGAACACAAAAGGTTAAACTTGGTCTAACCGTCGGTGAAGAGGCGGAAGTATCATACGGCGTGCCTCAAGGTAGTGTACTAGGTCCCACGCTATTCTTGACCTACATAAACGACCTCTGCAATCTGAGGATTGACAATGCCAACATTTTCTCCTATGCCGATGATACTGCCGTCGTTTTCACTGGCAAAACATGGGAAGAAGTTAAAACTAGTGCAGAAAAAGGTTTAGCTATTATTGCAGCATGGCTAAACGAAAACCTGCTCACCCTAAACACCAGCAAAACTAATTTCATTTGTTTTAACATTTATAACAAAACTCAGCCAGACTTTAATCTCAAAATTCATTCGTGTGACACCTCTTACTTTAGACCTTGCTGTAACTGCCCCACTATAGAACAAGTTAATCAAACAAAATATTTGGGGGTGATTGTTGATCAGCGGCTAACATGGTATCCTCATTTAGAACAAGTCATGAGTAGAGTGCGTAAGCTGATATGGTTGTTCAAAGAACTAAGGCATGTCGTTCCCAAGTCGGTTAAGGTAAATGGCAGAAATAGAAATCTCTTAAATGAAATTTATGTGACCTTAGTGCAATCTGTTTTGGTTTACTGCATAACCATATGGGGTGGAGCGGCTAAAACAAGGTTCCTTGATTTAGAACGCGCTCAAAGAGCATTATTGAAAGTAATGTATTTCAAAAAAAGAAAATTCTCCACTGAAAGACTTTATGAACTGTCTAATCTATTGACAGTTAGGAAACTATATTTATATCACATAATTTTAAAAGTGCATAAGGGACTGCCATTTGATCCAAAAATCCAGGAAAAAAGAAATAAATACAATATAGTATACATTCCAAAAACGAAAACTGAATTTGCAGGTAGGCAATATAAAAAACGCTCGGCGGTTTTATATAATAGAATAAATAAAATTATATATATATACGACAAAAAATATTCTGAAACTAGGAACATACTTACGACATGGCTACATAATCTGAACTATTTAGAAACGGAAAGATTTGTTAATTAATATTCTTAATATATCTCGTATAACTAATATAATTACACACACGCGAACACCCACACCCAAACTCACACACACACACACACACACACACACACACACACACACACACACTTACTCACTCACTCACTCACTCACTCACTCACACCCACCCACACCCTCACCCACCCCACACACACACACACAATCATAACTGGATAACTTATTTATTGTTCTATTTTGTTTTTATTTAATTTTCAATACTCATTGTTTCATAAATAATAATTATAATAATGACTTATATTTATAATGTAAGGGAAGAGCGGAGCCTCCAAATACAGGCATATTTTTGCTTAAATGGAGACTCCACGAATAATATTGTAAGCTAATTGTATTTTTGAAATAAACATATTTTATTTTTATTTTTTTTTTTTTTTTTTATGTTAAATACATATTACTATATCTTACAACTTACTTACTATAAAATCCATGGTAAAAATTAGGATTATAGAAACTGATTCAGAGTAATAAAAATTATTACAAATACTATTTATTCTACAATTTATTAACAAAACAAATGTAACTTCCTTATAATATTGCTTATATTAATATTTGTCCTCATGTATTACTCATTAAGATATTGTAAATATTTTCAGCTAAAACAAATCACAGACATTTCCTCCCGAGCGGACTATTCCCGCAATGACAGAGACCAAGCATTGATAGAAATATGTGTTACTCGAGTGACATCATGTATCAAAGAGACGGGGACTTTGGAGAAGTACTGCGGGGCTCTGGTGGCGTTACTTGAGTCCTGTCTGCATCACAACCTGATGCCGATCGGACACCTTCGAGATGATGATCCGCCTCACGCCAAGATAGCTTCGGATATCATTGCTTGTATTGTTTTGGTAAGACATGGAGTGTCTTCGTAAAGTGTTCTTTTTTCTGATCAAATAAGATGAATAAGTTCCACTGTCTGTTCATATATATGCTTAGCTTAGATCTTTAACACTATGCAACAAACTTTGATGCGGTGTTTTTTAATAGATAGAGTGATTCAAGAGGAAGGTTATGTATGTATAAAAATTCCCACGGAAATGCGCACAACGCGGGTAAATCTGTGGGGCGCTGCTAGTTTAATATATTTTAAAGCATAGAATTTTCATGAGCATTGTGTTCATGAAACATTAGCCAGCATACAAAACAAGCTCATAAATTGATTAACATTGAGTCAATATGAGTTACTATTGATTGTGTACACTAACTCAATGAGTGTAGACATAGTTCTTGATCCAGATAAGATTAACACTCAATACTTATGATTTATGGTATTGGTATTCAGGTAATGTACCTATATCTTCTTATGTAGTAATAATTATTATATATATTTATACCATTTTACTACTTGTCTGTTGTTACACATTTTAGAGAAGTTAAATATAATAAAAATAGTTACTTGTGTGTTGGCCAGAAGATCATTAAATACATAGTATGTCCATTAAATAGTGTGTAATAGGTCAGTCTAAGTTGCACATTCAGTTCAGTGAAACATTCATCATCACAACTAAACCACACTTAATCTCTTCCAGGTGTCATTCCCTCTTCAAACTGACACAGAGAACTATGGCAACAAGAATGTGATGGAGTTGTTCCTGCCGATAGCCGTGCAGTTCTTACATAAGGGCAACCGGGAGATCTCGCGACACATGGCGCGGTACTTGTCGCTGGCGGCGATACATCATGCGGTGCTGCTCAAGCCGCATGTACAGACTATTATGGACTCTATTATGTCAGGTTAGCTTCTGTCTACACTAATATAATAAAGATTCAGAATATGATTATTACTTTGTTTGAGTGCACTTATCTCGAAAACTATAAATCCGATTTGAATAATTCTTTTTGTAATGGGTGACCACATTCAATGGGAAGGTTATAGTCTATTTTTCATCCCAGAATTCCCATCATAATATATCATAAAGCAAGCTATATCATGCTATAATTAACTTTTTTTTACGCTGAGAATTATTACAAGATAATCCACTGTTATGATAATGATCTCTACTCTAAGACTGCACCTAATAAGCGAAAAGCTTACCCTTGTACACTGCATACCTAATGATTAAGATGCGAAAGTTAATAAATTAATCCTGGTAATGTCTACACTCAACCATACTACTCCCCAGGAAACTACCCTCTCTGCCGTATCCTGACGAACCTGTACGAGGTATCCCCTGAGCCCCTCGAAGGCCACGCCACCGCGCTGGTGTCCCTCCTACCACACGCGGAGCAAGTAGAGAAGAACTCTCTCTTCGCGCTCCTTGACCAGATAGCAGTGAGGAGACCGGAGGCACTGAAGAACTGTGTGCCGCAACTCCTGTCCTACATGTGTCCGGGGAACACTCCGCAGAACGATCCGGGATGCATGTGCTTGGATATATTACAGGTATTGACATTTTAGTTTGGTTTTGTTTCAGAAATATTTTGAAGACAAAACATATTTAAATATACTTGAATTTATGAAGGTCTCATAGACAACATATAAATCAAGAGATACCAGTTTGGATGACACATGTTCCTATTAATAACACAATATGTCTGGCAGGAATAGCTATATTTCAAATTAAAATTCCGTGCATAGCAAATAAGATATCTCGTCAAGTCTAATAATGTTTTCACTTATCACCAACTAATAGTGCAGAAGTTGATTCATTTATTTCGTTCAAAGAATGTTTTATCCTCCAAGGACGAAATGTTTTTTGAATTATTATTTACAGAGTTCTTACTATAGTACTGATACGTGTTGTTGCAGGTAGTAAGCGGTGTCGGTCGTCGTCGCGCCAGCGTGGTGCGTGAAGCCAGCGCAGCGCTGCGCCGCGCCGGCGCCGCGCCGCACGCCGCGCCCGCCGCGCGGCACGCCGTGGCTGATATATTGACGCACTATGGGTATACTAGTAAGGTGGGCACAGGATTATCTTCGATTAGTTATGATTTATGATCATACATAATGTATTGTATATGAGAACCTATCATAGTTCTGATGGCATGATACTGTGTTTCATTCACAAGCAATCCAACCGAGACGGTGTCGCTAATTTCAAGAAAAATACTTATAAAACTTGAATGGTTTTCCAGGAAGCAGCGCAAGAAGCGCTCGAATGGATAGTGAGCCGGCTGAAGGCGGGCGGCGCGAGCGCGGCGCTGCTGCGCGACGCCACGGCGCTGTGCAGCGCCTACCCCGCGCTCTTCACCGACAGCCTGCTGGCCGCGCTGCGGGACCACTCGGGGTCAGTCACTCTACTTTGTGTGTTGTGTGTCGACAGATAACTGCATTCTGAGATAATTTTTGTTAAAACATACACCACGTCAAACATATGCTACCTTTCATACCAAAATTCTTGCGGAAACGTTGCGCTGCAGGTGAAACGGCGACGAGATAAGGACTAGGAACGAGGATTTAAAAGGAATAAAGAGCAGAACCTTTGTCCAACCGTGGGCTGAATGAACTTCAATATTAATAAGATTGAAGACCTCAAATAAATCTCAGTTTTCATTTTCCAGTAGTCGACCAAAATCAGCCATTTCACATGGCGAAGTGAACCGAACTTCCGGCGGCGTGACCATAGTGAAACTTGGAGGACAAAACAACGGCTCGAGCACGCTCGCCGCCGTCACTACCAGCGTAACATCACCCAGTAACGTAACGAGCAACGTGACCAGTAACGTGACGAGCGTGACGTCGGCGAGTGGCTCGACGAGCGGCTCGGCGAGTGGCTCGGGGTACACGCGGCGAGTCAAGTTGGGTGACTCGCGCAGCACGGGACGGCTGCACCCCGGACCTAACTCGCATAGAAGTATGACACGGCTTAATGTTGCCGGTAAATATTTTATTCGTAACATTGCTGTATTATTTAGAAAAATAGACTTGATTCGCGTTGAATCCTTTCCCATGGTCGTTAATTAGTCGGTAAATACGAATATTCTGTAATTAATTGTTACTCTGCTAACACGAATATTCGTTTTCGCTGCATCAGTCACTTCAAGATCTTATGTACGGCGCTAGTACATTAGACTACCGTACTTGACTCTCTAATATATATTTTTTAAATGTTTTTTTAGGTGGATCTGTAGGAGGACTTCACAAAAGTATGACGAGACTGTCCTCCTCGCAACAAATCAATAACAACTCACAGCCGAATAACAACGCCAACGCCAACTCCACCGCTAACAGTACAAGTAAGTTGTTCCTTCAACTTCTAACTATACTATTGACGAATAAAGTATTTTCGCGGCAGACGAGTGGGACAAGTTTATTTATTATCTTACTAGTTAATGCAGTACAAAAATGTTGTATTCAAAACTCTTCACTACCCAAAACTACTTTTGACTGTGAATATCACTTTAACTAACCTAACCGTAAACACAGCTACCATACCTAAAGAAGTATTGACTGAACAGCTTGATCAAAAGTGCTCAAAATGAGTCTCAGTCAAACTTAAAGGAGAAGTAGAAGTCAAAGTAATGTTGACTGGTGCAGATATATATAAATATAGTTGTTTCAGCGTCAAACGGCAAGCCGGCGAGCTCGAGCGGCGCCGGCGGCGTCACGGTGACGGCGGGCGGGCGCGCCGGCCGCGCCCGCAACCATCACCACAACATACTCATACTGCCCTCCAACAATACTCAGGTACTACACTATTTCTCAGAGCTAACAGCCAAGCTAAAGGTTGTCAATATTTATTTGGCGTGCGTCGTAGCCCAGTAAGACAAAGGTTTCTTCGCTTTTCTCTTCTATAGCCATCCATCTCTACTTTTATGTGAAGAGAAAAGATAAAAACGACAGTCTCCATGCTTTACAAATCTAGTCTAATCTCTCTTCAGCCAGAATTAAACGAGTGACTTTTAACGTCGATATGTGACTGTATCGCACCCTTTACAAAAAGTAAGGATGGTTGTACAACTATGTAATTTTCCTCAGAACACCAGTCAGAACGCGTCGGTGTCGGGCCCGTCCCAGTCGATATCCGTGAACCCGCTGCCGGGCGGCAAGTCGGCCGAGGCGCTCGGGCACGTCTCCGTCGTGACGTCACCGCCCGCCGACGTCACGGTGACGTCACGCCGCAACCCCGCCGCGCCCGCCGACGTCACGGTCACGTCCCGCCGCAACAACACCAGCGTCACGGTCATCGGGGGACACCAGCCCGACACTCATCGCATCAGCGTGTTCGAGCCGTATCCGATGCGCGATACGGTGCAGCATTTCTGTGAGAAGCATTTGGATAAAATCAAGGCGTATATGGATAACGTGTCGCTGCGATTGCCGCCTCCAGCCAAGTGTACTATTGAAGGTAAATTAACGTTAATTCGAGTGATCGTAATGTGGTGGTCCGGTGGCTGTATCGGCGTGTGGTTGCAGAGCGGCGCTCGAAGAAGGCGGCGCGGCTGTCGTTCGGGTGCGGGCGGCGCGGCGCGCACTGCCTGTTCGTGGCGGGCGGCTGGTCGCTGCGCACGCGCCTGCCGCGCGTGTGGATCCACCTGATGTTCCTGGCGCTGCAGGCGCGCCACGCCGCCGCGCTGTCGTCGCGCGACGCCACGGTGGCCAGCCTGAAGCACTGCTGGGACATCCTGAAGTGCGAGAACAAGACGTTCCTGACGCTGGTGACGAGCGCGTTCCCCGCGCTCAAGGAGCAGGACATGCTGCTGTCGGAGCTGCGCGCCGCCGGCTTCTTCGACGTGTTCCAGGTGTCGGGCGGCGGCGGCGGCGGCGCGCGGCCCGCCTGGGGCTGCTTCCTGTGCACGCACCCCGAGCGCGCGCTCGGCTTCCTCTCCGACTCGCAGCCCGTCATCGAGGGCCAGCTCAAGGAGAAGAAGGGCCGCTGGCGCCTCTTCCGCCGCTGGCGCACCCGCTACTTCACGCTCTCCGGCGCGCATCTCTCATGTAACTCCAAGGTATGCAACACATCAGACAAAAAATTTTTTCAATGAGCATATATCTACAGTATGTATCCAATTTAACATGACCGCATCATTTCAGAGCGGCGGCGAGAGCATAGACATCAACCAGATCCGGTCGGTGAAGGTGTCCCGCGGCGCGCGCAACATCCCCAAGGCGTTCGAGATCTTCACGGGCGACCAGACGCTGATCCTGAAGCCGAAGGACGGCAAGGACGCGGAGCAGTGGGTGCAGTGCCTCAGCATCGCCGTGGCGCACTCGCAGGCGCGCGACGCGCCCGCCAAGGCCAACTCGCTGCCCGCGCGCGGACTCACGCTCAAGAGCTTCTAGAACAACCCAACGGAGGTTAGAATACAACCTCCCCTACCCCACTCATACAGGAGTTCATTAAAGTATCAATACTATACATAGTACTACTCGTCGTTGCGCGCGGCTCTGTGTGGAATGTGGATACATATAAAGATCATACATCAACAATAATACAAAGATCAACAATACTATCACAACAAATACTGAATGATGTAATGTTACTCGAAAATACATGTACAAAATATCAATTTATAAGTTCAAATTAACTCGCAATTTATTAAGTGACTTTTGTCACCTATAAAAGTACTATTGGATTATATTTAAGTACTAACGTGTACTTAAATTATGATGTTTGAAACAAATGAAATAAGGATTAGGTAAATTAAGGTAACGAGACAATCGGTGATAGTTTTGTATAGAAAACTGCGCGAGATTTTCTTTTGATATTTTTTATACTAAACCTCCGTCCGTGCCAAATGACGTACCTACGCTAGCATTGTATAGGCGTAGGATCAAACCTACATATCTGTCAATTATTGGATATCCAAGATCAATAAATATCCAAATCTACATATTTACAGAAATGTCAAGCTAGTTACACTAAGGACAACTAAATAAGTTTTGTTTAATGTTATGTTTGTATGATGTATATTTTATTCGCTTAAAGTACAACGTTTTTGCCTTATACAGCGTAGTTTTAAGTTTTTGAGTGATTTTTTTACATCCGTCCTTTTGCTAGTGTTTTTGTTATGTATATGGGTTGTCATTACAAGTGGATTGATTAGTATCCCGTTTTGAAGATTTTTTTATAGATATTATAGGTATAAGGCGTTATATAATTGTTTTGTTGTAATGTTATGGCTTAAACGCAGAGTCTTAGCCGATGTGCGGTTGACCGCCGCTACATGTTCTAACATTATTACAAGATTTTTGTATTGTGTAATTATTCTAGCACTAATATAGATTTAGCGTTTGTAATCTGCCAAATATACTTTCAAAGTTATACTCGTATATCTTATCGGTTATCAGTACTTTCATATTTCTGTGGCATAATATAGAAAACATGTGAGGTTTCGTAAAGCTTTCATATATTCTGAGCTGTTTAATCGATCACTTGGAATTATTAAGTGCGCAGTGCGCGAAGAAATACATCTAATCTTTAGTCATTTAAAAGATGGTACTGAACGGCGACTGGCTTCAAGCCAATTTCAGTCATATGCCGATGATAGTAAAGTTATTTTGTATTAAACCTAGACACATATTTGCATCTCGCTCACACGCCCATAGTATCTTTATACTCTCCTTTTGAGAGCGATTTTCATTGATGCATTCAAATAATTGAATTTACACGTTTCATAGTTGTAACATGAATATCGGATATTTATTATCATAATTATTAAATACTGTAAGCATTATCATAGTTTTAATGAGATTCTTTATAAATTGTTGAAGACTGATAGCTGGTCGTCGTTTGTTTGATGTGACACAATAACATAGATGTAAGTTGTGGTTGGTGTACAAAATAATATCGTTGAATTCATAGTTTATGGATATATGACAAATAATGAAAGAAAAAAAAACGAAGTTATTAAAATGGAATTAGGTCAACATTTTATTATTTTGAAATTTAATAATATTTTGTGATTTAAAAAAGACATTCCCATAATCTGTTGTCTGATTGTCTATTTTCTCAAATTAATTGTTTTGGCATTTTGATATGAATTTATAGGCCTAAGAATTGATTGAGATGAAACTGTGGTTGTTTTGGAATGACATTAGGTATATAAGATAATAATTATAGCGTTTATCAAATAATATATGATTTCTGTGTAGTTCTGCCAACTTACGAAGGTTTTTGGACGTTGTGCACGCATTGCTTAAACTTACTTCTTTATGGCAAAAATTTGAACTTGTGTCAGACTGTGTAGTCAGACTCAAGAAAATCAATGTTTTCTTAAGCTTTTTGTACTGATATTTCAGTAATATTCAAAAGAAGAGCAGGCGCCCTTTCTAGTTATGTGTTTCGATCATTTAACAGTGGCTTTATGCCAGCTTATGATAACAGTCTTCCATTGATGTATGTTTATAGATACTTGCCATTTTGCTGCATTTCAAACAATATTAATAGTTGCTTCTGCTAACTTTGGTGTTCATTACAAATCAAAACCAAATGAATCGTGTTCAAATTATTGTATGTTCTTACATAGATTGGTTGTTTGTGACAGGATATTGAGTCATAACATAATCAACTCTACGAATATATTTGGTAACGTTTTTGCTATATTATTTTACGTGTTTTTATATGACAAGTATTATGAATGACATACAAATATTTTATGTATTTTTAAAGGATTTGGAATAGTGTCAAATAAGAAGATTATAATATGGACTTTGTGACAGACGATTATCAATAAATGTCATAAGCACACCATAATTTGATTTCGTATAGTTTGTGGATTATTTTAAAGATTAATCGTAATATTTCAAATCCTTTAAGTTTTATGAACTTGGTGCTAACTGATGAATATAGAATGTACTTAATATTATTAATGCTTATTGTAACATATCGGATAGAAGCGCGGAACACTCCGCGAGCTCATGACTTGTACTTACTGCCTTAGTTATAAGGAAATATAGTTATTTGTTTGTATATGGCTGTTTTATTTGGCAAATTATTGTACAGATATTATGTTTGAATTTGTTTATTATTAGAAGTCTAACTAGATTCTTAAAACTATAATAACAAAGCCAGTACATTCTATTTGATTCACTATACAAATGCATTTCTTTTGTAATTTATGTCCTCATATTTTAAAAGAGCATCTATTTCATTCATTATTTTATTACTATTTGTGTACAATGAATGTCCTATTTACTCTCTGTCTCTCTCTTTCTCTTTCTCTCTCATTCTCATTCTCTCTCTCTCTTACCAGACACATTATATAGATATTTTTTCAGATTAGATAAATACTACCAAGACCAAGAGAGCCAAAGTGTGTTGGTTATAAAATTGTCATAGTAATGTTCCAGGAGTCATACTTTTTAACTGCCTCTGAAACCCATCATTAGGTCGTATTGCTTCTCTTTTCTTCTTCACTACACCATAAGCTTCATCATAACTCATATTATCATAATGCATTAAATATGCAATTGCTACTGCGGAAGTTCTGGACACTCCTGCATTGCAGTGAACTAGTACATTCTCTTTAGCACAAACTGCACTACGAATGAAGGGGAGAGCTTCAGATAAAATGGGTTTTATTTCAGTCTCAGGTACATCTAGACACTGTACGTACTTTTCTGTTGTTTCGACTTCTATGCCAAGACTTAGTACATGTTTAATATTGAACTGTTCTAGTACGTTTTTAGTAGTACAGTCTTGGGACCCAATGTAAAGGTAGTCAGTAACTAGTGCAGGGATGTTGTCAGGTTTAGTGTCGACTATAAACCCGTAAGTGCTGCCCTCTGCGGGCACAATAGAGTCTTTGTTCTCTATGAATCTCCTCCCATCTTCTTTGGTAACCATTGTCTCTGTTTCTTTTAGTTTGTTTCTTTGCTTCTTAAGTTCATCTAGAAAACTCATTTTGAAGATAAATCGATATAGGTATCTTATAAAGTTAATTTTAAAACGAACTGTTTTCGATTGATTACAGGAGATAGCTTCTAGACTCTAGTAGTTACATCCAGATTGAAATTGAAAACAACACCAATAACAGACTAGATTTTAACGAACTACACACTTAACACTGTCTTATTTTACTGTCTATTCATCATCATCCTCTAATTCTACCAAGCTATTCGTACTAACTGTTCCAGCGGTGTACACAAGGTCCTCTGGCCTATACAAAACGTCGCACAGGTAGAGTCCGTCCGGAGGCCCGGTCTGGATGAATGAGTGCCAGGAGTGTTTGGAAGGGATCTGGAGCATCAGCTTTATGTCTTCAGGTTTTAATTTTCCGATAGCTACGGAGTTGAGTGCGCCGATCATGCGACGGATCTGGAAGTTATTGATTGACTTATAATTCTATATTATTATAAACTCTAAAAATGTCACAATGTTGGACCTTCCCCTATTTTCCAATCAGCTCTGTTAAGAGCTTCCTGACACCAACTAGACAAGTACCTGTCTCGAAGGTCTCGAAATCATGTTATGAAAAACAGGGAGATTTTCCAAATTTTCGAGTTCAACATCATAAGGCCAAATATATTGTGAATATAATATTATCGCAAACGCAACTGCCACCATAGCATCAGCAATCATATCTACCTGATTATGTACAAAAGCTCGTCCTCTTATCTCAATATCCCAATAATCAAATATAGACTCCTTCGTCTCTGTGTACGGGGTGACTATTGGTCTCCCCGGCCTTACTTCTATTGATTGAATAGATCTGCGATTATGTTTGGTTTGTTTTAGTTTGTCGAACTTCTTGAATGACGTGAAGTCGTGGAGGCCTACCAAATATTTGGCACCTTCTTTAAACCTTTCTATATCGAAATCTTGGAGTCTGGAAAATTCAAATGACTTATATCATTCATTGGGAAGTGGAGAGTAAACTGGTTTTTCAGGCAGTTTGTTAATGCAATATTGTTGTAGAGAAAGTAATAATATAATCTTAAAGTATTTGTTACCTAAGAAAATGACATCTCTTCCATTCTTCTATTGGAATTACTGATGCAATAGTCTCTCTTTCAGGTATCTGGACATGTTTCTTTATTACTGCTAGTCTGAAATGTAGTTTTGTTAAATACATAATAAGGAAATTTCTAACAAGACATTACACACAAATTTTGGCAAATAAAGAATATTTTTATTATTAATGTACTACTATGGGTTTTTTCTTTGCACACACTTTACTCTGAAGAGTACAAACCACTCGAAATGGAGGGAAATCAAACTAAGTTTACTTACTAAAACAACTTTCTTATATAAACCGTAGTAATATGTTTATAATGTGTAACAATTGTGAATGTTTGAAAAAGACTAAAGTATATTCTCACCTATATAAGTATATCCTTCCACAAGCATTAAATCTTGCATGAAAGTCGTCATTGACCCTCAAACACTTCTTAATAAAAATAGGAATTGTGTTGAAGTAGAAGTATTTGTTCATAGAGTATGTAATATTGGTAGGATCATAGATTTTGTCACCAAATCTCTCCAAGTCAAAGTGTGCGCTGGAGTTAAGGGCATGGACACCACCATCTGTGCTGTTTAAAAGACCGTGAGAAATAAAGATTGAAGTCAGTCCTAAATATCAAGGTATTCAAGAATTTGCTTTATGTTTTCGAATTATAAAATATTTTTTTCACATATTCTTTATAGGTGATTCAAGTATATCATTTGCTTCCAGAAATATTTAGTATACTTTTATACATAGCATAATGTAAACTCAATACCTAGTATATATAATGTACTTAATATACTTATGTTATAGTAGTATGGTGACTTACCGGCTAGACAGTACAACATTTGGGTACACCAGTGATCTTAACCTCACTAACGATGCCTCCATTATCCCTTGAACACTTTCAGGATCCATATAGTTTCGTCCTTCCTTAAGCCATAATTTTTCAGAAGACCTAAAAGATTTTTTAAAATTTTAACACCAGTTATTGAAAGTAAATAAGAATGTATGCAAGGAACCTACCTAAAAGTGGTTCCTATATACGAAAAGAACGTTAAATATCTAGCTTTCATTCTATAATCAAACAAGATTATTCCATGGAATAAAATGTTATTATCGTAAAAGTGATGACGATTTTAAGGTTATGTTTTGATTTGCTCTGAATTTTGATCAGATGATTTATATGTCATATCATAGTAGACCATAGTTGACATTTACACTTTTGACATTAGGAGTTTTGGTACGTCCCATCCCACGCAAGTTTCACGTCATCTGTCCCCGTTGGAATGCCGGCGAATGACGTTACCAACCAACCAACCAATGATCGCTCGTAGATAATTCATTCCGCCGTATAAAAAATGGCACTACGGACGTGGCATCTGTTCCCAGTGATAACAATATTTACGGTTTTATCACTGACTGGCGATGTTTTCTCGACTTCCGCAGCACCATGGTACGAAGACCTGCCCGCAGTCACCATGGACTACAAAGTGCACATCGACGCGGGCAAAGAAGACTGTTATTATCAATACGTGAACCCTGGTGCAACATTTTACGCAAGTTATCAGGTAATTAAACTTATTTACTAACATTTCTACAAATATAATAAATCATTTATCAAATAAACATCCAAAGTATAAGATAGAAATCTAAAACCCATCAAATTCAGTTCAAAATCACTTTGCAAAAAAGTAAAAGTTACGAACTTTCATAACAACCTAATTAAACTAGGAAGTTTGTGAAATTAATTGCGATATTTTACGACCAATATCGATAGAACCGATAACTCGGCACTAAGATTGGAATATGCCATATTATATTTAACCAGCTATTGTATGAGTTGTCTATCATGGCTGGTTGTTTGTAGGTGTTGAAAGGAGGTGATGGAATGTGTGGATTCGCGGTGCGGCATCCTAACGGACAGATAGTGCACCCGTACGAGTGGCGCCAGTCCGGGGAGTACGCGGAACAGACTTCTACTGGAGGGTACTATGCAGTGTGCATCGACAACCAGTTCTCCAGGTTTGCAGGGAAACTAGTCAACTTGTACCTGTCTGTCGTGAGGTATGACAAGTGGGAGAAGTTCGCGAAGGAAGTAGAAGAAATGGATATGAACATTAAGAACTTTACTGTGAGTATTCTCTATAAAATTAGTTTATAAAAAGTAAAGAAAAATATTTTATTAGCCTGTAATGTTCCGACTTCCGCTGCTTGGCAAAGGCCTCTCATCCACTGAAGATATCAGTACAGTAAGGAGGATTGGGCATAATCACCATGCTTGCCTAATTTGGGTGTTCTCAGACCCGAGCCATGTTTGAAAGGGATGAGTTATTGGGATATTATGAAGTTAAGTTAAATAAGAGATTTGTTATAAATTGTCTCATGATTGAGTCACCTTTTACCAAATAAAATTCAAATAAGAAAATTACAATAGCTATTATTAAATCTACTATTGTTCTTTCTTACCCGTGTCATTTCATAACATCTGTTTATTCAAATGGTTAAACCAGTGAAACCAAAATGAGTAAATACTTACTGTACAACTGACAAAAATCCTATTTTTTGTTATAATAAAACTTTCATTTTTTCAGAATTCAATTCAGTTTGTAGAAAGAAATATAAATGACATTTTACAATACCAGTACCATTCAAGAGCGAGAGAGTCCAGAGACTATAATCTGTTGCAAGACAACAATGCCTATATATTGAGGTAAGTTTAATAAACAAGTTAGGTGAAAAGGAGTTGATTGAAAACCAGTGCTGCCCAGAGTAGCATACTTTGAGCAGCACAAGCTGAGCCTTCTCTAATTGCTTTGTATTATTTTAAGTTTTATAAGCTACTTAGCTATGTAATTTTGTACTTAAAAAGCAATGAATATTTTTTTGTTTGTTCATGCAAGGAATAATAATAACTTAGATATAAGTATAGATATAGTCAAAGAAGGAAAATAACAAGTCAATTTATTATTAATAGTTTCCCATAAAGCTGTATGTATAGTATAAGTATACTGGACTTAATTCTATCCTGGATTAACATTAACAATTAAACAAGTTATTATTATTAGTTGCAGATAACTTTATATAACTAATAAGGTTTATCTCATGATGAAGTCCTTCTTGAATATATGTTTACATATTCTAATCATTTAAAAAAATAATTTGTCCTTATTTTTTTATTTCACAATATACCTACAATATTTGAGTAAGTTATCACAAATCATTTTTACTTTAAACCTAATATTAAAAAGTATACATATTGTCTTTGAATATGTTATATTGTTAAAAAACCAAGCTAATTTTGTGATGTTCTATTGCAGGTGGTCACTAATCCAGATACTGGCGATCGCCACAACAGGCACTCTTCAAGTATACTTCGTCAGAAAACTGTTTGAAGTAAAGGACAACTCGTCCAAGACCAGAATATAGTACATACATATCATTGAAACTAATTGCCTTTACAAAAGATGACTATGATATAGTATGCACGAAAATTATGAGCACACTTAGAACTTTATCGTATTCAAACTGCTATGATACTAGTAACATGTGATTGAGAATATCCTAATTGTATAATTTGACAAAGTACTAAATTGCTTACCATTTTCATGAACTGACTACATAGATAAGAAACATTGGATGGTGCAACTTGATTAGTTAATAAAGGACTGCAGATTATTTCACTGTAGCATGGTATGGGTTATCGACTCAGCTGTCATATCAGTAAAAAAACAAATGTTTAAACTGACAGGTGACAGGTGTCACCCATACAATGTTGCAGTGCAGTACGAATGTTTGCTTGTACGTTTAAAACCTTTTTATGCATAATAATGTAACATTAAATCACATTAGAATGCGTAACTCAATCGTGTTTAGAGTGCGTGATTTTTATTTTTATACTACATGTTTGTACATTTTAATTTATAAAGTACATAACACATCGGACTTGTGAATAAATGAGATTACACCATTAGACATTAATATTTCAAGTATTTGTACATTTCATTAAAACATGTTGCACATATTTTTATAATTGAATGATATTGACAACTAATCATTAAAACTTGAATTAATTATGGTCAATTGTCTGAAACTGATCGAACATATTGTAATATTGCTTTTCATACTACTGAAATTTTTAACCAACTATATTTTCAATCGCGAAAGGTAGCTAGTAAAACGAATAATTACTGGAAAACTTGTCAAAAATTCAAGCTGCATAGCAAATGTGATTGAGGCGAAAGTTGTTTGAAAAGTGTACCTTATGATGTTAGAGTTAAGATCTTTGTTTCAATTTCACTTGGACAATTTTACCATGATCAATGAATATGGACAAAATGTCAACCTAATACATTCCTTATTGCATTTTTATACTATTTATATAATGTAAAAAAGAACTTTATTTTTATCTATAGTTTTCTTAATGAAACATATTGTTGTATATAAGCATCCTTACGCTACAAGTATTGATTATGTAAAATTTTAACATTGTTTGAGATTGAATAGAGCGCGCAAATTATATGATATGAGACATTTTTATATCTATTTTAAACTCATTAAGAGCAGCTCAATTGTACTACAAAAGCGCGACTGTTCCTTTTACGTGTATTTTTTTATTTTACCAGAGATTATACAAATTGAGATCTGATTAAAAGTTTAATATATTTTTTATAATATTTTTGCATTTTTATATTTTTTATTTGCTAACTCGAATTGGATGATGTTGTATTTGTTGGAAGATTTTTGAATAGTTGTAAGAATAATGTAATTAAGTGCCAAATAAGCATTAAAGTGTTTATTGAAATATAAAAGTGTACTTAATTCATCGAGTAAGTTTTATTATAGTTATCTGGCTTGGTTATTACTTATTAGGTTACTGTTTTATATTAAAAAATATTTATACGCTCCAAAAAGGTCATAATAATAAAATAAAAAAAACGTATATACGTATATTTGTATATTTGAATAATGGTCTTAAAATAAATTGTCAAAACTAAAAGATTATTTAAATTATTTACAAAATAATAATTTAAGTACATACAATACATGCCGATAATTTCATTTGTTAACGATTTATTATTATGTTTAACATTAGTTTATTAACTAAAGGCTTAAGTCGCGTTTTGACTTAGTGCTCGGAACATTTCTCAACTCTTGCGCGCTCGCTCTTTAACTCAATGAAAGAGCGAGCAAGCAATATGTTCGGAACTGTTCAGAACAGAAGTGAAAACTCGGCTTTACAGGAATGTAATACATTACAAATGATAATTTTTCAATAACCCGACCGCTTTACATGACTAGGCGTTTATTAGCGGGTAAATGTCATCACTTACACAGGAAAAATAATTAGAAAATATCCAAACTAAACTACACAAACAAAATAATTCATACATTTTTGAATCTCATTCGTAACTGTACATTTTAATTGGAAAAGTTAATGATTGTGATAAACGGTAGGCTTATTACAATGCCTACTAAAGTCACATCGCTAAAGCACCATAGATTATAAGTACCGAGTCATTCATTCATTCAATTGAATGAACGAACAACAAAAATGCTCACGCGCATAGTTTTCATAATTTTAATGTAAAGACATGTATAATGTCAAGTGCATGTAAAGATAGTTTTAATGCACAATGCTCGAGATTAGGTTTACACTACTTCTAAATATAAGATAATTACTACATAAGGCAGTGTTTGGACGGAGTGACGCGTGCTCAACACTGGTGTTCACACATCCTTATAATGTATTTAGTGGTCAAGAAAGTTTTGTGAAGTGTGTACAAGTATAAAAGTGTATCTTTTGAAGGTAAAAGTTAGTAAGTAGTAAACGTTTGCCGCTATCACCTTGATTGGGGGTTATACCTTTAAGAATGTTAAATCAAAATCGGTGTCGCTTGAATTATTCGTAGAGCCATTTTAGACACTATTAATATGGTGTCGTTTATAATCTGTCATAGAGTAAGGACCTCTATATTCTTTGCACCAGGTTTCAGCTGTTTTTTTTTTGTTTATTTCAGTAGAATTATTTTAGTTAAAAAATACTGAGGCATTACTGAGGTGACTTGTACTGACACTACATTGCAAAGTCTATACGTGCCTCTACTATGGACTACAAAATCGCTTAGCATCTCCGTTCTAATAAGTCGGTCAAAGCTTTTTTCTCTGCCCGAAGTAAGTCCCAGAAAGCGCGAGCAATCTGTACCGTTGTCTTAAGTTTCTAGCTCGCACATGCGCCGAAGCGATCTCGGCCGTATAAGCGCCGGGGAACCAGCCCTGCTCGCCATCTCGGGTTCGTTCTCCATAGTACCAGCCTTCAGTAGTTTTTCTTGTCACATTGACCACATCTCCTTCGTCTAAGGGTAACTCGTCTGGTTGGGCGGGGGAGTAAGCGTAGAGTGCGCAAACTTGAGGACAATCCCAGCCGGCGTAGACCGCTTCCCCCGTGTCGGCCGCGCCGCTTACTGACAACGCTTCGGCCCAACGCGACGCATCAGTCTCTGAAGGACATGATAGTAGAAGCTCCACGGTACGTCCTTCGTGGTTCTCGAGTAGAGTGAGTAAGAGTGCGTGCTTCGCGGAAGCCGCGCCGCCGTCGCTGCCGCATACTTCTAGAAGCGAGCGCGGGCAGTGGTCTACTGCTATGTACTGGTCTTCGCTGTGGACAAAATATTATTATGAGATTTAGATACCAATCCGAGTCGGGCCATAGACCGGAACTGCAAGCAAGTCAGGTCAGGAAATTACATAGACTGCTCATTTACCGTCTGCGATTGCGGTCTTGACTATGAGTAGATACATAAAGAACTGGTGTAATATTACTATAATGACTAAGGACTACAAATTGTAGTAAGGCTTATAGTTAAGAGCCATTGTATATTGACTAAGATTGGCTACGGAATAGTTACTTACCCCTTTTTCTTGGCAATGACCAGATGATCATTGAACAGGAACACGCAAAGGGGCACTTTGTGGAACTTCTTGCCGAATGTGAGTTTGATCTCGTCCGTCTTCCAGACGAGCTGCGTCAGGTCCCCGGAGCGCACGAGGTAGCGCGCGGGGCGCGGCGCGGCGGGCGCCAGCGCGGGCGGCGCGCGGATGTGCGCCGGGAACTCGATGCAGCGCGCCAGCCGGGACATCTCCTCCACCCGCTCCGTGTTGCGCGCGCCCTCGTTGCACTGGGACACGAACTGGAACAGATACGGTACGTTAAAGAGGGTACACGAGACATGTCAGCATCTCAGCATCAGACATCGGACACATTCCAGCGAAGTGAAGGTTTCTGGCGTGCATCGGCATTAGCAGGAACGATAAACGATAGTAAGTAAGAAAGTAAGTTGAGTGTATAGTTACATCATTGAGCGTGGCGAGCGCGTGGCCCGCGGCCTGGTACTCGGGGTCCTGCGGCGCGAGGTGCCGCAGCACGGCGTCCAGCAGCAGCGGCAGCCGCGTCACGCGCTGCATCGGCAGCAGCAGGAACGAGTGCAGTGACAGTGACTGGCACGCTGGGTGGTTCTCCATACTGGAAATCGGTTAAAAATTATGATTATGGTTCTTAAGAAGAAGATTAGGGCTCACCGCATTTCCTAGAAAAATATTGGCAGATATCATAATTGGAACATATCTTTTAGGGATCCTGGGCGTTTTAGAAAACCGGGTGTTCTACAGAGTAGGAGGCCCTGGACTCTAGAGATATTCCCGAAAATTTATTTGGACAAAAGTCTAGCTGATCCCCAGTGGCAAAAGGTATCCTATCCCAATCTTGACCAAGTAGGTATGTACACGAATCTTAGCACCACGACTTCACTCCTAACCCCTCACCGTTTGAGCGCGGCGGCGAAGGCCGGCTGTTCCCGGAGCCGCTGCAGCGCCTTCACCATGAGCACCTGGTTCTCGCAGTACTTCACGTACACGTGGAAGTGCTCCTCCGCGTGTCGCCGCACGATGTCGCAGATGCCGGTCAGCAGGATGTTCTCCTGCCAGCACTTCTCCAGCTCGTTCATCAGCAGTTGAGAGCACTTGCGCACTGGAATTGTTATAGGACGGTGAAAGGAAAGCTACATACTACTTACAACAAGTTTTGATTTGGTTAAGTAGAAATCAAACGTGGTTTCGGAATTTTTTGGATTGCCTAAAAGCCTCCAATATGGTCAAACGATTCAAACAATCGGAATCGAGAATTTAACCTCCTTCGAAGCCTGGTAGCGCCCGGGGGTCATGTTTTAAATTGGTTTTACGCGTTGGTCCCTTTGCAGAAATCGTTAAAGAGTAATAAATGATCGTTAACTTATGTGGTTATTAGTCTATTCAAGAGAGTTTCAATCTTTGCAGTCGAAAATAATGGTAAGTCAGAAGGTGATCATACCTGGTAATATAGTAGAGAACAGCGTGTTCCAGTCCTCCCGGGGCATGATGTGCGCCTCTCGGAAGGCGGGGTGCGCGATGAAGTGCGCCTCCAGCACGTTCAGCGAGTTGAGGTACGACGCCTCTGACGTCAGCAGCTCGAACTTCGCCTCTTGCAGCCGTTTCTGGGCTGGTACTAGCGAACCTGGAGCGTAAGGTGTTAGTTTAGTGGTTAGGTGTAAGATGGAGGTAACTTGAGCTGGGATCGTATACATCGTATATCGAATTAAATATATAGGTACCTATATAATACACATTATCATCGTAGAACGTGTTTTGCTCCTGGTAGAGTCACCTGAGTACACTCTTACCGTAGAGTTACCTAATAGTTATAACTTTGCCATCAAATGGGCCCACCTGTTGTGATGCCCTCTGTGCCCTACCACCTGCATCAAGGAAGACTTAATAAAAGTGTCAAATGCTGCCGTTCTGCTAAATAAATACTGGACCATTGACACGAAAGAAGACGAAAAAGAACTCTACTGATGTTAACAAATATATGATAACTCTGTTATACTTACTATTTAAACTCGCGATTTGCACTCATTATACGAAATGAAATTGGTCAGTCTGTATCATATTACGTAATAGAACGCATTTTCTTAAAAATGTGTACCCGACTTTTCGAGCGAATTATACCGGTCGTGGTCGTGGCTCGTGGCGACGACGTCGGGTACGTTTAAAAAAAATCCGTTATATTATCTAACGCGATACAGACCCGTTTCATCTATGTTATACTCACTAAGCACCGCTGAGTTGACCACCTCGGGTACTTCGCACCAGAGAGTGCGCGCAGGCCCGCGCGGCGCTACCAGCGCCATGGCAGAAGGCCGCGCCGGCGCCGCCGGCGCGCGCTCGTACGACTCCGAATCCGAGTCACCGGTCTCCCGGCACACCGACTGAACATACAATTAACAAGTCTTTCATAAAGTTATTATTACCCAATATTTAATTTTATGATATGTAACACTGTTGATGTGTCCTAAAATAAATAAGCTTTACTATAATGATAATATCTTCGGTGAGATGAAGGCCTTTGCCCATTAGTGGAACATTATAGGCTAAACTTAATTACTAACTTTACTGTTTACGATTGATGAGCAACGCGCACCTCGGCCCCTATTTCGATGGGTGGCCGATAGTGACATTTTTATCTGAGCGGATTTTTCAGTTGTTATTATATTTTGAAACCTAGACCCGCAGTCAAAAACTGTCTATTAGGCATATTGTTGACTCTACCACTGTCCCAACGGCCTTGTCATAGGTGCACTGTCTTACACATCTTTTAAGTAAAGCTTGTAAGATATTTAAATGGAAAGCCTTCAGAGATTCATATAGAGAGAAAAATTACAATGCGTAATATTATACCTCCAAAATTCTAAGTTAAGTCCATCATTATAAAGCAATAGTTCCTATCGATCAAAGATGTATTGTTATTACCAAATAAACTGATTCGAGCTAAACGCAACGTCGGTCTTTTATGCAGTTGTGTAACATGAAAAAAGTTAACCGATTTACAGGCAGTCTACTTTCACCGCTTGTGAACCAGTTTCATTAAAAAACAAAGTTACGTCTGAAGTCTGAAATCCCTGCTTATTACCTATCTGTAACACTACGTAATAACACAATTATAAGAGAGCCTTCAATAGAGTTATGCTACGTTACTCTATAATTTTGGTATCCAAAGGGGTTTAGGCCCATCTCGTAGCCAGATTTGGTAGCTAGCTTCCAAATGGGAGAAATAATCCCGATTCGAAGCTGGCTACGAAATAGGAATTCCAAAGTCCAAGATTTAGAAAAACGAATAGTAAAAAAAAAATAACCCTAACCTACCGAATAGATCGTTCCCATTTAGTAGCTAGCTACAAGATGGGAAAACACTTTTCTCATTTCGTAGCTAGCTACCAAATCTGGCTACGAGATGGGCCTAAACTTCCAAAGGTTGTCTGGAAGAGAACTTTTGTAATGTTATTTGTTATTAATGCGGTGTGCAATAAAGTATCTATAAATAACAACCAGACTTAGCACAGCAATGTATCCTATCGGTGGTGTTCCCCATCCATCCTCCAATCATCAGACACCCTCACAAAATAGCTCCAGTGTAAAAGAACCTTTACCCAAATGGAGTAAACGTCGAACTCTATAGAAGGTCAATGCAATTACAGGCAATTAGATCGAACCACTTAAACAGTGCTGAGTTTTGATAACAGTTGTTTAGAGCATGTGTGTGAATTTAAGTCATTAAACTGACAACTTCCTGGTAAAAGCGGTAAAGATTGAAGTAAGTATAGCACGTTTATTTGTACTGTAGGTGTGCTATCTAGTTATGTATAGTATGTATAGGTGTGTGTAAGTTAAGTACCTTTAGTCATTATACGAGAATGGAGGGGACTCCATTTTGTTTTTCGCTGTTATTGCCTAATAATGGAATGAATTTATCTTAGGTCTCTTTCAATTTAAGAGTTTTTAAACGTCCGGCTACGCGCAGTCGGGGCGCACGATAGTTCTGTAATTTTTTGTACAAAACGCACACCGCAGTAACGACTAAAAACGGTAGAATTGAAAGATCTTTAGCAACATTCCTGGATGTGGATGCTTATGGTTTGGTAGGTTGTAAGTCCAATATGCATTTTCAGATGTTTACTATGATTATTGTTCTATAGAATCTATAGTATAAACAATGACATAAGAAATACCATGAGTAAGAATTTACATTAAAAACAACTAGCTCTAAACCATAATGATTCAGTTTATGTTGACGAATAACTAGGAGAATTCCTTTTATTGAATGAAATCAAAGAGTGACGTTATTTTACAAACAATATCGTACTGACTTGTTTATTTTCCTCTTCAAATTCCTATTGTCCCGGTTTATTCTTTCATGGAAGTAAAAACTCCTAATATTGTTTTGGAATTGTTTACCGAATGATGCATACCGCAGAGTGATCGGGTTATGACAAATAAAAAACTAATTTTAACACATCACAGTTCAATTACAAACGTAAATGCTGATTACTTTAACCATGGCCTTTAACTTATGGACAGTTTGATTCGTTGCGTTGTACGTAAAATGTTACAACAATAACTTTAATCAAAACT
The DNA here is from genome assembly GCA_951394245.1 of Cyclophora punctaria. Classification (NCBI taxonomy): domain Eukaryota; kingdom Metazoa; phylum Arthropoda; class Insecta; order Lepidoptera; family Geometridae; genus Cyclophora; species Cyclophora punctaria. Next base: position 1,177,068 of record OX596172.1, read on the forward strand.
TGAAGCTTTTCAGAGTCGCATGTACGAGTATACATATGTCCATAGGTCTATTTGCCTCTTCATGAATGACATGATTAGAAGAAACTGATACAATGTGTCCGGTCCGGATCAGAAATCAGAAATATCATCTCTTCACTTTACTCGGTAATTCTACTAGATAACTTCATCCTTATAATCCTTATGGAAATTGCATCCGGTCAGTTGAGTTGGAACTGGAGGCAATACTGTTCGTTCAAGGTACTATAAAGTTTTAACCACCTTATTGAAAAATGTTCTTTAGCTAAGTAAGAAAGTGTTCTGTCTCTTTTGCTCTTTGGAAAATAGCTAAAAGGGACAAACCATTTGGTAGCTAAAATGCTGTCGATAAGAATAATTAATAGGGTCCTATGTGATCCATGTTTTATGGTACCAACCTCAACCTTAGCTGCGTTATAGAACTGGTAGAGCGGCTCGTGTGTGAAGAGCGAGTGCGGCAGCGGCGAGGTGGAGTGGGAGCCCGAGGAGGCCCCTGACGATGTGGACACGTTGCCCGCCTGGTACAGACCGGCCTCCGCGTACCTGCAATCAAGGGTATTGGTGTAGGCCTTAGACAGCTATAGCCTTGTGTAAACTCATTGTCTGATCCATAGATTACATCCAATGATTTAAGATGTTCTAAACTCAGTAGCGGATCCATAGACAAGAATAAAGGTATAGTTTTTGGGCGGGAACAGTGATTGTGTCATGTGTAAACAGTGACAGGACCTGGTGAGATTAGGTTTCATCATGGGAGTTGTAGTTCATCTTTGAGGTGGAGAGAGGTCTTGAGTCCCTAAGCCAGTTGGTGCCAATCACAGAGACTAGAATAGATGGCTTTAGATTAAGATTCAAGAATTTAGAAGAGAATTATCTTCTAGTTCTATACATTTTGAATATTTTGCTTCAGTAAAGGAATTAAAAGAGTACAATAGTTACTCTATCTCCCATGCAAAGAATCCTTTTGACTTTACAACCCGTAATGCAAACTAGGCCCACATACACATACATACATACAGTTAACGTACATATATAAACACAATACACTTAATGTAAGTATTCTCTTAAAACCCATATTATTTTAAGTGATCATTCGTGTTGTACAGAACTAGGCTATTCATTTAGCACAATCCTTTAGTCAAGGTAATACCGTGTCGTACTCTCACTTATAATTACATGCTTAGGTAATTTTTACATTATAAAGAAATCGATTCTTGTGCTAATATGTGTATACAAATTCCCCTATAAATAGCACAAAATATGTTTAGTTTTGTTTAATTTATTCCATTTAATTGTTAAGATTATTTCCATTGATGTTCAGAAACTACCCTTAAAAATACCACGTGATGAAAATACGATATAAAAAATATACACTAGAAATATTATAAATTAACTTCCAAATATAATTCTAATAACTATTATTAATATTATAATTATCATAAACAGGTAAGTAAAAGTAACAAAAAAAACAACAATAATAATAACACTTCAACCACATAACGTGTTAAAGCTTCGTTTTAAAGTAACGGTTCCACATACCAGCGACACTCAATCTAGTTCCGCACTTATCTCACTATCACACCACACAATAAAGTAATTAAATCTATTATCTAGTGCACTGATTGGAATTCAACTATGAATTGAAAAAACTGAATAACTTGTATCGTGGAGCTCCAACGGCCTTCTGAGCGAGCGGCAAGGAGGCCGATTTGAAATTAACGCGTGGTACAAGTGATAACGTCATGAAGTTTGTTACTTGGTGTAGTAAGAGCGTCTTCAGATGATGGCCCACGGCACAGAATCTAGAAATATATGCAGAATACCTTTGAATATTCTTTCTATATTATTGGGTATATTTACTATTTTTGGACAGACATAATAAATTATATCGTATCGTTTAATCAATATATCCCGCACAATTTATTTGTAATAATAAAATACTGATACTGAACTTAACTAAAATCTACTTCTCTATACGCCTGTGGACATATGCGAGTAGCCAAGAATATACAGAATACGGACTGGTCAAGTTGACCATCCACTCGATAAGAAGTACAGAATAAAGTCTTCTTTCGTAAGGCTAAAATAAACGCTAAATCCTCACAACTTGGGCCACAAATAACGGCGTGGTAGGGCAAACAGGCTTGTGAGTCAGCGGTGGATAACGTGAGACGTCATCGGCGCGCGCGCAGCGAGTAGGTTACCGTTGATGCATTTCGAGGGTAGATACGTTCGAATAAGAGAACTTGAGTTACGTAGTTGTCTGGAGATAACCTTAGGAGATTTAAGAAGGTTTAAAGGAAAGAAGGAAAGTACCAATTTATTTTTATTCAGCATAAATGCGTATTCAGTAGCAATATAAATCTATAGAAACGAAATATTAATAACATACTGAAACTGATTAATCACGATTTATCGAATACTACTAAAAAGTGAATCAACAAATGTTTACAAATGACAAATAACCATTATTATTGCAAATAAAACAATTATAAAATTAAAATTGCCTCGTATTTCGGGACAGCATTTTATTGTTTCAAAAATTCCGCTATGAAAAATATTTACTTTGTTTTGCACTTTTATACTGACGGTTGAATATACACACGTTGGTCTGTTATTGTATGTGCCGCCAGCAGTGACATGAATAGTTGCGAATCAATGACCACATCAAATAAGCACGAATCGTGCTTTGATAACCTAATCAGTTCATTGAATGAATTACGTCGAGTCATTCGTGACATGACGGACTGCATAAATAGTGTTTTCCTGGTGACCTAGTCATAGTTACTTATGTCAGTAGATGTTACTGTGTCTGTTAGATGGAAATATAAATTCCTTCCAAATGCTCACCACAATTCCGCCCTAAGTTTTTAACTTGACCGCAAAAAGTGTTATTTTCCCTAACCCTTTTCAATTATACTATACAAACCATTTTACTACTTTAATGTATTCTTGATCAGATTTTAAATTGGAATTAAGAATCTATACTACATAATATTATTAAGAGGAATTTGTAAGTTTGTTTGTATGTTCGAGTCTCTGGAATTGCCAGTCCGAATTGAATAATTATTTTTGGAATAGATAGCCACATTCAACCGCAAGGTTATAGGCTATTTTTCGTTCCGAAATTTTCATGGACACGGGCACAACGCCGGTAAACCAGCGGGGTGCTGCTAGTATATAATAACTATGTAGTTTATAACATTGGCGACACGATTGTACTCGTATAATGTACCGAAGTTGATCAGATATGAAAAATAAGAAGAGGTTTCAACCAAAATAATCAATAAACTCATAAATAAAACTACTAAGAACATTTAAAATTAATTTGAAGCGAACGTCTCAAAATAATTGCACATCAGTTCAAAACCTTTCATATTATTAAATCAACCTCTTGTCACATAATATGATCAGTGGAGTGTCTGATATACGAGTGCAGATAATGTCATCGACCCCTGTGAACCGAGGTGCAGACTGTTCGATACTTGAGCCCTGGCTCTGGATGTCAATTGGACCGGAATCGCGAGAGCCGAGCGTTGCATGACCGCGCGATGCAACTGGGTTTCACTTAAAATCTCTCCTGTTATCTTAGTGACAACATCACTATGGTGACTTCTCTAAAGTTAAATCACTGAAAATATCTTTTATTAACTTTACGAAGTATAAAAAGTCCTCTGCGTTTGTCTGTACGTTCGTGATAATTTCTTAAGTGTGAAAGAATGAAGGTGCAGAAAAAGACATATTTTTGAGTAGGTCTAAACGGATTCAAAACGGTCATCTCTAAAATAAGAAATAATATTAAGAGAATACTCGATTGAATCAATGTTTGAAATTCGTAAGACATTTATAAAAATTAAGGCCCAAAATGTTTTTTATTTGTACAGGAAAATCGACTATCCAAGGTGAAGACCTAAGCTAGGCATTTACAGCTCTCTCACCCCTCCTCTTAAATAATTTACGCCCACGCCAGGTACCAAATGTGATGCACGTACAAAAACTATTAAAACTACAATTATAATAAGTAGGTACCTATTGGTATTATACCGAACTCTGAAGATTAATAGAGACGTTTGAAGGTTTGACGGTGTTCCAATGAAAGGCCGCCGTAATCTTTGCATCAGCCTTTGAAGATAGACGTATAACTTAACATTTAAAATGAATTATGTATATTTATTACAGACAGTTAGGTATTTCGTAACAATTTTATGTCCCATATGAGAGTCACAGTATGTGAATATGCATAAAATCATCTGTTTTTAGGTGCCATTATGAATGCAATTTAAATTACATAACACTGTTCGTGCCTTGATTGTCATTCAAGCGACGATTTATATTCAGTTTAGTTTCCTCAAGAGGCATCAATATTCAGGAAAACCTGTTTTCTTTTACGCGTAACCTGAAGATTAAATGAATAACTCTAGGTATTTTAACTGACTTAATAAAACAGCGTGTTCGGTATTTAAGGTCTCAAGGTACATATTGTTTTTAATTATTACTGAAATCGTATTTGTATTCTAAACAACATTCCATTATTTAGTATCGGAAAACGGAAAGACCTAGTTTTCTTTATCTATGGTTCTTGCTTGGACTATTAAAAAACTAGTACTAATTATCAACCAACATACACGTAAATTGCCTTCATTACAGTCACTATCACATTCGTACCTTCAAGACCAAGCACACAACAAATTACAACATTTCAAACAAAAATGTAAGGTTGCAATATAATTATTACATTTTAAGATTGTTAAGGTTAGGTATGATAAAGGTTTGCTCACCAGGAAGCGTTGGAAGGCTGCGTGACGTCGGAGCCGCAGTCCGCGTACCAAGATGTGCGCGCGCGCGGGCTCTTGTCCTTCTTGGATAACGTCGGCAGCAGCCGCTTCAGTTCTGTTTATAGTATACACACGACTTTATTTATAATGCTTTAGTGTTCGAGGCGAAGTGCAGCTTTGACACTTCATTGGTGAAGATATCATTAGCAACATCATAGGTACTAATTTATTTTCGTCAGTGAAGCTGTTAACTGCCATTTAATTCTAGTATCTACTTGTTAGGAATTAAACACAAAGAATACTTTGTATAGGCACTTGACTGCTCGGACTGAACACTCGAATATAACGTTAATTGTATCGAAAAGATAAAAACTTGTTTTTGGAAAAAAATACAAAAAATGTCCGCAACACTCTACCACAACTCTTCCAAATTAATAACACTGGCAACAATAGATGATGTGCTGTTAAAAACAAAACTCTTGCAACATCAAATGCAGTTACCCGAGTAGGTGTTATTATAAAAACTCCAAACAATGTGTAAAAGGTTCTATTGTGCAGAATAATTGTGGTTGCCGAGGACAAATAGGTTACAACTACGATTATAGGGACCACTTTAGACATGCGTTTATTAATCATGCGATTAATCGACAAAACAACTCACGACCCATCATTTAAACCCTTGAGTGTTGAGGGGTAGGTTCCAGTTAGCACACACACGGAGTTAGGTGATGTTAGAGGAGTCATTACATCGCGTTGGCGTCTACTAACAATGAGTGCGCGGAGCTGACTGACTGTGTACTAGTGTTGTGTATGAGGCTGCGGGTAATTGGGTGTGCGCACAGAGGTGGATTCAGGGTCTATTGGGGGCACGAGAAGAGGTGGAAATATAAAGAATCACTGTAAAGGACTCTACTTAAAAAATGGCACTTTAGATGCACTATAAACGATTAAATGTTTTGAGATTTTTCTCATGTTGTAAAGGAGTTGAATCAGTTTTTATCTTTGTTTCGTTATCATTTTCCATTTGATGTCTGACAAATAACTTTTTTAGTAAGCATCCATCTACATTGTTCATAATTTTCTTTGTTTGTTTAATCCAGTGACTTCCGCTATCCTCGATCCTCCCCTGCATTGTAATGTACAGTCGTAGGTGGGTACAAGATTACATCACCGTCATAGAAGTCTGCACAGAAGGCAATTACTTCTTTGTCGATAATTATCTATTCCAACGACCACTTCTATAAAATGTCCATGATAATTGCGTTTTTATATTAAAATGTAAATAATTACGTGACTTTGATTCCTTTTGTAAAATTTAGTAAATGTTATTGTATCTGTAGCAACAAAAACGAATCTGTGGGAGTTATTAATTGTAAACATGTTTTAATTAACATTGCCATTTAGGTAGGCTACTAAAAATATTTGAGTCCTTGTGCAAGCAATAAGTTTTCGTCATTCATTATTGTGAATTAAAGGTCAAATAAGTAACTTAGGAGTAACTAGGGGTAAGATAGTTTTTACTATATAAATGTTACGATAAATAAATAATTGGAAACACCCTTCAGTTTGCATGAGGGTTGTAATTAAAAGATAGATACAAGCCAGCCCACGAATAATGACAGTTTTTAGGTCTAACATTCCCCAAACAATGAATAGGAAATCATAAAATATGAAACAATACCAAATACCCTAGAATATCAACTTCAAACATATTAATTAAACATGAAAGTGACAAAACATTAACATATCCCAAAGACAACCAGAACAGAACAGAAAGACGAAAACAGAAGAACAGAGATGCAGGTGAGAACTAAGACAGTGCTGCTAACAAACAAGAACGAACACTAAAGATAACATGCAGCCTGCACTTGGACAAAATAACTCCTGGCTTTATCTTTTGCGAATACTTTATAATTTTCATTGCACTTAACCCCTCATATCCCGCGGACGCGATTTCAAGCCAGACACAATTGATTTTCTATTGTGTTTCTAATGCCGGTAAACAAAAGGTTAAACAAAGTTTTACCATTATTTACTTAACAATATTATTAAACCATGTTTTACGGAATACATATTGTTTAAGTAGTTAATATATTTCCATTAGATTTATTATATAATTTTGGTCGCAAGACTTTGACAAGCTTTAGATAAAATTTCAATTTGGCATACTTTAAATACATCATCTAAGAACAATCCACATTCATGAAATGACTTACTGAAAGGCTGTGCTGTTAAATATTTCGTTAACTATTTTTTTTCTATTTCATTCTATGTTATTGGTCCATAAGTTTTCTTTGTAAAATAAAACTAAAAAGTAAAATTGTTTTAAATTTGCTTCTGAATACTCTATACCAAAATATTATTATGTGCTTCACAGGAATCATCAGTGGGACATTACTTGCTAATAATTTGCAATAGGAATAACCTGTCTATAGATTAGTACCCAATGTTTATACAAGTAGGTACATACCAAAAGTGATTTTGTTCCAAGTGGAGGCACTGACCTCTGTTAGCGCTGTCTTCGTTTCAACGACTCTTTATGACTACGGTATTCAAGATTTAAGTATATTCACACAATATTTACACCGCGACGATCGTCAACTGAAATTGCTTTAGCTGAAGTAAGAAATCTGCAGTTATTTTCCCTTAGAGGCCATTTTAAATGATGGAGAAACTTTGAAGATCCTATTTAGAGTAGGAATGATGATTTGGAAGTCTGATGAAGATAGCTGTTGACATAATCAATAAAACGTTAGCGTGGATGGCTTCTTCCAAATTAGCTTCACAATTCACATCATCTCCGTCTTCAGTATCTTGTTCAGTGAAAAACCTTCTGTACATATTTATGCACATGTATTAACTAATTTAAAATGTAAATAAGGAGAGGATATTCAAACCAAGGTTAATTTATGGGTAGGTACTGGCAGTTACACTCCAAGAACACAATATTTACTCAAACCAAGTTAATTCAGAGCAGTTTCATACAGGGACAATTATAAGAAACGTTGTAAATCAGTTGACGTCGTGTACCTTCGTTGACAGCGCTAATGTCGGTTGTCTGGGAGTTGCGAGGGGGTTGCGGGTGCGGGGGCGGGGGCGGGGGCACGGTCGGGCGCTCGAGCGCGAGGCACGGCGACGACTCCGCCCAGCGCGGGCGCCTACCGTCGCGCCGCCGCGACAGCGTCTCCGAGCTCCCGGCCTGACCGTTGTCGCTGCTGAATAAATACAAACTTATTACAAACTGTAACCTTATTAGATAATACACTTCGTTTTGGAATAAATCCGTTTGAATTCTAATCAATTCTGTTTCATCTGATATCGATATCGACAGCAGCAAAACTCCACAAATTTGCTTTTTTCTAGTAAATAAAAAGACAAAGTCACATTACATCTGTGGGCATCAATACACTCATGACTATTATTAACTGTTTTATTAACAATCTTCGTTCTGTTATCAACTTCATGTAAGCAACGAATCATGTTGTTTTCAAGATAAATTATTTTCATTAGTCTTAATACTCGTAGCACTGTCACTTTTAGTGGTAACCTTCTACCTTTACCTTTATTATGCTGTTCATTAAGATACAACTTTCTGAACTTCATACTAACTAGATAGAGGACTTATCATGTACATACCAGTTGCTGAATCCGCTGTCTCCATCCATGGAGTCAGTCAGATAGAAGGTAGATGTGGTCTTGAGCGCGCTTGGCACGTCGTTGATGTCCACAGCTACAGAGGTAGCCCGCCTGAACCGCGACTTGAATGAGAAGTACGTCTTCCTTGACAACGTGCTGTTGTCCTTCTTACTCTCACTGGTTGGACTCGTAGGTACGAGCGAGAGAGGCTTATCAGGCAACGGAGGAGGATCACCGTTGCTATAATTCTTCTCAGTACCAACACTCTTCACGTCTTCTTTAAAGTTTCCATTTTTCAATGGGGTTTCATTCTTTATAGCGGTCTCGTTGAAGTTTATGTTGCTGTACAAGTGCTGAGCCTCTGTCTTTTCTAAGTTTGCGTAGATTGGCACCTTCTTCGTTGTTGGTATGATGTCGTATGTCCCGTTTTGCGACGGCGGTGATTTGGTAAAGGGCTTCCCGTCCATTGCAACTATAAGTAAAGAAAATATTTTGTATCAATTTATCAGTCTCTTATCTTGGTAGTTTATCATTATCATCTTTATTGATGCAATAAAATGTATTTTAGCTTTAGTGAATGAAACTACGAATTTGGTTATCTAATTTTAGCTACTTTACCAATATCCGATATGGTCTAGTGGCTAGGATATCTGGCTCTCACCCAGGAGGCTCGGGTTCGATTCCCGGTATCGGAATAACTTTTTATTTTTACTGCTTTTTTGCTTTTTGTACTACCCCGCCAAGACCTGCTAAAATTGTCCCGGGTTCACTTCCCGGGTCGAGCGAAAACATGTTTCCTACTTTTCAAACATGGCTCAGGTTTGAGATCACCAACCCGCATTCTGCAAGCGTGGTTATTATGCCTCATCCTCCTCACCGTTCCGATATCTTCAGTGAGATAAGAGGCCTTTGTCCAGCAGTGAAATATTATAGGATAATATTTTTTAAGCTATTGCATAGCTTCTATCGCGGGCCTTGAGCGCGGGGACCGAATCCAGAAATTCCGTAACGAAAAAACCTCACGCTCCCCACTAACGCCATCTAGTGATACAAAAAATAACTATGCAATAGCTTTACCGCGGCAGTCCCCGAGTGCCACACGTCTTTTTTATTTTTCTACTTACCGGTATATCTCTTGGTGAGGTTCCGTTTGATCTGCTTCATCTTCTTTTGGGCGGCGTTAGCTATCTTTGTGAGCGTGTGTTGCCCACCGCTGGGCGGCGTGGGGAGCCGGGAGGCGGGTAGAGTGGGAGGCGCGGGGGCGTAGCTCTGAAATAGGAAGTAAAATAAATTTTTAATTACGCACGTTAATTTGTTTGTGTTTAGCAATGTTTTCTACAATACTTAAAAATTAAGTTCAATACCTACTTGTTTTATGATGAAATAAGCTACGGCAACCCTAAACAAGTAGTCATTGATTCAGGATCTGTCTTTACTCTACCTCTCCTATAAGACAGTGACGGAAGGTCACAAGGCAAACCCGTTGGCACAGTGCCAGCGAGTGCGCTTACTGTATCGGGGTTTGTGGGTTCGATTCCCGCCCGGAGTCAACAATATGTGAAGACATATAGTTGTTAGCAGCGACGACGTCTGGGTGTCAAATATACATTCTTATAAAGTATTTGTGTATACATATATGTATATGTAGTAGTATCAGTGAGTTAGATTCCATATAATACTGCTTAGAATTTACTCTGGGTCTAATTAACCGTGTGCGAATTTCTTCGGGTATATATTGTATGGTATATATTAACCCTAGATTCGCGTGTATGATGTGAAATGATCTCACCTTATCATTGTCGTCGGTGTCGGTGTCGCTGTCGAAGGAGTCCGAGTCGTCGTGCGGCGGCGGGCGCAGGTCCAGCGACTCATACAGGTGGCCCGAGTCGCTGCTCTCGCACTCTGCAACAATAGCGCGGCGATTATAGGGTTAAGTTGGACAGCGGTCGCTTAAATAGTAAATCTTTTCGAAATAAAGCTCAAAAACAAGTAATTTTAAGTTGGTTCTTTGGCAAGTGCCTACCCCAGCGTCGGAGATTTTTGACCGCATAAAGGAAATATTGTATATCCATGGCTTCGGTCGTTGATCGATTAACCCCGGCCAGCGGGAGGCGGCGCTACGGCGTCGACTAATCCGTTCTACCAAAGATCGATCGGTGATTGGTCTGGTAAAAACTGGCGGTCGACGTTTACCAACCCATTCTACCATCGATCTACGATCGATCGATTGGTCTGGTAACACCCTTACCGCCTTATTAATAAACGCTATGTAACTAAAACACTGTTATAAAGTGTTTTGTCTCTTTTGCTCTTCGAAAAATTTCGTATGTCAGAAAGTGACAAACCATTTGATAGTTAAAATGTTCTTAATAAGAGCAAGGTAATAAACAAAAAGAGTGTTGAGGAACATTCCTTTCAATTACACTCTACTTTCAAAGTTTCAAGCTTTACCCTACTAAGCTTTTCCCTAATAGGTATAGGTCAAATAATAGAAACAGGCGAAAGCCAAGAGTAAGTAGTACAACCGGAAACTAAGCGAAATTCCATCTCGTATTTCTCAAGGAAATACTATCAAATTAGGTTGTAGGTTTCTACTGGAGTTTTTATAGTAGAGCTAGCTAGAGAGAGAGAGAGAGTATATATTATGAGAGCATACATCAAAGATAATGTACTAATATAATAAAACTGAAGAGTTTGTTTGTTTGGACGCGTTAATCTGAGAAACTACGAGTACCTATCCGATTCGAATAACTATTTTTGTACTGAATAGCCAAATTGAATGGCAAAGTTATCGGCTATTTTTCATTCCGAAATTCCTCCGGGAACGGGCACAACGCGGGTAATACCATGGGGCGCTGCTAGTATACATAAAAGGCTTATAAATCTACGTACAGTCGAAACTAGTGTACCTAGAAAATTGAAATTTGGTACAGTGGGACCTTTCATGATGTAAGTAGGCACTGAGAAACAAATATTAAACACATGTATTCGTGTATTTTTCTATACATAACTAAATATAATTTTGTGAATACATATTGATTACAACCGTGAGCATATGAACCAAAACCGATGCATTGTTCGATGAAGCAAGATCCGCGTAGATTCAAGGCCCTGTGGTCACGTTACTTAACGATGCCACCTGACTCCGTTCGGCGGCTGCGTGGAGTAATCCAACACATCACGAACATGGCGAAATAACAAACAGTTTACGTATTGTTGGGTACATTACATGATCAATTTATTAGTCATATATCGATAAACAAATTGATGACTAAGTGATTTTCTGGATATATAACAGAGCTTAGTGGTTAGGTTATAACCAGCTAAAGAATTTAATTTTTAGTTTCATTCCAGCCCTTATTTAATTTTGAAATTGCATATATATGCAATAGAAATATTTCTATATTATCAAAAACTAGCAGGTACCCGCGTTGTGCCCGTTCCTGTGGGAATTTCGGGATTTTTCATACATATATGTAAACCTTCCTCTTTAATCACTCTATCTATTGAAAAAACCGCGTCAAAATCCGTTGCGTAATTTTAAAGATTTAAGCATACAGACAAACAGACAAACAAACAGACAAAAATAGCGACTTTGTTTTATACTATGTAGTGATTATCAAAAACTGGCAGCTACCCGCGTTGTGCCCGTTCCTGTGGGAATTTCGGGATTTTTCATACATATATGTATGCCCAGCAGTGGGACAGCGAGGTTACATGTAAACCTTTCTCTTTAATCACTCTATCTATTGAAAAAACCGCAGATCTAAGTATATATAGGGACTGACAGACAGACAGCGGAAAGCGACTTCGTTTTATACTATGTAGTTTTTAGCAAATAGCAAATTAGCAATGTGCAGCTCGGCCCCTACTTGGGTTTGTGGCTGATAGTGGCATTTCTATCTACTAGCACTACCGTGCATGGGTGGGCAAGTATAATTGTCAGTCCCGAATGTTTCAATTGGTAGACCAATTTTAGAGGCCTTTAGGCTAAAAACTTCGACAGCAGGGTTGGTCACAAACCTGCTCGAACTTACTTACGTTTTATTATTACAAGCTGATCTAAAATATGTCAAATACCTTGATCCGTATTTTTGCATATTTGCTAGTTACCACTTGCCACTGCAATTAAGTACTTAGTTAAATCTGTGTTAGTTAAGTACTTTATTTAGTAATAGCGATTTGCATTGCACATTGCTCGTATTGAAGTATTTCTTATGCTAAACATCATAAACGATATTGTAATCAATCACAGTTAAATGCTATTCGCCAAACAGGTATACCTAACGAGTTTCACGTTCAAATATAATTTAGCTGTCGATATAAAGTACGAATTAATAACCAGTATCGATATTGAAACCGCATTCGATAGAAATGAATAATTATCGTTACATTACCATCCCTAATAAGTTTACAAATATTATTCCGACATGCGCCTCATAAAAAATAACAGCCGATTTAAAATATCGATAAAAATCTCACTTAATAATCGAAATATTTTTCTCAATTACTTTTAACCGGATAATCGAGTATCGATAGTATACCGACTGAGCGGTGCTTAGAAAGCGAGTAAAAGTGTATTAGGTATGTAGAGAGGGCAGAAATTGTTATTTATCTAACAATTGTTCAATTCTTGTTATATGGTGTAACTTTTATGAATACCTATAGTTATTTTATTATGAATTCTCCTGCTGTCATTCAAACGTACAAACAATTATTCGCCAAAGTTGAGTCATGCATGCGGCATGTGTTCGTATTAAATTGGAGCCATTTTCTTTTCAGTAAAAACTGACAACAAAAGAATGCCTTGTATGATTACGTTATTAATAAGTTACAGTATCGAGTCATGGTCACAACTCGTTTAACTCGATGTCATTACCTAAGTAAGCGGCGATATCCTGTATTTCGATATCGTCATCGCGCAGCACTGTCCTGATGCTGAGCCAGCAGCGCTGCTCCAACACCTGTACGAACACCACGCTTCCGTCCGCGTCTGTCCTCCTGCGGGACGTCCGCCTCGCCTCCTCATCGTTTCGGCTATAGTAAGGCGACTTCACGGTCGTGTCGAGGTACACATGCGAAGGTGATGTTACGGATACTAAAACAAGAAATCGAAGCGATCAAGGCCACGTCCGTATTTTAAGAGACATTACCACGATGCAGAATAACCGAAAAGGTTACAGTGACATTGCAGCACTTTGTAATCATTAAAGTATTTGCATTGAATATTCAATGTTGTAAATTAATGAGAAGCCGTGCCGAAATAGTCACACATAACCGGTCCGGTTGCGACAGGTCTGCACGCAAAATGTCACAATAGCAATACATAGTGATGCACCTTGATCGCCGCAATTTCTGCGGAAAGTCCGGGGCCGCAGCGGCGGCGCCGGGGGCCCGACGGCGGCGGGCAGGGGCCGCTCCGACACCATTGTTCATCCTTTCGTCTCTCGTCTCACTTCATCACTTCACTAAGTCATAAGTGATACTATTGTTGACACAAGGTCCACTATGCACGTTCACACACTTGGTATTTGGACGGAACACAACATTACGACGCCTACATCCAGAGCAAATAGCATTACTTCATCGGTAACCGTTGGGTCGATTGTATCGAGTCAAGTTACAGATTGAGCTAATGTTTTCCTGACTCAGCTGAGCGGTCAATGAGAAAAAATATTAAAACGAGTCGCAGCGCGGCGGCTGTGCGGCCGGGCGGCTCAGGGTCAACTGGTGCCGGAGGACTACCATTGGCTGTAGTCATAGTGCTGGCGAGAGATCGGACCGTTTTTTCATAGTTTCAATGTTAAAACGAAGTGATATTATTATTGCAAAGAACCGAATAATCATAATTTGTTAAAGTCCAGTTGACATTGGACTTGCTAATGGCTTCGTATTTATCACGTCAACAAAGCGAATATTGGGTTGTAATGGAATTGATTCAGTGTAAAATTGATGCTTAGATTGGTTTGATTATTATTCGATACGGTGGAGGACAAATGTAATAGAAAGCAGTGAGTGCGGTGTGTTTGTTATCTGTTGACGCTCATGGTGCAGTTGCAAAACAAATGAGTGGATTGAATGGATATATGGCGTTGCAATCAGAGCATTGCAGGTTGCGAAACAACGAGACGGCCTGACGCATAATCTGTTCCGCGGAAGGAGAACTGTTACGACCGAACCCGCGAGATTACGCATGCTATGAGCTCTCGCACAACACTCGATCCTACAATCAAGTTCAACGATAATGAATGATATCCTACAGACATAATCACGAATTACTTTCTACTGATACATAAAACGCACAAGAACATGATAACAATAGTAGCTTTTTAATGTTTTGCGATGCAGAAAATTGAAATTACCGGTTTTAAAAGAACAATTAACGCGAAACATCAACTAATTATCCATTTACAAGCGCCTTCTTATTGTAATTGCGAGGTGCTGTAAGAAAAAGGTATTCATTCTGTTCTCGATGGATTTAATTAATGCTCTACGTGGAGAAACAGTTGCAATGCATATCAATTTGGTATTTGTGGTTAGCATAACGAAACAGGTTTGAAGTTCGGCTTGCAACTTGTAATGCTAGACTGAAACAATGATATTCATTGGAATGGAATGAACGTTTGAACCAAATACGAAGCTAATGCAGCCGGCCTGCTTGAAAGTTCCGGCTCTAAGACCGATGGAAATAAAGATGGTAAAGATTAAGGAGTAAAATAAAGATAAACGTATGCAAAACCTTACAACTCACACGAAAAGTTTAACAGAAAAGTGAAAAGAGCCATTAAGAGACGCGGCATGTTTAAAACCGGTATTCGGTTACGCGATATGGTATAATTTAGAAAACTGGGGTCTACAGAAATAATACAGCGAACAAGTTATGATGTAAACATGGAAGAAAATGGTTTATTATTGAATGCATGAATGGTGATCAAACTGGCATTGAATCCGATAATCGACAGAATTTAGTATCAAATGAAAGGATTGCAACTAAATATCAAGCAACCAAAATTCAAGGTAGACAACACGACTGGAATGAATGAATAAATGTTAAAAGAACGAGATTTAACAAATACAATTTGATACGGAAACAAGCGAAGCGTGGCCAAAGATAATGTGCAAATTGACTTAAAACACTAGAAAGTAAATATATTGCATCGAACAGTTTACATATCACGAATGCTCATTAGGCATTTCAGGGTTTTCTAGACGTGAAATTTTCGTAACAAGTGGTCGATTGTTATGGGCGTAGTGGCTGCGGCCGGCGCGCGGCTGCGGGCCGCGGCCAGCCGAGAGCTTGCGACACAATGATAGGGACGAAACAACGCTATTGGGAAACACATCTGATGGTTGAGTGAGCATCAATACCGGCGTGTAATTAATCTCTAACATATATCCACATAGTTGTCAATAACACGAGTCACTTTCACTGCGGCGCGCGCGGTGTTGCGCGAGGCGTGCGTTCGGTTGCGCTCGCGCAGGGCTAACTCGCGCATGCGTAGACGCGCGCCGCCACGCGAAACGAGCTGCGCCTGCGCCGCGCGCCGCCGTCCCTCTCCCGCGAGAGCCTTTAGCGACAATGTCAACATTGTCAACTTAATGTGTAGGTGTAGCAGAATTGCCATAATGGTCATTTTGTGATTTATCTACATACTTTACCGTCCATTTTGATATTTATGCGTCAGAGACGTCACGTCATGGACGTTGAGAGTGCCAAAGAAATAATTTAACAAATAAGAGGCAAACAATATAGATGGACAAACAATTGTGTTATTTAAAAAACTGTTGAACTGAAAAAGAAACTTAATAAATTATTCAACGGTATACGCCACTAATAACAATGCTAAGCTCTAACAAACTAAACCCACGAATAATCGACATAATTAAAATCATACCTGGCTTTGTTAACTTTAGGAATTTGGAGCACCGCGATATGAACAATTCATAAATCAAGCCGCAAGTAAACGCCACTACCGATGGCGAATCGATAACAATGCTATTCCGACATATCGACCAAAAACACCGTTTATTGCATGCACTAGATACCCAGCAGAGAGCTACCTAGCCTGGTCTCGTTCAAGTGTATTGTGATGTAACGTGAACTAGGACATGTCTGAAATTGATCCCACGTTCGATTTGATAGACCAATTTGTAATTTAGTAACATAATACCGAAAGGTGCCAGTTTTGAGGAGTTCTTTTGGTCCATTTTGGCAATTTTTGGGTGTTCTGTCATGTGAAAAACCAAATTCTGAAGCATCTGATTAAATGAGATTACAATAGTCCATTGTTACATTGATACATCCATTGCACTAACAACTTTCAGAGAGATCTTTCAGAGAGGGAGGTTCTTTTCACTGCTGCAGATATTTCAAGCCAACATTGGGACAAAATAAAAGGTAACAGTTTGAAGACCGACAAATTAAATCCAAACACACTCGAAAGTTCCACCGTCTATCAACGATTTGTTTGTTCAAACATCATTGTCTCCGCTTGTTATCTGAAGCCCTGACAATACATTGAGCACATCCACACCACACACGAATAGGCAAACATACCTTTAGTTTCTTCACAATAACAAACTACAAGGAAGGCAATGCTTTGTTGCGAGAATTCTAAAAAATATTCCCACAATTATAGTTTAAGTATTTCGTTAAATACTCGTAAGCCGTAAATTGTTAATAACAATTTCGTGATTCGTTTTCGGTTACTAACGCGCATGCTTCTAGAATATTGTTGCATTCTCTTCGATGTAATTTATTGATTGGTTCATAATAAAATTAATAAACTGTAACCTTCCACGGTTAAGAGTGTTTTAGGATATACAAGGTTTAGCTAAATGTACTTGAAATAAGTTGGTATGCGCGATAATTACATGCTATAATGTCTACGTATTGTTCGGAATACATGTCCAAAATGTCCACAGTTTTGGCAAATTCTTTCTTACTTTATTGTACGTTTGATCGTGCCTGTTAGCTGCGACAACTATGTAATGAATTTAATTGCACGGATCAATGAATCCACTTACTTTTCAATTCGCATTGAGTCGTGTGATATTTGTGCGAGTTCTTGTTGCATTTGACTCGTTCTTTGTTGTCGTGTCTTACGGCTATAAGAAGAATACGATCGTGTACAACTGCATTGACAATAGTTTCGGGAAAGTGTTCGGTTTTACTTTCATCAGTTAGTTCGAGGTTCAATGGAAAATGATTTCTAGTATACTCGTACTCATTATACTCTGTGTCAAGTCAGTGTTAAATTAAGATTCTTTATAAAATCGTTTGAGTGTGCCGCACCTTCAATAGTTTAGTCTAGGATTTAGTCGTTATTTTGTTAAATAATGTTGTGAGTTATATCTGAGTTTCCCTTGTTTGCAATGTACTCTCTTATCAAGTATTCACGCAATAGCATTTTCTTAATGCATGTAATAGGTAGGTACAATAGACGTACTTACTAACGAATAATTTCAAAAGACATTTGTCTCTAACTACACAAAGTAAGTATTTTTTCATAATCATCCGGAAAAATGCTTGCCTTATTACCTCTGATTGCAAGTCATCATATCTGCCCAGTCTAAAAAGATCTGTCGAATACGCTGTTAACTGAAGAAATGTATTTTTGGTGGGGGTCATAGTATTGTGGTTCATGATTAAAATACTTATAAGCTTGCATTCATGTGTAGAGTCAAGGTTGGATGAATAAATTATTTGACGTCTCGTGTGAAGATTAAGATAATGGGTTGCTCAAAGCAAACAACACAAACTACTTATATATATCAGAGGCGAAGGCATGTTCAGTTAATGTTGCCATGCGAATCATTATTGATATATGAAAATCATTATTATTTAAAATTCCACAACCACAAAGATAGTTTCAATAGGTTTTGTTTGGAAAAAATGCTAAATATCTCGGTGTATAGAAGTTATAAATAAATAAACAATAATAAACACACCCGGTCAAATTAATACGTGATCAGTTAGACCCAAAACTAATTTATTTTCCGCAATAAGAGATTGAGAATAGTATTTGGCTGGTTTACTAAATAAATGGAATGGCATGGCATTATGGCAAATAAATAAATTTGAATTTAAATGGGATAAGACTAGAATTAAATCAACTCATATCAAGGCTTACAACACTTAGCCACATTCACGTGTACCAAAGACCATTAAACTCCGATCGGACATTGATCACTTCCTACCGAAATAAGGAAGTATCGATCCAACACAACCGAGAAGCGACTTCCTCGCTGAATATTGTATACAGTGTGAAGTAGTTCAAAGTAAATGTAGCTAATAGACCGTGGCAGAAGGCTTCCTGCGTTACCCAATGGGAAGTGTAATCATGCAAGAGATATAAATTACAATATTTGACTAGGATGTAAAAATGATTAATGGTTGTAGTAAAAGTATGTAATGTTCCACTGCTTAACAAAGGCTTCTCATCTCACTGAAGATATCAGTGCAGAAAGGAGGATTAGGTGTAATCAATTACCAAATATTAAGAAAAATATACTCGTTGACATCTGGTTAGAAGGTTAGACAATGACAGTATCTCTTCTCCTTACAGGTGGTGGAATTTTTACAGTCGTCAACAAAGTTCAATTACCAAATGTTATGCAGCCTATACTTTTTGACCTCTGGTTAGAAGGTTACATAAGTTTGTCTACTCTGTGCAGTTGGTAGACATTTTTTCAGTCGCCAACAATGGTGTAAACTTCATCATAGCCAAAGTATAACCGAAACTAGCTGACCTTTGAGGTCAATGGGTAATGATATCTGTCTGTTACTATACCTCATAAGCAGTTAGTATTAAGAGAGTCTTAACGATCTTATTTTTTATCAATGACGATCTGACCTAGACCCAGTTATAGAAACATCACTATGCAATGTTTAATGGATCATTAAATATATTAGTTTGTGTATCATCAATCACTGGATCACTGCAAGTAATTGTTATTAAAATTACTTTGAATAGTGAACTACAATAAAATGATCTACCTAGATATTACAGCTAATTATACCGATGTGAGGTAATCCTCAGATAATGGCAGCTAATGATAGTTATCTTAACGTAATAATGCAATTGCGTAATTGGTCTAATTATATTCAAATCTAGAATGAAAGTAGTCTGCCCGATAAGGTAGGAAGACATTTTCAACAAATTAGTCACAGGCACAGTCAAGTTCTGTGCAGACTAGAGTCAGAACGCGAAGGATTTTATGCTTATCAAAATTGGATCCTTTTTAAAGTTCTTATAAAAAAATACCTTCTTTATTGAAACAATATTAAAATTTTCAGAGTTGTTGCGCGTCGGGTGGTGGTATATGCACTACTAAGTCTGGGATCCCGGGTTTAATTACTCGACTAAAGCATGATCAAACATGGCTCGGGGTGACACCACCAACATGCCTTGGGAAAGCTTGGTTATTACGCCTAAACCTCGTCACCGTACTGATATCTTCATTGAAATGAGAAGAGGCTTAACCCTGCTGTAGAACGTTACAGGCTAAAGGCAGACTTTTCCCTGCTTCATGGAATTTTATCTGCTGTGGACTTTTGTCCCTAGTCTGTGCAAGCAAAAGTGGGAGTCTATCGTACACAATGGTCACGGTTGCTGCGTAGATTTTAACGACTTGACTGCGCCTGCGCACCCAATAAGGAAGTCTGCTTCACTAGTTACGTGCGCAACTATCACTAATCTCTTTGTTAACTAACAATTGTTTTGTTGTAGTGTAAATTAACTGTAAATATGTTGAAAAACGTTTAAATAACTGTAATTTGTTTTTAACGAAAACTCATATTTAAATGACAAAGACCGGGAAAAGTATTTGATGAGCGTGATCGGCGTTTATATCGGCATAGCTCGCAAAAAATATTCTTTTCTAACATTATAACATATTCATATAAATGAAGTATCTGTGTATGTATGTTATGTAGTATCAGTTAGTTAGATTACATAATACAAGCTTAGAGCTTAGTTTTTGCTTAATTAACCGCCATTGAATTTGTAATGAAAACATTTTTTAATATATATTTCATCATATCAAGCGCTAAAGTCGTAGATTTCAATCACCATAGCTATGCAATCCCATGATTGAACAGACTAATAATAACAACATATCAAACAGCAGATAGAACATAGGCATAGCTCTGGTGAAAAGGCACACTGAGGCCGAGATAAATAGTCGTTGCTAAGAATTGGTCAAAAGTACTACTTAATTAAGACGTCAAACTCAAGCTAAGAACGTGCTAAGTCATCAAAAATCGAAGTTTAGATTTGTCTATGACTTTTAGCGGAAGAATCGTTCTAAGTACCGTTTATTTAATCAAATCATGATGCTTAGATCACTGCTAAGCAATTGCTTCGGCTAAGACTTGTCTTAGAAACGACTATTTATCTTGGAATTAGAAATTTTATCTTTGGTGCGTATCTTAGTCTTACTGGTCGGGTTGGCTTCGCCATTAGCCTATGTGAGGTTTGGTTCGGGTCACTATCAATGTGGGTCGTCGCCGCCGGATCGATTGCAACCTAACCTCGTTGTTCAGATCAATAACTTGACGTTTCGGTGGAGTGCTAAATATAACTCACTCAATAATTTGGGGTTTGCTACAAATTCTGATTGATATGAATAAATACGCAGAGTGTTTGTTGTACTTTTAAAATAAGCTCTTTTTCAATGGCAATTTAAAAAGTATTTGTTTTATTTTTAAACTAGCAGCGCTCCGCGGGTTTATCCGCGTTGTATCCGTTCCCGTGGGAATTTTATTCATATAAACCTTTCTCTTGAATCACTCTATCTATTTAAAAAAACCGCGTCAAAATCCGTTGCGTAGTTTTAAAGATCTAAGCATACATTGGGACAGACAGACAGCGGAAAGAGACTTCATCATCAAAGACAGGCAGAGACTCAGAGTAGACTCGAAGCTAGGAACTAAAGAGTAAAGTAGGAGGCAATAAACAATAGACTACCGACTAAAATCAATCAGCGCTTGTTCCGCCGTTTCGGTTAATTCTGTTTTTAATTTTTTTTTTTTCTATTTCTATTTTATTTTATTTTTAATGTTACTATATTATATGTACGTCATCTTTAATGATAATAGTTTATGCAACAAGAGTAGGGGGCGTCTGAAAACCAGCGTTCTACCGAGGCCTCGGGCCAGGTAGAACATTAGCTGAGACGCCTCCCATTGCTACACAATTTTTTAGTTTTAAGTCTTGTGAATTTTTGTATTTTTTGTGGCAATAAATTTTATTTTATTTATTTATTTATTTATTTAAACTAGACGAACTCCAAGGACTACCGTGGCAAACCATAGTCAACCTTAGCAGCAAGGAGTATTTAACGTCTAAATTACTCGAGAATGCCACAACATAATTATTTCCCTTCCAAATATTAATAAATAAGGCCTCAT
Source organism: Cyclophora punctaria (assembly GCA_951394245.1). Classification (NCBI taxonomy): domain Eukaryota; kingdom Metazoa; phylum Arthropoda; class Insecta; order Lepidoptera; family Geometridae; genus Cyclophora; species Cyclophora punctaria. Next base: position 1,198,908 of record OX596172.1, read on the forward strand.
AGTCAGTGAGTACGTGCTGCTTTATGTTTAAGGTTTGGCGCCTTCAAAGGAATCCGGTAGAGATTAACAAACTCCCACACGGTGCGCGGGCGCAGGTCTCTGAACTCTTACAATAAACAAACATTTTGCACCAATTCATGCTTCTGTTTTGCATATTGCAATAACGCTGGCTTTGTGCGTTTGTTTCACTTGTGAAAAGAAAAATAAATCGTGTACTGGCTCACTGCTAAGCATGATTATTATTATCCGGTTGCTGTGAAACGTGATATGCTGCCAAAGTTGGGGTTCGTATAAAATGATCCGATTCTGATTTCTCCGTGATTGTAATCAGAAATCGATATTACGACGATGTATAATTCCATCAATATTAATATTTTAATCCGGTCATCAATCCATGTTTATCCAACTTACAATGAGAATGTAGAGGATTACAAAAAAAAATGATATCCCAAATAGGATGCTAGTAATAAATATAATCTTAATGTACTGATAACTCCGCATTAAACATATAGTCATATAAGCACCATTAAATCACAAATCTTTATTGTTATAAATGGAATGCAAGTGTAGGACGCCTGTCGCCACCATTTGCGCAATTTGCAACAAAATCGTGCGCTTGCGCAAGTGAAATAACAAGGCTTTTAGTTGTAATGCAACGAGCGCTTGGTTTACGTGTTTTACAATAACGGTTCAATACATTCTCGTTATTTGTTTTAAGTTTAAAGTAAAGAAACTTGTACGAGTACCTTAATAAAACAAGTTTATTGTTTGTAATAAAATAATAAAAAACCATTCTCATTGACATAAGCGCTATCTATAGGGATCTATAGAAGGAAAAGTCAAATGTTGTAATAGTTCGCGGTGTTGCTAAGAGATGGCGTTGGTATAATTAAACTTGAAAACTAGAGATTGGTTACGCTTGCGGCAAAGTTTGATTTATGGTCTTTTAACTAAGATGTATTTACATTTAAGTACAGATGAAATTCCTATAGTTATAATATTAAACATATACCTTTGTCTTCAGTTTTCTGTGGCGGCAACTTCTGCCACTGATGTCTAACTTTCTGCGACCAGCTGATAGGGCTTTTTCTTCCTCGACTTCTCTCCCGAACGCTGCAATTTAATATCTCCATTTAAATATTCTTCACTATTAAACTATTACACCAACGTATTGAATGGTACACAACAAGTGTATGGTGTTTTCACCATCTTTCACCCAACTAAACGACCGGCAAATAGTTTTATCGTTGTGATAACAATGTTTACATATCTCTTTGGCAACTGTTATTGCATTTACGTTGAACCAATTTGTTGGGGCGTTATGTGATAACGGTGATATTGATTGACCCTTTTATTTTTATTAGAGGTACTTACATAATTATCTTCTGTTCATAAGTCTTCTCTTCATCAGACACGTCGACCCAATCGTCACTCCTGTCGCTTCGATCACTCACACTTGTTTCACTGCTGGGGACTTGGAAAGCTATTTCTTGTCCATTGTAACTGATCACAGACCTCTGTCCATAGATACTGTTTGTCTTCACCTCACTAGACACCGTTGACTGACTGATATTCGACACTGTGTCGAAAGATAGCCGCTTCTGGGCACTATTCAGTTGTTTTTTCAAATTGGTCCTTAGTTTAACAGTACTAGGACTGTTGGGGATACTCTCGTAGCAATGAGACAATGATACGCCATCGCTCTGCTTGATTGTATCATAAATGTTCTCATTATCATTGTAGTCCGATATGAAGGAATGTCGGCTGCTGTATGTAGGACTACTGTCTTTTGACTTCGGTGATCTATAAGGGATTTTCTCGTAAATCCTTTCTGAGCCTATTTTCTCATAGCTGCCAGTTGATGCACCGCTTACAGACTTAGTAATAGTGTAGTTAGTGTTATTGTTCTTGGGTGGTTTGTAGTTCTCGGCTATTTGGATGCCTGAGCTGGATGTAACGCAGTACGGTTTGATTGGAGTCTTGCAGTATTCATACCCGTCATCGCTATCTCCATCTCCTCGAGTTCTCTCTTCCAGAACATTTTCACAAAGTTCATAGTTATGTAAGCTGCTCTCATCGCCTTCTGGATGTGACCGCATTTCTAATAAAGTTTGATAAATGTTTTCCTTTGCTGAACTAGATGTTTCAGATTTGGTTGAACATTTTGGTATTTCTGGTAAAGGACAGTTCGCCTTGGATGAGTGATCTAAGGGTTTTACAGGAATAATAACAACATGATTATCATCTTTCGGTTCTAAAGGTTCGTAATCATTCTCTTCCTGGTTTTCATCCGCTTGGGGTTTCGTTGTAAAGCCAACCAGAACTTCTTTGTTATACGCTTCTACTAAATTAGTTTCAAAATCAGAGTTCCTTTCTTTCTTTGCATTCTCTTCCTGAGATTCATTATTTTCGAATTCTTTAGATTCGTCTCTAATTACAATTTGCTGTTCATTATCCTGACTTTCGGAAGTCATAGTCATAAAACTATAAGTATTATCAGAGGGAAGTTTTTCAGGGTCGATGTATATTTGAATGGAGTTTTTCCTGCGCCATAAGAATGAGTCATTCGGAATAATTGAGTCTACTTGATTAGTCTCATTTGAATCATCGAGTTTGGAAGGCAACTCTGTTACCTCTTCTGCCTGGTCGGTAGGGTCTATTGAGTTATTGCTTTCATTGACATCTTCGGGAATGATTTCTACAACTTTTAGAGCTAGCTTTTCAGTATGAATGTAGTTAGTTTTGAACTTCTTTCTATCATAAATTGGATCTTTCTTGACTAAGACTTCGTTATTGTTGTGATTATTGCTTTCTACTTTTGATTGAGGTTCGATTGTGGTTGAAGTCGTAGTTGGTTTTATTGTTTTTATTTTCGGTACACCGTCTTTAACAACAATGTTTTTGGTTAATACTAATGATGATTTCTTTTCAGGTACCTTTGGTTTTTCTTTTACGGGTATTGTACTTGTTTTTCGATCAGGTTGTCTCTTTAAAGTGCTGTTATTTCGAACTACAGATTCATATTCAAACTTTTTAATTACATTTCTAACTTTGATACTTTCGGGCTGTTTCTTTTCAACTTTAGATTCAACGACTTTTTCCTTCGCTGGGCTTCCATCTACAGAATCTGATCCACTCTGTTGTTCACTTGAGTCTTGGTATTTTAAGCGCTTCTTAGGAGATTTGGGGATCTTAGTGCCATCGGATTTCGATCTTATGACACTTATTTTGGTATTTGAGTTATCTGTTACTATTAATTTATCAATAGAGTCCACACTTGAGCATCTTTTCTTATTGTTTCGTTTCTTAGAGCCTCTTCTGTGACGTAATACAATCTTAATGTTTGGACTTGAGCTTAGTGTAGAGGAAGGTGTAGAACTATTGCTGGCAGAGCAGCGAGACGCAGTTGCCAAGTCTCCAATAGTGTTCACAAGTTTTGTCGGTATCGATATACTGTCGCGAGATTCACTTTGGAGATTATTAAACTTTTTGGTCAGTTCAGACACATTGGTGCTGGATATTGTCATTTTAGAAGCAATAGGCGGTCGTCTGTAGGTTGCTGAAGCGTTTCTTGTTTTGAAACTAACTTTTCTGTGATGTTGTTCAAATCGCTTCTTTATGGGTGAAGAGGAACTCGTTGGGGAGAAGTCTTTAAGTTTGATATTATTTATGGTTTTCGTTTGGTTCACATGTGGGGGATAAGGGAGCTTTCTGTCTTTCCCTCCGCCTGTACTCCTCATATCTTCACTTCCAGTCGTGATTGCTATCTGAGCGTAATGAATGGTCATTTCTTCTTTCTTAGGTTTATCACCGGAATGATTAACAGTTGAGTTGAGGAAGGCTTGTTTAGCTTCGTTTATAGATTTCGCTCTATCTGTTTTCGGAGGAGACAAGTTGACAGGGACTGTGTAGACAGTTTTGTCTGTTTGGTTCTGTTTGATAGCCATGTCTATGTCAGGGAGGATGAAGTTACTAAGCAATGTTTTGATGGTTCTGTGAGGTCGATGTCCTCCGTTCAAGTGGACAGATGATTTGAAGTTGCTGTTCGTTATTGGTTCACCTTCCATCAGGGCTGGATATATCAGTTCACTTCTCTACGCCATCTGGAAAAATAAACGTATACAATCAATGCCACATACCGAAATTATCCACGTAGCTGTAGGTAACTTAACATTACGGAGATTTTCCTATTCGAATCAAATTTATCGTGACTGAGCACGTTTTTGACAAATAAAAGCAGTTAATTCTACGTTTAAATTGCTTTATGCACGTGTTATATCATAGTTCTATAGACCTAGAGCCCGTGAACCCCAGACCTTCGTCATTTTATAAAAGCTGAAAGTTTGTCAGCGCATGCTCCCAACACAGGTAAGAACGATGGACAATTATGAAGTTTGGGTTACAGTGGCTTTGGCAGGTAAACGGTACTAAAGGTGTGTAAAATACCGATCTAAATTCATCAAATAAAAAGTGTGATTTGTGTGACATGACATATGTCATTTGAAAGCTCTTGAAGAGTTGTATAAGTCACCCTTTGACGGTGATATCGAAATCGACGGCCAACTTGGTGTTTTCGACCATTGAAGATTGGAGTTGACCTATGCTATGGACGCTGATCCTAATGCTCAACAGTGACATGACCTATGTCATTTGACAGCTCTTGACAAGTTGTACAAGTCACCCTTTGACGGTGATATCGAAATCGACGGCCAACTTGGTGTTTTCGACCATTGAAGATTGGAGTTGACCTATGCTATGGACGCCGATCCTAAGTGACATGACCTTTGTCATTTGAAAGCTCTTGACAAGTTGTACAAGTCACCCTTTGACGGTGACATCGAAATCGATGGCCAACTTGGTGTTTTCGACCACCGAAGATTGGAGTTGGCCTATGTCATGGACGCTGATCCTACTGCTCAACAGTGACATGACCTATGTCATTTGAAAGCTCTTGAGAAGTTGTACAAGTCACCCTTTGACGGTGATATCGAAATCAATGGCCAACATGGTGTTTTCGACCATTGACCTTTAGTACCGTTTACCTGCCAAAGCCACGATAACCCAAACTTCATAATGGTCCATCGTTCTTACCTGTGTTGGGAGCATGCGCTGACAAACTTTCAGGTTTTATAAAATGACGAAAGTCTGGGGTCCACGGGCTCTTGGTCCACTACTTTAATATCGATCGGCAGACCTAGTTGCGTGCCAGGCGAGAGTATAACAATAATATCGCGACCCAGTGTCTGTCTGTTGAGTAACGCACATGTCGAGTACTTCTATGGGTATCATAATGTTGGTAATGTGTTTGGTGCAATGTTATTACAAATGTAGGGCGGTGTTTTGTTTGGTTATTGTTGAGACTCGCTCTCACGGTGCAAATTGCAATATATATGTTGTAGGATACTTTTTGTTGGAAAATGTTTCTTTTAGAATATTTATAAATTTGTCCGGGTATATTATTATTATGTATGATTGAGGAACGATCGATGTAAATCGCGTATTTAGTAGTAGAATTGTTTTCGATTCGATTATTAGTACTCGTATTCCACCCTAAACAGACACGACTAGTATTATAATGAGTTCTAAGAACATTAAAGCACAGAATAATAAGTACTACAAGTAGATTAAAGTAAGATTCGCAAGTGTTTATCACAAAGGACTATAGGTCAAATCGTGAGAGGCTGTCACTGTAAGAACAGTTATTATTTTGCAAACTGTACATGCGCACGACACACCTACATCGCTGCTGTACGTGAGGTAGGCGGGGTTTATCTTTGTTTTATATTGAGATTTACTTTGATATTTCAACTATATATAGGTATATAAGTATCACATTGTTTTATATCTTGAGGAAGGTATTAGTATCATTTTGTTTTATCATTTATACTTCATGTAGTTGTAGGTATATCACATATGAAACGAAGACGAATGGTTTTAGTTCGAATATAAATGATTGCTTTTAACAACTTCAGACTTATGCTTATGACCTGTAGCACCTTGAACAAATGCCCAAGAACTCATAAAGGCTAAACCATTCATTAAGGCTAGCGCCACACTTGATGCATCACCAATCGCAATTAAATGCAATACTAGCAGTGCCTCGCGGTTTTATCCGCGTTATACCCGTTCCCGAGGGAATTTGGGGATGAAAAATAGCATATAACTTTCCCGTTGAATGAGGCTATCCAGTACAATATAATTATTATTTAAATTGGACCTGTAGTTCCTGAGATTAGGCTTTACAAACAAAGTTAGAAACGTTACCGCTTTATAATATTATAGTATAGATTACATGTATCGGCGGAAAAACGACTACGGAAATTTCGTCAAATGTAACCCTAGCCTAAGATCCGGAGAGTGATATAGAACGCCAGCATAACCATTGTAAAAATCACAGAAAATACTCGCTCGGTCGCCGCTTTTCCATTTTTCTGTTTAAAGATATTAAAATATATTGTTTAGCCGTTAGGTATAATTTATAAAAAGTATTAACCGATTCATTATTTAGTTCCGTTCTATTTAAAAATAGGTGTTACTTAGGGTTCCGTAACGTTATGAAAAAAGTAAGTAGGTACTGGAAGTATTGAAATAATTTGGTTAAGGACTCAATATCTTGTTATTCAAAATTTTTGCTAACGACTTTTAATCGCACTGTTATTTACGTTTATCATAAAATATTAAAGATAAAAATGACTGGTTAAAACTACAATGAGTAACTAAAAGATAAAACAGATCCTTTGGGAAAACCAAACGATTTTACCTACGTTGTACTCGCTGCTATTCAGGAAATAAGTGCACATTACAATTACATTCTTCTTCAATCACTACATATTATAAAACAAAGTCACCGGTCGCGTCTGTTTGCCTCTGTGTCTGCTCGTGATAAACTCAAATACTACAGGACGGATTTCGACGCGGTTTTCTTAAATAGATGGTGATTCAAGAGGAAGGTTTATATGTATAAAAATTTCCGAAATTCCCGTGGGAACGGGCAAAACGCGGGTAAAACCGCGGGGCGCTGTTAAATATAAAAATATCTTTTCAAATCCAATCGGTATTACCAGAGATTATCGCATTCAAATTAACTCAATAGCTATATTATGTTTGTAGAGATATAACAAATATAAAGAATTATATTAAAAAACAGTAAGTCCATACATACGCAACACTCGTATTTGATTTCCACTCCCACTTGGAATGTGTCCATATCCATTCCGATTTCACTAATAGTTTATTGAAATACTTGAGCAAAAAATTACGAGTTTCTTATCAAATTAGTTCCAATTGTTATGTTTAATATTTTATTAAAAGATTAAAAGATTTTAATGCGTTACAATTCCAATTGGTTATTGTATATAAGAGGTTTCACAAGCGAAAAATCTGCAGTAAATAGTAATCAGTTAGTGGCATTGTAGTGCGTTATAATGAAGCAGTTATGTGGTAATATACTTATACGCTTATTCATTTTCTTTTTAATCGGCTTCAAATATCAAGAGGGGTTCTCAATCCTTCTCATTCATTAACTTCGGCCAACCCTGGTGTCGGAGTTTTTAGACCGCCTAAAGGCCTCCGACATGGTCTAAAGATTGAAACAACTGGGACCGACTGCTTTACGTGCCCTCCGAAGCATGGTCAATTCTTCAAAGAGTTTTTTGTATGTGTATTTCCTGATATCTCTGTCGTTTATGAAAAAATTTAGAAAATTCTTTCGGTATTTGAAAGGGTACGCTTATTGGTCCCGCTTTATCCGATTTGATAAAGGTGGTAGTTCTCATAAAAAAGTGATTTGAGGTCAAGTTTTTGCTTGAATAAGTTTTTATGCATCGTTGATAGCGGGTGAAGAAACTGGGGCCGGCAAGTTAAATGAAAAAATAATCGCAAATTAATTTGTCATTAAAATTCGACGGCTCAATGCTTTTAATCATATTTTTAAAACTCACTCAGAGCGGCTTCCTCGCCGTGTCTAATAATTTCAGTACTAATGGGTGAGACAAACAGTAGCCTTTGCCCTGAAATGAAACTTTTCCGGTCTTACTTTAATTAAATTCTTCTATTACTCAGAATTATGGGTAATTCACCAGGTACGTTTAATCTCAAATTAATGTCATAATTTTATGCACCTGGATTCACCACCATTTTATTATTCAACTTGCATTTAATACAATTAATTGTTTGCTTTGGAAACAAGATGACTGCAAAAAATAAGGAAAATTGCAAGAACAATTGTGGATATATGTAGTTAGATATAGGTATTTGGAACTTATATAAATAGTATTTTTTAGTCGCCATATTAAACCTGTATATATAAAATCAATCGTGGTTCGTTAGACTCGCTAAAACTCGAGAACAGCTGAGCCGATTTAGTTGATTCTGGTTTTGAAATAATTGTAGTAATCCAGGGCAGGTTTGAACGGTAAGCAGTAACGGAACAAATGCGGGTGAAACCGCAGGGCACAGCTAGTGTTTAATAAATACATTAGGGTACAATACAATAAAAAGGGCCTCTACTGGATCTGTATCCCCGCCTCTAAATAAGACTGGGCTTGTCCCGTGACTCCACTTGTTTCCGTGTAAACTTCTGTAATAAACTATTAATAATGCGTAACTAATTCAGAAGTGACATTCCACAAATACTTGATACGAACATACTTAGCTACATTCCAAGGTACCTAATAAAATATTTTACTAGCGCCTTTTGATACGCTTCAGTTTATCGAGATGTTTTAATCAGTAAACACCTTCTAGCTACGATTAGTCTCTTGAGGTACTGTTTAACAAGTGAACTATTAAAATATGTGCAGACGTTTCAAATAGAAGGAGATTTACTTCACCGCCTACTACACCAATACTACAATAGAAACTAATAATATCTTCATCAATATTCTTCAATTAAGGACTATTTCATTCTGTATTCTATATTCAATTCAATTTCATCGATGTGTTCCAGTGATACTATTAATAGGGCTGGCTTCGAGCGAGGCGTCGTTCCCCGGCGTGAGCGAGTGCCTGCAGCTCTGCGGGCCGGAGACAGCGGCGAGGGCCGCGCTGTGCTCCCGGAACGAGCTCTACTGGACTCCTTGTGTGTAAGTCTAGCCGAGACCTAGCCGCGCTCCGCGGAGTTGTACCCATTCCCGCGGGAATTTCGGGATAAAATGTATGCCTTTTTTATTCTGATGTTTAACCTATATTACTTAAAAGTTTCTTCCAAATTCGTCTGTAGGTTTTTCGTGAAAGAGTAACAAACATACATACGGACAATCTTCACAAACTTTTACATTTATAATACCTATTAGTAGGACTATTATAATTGCCTGCAAGTATAGTAGAAATGTTGAAATTATATACTCGTATGTGAAAAATTTACGGCAAAGCTCGAATTTATAATCTGTGCATAAGTACCATGCTGCTTCTGTCTATAAAAACTACTGACCGGATTTTAATACGGTATTCAGCAGATATAATCAGAGTAACTCAAGAGGATTTATTTTGCAGTAAACCGTGGGACCCTATAAATGCAGAATCTTCCCGAAAGCTATGTTCAGGTTTTATGTTTCTAAGAGCTGTTTTTGTTTTATATTTTTCAGTACGAACTGCCTAAGCTCGTCTCCGTACAGCTGGCCGGCGCCAGGCAGCTGCGTGCCTCTGTGCAGCCTCCAGGAATATCTTAGAACTGAGTACCTTTAAAACACTCCATGAATCTTTCCAAGGAAACTAGCTCCCGGCAAATATGTTACCGTTAACATAACATGATGTACTCAACTTCTTGTCAAAGACTTGATAGAATGTTTGTGAATCAGTGTCCAACGTAGATATTAAGAAGTCAAGTTTGTGTTATAGTTGTAAGTCGCGATATTATTATACTATACATTAACTTTATGATGTATTTTGTACGTGCTTAATAAAATACGTTAATGATTTAATGTTACTCTATTACGAAATGAATAAAAAACACACATATAACAGTTCAATAAATTTGGCTAAACAAACAGCGCAGACACCTGCGAAATGTAAAACAATGCTTGTCCCCAATACAGATTACAGCACACAATAAAACATTGGCGAGCCATCATTTGGGAGGTTATTGCCATCGACGCAATGGCTATAAATCAAGCAAATTTCACCTCTACTCCTTCATCATAGAAGCCAGAGGGTCGTTAGGAAGTTCGTAAAGTTGTCAGGAGTGGCGCAACGCGAGCACGTGCGACTCGATCAACATTACCTATTTAGTATTTGTAACAAACATGTGCAAGCGCAACTAGAAAGTTAAATACGTGATGGAAATTGTTCTTTACTGTAGCGTTATCTAATAAGTATTTACCATAGAAAATGTATATTTAAGTATTGATCAGTGTTGCGTGTTTGTAGCCGGACGCTGGGCGTTATCTAGAAGGCAGGATGCATCGATTTCTACCACATCAGAACATTATCATCATATGCAGTGGTACTTAGTTATGCAGCACTGCTACTACCACGTAATTGTTGCAAAAATATAACATTATTCGCAATTAGTTTATTTTACTCCCTCACTTTACTTGTTTGTCGAAGAGAAACTTTGTAATTAGTGTTGATTTTGTGTCAACGTTGGATAGTACATAATACTAATATCTGGTTAGAATACTACCTAGTTAAGATAGTAATTGTTACTTCGAATTAAATGTTCAGAAAGTCTCACATGAATATCCGTACGTTCTAAATAATGGTCGTAAGCTTTTTATAAAAAAAATCGGGACATTATGCAAGGATAAGTTTGCTACCACCCCATAACCTTTCAATCAATATTGTACCAACATGTACCACAAGACAGATTTCAAAAACATTTTTTGGAAAAGGAAAGTTTTCAAATAACTACCGAAATCCGTCACGCAGTCAATAAAATGTCACTGTACCCAAACATTCCTAACCAAATGTGTCACGCAAAATCAGTCTAGAATTTACTAAAGACAAAGAGCTGCGAAAGTGTGGATAATTCCGTACGTATACTAGTAACATAGAAACCTATATTTGTGGTACAAAGGTGTTCTTACAGCCTGTTGAGATGCACGATGGTGCGAAGTTGTTTGTCGGTCAGTTTGTATAACTGTTTCTCTGGTAGCGGAACGATTGCTTGATGAATCGTAAACGCACGGTCATTGTACTGATACTCTTAAAAAGGCAGTAGATGTAGCGTGGAGTAACGTGAAAGATGTATGAGTTCTTTAGAAGATAAGTAAAACAAAATGAGCAGTGGTACCTTTGAACGGACACGCCCAATAATCAATCTCTATGGGCAGTGTAAGTCAAGCTTTGACATTGCTTATTAATGTCATGTAAATTAATGTCAAACTTTATTTTTCTTTTCTTGCCATATCACATAGAAAAAATGTTAATAATTCATCTGTTCTTAGCTTGTCCATAGATATTGATTATTAGGACCGGATAAAGGACGATAGTGCATAGTGAGTTTAGTCTATGGTCAAATTGAAATTAAATTCATAAACCAAGTTTTTGTTTCATTGAATGTAATATACTTATGTGTTATTGGTTGGTATTACAATGAAAGAATCCTCCTCCCTGTACTGATATCTTCAGTGAGTTGAGAGAACTATGCCCAGCAGTGGTTATTACATAAACTTTACATCTTTTACTCTACCTATTTTTTTACGCCAAGGGCGTATACAAAATGCAAATCAAATAATAATAAAAGCTTTCTCTTCAGAAAGTGTGGAATGTTTAATGTTTGTCAATGAAACTCGATTCGATTACAATTCAGTCGATCAATCACTACTCGTTTCCGAAAGATATTTTGATTAATCGAAGTGATAACAAAAATATTTATCATTCGCTTCATTTTACCATTGGAGTAATTATGTGTTTGTAAATAAACAAATTGTTATTACATTGTTGGGGGTTCAACAATATGTTACATAAATTAGTATGTAGTAGTATTCGCTTAAAAAAGAGACTCGGGAATAGTTTGATATAAGTTGGGAAAGTCCACTATATTCTGCTGTCATTATCTTTAAAAAAGTAGAGTATGGTATACATACCCTTAATGAGTACCTGTATGTTTAATTAGCACCCTTTTTGAAGCCTTACTTATCTTTATCTATCTATATCTATGACAATCGGGGAACAACGACCATTGTCTCACTTGTATGGGTGCGAGGCTAAAACAGGTGTACTGTCATACACATACATCATACACGGTTCATACAGCTCATTGTCAAACAATAGCTCGAAAGCATTAATAACGTATAATTAATACATTAATTTCATACAATTATAAGTATTTGGGTTGGTGTACGTAATAATTATGCTTGATGGTGATGTAATGAAAAGTTAATAGCTGACCTCTCTGGTGAATCAGATTTTTGGTAATAGAATAAATTGTCAAGCTTACTGAAGTACTGACGTCTAGAAGAGACAATTAAGACAATAAAATTAAGATTGTTAATAATATTAGAGAAATATGTTTTTGAAGTACACGATTGAAGTAAGTTTCCAATTTACTTTTCAAACATGGCTCAGGTAATAAATCAGGACCCGCAGTTGGCAACGTGTATGCAACACTCATGCCTAATCCTCACTTTACAAATAACTTCATGTCTCCACTCTGCTTAAAGACATTATATTGGTATAGATGGAAACTGTCTGAGAAACTACGAATGTAATATCTATTTAATGAAGTGAATCAATTTTTGCAGATTAATATCAACTTGGTACTTATATTTACAGTGAAATGAGAGGACTTCACCTTGCAGTACATACCTATTTGATTAACTCGTCTCAATCAATTGTCTGTGCTTCGGAAGGCACGTTAAATTGTCGTTTCCGGTTGTTTCAATCGTTAGACCATGTCGTCAACTTTGGCGGTCTAAAAACTCTTGGCCACTCACCTACTCGAAATTACATACTTACTTTATCAATTTTACTAGACGTACTCATTAAAACTTACAAATATTTCAATTCGTTACAATATCCCAAACTAACTATGAATAGCCTGACGCAGACTGCACGGCATTGTTCACGAAACAATGCTGATTGTGTCTGGTTTATAGGCTGTTATCTAACGTTATCACTGTCCTTCGGCGTATGGGAATTAACAATTAACAACACCATTAACGTTCCGAGGAACTCGTTAGTTAAGGAACTTGGAGGAAATCCGGACCATAACCTTCGGATATTGTATTGTAGTGGTCAATGTCTTGTACGGTTTATTAAGTTTTTATTGTTTTATCAACTTTCGTAGTGGTATGTGCACACGCCTGCCAACACTGAGTTACAGGGTTCAATTCCCGGGTCGAGCGAAAACATGTTTCCTACTTTCAAACATGGCTCGGGTTTGAGATCGCATTGGGCAAGTTTGGTGTCGCTGAAGAGTTTGTTTGAACGCGCTCCTCTCATAAACTACCAATCCGATTTGGATAACTCTTTATGTACTGGATAGCCACATTCAACGGGAAGGTTATACGCTATTTTGCATCCTAAAATTCCTACGGGAACGGTCACAACACGGGTAAACCTGCGAGGCACTGCTAGTCTTTGATATGATCCACAAGTTATATTAGGAGGTATTTGCCTTGAGAGTTGAGACGATGTTCTAAATTAGCGTTCAATCTTCCTAATATCTTGTAATAAATCAACGCACTCTCTATGAAACGTAACTCGTAACTCGTTTCATCACTACAATGAACACCCACGAATAGATTCCTACAGACCATCACGGTCAAAAGACTTAACAAAAACTTAACACATGCGCATACGCAATGCAACTTAGTTATTAAGGTCGGTGAGAGTCACGCGCGAACGCTCGCAATTATTACTCTATATTACTCTACGTTATATGAAGTAATAGCTTTGTTTAACGAACCTACGAACATTGTTTGGAGCTAAAGTGACTCAATCGTTCATTGATAGATCTGGTGGCCTAAGGCTTGTTACTCAGTTTTGAATTGAAACTACGTCTACGGATACACTTCGCTTTTATTTTACATTTTTATCTGAAGTTTCGGCCACTTTACAAGAACCGTGCTCACAGAAAACTGTATTCTGAAGACAGTCTCAATTTAAATTCAAAATGAGTTTCAATTTTCATCGAAATCGCAGTTTCTTTTCAAAATAAGTAGTGTTCGCTTAAAATTAAAAAGACACTTGTTACTGGGTTATTGAAGCTTCAATTAAGTTGCTTTGTTCAATCTACATTCGTGAAACAAAGACAGTTGACTGAGTTCGTTTTATTAAACCCTCGGACATCATACCACATACATTGGTATCTAATTTGTATTGTACGTTTATTATCATAAACATTTTATATTCCTATTTTGTATTGCCTGATGCAAAAGTAAAAAGTGTATACTGCGTCTGTTGTGTAGTGCCATAATATCAAATTTAACATGTTAAGTAAAGTTTAAACATATGGGACTTTCAGTTATATATAAAACTAGCAACCCGCGGTTTTATCCGCGTTGTGACCGATCCCGAGGGGATGAAAAATACCCTATGACCTTCCCGTTGAATGTGGCTATCCATTACAAATAGAATTATTCAAATCGGATATCTGAGATTAGCGCGTTCAAGCTTACAAAATCATTTTTTTCAGCTTGATATGCATATATTCGTATAGATACCGACCGAAATGAGAACTTCGGCTTCTGAAGTCGGTTGAAAGCCTGCCCAGTGTTCTGTACCATAACATTATTCAACAATGTCTATTATAACAGCATCGTACTCTGCACCATTGCACTGTTTTTCCTCATGTAATGGAAATAATAGCAAAGCACAGACGTTTCCAGTAAATCGTTGTAATGGATCACAAAATAGTAACTCGTATACTTAGTAAAGAACGATAGATCTTTATATATTCTGTGCACGGTTATCTCGCTACGTTCGTGTTCGTATAAAAACTGGTCACGCATGCGCATTGAACATCTGAAGAACGTTATTCGATGGTAATATTGGTAATGATTAATGATCAGTGATGATGGATTTGAAGCTATGAACACAAGTTTAGAAAAAAATACCTATAGTTTTGCCAATATCCTGGGTGATTTGACCAGGACGTATTAGAAATTTAGAATCCCAGAAAACCCCATTTTTAAATGCATTAACATATAACGCTTTATATATCCAAATCATCCAATATATATGTTGCCATGTGAATTTCGAATTGCTGACTGCTAAATGAAGTGAAAAGGACTAAACACATAAAGTGAAATGCCAAGCCGCCACACGTAGCTAAAACTAATAAAGCAATACGTGACTCCATTATAAATAATAACCATTAATAAAAATAAATTGTCGAGAAAGGTTGCTGCTAGGTAAATAACATAATCATCGTGTGAATCTCGGAGGTACCTCGAGTGCCGTTACTATACAGATAGAACAAAGATTTCGAACGTAAACTGACAATTTGTAAAATAATATCTACTCTTGAGAATGTAGACTTTCTCGGTTTACTTGGTACTGTCAGGGTACTTTTTGTACTACATACTCTACATAAGAGAAGATATCCCATTTGGAAACAATTGTTGAGTGTTTTCAGTCTTTAAGCAACACAAAAACAAAACTTTGTTATTTTTGACTATTAGTATTGTTTGTATTAGTGTACAGTACTAATAAAACAATGAATAAGATTCTAAAATAATGCTGTAAAATGAAGATAACCAAACCTATATTTTCTATGCTAACCTAAAAATTCTCCCTGCAGATAAATAATCTCCTTTGTAGTTACATACGTAATAATGTCCAGTGAGTAAGACTGCTTTGCCTTCAGTGGTACTTGCCGTTTTTGCACTGACTGTACAAACACACATAATGAAATTAGACACAGCTCCCGATCACTTTCAATGATTAGATAACTGATATTATTTACAATTGATATTCAATATCGTCCATTGTTCTCCATTATGATAAAGTAAAAGTAATAATCATATGATGAGACTATCTTAAAAGTTGATTAAATAATAAATTAGGAGACAGAACAGTTTCATATTACTAGATAGATCGACAGCCTCCGTGGTCTTGTGGTTTGAGCGCCCGGCTCACAACCCGGAGGTTCCGGGTTCGATTCCCGATAGGGATTGACCTGATTGCTCGAAAAGTAAGATGATTCCGTGCTTCGGAGGGCACGTTAAGCCGTCGGTCCCGGTTACTTTCTACGTATAGTAGTCGTTACATGAGCCATGTCAGAGGCCTCTGGCGGCTCAATAACTCTGACACCAGGATTGGTCAGGTTGGCCATCCACTCGATGAAGAAGACTAGATAGATAATAAAGTAAGTTCGAGTAGGTAAGTAGCCTTAGGGCCGTCGTGTGTCGTAGTGGTCGGTTTCAATCAATAGACCATAACAGAGGCCTTTAGGGCCTAAAGGCCTCTGTTATGGACCGCCTAAAGTTTAGGCGGTCTAAAATCTCCGAAACCAGGGTTGGCCACTAGAGGAACTAACCTATTGTTACTTACTTATTATCTTTAAAACTACTTGTATAAATGCTATCTTTACTGATACCTTCAGTGATGTACCTTCAGTCATTAAAAAGTATGTTATAATTTGTTTATAATGTGGTTAATGTTTTAGTACCAGGTGCCACTCCATTAAGCGTGACATTCAAGCTTATCTACGAGAGCCTCCTAACGGCCTATGACCCAATTGTAAGTGCCATTACCGATGTGGGATCCATTTGATTTGAGGACAACTGTGTGTCGTAATGCGAGGTTGCTGTTCTGTTTAATAGCCTTCGGTTCTTAAACATTGCTTTTTAAACTAAACTAAATCTAAGGCTTCGTTTAGATTGATGATTTTGTATACAGCGATTTCTATAGAATGCGAGCGAGCGATTATTTTGCATGTATAGCGCTTACGTTATACTGAACTGGTAGATCGCAGCTTATAAACTCGATAAATACATACAACACTGAAAGTGTGGTTCTATCATAGAATAGAAGAGGTTTCTATGTTCTATCGTTTTAAATTGACGACTTACGATGTCAAATATTTAAAAAATACTTCATCAAATACTATTAGTGCCTATGCGTGGTGATTACGCCTAATCCTCCTCATTGTACTGATATCTTTAGTGAGATGAGAGGCTTTTGCCCAGCAGTGGGATATTATAGGCTAACACTTAACTTTACTTTTTTTACAAGTGCCTAATACGCCAATAAGTCCTTATGCATATATAATTAACCTACTTATAATACGTCAGAACCCTGCAGTTTTCCTATAACCTCAGGTCTTTCCTGTTTGTTATCCAGTATTAGTACAACTCATCATACTTGGTACCAATTCATACCTATAGTCATGTTAGTCCAGTACGACTAATTATAAGGCCTAAGCAATTTGAATGTTTTAATTTTTTTTTTGGGACCTACCTGAAGGTACTCGTATTTTATTAATACTGTAAGCTTTAGTTTACACTACTCGTAGTATATATCAGTGGTATTTATACTTATAAGTATTTTATGAGTAAATTGTATTAAATACTTTAAAAAATAAACCATCAGAGTTTCTTGACCATTATTTTCTGTTGATGTTCTTCCGAATCAGTGGTACGTTCAACAGAGTCTGTTTAGGGCCGAAGTTGAACGACGGCAGATGGAGTTTTCGACAGCACTTCGCGAATCTCGCGCCGCGGCTCTTGAAAGCTTCATCTGCCCTGAGAAGGATCATGCCCAATGTCAACGGGCCCCAGGATGCAAGCCGCCGCCTCTACCTTGGAGTCGTGCGGTCCATGGCACTCTACGGTGCACCTGTTTGGGCTTACGCCCAACCAGCGAGCACCCTACCCCTCCTGCGTGCGCAACGCGCCATCGCGACGGGGGTAGTTAGAGGGTACCGCACCATATCCGCAGAGGCGGCCTGCCTACTTGCAGGTTCCATCCCCTGGGACTTGGAGGCGCAGGTTCTTGCGCAGGTGTATCACTGGCGCATGAACCTCCGCTCCCAAGGAGATGATCCAGCCCTCCGCGAGGTCCAAGTCTTTCGGGACCTCGTTCGCGTCAATGCTATTGACGCATGGAGGGCGCGTTTGGAGCGCCCGAGTTACGGCACCCGCACAGTCGAGGCCATCAGAGATGTCCTCGACGGGTGGCTCAATCGGCAGCATGGCAGACTCAGCTTTCGCTTGACGCAGGTTTTGTCGGGACATGGTTGTTTCGGCAAATACCTGTGTCGCATAGCTTTGAGGGAGCCGACGCCGATCTGCCACCATTGCGGCGCCGAAGAAGACTCGGCGCAACATACGCTGGAGGTGTGTCCGGCTTGGTCGGACCAACGCATGGCCATGGCCGCCGCGGTCGGTTTTGACTTCTCGCTGCGGGCCGTAGTTCACTCTATGGTCCAAAGTGAGGAGTCCTGGACCGCGGTGGCCACCTTCTGCGAGAGCGTGCTCATGCAGAAGGAGGCGGCAGAGCGCGAGCGTGAGGCGGTCTCCGACTGCCCCATGCGCCGCCGCCGAGGATGCCGGCGTAGAAGGGCGTACGCGGACGCCCTTCTACCTCCTTAGTTGAGGCTGCGGTGGCCCCCGGGGTGCGGGTGGGCCACTGCGAAAAGGCCTCGAGGTGGCGCGCGCGCGGTGTCTTCCGCGCGCCACTTGGCGAAAGACCGGGGGGTGTTAACCCCCTAACACCCCCCGAGGAGGGGGCCCCCACCCCAGGGGGCCCGGCGCTGTCGGGTTCGGTGGATGAATCTCCGTTTCCCACGTTCCCGACACTAAGCGCACTGAAGGCACAGCAGTGGTTTTAGTGGGTAGTCACTGCGGTAGGTGCGATGAGCCCCGGCAGCGGGGGGAGCTTGCCTACCGGGTTGAGCCCCACATACCCCTGCCGTCTGGCACCACCCGGACGGCGGGGGATGCGTAAATGCATTTCCACTGCTAAACAAAAAAAAAAAAAAAAAAAGGGCCGAAGTTGAACAAAAATATTTGACTATGACTTTGAATGTTTTTACTTTAATTTTAGTTAGTATTCTACGGAAGCTCTCTTCTGTTCTCTCTTACTAATACATTAACCTACTCCACCTATTAAATAAACTGTATCGTGTTCTCCATTAATGAAGGTTAACATGGCATCAATTTTAATACAATTCATGTTGCGATTACCAATTACGACTCAGGAATAAGAACATAATATCCCTGTTTCTATAGGTACATGCATATTAAAAGGATTTCCTTAACTATTTTTGAATTTATAATTAAATTTTCCTCCTCTAAAAATAATTAGCAAACCGTACCTATTAATTATAACAGCGGTAGCACAGATTTAACTTTTACCTAGTACCTAGGTATAGGTAGTTAATTTGAATGTATCTGGAACCAGTTTTATAAAAAACTAGCTGTGCCCCGCGGTTTCCCCGCAGCGCCTCCGTTCCCGTGGGAATTATGAGATTTTTATTCCTTATTTTTCTTATATAAAAACCTTGTCCTGACAATAAGGAATAAATTAAAAAAAGAATCATCCAATTGGGTGCAGTCGTTCTGAAGTTATGCGCTTAGCAACAGATTCAGCGATTCATTTTTATAAATCCTAGGTAGATACAATGCAACAATTTAGTACAAGTAATATAAAGTATAACGACAAGTCATGAAGTGAAACTTAACAACGTAACTTAAACAAATGTGTTGTTATTATCAAACAAGGCCCTTCTAGTGACTCTAGGTTGATCTAATTAATCACATAAAGTAATTATACAATGTAAACAAAATCAAATACTCTAAATATCAATTTATAATGAATTAAAATACTATTAGTCTAATAATCACCTAAGTAACTAGAGAAACACTAACTTACAAATTAACATTTGGAAATTCCTGATAAACTAGGTAAGTGGAACAAGAATTAAACAAATGAAGATGTTACTGGTTCCTTAACACTAATACACTTCGCTTTTATTTGTAACCGTCTATTTTATTACATAGGTATTATTTGATTCTTCTTCTTCTTCTTATCGAGTGGATGGTCAACCTGACCAATCCTGGTGTCAGAGTTATTGAGCCGCCAAAGGCCTCTGACATGGCTCATGTAACGACTACTATCCGTAGAAAGTAACCGGGACCGACGGCTTAACGTGCCCTCCGAAGCACGGAATCATCTTACTTTTCGGGCAATCAGGTGATTCAGCCTGCAATGCCCTAACCAAACTGAGGACAGTCTCACAAAGTGATTTTTGTGAGATATCCCCACCGGGAATCGAACCCGGAACCTCCGGATCGTGAGCCGAGCGCTCAAACCACTAGACCACGGAGGCTGTTAATTATTTGATTATAAATATAATAAAGCTGAAGAGTTAGTTTGTTTGAACATCCGTTTGAGTAATTATTTTTGTAATGGAAAGCCATTTAATAGGCTCTTTTTCATCCCGAAATCCCCACGGAAATGGACACAACGCGGATAAACCCGCGGGGCGCTGCTAGTTTGATTATATATCACGGGTCCATTGCCCAAATACTAGATCCTATCTACAAAGTTACCTAAACAAGTTGATACTTTAAAACAATGGAATGCTAGGAATATTTATGTATGTAGGTATACGTTTGTATTTTGAACATAAAAATGGTTGAATAGAGATAAGATATTATTTACTTAATGACAGCAAATAGCTTTAACAAAGGATTTTCCAACGGTAACAGTAACTATGGGCGTAATAATCATAGAAATATCTAGGTAGTGCTATACCGAAACCTATAATTTGATGCAGTGGTTTGACATTACCAGTGTGGTTACAATTTAAAAGAAATTAAATAGTGACGCGATAATAGAATGAAAAAAATAACGATTCAATAGGTGAATCTAGACCGAAATAAATAATTCAGTTTCTGTTATATTGATTAGTACCTATGTGGTTACAATATAGGCTTTGACATTTCTAGATTATCGAGTTGTAGTATGGTAATATTCCTAGGTAGAGTATAGTACTTTAGTACTCTACCAAAGCACTGCAGTTTACCTACATTTCGTCTCTCCATACCAACATAACAACATTCCTAAAACACTCATACCAATTTATAAACACACAGTATAACTAACAGTTACTAAGTAAAACTAGTATTTAAATATCAATACGCTGCATCACTTTCAAATTCCAAACACAAATCAAAACAAAAAAATCACAATACCTGCCGAGAGACAATCCAATCAAATCACATCGCACAACACTAAAGTATCGAACTGTTTCTTATAATAATGCGCGTAACACTTGATTAAGCTTTTATTTATAGAAAAGCTTTGCGGGTGGTGAGTTAATAGAGCAACGGGCGTGCGGTCGGTTCCGCAGTCGAAGTGATACTAAATCATATAGACGGAATTATACTTCTAGGTATGCGGTTGTCTGGTGGTTCTTTCTACATTGTGGTTCCCAGTCATGACCTGACGCGGTAATTGGGTGAACGGACGCCAAAGGGCTACCTGGATAATTGCAAAGCCTTTATAAAAATGTTAACAACCTCCGTGGGCGGAAAACCGTTGCACGTCGGTCGTATATGGCTGGTGGTCTAAACTTGGACGGTTTTGAAGAGTTTAATATTTTACTCACAGTATACTCACAATGCAATAAAATAGAGATGGTATGATTAAACTGAAATAAACCGCGGACTGAGGAGTTATAAAGGACCTTAAATTTAGGCGTTTTTAGGTGTCTTGCTGCGGTACTTTCGTACATAAAAAGTCGTCATACATAAAAAGTCGTCCGGCATAAAACGCCTAAATTTAAATGTCGAGATTAATAATTCAATTTAGCTTTGAAAAGTTTAAAACAACAGACATGTTGAGCTCACAATATATCGACTTTAGGCCGATATTCCTATCTTCGTTATTGATTGAATCATGTTTGAGTTAGAAAGGGAAGAAGGAAAGTCAATAAATAAAATTGTTATGCAGCAGTGATTGGAGGAAATATATAAAATGTTACTCACAAGATGTGAGTAAGATGTAGTAAGCATTTTGAATGAAAAGCTGACATTTAATTCGACTAGGAAAGACGGCAGTAAACAAATTAGATGCAAGAACACGACCCATTCAGGAAAACATAAAATGAACGTTTTCTCTACAACAAGTCCGAGTAAATAGTTAATAACTTATTAGTTATCGTCAAACAAGTACGATTATGTAAAGAAAGCTAAGCGGTTGAAGTAGAAGTTTGAGGTAATTTACAAGTGCAGGAACCGATGGGTAGCCATTTTGTTAATCCATGAGATATTGAGTGAGTTCGAAAATTCGAATTCTAAATACAAAGTTTGAAAAGTTTTTATTTGTTTATAAGTACGAGTAAATATATAAGTCCATCATAGGCTACGACGAGTATTTGCCCCAAAATTTGAGGGACTAAAAATTTGAGGGAATATCGATGTTTTTAGTGGTATCGAAAGGACATTAAGCTGAGTACTAACTTATTATAGTTTTCCCACGATACATAAACAGGTTGTTAATCCTGCCACAATAGACTAATTAGTCAGTCTACCCAAACAGTACAAACTCCCACGGTGCCATTGTTCTCGTACATTTTGGCAGTCAATGGCACAATTAGGGCATAGCCGTAGGATTAGAAATATTGTCCTAATTACAGGATTAACTTATATTGTTTACTTTGAAGAAAGTGACTAATGATTTGAAATGACAAGTCAAACATTATTTGGATGAGATTAACATGGTAACATTGAATAAAAGTAAAAGAATTGAAAAATAGCCTGTAATGTCTCACTACTGGGACCCTCATCTCAATGAACCTACATGTACAGTACAAAGGATTACCTACTTCAAATATCTTAGGAAATACATATTTCAAGCATTCGGAGGAGATTGAGATCTCCCCGACAGCCTTCAGCCGATGGCTCTTCTATTGATATGGGCTGTCCAAAAGCTGCTGGCCCCAAGAATTTCTACTCTTGACCTTTTAGCTCTGGAATGGAATCAAAAGCGGCTTATCTTGTACTTGGAGAGGTAGTAGGTCCTTTAGACACTACTTAAGTACAGTTAAATCTTCAAGTTGATGTAGGAAATATGAATAGAAATTACTTGAAGCACGTCTGGTACGTCACTAACAAGACTCAATTGCTTCTTAGAATGAGGTTCAATACACTACATTATGTTAAATTGTGATATCAAATTAGAATATGAAATCGATTATAACGTTCGGACTCGGACTTGTTGATACAAGTAGCTTGTTCTACAAATTCTCGTAAGAATTTCGAAATAAAATGATCATCCTGAAGATTTTTGTTTTCAACAGGTTAGTTTAAGTTCTTTTAAAAAGACATGTTTTTTTCTACCCTGTCTAAGCTTGTATTATGGAATATCACTAACTGATACTAGTGATACTACATGTACATACACAAACAGCTATATCTGCACAAATTGTTGACTCCAAGCGGGAATCGAACCCGCAATCCCCGACACAGTAAGCGCTCTCACATGCCACCTTACCAACAGGCTTTGAAATGCGGATTGCAGATAAAACTATGCAAAGTAATCGAGTGTTGCATAAAAACTGTATCCCATCTACACGTATATCATTATGGCAGCAAACCATACACTATATCACGTGAATTACTGAGGTATGTAGGCCACTTCTTCACGCTACTTATTGACGGCTCAATTTACTGTGACAGGCGGTTTGTGAACGTTTCTTTTGATATTAACGTAATCTAATTAGACGAGTAACGTGTAATTAATTGTTAGGTAAATGTGGTTTTCGATTGTGTATCAACGGAGGTAATTAAAGTGTGAACTAATAGTTTGAGAGATTTAGTTAAAATGGGTAATTTTAATGGGTATTTAAATATTCTGAACTTTTATTAGGCATTTTTTTTATAAAATGTTATATGTAGTTCGTTATCTTCACTAAATTGTTCTGAGTAAAATTAAGTGAGATACACAAGACATACAGATAGCGTTGCAATATCAATTCACTACATATTATATAACAAAGTCTCCGGCCGCGTCTGTCTGTCTGTTCGCGATAAACTCAAATAACGGGTGGGCCAAAAGAAGTCATCCGATGTTGTTTGGCTCTCTTTTTTTTTCTAAAAGAAAAACTTCGATTCTCTTTTTTGATTATGTTTATTTGAACCTTTAGAATTGTATTGGTCAAGTCGAGAAGATGATATCGGCTAAATGGGCGCCGTCACAATTGATTATCATATCAGCGAGAACTTCGGGCGACAGATTCTCGCACTCGTGTCGAATGTTGTCCTTGAGGGCTTCCAGAGTCTCAGGCTTGTTCACGTAAACACGGGACTTCAAAAAACCCCACAAAAAAAGTCTAAAACGGTTAAATCGGGCGATCTTGCAGGCCAGTGCAAATCGCCAAAACGAGAGATGAGGCGACCCGGGAACGCCGCCTTCAGAATATCGGTTGTGGGTCGCGCAGTGTGTGCTGTTGCTCCGTCCTGTTGGAACCGCAGTCCTAATTCATCCAATTGCGGCAGCAAAAACTCGGTCAACATGGCTCTATAGCGCGCACCGTCCACTGTTGTCGTTTGACCAGGGGCGTTCTTGGGGAGTATATCGCTCCATGGCTTGTTCACTGGTATTCTGCATCTGTCTAGTCCACAAATGTCAAAACAGATTTGACATTGGTGGCCATTTGCAAAAATGAGAGCATCTTCTAGTAGGGTGATTTCTTTTGGCCCACCTAGTACTATTGCACGGATTTTGAAGCGGTTTTTAAATAAATAGAGTGATTCAAGAAGAAGGTTTATATGTATAAAAATTCCCAAAATTACCATGAGAACTAGCACAACACGGGTAAAACCGCGGGGCGCTGCTAGTATAAAATTTAAAATAGAAAGACAATAAAAATACAAAATGACTAAATAACAAAACCACAGACATAGTCAACCTTTTAAAAACCTTGCCACATTAAATTAAGAATCTTAATTTAATTGAAACCAATAAATATGAAAGTGGCATGGTCTCGCAAATTAATCAATGAAATCTTTTCAAAAGATGTGTCAACACAGAATAATTAAACACAAGGTTGCGTTAACGTAAAACAAAAGCAATGGAATGTTATTGTACCATAGACGTTATTTAATTAAAAACAACCTCCACGTGAGTCGTGATTATCGGATTCTCTATGGTATTATTTACATACGATTTGTCTTTCACGGTGTAATTATTGGGTAAACAGAAATTAATTACTACTTTGAATACATATTGCACATATTAAAATGTAGCTTTGATAAAAACTAGGCCAAGTTAAAGGGCAAAATGTGATGTTTTTTGGAGTGCTGAAGACAAAGTAAAGCGTTTTAATTTAACCGGAGTGGAGGTGTGCGGAGCTCATTCGAGCGATCTATGGGTTCTGCACTGAATTTGTCAATCAAGGCATTGATATTATCAAAATCTTTTCGTAATGCGTTGTAATTGGCCGGTTGAGCTCCGCATATCTCCGCTTCGCTTTAATGGAAAGGCACTCTAAATCTGAGAGGATACCACAGACACCTAGACGGAA
Organism: Cyclophora punctaria; assembly: GCA_951394245.1. Lineage (NCBI taxonomy): Eukaryota > Metazoa > Arthropoda > Insecta > Lepidoptera > Geometridae > Cyclophora > Cyclophora punctaria. The sequence goes on from OX596172.1 coordinate 1,224,328, forward strand.
CGGATTTGACATTTGTGACGCTCGCGATCTATCAAACTCGCTATTGTAAACTCGCACTCGATGATGTCGAATCCTTTACAAACGCATGTCATGAATGGCCGTCTCGTTTATATAAATATTAATGAAAGTTTATACATTCATTTTCCATTCCCCGATTTAGAGATCAATTCAAACAAATGCTTTCATTTGTATGGATCTGGTTCATTGTCTTTTATGTATTGACTATTCGAGATTCAATAATGATCTCATTAGAGGTTTTCGCCCTAACTTTGTTTGACGTTTCCTTTGGGTTCCGTACTCAAAGGGTAAAAATGGGACCCTATTACTGAGACTTCGCTGTCCATCCGTCCGTCCGTCCCGCCCCGTCCGTCTGTCTGTCACTAAAAATAAAATAAAAACAAATATTCAAGGGCTCCCATACAAATGTATTTTTTTACCGTTTCTTGCTCGATACTAATAACGGAAACAAGTAGACGCTTAAACTATTCACAGAATATTTAGTTTTATGTTATCTTTAAATATGATTAATTAAAATAAAATAAAATAAATAATTAATGCCAAACAATAAATGTGATTTTTTAGCGTTTTTAGGGTTCCATATTTAAAGAACGGAACCCTCCGTGCGCGATTCGAACTCGCACTTGGTCGATTTTTATTATGTTAAAACTAAGTTATTTAAATGGTATACAATTAGAAGTTTCCTTTTGCTATTAAAATAATATTATGACTTGTTAGTCCAATTGAATGATATAGCAACTAGCTCCTATTCCGCGATTCTGCTGATAAACTCCTCCGTCGTAACAAATGCTTTCATATTCGGAACTATTTGAGTAGGTACCAAAAGTATAGTAGTGAGTAAGTTTGTTTGTGGCCAATCATAGATTTTAGAACGCTAAAGGCCTTACCTGATCCATTGATTTATACAGATAGGACTGACAATTTAACAACGCCTTGCTAAGCTTGACTGATATCTTCAGGGAGATGAAAGACCTTTGCACAGCATTGGGACAATATAGGCTAATACTTTCTGTTCCCAAGTTTGGTAGTGTTCAGATAGAAATGTCACTGTTGACCCCGAGTGCTACTTTGAGTGACTGAAGTAACATTACACTAGTACTCAGTACTTTAGGAAACCCTCGCAATGAGGGGAACCCGAACGATCGGTGTTGAATTACCTTCCGCGCCAGATCGATTCCAGTTGTAAGGAATCACTATGAATGGTCTGCAATCGATGTTTTGATCGGATGTCATGGATGGACACTTGACACCATGGCTGGGCCATAACCGACGCGACGGTGTTCTCGCATAGCTGATCAAGTATTGTCATTTTTTTCATGTAATAATGGAACGTTTTGCACAATTTGTCTGAATAATACAGGGTGAAACATGGGTCGTGAACAGAAATTTACTTTTCTATTGCAGTATTTTAATAACAAATTAACAAACAATGTGTACATACATATTTCTGCCCCTCATATCGTCCACGTGTTTAAGCTAAAGTTAGACAATAGGAAAAATTAATTTCTGTTCACGACCCATGTTTCACCCTGTATATTTGAAATTTTACATTTCGAACCAGGATAATCTACCTACTCTATCAAATTAAAATGACTCTACCGTGCTTCGGAGGGCACGTAATATTACCGGTCTCGGTTGTTAGTTACCCATATGTCTCAGAGGCCTTTAGGCAGTTTAAAAACACTGACACCAAGATTGGCCCCTGACCTACTTCAGTTTACTTCACTTGGCACGATATTCTATCACTACATAGTACAAAAAAACAAAGTCGCTATTTTTGTATGTTTGTTTGTATGTTTGTCTGTACGCTTAAATCTTTAAAATTACGCAACGGATTTTGATGCGGTTTTTTGTAATAGGTAGAGTGATTCAAGAGGAAGGTTTTTATGTAAAAAAATTCCCGAAATTCCTACGGGAACGGGCACAACGCGGGTAAAACCGCGGGGCGCTGCTAGTTCGATATAAATCTGAAGAGGCTAGCCAGTACATAGTTTCGTGCCAGAAGGACGATACAGCGAAAGTGTTATGGTAATTAAACGTCACTTGTGTAATTACTTCTTGCATTCGTTAGGCAACAGATTTGACTCTAGTTAGGAAATAAATTACAAACGCATTCGCCTGCACTATTTATAGACTACGTAATGTGCACTTGTCAATTAGATTACAATAGTTTTTAGGAACTAGTTTGAAGCGGTTTGTTATCTAAGTTAGAATTCTTTTGTAAGTATTGCTGTGTAATTTAGTACATAGTTTGATATAGCATTGGTTTTTTTTGTTGGTATTTGTTTTAATTTAGAGATCTTACCGGAAGGAATTCCTTAATTAAAAGGATCGGTCTAGTGTAGATTCTAAAAGGTCTTTTAAGAAATATCAAGCGATCTAGAGGGCCATGACGCAAGAACTTCAAATTCAAAACTTGACCACACTTTCCACTCCAAACCTCACCAAATACAGTTACAAATATACGAACACATTCCCAACAACAAATACACTTTCCCATCAGCAAAAACTGGCCTTAACTCTCTTCCTGGACCAACAGGGTGGTGCCACACCATACTCTTAAAGATATACTGCCTATCATAAAAACCAGCCTGAACCGGCTATCAATAACAAAGTAAAATGTCTAGTCTCTGTCGATACCTGTAAAAGGGTATATTATGTGGTTTGGTTGAAGGGAAAGTGAAGTCAACGTACGGGGCACCCGGGCCGGGGACGATACAACTCGGTTGGGTTAACTTCGCATCACTCTACAGTTTGTCTACGGCATTGTGGCACCTAAACGAATAGATTATGGTACGGTATAACTTAGACATACTCAATTTTGTATACTATACTTTGTGATAACATAGCTTAGACTTAATTGACTGTATCATCTTCCCTGCGTGTCAATGGCACTATTTTTTTTTTGCCAGCCCAGCCCAGAACTTGGCCAGGGGGACTGCATCATCTGGAGCCCTGTTGAAGTCGGATGAAGAGCGTCTAGCTAGGCATATAGAGCTATAGCAAATGCGCCGTCGTTTTGGATGAATCTCCACAGTCACTATATCATATAACAAAGTATTTTAAATTGAAACTACGTTTACGGATATACACTTCACTTTTATTTTACATCTGACGTTTCAGCCCCTTTACAGTAACCGTGGTCACAGAAGACTTAAGAAACCAGAAAGTATGCATATGTTCTCTACCTTATGGGTTGCCTGCCCCCTATGCGTGACCCAAAATGACCCTTTGACATGTTAAGCAGACTTATTATCGCAGTTAAGGAAAGCAGTCCAAAACAACGCTAACTACTCAAACAAGAGAAAGTCCTCCACCACAACCATCGTGTTTTAAGAAACAAACGCCTAATGACGCCTCACTTGACCGTTAATTGTGTTTAAAAACGAAATATCACTTTCTCCAAAAATATTCACACACCTGACCAACCAGAGAGTAAATATTTATGGTTAATCTTCATAGTAAAAGATCATTTAAAAACAAATTTCTTTTAGGGTGTAGCTATGAAATAACTAATATGAAATACTAAATCGGTTGATTATTTTTCTCATGACTTTATTGTTTGTAGAGAAAACAAGAAAATTGACACGGAAACGGGTTCAACGCCGTTTAAAATATAAATAAGTAATAAATTACAATCATTATAAAATTCTTTAAAATGACGCAACACGTTAATGAATCTCAAGCAACGCCCATTGAGTACTCGTCCGGTAACTCCGGACACAACCAGTGCATAATTAATTGAATACAAAATAATAAAATTTCACTTTAAAAATATAACAACGTCGTCAGACCACGTGCAGTTTCATAACAAATTTAAATGGCAATTTCGTGTTGAATATATTTATTAATAGCCGAGTATTGTGGTACAGTGGGGGTGCATAAGTGAGCAAAATTAATATTGCACCTAAAACTGATAAGTTTTTGTTTTTTAATAACTTAAACATGGGGGCTGGTGAATCCTAAAGGCAGATGTTTGTGTGGCAAACAGTGCTGCTCGCAGATTGAAAGCTCGCTATTCATTCGATAGCGACATTTATTTATTTTATCCTAACCATCAAGTTCATAATTATGTAGTCAATTAGTTTTCCTCAATACAATTTTTTCCTAACACAAAACCACAGTTCAGACAGACGAATCCGTTCCTCATTTGAAATCTAATTTTAAATCCTAACTTGTCCAACCGGTTTAAAAACAGAAGTAGATTCAAAACATCCAAGGAGGTAAGATAAGTTTGATAAACTTATGCGGATAACAGACAATTAAAACGGAACAATGGAATATATTTTTAAATTCCGCCGCAGAGAATTATAATGTTTTCATGAAACATGACAGTCATGGCATTATAAGATGTGGCCTTTGCCCCAAATTAGAGGATTATGTTATGATTATAACGTAATCAAGGTAGAATTCCATATTATGGCAAATCTGTAATGATTTGTAAGTAGCTAGTACGGATTTGTATGATAGTATTCTTATTTGCAATTTAGTAACTAAAATCAGATACACCACTAATAATTAAAAGAGTCATTTAAAAATTAAAAACATATGTTGCATACCTAATGAATTAGATGATGTTGACCAATGTTGTCATATTCTGAAACAAAATAAATAAATAATTAATAATGAAGTCTCACAAATTTAACAACCGGAATCAATATGGTACAATATGTTATTATTATGAAAGAAAAATAGGAATATTTTGGAGTTCGCATGTTAAATCGATACCACTCCAAACTGTGCCTAATCGATTACAATGTAATCGATCGGTAACCGTTTGTGATTGAGATTACAACACAATGACTAGGAAGTGAGGCGGAAGACAATCGATTTATTAAAATGATCGATGTTTTACTAGAGATGGGAAGACGATTGTTTCATCTTAGCACCTCTTCCTAGGTTTTACTGACATCTCACTTTCATTCGATGTTATAATCGTCCGTAATTGGAATTTATTAAGTAATTTTATACATCTATTAAGAATTTAATCGATTAGAACGGCATAATCGAATTGGATGCAATTAGGAAATTATGTTTAGGTTTAGTTTATTTATCTTAGAAAGGACTTATCGTTTGATGGCCATATTATTGTGCAAAATAGTACATTAAAATCTGAAACTTTAGTAGGTACTAAGGATTTAATTTGTAGTGCTTATGTCAGAAATAATAACATGACAAATTAACCTGCTTCTTTTAAGAACAGTTCTGGGTTCCCATGTTCTGATTTGTTAACAATATGTTAACAGATATTTAATTGTGGTTGCGTGTTATGTCGATCATATAATTTAATTACGGAAGATTAATTATTTAATGGCAGACTCTAGTAAAAAGTTATGGCCAAGATCTAGTAATTTAAGTTTGAGTGACATGTTCTAATAAGTTCTAATGTAGGTAGTTCAACTAGCAGCTCCCCGTGGTTTTACCCGCGTTGTGCTCGTTACCATGATTATTTCGGGATAATTAATAAATAGCCTATTACAAAAAGAATTATTCAAATCGGACAGGTAATTCCAGAGACTAGCTCCAACATACAAACAAATTTTACCTCTTTATAATATGAGTATAGATATAGATAAACAAATAAAAAAGACGTGTGGCACTCGGGGACTGCCGCGGTAAAGCTATTGCATAGTTATTTTTTGTATCACTAGATGGCGTTAGTGTGCTGAATGTCTGCATCGCGCTAACGTTGTGTTCTGGTCTTCTACCTAGGCAATGTTTGAGGAGCGTGAGGTTTTTTAGTTACGGAATTTCTGGATTCGCCCCCGCGCTCAAGGCCCGCGAATCCCGCGATAGAAGCTATGCAATAGCTTAATAATAATAATTTATTGTCACAATTACAAAGAAAAAAACACAAATTAGACATCTCAGCATTCTCAGCTGACGCTGTTCAGAGGCCGAAGTACTCAATGATTTAGGTCTCTAGGTATATACTAAATTGCTATATAGACTAGTAGTGTCCCGCGATTTTACCCGCATTGTGCCAGTTTCCGTAGGAATTTTGGGATGAAAAAGCCTTCCCGATGAATGTGGCTATTCATTACAAAAATAATTATTCGAATCGCGCGTTCTAACAAACTAACTCTTCAGCTATATAGATAAAGTATAGAGTATAAGTACCCTCATATCAAATGGATTCCTTAGCGGGAGTAATGAGGTACTTACTTATAAGTAAAGTACAGTTACAGGAATTTCAATAGACAGAATAAGTAGGCATTAGAATTTGGACGATTCTGCAACTGTAGAGTACTTTTGCGATAAATTATGAAAATACTAGCAGTCTTGAGGTTCTCCACGCTGTACTTCATTGAAATTTTGAAAAGTAATTTTAACATTCCTATTGTTTGTGGCTATAATATACGTAAAGGTTTTTTTTAATCTGACTGACAGTTCCAAAGATAAGCACTGTCAAACAAACAAACTCTTCAGTCTCAGACCTCAAACTCTTCAGTTTGAAAATAGAGTAGGTACGAAATCAAAACCGGTTTGATTTTGGTTTCGTATTTCGTGATTCCTTCAAAATTAGAACTAATAGATACAAATCCGATACCATTCAAGTTCTCATGCAAATTACGGGTATTTATACCAATTGTATTGCATACTACTACACTTATACTATGTTTGACGTCAATATGTCGCATTGTTCTTTGTTTCAAAACTTTCGCTTATTATTAGTTACCTCCTATGCCTGTCTGTCTGTCTGTATTGTTATCATGTTTTGTTTCACATGTTTAGCATAACTAACTACTGTCTCAGGTTTTGTCTGTAATCGTGGTTAGCGTAAAGCAAAATATATTAATTATTGTTGTGTTAAACATAATTTAATCGGAATTGCATAGTAATCAAAACAAACGTAAGGAAATGAATCATTGAATCGATGTTTAATATTTTCTCGTGAATGGACAACCGGGCACTTAAACAGCATTACAAATTATACCTTTTTACCTTAAGATACGGCACAAAATAGATTATAAGTTGTTTTGGAAATGATAGTATGAATCAGAAGAGATAGCGTAAAGTTTGTGGGTCATTGGTGATGTGACGTCATTGGTTGCACATGTAGTTGTAACTGTGACGTTGGCAGATTTAGTAAGTTTGGAGATGACCAGTGAGTCAGCAATGTCACCATTGTTATGTAAGATTAGTAGAACATTTCTTAGTTTGTATAACGACGCGCCTCCGCTTATTTTCTTTTAATTAGCTGCCTAAGTTTGGGAAGCAATTTTGGGATAAAAAGGAACTTCATTCAAGACTAAAGGATGAAGGGATATTTAACCGATTACGATCACTGTAATCGATGTTGATATTGTAATAGATATAGTCGAGAGTAAGTTAAGTTCAAGATAAACATTCTGAAAGTAGAATTAGCCGACAACCATTACGCATTTTGACAGCCATCGACGTGATCTTTTAATGAACTTTTCACGTGACTTTTGGTCTCCATCAAGACACTAAAAAAGGATGAACAGATTCCTTATCAATAAATCAAACTTTATCAGCGCAAAATAATCAATCCGTTGCGCAACTGAAAGTGAACGTAAATATTTTCAAACAATTTATTCATCAGTCGTAACAAGATAAAGAGATGTGATTGATTTTTTCTATCGTTCATTTACTTTTTTCGTTCATTCGTACGTGATTTAGTTCCAAGTTTGGATGTGTTCAACGGCCAATAGCATTCGTTTGTTCCGGTTACGCAATTTGATTGGAGGAAATAATGTCAGCTGTTATTGTTTAGCTTATGAGGTGTGGGAATTTTGTGCTAAATTGAATAAGAAGTACCTAAGATTACTAATTAATGAACGTGTCTTTTGTTTACCTTTATGTGATAATCATTAGTTCTTTTTCTTTAACTAAGAGGTTCGTGTCAATGGAATTCTTTCCATTCTTGCTCTTTCTAATGACATCCTTTTTTGTCAACACTCGCTTTTCTTAGCCAGTTTTAGTAGAAGTAATTTTTTATTGAAAAATCTAGATATAAAGTGTCTTAGCATAATTTTGACATACAAATTTTCATAATTGTTTACGATTTTCTTTCTGAAAACCAATTTAATATTTCTGACTAAAGTTATCAATTGTGAAATCAAAATCGTAATATTTTTTTCTCTCACCCATTGACCGATTAATCGCTTCATAATATAATTGTCATTGACACACATTTCTCACGAAACAGTGAATTTCTATAATTCCTCATATTTATTGTATTAATTATGATTCAATTAGCCCTGAGAGATCACTGGTCCGCCGAGAATGGAACGACTGTAACTTATTTGTCAACATATTTCTATACTAACAGAACTACTTTCTTTTATATTTATCGATAAAGATCGTTTATTGAGGAATTTAAAACGTTTATATTGATTATTCTGCCTTTTAAGGTAGGTTAGAGATAATTGTTGGCATAAACTAGATGGATAAATCTTTCTATAATAAAAACAAAACACAGTTTGCAAATCATAATTTCCAAATGTTTTGTCACTTACTGTCGCACTCAGAGACATAGGTAATTTAAATCGACATTTAAGTAATAGACGTAATTTTCAAAAATCACTCATTAAATTTCTATTATGGAGGCATTTGCTGTCTCTGAGTACGAGCGTTAAGACCTATGAGACTGTACTTTATAATGATTGGATCTATCTTTCATTCATACCTTGCAAAACATAATTTCTGAAGAGAAAATTGTACAGTCACGGTAAGAAAAGGTTACCGTCACCTAAGACATATGCACAATGTCATAATGGCGATGTAAGACTGCACTTCAATGCCGTGGGCCTCCAGATGTGAAGATAAAGGCCTTCTGAGAGCCTCAAGTTCACCAACCCGCATAATACTGTGCGCGTGAGTTGAATACGCAGCATTCTGCATTCACTTGTTTGCACAAGTTACGCTTGCCAACCACTTGGCTTGTGTTATGTTAATCGGACAGCGAAATGAGAGATCATATTTATTTTTAACTTTGGTTTTAATGGTTTTTTCTATCCTAATGGAAGGTGGGGCAGGCATATCCAGAAACTTCAGTTGGTTTTAGTTCTCAAAGTTACGCCTCCATCGAATCAATCTTATCAACGAAGGCGATTCGAAGTTTTGTTTCAATAATGCCATCTAAAAACTCACTAGTTGCCATCGCTGATGACACTGTTGCTCTTAAATGGATGAATGGATTTCGATGCGGTTTTTTTCATTTGAAAGCTAGTTTCCTTGCGGTAGTTCTTAGTTAAAAAAATGGTCCAGCAATTTTCCTCGAGGTATTTTAAATTTTAAATCTAACATGTATTCAGTAGTAACATAACAACTCAACATACCGATGAACATAATTCCATAGACCGACATTATAAGTCCTTGAATTGATGACAGTGAAAACCGAAAATTCGCCACACATATCAATCAAAGAGACCACTATAGATAGAGAATACATTACATCAGGAAAACCACAAAGGCCGCATCCTTCTCGCACACAATGCACCGTGTCTTTGGAATCTTAATGTGGATATACAGTGATAGACATAAGAAAAGGGGGAGAAGGGGGGGGGGGGAAACGATCAGAAATCGCTAGTAAAAACTGACGCTCATTATAAACTGCTTAAAAAATATCGGATCATACGTTTAAAAATAATCGAGATATAATCAGAAAGTATTGTGCCAAAAAACCTCCGTAATTGATAAGAAGGGAGCAAAATTGGGGAATGGTAGAGCAACGATAACGCTTTACAGCATTTTTGAAAAAAGAATAGTAAACTGTTCCACCTCCTTGTTTTGGACTCCGAATTTGACAGTCCTGAATGCCTTTGCTTAACTGTGTCCATGGACTCAACTACTGTTTTCATCATAAGTAAGTGCATGCCAGATCTTTCTCTAGAACATTATTGAGTGTGCAAGCGCAGTGAAGTATCTGTGCGTGCAACGAGAATATCCAAATGCGGAATGTCGATAGATAACGAACGGATTGGAATGGAATCCAGTGTGAAGATTGAAATGTGAGGTAAATCAGCAGTAGAGTATAGTGAGGTGATATGAAGGATTACGTTTGTAATATGATAGGCGATGTGGTGGGATAGCATAAGATTGGATATCTATCTTTTATTTATACTTAGGTTATTTGTTAAAACGGGAACCTACGTACGACGGAGGTTACTGTTGAGTGTACCTCAACACGTTTCGGTCACGTACGGTGACCTTCATCAGGAGGTGAGTGCGGGGAGAGACGCTGTCGCGAGCGCTTCACCCATAATTATGACATCAACGTACGTTTCAATTAATAGTAAAATTATACTCAGGTTGTCTTGCCACTAAAGTTTTTACTGTTTAAGGCTTTATAACGTACTTGTTTGTTTGAACATATTTCGATTATCTCTTACTGTCAAGTTTCAAAAGCTTGATCATATCACATTGGATCAATTGTAACTACAGAAGATCACCAAAAAAGGAATTCATTTCCTAGACATTACTTTCTTTCCCGTGATTGTAACTGGTAGGTAGTCCACAAATCATATAAAGCTCATATATAGCTCACTTATTATCTTAATTACGTACAAAACAACAATAACTATTGAGACATTTCATGACTAGTTATGAATAATGAATAAATCTTATCTGACCTTGTTTACTCAGTGAGAAATCATAAAAGTTTAATCACAAACTGACACAAAAAGTAGATTTCACCGATCGCTGCCAGTTTAATCACACTTTGACACATCTATCAAAACTATTAGCTATTGTTTGACACATCACCTTTGAATATAAATGAGTCGCATTATTTTTACGACACAATCCTACTAATATTATAAATGCGAAAGTTTATTTCTGTATGTATGTTTGTTACTCTTTCACGCAAAAACTATTGAACGGATTTCGATGAAACTTCGCAGTAATATAGGTTATACATCAGAATAACACATGGGAACCATTTTATCCCAAAATTCCCGCGGGAACGGGTACAGCGCGGGTTACACCGCAGGCCGCGGCTAGTTATCATATAAAGAACATAAACCGATCGGTTTCTCTCGGCGGTAACGCGACCACGCCCCTGGACCAAGTATTCAGTGCTCATTAAAGTGATACAGGAACCATTGTTATGTAATACGATGCTTATAATACTACTGGCAATTTTGTAATGAACTTTTAAATACTTTTTAAACAAATGGAATGAGATACTGAGACTTTTAAAAAACTCTTTGTGTATCGCCTATAACATCTAATATACTCGTAAAATAAAGTCGTGTTAGTTACACCATTTATATAACTCGAGAACGGCTGGACCGATTTTAATGATTATTTTTTATTTTATTTATCTTTGTCAGTAATAGGATAACAAGTAATGAAAATACTGAAATTCCCACGGGAACGGGTGCACTGTGGGTGAAATCGCGGGGCACCTCGTTAGTATATAGACAACACTAACCTTGATGGGGTTGAATCGTGATAGCTTAAATAGTAGCATTAAGAAGAGAAGGTAGGTACGGTGTAGGCACTTTATAGTAGACTAGATTAGATAGGTACTTATGTGTTAGGGTGAACATAGACTATAGTCAAGCGAGTCTTAAGTCTACTTTTGGTTTATGAAAACCTGTGAAGATGAAGATGTCTTAAAGGTTTTCACGTAGCAAAAGACAGTCTTAATACTGACTTGTCTTATCATGTCTATAGTAGATATGTTTACATTTAAGATGCCTTTTAGAATGTTCCAAAAAGTAAGTTGTTTATTATTACGAAGTATTCCGCGTTCACCTTTCATTAATTTCCGCACAGGCCCTTATAAAAAAGGTTTACCAGTATTACATAATCTTGATATTAACCCGTTAACCCCGTACTCCAACCATTCAAAAGGAATGCACAAGAATACTCGAATAATTACGCAATTAAGGCACGTTACACATTAGATGCGCGGAGAAGTACAATTAAAAATTATTATAACATACAATAATATCTGCAGACGGCTTTAATGACTGAAACGGGTTACGCAACAGTCTTTCACTTTACTTAGACGGTATTTGTTGGAATCCAATTGTAAATATTTTATGATTCATTGAGAGTTTGATGAAAGACGTAGTAAGGTCTAGACTTAGTGTGAAATGGGGAAGCACTAAGTACAAGTAATTACCTAGCTCTTAACCTAGACTGTAAAGTATTACTAGCTTTTAAGTTTGGTCCAATGAAGTATTATGATAGTGATTAAGTGTCGATGGGGAAATGTTTAAGAAACTTTAATAGGAAAACGAATTAACGTCCAATAAACTGTTTTTAGTGACATTTGTTGACAGCTATAATTTGGTCTTTATTTATATTTTCTTTAATTTAATCTTGTCTAGTAGTCTGCGTAGCTGATGTTGCATACCGCGATCGACTTAGTCTAATTTCGCGCTAACGGTAACATTTTTAAACCATGGCGTAGCATAACATGGAAATTTTCCTTCCTTCTGAATTACCCCCAGCTTGATGTAAAAGAATACCCATCACAGAAAATACAATTTAAGACACAAAATAGTAAGTAAGTACGAGTAGGTTAGTGGTCAACCAATTATCATATCAATTACGCAACATTAAACTTTGCGCTATCCGAATGAACGATATTTAAAAAAACCTTTTAATGTATGTATGTATGTGAACGTTTCATTCGAACCTCTTGCGATGCGAAGTGTTAGATAACAATATACCACCTACTCGTAATTTGATGAGTTCAGTAGGTCGGACAAGCCCTCTGACTTACATCAAATGTATGCTATAACATTATTCTGTTAGAGAAAACGATTTTCCGTATGATTTCCCAATATTAGGAAGTTTCATTTTAAAGTGCTTTCCGTAGAGCAGCTGCGTTTTAAATTTACTTAAATCTGCTTAGATAACTTGTCGATTTATATAAATAGAATACTCGATTAGTATAATAATTGAACCATAACCAAATATCATCAAAAATATCATAAACTATAGCAGCGCCCTGCGGTTTTACCCGTATTATGCCTGTTCCCCTGGGAATTTCAGGATGGAAAATAGCGTATAACCTTCCGGTTGAATGTGGCTATCTATTATAAAAAGAATTATTCAAATCGGATTGATAATTCCTGAGATTACCTCGAACATACAAACAAACAGACTTACAAATGTTACTGTTTATAATATTACTAGCAGCGCCCCGCGGTTTTACCCGCGTAGTGCCCGTTGCCGTGGGAATTTCGGGAATTTTTTTACATAAAAACCTTCCTCTTGAATCACTCTACCTATTACAAAAAACCGCATCAAAATCCGTTGCGTAATTTTAAAGATTTAAGCATACAGACAAACAGACAAACAGACACGAAACAGAGACGACTTTATTTTATACTGTTACTGTTACTGTTAGCCCGTAATGTCCCACTGCTGGGCAAAGGCCTCCCCCCATTCCCGCCACTCTTCTCGATTTTGGGCCACCAGTTGCCAGTCCCTTTTGTAGGCGTCCAGCTCGTCCCGCCACCGCCTGCGCGGTCTGCCGCGACTTCGCCTCGCTGTCTCCGGGCGCCACACAGTGGAAATTTTGGCCCACAGCGTGTCCGGCATGCGGCAGACGTGACCACTGACCAGCCCAATCCCATTTTAGTTTAGCGGCCTTTTCACCTGCATCAGCGATTTTTGTTCGGGAGCGCAGTATTGTGTTGCGGATGCGGTCAATTCGTTTGACTCCAAGAATACTGCGCTCCATCGCCCTCTGGCAAACTATTTTATACTATGTAGTGATATTAATTATATATTACAAGTAGTTTATATATCTACTGATGATTGGAATATTTTGTCCATTAATCAGCAGAGCTTATCACACTAGGATCGGGTTGCTTCAGCTTGTACTAACGCACCACTAAACATTAGCACAAATTGTCAGTCTCAACAAACATAAGAAAGTGAAAAATCGCGGATTTCTACTCCCGCCCGGATAACTACAACATACTGTCATTTAATATAATATATCATTTTGTAAACTTTTTAATGAACGTATTGCCATAGGTAACCAAAATTTTGAAACAACCCATCCTAGGTCACCTTTGTTGTACTATGGGCAGATAAAAAAACAATTGAACAATTAATTTTTGTCACACTTTGCCATTCACCCAAGAAGTCTCAACGCTGAAAATTGTTTTTAGTATCCATTTTTCAAACTACGCCAGCAACACCCAAGATACATGAGTGAGTACGTATTATACTATCAGTTCTGATACTAAACATCTAGGTCATTATCTAGCCATATTGCTGTATATCTCAGATATTCTCTTGATTTACCGCCAATTCCCACAGAGACACATACATATTCAAAACAACTGCACACAAATCCATAAAATTATAATAATGTAACCTCTTCGCGACCTCCATTTTAAAATACGATTTAAAATATTCTAATATCTATGGTTTTGATCTACAACGCTTAAAGAAATATTTAATTAATAATTTGAAAATAGAATACGCAATACTTAATGAAAATATTCTATCAAAACATTTTTTTAAATTGAATTTACTGCCAAGTCACGCACTTTCACATGCATAAATCCTTATCGTCACGTAAAGTAGAAAAAAAAACAAATATGGGACATTTTTAAATTAAAAGGTAGAAAATTCAGAAAACCACAGACTACCTACATACGACCTATAGACTACAGAAGAACATTATTAAATCACCTGTATAAATATAATACTCTACCTTACTATATGTGCTACATAGTTGCGTCTCAACTGGTTTTCAAGGTTTTAATAATGATAGTTATGGAATTCCAACTACAAACAGAAATTTACTAAATTAGGAACTCTACATTGGGCTAAGACAAATTATTACTTTGTCTATTATATATAATATATATAATTCATTTATTTTCGGATAAAAACAATCCATTTTATGTTAGTAAATACTTATGCTATGTTAATAAATACACTAATCAAATTAAAATTAAAATACAATCAAAATAAAATCAAAATAAAATCCATTATAAACTAACTTTCTCAATCTCCAATGATATGGAAAGCAGTGTACAAGTCTTACTTTTATCATATAGAGAAACTCTTTCAGCGATGTTATCAATACTATAAGTAAGAACTAAGTGTGGTACCTAGCACAAATAGAACGTAGCTAAGCAACATTTAATGATGCCAAGTTATCTATGAAAAGTTTGCGTTGTATAAAAAAATGGGTTATTTCATTTTAAACTTTCGATTCCTAAACATGTAAACTCGATCAACTTTTAGTCCTGGCACGCCCCCTGTCTATTGAAATATTGAAGTTTAATGTAAAAACATGGCAGTATAAAAAAACCTGATTAATCTACTTAAGAAGAACAAAGATCGGAAACTGCTTTGAAAATATTAGCATGGTAAAATATTTGATATTTTAACCTTAATTTGAATTACAATATGCAAAATTATTTGTATTATATTATAATTTATATATCTAAAGTCTAGACTTAATCGATATCATGAATAATATTTTGAAAAATCTTTAATATCAAGGTTATTGAACCACTTTTTTGCAATAACGAATAACAGTACTGAACTTTTTATAAGTCAAAATATGAATCTTGCTAAACTATTGTTTGGTAAAAAGGCTTTAAAATGCGTCAAATATAGTTTATTTATAGTCGCTGTGTATTGTGGGTACCTATTTATAGTTGTTGCTTGCTGCTTAAATAATATCGATCTTATTTACAAAGCTGTAAATCTAGTGTTGAGAAACACAAAAACATCTTCGCCTTTTGACATTTTATGATACAGACGTCAACGTGACATTGACATAACAATACAAATATGTAATCAATAAAAACACATACGCATCCAATCCAATCAAATAAAGCAAGGCAAATCGGGAAACATGTACTTTTTACTCATTCAGTAATTTTAATGACCGTTTACAAAGAATTTTAACTGTAACGGTAATAAAACGTAGATAAGACCTATTTGTAGACCGTTTCTGCCATCGCATATGGTTCCATATTCAAATAGCTTTGACATTTAAGGTTATTAAAAAAAATGCTTTAGTGTCGTGCATAGAGTTGTACTTACTCGAAGAATACGTATATCCAACACACAATGAACAAATTGCAATCAATCTCTCTATCGATCCATATAAAGAGTTGATGGTTCAATCACAGTTCACAGTTTACACTTCACTAGTTTACCGGAATGTGGCGCATGCGCGCGCGTCGCCCGCGTCTCTTGGACTGACCGGAGGCTCCGGGGCTCGGCCGAAGGCTGTATGTATACAGATGAGAAATATTTGCGTAACCGATCCGCTTTGACACTAAACACGTCTGAAGTTTGAACTGAACGGACACTGTGAATGACAACTTCGGAACCATACTGGTTTCGTATGTTTGAGCGACCCTAGGTACTCATTTGTTTCACTCATACTTTTAATTAAAACTACGTTTACGGATACACTTCGCTTTTGTTTTACATTTTATCTGACGTTTCAGCTCCTTTACAGGAACTGGTCATTAACTTCAAAACTATTTAGCTTTTGCCGTAATGGAGCCTTTTTGGCTTGCTTTAATGTAGCCGTGTTATGTTCAAGATTCCAGGTTCACTTGTTCTAAGGAATGATTTATTGTGTCGTATCGTACTGATAAGATAGTAGTGTATGCTAGGTGTAGATAATAATAATTGTTTCCTTTGTACATTTTTGGCTTGATATTTTCTTTAAAATTATTAATTAATTATAATTATTTCTTAAAATTGTAATGCAACAGGAGAGGATCCTAAAAAGGGAGGTTAAAGTTCCTTGAAAATCAATTTAATTTTCTGAAAGGGGGTCAAAGATCCATATCACAATTGTTACTAAAAAGTTATCTAGTACACTTATTTGTCTATGCTAAGATCTCCGGGGGTAAGCCACATGACTAACTAAACTAAGAACACATTCACTTAGGTAAAAATGAAGCTATTCGCAATTAACCCGGTAAAGTACAAGACAAAGGCATAAATAACATAAATACCTGATGACGTGATGGGTCGTGTCTCGCGCGGCCTCACATGCGCAAGCGCACACCAAATGTAATTAGTTTAAGTAATACATATAATAATGTGGTAAAGTTTGTTTTACTTCAAAACAAAGCCCTGCAAGTGGCCAGTGGTGACAATAATTAGGTTGGCTGCAGGTTTGAGGCCTACCTTTGACGTGCGTATCATACGATTTTCCGCGGCGAGCGTGGCCGGGTGGCGCGGCGTGTATAATTTTACCGTAATATTGTAAACGCCCGTTTAATACAACTAGTTCGATTATAAACTCTGTCAACAGATTGTGAACTGTACAACCATATACAACTGGAGAGCGCCCCGCGGTTTTACCCGCGCTGTGCCTGTTCCCATGGGAATTTCGGGAATTTGTATACCGTATAAACCTTGACTTCTTGAATCACCCTATCTATTTAAAAAACCGCGTGGCGGCTCAATAACTCTGACACCAGGACTGGTCAGGTTGACCATCCACTCGATGAAGAAGAAGAAGAACATATTTACAAAGATCAACGACCTTCTTCTTCTTTATATCATAATTCATATTGTTACCTACACTGGTGCGGTTTATCCGGGTGCAAAAAATCTGAAATCCATGTTAAATCAAGACTCTTGAAGTAAACAGAGACAGCAAACAATTTTCGCAAATAACAGGATTGAGTAAGCAATAGCCTTCGGAGGCGTGAAGTCAATAACTCATTACATTGAGCCATACAATGGTGTGTGTTTTCTACACCTCGTAAATTAACTAGAAATCATATGTTGGGGGACTTGTGAGATTCGTTGGCCAATTGAACGGAAATGCCGTTGGTTAGGAGTAAGGTTTAACCCCTTTCCCGTGGGAATTTCGGAATATATGTTAATTTCCCATCCTTATTAACTATGAACTAAACATTTCGATCATCAGGTGTATGAAGCTCTCCACGGTATATTTATAAAGGGTAGCCTATGGTTATATGGGCTACTTTTCTGATAGGACCCTTATTAGACCCCTTTGTGACCTACAGATTTCGTGACAGAAATTTAAATGAAGTGCTATTCATCATACTTTAGCCCGGGCGAGGACATTCACTGGAATTTACTGCCCAATTAATTGACTACAATGTTAGGCACTCGTATCTTAACTTGACGGTTAATTATTGGAGTTGCCATTTCTAGAAATAACAGTGGATGCATTTGCCGTTAGTTTGGAATTTGATGGCTTCTCCAAGTACCTACTTATTACAGAGTAGATAAAAACAATGTAACTATGATGTCACAAACGGAATAAAGAAGAGTTATAATGAGAAATTATGAGCCCTGTGTAAACTTTAGAGTTGTGTTATTAAATATGGCCTATCATGGTAGGCAGGGACACGGCTGACATTTACATATGATTGATTAAACTACCTTTATACTTGCGCCTCGAGGTATAATGGTTGTAACAATGCGTTCACTAATGTGATCAGTGACCTTGTTGGACTCTACTTCGGTCGACGAAGGAATATCTTCACATGTTGCCAACTGCGGATTGATGCAGTTGCGGATTGCGGATTGAGGATTGAGCATTGCGGATTGATGATTGATTGGTGATCACCGAATGAAGCCGATATCCATTTCATACGGTAGTTGTTCGACTTACTGAAGCCGTCCTTTCATAAAACGTTGTAGTAACCGCCTCTTACTTGCGGCGAACGGTAATGTAATGACGCTTTAATAAGGTAAAGGAGTCAAGACGTCTCTTATTGGTTATGTTACGTAGATGTTTAATTAAAGCCGTGGGTCGGAGCTGGTTATTGCTGAAATGTCCGAATGAAGCTTATTGGTTTGTTTAAGATAAGGAGGTACCTAACCTACACTCAGATCAAGGAGAACACTTTAAGACCTAGAAACCTGGCGATGTTTAGTTGCATCAGCTTTTTAGGATGTTAACACAACTAGGTAACTACTAACTATCGATACTGTTATTTATGGACTGTTGATTGACCAAGTAACTTGGTCATTATGAATAAAGTCTGGTCAGTATGCATAATCGCCACATATACATATATTGTATGCATATATAACACTAGCATGCTATGCTATCTGACAAACGTATGTCAGATAGCATAGCATGCTAGTATGTAAGTACGATCTCACAGTAGTTACAGGTGTGTATTCCGGCATTTAGTTTGAATAGTCTACATTTCTTCACCGGAAGGAATGCATACAAAACCGGTCAACGACAAGATTATATTAAAAACAATAAAACCTTATTTAAATAAAAGTTTAATGTTATGTAAACCCGTAGCACTTTCGCAAATTATCTCCATTGTTTGACATGAGATAACGACGTGTTGACTCACCCGGAGTCGGGTGAAACTACTTGTTTAACTTCACTTATGATTAGTAATCACCGTCCTGGCGCGATATCTCGTAACAAGTATTTATTAACTAACTGGTTGGGTTAAGACTGCAGTTTCACATTTTCAGCTTATACAAACGTTTTTATTTTACATATTGTCACAGTATGCACGAACGGGTATTACTTGAAATGGTAGCTTTGGAAGTTCGGAAGGCTTGTCTAATTATCGGTTTCTCGATGTTTCAATGGTCTTAAATAGGTCGACAATTTTACGTGCCCTTGAAGCACAGTAACGCCGTGCTTCGAAGGGCACGTTAACTTGTCGGTCCCGGTTGTTACATGTCGGAGGCCGTAAAGTGTGTGAATGTGATCTATACATTTTGGTTTCAAATTTAGTTCGTGGTCTAGTCCTAACAATAAAAAAGGTTTCATAACGATGCTATTTCCTTAACAAACATTAATACTGTGTGCTCTATTTGTACACCCTATACACACAATAAGTAGTACAACACGACACTTCGCGATTGTGTAATAATAAATAATGGCAACAAAAAGAAACTGAAGAAATAGTACATAATAGCAACAACCAGAAAGCTGATAATAACGCAATTAAATAAACAATAATACGGAAAATATTATGAATTAAAATTTAATGGACCGCACAGACTTGTGGCGAGACGGTCTCTACTCTCGTCCATTACCTTTCATGGACTAGCGCGAGAGTCCGAGAAAGAAGCGTAGAAAATCTCGGGTATAATACTCACGAGATTCTTGGCGCAAGCACTAAATTGATAGCTTTTTTATTAATTAAGACTGTATCAGGAAAATATCAAATTAATAAAAAATTATCAATGTTTTTCGACATTCCCGCCACTAGTCTGTTCCGGGCCTATAGAACTACAATAACTTTAAGCACATCACACACTCGCCTTGGAAAGTTAACAAAAATGTTCCCAGCAAAATGACAAATGAGTGTTATCTCATTTCGGATAATACTGGTGAAACAATGAAAGTGCTTACGTCACCAACACGCAATACATAAGTATGTGAACTTAAGATAAAATTATTTACATAGCTTAAAAGCTTTGCTTTGGAAGATTTCTAACAGATTAAAACGAGTTATCCGAGTTCGAAAACAACGAGAGTTTAGATTTTATCTGATGTAGATTTTTTATTCAGTGATTTTATATGAATGGTTACGAATTGGTGTATAGTTTGGTTTGACCTTTATACTGTTTTCTCTTCTAACTGTATTAAAAAAGGGGTTCTTTAATTATCGGAATCCTTTTTTCCCTCCGTAATACACCTACAATGTCAATATAGATACAATGAATACATATACACCTACAATGAATGCATATTTCGGTCCTGGTTGTTTCAATCGTTAGGCCATGTCGGAGGCCTTTAGGCGGTTTACAAACTCCGACACAAGGGTTGACCAGTAACCTACTGGAAATTAATGATGATTGAATTTATAATTTACTTTATAAATGAGAAACTTCAATTTGTTTTGTCAATTAAATTGACCTACCGTACACAACACCTAACCAAACCACAAAACAATTCTATTTTTAAAAACTAAATTAAAACATCCTCATTGAAGCTTAAAACCTAAATTAGTTAAAAAACAGTAGCAACACTTAAGTGTACGAGTATTTTAGTTCACAAAGAGTTGCATTCACTTGTTTAATAAAAGTTAATTACACCAACATGTGCAAGCGCAGACCAAACAACTCCATACAGAATATACTACTATACTTGATTATATCTGAAGATCGAGATCGCAATACAACGTCAAATAACAAACAACTTTACAATAAGCATGTGATGTAAACACATCTTTAGACAAAATAACTCGCACCCATACTCAGAGACGACACATGCTTCCTTATTACAGATTTAATGAGTGATTTTGACATGTATTTTGGACATCTATAAGTGCTGCAATTATAACGGTTAAAGTGCCTACTCTTACACGTGGTGTGAATAACTCTATATACATCTATTTATTTTGTACTTAGCTTGTAAGCTCGCTCAATACCTACATAATACTTACCTCGCTTTACAACCGTCTTCACAAGATAAGATCTTGTATATGCAACAGTCGTAATAAATATTATTGTATGGAATTTTAATAGAACAACATTTCCAATGATTTGGAAAGCTGCCTCCTTCGCCGGAAACGTTACGCCTAGACCAGCTAAGTTTATTAGCTGCAGCTTTACTTGCACTTATTTACTTGAATTTTTTTGATAAAAGAGACTTAAGGTTTAATCTGTCAACATTCATAAAATTTGGTTCAATCATTTTGATGTTTCGTCGTGTAATGTGACATACAATCTTACGTACTTTCACGTAATATTGGTAGGGATTGTAAACCTATATCAATTACATAATGCAACAATGAAAGTACAAATGAAATGGACGTGATAAAACGAATGAGTCTTCTACTGAGCTATCAATCAATTTGTGAAAGCATTTAGCACTTGTATGGTACCTATTTTGTTTTGAGTTACTTGATAAATAGTTATGCAGTTAGTTGTGTTGATGGTACGTTCAAAAGAGCCCCTTTGGCCTCTGCCACACTTGACGGATCGTCACCGATCTTCCGCGACGGAACGCCAATACATATTTTTGAATATAAATTATAAATAGCGGGCACATTACGCAGAAGATAGGTCGTTCCGTCGCATCGTAAATTATATGCAATAATATGTATCGGCTTTCCGTCGAGGAAGATCCGTCAAGTGTGGCAGAGCGATGGCAGAGGGGATGCGAATCAAACCCGCAACCACTGTGCTACTGAGCTAACGGGTTTGTTAGAACTCTTCAAATGTTAGGACTTGAGCTTAAGCCGTCTGTTTTTAGTTTGCAGGTAATGGGATAGAGGGACACAATTAATGTGTCATTTAGACAAACAAACAAACAAAAAAATAGACATCAGACTTTTTTTTTTAAATAATCAATCAATCAATTTTAGGACGCAGAGTTGATAAAAATCATAATTATGAATAAACAGTTCTGCCATTTACAAACATATCTAATTTAAATATTAATTAAGGGGTCATGTTAGTTAATCAAAGCTGATGCAAAGCGTCACGTGTTTTCGAAAAGATGTATTTAAAATCGATTCTAATATGATAAAGCTGAAGATTTCACGTTTTGTTTTTGAACGCGCTTATATCAGGAACTACTGGTCCGATTTGAATAATTATTTTTGTAATGGATAGCCACATTCAAAAGGTAGCTTATAGACTATTGTTTATCCCGAAATTCCGACGCAAGCGGGTATAAAGCGGGTAAAACCGAGGGCGCAGATAGTGTCGCATCTTACGAGACCATCCGTAGCTTATTGTAACATCGACAAGGTCATTGCATAGAATGTGGTCCGGCAACGTCTCGTGCAAAATGTCAACAAATGGAGATTAATACGAATGAGCGGTCTAATGAGGGATATAATATTTGTTAATCGGTTATTAAAGCGTGCATTTACTTTCCGTGTCAGATTTTATTCGCACTGCTTAGTATTTTATAAAGCGTCTTTTAAAATAAAGTGGGTTAAGTATGAAAACGAGATAACATTAAAAGCGTAGAATTCCCGTTGCCCACTAGGTATACGAGTATACTAACTTGTCCTTCAAACTTTGTCTTTAGAATTTGTTTGCTGGCAGCTTGCATACTTGCTCATAGTAAACTTGTACAACGTTAATACAATCATCAAAATTCCCAACTAATTCACTTTAATTACATACTCATATATAGGACATACTTATAAATTTCAGGAATTTCCTGAACGAAGTTTAATGTAGATGTCATGTCATCTGCATAAGCATAAATACCTACTTTCCTTCCAGGCGTTAGTAACTAAGTTCAGACATTCTATCTATACTAATATTATAAAGCTGAAGAGTTTGTTTTGTTTGTTTGTTTGTTCAAGGTGCTACAGGTCATAAGCATAAGTCTGAAGTTGTTAAAAGCAATCATTTATATTCGAACTAAAACCATTCGTCTTCGTTTCATATATGATATACCTACAACTACATGAAGTATAAATGATAAAACAAAATGATACTAATACCTTCCTCAAGATATAAAACAATGTGATACTTATCTATACTAATATTATAAAGCTAAAGAGTTTGTTTTGTTTGTTTGTTTGTTTGTTTGTTTGTTTGTTTAAACGCGCTAATCTCAGAAACTACTGAACCGATTTGAATAATTCTTTTTGTAATAGATAGCCACATTCAACGGGAAGGTTATAGGCTATTTTTCATCCCGAAATTCCTACGGGAACGGGTACAACGCGGGTAAAACCGCGGGGCGCTGCTAGTTTAAAAATAAAGGCCCACTCAAGTCAGTCAGACACCTAACATAACTTTTAGTTTTGAAATGATTCATTCAATAACGGAAACGGGGCTCCTGTTGCAGAGTTTATTTTTGTTTTTGTCCCTGACACCACATGGTACGATAGCATAAAAATGTTATTATATTATGTATGTAGGTCGCAGGATAAATTGCCTTACTTTTATGTAAAGTTGTGTTGATATTTCTGATTTCGCACCCATGCTTTGGGTTAATATTGTATATAGCAGAAACATCCCAAACGATGGCGTATTTCCTGACCTCCTTTCTACATTTTGAATTGATCGTGTTCTCTATACTAGTAATAGGTAATACTCATTCTCCCATTGTATAAATGTATCACATGCTATGCTTTGACTTATCGAATCCTCGGTCGTTTGTTAGGCCTTTAATAAATTCGGTCGAACTAAACTAACTGGAACTGACAATTGGTGGCCCTTAATCGAGAAGAGTGGCGGGAATGGGGAAAGGCCTTTGCCCAACAGTGGGACGATACGAGCTAACAGTAACAGTAAAGTACCTATTCCGATTTCATGTAAACGCATAATTGTAAATCAAAAAGAGTATCCAAACTAATTAAAATTTAACGATTAGCTTTCTCATTGCAAAGATGACTCCATTCATCGTGTTCATTCACATCACAACTTCAACGCTGTCCCTTTAAATATGTAACATCCATACACTCTCTCAGCTCCGCTCATTACTGCGACAAAGTTCTTAGTAACATAGACAGTTGTGCTAATTAACACCTTTCGTATTTTAAGCAATCGTTGTTGTGTACTTTCGATTTTTTGCACAGAGTTCTGACAGGCTCTGCGATGGAAGGGTGGTATCGTTTTCAGTGAAAGCTGTTATATAATCTAGTGTAATATTCAATTACATCAGACGTATTATTGTTTCTTTGCGAGTTCTAAATATAGCTAATTGATTTTAATGTACAATTAAAAGTTTTTTATGAACAGATAAAACTTCTTGTATAACGTCACTTTGATTGGGCGGGCGTTGGGCGAATTCTAAAGCAAAGCTTCAGGTACACAGTAGCAAGTGAAGTAGCATAGGCTTGAAACTGCGTTAAGCAAGCGCCCGCGCGGTTTCATACAAAAGTTCTAAGCGCGGGCGTTCGTCCGCACGACGGGGCCCGCCTCCGTGTGATGGACGCCTGCGACGTAGCACTTTTGTATGAAACCGCGCGGGCGCCCGCTCGTGACGGTAGCCCGTCCGGGCACCCGCTTAACGCAGTTTCCGGCCTTACTTGTTGGCAATTGTTCGCAGCTGATATACTACGTTAATGAAGTTATTTAGTTAAATTTTTGTAATTGCTCTTAATAGAGTACATAAACTGTGAACAACAAGTTAATCATAAATCCTTTATTTATAATTCTGTAATCATTGTCTTACATAGATAACCGTATCCGCTGTGCACATAATGAAATCATGCAAAAACCTTATCAGTCGCGGATATTTTACTACACTTGATAGGAATTAATGTCAGTGTTCAGTGAATTTTGCAGTGAAATTAAAAGTAGTTTAAAGTACAGAGATATTTAAATTTAAATTATTGATCTGTAGTCTAGTACACCGGTAAAAAAAGCATCACACACAATCAGTCCATCTCCATTCGTTTAGGAGAATAGAAATAAAACTTGCTTTGTTCGCTTTTTATCGGACTTTAAAAAAGTTTTCAATTCGACCGTATAAATGCTATTTCTTAAGGAGTGAAACGTCACTGAGGCATCACAAACTTATAACACACACATCTTTCTTTACGTTAACAGTTAAATCATAAAAAAGTATAAGCCTGTAATGTCCCACTGCTGGGCAAAGACCTCTCATCTCACTGAAGATATCAGTACAGTGAGGAGGATTAAGCGTTATCGCCACGCTTTCCTAATGCGGGTTGGTGATCTCGAACCCGAGCAATATTTATAAAGTAGTAAACATGTTTTCGCTCGACTCCGGAACTGAACTCGAGACAGGTATTGGCAGGCGAGTGCACATGCCACAAGACCACCAAGGTGTCAAAAAAAGTATCAATCCTAAAGTATTTCCAAATAAAACGATAAGTACTGTATCTAGCACACTCAGGATGGTTAGGTAAGCTGGTGTTTGTGAACCGAGGTCCAAGCGGTCTCGCGCATACTTTAGCAGGCTGTTGGAGACACGTAGAGGTCTTACGAGGAATGCTTTTATAATGACACTATTTCTTTATTGAGCGTATGTAATCCTACAACATTATAAATCCGAAAGTTTGTGAGGATGTATTGTAATAAAAGTTAGTAAGTTCGTGACTGTTCGTGTAAGCTTCAGGCTGCAAGCATAAAGCCACGATTTTTCATGGACATTTTTGTAACTTTTACTGGTCCGTGAACGTAAATTGAAGCAACCTGCCCTTACTCCAATCAAACCAACATTATCAATCTAATCGTTTATCCATTTATAACGCATACAATATTTCAAATTAACAGATTCCCTTCGCGTCAGCGAGCGGCTGGAATGCAAGGAGTGGTATCTCTTTATTGAAGTAAAAGTACCGACCACTCTGCTAATTGGAAGTGTTTAACGTAATACCTGTGGTAATACAACGCTCGTTAGTTAATATCATTAGTGAGTCATAAAATGTATCTTTAATGTAGAGTAATAAAACATGAAGATGTATGGAGAAAGGCAAGTGTTGAAGATCACGAATGAGTGTATATTATTATTACGTTTACTTATGTCTTATGGACATAATAGAATTGAAAGAAAGGCTCAACTTTGCCCAACCAAATAAAAAATGCTTGAAACTGCTCTATTACGAAAACTTTTAAATTAGGTCCGATTTTTACCAAACATAACTAAGAACTACCACAACGAAACTGGCCGTCAAATAAAGAAACAGACAGCACAGACACAGCAGATAGAAACACACAACACACACACAAGCACGCGCGCGCGCGAACACAGGCATCGACGTCAAACTTATGACATCTTTATTTTGCATCGAGGGTTAGTTTACGCCCTTGAATTGTGAAAACATAAATCACTAGGTTATGTCAATATAATGATAAGTGAAATATTGAAGTTTTTCCTGTAAATTCACATTCAGAAAAATAGAAAAGACTTCAAACATAATCGCAAATACTGACCTCCTTCACACTGAGTAATTCGGTAACCAAAAAAACAAATATGTAATTAAAAGTAGGCTTAAGTAATTAGACATATAATTAACTGTCTGAAATATGAAAGACAAAACTCATGTAACGTTTGCATCAAGATCTAGCTTCAACGTAATTGTTTCTCACAGTCATTTATCAAGCTATCTTGCAATGATGACAAAACGAATATTAAAATGAAGTTAAAAAACAATTAATAATTATTTCATCTCGACTGTCAGTGAAGGCTATTAAATACGGTTACAAAACTTCCTGATGACTTTGAATAAGCGATATAGTAGAGACGGATTGAAGATAACTAAGTAGAATATATATGTAATTCTGTATTGATTGACTATAATGTCCAATGTTCTTGAAATCTGGGGTCAATATTGATAGACAGTCGAATCCAGCGGGCATAGTCACAAGGCATAGATAAAACAATAATAATGTTCCACTGAAAAAGATCTTCATTTAGTAACGGTACCTTTTACAGACCTTTTACCTAACATTTCGTCTACCTTTTCCTTTTACTCTACTCTTTGTAAAAGTACATCTCAACTGTCCGCAATCACAGCACAGGTGGATAACCGTGTAATGTGTTTCGCGATCACGTTTCATACATACGCGCAGGCCCAAAACCAAAGCAAAGAGTTTTATGAGAATACCATCAATAATTCATATTGTGTTTTGAAAGAATTCCTAACTAGATGACAACATGAGAGGTGAACGAACTTAGTACACGAATATTGGTGGAACTTCAACGTGTCAACGGTGTTAAAGCGAATCGGAGTGGTAACTTGACCTAAAACTCGGCAATGGATACTGCGTAGAGGTATAGGTAGAGGCCAATGCATAGAATGTGAAGACTAGAAAATACTAGCAGCAGTTTTACCCGCGTTGTGCAAAAACTATTTTTTTTTTGTGATAGATAGCCACATTCAACGGGAAGGTTTTAAGTTATTTTTTAACCCGAAATTCCCATTGGAACGTACACAACGCTGGTAATACCGCGGGGCGTAGTTGTAGATAAGATAATAAAACCATCAATCTCGATTCTATTAGTGCAGACGCGCATCCGGCGCATGCGCATCAATTTGCCGCTCTATTGCATTCGATCAGGCACGTCTAGGTGTCTTTGATCTATAAGAGGAAATATTGATAAGTTAGCTGAAGTTAGGTTCTGTTCTTTATGAATTGAAAGTGTTAGGCATTATTGGCGAAGCTTAAAGGCTTAGCCTTTTTAAGGTGAATAATGTGTTTCATCCCTGCTCGTGCGATCCCCAGCGGGGTATGTGGGACTCGTGATGTATGTTACATGCTAAATACTACTACATCTAACAAGTAAAGATTACCCGTGCCTTAGCTTGTCTTGTCTTGTACTTGAACAAAATTTAAATCCGATTATTTTTCGGTTAGTTTCGCTATGCACGATTCCCGCTATGCACTGATCATAAAATACCTACCAAAAAGTGCCGCTTTGCTCTGAATTTCTCAGTGCTACTTTTAACAATGGAAGGTACAATTCGATAGAAAAGTGTTTCTAAAGTATACTCTTAAAGCTAGCCTGGGACTGCATAGTTTTAGGAAAATTGTTTAGGTAAATAAAAATCTAATTTAAATTTAAGAATTGCGTATATTTCGATTAAAAATATAAAAACGCTATGAAACATAAATCAACTCAAAATCATGAGATTAAAACTAGCCAAGAAAATATATATTTTCAGATTCCAAAGTAACACTTCCACTGCATTTAAGATCACTTCTTTTATTTACACATTGCCAGTTAACAGTTCTTTTATTTTGTCTTACAAAATGGTATTTGTGTCCGGTATATAACGGGTCTTTCCACCACGTCTACTATCAATTATTGTATAATTTTAACCGGACCACGGGAAGAACTTGCGTCCGACATGATTGCAGACGTACTAACGAACTAACCTAATTACCCTTATCAGTAAAATAAAGATGCACCAAAACCGCAATCCTACTGTCTCTTTCTATTCAAGTACAAAAGTTAACACTCAGGTACAAATTCCCAGAAGAGGTAACCCAAAAAACTTGTTGTTTTGGTGTTTACGGTTTAAGCTTTGTGTTGATTAACACGAATACTGTTTACTAGTTATAGTTATATAGTGAAGTAGCGTAGCGTAGTTATAGTGAAACTAGTAAGAGAGTATTTATTTAAATTTTTATTTATTTAAACGTAAGCATTTTCCTTTCGACAGTCCAAGAATCTGATTCCGTGCATAGCGGCACTTTTTGTTAGGTATTTTATGATCAGTGCATAGCGGGAATCGAGCATAGCGAAACTAACCGTTATTTTTAGAGGTAGTATTAGGTCGATGTTAGGTAGGTAAGTACTTAATAAAAGTTGTGTATGACACCGACTTGGTTTTGTTATAACCAAATCCTATAAAGTCGATAGGCGTTCATAAAAAGGGCTAATCCCTCGTATTGAAGAAAGTACCTACCTAATAAAAATATTAATAGTAAACTTTCAAAAATATCACATTCAATTTCTAATCTATGAATAATAATCAATAAAAGCTTATTAAAATACATATAGAATCGTAATCAACAACTAACTAAATTAATAGTTGTAAGTGTTAATACGAAACAATTTCAAAGTTAACCAACAAAATAAAGCCTATGAATATGTTAATGGATCGAAAGTTGTTAAATCACTTAATAAACTATCCTTTATTTAGATATATTGCAGTCAATTTTGATTTACAACTGCATGATTTACAATGTTCATTTGTAAAGCAAAAGTTGGGTCGTGAGTTTATAAAAGTTGAGCGCGTGGGGTGACATTGAGCAAGTTTACCAGCTAAGAGCCAGCGAGTTCAACAGATTTTAAGTTTCATCCTAATATCAGTAGTTTTTGCGTGAAAGAGCAACAAACATACCTCCCTACATCAATACATCCATACATAAATATATCCATCCATCGTAACAAACTTTCGCATTTATAATATTAGTAGGAAGTATTAATAGGATTCGCCTATACGGTAATATAATTACATATCTCATCAAAAACAAATAAATATCTGAAACGAGAGCCTAGTTCAAAAACGAAAAGAAGATGTTGAAAGAAGAAATGCTAGTTTCTTCTTAGCAAATTCGCCTTCTTTATTTAATAACATGGCTGCACACTTTGCTGTGTGTATTATTTCGAAGTATTATCGCAAAAATTGTTGCTTATGGTACGTTCTCCGTCTTCTCCTGATCGTAGTTGAAACAGATAACATTCAAAAAGGTCAATTATCTTTCATAAATTAACTTCAATTACAGTCTAACTTCCTAACATTAACGGAAGAGCCCTGATAGGATCAAACATGTGAAAATGGGGCCAAGGTAACGTGGTCCAATTTGCCATCATTATTGTCTTGTTAACGATTTTAGACCGACGAGATGTAAAATAACATTCAAAGAAACCGTTAATTAGTTAGATAAAAACAAATTAATCAGTAAGTACTGTTATTAGCAATATTCAGTTGGTAATTAAGTACTAAAGAAGTTATTTTATATTGGTATCAATGTGAAAAAACCTTTTATCATTTTCTTTACGGACTGTACCAGGTTATGAAGTATTTCAGGCGTCATCAATGTTTTAGATCTTCTTGTAAGTAGTTACACCATTGTTTAAGTAAGTCTTAAGAAAACTTAAAAAGTTTATAAAACTCGAACACAAAGAGACTTCTCAAATATTTTCCTTAATGGACATTATCTCGGACTATGCAATAAAAATATTTGTACTAGTTTACATTGTCACCGTAGCGCAATAAAATAAACAGCCTCTAATGCCCGTTTCACTGTTCAGACAGTTATTTTAATATTACATAACCGTCAGATTTTAACACGCTTTTACAAAAACACTGAGGTACTTAGCCATCTGCCTTATTTACCGGTTAAACATTGAATTAACATTTTTCTCTTCATTTAAACCGTGCTAATTGAAAGTTTCAAGCTGATAAGCGATCTGGCCAACTGTGAACAATTAGTCTAAAAACTTTATGAACAATGCAATTTTATGGGAAAGCAGCAGCAGTTATAGTATAATACCATCGTGGTGTAGTGGTTTGTGCATTCGCCTGCTTATAATAATCGTCATGGGTTCAATTTCCGGGTAAAGGAAAGCATGTTTTAAATTTAATAACAATAATAATGTTACTAACAATAGTAACCTCACTATTTACTTAGTTAAAACAGGAATTTTATTAATTACCAACCCGCATTAGGCACGCGTGGTGATTACGCCTAATCCCCCTCACTGCACTGAAATCTTCAGTGAGATGAGAGGCTTTTCCCCAGCTGTGGGACATTACAGGCTAATACTTTTTACTTTTTTAATATCGAGTTACCTAGTTGTTTTTAAAATATAATGCCCAATTCTGAATGATTTGTAACATTATGTTGGCCAAAGCTGTGAAGTAAATAAATAAGTTTTCAAAACTTGCAGCTGTGTGGAATTCGTGTCAAATCGCGCTCCACCGAGTCCGACAATGAACTTCCCAAGTTGACAATTATATCAAGCACGCCATTGTTTTGTTTCCATTACTTAGAAAGCGCAAACGAAGGACCTTTATACTGCAGAGGACAAACACCGAGACAAAAGTTCCAATTTCAAGTTTTAACTTTTACCCATCGTATACATTATTCGACAAAAAAACTTAGGTACTACGTAAGAATAGAAGTATCTTGGCGAGACTCCGGTATTTTTGAATGAGTGACTTTTAAACATCCTAATAATATTATTAATGCGAAAGTTTGTGAGGATGGATGTATGGTAAGTATGTTTGTTACTCTTTCACGAAAAAACTACTGGACGGATATGGATGAAACTTTATAGTAATATAGATTATACATCAGAATAACATATGGGATATATTTTATCTCGAAATTCCCGCGGGAATGGGTATAACGCGGATAACATCGCGAAGCGCGGCTAGTACTCATATGCATACTTGCATAATTCATGTTATTCGATACAGTTACAGTTCCTTACAGTTCCAGTTACAACGTACTAAGGTCCCTCGTCTGCACAGGTTTCTTTGAATTGAGATGTTATGTTCCAGTGGCAATGCCCTCAATACTTAAGTTAGTACTTGGCTGTGAGTTATGGGAGAGATGCTTAACAGAAGATCTTTCTGAATACTTTGAATTTTTATATTTGAGTACTATATTTTACATATTTTTTACATACTTAGTCAGTACACGGTTTCTCTTTAAAACAGCACGATTTTAATACGTATGTTACTAAACGCTTCTTATGGCAAAAGTATGTAGATAAAATCGCAAGGCGCTGCTAGTTAAATAAGGGCCTTATACGTAAACGCTTATTCACATCTAGCTATCAAATTGTCCCTTTCTGGCATACGCTATTTACCAAAGAGCAAAAGAGAGAAAACACTTTATAACAGTGTTTTATTTAAAGATAGTTTATGAATAAGTATAAAAAAAAGACTACAAAAAAGTGTGTTCAACTAGTAACCAAATCCGATGTCGTAGATTTGTATACCGAAGACATCCGACATGACATCCGATTGAAACAACCGGGACAATTTAACGTGCCCTCTGAACCACAGCTGCGAAAAATGATTACATCATACGTATACAAAAGAAACAAACAGTTTCCTTTAAAAGCTAGAACAATCAATACGAGAACATAGTAAATTCAAATAGCGTTTTAATCAAAGAGGGTCAAGGTTTGAAGACAATACAGTCTGAGGTCACTTTCCATTGTCTGAGTGAAGTCTGGGGTCCACGTGCCTGGCTTGATGACCTGAATCTAGTATGGACCGAATACAAGAAAATGTTTGTAAACAAACCACGCTAAACTTGGACTTAAAGTGTGCTACGTTGCTATGTTAAATTGAGAGCATTTATTAAGCAATCATAGGTATCTGATGAATCACGCAACGTTTTGTAATTTTGACACCCTCCATTTTTAAAGTCGATAAATTGAGTCTTACTATAATTCTAGGCATGCTTAGGCAGGAAAGGCAATAAATTTAACTAAAAAAAATTAAAATAGTGGCGAAAGAGATGAACAAACTATTACACATTTAATTAGTTTTGTTAATCCATTGAGCAATTTATAATTGTCACCTTAATTCACATAAAGCAATAGAAGAACCATAAATGGGTATAAAATGTTAGTAAGGAATCAACAATACAACAAGGTCAACAAACTTTAAATCGGAATCAACTTATGAAGAAGTAAAGTTGATTTGCAAAAACAAATAAAACATAATAAAGTGGCGGGAGTGAGTCACTCATAGGCAAAGGAAAGATGCGAGAGAACTCGCCAAACAACTCGGAGAACAGGTGAAATAGTAAAGCCCCGTTTTCATTTAGTACTCTAAACATTAGCGAACACTTGCTCGCTCGCTCTTCGATTTAAAAACAGAGTGAACAGTTCCGAACAATACGGATTATGTTCGGAACTGTTTAGAAGACTAGAATGGCTAATTTGACGTTGACAGACAGACCATGTCCCATCTCTTATCATGTGTGATGTGTGTTGTTAAGTGGCTGTTCTGTGGCTGTTCTGTGGCCCTCATGGCCGCCACTGCAGACGATGCACGGCACGATGAGGCAAAGTTTTGACGCCATAATATAAACATTTAGCAGCGCCCCGCGGTTTTACTCGCGTTGTGCCCATTACCTAGAGCATTTCGGGATGCTAAATAGCCATATAATCTTCCCGTTAAATGTGGCTATACATTACAAAAATATTTATTCCAATTGTATTGGTAAACCCTGAGATTAGCTCGTTCAAACAAACAAACAAAAACAATCTCCTCAGTTTAATTTTATTAGTAAATATTAGTATAGATATAAATTGACTCGTTATCGATATCATGACATAAATGCTTTGAAGCGACTAAGTGAAAACGCAGCTTAACACGCGATGACTCATGCCGACAGCATAGATAGAATCCTGTTTCTTATTTGCGTACAGGGCTAACGATTTTTGTGGTTTTGTTTTTAAATAGGTGATTATGTTAACTTTTTATTTGGTAATAATATGTATATTTAAACAATGTTTATTTTAAAATTAGTAGAGTTCTTACCATTTAGGCAATATTTTTAGAGTAATTGTAACATACTTAAATATCTTTTTTTGCGGTGTAAACTTTTTTGCTAACCGTACAATATCAAACCTTGAACAAACTATAGACTTTTTCATTTAGCAGACATAATTATCTGTGGATAATTGATGACATTTGACATTTAATAATGGCGGTTGAGAACTGTCAGTGTGGTTACCATGGCAACGAGACCGTAAACAAAACAACCAAAAGATATTCTGGAAAAGTCTATGTAAATAAATAATTTATTTTTAATATTAACATGCTTTAAAGATAAATAATAACGTCGCAATGCATTTAATTAGTATGAGCCGATGGCTTGACGTGGAAGTGGGCACAGGAGACATAGAGATCAACACTTTGCCTTCGAACTTGGTTTTGGTAGACCTTCACAATGATAAGGAGTTCAAACTGCTTATCGGAGACTTGGGGAAGGGAGAAGAAGGCCCCGTGCTTAGGGTAAGTACATACTTCTATATTAGGACTGAACTATCAAGGTCAAATATACACAAATGATATTTACTTTTTGTGTTTATTCTCAGTGAATGCCTTTAGGTAGTACTCAGATTGAAATATTATAAGTATGTTTGTATGTAAAACATTATTAACAAGTTGCAGCCGTTGGTTATCTAGTAAAATTAAATTTTTAGGGCTAAAATAAACTATAACGCCTAAAAATGGTAATAGCAATTCTCGTGGGAATATTGCTATGATAAAATACACAGGCGGCTATGTTATCACACAGTTGACTAATACGTGATATCCTTTCTGAAAATCAACCTGATTCTCTAATTGTTTTTCTAGGTGTTCCAAGGAACAATGCAAGTATCTGATATGCTGCTCCCTGACTTGCCTCTTGGAGTGGAAGCCATCTACACTAGCGATTGTGTTCCAAGAGCTGTTCCTATAGTGGCTGTAGCGTTCAGCTGTTGTATCTACATGTTCAGAAATATGAAGATGTTCTACAAATACTACTTGCCGTCTTTTGAGCTTAACGTGTGTGAAATAGAGGCTTGGAAACTGGTAAGATGTCTTATAAGTTAGCTCCCCGTTGTTTTACCCGCGTTGCATCTATTTCGCGATGAAAAATCTAATATATAAATTTTTTTCCGTCACGGGGTGCGTGGTTGAACTCCTCTGAAACGGCTCGACCGATTCTCATGAAATTTGTGTGCATATCGGGTAGGTCTGAGAATCGGACAACATCTATTTTTCATCCCGAAATTCCCGCGGAAACGGGTACAACGCGGGTGAAACCGCGGGGCGCAGCTAGTAGCCTATAAAGTTCCCGCTGAATGTGACTACCCATTACAAAAATAATTATCCAAATTGGATTGATAGTGTCGAAGACTAGCCGCCTTCATAAACGATATTTAACATAAACACTGATTAAAAGTGTTTTGTCTCTTTTACTCTTTGCAAAATAGCGTATGTCGGAAAGGAACAAAACATTTGATAGTTAAAATCCTGTTAATAAGCGTCTTTTAATAAGGCACTAACTCTTCAGCTTTATTTTATTAGTGTACGAGTAGATTATTTAAGTATAGATGTGTTGATTTGTCCCAGTATGTTGAAGTTATTTATTAATTTATTGCCCAAATAATATATACTTATACATATATATATATATATACTTTACTCCTCCTACAGCTAATGGATCCATCTAACCACAACCCAGAAGCCATCACATCGATCACCGATTCCTTAAAAGCTGTTCCGAACAAAATCCTCAGCTCGCAATCACGACACTTCATCTCTTTACCCATGGAGGAACAGCTGGAATACCTGGAGCAAACCCTGGAGCTCCCAGAGAGGAGTGCCCCGGAAATATCATGCATCACCAAGTTGAAGATGAATTCTGTTGATAAGTACGCTGTCAGTGGGCTGGTCGTTGGTACGGAGGATGGAGAAGTCATTATTTTGGATCCGCAGACGTTTACACCTTTATCTCTGGTTAGTCAAATAAATAAAGCATTATATTGAAGTAGCTTCCTCTTAATAACAAGAGAGTTTATTTAAAAAAATGTACGGCACATAGTCTGCTTAGAAATGTTACTCATCCAGATAAAGTCTAATAAGTAAGTTAGTAGGTAACCCTGGTGTCGATTTGGACCTAATGACCTTAGATATGTTCTTCTGTTAGCATGTTTTCTATTGTATACGAATATTACGTTCGTAGAGCTCATGGTATTGTCACTCGTTCCTTTCTTCAGGCAAAAACCTGTACGATAAAGAAAATCCCCTATCAAATAGTGGCAAATGGACTTTATAACGTCGACTACAGACTTACGATAGCTACAAGGTATGTATAAAATGATTTAGAGTCTGTTCCCACTGGTGGACTATCGGGACCCTCAAAGCTGCACCCTAAGTGACCTCATGTGCGCCAATTACAAGGGCGTTGGGATAGCGATGCATTGGAGCGGGCTCATTTAAATTGTAATTTTTTGTACCATCGACACGAAGAAGAAGAAGACTATCGGGACTGGATTAATGGGACGTCCCAGCTGCAGAATTATTTTAAAGAAACTAACTATTCACACTTATCGAACTCCATTTTTTGTCAAGTCCAATGGGAAAAGGCTCTCAGTACCGTAAACAACACTTTACATGTCGCACCTATTTTGATATAATACAGCAGTTCATAGCACCTGCACGGATGTTCTAAGAGTCAATATGAGATTATTAATTGTTTCTAAGAGTTTATCCGAATAGGATAATCTAATCACCAATGGCTTTGAGCATGACCATGTTCCTTTAACTTCAAGACTACTGATTACCAAATCATTCTTCTTCTCAAATCATTTATAATCAATCACCTAGTCTCCAGAACTTACAAACAGCAAACGATTTCAGAGAGAAGACAGTATGTCTGTTGAAACGCGAGTGGGACGAGGGTCGGATCCTGTTCACCACTGACGAGCACATCATAGGGATCGAGGTGGTCACGGCTGATAACAGCGTCATAGTCATCTGCACTGATAACACCCTCGCTTGTTACACCAAGAAGGTATTTAAACGTGTTATTTCAGATATTAACTACAAAGAATGTAGGTTTTTACAGGATTTTTAATCATTTTCTCATAAAAATAAGTAAGTTTATAATTTTATGTAGTCATACATTAACTACCTAGAATTATTAACTAATTATTTCTATTAAACCAGCGGCAGAGCTAACATAATGCGAGGCCAACACTTTTGTCTTTGTTTTATTACTACGTTATAGGTAGCTCTAACTCTAGCATAGCATCACACAATATTATGTATTACATTT
Source organism: Cyclophora punctaria (assembly GCA_951394245.1). Taxonomy (NCBI): domain Eukaryota; kingdom Metazoa; phylum Arthropoda; class Insecta; order Lepidoptera; family Geometridae; genus Cyclophora; species Cyclophora punctaria. The sequence continues at coordinate 1,261,495 of OX596172.1, forward strand.
TCTACAAAAGATTTTCCAAAGAGACGATTATACCTAATCCTTTTCACTTCTGATCTGCTACCTTCAACGGGACCAGGCCTTTGCCTGCCATGAGAAGAAAACTTAACCTAATACTATTAATAGTCAGTATTGTCCCCTCACTACTCAATATATCCTCAGGGCAAGAAACAATGGACAGTGAACCTAGAACACAGGCCCGTAGCCCTGACCTTAGTGCCGGTGACACATCTAGGTATAACTTTGACAGCCGTGGCTTTGGCCTCGGGCCATCTGCACTTGTACGACGGAAAAGCGTTGAGGGATACTATTTTTGTGAGAGGTAAGTATTATTCAGATAATTCGAATAGTTTATATTCAACTAGCAGTGCCTCACGATTTCACCCGCGTTGTGCCCGTTTCCGTGGGAATTTAGGACTGAAAAAACCTATAACCTTCCCGTTTGATATGGCTATCCATTACAAAAGGAATTGTACAAATCGGATCGGTAGTTTCTGAGATAAGTGCGTTTAAATAAACTTAAAAAGCACTTTTCATAAACTTTTCAGCTTTATTATATTAGTAACTATAGATAACTTTTTAAACCTAACAATAATATATTAAGCTAGATTTGGAAAAGAAACTTTTTGTAAATCTAAACAGGAACCCCTTACATATAATTACGTTGAGCGAATTTATTTTCAGAATCGTTCTATACGAAACGTAGATGAGCAATTTTAAGATATATGTATTTTTTGTTTCAGATGTGGTATCGGTGATGAAGTTTGGACAATTGGGACAAGAGGAACACGTCTTTATTATTGTTACTGGAAGTAAGTAGTACATATTTTAGACCATATCTTGTGAGCCTTCAGTAAAAGTCTGATGAACGTCCGTATGGGTTTGGTGGCAGTCTGAACACTATCACGATGTAGAGACTCAATCTAAACACACCTCCTGCCCTTTAGAAGACCGCTTAATATGTCTCCTAGATCTTAATTATAAGATCTAATAGACGGTAAGTAAGTAAGTATAGTAAGTATTAGCCTGTAATGTCCCACTTGTTGGGCAAAGGCCTCTCGTCTCACTGAAGATATCAGTACAGTGAGGAGGTTTCAGGCGTAATCATCGTAATAGACGGTATTACAAAAAAAAGACTGAAGTAAAAGTAACCCTTTTCTGTCTAGGCGGTAACCTAATGCTGAAAATACTGAAGCGGACCGCAGACTTCAACGCCGCGACCGCCAGCGTGGACGGCACCAGCGGCGCGCCCTTACAGCAGAAACCGTGGCTCATTCCGAAGAAATCGAAACTGTTCCTAGAACAATCGGTGCGGGAGAGGGAGAATCCCTTAGGTAACACTAAATTAGTACTAAAGTGTATCTTCTTAGGGAATAAAGTATATTTTAGTATTAAACTATGTATCACATTGAAGCCGTGGGCAAAGAACGGTCTTTTTGAAAGGTTTGCAAGAAGAAACAGGTTTAATTCTATAGGCCCTTTGGAGATGTTAAGTATAATTAAGTACAAGTATTACTGTTGTTAAAAAGTAAGTTGTATTTTTTTATCTTTAAATTTTCAGCCATGCACGAAGCCTTCCAATACGACCTGAACCGCCTTCGTTTGACAGCCGCCAAAACTTTGCTGGAAGCTCACATCAAATCTGATAACTGCGTCGGCGCTGGGGATATGGAATCGATGAGGCTTACGGCTGAGGTAGGTTAAGATAAGCCCGTAGGCACAGTGGCATGTCAGAGCGGTTACTGTGTCGGGGGTTGCGGGTTCGATATCACAATACAAGCTTAAGCTTGAGTCTTATTAGCTGTGTGTGAATTTGTCCGGGTGTATTTAATTATTTAAGGATACTAGGCTTCACCAGAGTTATGCCATACACTGGTTGATAATAATGATAAGCTACATAGCATTATACATTTTTATGCTGAGAATACTGCTTGGCCTGGTTTTGAATATCATATGAATAGTTTTGGAACGAAGTTCCTTATCGCGCGTTGCGAAAGGGGGCTAGACGGAAAAAATGGTAACGACATTTTTTAGGCCAGAGAGGGACAGACAGAGAAAATTTCGCACGCCAAAGAGAGAGACAGACAGGGAAAAATGCGCGAGAGAGACAGACAGAGAAACTTCGTTCCACCCGGGTGTCCCTTGACACCTCTCAAGTTTTTTTATTCTACTTTAATTGTCATTTGTATTGTACTAAGAATTACTTAAGAACAGGCAATGTTTCTCTTCACTCAATCTTAATTATAATATTACTGATTTATGGATCTGTGTTAATCTAACTCTGATTTGGATATTTCAGTAGATAAATGTTATTGTTTTTCAGGTGGAGGGGTTGGGTCCTGTTTTCCGAGTGACCCTTATCATAGAGAATACCTCCACTGATAAGGCGGTCATCGGATTGTCTATTTTATTCCACGTACACACTATCAACTATAAAGTATCAAATCCGTATATAAAGGTTTGTTAAATGAAATGTTTCTTTGACAAAGTACAAAATATAACTACTTTTGAGATTAAGATAGAACTTTGTCACAATAACGATTAAGTTCCGTTTTGGCACAATCATTGCTTATCTTATCATCGCTATAATGATGCAATAAAAAGTGACTGTTTAAATGTTTATTTTGCGTCAGAAACGTAAAGTATGATGACTATTATGACTAACTAAGATAAGGGTTTGTCACAGTCAATAATTACTGATTGCCTAGACATGTATTGGTTTCTACTTTTGAGTTTTTAATAAATGTTCAAATTAATCTAATCTACCTAATCATCATGCTTATATTAAAAACGATCCGGTTTTTCTTTTCTAAACATTTTGTGCAAAATTTCTGTATAAATGTTAATTCATTGCGAACTTATTCCTAAACTTGCCGTGGTCCAAATTTCGTTTAAATCCGTTTAGTCATGACATAATTATATCTGAACAAACATTAGTTCATCCATTCTTAGAAAATATTGCGCATATTTGTATAAGTACGATGGATTTTGCAGAATGTCATGCAGCATTTTAAAAGGCATCATTGCTATCTATCGATAGTTTGCCCTGTACCATAGTGATTTTCTATCTACCGTGTTTCGGAGGGTACCTTAAATTGCCAATGTAAATCGAACGATGGAGCACGTCACTAGAGCTATCCTATGATACGTTTGGCATATATGAATCATACCAAGTATAACACAGCTCTTGCGCACACTCACAGTCTAGAAACTTCGAGACTAGGTAGTGACCAATTTAGTTTGACTGATAATGGCTGGGTTAGATTAGTTTAGAACAGTGGGCAGAACACGCCGTACCAGAACCAAGTTCAATTTACTTACCTCCCCGTACCCTATGGAGACAATAGGAAGTTATTTTATGTTATAACTAGCTGACGTGGCAAATGTTGTTTTGCCATATCAAAATAAAGGGGCTACCCTAATCACTATAAATTGAGATGTAAGCTATCCTTTCTTTAAAGTTAGATCAAATTGCACACGGTGTGCAAATCAGAATATTTAAAATAGGTTCAGTAGTTTAGGAGTTCGTCGCGGACAAACAACGTGACACGTAACATTTATATAAAAAGATTAAAGTACCATTATCCCCATTGGACGATATACCACCGTATACCTACAGAGACTAAAGGCATAGACCGAGATGATGACGACCGATCCTCATATTAATATCATTCCCTTCTCCTTAGGTACCCCTATTAGCTCCGGGCAGCAAACTCAAATTCCCCACCAAAATCGAGGAAGTATTTGACGAGAATATTAACCCTGACGTGTTATTCCGCCCCGTCACTGGCAAAGGGGGTGACAGGGCGATCGTGAAGATATTACTACTAAAAGAGGGTAAGAAATACCCCGTGCTCGCTGCGACAGTCAACATGCCCCCTACTGACCCTATGATGCTGCCCTTCGATAAGATACAGACGGGGGACCAGTGGGGGAATTGATTTGGAGTCCTTTCTTGAGGATGATGGTTTTACTAGTAAGAATCCTGGACTAACCCGCCCTTTAAAGGTTTTGAGTCTAACTAAAGGTTAAATTTAGTCAAAGTGGGAACCGTGTAGAACATTGGGCCTAAAATATTCCTATTTTATAAGAAGCAAATATTTTTTAAATTGCTAAATTATAAGAATACAAAGAAATAATAATAAGTTAAATTGCAAGTTATATTATAAGAAGAAATAAGAAAATAAATCAAGTAAATATAAAATAATGTTGAATACTTATTTTACCCAACAAATGGTATTATTTTCCAAATAATTTAAGTTAGGTTTTTAAGCGTGCATGAGGTACCTGAGTACGTATATTTTTGGTTTTGTTGATAACGACCAATTATGTTTAACCTTGATGAATACCTATTGATTAAAGTGATAGATATACAGTATACGATTTAAATTGTTTATCTTGAGATTGAAAGCGATTTTTGAATTTATTTTGGTTACTTTATCTTGAATTTTCTCAACTGAATATGAGCATGTTAAGGCTCGATTTGAATCGTAATCGATTTCTTTCAAGCGATTTCTAATTTCTATCAATTGCACATAGAATATTTTTTTACCCATATCCAAATATGAGAAAGTATGTACAATATAATCTGAGAAACTGATAATATTTGAGACACGTTTAACATTGAGATATCATTGAACTCGATGAATAATTTATTAGATCTATACATAGATAGTAAAGTAAAAACTGAATTTATTAGTATTATATTAAGTTACGAGAAAGGCCTTAATACAATAAGTCTCGGTAGTAAGGCGAGGGATTCAGGGATGGTATGAGGGCTTGCTTGACTGATGTAAGTAGGTTTTACTCTATAGGAAGTTATTAAATGATAATAAAAACAAAAGAAGTCATACAATTTTGACTTAAGGAAGACTAAAATTTGTTTGAGACGAGAGAGAGATCCGTTATCTGTGTCCTTATCCCCTTAGCTCTCGCGAGATTCGTGCGTTAGAGTCACGGTTAGAGTAGGTAAGTACTCTTACGTAATAAATAATGCATTTTATCTTCAACCTTAATTTTAGCATTTTGTAATAAAGTAGATATTGATTAATCGTATCCTGAAGATAATCGCTGTCATTAAAACTTAATCAATTATTGCCAGCAAAGTAATGACTCCGCTATCAGCTCTGAACACTTTCGAACTGGTATCATGTTGCTAATTGCACATTTATATGATCATAGCAGCGCCCCGCGGTTTTACCCGCGTTGTGCCCGTTCCCATGGGAATTTTGAGATGATAAATAGAGCCCATAACCTTCCTGTTGAAATGGCTACCTATTACAAAAAGAATTATTCAAATAGGCCTGATTACTCGCGAGATTAGCTCGAACATACAAACAAACAAAGAGACAAACTTACAAATTTTACCTCTTTATAATCTCGTATTAGTAGGTATAGATAGGTAACCTATAGTTACTCTTTATACAAAACTAACAACCCCCCGTGGGATTTCGGTCGGTATCAGGATGAGAAATAGCTTATACTATACCTTCCCGTAGAATGTGGCTATCCATTGAAAAAATAATTATTTAAATCGGAAATGGAAAGGTTTTTCGGAAAAAAAATCATTGGAAGTTTTTCAGGGTTTCAGTGGAAGGGATGCCTCCAGCCATCCTCCATACTATGAAAAGGTTATAACAGCCTAGTAATTTAATTTTGATATAAACTCGAATTAAATGTAATTCCTTATTGCTTTCCATAGTTTTATTTTGTAAAGGTCTATGACATTTTCACTTCAATATCAGTAATCGCACGCACCTTTATATGACGCCTACTTAAGTTTAAGTTAACATTTACGGGACCGAGTTAAGCGTACCGAGGTGAATAAACCCTAATCTAGTACTTAGCAGAGCACTTGATGCCTAAACACTCCTAGGAGCGGTCGTGGGCGAGGTCCTAAAATGATAACACATGACATCATTCCAATTTGCGACCTATTTTATAAATTGATAAGATTTTATCATCCGTTATTTACGAGTATTTATTAGTCGGTATTCTTAGTATCTACTAAATATATCGAAATAAGGTGAATTCTGAGTAACTTATACATAAATTTACCTAACAACTATACCTAAGTTAGATAACTTGGTAGATTCATGAGTACTTTGAGCGTTGGAAGTATGTTAGTGTTTCAGGTGATTATGACTTAAATAATGACAGTGGAAGCAAAAAAGTAACTATCAACTTAGGTAATTTAAAAAACTAAGCTAAGTTAAGAATTATCACTAATTATCTGCTATTTAATGATCTATACCTAGAAGAAAAATCCCATGCAAAATATAACGTCTGAAGTGGACAGGAATAGCGACTATCGCCTCACTAAAGACGGAGAAGAAATGCCAAAAACGCTGACAAGCTTTGCTAGTCGTAGAGGTTCCTCAGGAACAAGTAGGTACCTATGTCTGGATTATTCCCTTTTTGCCGAGACTTGATACTCCAAGCCGTCAGTCACCTTACTATATTGAGGAACGAATTTTTCCTCCCTTTTGTTACCTTTACCACCCTTTACGCCAAGTGTGTGCTGAAAGTACAGTCACAGAGAAAAATGAAAGTAGCAACTTTTAGTTTATTATTTGTACAAAAGTCACAAGAATCACCTATGACCGAGCCTGTGGTCTTTTTGATGGTGCTGCTACAATGTAAGACGAGCTTGAAATAGTCATAAGAATGGTAAGGTTCATCCAACTAGTCTCTACAGGGAATGCTAATATGCAGTCTGCTAAATCGTGACCATCAAGTCAAGATTTATTTAAAAAACAAATGAGTTATGACTGCACTTGTATGATTTGAACTTACTTTTGTTGGACTACGGAAGCATAATATAATAACAGGATTAGTTGGACCGCGGCCTGTTGGAGAGACTCAACTGGTTAGAGAGAGGAATTGAGACGACTTGTCATAAATAAAACAGCTTGATACTTAATATCTTATGCCTCAACGCTTTATAAACGACGCAAAAATTTTTTTGTCAATATTGTCAAAATATCAAACACATTATCACAATCATAATTAATTATGCAATATGGTAATACTTAGTATTTGCCAATCAGCCGTAGAGATATTACAATTGGTGTGAGACCAATAACTTTGTAGTAAGCCCCCAACCGGGATATCTCCTAAGGATTAGCAAAACACCGATAAAGAGTGGAACTTTACGATCCTAAATTTATCATTTTATTATTTATTTGCTTATAAAACTTCTAGGGCTGGCAAGCTGGTTAATTTTAAAGTATTACGTTTAAAAGGAACTACTAATGGGTTAACGAAATATACCTTGGAAAGCATGAAACTGTGAAAGTCTTTCTAGTCACCTCAGTTGAATGGCGAACGGTTCTAGAACATAAAATATAATACATCAGTAGCGCCTGGCGATCTTACCCGCGTGGTACCCGTCAAGATAGAAAGTATCTCGTATGTTATTTTAGTATAACCTGTAAAGATTCATCCAAATTCTTTAAGTAGTTAGGTATGGCGTGAAAGAATAACAATCATACATCCTCCCAAACTTTCGTATTTATAATATTAGAAAGATATCAGGGATAGACAGTTATAAGTTTTAATTTCATGTAATACGTAATTAATAGTATAAGTGTGAAAATAGATGAACAAACGTAAGCACTAAGTTGGTACTAAATAAACATAAATATTTTAGTACCAAAGCTAATCACGTCTGTCTAGTGAACAAAGTCGGCAATTGGCTGCGCTTGCGCCTGTCAACTTTCACTGGTTAAACACAGGATACAGCTCGTTCTGTTAATGTACGGAATGAACATAAATATCTGGTGGCAATAAATAGGTATTTGTTCCTACACCGGATTTGTTCATAAAAGATTTAATGATGTTTAAAGATATCTAGACACGCGGCAGCGTGTCAAGCCAAGTTCAAGCAAAGGAACGGCTAGCCAGCGCCGAGTGTAATATTACACGAACCACTTGGTGCCACTTTTGACCCCTCTATAACTCAAAAACTATTTAACGTAAACACATGAAACTACGTGTGTTTAATTATATCCATTAGGACACCTAGAAGCCCAAATTTCATGAAGCTAGCTCCAACGGTTATAAAGATATGAACGTCAGAAAGTCGTAAATTTTAGTATTGACTGACTGACTGACATATAGTACCTAAACCTAACCTACTTCCAGATGACCTAGAAGGATGAAATTTGGAATCTAGCTCGGTAATTGTGTGTAAGCGTAAGAAAAAATCTAAAAATAAAAAAAAGTTAAAAAATAGGGGGGGTCCCCATACAAAAAAATATATTTTTTAATTGTAGCGTTGGAACCGTTACAAGCAGATATTTGAAACTATCCCAATCTAAGTATTATCATATTTGCTATTTAACTGCAATATAAACGTAAAGTTATGTAAAAAAATAAGTGGTGCCCCCATACAAAAAAACTTGTAATTCGCGCTAAACAACCGGCCAACGGTGTGTCGTCGGCGGCGCGCGGTAGGTACTTATGACGCGGTCGGTCCACCGTCGCCCCAGCCAATCAGCGATATCAATACCTAGTTTTCTTTACAAAAAGTAATGATATCCCACCAAAAACATAAATGTAAAAAAGGAGAGCCAAGTTCAATACAAAAATTATGCTTGGCTATGGGCTTCGCCGCAAAAAGAATGGAGATCTAAATGAGTGCCAAGTTGTAGGCAAAATCTCAATATGTATTTATAGGAACAAAATAACATTATGAACAAGTATTAAACTCTATTTCTTCTCTTTATTGGATACCTATGACAATTGCTGTTATTTAAAAATGTGAGATTTTAAAGTGGGTTAGATTTAACTTGGCCAGTTTTTAACAGAATAAAAAAAAAAACCTATTTTTTGAATAACGTTATAAAATGACTGATGTAATGAAAACTGGTCAAGTCAAATCTAAGCCACTTTAAGATCTCACATTTTTAAAGAACAGCAATTGTCATAGGTATCCAATAAAGAGAAGAAATAGAGTTTAATACTTGTTCATAATGTTATTTTGTTCCTATAAATACATATTGAGATTTTGCCTACAACTTGGCACTCATTTAGATCTCCATTCTTTTTGCGGCGAAGCCCATAGCCAAGCATAATTTTTGTATTGAACTTGGCTCTCCTTTTTTACATTTATGTTTTTGGTGGGTGCTAATACATTTGAACATCTAAATTCTACATAATGGTTTAGAGGAACCTAATTGTGAAACGCATAGTCTTTTGAATAAACTGCACTAAAATGCGTTTCATAAAAACCAAACCGTACATATGAATGTTATAAGTTATAACATAATTTAGTACTTTGCATGGATTCATTTCTCTTAACTTACAGTTTGTTAGATTACAAAATAAACCACCTTATTACCTACACAATAATGATGATTTTACTCAATGTAAATACTTACGAGTATATTGGCAGGACTTAATCGGGAAAGAAACATTTAATTCATACCTACCCCTATATTTCGTTCCGCAACGGCCGTGTTCACGAAGGTCCCCACTCGAAGGTTTAAATCTTATTCAAGTTATGTTTCAAAGTGTCGGAGGAATTATTTTTAGGAATTACCATTGAGTTATATGTACTACGTACTAGAGAGGCTACGTCGAACAAAAATCGTGAAGAGATTTTTCTAATGACATTGACGGATAGGTCTAGTTGAATGACATTACTCGGAATTTAACAATAGAGATTATAAAAATCATCGTAGACCGGACTATTAGTAGAAATATGTACCTAGTCTTTTTTCAATAATCTCAGAAGTAAATTTTTATTTTTATTAAAAGTATATGAAGAATAATAGCAAAATGTTTTTTAACCGACTTAAAAAAGGAGGAAGTTTCTCAATTTGTCCGTATATACATGAGTTTTTTTTTGTGCGCTCGCGGATGTATAATCCGTTGTAACTATATGAACCGATTGTCATGTTTTTTTTTTAAGATATTTATATAAAAAACCCATTTAAAAAAATCCCGCCCAAATCGGATCAATAGTTTCCGAGAAATGGCAGACAAAAAATAAAACTATGTTTTTAAAACTTAGGGTCGAACAAACCTCCTTTTTGAAGTCGGTTAATATAAAAAGATGGTTGATATATAATATCAATCGGAATTAGGAATTTATCAATGCTCGTCGATAGTGTCCACTCTGTATCTCATATCTCATATACTCTTTGTAATATGACCGTTTGTTGATGTAAAAATATTTATTTTTAAATATTTATTTAAAATTGTTTTCGGAGTAGAAAATTATACCTACGAGTGAAAGGTCACTTCTTTACTTCTATTTGTGTTTCTTAAAGTATTTTTGCAATAACGCAATGCACATGAGGGCATATTTTATTTGAAAAAACAATAGCTGTAACACATGTAGTTCTGGCCAGAGCTGGCCATCGACTAAGTGAACACTGGACACCTGTCCGGTGCGAATCTCTCACGAAGCTTGTTTGAAGTGGCTTCTCTAGTACGTAGTACATATAACTCAATGGGAATTACAAATTTATTCGGCCGGTGAATGAGATATCCTGTAATCTTTATAAAACTGACAACCCTATATTGAAACTATCTTATTTGTCCCACAACAAGTGCCGTATCAATTTAAATTGACGGATTCCGAAATTTTATTTAGTAATACTCCGATCCCCGCATCACTTCTCAAGACTTTGGTGAGTTTTATTCCGAATTTGGTTTTTATCAATTGCATTAGTAAAAATGTAAGGTAATATTAAAATGCCAGGAACATCAACTTATAATAATATATCCATTGAGTACGCTAGTGACTAGAGCATACCTCAGGGCACGTATAACTAATATATTAATATTAATATTAATATCATTTTTTGTACAGAAATCATTTATATACTGAGCTTACTTAAAGTGCTTCTAATTTTTATTATCATAATATATATATTTGCCAATCTAGACTCTTATTATAAAGAGATTAAGTTTCTTAATGTGTTTGTTTGTAAGGGCTCATCTCAGAAACTACCAATCTGATTTCAATAATTCTTTTGGCAATGGATAGCCACATTCAACGGGAAGGTTATAGGCTATTTTTCATCCCGAACTTCTTACGGCATCGGGCACGACGCGGGTAAAACCGCGGGGCGCTGCTAGTTATGTAAATAAGAATGTTTAAACTAACCTGACATGTTCTAAAGCGCTTCAATATTTTTTACTAGCTGCGCCACGTGGTTTTCCCTGCGTTGTGCTCGTTCCTGTGGGAATTTCCGGATAAAATATAGCCTTTAAACTTCCTCTTGGATAAAGCTAGATTAGTATAGACTCACTGACTGTACCTGGTTTTGGTTAAAATGCGTAATTAGTAACTTTTTTTGGCTCCGTCGCAGTCGCGAAACGTGTGCAAAACTCTCAGTTATGATTTATAAGCAATTGTTAATTTGAATGCTAATCACTGATCAGAGCAAGTATACTAGCTGACCCGGCAAACGTTGTTTTACACTATACATAATTTTTTTTAACCACCCTTAACATTTAGAGGTATGAAAAATAGATGTTGACCGATTCTCACCTAACCGATATGCACACAAAACATGAAAATCAGTCGAGCCAATTTAATATGGTGCAACAGTACCTATGTACTCACAGAGATAATCATGATGTTTTGAAACTGATTACAGAATTTGGACGGATAATGAAAAACATATTTTTAATATTTTTATAGATTATAAATTAGGCATTTTTGTTTTGTGCAATGACCTATTTTACCACACGGTTTATTTTTTTACTCGCAGCGCCCCGCGGATAAAAATATTCTAATACATTTGAACATCTAGATTCTACGTAATTATAACCCGCGTTGTGCCCGTTCCCGTGGGAATATCGGGAATTATTTATTAGCACGTTCAAACAAACAAAAAATCAACTCTTCTTCTAAATATTATTTAGAATAGATTTAGTTTACCTATTAAATGTATTTTTTTTTGGTAAAATGTACTTACTTTGCTTTATTATCTTCGCAGATCAATATGTAAGTAATACATTTTAACTACGTGTTTCTAGAACTACTAGGATCACTAGGTTAGGTAGTTTTAAGTTTGCTTAGTCTCTATTTAATTACCTTAATTACCTAGGCACTTTGATCTTTGGACTTCTGCAGACGTATTTATAGCCAAAGACCTAGATTATATACGAGTATAAATACATGGCCAAAAAATCAACAGAAGCTATTTCTTACGTTTTTCTTTGTTCAAAGTCAAAGTCAAATATTTTATTCAGTTTTGGCCCCATAGAGGCTCTTGAACGTACCACGTACGTTGTTTGACAAGTTAGTGGAGTAACTTGGGTCTTATGCCTTGGCAGGTCTAAATACATATAAATACATATAAAAGCTGTTACGTTCATACTTGTAATTAGCAGGTATATTAGCGACCCGCCCTCGCTTTGCTTGGTTTATTTACATTGCATAAGGTACCCGTAAGATTATCGGGGTAACATTTAAGTATGTATACATACACCTTCCTCTTCAATTTCTATATCTTTTCGTGAAAAACACATGAAATTCCGTTGACTAAAGTTTTTCAGATTAGCGAGAACATACAGATAGATGGAGGACATAATTTTATAGCTTCATATTTATGTAAAGACGATATTGTGAGCAAATGGCTTTATAAGTGTCTTTACCCATCATTTCCCTGATTACGTCTCTGTAACTACGACCAGGCCAGTTCCGCCAATCCTGAGCTACAAATCCATAATAATGTAGCAAATAAAGGCAGGATGTTATGTCGGCGATAAAAACTGCGTATCGCCGACCTGAATATCAATATATCAGTCAGATAATCAAAGGACGCTGTTCCCTTCAGGGAGCTGATAATGAACGGTAGATTAGCACCTGTACTTGTAATCGTAAAGTTGGTACTTCTCGGCACTTTCCTTATAATCTATACCTTATCTAGATAAAACTAGAGTTTGATTTTTTGTTTTGAACTTTGAACGCGTTAATCTCAGAAACTACCAATCTGATTTGAGTAATTATTTTTGTAATAGATAGCCACATTCAACGGGAAGGTTGTAGGCTATTTTTCATTACGAAATCCCCGTGGGAACAGGCACAAAGCGAGTAAAACCGCGGGACACTGCTAGTTAAACATAGGCATGATATATATACTAAGTAAGTTAATCATATAAATATAATATTTTAAAGCTTTATAAACGCCTACGGATAGAGACGAGACTGTTGTATGTAGCATACCATCTTAGAAGCAACAAGAGGGAGCTGGGAAAAGTAAAAAATAGCTAGAGAATAAGTTATCCAAACATTTTCATGGTTAAATTTCGCTTAAAAAAAGCTTGCACATTCAGCAGAATTTTCTTAACTTCCTTACTTCGCTGGAGCGAATTAAAAAAGTCAACTTAATAATAAGGAAAGGCACTGACGCGTCATTCACTTTCCATTTGTAATGGAGGAGCAATAGACCGGCAAGCTTTCCTGCGAGTGAACGTTTCAATCTAGAATTACCTGTAGGTACAGATCACCTCTATTAATAACCGCCAGCAAAATAACTTGCATTTTTGTTGTGGGATTGAACGCGCTTGTCTCAGGAGCTACAAGTTTGATTTGAGTATACTGGTTTCTTAAGTCTACTCATTTTGAATTGAAACTACGTTTACGGATATATGCTGATGTCTGTGACCATGTGAAACATCAGATAAAAATCTATACTAATATTATAAAGCTGCAGAGTTTGTTTGTTTGTTTGAACGCGCTAATCGCAATAACTACTGGTCCGATTTGAAAAAATATTTTTGTAATGGATAGCCACATTCAACGGGAAGGTTATAGGCTACTTTTAACCTGAAATTCCGACGGGAATGGGTACAACGCGGGTAAAATGTAAAATAAAAGCGAAGTGTATCCGTAAACGTAACTTCATTTCGAAATTGATTTGAACTTTTTGTATTCTATAGCTACATTCACGAAGAAGCTCATAACTAGGCCTTTATCCTTATTTATTTATGTAATAAAGGTTGACAACGGCTAACATTATCTTAAATTATGAATATACAGCATTTTAAAGGTTATAAGTGTGCCACTTATATGCATCCACAGCATTCGTATTAGCAAATAAAAATATAAACACTTTGAAACTTGTTTCAGATCTCAGCCATTACTTAAAAACCATGTCTCTTGACGCAGTGAGTATAAACATTTATTATCAACCTAATATATGTACCTAATAGGTAGGTATCGGTATTAGCCTGTAATGTCCCACTGCAAAGGCCTCTCACCTCACTGAGATATCAGTACATTGAGAAGGATTAGGCATAACCACTGAAACGTCAGCTGCGACAACTGTCAACACCTTTGAACGCCCACGAGCGCGATCGTGTTGAACCGCGTCGAGCGCCCCATGCCATTACCGATTCAAAGTATTTTTTCTAGCAAACTATTGCAGCTATGGCAAAGTAAAAAATACCAGTTTATAGCTGAATAATTAAGGAATCGAAATATGTACTAATTATAGTACAATAATTAATCTGAAATTCAGAAAATAAATTTGAACTTAACAATACGGGCTAAATTTAAGTAAAATATTTGTTTCAACAAGTTTCTACGAAAAGTTATTGAACTTTTCTCATTGTTTTTTACTTATTATTAAACTAGATTATATAAGCTTTTTTTTGACACCAATATATAATTACTTGGAATAAACAGTCTAGCACAATAACCAAAACAAACAACGCATTCCTGCAGCGGCGGCCATGGTCGCCCATACAAACCCATACCTACAACCTTGGGAAAGAACATACAAAAACATGACATCCTAACTTATTTTCGTTATTTTCTTTTCGTATAAATTTATTTAAACATTAATTATGACCTATTCTCCCAATTATAAGAAGAATTTTATTAAAATATATAATATATCACACAAAAACTTAGCGAAAAACCGACACACAAAGGCGTAGTTTCCGCGTGTCGACTTTATTTACATGTTAAGACAATCTATCAAACTTTAGATTGATAGCACGAAAAATATATGGTCGCGCCGAGGATCTCAAAGAAAACCAAATTTACTTAAGAAATTATTTAATTAATAATTAAAATGGTTTTACAATCTAGTCTAATCTAATGGTGTACTCGTTCCGAAGTTAGGAATACAAGTGTCCCTCCTGAATATTCTGAGTATGTATTTATATTGAACAACTTAACCTAGTCAGCATTAGTTAAATTAATATTTACATAATTTATATAATTTATAGTTCCCGTAACTTAAGCTAGTCGGCGTTAGTTGAATTAATATTTGTTTAGTTTATATACTGCTGAATAAGACGTTTAAGTAAAGTTCAAGTGTGGGAACAAGGGGCACACATAGTGGGAACAAAGGGGCACACATAACATCTCCCCCCGTAGAACAGCGACTGAACACCTTGGATGTGAAGGCAGCTGGGGGTTGATCCAGGTCAACCCTTGTCCTTGTTTCAGGAACGGCGTAGACCCCCATTGATGCTCGTTCGGTTATTTCATCAGGTCCTTGAAGTCGCCAGGATCTCCGGTACGTCACGATGGCAGCGCAGGATAGACCAATCACCACTATTATGGGATAAAGCGGTATGGTCGTATGGTAGATGCTGCTCTCAATTGCTCCAGATTTTACAATTGGATGCTGTGCGGAGACTTAGTGTTAATCTCGTACAAATGGTCAAGGTTGATTGAGTTTAGTTCAACCATGAGAGATGCTGGAAGCTGCGGTGATTCATTTGAGTATATATCCATGATTCTGAGTGCTTGGCCTTTGATGTGGTCGTTCATGTTTGAGACGACAAAATCGGGTGTAATGATGGAGCAGCCTTGTGGGATGACTGCGAGATAACTTCCTCGAAGCTCCTTGTAGAGATTCTGTGCGCACGAGAGATGAATCTTCGATCGTACGGGAAAGTTAATTGTGTAGTGCTTCTCGTCGAGTTGATCGTAGGCTGACCTCTGTAGAGTTACTCGTACTGACTTGCAGTTGGCGGTCCTCTGTTGCTCGGTGATAAGTCGGTGCATGCAGTCCTCTTCATCTCGGTGTGTTGTCTGGTTGCCATTGCAGATGTACCACTTGGTGGTTTTCAGGCATTCAGCCTCCATGTACCTGAATTCTTTGCCGTATATTGCCAGGAATGGGAAGGAGGTAAAGGATTTCATTATGCTTATTAGGGACCATGGACAATCTATACATAGTGTAAACACGAGATAAAACTATAGGAAATTTGAAAACTAAAATAATTTCATTACCTTTATAATAATAACCTACTTGAATAATGTCTTATTATTCTCGAATATCAATTTCAACTAAGTTGTCATTACTGTATAAATTTCGCAATTTTTACGTCAATTATTAGAAGTGTTTGTGCTAAATGTGCATTTTAACTAGTCATAGTCACGAGTAGTTTCGGCTTGATTAATTTTATCAACTAGTTCCTCAATTTTTACCTGTTTTTTTATAACTATGTTATTGGTTATTTTAGAATATTGAGACATCCATTCTTAGAAATGCTAATTATACTATGTTACTAACTAGTTATCCGTATCCTTAAGGTTCCTAATACCTTGATCATAACGCAATGCATCGGTTTGATCTAAATTACCCGTTATACATACTTTTAACTATATTACCAAGTCCGTCTATTAATTCGCGTTTAGAACGGCTTACTTCAAAGCTCTGTAACTGCTCAAGCACACTATATAAGCTTTATTAGTTAAGAAATGAATATGAGGGGTTAATAATGAGTTAGTTATATTATTTAAAGCAAAGGTTCTATGGTATTTAATTAATTAACCACTGAATTTACTTTAGATTCTAGGTCTTGTAAGTTAATGGATTGGATGAATGATAGTGGGAGATAATTCTAGTAGGACCTAATCTGAAGGGCAAAATACCAGGGCCTTCGTCAATACTGTCAAGTTTTATCTCCTACATCCGTACTATTGCCGGCAGGAGGAGTATGATTATGAGAAGATTCCGGTAACAATTGACTACTTTTAGGTACTCGCTTAAGGCGGGATTTTGCAACTGGTCCACGTTTTTTCTTAGTATAGATGTGAATAGGCAAATTGGCAATGATCTCATCACGCATATAGCGTGGAGCCAACTTTTGTCTAGAGGCAAGAGGGTTTTTAATATATATCTGTTGCTCAGGGGGGTACTCTATTTCAGGACTACGGTTAGTATTAAGATGATTAGTTAATTCTGTGCGATGAGATGTACATGATTCGTGCAATAAACTATAAACTTTAGACATTCTATTTTTATGATCTACTATATACTGCTGTAAAAGATGGGATGAAAGGTCAACGTCAAATGGATCGCGCGGGTCAAAGTGACCAGTAATGATCTCTATCGGCTTGCATTTAGTGAAGCTGTGAATGGAATTGTTATATCCCAGAAGGGCATAAGGCATTAGATTGGTAGTAGTTTCACCCTTGTGTTGGAGCTTTAAAATACGCAAGTGTTCAAGTATTGTCGAATGAAATCGCTCCACGATACCGTTTTCGTTAGGGGTGTGCGGTGCGACCCTGTGGTGTTGAATCTTATGCAATTTTACAAATTCTGTTACAAGCTGATTGATGAATTCGGGACCATTGTCTGTTACTATGGTGAAAGGTATACCATGATGTGTGCAATATGTTAGAAAGGCCTGAACAACGCTGATAGCAGTTCCATCACGTAAATAATATGCCTGAGCATACTTTGAGAATGCGTCTACTATAGTCAAAAACTTTTCACCCTGTATAGTAAGTAAATCCATATGAACTAGCTCAAATGGTTTACTGGGTGGTGGTACGACTCGAAATTGTTGTTTGATTGGATTTCGATCGTATTTCGCCTGACCGCAGATGGTACAGTTATTGATAAATTTAGTAATATGCTCTCTCATTTTCGGCCAATAGTACCTACGTGATAAAGCAAGGAAGCACTCATTAATACCCCGATGGTTGGTTTTACCATCATGGTAGTGACTAATGATCTCTTGTTGTTTTAAATAGTCACGCACGTTTTCTAACTCATTCTTTACAAGAACCAAATTCATAGCTGAGCTTTTAAAGTATTTCTGGATAATCGGTATTACTCTACTCATAGCATCAGAAGGATTAATAAGTAACCCTGTCTTAATTTTAGGATGTACGTACTCTCGAATTGCATTTACAATGTCCTGCTCTAAACTAGATTCGGATAACTGAACTGACGTTTTGGTGTGTGTATCAAATGGCTTAGTGACTACAGACCTACCTTTGATGTCGCCTACGATGTTGAAAACGATCTGCTTCGTGTACCTATTTAGTGGCTCCTCTGATATCGGCACATCTAAGATGGGATTTTCTGCATCAGTGTGAACAGTAACGGTTCTAGAATCATCAGCACCTTCACTAGCTGTGAGGGTTCTAGAATCGTCTGAATTATCAGATCTTACGGAAGGGTTCACAATGATTGAACTAAGTTCTTCATTATTTAACTGAATGCGAGATAGGGCATCAGCGTTTGTATTATATTTACCCTGTTTATACAAAACTTCAAAATCGTATTCAGATAGTTTCAGACGCCATCTTGTCAGTCTCGAATTAGGTTCCTTTAAACTCATTACCCATTGTAAAGGCTTATGATCAGTTACAATTTTGAATTTACGGCCAAATAAATAAGGTCTAAAATATTTAGTAGCCCAAACGATAGCAAGAAGTTCCTTTTCTATCGTGCTATAGTTCAGTTCGCTAGAATTTAGAGTCCTCGAGGCATAAGCGATGGGTTTATCAGAACCAATAGTACCCTGGGATAACACGGCTCCAATGGCTACATTGGATGCGTCGGTTGTTAAATTAAATTCCCTATCAAAATCCGGGTACTGAAGAATCGGGTCGTTGGTCAGAAGTGTTTTACAATGTTCAAAACACTTAACGTAAGTTAAATCTAACGTTATTTTAGAACCCTTTTTGAGACACTGTGTTAACGGTTTTGTTATACGAGCAAAGTCCGGGATGAATTTTCTATAATACCCTATTAATCCTAGAAATTGTTTAATTTGTGTAGGGGTTTTTGGAATAGGGTATTCCTTAACAGCCTTGATTTTATTTGGATTTGGCTTAACCCCGTCCTTACTAATGACATGCCCTAAGAAATCGGTCTCTAATTTTAAAAATTCGGACTTGTCCATTTGAATTTTGAAGTTTGACTCACGTAGTCTATTAAAGACTTTCTCTAGATTAGCCATCATTTCTTGTAAAGATGTTCCAAAAACGATTATATCATCTACATAAACTAGGCAAATTTTATTAATTAGATCTCTTAGCACATTTTCCATGACTCGTTGGAAGGTCGATGGTGAGTTCTTTAGACCCATGGGCATTCTGAGAAACTCATAATGTCCATTTTCCACATTAAATGCGGTTTTCGGAATGTCTGAAGGATCCATTTCAACTTGATAGAATCCGCTTGCCAAATCTAATGTGGTAAAATATAGACATTTACCCAGTTTATCTAAAATATCCGTGATATTTGGAATAGGATACTTATCATTAATGGTTTTCTCATTAACCTTACGGAAATCTACTACTATTCGCCATTTAGTTTTACCGGATGCATCA
The DNA here is from genome assembly GCA_951394245.1 of Cyclophora punctaria. Lineage (NCBI taxonomy): Eukaryota > Metazoa > Arthropoda > Insecta > Lepidoptera > Geometridae > Cyclophora > Cyclophora punctaria. The sequence continues at coordinate 1,281,050 of OX596172.1, forward strand.
GCCTTTTTAGGGACTACCCAAATTGGCGAGCTCCATGCTGAATCAGATGGTTGAATGATGTTCTGTTCGAGCATTTTGGCTATTTGATCTTTAACTTCCTGTCGATGAACATAAGGGTAACGGTAACTTTTAGTGTATACAGGAACTTCATCTGTGGTCTTGATACGGTGTTTGATCTTATTAGTGAATGATAATGGTTCACCGTCTAAATGGAAAACGTCCGCGTAACGTGAACACAATGCTCGAAGGTTAGCAATCTCTTCGGGATTTAGATGATCTGTCCTAAGTCGAGATAAAACTTCAGAAACGCGATCTGGAGAGTGACATAAGTTATTACTCTCGATGTTAAAAAGTTCACCTTCGACTGGCCTATCCATAGAAAAGATAACGTCATTATCCGAGTTATTATGTACTTCGACCCAACCACGATTATTCTTTACCGTAGTTACACAATCAGTAATAGTACAGTTACAAATTATTTCATCTTGAACAAAGACATCTCCATCTTTTGTATTAATGGGCAATTGAACCAGCTTAGATGAATGAGCGGGAATGATGTCTTCGTACAGGTTGACATTACGAGAATCGTAAATTGCCAACGGGATCTTTGCGTTTCTCGTTGTTAATACTTTGTTCTTAAGATCTATGTTAGAACCCCAAGCGGTTAGTAAATCTAAGCCTAGTAACCCATCGAAGTACTTGTGAAAGTCATACACGAACAAAGTCATGTCACCTTCTTCTTTGTACTCCTTAAAACAAGGTAAGGTGATGGAATATTTATGTGAACTCGTGATGTTAGAGTTCGTAACTTCGAAAGGCTCATAGTTTAGTGGCACATTATAGAAATAATTTTGCACAGCATGCGGGCTTATAAAGGATTGATTTGCACCAGTATCCACTAAAAACTTAAGAGGTGGATCATTTATTTGTACGTACATAAGCTGACGCTGCGTTTGCAAATTTACCTCTATTTTAGCTTGTCTGAACTGTGGGCTATCTGAAAATCCTCCTTTTCAGTTTCAGAACTTCCCATTTCCTCAACTGTCGCGCTTTCCTGACACTCATACGTCGGATCGTAAACGTATTCCGAGTTATTTGGATTCGGATCATACGAATAATACGGTTCGTAGTCCGGATAGATGTCACAATATTCGTATTCACCAAACTCATTAAAGTTAACTTCGCGCGATTTGAAATAGTTGGATGGCGGCGGGTTGCCATGCTTTCTCCAATCGTGTCCCGTCATTGGCAATTGTCGCGGGACAAAGGGCGTAACACCGCTCATAGGGCGCGGAGTGTTAAAACTCTGAGGTCGAGGGGGCATTCTGAACACCTGACTTTGGGGGTTGTAATTAGGCGGCGGCGCGCGGAACATTTGTTGCGTGCGCGATATACCCCTTGATGGTTGTACTGGACTCGGACTAACCCTAAACCCTGGCGCACCATGGTTAGTGAAACCCTGTGGACGTGGTGGTCCAAAGGCGTTATACATCGGCATTGACCTTACAGGTGGCACATAATTAAAATGGTTAAGTGGAATCTTATAATTAACAATAGGGGGTTGTAATTGTCTGTCTGTCCCGTCCTTTCTATTTGAACCGCCTTCGTTGCGCTGTTGAATGTACAGGGTGTTCATTTCCTCTTGTACATACTGGAGAGCTTTCTCTATCGATTCGGGACGCATACAACGGATCCTTGAACCCAGAGGGTCTTTAAGGCCTCGTAAGTACGCTTGCAATGTCAACTTAGAATAAAGCACGCGTTTTGCCTCAATAGTTGTATGTAATGAATCGTGTAGACTTATGTAAGTCATGATCGTGCTGAACAGGTTCTGACACCGTTCATAGAACTCCTGGGGAGTACTATTCCCTTGACTCTGTAGCGACAGGTCATTATAGAGCGCGGTCTCATCGCGGTGGTCTGCGAAGTTATTAATAAGCGCGCTACGGATCCCTTGCCAGTTGTCCGGGACACCGTTGGAGTTTATGAGCCTAGCAGCCGGCCCCGTAACCTTGTTAAGGATGCCGTTGAATAATGCCAAGTTAGCTAACTCGTGCCCAGGCTCTGACCTAAAATGCGTTATTACCAATTGATCGCACAAATTGATGAATCGCGTCAATACGTGTTGGTTGCCGTCAAATTCGGGCAGTAGTCTAAGTGACTTGAAAATAATGTCAACTTGGTCTGACATGGTATTCGAGTCTAATTCTCTACACTCGTCTATTGTATTAAACCTACGACTATTTCTATCACTAACCCTAGAACGAGATTCTCGCGGATGGAAAATCTTGTACACTAATTAACTATTCACTAAAATAAACTACTTTACTTATCGCCTCAACTATCTCACTATCTACTAGTACACTATCTACTATCTCACTATCTCACTACCTACTATATCACTATCTAATTATTTAACTATCTAATTAGGTATCTAGTTATAAAAGTTAAAAGGACACAAAGGATTAAAAATTAGGATGGCAAATACTTTAAAGAGATTCAAAGCACTTACATAATTTGATTTCCTTGATGATGAATCGAGGTCTGGATTCTCCTCAGGCGCCACCACAAGTAGATTCGTGATCGCTGGATAATTAGCACTCCTAATTCCCTAAGCGATCCTACCGACTGCGCCAAAAATATATGGTCGCGCCGAGGATCTCAAAGAAAACCAAATTTACTTAAGAAATTATTTAATTAATAATTAAAATGGTTTTACAATCTAGTCTAATCTAATGGTGTACTCGTTCCGAAGTTAGGAATACAAGTGTCCCTCCTGAATATTCTGAGTATGTATTTATATTGAACAACTTAACCTAGTCAGCATTAGTTAAATTAATATTTACATAATTTATATAATTTATAGTTCCCGTAACTTAAGCTAGTCGGCGTTAGTTGAATTAATATTTGTTTAGTTTATATACTGCTGAATAAGACGTTTAAGTAAAGTTCAAGTGTGGGAACAAGGGGCACACATAGTGGGAACAAAGGGGCACACATAACACACGTATAAATATTTTGAAAGAATGAATCTTGGGGATTATTTTAATATATAATACTAATACAATAAGATGTTAGATAAATAAATACTTATAATCTAAACAAAGAGTTCTCAGACACTTGACACCACTTGACATACTGTTTGTAAACAATTTTTTTTTCTATTCTTGCTGTCACCCGCCATAGTGTTTTACCTATGGATAGGCGCGAAATTTAATACAGATCCATCTAGTGGAATATCCGTAAAGCTTTTTGAACTGGCCAGAGACAAAAAATCGTTTAAAGTGAACGAGTCAATGAGGCAACCATAGTTGCCCGGACGTTTGGCGTCAAAAATTTTTGGGCAACCATGGTTGCCTGAACGTTTGAGTGGTCACCACGTTTGCCTAATGCAGGTTGGTGATCTCACCCGAGCCATGTTGAAAAGTAGGAAACATATATAAACTTAAAAAAACAGAAATATGAGACCCGCATAGCGGATTTGGTAAAACTCTTTCGTGAACAATCAAGTTAACGTTAGACCCAAGCTTTAGCCCATTCGAGGCAAATGGTGTAAAGACATTTGACCAGCAGCATGTCATGGGAAATAAAGATACCTAAGCTAAAAGTAAACTACCTCTTTGCCCAGACAAAATTTAACTAGTCATGACCATAGGCGTCCCGTGGCTGAAGATAAGATAACTGAGGAAAAGGAAGATACCTTTCCACCATGGTTGGTAACCATTCGTATCAAAATAGCATAACAAGGCAGCACAGCATAATTCTCGTGGAAACATTTGACTAATAAACTGATTATTTTTTACAGGAATTCAAGCAAGTGTCTGACAAAGTCAAGAACTGGAGGACCAAGCCCGGAGACACGGACAACCTCGCGCTCTACTCCCTGTACAAGCAGGCCACCATCGGAGACGTCAATATTGGTACGTGGAATTGTAACAAGCGGCGCAATAGGGATGCTATAAGTTTGACTGGGATCTGATAGCCCTAGGGCTGTGATTAAAGAAGGGGTTTGGTCGTAGCCAAGTTCAAGTTCACATTCATTCATTTCGAATAAGTAATGGCCAACCCTCGTGTCGGAGTTCTTAGACCGCCAAGGCATTAAAGGCCAACATGGTCTAACGATGCCACTATCACTCACCCATCCCAGTAGTGACCGAGCTGCACGTTGCTTAACATTTGCAATGAACTAACATCGCTTACTTACAGCACGAGTGCTAATCAGGTCAAGTTCTAAAATGTGCTTATTCTTTGTTCCAGCTCAACCCAGCGGTCTCGTGGAGTCTGCCAAGTGGAAGGCATGGAACAACCGCAAGGGAATTTCCCAGGATGACGCCAAGAAGCAGTACATCGACCTGGCCAAACAGTGGGACTCGAAATTCGCTTAATTTATCATAATATGCATCTATCTATATAAGTTTTGTATTTATTAAATTATTTTACGCACATTTATTAAGTGACGAATTTCTGTTATTCCTATTTTTGAATAGGTACAATCAATGGGTAATGTTAGTGATCGATTACCTCATAAGATACATTGCTTGGCTTAGGATAAGCGTATTGTTATGCTAGGACTCTACATTACCACTAAACAAACTAATAATTTATGGGTACGTCCAACGATCTATTAAGAAAACTTCGAGTAGGTAGTTTAGTAACCAACCCAGGTGTCAAAATTTTGAGACCGCATAATGGCCTCCGACATGATGTTTAACGAAAAATTATGAATTATTAACCTAAGTCCTTAATACCGCCATCTCATCAGGTTTTACAGTGTTCTCAATACAAGACAATGTCGACTGCACATAATGGTGCCTCCTATATAAAAGTCCCTTGATTTATTTGAAATTAATACGATTATGGTTGTAAAGAGACAGATATCGTGGCTAATCGCAACTTAGGTTAGGTGTGCATCCTTGAAAAATATAATTGGTACCTTGTTAATTATATAATAACTACGATACGACTACTACAAAAAAATTAGGTACTACCTATTATAATTTAGATTTAAAATAATTGTTTGCTTGCAAAATATGGTAGTTAAGTAAATGTAAAATGTTCCATAGATTTTTATTAACTCTATTATTTAAGTATTTTGTTTACTGTTTTAGGAGTACTTCCTTCAACGTTTAAAATAACCTTATTCAGGCCGAATAATTATTTTAGACTATACCTTAACAATACATATTTTACCCGTATGTAATATGTAGGATGTGTTTTAACAAGTAGGTAAATATTTCGTTAGTAAGCAAGAGAACGCAAAAACTTACGAGTCGGTTTATGTACCTTTTTAATTTTAATTTTAACTAGCTGTGCCCCGCGGTTTCACCCACAGCGCACCCGTTCCCGTAGGGACCCGTTCCCGTACGGGATAAACAATATCCTATATCCGTCTCCTGGTTCTAATCCAAATGAAATAAAAAATCTAAAAAAAAATTAAATACATCCATGGATTTTGAGAATCTAATAAATTCACTCACCTCCAACTCCAATCGACGAGACATGATGCTGTAAGGCTGTGGCCCAGTGTGTTGGATAAGTACTAATTTTAAAATTGAAAGCTACCTTAATTATTTTTTAAAGCCTACATTATTTTTATTTTTTTGAGAACAAGCAGTTACTAAACCATTAAACTACCCGTTATCCGAAAAAAACAACCAGTTTTTTTTATGAAATTATGCACAACGTCTAAAAAGTACAATGTTGTCAAAATCAATGTCAGTTCGGATAAGAGAGATGAAGGATGACACTGATGACAGATGACAATTGTCTTGTCATTTTCTCCGCTAATCACGGCCGCAAATCTTCCAAATTCCAGTCCAATTTTTCTAATGTTTTATTGTACCAAAAAAATCATTTATTACCCAAAGAAAACGTTTAATTTGCAGTGTATATGATATTTAAATAAAGGTAATAGGTTCTGTTACTGTATTTAATACGTAAAATTTCATATAATACTGAAATTCTTACATAATAACAACCTAAATTTCAGGCCGCGATATTTCGCAAAGCATTTCATATCGCTATCGTATGAGAGGAATAATAATTCCTTTGACTTTGACCGTTCACGCACACCGGCCGGCATTCGCGACTCGCGTCGATCGCCACAGTTTTTGTATGATAACCTGTTTCGCTTGCTTTCCAGTTAACGGACGAGCTGCGTTTGTTCAGTTCCTATTCAGTGACCGCGGCGAACACTCGTACCCCCCGTAAGTACTCTTTATTCATATTTTTTTTGGAACACCATTACTCAGCCAATGCAGTCTATATTCAGCCTTACCTTGTTACATTAAGCCTTGTTATATTAGCCCTGAAGGTTTAATATGAATTCAAATATGATGATAATTATGTATCAAGAAAAATTCGGCAACAGTTATTCCCTCGTAACTGTTTCTGGCTATTAGTGGCTTTATAGTGTTAATTTATTCAAGCAGTATTGGAAATACTGGACGATACTTTGGACAGTTGAATTTGTAATAGGTACTTATTTTCTTTTTTAATATTTTCTAGGTAACCCAACAAAATCAACATGTCTCTCCAGGAGGTAAGAGATTTTATTACATTTATTTATTTTGTTATAGTAGAATAACTTATTAAATACCTTGTTTTCAATCTATCCTATCTTTGACCTATATTTGACATAGAACAGCAGTGGGTACCTATTGTTAGCGGGGAGGGTTACAAGACTAGTAGGTGTACAATATTTGTAATATTATTTAATGAAACGTTTATGATAATTCTCTTGTAATTCAAGGATGTCCATCCTCTTGCACTATTCTTGGATTGACTATCAATTAGATTAAATAATTGGTCAAATATGGTCCCCATGCTAACCGATATAGCCATATTATATCCCAATATTACAGATAAGAACACCTACCTACATTTTGCATCACTATTTATAGCAAAGTGAATAAACTAATAATATTATTCCCCGAGATCATAGATTACAGAATATTGTTGTTCATAAATACTTAGCACTCTGCAGCTAATTAACATAACAGCAAATATTATTAGATAGTAACATTGAACCGAGGTAGGTCACAGAGAATATAAATAAATATATATTCAAGTAAATACAATGTTTACTAAAAGTAATAAATCATAAATGAACAATAGCACATTTGCTAAGTTATACAGTCTGTTTAAATGTCTTTTAAAATTAATTACATGTTTTTTTTTGTATCCATTTGTATTCATATTAACATGAAATTAATTTTTGGTTGAAGACCTCAATTCCAAATGATTTTTATATAGCTACATATATTTAAGTATATTAAAATTGGATTGTTGTACAATAACATTTATTACATGACTGTGTAGTTTCCAATTTGGTTGGCTTGTACATTTGTTTATAATCATTTATATATGTATACTGTATTTGTATACCTTTCATGGTTGGAAAGTATTTATATGTTTAACTATAACTTAGGACAGAAAAATAACCTTAATTTTAGCTATTACGATATCGCAATACTAAGACAAATTAAGATAACATTCTATTTGATTTCCAAATATTTAAATCATACGGAGTGAAACTGTTGTCTGGAAAGTTTCGCTAATTATAAAAGATAAAACTTTACGATTATAACATTTCAACCTTGTATAAAAATGATTAAATTGTAATCACAAAGCATAATGAAGTTAGGTGCGATAATTAAATACTTTACCAGCCTGAGAATGACTCACAATTAATTATCTGGCTACTTTGTGCATGTTTCTTACAAAGAGTATTTACTTAATGCTGATTGAGAGCCTGTTAGAGTTAGTTTACACACGGTTAATAAGATCGCAACTAAACTCTAAGCTTGTATTATAGATAACTAACTGGTACTAACATTTAACATTATAGTCTAATACTATTAATGTAAAATAAACTTTAAACTACCAGTAAATAAGGCACTTTTCCAAACAATAATTTTTGTACTAAATATTCATTTTGGTAATTACGTTTTGAGCAACCAAAACGATCGCAATTTTTTTCCTATTTTAAATAATACAAAGACACTGTTTTTGTCTGCACAGTTTGTTATTCAATATGACCTTAATTTGATCTCCAAAATTTCCACAGTCAATATTAATTGTTACTTCAAATTTTCAAGTTTTCGTGACATCATAACTGAAGCTATATCAGATTGCTATTAGTAATATCCAAGAATCTGTTGTTTTAGATGATTCATCTGTTCATGATTAATCATTATAGGCACGGGTAGTTATGTAATGTCCCACTGCAGGGTAAAAGCCTCAACTCACTGAATATATCAGTGCAGTCAGGGTTAGACTTATATATAAACAAGACTATAGGTATACAACACATATCAATTAGTACCTAGGTGTGACTCATAACATAATAAGCCTAAAAAAACGTTGTTATTGCATATTATGACGTCATCTCTGTTTCTCCGCTATCCTCTTCTGAAACACTTGAAAAATTTGGTTAGGTTTTTAACGGCTATTTAGATATAAGTTTGAAGATGGTTTATGTGTACAAAACGTTTTAATTAAACTGATATATCACAAAAATACCCGAGATTCTTTAACATCTGTGACTTTAATCAAAGTGAGGATGGTAGCTTGTACGTACAGGATATGCGTACAAAATGACACAGTATATGTACGAGTAAGTACATTAAATGAGTTAATAATCATCAATTTACGCTATCTACTGACTGACGTCGAGATTTGATAATTTTAACAATGAACACATTATAAATCAATTAATGAATAATTAAGATGAAATACAAGTATTGATTTATTGAGATAAATGTTTACTCAGTATGTATTGTAATAGGTATCAAATGAATTAGCTGACTAGTATTATATTAGCTGTTCTTCGCTTATTAATACATTCACCACCGCCATATTTTTTAAATGGAACATACAGATGCTGCCAACATTTTCTGTAAATCAATACGTACAATGTGGGCCCCGCGACGAGTGTATGTGGCGATCACTTAACATAACCCTTCATCCGCATTGCCCGGCATTGAATGTGTTAACTGCTATGCACTTTATAATATTACTCATTTCCGTGGGAGATTCAGGGTAAAAAGTTACCTAAATTCCTATCCAATGTCTCTTCTATTTAATTTTTAAAATTGATCAAATTAGGTTTATCTGTTGAACAGACATTCACACTTTCGAGTTTATTAGTAGGGATTGCATAATTAGATGTTTTATTTACTGAACACTACAAATAGCAGTTTGATAAACATATATATGTAAACTCCTTGTAAGTGTTTGAATGTCAACGCACAATTTCGTATGCACGGTGCCGTTGACCCAACCGGTCGCGCAGTCGGTGTTTGATTATGGTAATGTGTATTTTTATCACGGGTCTTTATTGGACTGGTTTTATTTCCAGGAATCCGTTATGGAATCAATTGAGGAAACTGCTTTTTTGTAATCATGTTGTGTAGTTCACTGTGATCTTATGTATAGGTTACTGAGTGCTAAAACTGAATTACTGCCTAGTACCTAAGGTACCTAAGGTACTAGGCAGTACCTAGTACCTAAGTACCAAAGGTACTAGGCAGTTTTAAAAAATAGTAATTGGCATAACATATTTCCAAAGAAACTATCTTTAAGACACCACTAACCAGGTACTATTTTTTTTGCGTACCTAGTGCCTAAAATAAGGCAAAATTAGATGTCAATCCTACCAAGGTTAAACTCTACACAGCGACGTGTGTGAAAAGCAAAGTAAATCTAATTCAAATATGTACCCAACCGCTTAACGTAAAGTTTAAAGCGAAAAAGCTATTTACCTCAGTTTTAACACTCAGTACCTCTTGACATTGAGCGGGCCATTAGCCTGAACTGAACCACGTGTAACTTACGAACTAACAACCAGTCCTGGTGTTTGAGTTTTGTTGTTAGACATTTAAAAGGCTTCTTAAACGATGCGGTTTTAATTGTGATGTTATGGGCAAAATTCCATTAGACATACCTACGGACAAATTCCAGAATCATAATTCGAAGATTCTGCGCGAACATAATTCGAAGTTGACTCAGTATCAATATTTATTCTTTGGCAAGGTTTCCAGTTAAAAACATATTCCGCGCTCAGATAGAACCTTACAGAGCCAACCGAGGCAAGTGTAAATGTCTTCCACCATCAGAAATTTGAAGGCCTCTGTAACGTCGTAACAGTCATTTGGTTATGGCCTGGCAAGCTTAATAGCATATGCCATGCAAAATACGTCCCGGTTGTTTCAATCGTTAGACCATGTCAGAGACCTTGAGGCGTCTAAAAACTTCGACACTAGGGCTGGCCACTAACCTTCTCGCACTTAATTACTGTCTCAGTCTTCACAATTCATTATTTTGTTTCAGCAATTCGACAAAGCCGCCGGTGACGTGAAGAAGCTCAAGTCCCTCCCCTCCGACAACGACCTGCTCGAGCTCTACGGACTCTTCAAGCAGGCCACCGTTGGAGACGCCGACCCTGCCAGTAAGTCGACGTACCAGTATTACAGAGCAAATATGCGTGGTAGTAGGAGTTATAGGGTACCTACATACATGAAACGTAGAGACTTAAACAAAAGATATATCTCTTCGTCTTTTTTTCTTTATGAAGAGAAGCGATGGCAGACATTAGTAGTAAGCCTGTAATGTCCGATTGATAGGCAAAGGCCTCTCAACCTACTGAAGATTTCAGACGATTGAAGACATTTAAAAAATGTTGTATCTCCCAAAGTAAAGTATGGGAGCTCGCACTACGACGTAAAATATTGAACTTACTTCAATATACCAAAAAAGAAATATTAATAATTTCGAAACCTATTAATTAGTTTAAAAACGATAAAAATGTTATTATCCTTCTCACACATTGACGTCATAAGTATTAAAATTATTTATTTCGTTCAAATATTATTTGGATTGATTTAATCGCGGATAAATATTATTTATCACTAACGATCAATCATTTCTATTGAATCAGGTATTTTTATCGTAAGTAGGGTCTCTTATCGATGCGTGCGAGTCATACTTACTTCTTTGTAAGTAGGTGAAGTAGGCAATATGTTTTCTAAGATTCACTTTGCTTTGGCTATTGACTACCTACTTATATGAAGGACACGTCTTAGTTTGGAAAATGGTCGAATAGATTCGGTTTTGCATAGCCTCGTATGTAAAGATTATCTGTCCAAAGTAGTAAGATAAAAGTACCTACTATGGAAAAAGTGACCTTTTTTTGAATGTGACTATTCATATTTTTATCCAAATTCAACTGCCTGTTCCGTAGCGCGTCCAAAAAGAAAAACAAACTCTGCAGCTTTATTCTGTACTAGCAGCGCCCCGCGGTATTACCCGCGTTGTTCCCGTTCCCGTGGGAATTTCGGAATGAAAAGTAGCCTATAACCTTCCCGTTGAATGTGGCTATCCATTACAAAAAGAATTTTTCAAATCGGTTCAGTAGTTTCTGAGATTAGCGCGTTTAAACAAACAAACAAACAAACAAAACAAACTCTTCAGCTTTATAATATTAGTATAGATAAAAGAAACCGTTAGACCATGTCGGAGGCCTTTAGGCGGTCTAAAAACTCCAACACCTGAGTTGGCCGCTAACCTACTCGAACCTTACTTACTTTTACCAAAGAAACCAAACGTCTTGTTATTCTCTCTATTTTTTGTTGCACTAAAGTAATTTGCATTGTGTTCGTTTGTCACCGAAGTGTGCTATTGGACTTTGTGTTTATCGACGGACGACGACATGGCGTTTTCGTTCACGCACTTTGCTTTCAATTAATACCAGCATGTCCAAGATTTAAATAGCGTGGGTTATTTAAGTGTCGCCAATGGTTTAATAACTATTTGCATATAGTACTTAATGTTTCTGTATAAAATAATGTTAGATCGTGCCCAAATAGCAAATGTAGCATTATTTATCTTTGAAGGCCTTTTGAAGATGGTTAACCTAATTTTATACCATTTTGGATTGAAACTTTTAACTAGCAAGTTGATTTCCTCTCAAGTACAATTGTTAGAAGATAATTGTCTTTCAATTTTCTAATAACTTTTCTTGGTAATTTTCCGAGAAAAATACCTTCACTATTTCTTTGACATTCAACGTATTTTGTACGCATTCAATGTACGTTTAATGTTTCCTTTATAGTAGTAGGCTTTGACGTAAGTCTATAAATCGCTGATCGCCCATTCAAGATATAACTAACTTATCAAACGGTACTACCTAAATCAAGGCTAGAGTAATAAAAATCAACGTCGCGTGTTGCTCAAGTAATCTTATGAGTCGCGTTTAGTGATTGATAATAAAATAAAACTATTCAGTTTTATAGAAGTAATTAATTTAATCATTTTATTAGAAAGATTTTACATTCCTTAAGACATGTTGGAAATATGAATTGGTAAGTTACTGGTTTCTTAGGTTCAAGCGAACACTACTCATTTTGAAGTGAAATTACATTTCGCGAGGTGTATCCTTCAAAGTAAAGACTTCTTTCGTGAACATGATAATATGATAGCATTATAGTGAGGGGGAAAAATCTCTTTGTAAGACTTTCCTCAGTTTGGTTAGGGCATTGCAGGCTGAATCACCTGATTGCTCGAAAAGTAAGATGATTCCGTGCTTCGGAGGGCACGTTAAGCCGTCGGTCCCGGTTACTTTCTACAGATAGTAGTCGTTACATGAGTCATGTCAGAGGCCTTTGGCGGCTCAATAACTCTGACACCAGGATTGGTCAGGTTGGCCATCCACTCGATGAAGGAAGGAAGGAAGTGAGGGGGATATTGATTATACTGTTTTGGTATTAGATACTTCTTCGCATCTCAGTACTCTCAATGTCGCAAATACAAATTACAACACTATTTGTGTTAAACCTTTTAGGTATTTCTTAGACAATATGTTAAAATTGAACTATAGTCCTTTACCACGCTATTACATAGTTAAAATTACAGAGTTTTTGTCCGTGACCCGTCGGTTGACCCAACGTCGTCACATGACAGTTGCTAATGAATGGATTCGTTAATTTGTTTTGAATGCAAGAAACGTTTGAAGTGTTTTGTCGCGAGTTTTCAAACAGGGCTTGGGTCAAATAACTTATGACATTTACTATGATGTCTATGATGGTAGAGCGGTTCCTTGTGTCACGTGTACACTGTACTTAAAAGAGAGAATCTATGTTACTATTTACCTATGCCATTTTTTTCGAAATAAACGATATTTTATTTATTACTAGCAGCGCCCCGCGGTTTTACCCGCGTTGTGTCCATTCCTGTGGGGATTTCGGGATGAAAAATAGCCTATGTTACTCGTGAATAATGTAGCTTAATTGAATGGTGAAAGAATTTTTAAAAACGGTCCAGTAGTTTTTAAGCCTATTCATTACAACCAAACAAACAAAGTTTTCCTCTTTATAATATTAGTGTAGATTTATTAACATTTCACTGTACGTTTAGGAAAGTACTTTGCATTGGTTCTTTGAGTGAGTGAAACTACTTACAGATAAATTGTTTGCATGACTTTGTAGGATCTCATATCTCCTTCGTTTATTATCCGATTCAAAAAACTCTTGAGTGTATAAAAGAGTAGGAGTGGATTGATTCTATTATTTACAGATTCTATTTTCTTTGCCTAAAACAAGATTTCCGAAAAAGACGACCGTAAAGTCAGTTTTTTCGTTAAATACGTTACTGTTAGTTGGTATCACTAATCTACGCGAGCTAACTATGTTATCTAGTGGTTAGTAACTACCGACTTTACTTAAAAAGTAACGAAGTAACAAAAATGGTGTATTCATAATACGATAAACCTGTCACTAAATTATTTATATGGCATATCAAGGTTAATTCAATGTGTACGGTTAACACGAACCGCCTGTTATTAAAATATCGACGCAGTTTTCAATACATCACGACTCGTCATATGTGACTAATACGATACACAAATATTTAATTGATCGATTAAATACTACCATTGTTCTATTGTTAAACATGTATGATAAAAAAAATATTTTCGTTTTTTGTTTCTTTAACGGAGTTATTGGATATGTTGGATGTTATAGATGTTTGCAGTACAGCAATTCTGTTTAGAAAATAATTTAGCATATGAAGGGTATATTAGAGATAGATATGTATGTACCATGCCAATTCATTTACTTATTATCAAAATGATTCGATTTCTACTGGATCTTATATTTTTGGTAACCCATATTGTCCCATCGCTGGGCAAAGGTCTTAAACACCGCCAACCCTCTTAATATAAGAATATTAACTACCTACCTATTATTTTATGCCACCTCACACGTCTGTGTGTAACCTACACATCTAAAATTTTTTCTTAATCTTCATTAAAATGCCTTTGTCTTTGTTTACAGACAAGCCCGGTATGCTGGACCTGAAGGGTAAGGCCAAGTTCGAGGCGTGGACCAAGAGGAAAGGCACCTCCAAGGAAGACGCGCAGAAGGCTTACATCGCCAAGGTAGAGAGCCTCATCGCTTCCATCGGTCTCCAGTAAACCGACCAACACCCCTGTCACATTAAAAAAACAACTTGTCTATGAATGTGACAGTTCCCTTTTCAAATGAGCGGAACGAGCAGACACCGCGACGCCATCTTGTAAACGCTGAGTGTCAAAATGGCCGCTTCCACACCAATAAGACTTACCAGCCGTCCCACTCATTGAAATGTTTATTTATTACTTCGGTTTAGGCACAAATAGTTTGTAAGTTACAATCACAGTAAAATAAGTGTAAAGTATTTTTGTTATCATTTTATACTTATTTATCACAAGCTTGGTGCTTTTAGTTGTTGCATTTTTGTTTGAAAAGACTTTTTATACAATCAATAAATCCATTGGGTTACATTAATCTGAAGTTTATTTACCTACCCTATTTTTTAATTAATTTCTTACATTCCTCAAAACGAAGTATGCAGTGCCAATCTCGACAAATAACTTCCTACCCACTAATTAAATAAAAACACTGCAGATCAAGATTAGCTAGCGTAAAAGAATGTGTATACAGAAATATTCCGTTGCGTGAAAGCGAATGTTACAAATTCTTTGCGTTACTCAGAAAATAGTACGGACTCATATCTAGCGCCAGAATATTTAACATTCTCAAAAAATCTTAGTAGTATTTTTCATTCATTTTATTAAAAATACCTTAGAAATATACCTCCGATATTACAGAAAACTTAAGACATTTATTATTTCCTAATGTAGGAACCCAATTATTCCGCAAGCGACTGCTGGTCCTGAGGTCCCGGTCAACGCGCTTTCTTCAGTACTGGACCTTCCATAATCATCTTCAGCTTTGGAAATAGCTATAGACCTTCCAACTATAGTCCTAGGGCCTGTGAGAGAAATCAGATGGTCGACTATTTTGACTTCTAAGGTCCCTTCATCAGCCTTTATGTTTCCAAGATCTCCGACATGACGCACTGGGTCTCTGGGACCTCCATGGCGACCCTGCAAACAAAAAAACATGAGAAAATAGTATAGTATCCAAAATAGCTACTAATAAAAAGTAATTTACTCATGGGAGAGACTACTTATGCCATCTACTGAGTAATGTTGTCAACATAAGTAATGTTTACAGCGCCATCTAGTAGTGGGAGTACAAATTAAGATAGTGAGAACTTTATCGCTAGATGGCGTTAGCAGTATCTAAATATGAACTGCCTTTCAGTCTGCCTGTTGCCTTGTCAGCATCTTTATGAGCTTTTATCATTATTACGTTTGTTAATGTTAAGGGACAGTCCAGGATACCTTATTGAAGTTTTAGACCACCTAAGTAGGTACGTCGGTAGTCGGGGGGACAGGCCTCGTTAGCATTGTGCTGCAACCTGTCTAGGAGACGGTAAACTCCGAAATCAAACCTGGGGAGATGGACCTCATCAGCTATGGACGGCAACCCGTCTAGGAGAAGGACACTCCGAAATTAAACCAACTAGTACGGGGCTGCAGCCGTATTAAAACTGACAGAAGGCCGAAGAAAAATAAATTCGGTAGGGCTTCTGATCAGACATTAAGAGGCGGTACGCCGGCTCTTAAACTGCGGTGCAGAAAGCAACGGGAAACTACTGCACAACTCCTCCCAAACAAATGAAAATGATGCAGACACCAATAAGTAGTAACGTTCTTGACAACGGGCTTCCACGATGTAACATGCCGTGGCGGTCCGAGTCCGGCAGGGGTAGGAGCAAGGCTACTCCGGTCGTCATCCAGCGAAATCCTTGTCAAATCGGGACGTGGAATGTGCGCACATTACTGGCGCCAGGAAAAATAGAGGAAGTAACGAGGGAAATGAAAAGGTTAGGGTTAGATATATTGGGGTTGTGTGAAGTTAGATGGGAAGGAAGTGGAGACTACTGGAGCGATGAATATAGGATAATATATACTGGGGAAACACAGGGAAAGAATGGTACAGCTATAGTTCTAAATAAAAAATGGGGTATGCAAGTAGAAAATACAATTCATTTTAGTGACAGAATTACAGCTTTAAAAATAAAATCAGAACCAATAGATACTTTTATCATTCAAGTTTACATGCCGACCGGGAGTCATCCAGATGAAGAAATAGAAGAAATATATGAACAATTAGATACTATAATGGATTCAGTAAAAGAACAGGACAATTTAATTGTAATGGGAGATTTCAATGCTGTAGTTGGGGAGGGTAGGGAGGGCAATACTGTAGGAAAATTTGGGTTAGGAAATAGAAATGAAAGGGGTAGTAGATTAATACAGTTCTGTGGGGAATATAATTTGACAATTTTGAACACAAATTTTGAACAACCCAAGAGAAGACGGTATACTTGGAAAATGACAGGAAACATAGGTCGGTACCAATTAGATTATATATTAGCCAGAACCAAATATAAAAATATGGCTGTGAACTGTAAAGCATACCCAGGAGCGGATTTAAATACTGATCATAATTTAGTCATTAGCAAATTAAATATCAAAGTTAATAAAGTCAAAAGAACAAATAAAACCAAAAATGTAGATCTCAAACAATTACAAAATAAGTGCAATAATAGAAGTAAATATAGTAATTTATTAGATAATAGAATAAATGAATATGTAGATAAAAACAGTACACTAAATAATAATAATATAGAAACGAAATGGTGCAATATTAGAGATATTATAAAAAATAGTGCCGAAGAATGTTTAAAACAAGAATTAATTAAGCCTAGAAAGAAATGGTTAGACAAAGAGATTACAGAACTTATGTTAGAGAGAAGGCAATATCGAAATAAAGAAGATGACAATAGCATAAAGAAATACAAAAAACTAACTAACAGGATAACTCTAAAATGTAGAGAACGTAGAGAAAAAGATATAGAACAGGATTGCAATAGCATAGACCATTATATGAAAATAGGAAAAACAGATGTAGCTTACAGTATTATAAAAAGGTTAGGGAAAAAATACAAGAAAAAATCCACTGCCATTTTAGATGAAAACAATAAATTGCTTGTAGATAACAAAGATGTACTTAGTAGGTGGGAGAGGTATGTCGAAAGTTTATATAACGGGGAAGGATTAACGGAACAAGATATAGAGAACATACAAGAAGTAGAAAATGACAACCTTGGTCCAACTATTTTAAGAGAAGAGTTTGATTTAGCCTTAAATAATATAAAAAATGGTAAAGCAGCAGGAGATGATGGCCTCTTCATAGAATTTATAAAGTATTCAGATAGTGAAGTATTACTAGAGGAAATTTTCAAAATCACAAAATTTATATACGAGACAGGAATTATACCGGAAGATTTTACAAATACAAAAACAGTTACTCTACCTAAAAAAGCAAATACTTTCAAATGCGAGGAACATAGAACTCTTAGTTTAATATCACACGCTTCAAAAATACTATTAAAAATCATCCAAAATAGGATTAGGGCAAAAATAGAATTTAATTTAGGGAATGATCAATACGGGTTTAGGAAACACAAAGGTACTAGGGAAGCAATTTTAGCACTAAGACTCATTTTGGATAGAAGATTGGACTTAGGAATAAATACATATATAGCATTTGTCGATCTAGAAAAAGCGTTTGATAAAGTTAATTGGAAAAAAATGATGGCAATTTTAAAAAATATAGGAGTAGATTTCAGGGATAGGAACTTAATATACCAGTTATATAAGAATCAGGATACGATAATTGAAGTAGGAAAGGAAAAGGGAAAAGCAAAGATTAGGCAAGGAGTCCGACAAGGATGTCCGCTCTCACCGCTCATATTTAATATATTTATAGAAGCTGCAATTAGAGAAATTAATGAAAAAATAGATAAAGGGGTTAAATTCAACGGGGAAACTATTAAATTCATAAGATTTGCAGACGATATAGCGGTTGTAGCAGAAACGCAGCTACAACTGGAACACATTCTTAAAATTATGGACTCAGTTTTCAAAAAGTTTTTACTAAAGATTAATACCAATAAAACTAAAATACTCATATCCTCAAAACACATAATAAACCCACAAGAAACTTTAGTAATAAATAACAAAAATATTGAAATAGTAAATAAATTCATGTATCTGGGTAGTTACATCACATCAGTAGTATGCTTTGTGTCGGTTCTGCCTCATCGATTTCGGGGTCTAGACCAGGTTGTTAGACAAGTAAAACCTAAAAAAAAAAAAAAAAAAAAAAAAAAAAATTTAGTGTCAAAATTAAGTATTTCGGTCACGTCCGATCGATCTAGCGCATTCCTGAAGCGATATCTCTAACGGTTCCGGAGATAGATTTCGCTTCCAGTACACTCAATTCAAACATCCGGTCCCTAATGATAACGCTGATAACGCTATCGATGCAATGGTGGTCGCTACCAACATTCTCGGGCGTGGTGTCGAATGCAAACAAGACTTCATTTTCTGTTTTAGTAATTGAGTTTCGTAATTAATTATGATTTTATTTACTGTTTTCGTACTGATATGCTAAGATACTATAAAAAAAAAATATAAAAAAAAAATAACCCTAACCTACCGAATTGCATGTATTTACGACGAAATAAGATTTTATTTACTGTTTTCGTACTGATATGCTAAGATACTATAAAAAAATATAAAAAAAATAACCCTAACCTACCGAATTGCATGTATTTACGAGTACTTACTTTGAGTATTTTCTTTGAGATTTAGAAGGGAATAAGTTTTTTGTAATTAACTACGTACGAAGAAAAAATATTAGATTACGATAACAGCAAATAAATTCTTGTTTGATAATTAAGTACGAAACAGCGTAAAATAATTCTTCTTTAGTAGCTTATGAAGGCAGACTATAGCGAGGTATAATACTACAAAATAAAAACAAATGGTTTTGCATTTCAAAAACTCTTTATTTCATGGCTGCTTTGAACATATTATAAACCAATACATCATTGTACACTGTATCACAACTAAACAAGTCTACGTAATCTGTCATAGTTTTTCCATAGAATTTGTGATAAACATACATCACACAATATTGTCCACACACGTTAGTCCAATCATTCTGTATTCTTTTACTATTATAATGCCATTGTCTTGAATTCCTTTTTAAGAACATACGATGAAAACCATTTGGTGATCGACCATACGAATCAAAATATTCACCAATACCGTGTTCGTCTACGTGAATGGCTACCCAATGCGATCCTGGTTTTGTATCGGGGTCCAGATTGCTTATAAGGTACATTGGAGTTTCGATATGGAAAGGTAATTTATTAGCTGCATAAACGTGTGTTTTTAAACGTCCATGAATTTTGCCTAAATGTTGTTGTATTTCCAAAGTATTCATAATGCATACATACAGGGTTCTTAAACACTTGTCGTTTATTACACAACTTACATGGGAATGAACAATTCTAGGAATGCCTACCTAATAGCTATTTCAAGTTGGGCGGGGCGAGGTACATACATAAATAATACAAGGTAAGTATGAGTATGATAATTTTATTTTATTATATTATGACTTAAAACTAATACATTGAATTTCTTAGTTACTGTAATCTACGTTTACACTACGATATTTGGCAATTTCTACACACAACATTTATCAAACTACGATAAAACTTTGTTAAAAACTCAAATAATAAGTGTAATCTACAGGATGCTGACTTGAACAGAGCAAAGATTAAATTGTCATTTGTCGACATCCTATTAAGATAATGTGTTGAACACGTTATAACACGTTAGAAGACGCTATCTTCATAGGATGTTGAAATGGGCGTCAAACTGCGATAACACTTTGTATAAAACCTCGAAGAGTGTTTGTATCCGTATAGTTTTACTTAGAGCGTTGAAGAGAAGTGGTTTGTGGTAATACTCATCAACATTACAATTCTGCGATAACACTTTGTATAAAACCTCTAAGAGTGTTTGTATCTGTACAGTTTTACTGAGAACGTTGAAGTGAAGTGGTTTTGTGTTAATACTCATCAACATTACAATGGAGGTAAGTTTTTTAAAAGTTATAATTGTTGTACTTTCAATTTAAAGTAACTGAATTCTTACAATTACTTACAGTAACTTTCTGTTGTTACAGAACTCTTACGAAACCCCCGAAGAAAACACTTTTAAACATTATTATTTCAACACCATTTCAGACGATGAAACCAATGATAATTTAATAATTAATAATGATCTAAAACGTAAAGAAAAAGAAAGTTTGGATGAGTTTTTTGAAACCCCAAAACAAAAGAAAATTAAATTGGCATCGTCAACAGTGTCTCGTGCACAAGATGAAGGGACAGCATTCATAAGTACAATGAATTGCGATGAAAGCAATGGTACCCATTTAATAAAAATCGAGATGTATAATCTACTAAAATTGAAAAAAATACCGCAAGACCAGCATTGGAAACACGCTGAAGTCAGAGTCAAATATTATACAAAAAATAACGCTGAAAATTTTATGAAAACCCAAAAACTTATTTATAACATTACAAAGGAGATTTCTTCACAAAAAACCGCAAAATCGTATTATTTTAATAATAAAAAGTAAAATATTTTGTGGTGCGATCCTGGTTTTGTATGCAGTTTTAACCCTCCAGACCTAAAGGTCTGGAGGGTTAAAACTGCCAATAATAATCACCTTTTATGCTAAAGCATAAAAGGTGATTATATGAACTGTCATAATATCATTCGCAGCCAAGTCTTTGCTATTACTTAACACTATCCAGAACCAAATAAAAAATGGATCAGAATTGTGAAGTTAGTGCTAGCTGTAACATATCTGAATCGGCAATTGATGAAGTTTTTGAAGATGCTCTTCTGTACGAGGTCTGCGAAGAATATGAAAAATGCAGATTAAATGAGGAGCTCTGCAAATTACATGATGTTTTCGAAGGACAATACAAGTAAGTTTCTTACAAAGTGAATGTACCTTGTTTTATATTCGATAAATGACATATGTTTCAATGTGACTTTTTAATTTCAGTAAACCATCTCAAGTTGGAGGAGTTCTTAAGAGGTCTTCACAAATCAATGACTCCATCGAAGAAGTACTATCAAAAAGACCAAGATATGAAGCAGCATCTTCCGGGTCTTCATCCTCGCCACACACTAATAATGATAAGGTAATTTGTAGCACATGTCAGGTTTCAATCAGTAAGCGTTATTTTGCTAGTCATTTGAGGAGTAATATACATAAAAATAATGTTTTAAGGTTACATGATTCTTTGCCAAATGTTTCTTTAACTGAATCTGCCTTTGGTCAACGAATTATAACTTTTAAAATTAAAAGTAAAGCACTACCTTCAACTAACATATTTGAAACACCTGAATTATTTTTGAAATCAATTGAATATGACTTAATGTGTTTGATCACAGAATGTATCGAACAGCATACAGTATTTAAAGTTAATTTCGTTTTACATGCTGAGTTTGTACAGCAAACAAAAAATATTTTCAATGAATTTGATTTTCAGACTTATAATTATGTAATGTTTCGTGGGGATGACTTAAAAACTTTCTTTTCAACTTTGTGTGACACAATTGTTAATAAAGTAAGTGCTTTTGAGAGAAAAGATAGTGGGTGGAGTCTTAAAAAAATAATTTCTTTGGATATGTGTGTTAACAAATTTAACCCATTGCGAGGAACTTCGTATATTGATTTACCCTCCGATATAAAAACAAAAAAAGCGGTTATAAACGTAAAAAATGTAGATAATTTGTGTTTTAAATGGGCCTTACTTTCAGCCCTTTACCCTGTTAATAAAAACTCTGATCGTGTTAGCACATACAGTATGCATTCTAATAAACTAAAATTCAATGGCGTATCTTTCCCAGTAAAGTTAACAGATATTTCTAAAGTTGAAAAGTTAAATGATATCAGTATAAATGTTTTCGGTTTAGAGTTAAATAAAGAAACTAAAAAACATAGTGTAGTTGGACCATTGTATTTAACAAAATCTCGCAAGACTAGTCATATCAATCTGTTATATATACAAAACGGTACGAATAGTCATTATTGCTATATAAAAAACTTATCACGTTTAGTCCGCAAACAGATTACAAGTAATGAACATGAAATTTACATATGCGATGAATGTTTACTTCACTTTCCTTCTGCAGAGAGGATGAATAACCATCAGCTACACGATTGCGCTCACATTGTAACAGCACTCCCTAACAATGAAAAAACATCTAAAAATTGGTTTGGGGAACTCGTTTCCAATGACAAACTGAAATTTGATAAATTTCAAAGAAAGATGAAAATACCCTTTGTTGTATATGCCGATTTTGAGGCATTATTAAACCCGATAAATTCCTGTTCCAATGACCCTTTACAACCATACACTAACAATGTTCAAAAACATGAAGTTTTCAGTTTCGGGTATTATTTAAAATGTTCATATGATGATAGTTTATCAAAATACGAAACCTATAGTGGCTTTGACTGTGCACAAACATTTATAGGCCGATTGTATGATGATTTGCGGCGTATTATTAGATTAAATAATTTTCAAAAGTGTCCTAAACCACTTTCAACGGAGGATGAAAATAAAATTGCAAACTCTATAAGTTGTTACATTTGTGAAACTGATTTAAACGGTGAAAAAAAAAATGATTTCGATTGGTATACCGGTGGTTTTAGAGGTGTAGCGCATGATGTATGTATACAAAAATTTCGATCTCCAAATTACGTTCCTATATTCCTCCATAATCTCAGTCACTACGATGCACATTTCATTGTTCATGCATTGCATTATATTGAAGGTGATGTAGAAGTGATACCTCAAAACAAAGAGAGATACATTTCTTTTTCAAAAGTCTTAAAAATAAATGATCAAATAGTTAAGTTACGGTTTGTAGATTCACTTAAATTTTTACCATGTAGTCTTGATCAACTAGCTAAAAACCTTAAAGATGAACATTTCCAAACTTTAAAACGAAACTTCTCTAAAGATGAAGATTTTATTCGCCTCAGGAGAAAAGGAATATATCCCTATGAATTTATGTCATCGTCCGAATGCTTAAAACTAACATCACTCCCCACACAAGAACAGTTTTACAATACTCTTTCTGATGCTAATGTAAGTGATGATGATTATAATCGGGCTCAAGATGTTTGGAAACATTTTAATTGCAGAAATATGTTGGACTATTCTAACTTATATCTGAAAACTGATGTTTTACTATTAACTGATATATTTGAAAACTTCAGAGATATATGTATTTCAACGTACGATTTAGATCCGGCTCATTATTATACAGCTCCAGGATTGAGTTGGGATGCAATGTTAAAATACACAAAGATCGAATTAGAATTATTAACAGATTTCGATAAAGTAGCTTTCATCAAGGAGGGGGTAAGAGGTGGTGTATCTCAATGTAGTACTCGCTATGCTAAAGCAAACAATAAATTCTTAGAAGATTATGACGAGAATAAACCAACCTCATTTCTCACATATTTTGACGCCAACAACCTTTACGGTTGGGCAATGTCTCAGTATCTTCCTGTAGGTGGATTTGAATGGGTAAGTCCGGATACCAACTTTAACGTGTCTAATACACATGAATACGGTTTTATATTAGAAGTTGATTTAGAATACCCCAAAAACATTCATGACTTACATTCAGACTTACCTCTTTGTCCAGAGAGCATATGTACTGAAAACTCAAATGAGGCCAAACTCATCCCAAATCTTCATAATAAAACGAAATATAAAATTCATTACAGAAATCTAAAACAATGTCTCGAAATGGGGCTCAAACTAATGAAAATTCATAGAGTTTTAAAGTTTCGGCAAAGTCCTTGGTTAGAAAGGTACATAGATTTAAACACACAATTGAGAACTAGGGCCACTTCAGATTTTGAAAAAGATTTTTATAAATTAATGAACAACTCTGTGTTCGGTAAAACTATGGAAAACATTGAAAAACGTGTTAATGTAAAGTTGTTAACACATTGGGAAAATCGTGGTAAACGTTTAGGAGCACAAGATTTAATCGCTAAACCCGAATTTCATAGTTTATCAATTTTTAGTGAAAATTTAGTAGCAGTGCAGTTACGAAAAATAAAACTCCTTTATAACAAACCAATTTATTTAGGGTTTAGTATATTAGACATCTCGAAAACTTTAATGTATGAATTTCATTATAATTATATGTTAAACAAGTTCCCCAGTAAAACAAAACTGTTATACACAGATACTGACAGCTTAATTTATCAAACTTTTACAGAAAATTTTTATGATGATATAAAACCCGATCTGGAGGCACGATTTGATACATCTGATTACCCATCTGATAATATATTTGAATACCCACGTATCAATAAAAAGAAAATTGGGTTTTTCAAAGATGAAAATAATGGTAAAGTTATGAAAGAATTTGTTGGTCTTAGGTCAAAAATGTATGCTTTACTAGTAGAAAATAAATTTATATCTAAAGCAAAGGGTGTCAACAAATGTGTCACAAAAAGTATGAGTATGGATAATTACAAGTCATGTCTATTCGATAAAAAAATTCAAATGTGTAACATGTATAGATTTAAATCAATAAAACACATATTGTATACTCAGAAAATTAACAAAATCTGTTTGTCATACAATGATACAAAACGGCATATTTTACCCGACGATGTAAATACGTTAGCGTGGGGTCATTATAAGTTAAGTTGTATGTAATTATACTTTCGAAGTTCAGTTAGAAAGTGTAGTATGTAGTTCATTATTATAATAAAGTCAGTCTTATATCAGCATTCAGATGTTTAAGTACTCTCCTCGAATCCTCTCCCTACATGGCGACCCTGCCATATAAGGGGTGGCGTCAGCCATACGCGTACCTAACTGTGAACTTTAGACTGAAGTATTAAGTGCGCAATTTGTTTTATACAAAAACTATTCCGATTTTTTTTTACAATGTGTAACTCAAAAGTGGAAAAGGAAGATGTTTTCATCACCCAAAACGGTGGTATAAATAATGCAGCCCACGAAGAATTGAAATTGCATTTATCTACGATAACTGTCATACTAATTATTATATGCTCATTCCTGGTTTTGGGGATATTCTACGTAATTTACAAGCAGTATAAGAGATGTCATCACTCGTGGATCAGGGAGCAAATTACTAGTAACATTATGCGACGTTCCCTCAACCGAAGCAGAGGAGTAAACAGAGATTTATACGAGAGCAGTTACCGGGCCCAGGGTCCCGCGGATCATACCACAGGCGTTTAGAAGATATATGACACGGATCTACTTTGAACAAAACTTCCCCCTCTCCAATTCTATAGTGAAGTGAACAATGTGGAAAGTGCGTATAAATATAAAAAAGTGCGTATCTTGGTGAAAAAAAAAAAAAAAACTAAATACTGACGATTGTTTATCTTTTTTTTTAATGTAGTAATATCTCGTATGTAACCCATGTCTGTAGAACATTTAAAAAGAATATATAATGATCTTTTAGTAATCAGAGCATATTTAATAAAGATAGGCCCCAGTAGGAGACAAGGGGATATAGTTCTTACCAAGATAAAAGAAGCTGATATTTTAGTAGAGAGGTTCAATTCAATTGTGGAAAAGCTAAATGCACTATCAGATAAATTAAGAGTAGAAGAAAGTCAAGAAATAAGTAGTATTTGTTGTAATTTTTACAAGTTATATGAATATATTTTAGATATTTGTAGTATACCATCGAAGCAAAATACGTGCAAAATGGCTAAATTTGATTTAAAAATTGCAATGAATTTATTGCCAGTTTTATCTGACATGAATGAAGAAAGTGTTAAACAGCTTATTGATGGTATTGATTACTATCGTTCGGACCTTGAAGCAGATTCCCAGATTAAACTTATTAATTTCGTGTTAAAAAATAGGCTATCGCAAAATGCTAAATTAAAGTTAGAGAGGAGTTATGACAGTGTAGATCAATTGATTAAGGCTATGAAACTACATTTATTACCAAAAAAGTCAGCCCCCGCTATTCTTACAAAGCTTACAACTTTCAAACAAAATAATCTTTCAATTGAAGAGTTTGGTAGGCAACTGACAAACATGTTCGTAGATTTGACAATATCCCAATCCGACGGTAACGAAAGCGATTTTAAGGTATTAAAACCACATAACGAAAGACAAGCAATAAAAGTTTTCGCTGACGGATTGAGAAATCGTCGTCTCAGCACTATTGTTACAGCCAGAAATTATACGTCCTTGAGCGACGCGGTGCAAGCCGCGCTGGACGAGGACTCCTCATCTTTCACTCAGTCTGGTGATATTCTAACAGCGCGACATAGTTTCAGAGGTCAGTATAATAACAGACGAGGCCAGTTTAATGCTTTCAGAGGTAGTTGGAGTCAGAACAGAGGCTGGCAAGGACGCAATCTCAGGCCACAGAACCAGTACCAGTCCGGGCAAGGACGCGGTACAGGAAGGGTCTGGAGGAATGGCAATTTCCAAGAAACACCGAGACCAGGCGGTTACAGAGGTAAGTTTAGGCATAATAATAACCGAGGTCAAAGGTCAGGTGGTCAAGACAGGCAAACCATGCATATTTTGACAGATTCGGAAAACCCTAATCAGTTTTTTCGAGATTAAACATTCTATTCTAACATGCAATAGTACTTGCTACGTAAATTTGAATACAGTTAATCATAGTTCATATAATTTGTTATTAGATACGGGAGCATCAATTTCAGCTATAAAATATAATCATGTTATTAATCAGAACATTCCTTTCCATAAAGAGAATATAGTAGTGAGCGGTCTTGGCGGTACGATTAATACAATTGGATATGTTTATCTTGACATTATAATCGAAGATCAAATTATAACTCATGCGTTTTATGTATTTGAATCTTTGCCATGTAAAGGTAGTGGCATATTAGGACTTGATTTTCTTAGTAAATATGGAGCGACTTTAAACTTAGATAATTATTCATTAACTATGTGGAACGAAGGTGTTAAGTTACGTGTACCGATTATGAAAGGTAATAACGGACTATGTGCACCAGCTCGATCAGAATCCATTCATTTTATTCAAACATCCATGACCGAAGAATGTATAGTTAAGGCGTGTGAAATACAAAGCGGTATCTTTGTTGCAAGTACGTTGGTAAAACCAACCGATGGTCAAATACCCATTAGAGTCTTAAATACGACTAAACATGATTTAGAACTTATTGATTTTATACCTACATTACACGCAGCGAGTGATTATGATATTTGTACTTTTGAAAAACCCAAAAATAATTCAGAACGTGTTAGAAATATTTTGTCCACGTTAGATCTAGAACATTTGAATGGTGAAGAAAAAGATACTATATTATCGATTTGTGCTAAATACAACGATATTTTTTTTATGAAAGGAGATAATTTATCTGCCACAAAAATTTATAAACATAACATCGTTTTAAAACCTGACGCAACCCCAGTGTACTCAAAACCGTACCGACTTCCACACTCACAAAAGAATGAAATTAAGAAACAAATTGACAACATGCTCGAACAGGGTATTATTGAACCATGCAATAGTGAATGGAGCAGTCCTATTCTTTTAGTTCCCAAACGATCTGCCGGAGAAAATAAATGGCGTTTGGTAATAGACTACCGGAAATTAAATAATTGTATAGTAAATGACATACATCCGTTACCAAATATAACTGAGGTCTTAGATTCCTTATCAGGTTGTATATATTTCAGTCATTTAGACCTCAATCAAGGCTTTTATAACATAGAATTAGAAAAATCATGTAGGAAGTATACGGCGTTCTGTTCAGGTCAATACCAGATGACCAGAATGCCCATGGGACTCAAGACTAGCCCGAGTTCCTTTTCCCGCATGATGGAAATGGCCATGTCAGGACTAACATATGAGCAATGCCTTTGCTACATCGACGATATAATTGTCCTAGGTAGAAGTCTACATGATCACAACAAAAACCTTATTGAAGTTTTTGAGCGGATTCGAAACGCTAATTTAAAATTAAATCCGTCTAAATGTAATTTTCTTAGGAAACAACTTCTCTATTTAGGTCACGTGGTTTCTAGTGAAGGTGTTTCACCCGATCCCGAAAAAGTCAAAGTTATACGCGATTATCCAATCCCAAAAAATGTCGATGAAGTCAGGAGGTTTGTAGCGTTAGCAAATTACTACAGGAAATTTATTCGTAACTTCGCAGATAAAGCTTATCATCTAAATTTATTATGTCGAAAAAATGTTAAATTTAACTGGCATAAACAATGTCAAGAATCATTCGAAATATTGAAACGATGCATAATGAATCCACCTGTCTTGCAATATCCCGATATGGATGATAAAAATAAATTTCTAGTTCAAACTGACGCGTCTGGATATGCAATAGGAGCTATCTTATCTAACTCAAATGGACGTCCCATTGCTTTCGCAAGTAGAAACCTCAATAAAGCGGAGAAAAATTATCCGACTATTGAGAAAGAATTATTAGCAGTGGTTTGGGCTATCAAACACTTCCGCCCATATTTATATGGTAAACAATTTACCATATTAACAGACCATAAACCACTTGTTTACTTATTTAACATGAAAGATCCCTCGAGCCGATTACTCAAATTTAGACTTTTACTAGAAGAGTATGATTATGTGATTGAATATGTGAAAGGAAGAGACAATGTAGCTGCAGATGCATTATCTCGCATGATTGTGACTTCGAAAGAGTTGAAAGAGATGAATGAATGTTTGTTTGTGATGACGCGTGCCCAAAAACAGAAGATGGATGTTACTAATAATGACACGAGTACTACCGACGAGACCAGGTCTGATCAGCCAAGGTTAGTCGACACTCACAATAAGCCTAAAACATCTATAGAGCTTAAATTTATAAATAATTCAAATCTTAACATATTACGTAACAAACGTTATATAGACCATGAAAATAAAATATTTTCTTATGATAAAGCTCATTATAGTTTGTATATTAATCCGGTTTCTCAATCACAAATTTCGCGAGCCGAATTTGCGAGAGAGCTGGCAAAGTTTTGTTTAGAGACATCGATCGATGAATTATACGTATTGAAAAATAAAAATAATAATGTATTCGTTGATAAATTAATGAGCGAAATAAAAAATACTAAAGATTGGAAAGGACCTTCGTTATGTATTTTGAAAGATGTAGAACGCATAGAAAATATTGAGGATAAAAAAGTAATATTGAATGACTTTCATTTGTTGCCCACGAGTGGCCACGCGGGCATCAGACGAATGTTCAATAATATAAAAAAATATTATTTTTGGCCAGGGCTTGCAAAGGATGTAACAAACTTTGTTAATAAATGTCCAAAGTGTCAAAAACAAAAATACACATTTACAGTGAAGGAACCTATGATTATTACAACGACAGCGAATTCAGCATTCGAAAAAATATTTCTAGATATTGTAGGTCCGTTAGATTTAGATAACAATAATTTTAACTACGCTCTCACGTTACAATGCGAACTGACAAAATATGTATGCGCAATGCCATTAACCACCAAATCAGCAAAAGAGGTAGCACAGGTATTTGTTACAGAATTTATTTTAAAGTTTGGGGTCCCGAAAGAGATAGCCACGGACAGAGGCACCGAGTTCATGGCGGACACGCTCAAAGAGGTATGTAAACTTTTAAATATCTCCAAACTAAATTCCACGGCTTACCATCACCAAAGCATTGGTGCATTAGAAAACTCACATAAAAGTTTAAATTCATTTCTAAGGATTCATGTTGATGGAAGACCTGAAACATGGAGTTCATGGTTACCTTTTTGGTGTTTTGCGTACAATACTACTGTTCATACATCAACGCAATATACACCCTATGAACTGGTTTTTGGTAAAAAATGTAGTTTACCCAGCAACTTAACTAGATCTATTGAGCCATTGTATAATCATGATAGCTATCCGCATGAACTAAAGTATAGATTACAAGTGTCGCAAAACGATGCGCGCAACAATTTAATTAATAGTAAGATAAAAAGGAAAGATAAATTTGACTCTTTCACCAATTCTGTATCATATAAACCGAAAGATAAAATTCTTGTGAAAAATGAAACTGGAAATAAACTCTCAAATCTTTATTCTGGACCTTACATTGTAATTAGAGACATTTCACCCAATGTAGAAATTGAAGTAAATGGCAAACGCGATATTGTCCACAAAAACCGGACAAAGCCATTTAATGAATAAAGTCGCATAAGTTCCATTGTGTCGAATAAGTTATAGTTATTGTATTATTTACATTTCATTAATAAGATCAAGTACGAGTACCTCCGTACTCAATGCTCGTATTACAACGACGAAATTAGCAGTGTTTATGCATTCCTAGAATATAAGTACGTGAGATATTGTATTCGCATTTAAACAACCTATATTATTATGTACTTTTTTTTGTAATCATGTTTTATTTTATTTTGATGTTTATTCCCTAGTTGTAAGAAAAAAAATTGTAACCTATTTTTTTTGTTTTTATCGGTGGGAGGTGTAGTATGTAGTTCATTATTATAATAAAGTCAGTCTTATATCAGCATTCAGATGTTTAAGTACTCTCCTCGAATCCTCTCCCTACAAAAGTACTCTTGTGTAATCAATAAATTGTAGTAACTAAAAAATTAATTGTATTAGTTTTAGAATTGTAGTAACTAAGAAATTAATTGTATTAGTTTTAAGTCATTGGTTTCATCCTCTGAAATGGTGTTGAAATAATATTGTTTAAAAAAAGTGTTTTCATTAGGGGTTTCGTAAGAGTTCTGTAACAACAGAAAGTTATTGTAAATAATTGTATTAGTTATAGGGTTTTATAAGAGTTCTGTAACAAAAGAAAGTTATTGTAAGTAATTGTATTAGTTATAAGTTAGGGTAATACAATAAAATAAATTTATTAAAATATTTACTCATAACCTACCTTGTATTATTTATGTACCACCCACACCGCTCAACTTAAAATAGGTAGGTATCTAGATTCATAGAATTGTTCAGTCACATGTAAGTTGTGGAATAATAGAAAAGTTGTGTCTGTAATAATTATTACCTTATTCATTCCAATACCCCCGTTGAACCTACACGTATAATAAAATGCATCAGTTTATTCATCCTTTTACCGCCATAGTTGCAGGGCCAAGTGGTTGTGGGAAATCGAATTTTGTTACAAATTTTATAAAGTATTCAGAAGAGATATGTAATCAGAGCTTTAGTCAGATTACTTGGTGCTTTGATGAAATGCAACCATTGTACAATTTACCAAATGTTAATTATCTTCAGGGTTTACCGGACTTGAACATGTTTGATGGGAAGAACGCCAACCTTGTTATAATTGATGACCTTATGAGAGAATCTGATGGTCGAATTGTTGATATTTTTACTAAAGGTAGCCATCATAGGAACTTAAGTGTATTCTACATTACACAAAATTTGTTCCATCAAGGTAGGGGGCAAAGAGACATGTCATTAAATTCAAGTTATATTATTTATTTCAAAAATCCACGTGACAAAACACAAATTCGATATTTAGCTCGACAAGTATCACCAGAAAACTCAAAATTTATTGAAGATGCTTATCGAGATTCAACCAAAGACGCACATGGATATTTAATGATAGATCTTAAACAAGATACTAACGATTTGTGTCGTATTAAAACAAATATATTTCCTCTAGATGGACATTGTTCAGTGTACGTACCTGCAAAAAGCTTTAAATACAACAAGAATCAACAAATCCCAATCATTTACAAATAATGCCTCGTAGTGTTAAGACCCATAAAGATCTACTAAACGCACTTCAAACCCTTAAACCAAAGTATCAACAAGCTATTTTGAAAGCGTGTGATGAAGAAGAAATAAATTGCATTTGTGAGTGTGTTCACAACGTTCTTCAAGGTAAAGTCATCCTTAAAGAAACAGAAAAAAAGAAACTAAAAAAATATAAAACATTACTTCGAAAGTTGGTTCGTAAAGGTACTAATAAAATAAGAAAGACAATATTAGTACAAAAAGGTGGAGCTTTCCTACCAATTATATTAAGTTCTATTCTAAGTGGACTGATTAGTACTATCCTTTAAAATGGAACATGCCAAAAAAATGCTACTTGTTGAACCAGCTTTGATTGAAAAGTTAAATCAAACAAACACTCATAAAGTTGAAAGTCCTACCTCGCGGTTGGATACCGAGATGAAGAATATTTTAAATAGTAATATAGATGACGATAGGAAGAAATGTATATTATATTTGCAAATTCTACAAAGATATCTTCATTTTACTGAAGAAGATCGACAACCTTTGAAGTTACCAATAATTACTTCCAACATTGATACTGCAGGAGGCACTGAAATAAGTAAAGTTTCTGATATAATTAAAGACATGAATAATAAAGATTTAGTTGTAACTCAGACATCGAATGAAGATAAAGTCCAACAAAGTATTGAAACTAAAAAAAGTCCTCTATACTCAAGTAAACAAATTCTAAGTTTGATTCCTAAAACATATGCAAAAAAAGGTGAGTTATTACTAAATTTGATGTCATTGAGTAAAAATAAAATACATTGGGATAACAACGGTACAGTTATTATAGATAACACAAAAATTCCTGGAAGTAATATTATAGATTTGGTAAACGACTCACTTAGACCATTGAAAAAAAGTGATCCAATAGGTTGGGTAAGCTTTGCTAAAGCATTGAAGGATATTAAAATACCATTAACTTACATTGGGAATCCAAGTAGAAGTGATTATATAAGTAAACTGTACATGAAAGATCACGGGGAGCACTCTGCTGATGAGGAAATCTACTCTACACCAACCCTAACTTATAACTAATACAATTACTTACAATAACTTTCTTTTGTTACAGAACTCTTATAAAACCCTATAACTAATACAATTATTTACAATAACTTTCTGTTGTTACAGAACTCTTACGAAACCCCTAATGAAAACACTTTTTTTAAACAATATTATTTCAACACCATTTCAGAGGATGAAACCAATGACTTAAAACTAATACAATTAATTTCTTAGTTACTACAATTCTAAAACTAATACAATTAATTTTTTAGTTACTACAATTTATTGATTACACAAGAGTACTTTCTAACTGAACTTCGAAAGTATAATTACATACAACTTAACTTATAATGACCCCACGCTAACGTATTTACATCGTCGGGTAAAATATGCCGTTTTGTATCATTGTATGACAAACAGATTTTGTTAATTTTCTGAGTATACAATATGTGTTTTATTGATTTAAATCTATACATGTTACACATTTGAATTTTTTTATCGAATAGACATGACTTGTAATTATCCATACTCATACTTTTTGTGACACATTTGTTGACACCCTTTGCTTTAGATATAAATTTATTTTCTACTAGTAAAGCATACATTTTTGACCTAAGACCAACAAATTCTTTCATAACTTTACCATTATTTTCATCTTTGAAAAACCCAATTTTCTTTTTATTGATACGTGGGTATTCAAATATATTATCAGATGGGTAATCAGATGTATCAAATCGTGCCTCCAGATCGGGTTTTATATCATCATAAAAATTTTCTGTAAAAGTTTGATAAATTAAGCTGTCAGTATCTGTGTATAACAGTTTTGTTTTACTGGGGAACTTGTTTAACATATAATTATAATGAAATTCATACATTAAAGTTTTCGAGATGTCTAATATACTAAACCCTAAATAAATTGGTTTGTTATAAAGGAGTTTTATTTTTCGTAACTGCACTGCTACTAAATTTTCACTAAAAATTGATAAACTATGAAATTCGGGTTTAGCGATTAAATCTTGTGCTCCTAAACGTTTACCACGATTTTCCCAATGTGTTAACAACTTTACATTAACACGTTTTTCAATGTTTTCCATAGTTTTACCGAACACAGAGTTGTTCATTAATTTATAAAAATCTTTTTCAAAATCTGAAGTGGCCCTAGTTCTCAATTGTGTGTTTAAATCTATGTACCTTTCTAACCAAGGACTTTGCCGAAACTTTAAAACTCTATGAATTTTCATTAGTTTGAGCCCCATTTCGAGACATTGTTTTAGATTTCTGTAATGAATTTTATATTTCGTTTTATTATGAAGATTTGGGATGAGTTTGGCCTCATTTGAGTTTTCAGTACATATGCTCTCTGGACAAAGAGGTAAGTCTGAATGTAAGTCATGAATGTTTTTGGGGTATTCTAAATCAACTTCTAATATAAAACCGTATTCATGTGTATTAGACACGTTAAAGTTGGTATCCGGACTTACCCATTCAAATCCACCTACAGGAAGATACTGAGACATTGCCCAACCGTAAAGGTTGTTGGCGTCAAAATATGTGAGAAATGAGGTTGGTTTATTCTCGTCATAATCTTCTAAGAATTTATTGTTTGCTTTAGCATAGCGAGTACTACATTGAGATACACCACCTCTTACCCCCTCCTTGATGAAAGCTACTTTATCGAAATCTGTTAATAATTCTAATTCGATCTTTGTGTATTTTAACATTGCATCCCAACTCAATCCTGGAGCTGTATAATAATGAGCCGGATCTAAATCGTACGTTGAAATACATATATCTCTGAAGTTTTCAAATATATCAGTTAATAGTAAAACATCAGTTTTCAGATATAAGTTAGAATAGTCCAACATATTTCTGCAATTAAAATGTTTCCAAACATCTTGAGCCCGATTATAATCATCATCACTTACATTAGCATCAGAAAGAGTATTGTAAAACTGTTCTTGTGTGGGGAGTGATGTTAGTTTTAAGCATTCGGACGATGACATAAATTCATAGGGATATATTCCTTTTCTCCTGAGGCGAATAAAATCTTCATCTTTAGAGAAGTTTCGTTTTAAAGTTTGGAAATGTTCATCTTTAAGGTTTTTAGCTAGTTGATCAAGACTACATGGTAAAAATTTAAGTGAATCTACAAACCGTAACTTAACTATTTGATCATTTATTTTTAAGACTTTTGAAAAAGAAATGTATCTCTCTTTGTTTTGAGGTATCACTTCTACATCACCTTCAATATAATGCAATGCATGAACAATGAAATGTGCATCGTAGTGACTGAGATTATGGAGGAATATAGGAACGTAATTTGGAGATCGAAATTTTTGTATACATACATCATGCGCTACACCTCTAAAACCACCGGTATACCAATCGAAATCATTTTTTTTTTCACCGTTTAAATCAGTTTCACAAATGTAACAACTTATAGAGTTTGCAATTTTATTTTCATCCTCCGTTGAAAGTGGTTTAGGACACTTTTGAAAATTATTTAATCTAATAATACGCCGCAAATCATCATACAATCGGCCTATAAATGTTTGTGCACAGTCAAAGCCACTATAGGTTTCGTATTTTGATAAACTATCATCATATGAACATTTTAAATAATACCCGAAACTGAAAACTTCATGTTTTTGAACATTGTTAGTGTATGGTTGTAAAGGGTCATTGGAACAGGAATTTATCGGGTTTAATAATGCCTCAAAATCGGCATATACAACAAAGGGTATTTTCATCTTTCTTTGAAATTTATCAAATTTCAGTTTGTCATTGGAAACGAGTTCCCCAAACCAATTTTTAGATGTTTTTTCATTGTTAGGGAGTGCTGTTACAATGTGAGCGCAATCGTGTAGCTGATGGTTATTCATCCTCTCTGCAGAAGGAAAGTGAAGTAAACATTCATCGCATATGTAAATTTCATGTTCATTACTTGTAATCTGTTTGCGGACTAAACGTGATAAGTTTTTTATATAGCAATAATGACTATTCGTACCGTTTTGTATATATAACAGATTGATATGACTAGTCTTGCGAGATTTTGTTAAATACAATGGTCCAACTACACTATGTTTTTTAGTTTCTTTATTTAACTCTAAACCGAAAACATTTATACTGATATCATTTAACTTTTCAACTTTAGAAATATCTGTTAACTTTACTGGGAAAGATACGCCATTGAATTTTAGTTTATTAGAATGCATACTGTATGTGCTAACACGATCAGAGTTTTTATTAACAGGGTAAAGGGCTGAAAGTAAGGCCCATTTAAAACACAAATTATCTACATTTTTTACGTTTATAACCGCTTTTTTTGTTTTTATATCGGAGGGTAAATCAATATACGAAGTTCCTCGCAATGGGTTAAATTTGTTAACACACATATCCAAAGAAATTATTTTTTTAAGACTCCACCCACTATCTTTTCTCTCAAAAGCACTTACTTTATTAACAATTGTGTCACACAAAGTTGAAAAGAAAGTTTTTAAGTCATCCCCACGAAACATTACATAATTATAAGTCTGAAAATCAAATTCATTGAAAATATTTTTTGTTTGCTGTACAAACTCAGCATGTAAAACGAAATTAACTTTAAATACTGTATGCTGTTCGATACATTCTGTGATCAAACACATTAAGTCATATTCAATTGATTTCAAAAATAATTCAGGTGTTTCAAATATGTTAGTTGAAGGTAGTGCTTTACTTTTAATTTTAAAAGTTATAATTCGTTGACCAAAGGCAGATTCAGTTAAAGAAACATTTGGCAAA
The DNA here is from genome assembly GCA_951394245.1 of Cyclophora punctaria. NCBI lineage: Eukaryota > Metazoa > Arthropoda > Insecta > Lepidoptera > Geometridae > Cyclophora > Cyclophora punctaria. The sequence goes on from OX596172.1 coordinate 1,318,011, forward strand.
GAATCATGTAACCTTAAAACATTATTTTTATGTATATTACTCCTCAAATGACTAGCAAAATAACGCTTACTGATTGAAACCTGACATGTGCTACAAATTACCTTATCATTATTAGTGTGTGGCGAGGATGAAGACCCGGAAGATGCTGCTTCATATCTTGGTCTTTTTGATAGTACTTCTTCGATGGAGTCATTGATTTGTGAAGACCTCTTAAGAACTCCTCCAACTTGAGATGGTTTACTGAAATTAAAAAGTCACATTGAAACATATGTCATTTATCGAATATAAAACAAGGTACATTCACTTTGTAAGAAACTTACTTGTATTGTCCTTCGAAAACATCATGTAATTTGCAGAGCTCCTCATTTAATCTGCATTTTTCATATTCTTCGCAGACCTCGTACAGAAGAGCATCTTCAAAAACTTCATCAATTGCCGATTCAGATATGTTACAGCTAGCACTAACTTCACAATTCTGATCCATTTTTTATTTGGTTCTGGATAGTGTTAAGTAATAGCAAAGACTTGGCTGCGAATGATATTATGACAGTTCATATAATCACCTTTTATGCTTTAGCATAAAAGGTGATTATTATTGGCAGTTTTAACCCTCCAGACCTTTAGGTCTGGAGGGTTAAAACTGCATACAAAACCAGGATCGCACCACAAAATATTTTACTTTTTATTATTAAAATAATACGATTTTGCGGTTTTTGTGAAGAAATCTCCTTTGTAATGTTATAAATAAGTTTTTGGGTTTTCATAAAATTTTCAGCGTTATTTTTTGTATAATATTTGACTCTGACTTCAGCGTGTTTCCAATGCTGGTCTTGCGGTATTTTTTTCAATTTTAGTAGATTATACATCTCGATTTTTATTAAATGGGTACCATTGCTTTCATCGCAATTCATTGTACTTATGAATGCTGTCCCTTCATCTTGTGCACGAGACACTGTTGACGATGCCAATTTAATTTTCTTTTGTTTTGGGGTTTCAAAAAACTCATCCAAACTTTCTTTTTCTTTACGTTTTAGATCATTATTAATTATTAAATTATCATTGGTTTCATCGTCTGAAATGGTGTTGAAATAATAATGTTTAAAAGTGTTTTCTTCGGGGGTTTCGTAAGAGTTCTGTAACAACAGAAAGTTACTGTAAGTAATTGTAAGAATTCAGTTACTTTAAATTGAAAGTACAACAATTATAACTTTTAAAAAACTTACCTCCATTGTAATGTTGATGAGTATTAACACAAAACCACTTCACTTCAACGTTCTCAGTAAAACTGTACAGATACAAACACTCTTAGAGGTTTTATACAAAGTGTTATCGCAGAATTGTAATGTTGATGAGTATTACCACAAACCACTTCTCTTCAACGCTCTAAGTAAAACTATACGGATACAAACACTCTTCGAGGTTTTATACAAAGTGTTATCGCAGTTTGACGCCCATTTCAACATCCTATGAAGATAGCGTCTTCTAACGTGTTATAACGTGTTCAACACATTATCTTAATAGGATGTCGACAAATGACAATTTAATCTTTGCTCTGTTCAAGTCAGCATCCTGTAGATTACACTTATTATTTGAGTTTTTAACAAAGTTTTATCGTAGTTTGATAAATGTTGTGTGTAGAAATTGCCAAATATCGTAGTGTAAACGTAGATTACAGTAACTAAGAAATTCAATGTATTAGTTTTAAGTCATAATATAATAAAATAAAATTATCATACTCATACTTACCTTGTATTATTTATGTATGTACCTCGCCCCGCCCAACTTGAAATAGCTATTAGGTAGGCATTCCTAGAATTGTTCATTCCCATGTAAGTTGTGTAATAAACGACAAGTGTTTAAGAACCCTGTATGTATGCATTATGAATACTTTGGAAATACAACAACATTTAGGCAAAATTCATGGACGTTTAAAAACACACGTTTATGCAGCTAATAAATTACCTTTCCATATCGAAACTCCAATGTACCTTATAAGCAATCTGGACCCCGATACAAAACCAGGATCGCATTGGGTAGCCATTCACGTAGACGAACACGGTATTGGTGAATATTTTGATTCGTATGGTCGATCACCAAATGGTTTTCATCGTATGTTCTTAAAAAGGAATTCAAGACAATGGCATTATAATAGTAAAAGAATACAGAATGATTGGACTAACGTGTGTGGACAATATTGTGTGATGTATGTTTATCACAAATTCTATGGAAAAACTATGACAGATTACGTAGACTTGTTTAGTTGTGATACAGTGTACAATGATGTATTGGTTTATAATATGTTCAAAGCAGCCATGAAATAAAGAGTTTTTGAAATGCAAAACCATTTGTTTTTATTTTGTAGTATTATACCTCGCTATAGTCTGCCTTCATAAGCTACTAAAGAAGAATTATTTTACGCTGTTTCGTACTTAATTATCAAACAAGAATTTATTTGCTGTTATCGTAATCTAATATTTTTTCTTCGTACGTAGTTAATTACAAAAAACTTATTCCCTTCTAAATCTCAAAGAAAATACTCAAAGTAAGTACTCGTAAATACATGCAATTCGGTAGGTTAGGGTTATTTTTTTTATATTTTTTTATAGTATCTTAGCATATCAGTACGAAAACAGTAAATAAAATCTTATTTCGTCGTAAATACATGCAATTCGGTAGGTTAGGGTTATTTTTTTTTTATATTTTTTTTTTATAGTATCTTAGCATATCAGTACGAAAACAGTAAATAAAATCATAATTAATTACGAAACTCAATTACTAAAACAGAAAATGAAGTCTTGTTTGCATTCGACACCACGCCCGAGAATGTTGGTAGCGACCACCATTGCATCGATAGCGTTATCAGCGTTATCATTAGGGACCGGATGTTTGAATTGAGTGTACTGGAAGCGAAATCTATCTCCGGAACCGTTAGAGATATCGCTTCAGGAATGCGCTAGATCGATCGGACGTGACCGAAATACTTAATTTTGACACTAAATTTTTTTTTTTTTTTTTTTTTTTTTTTTTTAGGTTTTACTTGTCTAACAACCTGGTCTAGACCCCGAAATCGATGAGGCAGAACCGACACAAAGCATACTACTCACATCAGACTCCAGATGTACCTTAGATATTAAAACCAGGATAGCAATAGCAAAGCAGGCTTTTCACAATAAAAAATATCTACTTTCTTCCAAAATGTCTAGAAAGGTAAAGAAAATGTTTATAAAATCATATATTTGGAGTATAGCTTTGTATGGAAGTGAGACGTGGACGATGACTCAACGGGATAGGGAGAGGTTGGAAGCGTTTGAGATGTGGTGTTGGCGTAGGATGGAAAGGATTAGTTGGACGGAGAGGGTGACAAATGAAGAAGTATTAGAATTGGTGAGAGAGAGTAGAACACTACTTGAGATAATAGAAAATAGGAGAGGGAAGATGATAGGACATCTCATACGACATGACAGATTCATAAATAATATCATGGAAGGTAAAGTAGAAGGAAAGCGAGGTAGGGGAAGGCCTAGAATCAGTTACATGAGTCAGATTAAAGAAAAAGTGTCTGTCATGTCTTATAGAGATGTGAAGGAACTTGCACTGAATAGGAATAGATGGAGAAGTCTGCATCGGACTCACCGACAAGAGCCTTGCTCTTAAATTTATGAAGTAGGTACGTAAGTTCGAAAAGGTTAGTAGCCAACCCTGGTGAGTGTCAGAGGTTTAGACCGCCTAAAGACCGTCGATATAGTCTAGCGATGGTAAATCTGTGAATATACATTATTTTCAAATACAATAAATAATTTTAAGTACTGGATAAACTGCCTACTACAGACTAACCATGACACGTTGTAGACATGTAAAATGTAAAAAGAAAGTTTTTAAAATATTTCATCACTTACATAATAGGCACTGAAATGCGGTCCCACATCTTTGCAGTTATCCTTAACATTCCCTGTCTGATGCACATGTATTCCATGCAGCCCGGCGCTAAGGCCCGTCACATTTCCCTGAATGGTCACCGGCCCGTTGGGGACTATTTGCGTGAATATCAGGTCTCCGGCGACTCCTGACTCCTCGTCGGCCACGAGATGAGCTACAGCTTGCAAGCCTGGTATATGGTCTGGTTGTTGCCCCTGAAGAGGATAAAAGAGGAATAATAATAGGTAGGTACATCTTATAACGTGTTCAATTAGAAATACATAGTTACATTTAATGGTTATTAAAAATTTAATGGTTATTATATAAGTAAGTAAATAAGTAAGTAGGTAAGTAAGAGCCTGTAATGTCCCACTGCTGGCAAAGGCCAGGCATCTCACTGAAGATATCAGTATAGTGAGGATCACCAACCCGGGCCATGTTTGAAAGTAGAAAACATTTTTTTCACTCGACCAGGGATTTGAATCCGGGTCCTCAGTTTTGGCAGGCGAGTGAAAATACCACAAGACTACCGAGGCGTCGAAGATTAATAGGATAATAGATTAAAAAAGTAGTTATGTTGTTTATTATTTATCTAGTCGCTAATATGCTTGGTATACTTGTTCCTGAGCTGAGCTCGGCAAAGAACAAGGCTTACCTGCGTAGGTGTACATTATGTAGGTATATGCTATATAGGTCTTTAGGTAGAGGTATACCCGGATAGGTCACCTTGCCCGCAGGTATTTAAACTCGATCTTAAAGGGTGCCTTTCTAGAGGAGCTTTGTTTTGCTACGTTGCACGTGACTATGCTACGTTTGAAAATATTGGTGGATACCAAAGAGAGCGAAGTATATTAGTTGTATCCTTGCCTGATACCAAGTTACTGACACGAAAGTATTAATACCTGAACCACAGAATAATAAGTACTACTGCCTGAACGCTCAATTAGGTCTTGTTAGCTGAGTAGGTATATTAACATTTAGGTACTTCCTACCATATAGCTACGCAATTAGGCATGCTATGTTTATGAACTTAGTCATAACAATGTGAATAATCAACGATTAATATGTTTTTCTATTATGAGTGTTTCTTTACCTAAGATTAATTTCTTGAAATACAAAAGAGCCTGAGCACCTAGATTAGAACCACAGTACACCAAGGTTCGACGGTTTCAAACGGTTGTTAAAAAAATCACGATTTCATACGCTGTTAAACTGTTATATACAAAGCGTTGTCTCATAATTAAATGACAGTCTGTTCAAGTTATTCGGGGTACTGCAAGCAACCCATCTCACAGTGCATTGTGATAGAACCTAGAATCACACATGTTTCATAACTTAGATACCTACTACCTATCTTTAAGACAATGAAACACGTCGTTACCTAATTAATTCATCAACATTTGAACACTGCAAGGTCACGTTAATTTGTATTAAAAACAACGTTTAAAAATCTAAACAATCGTGATTAAACTATGATAGCTTTAATTAAGATGCCGTCCGTAACTATTAAAATAATTTGATGTTTGTTAGTTTTTGTATGTGTATTAATGAGTTGTTGAACGAGGAAGTTATTTTATTATTTTTGCTCGATGTTTGACATAAGTAGAGCTTTTTATTATTATAAACCTACATAGTTAGCAGCAAAAAAGCGTTTGTGTGAACAAAAACTTTTGATTATAATCATGATATGATACTAGGTAGGAACACGGTATGATACCTTGAACAAAGCGATCATGTTATACCTAGCTACATTAGTGAGCCGAGATTGTAAGTAGTAGTAACTTAAATTTTTTTAAAGTAAAAAATCCCAAAGCTCCACCTCTTTTTATGTTGGTTAAATCTAGTCTATTTTGTATGTATCCTTCGTACTAATATTATGAATGCGAAAGTTTGTGAGGATGTAGGTTTGTTTTAGTTTACTCTTTCACGCAAAAACAGCGTAATTTCGATGTAACTATACTGTAATATTAGATCGGAATAACACATAGGATACATTTTATCCTGAAATTACTGCGGAAACCGGTAAAACACAGGTGGTTTTACCTTAGGCGTTACTTGTTCATTCATACACTGAAAATTTCAAAATCCCTTCCCAAAAACGGGGATCTAAGAACTACATACCCAAAAAATATTTACACAAATTGAGCACCTTCTTGGATTTTGAAGTCGGTAGAAAGCTTTTTGAAGCCGGTTGTGAATCATTAGTAGTAAATGATAGCATAACAACTATTAACCAAAGCAAGCATTATTTAAAACCGCCCTTGGCACCAAACGACTGCATTTAACCAAGACCAATGGACCTAACTCTACGAACACGCGACATTATGCAGGACGTGACAATTATCAATTTGCTAATAATTAGTACATCAGCAGCAATAGTCTTTTATACTCGTGTGAGGTTGACAACTAGTGAAGGGTGGTGAAGTAACAGAAATTAACTTCCGTTCGCCTGATTGTACATAATTTAGTAGAACACTGTTGAGATTGAAATAAGGCATGATATCTTAATAAATAAATTATTATAAGTAATTAATTGTAGCAATAAATGATTATTTTATTTTTTAATAACATTGAAATACCTACGGGTATGAAATATGCTTTGAGTGCGTTGAACAGTAAGCCTAAATGGTTGTTTTGCCAAAAAGATGCTTCCCTCTCTCACTAGGTAACTATACTTTTAAGTAGATACAGTGTTCAGAAGATGTAAGATATTTTTCCCTCTGTGAGTAAATGGGATAATTATGATAAATATCTTCAATTTACAATCATTTTGGACGATATACTCTTATACAGGTTCTGTAACTTACTGCCGCACTCAAACGTCCATTAAATCAACACTTAACTAAGTGACGTAATTTTTCATGCATTACATGTCAAAATCACTCATTAAATCTCTACTAAGGAAGCATTTGACGACTCTAAGTACGAGCTTTAATATTATTTCGGACTCTGGTTAGGGATGAAGCACATGACATAAGCGTTGGACAAGCATATAACATCTTAACATGCCCAAACAAAAGCACAAATATCTAAGTAGATACTAAACAGTGGCGATTCCAGGATTTTGTTCTAGATTAGTAGGTGGCCAACCCTGGCGTCGGACTTTTAAGACCGCCAAAGGCCTCCGACATAGTCCTCACACTTAGATAGAAATGCAAAAATCGATCACCCAATTCAGTATTAACCTTAGCAGCACGTTGCTTAACAATCGCAATTAACTAACATCGCTTAGTCAAACTACACCAAAAGCGCTGCATCCACCATTAATACTACTACTGCTACAACTAATCTACTGTTAAGTACTAAATTTGCAGCCTCCGTGGTCTTGTGGTTTGAGCGCTCGGCTCACGATCCGGAGGTTCCTGGTTCGATTCCCGGTGGGGACAATATCTCACAAAAACCTCTTTGTGAGACTGCCCTCAGTTTGGTTAAGGCATTGCAGGCTAAATCACCTGATTGCCCGAAAAGTAAGATGACATGCTTCGGAAGGCACGTTAAGCCGTTCGGTCCCGGTTACTTTCTACGGATAGTAGTCGTTACATGAGCCATGTCAGAGGCCATTGGCGGCTCAATAACTCTGACACCAGGACTGGTCAGGTTGACCGTCCACTCGATGAAGAGAAGAAGTACTAAAGGTATAGTATAATATACTACTTACAAAAGCGAGGTCTATTTGCTTTTCGGAGCGGCTTCCGCCAATAGGATTATACAACACAGATTGACCGAGGTCCTAGAAAGAAAGGTTTGTAATAGCAACTAATAATGTACACAAAATACCATCACCACATTTAAACAATAATATATATACTAGGCATCGATTTAATATTACCTACTTTTTACAAAAAATACATTTGAGCTAACGTCGAACCGAAATTCGGGTCAGTGAATTTGGTGGGAAAGAAAGGAGTTTTCTTTTTAATTAGTTTATTACTAGCAGGAGGAATAATTGTCTTTCCAATTCATTTCAGGTTATAAGCAGTGGTTTTCTATTCGTGAGAAAAATTACACAAACTTTATCCTTTTTGTACTTATTTAATTTTATTATAGAGCCTTTTATTTTCTCATATACAACATAGTGAGGCAGAGAGTTATTTACAAAATATGAACTTACTTGATTTCACCTACATATTTATATATAAATTCAGCTGTACAAATAAAATGAGACTGTCTGACTGAACATCTAGTTTACTTACTTTTGATTATAATGTGACAAAAATAACCGACTTTCAAACAACACTAGACTTAAAAATAGAAAAAATATACTTGGAAGATTGTAAAGTTTTTTTTGGCAAAACATAGAATACTGAAGACGTATTCATAAAGTTCGTTACACTTTAAATGTTGTAAAAACTGAACAGCTACAATCTATAGAATAAAAGATGGATAAGAGATTCGTAAAGGTGTTTACGGCATTTGTCACACACCTATAGTTATTTATGAAGTACAATAGGTAATTTCTGTGAGTTCATTTTTCATTTATAGGTACAGTAATTATCGTTTAGTTAATGTTCAATAAATATTGCTTGATTACCGGACATTTAATTGCAACATTATCCGAACATATTTTTGCATAAAACGTTTTTACACAACTTTAGACTCTCATGGTTACTTTTGCAAACAATAGCAAGTAAAAAAACAAAAGATAATTTAACCTTAAATTACCTACTTAAACTTATGCATAAAAAATATACCGAATAAATAAATACTCACATACAGATAAGGCTCCATGAACACTTCATAGACATTGCTCTGGTAATCAGGGACCGGTGGCAGAGCCTTGATGATCAAATTCCTCCCATACCCAGGCACGTCTTGTAACGACTTACCATTTAAAACAGACACTAACCAAAGGAACTGGTAACTAAAAATTTGCAACCGTAAATTCATTTTTAGAGCTCCAACGACTTACTCCGCCAAAGTGCTGTCTATCAATGATTTCGGTTTGACTTCAATGTGATTTTTTCTTAACAGAACTTAACAGGTATCAGTGTGATCCAAGGCGATCATGACGTAAGTATTAGATACGGCATTGTCTAATTTATGAGGAATAAGGAATCACAGGAAGCGTGACTTAGAACTGTTGATTGCCTTCTCCATGATATGTGTAATTGATGTGTTTATGAGGTACTTACTTACGTTGACTGTAATTAGATGCACGATTACGTTGAGGCATTACATCACGCGATTACTTATAATAAATGTTACAATAAATAAAACGTTAACATTACGATGATATAACTCAAGGCTAACTGGGAAAACAATGTACAAAAAAAGACGAACGATTTATCGTCCACATACCTATAATCGTTGAAACAGGTATAGAAAATAATTCCCACCTGTTAAAATGCACGTCAAGACAATTTCACGTCTCTTTTATCTCTTCTCTTAGTGAATAAAATATACAACTAAGAGTAAAAGAAAGAGGACATCTTTTACGACACGACGAATTTATAAAAACTATAACAGAAGGACACATAGAGGCAAGAGGAAGAGGAAGGCCAAGAAGGGCATATGCAGACCAACTGAAGGAAAGAGCAAAGGTCGTGTCGTACGAACAGCTGAAGGGAATGGCAGATGACAGAGAAAAGTGGAAAGTGGAAAGAACTCCATCAATATGAGCCCAGCTCTTAAGTTAAATGAAGAGAAAGAGGAGGCTTTTGATAAAAGAAAAACGAAGACAAAATCTTGGCGAGAATCTTTCCTTGCTTATTCAAATGTTTTAACATTATATCTTCCCACTGTTGAGCGTCGTTATGGAAGTACTAGCGGCCGTGAAAGGGCTACCCCCCTGATAAGGGTTGAATTTTGCGAAATCCTTTCTCAGTGCTCACTTACACCATGAAAGGAACCCAAATTTCAAGTTTCTAGGTAGTTTCGGCTGTGCGTTGATATATAAGGCAGTAAGTCAGTCAGTTAAGTCAGTCAGGCTTGCCTTTTATAGATGTATATTATCAAACTGTTATTATGTATCTTGCCGCCAACATTTTACATTTATTTACAGAAATAATGTAAAACTATCTGATATCTTATATCCTACTTAGTTTGCCGGCACAAATGTGCTTAAGAGATCGGCCTTAAAATATTTAGTATTGCATGCTGATATAAGGAGACATAATGCGGTACTTGCACAAAGCACTTGGAATCAAAAACGCCCCTGTCTCATCTCCCGTATCATTAACCACACCCGCCTCATAATACCTCCTTACAAACCCAACCGAATAGATAATAAACGTCACTAAAGACTGGCCTCCAATCACGTAACTGTCAATCTGATGTAAGCTATAATCATGCACATGTACAAAACGCCAGCTATTTTACAAACAAATAGAAAATAAATGATAACCTAGGTACTGTAATGAATCGCGACTTCGTTTATGACTATCCTAGGGCACCTAGTACTTGGACTAGGGTTATTGCGATTGTGAACAAATGGTTGTGGGGCGCCCTGTGCTGTGGAGTGCCGGGCGTGCCTTGCTACTTCTGCACTTGTTGCGAGAAAATAGATGATACTAATGAGCCTGATCTACCGAGAGTTAACCGTAAGTTTTGGTGTATATTGGTTGTGTGAACTGATTTAGCCTGTAAGTGATACAGTTGGTGTATTTTGTATGGTTTTGTGAATTGATTTGGTAAGTTATAGACAGATACGAATACAAATTACTTATATTCAAAATTTTAATAGAGATAATGTGAAATTCTGATGGGAATTGATTTTATAGGAGTCAATCTTTATAAGAGATTTTAACCGACTTATTTAAATAAAATCAATCGTGAAGCAGAAGTCCCGGTTGTTTCAATTGTGAGACCGTGTGGTGACGCCAGAGTTGGCCAATAACCTACACGAAATGTATGAATACATGAATCAATCGAGGACTGCGTTGATATCTAAGTTCATTCCGTAACTTTGGTTTTCGATTTCGATGATATTTATAGTGCACAAGAACCCTTTGCCCTGCACTTAGATCTCATAGTCACTTTACTTGGTTACTTCCTTCAACGTCCAATGCTTTTCCAGAGTCAACGGCGACCGCAGACCGTATATCAAGACCGCACCGCCCGCACGCGCCCAGAGGGAGGAAATCAACCCCTGAAATGTTATCAGCGGTCCGTTGCGCCCTCTCGCAGCTCCAAGGAGAGCCCGCACCCCCACGCCCCCTACCACGAGAAACAAAAACACCAGAACCGGGATGACTCCATAGTACTAGTAGAAACGTCTATTGGGTCAAGAGATTTTATTTTGTTAAAACCAAGATTTGATAAATAAGTACAGTTTATTTTAATACATAGTTGTAGATAATTTTATAGTAGATATTGTGGAAGTAACTCGGCAGTGTAAGGGTTGTCCCGGGATAGATTTTTCATTGGTATTCTTACGTATGGAAGTTTGTACATTAGAGTATTCGGTGTTTATTAAATACTTAGATACAAAGAGTTGAATTAAAAGGCCACAGCGGTATTACTAAGTTTTAAAGCCCTGGTAGGTGAAAACAGTTGATACAAAGGTCGTATTCACCTTACCAGTGCGACTTGCCCTAAGAAAACAGGCCCTGGGTTAGAAGTCTAAACGAACGTTACTACAACAATACCTGACCGTACGCAACAATTTTCCTAAAAACATATTTACTAAAACTCCTTTCTGTATAAGCGCTTATTATTAGTTGTGCCGATTATAACTTTTATTTTAATTGTGGACAGTGTTTCTAATATTGTATTATATTGTACGTTATTGTATTATTATAGATTTTAATGTTAATGGCAGTTTCATTCAATATTTTTTATTATTCATTATCTACCTTTCGGTGTTCATTTTAAATATGTAGAAATAAACAAACAGTAATAGAATTCTCAGGAAGAATATAAAATGTACAACGGCATCTAAAGTCAATCAACCGAACTATAAAAATTGTTCGTAAAGAATTAAACCGAATAAAGAATTAGTTTGAAAACTTTTACATAGATGGCTCTGTCTTTCAATAGCCCAATATGCGCTAAAACTTTTAGCATGGGTTTTCACGCCAATAGTTTCTCAAGATCAATTTCAGAACACACGTAGCGCAAAAAATACGTAACTATACAATGTTCCCATTGAAAAGACATCAACGCACACTATTTGCATCACTTAGCGTAACATACAACTCTTTATAGTTGTTTTGTACTTGTACTATACACTAAGACTAGCAGCGATCCGCAGTTTTACCCGCGTTGTGCCCATTCCTGTGGGAGTTTCGGGATGAAAAATAGCCTATAACCATCCCGTTGAATGTGGCTATCTATTACAAAAATAATTATTCAAATCGGACAGATAATTCCTGAGATTACCTCCAACATACAAACAAACTTAGAAATTTTACCTCTTTATAATCTATACTAATATTATAAAGAGGAAAGGTTTGATTTTTTGTTTGTTTGTTTGTTTGTTTGTTTGTATCGAATAGGCTCTGAAACTACTGCACCGAATTAAAAAATTCTTTCACCATTCGAAAGCTACACTATCCCTGAGTGACATAGGCTATATTTATTCCCGAAATTCCCACGGGAACGGGCACAACGCGGGTATATGTAACCCAAGGTATGAAAAACATGCCTAAAAAAATTGGTTATTGGCGTGCGCTACTAAATCTATTGATGATACACAAAAACAATGTTCTACACAATCAAAGTACATATCATTGCGAACAAATAAGTTCGCGAGGGCATATGTCTAACTATTATAGTTAAGAAACAATAACCGTTTTAAGTTAAAATTAATTAGTTAAAAAAGGAGTGTAATTTTAAGTTGATGATATTCATATGATGATATGAATCTACATCAAAATAAATGGCTCTACAATCAAGGTTAATTATGTTTCTTTGTGTACCTCTTTAAATTATTAAAATCGGACAGTTAGTTTCAGAGTTATGATGAGAAATATCACTACATAGTATAAAATAAAGTCGTCTCTGTTTCGTGTCTGTTTGTCTGTATGCTTAAATCTTTAAAATTACGCAACGGATTTTGATGCGGTTTTTTTGTAATAGGTAGTGATTCAAGAGGAAGGTTTTTATGTAAAAAAATTCCCGAAATTCCCACGGGAACGGCCACAACGCGGGTAAAACCGCGGGGCGCTGCTTACAAAATAGTAATGCTCGATGGCGGGTCTCTTATGGCTCTGTTTCGTGCGGTCAAAGCGCGCGGGGATATAGGTACCTACCTCAGGTACCTACCTACGAACTACGAACGACGAAGACGTGCTATGTAGGTATTATCCCGAATTCTTCCTATGCTTAAATCTTTAAAATTACGCAACGGATTTTGATGCGGTTTTTTTGTAATAGGTAGAGTGATTCAAGAGGAAGGTTTTTATGTAAAAAAAATCCCGATATTCCCACGGGAACGGCCACAACGCGGGTAAAACCGCGGGGCGCTGCTTACAAAATAGTAATGCTCGATGGCGGGTCTCTTATGGCTACTTACTGTTTCGTGCGGTCAAAGCGCGCGGGGATATAGGTACCTACCTACGAACTACGAACGACGAAGACGTGCTATGTAGGTATTATCCCGAATTCTTCCTCACATGAAATCTTGATTGTGTATACATATATACTCGCGCGAGACATGTAATATTTTATCCCCAATTTCCCACTTGAAATTTTGATTGTGTATATTCCTGCGGGAGACACGCAATGTTTTATCCCGATTTTCCTACATGAAATCTTGATTACCCGAAGCGAAGCGAGGGCGGGTCGCTAGTATTAGTATAAATACTAGTATAGATTGGTATAGTACAGATAGATAAAGGTTAATATAATAAGATAGATTAAAGTACTAATTGCTTTTTTATATCGTCACAACGTAGTTTGACTAAGCGATCTTAGTTCATCGCTATTATTAAGCTACGTTAGATCGGTCTCTACTTGGATAGGTGACTGATGGTGGCATTTCTTTATGAGCGTTGTGGAGAGCATGTTTAGGTGGTCTGAAAACTCCGATAGCAGGGATGGCCCCGGTACTAACCTATTAGAGCTATTGTACCCCTTTAAAATGATCTAGCAGTACCCCGCGGGTTTATCCACGTAGTGCCTGAACCCTGAAAGATAAGAAATAAACTGTATTTTTGGTCTTAAAAGCAGTTATCCAATACAAAATTAATCGAATCGGACAAAAAGTTAGGTCAACAGTAATATAGAGTAATTTCTAAATGGATATTCTTGCCGTAAAATGTTCAATGATACATGAATAATACTTTCCTCGTAATATGTGGTTATAACTTTATATGATACTAGCTGTACCCCGCGGTTTCACCCGCAGCGCCCCCGTTCCCGTGGGAATTTTGAGATTTTTATTCCTTATTTTTCTTATATAAAAACCTTGTCCTGACAATAAGGAACGCATTAAAAAAATAATCATCCAATTTGGTGCAGTCGTTCTGAAGTTATGCGCTTAGCAACAGATTCAGCGATTCATTTTTATACTATAGATGTGATGATATACTTTCAAGTCGTCATCTACAAATGTCTACATTGTGCTTATGATCATTCCACCTTAATATACGTCGACAGTATTGCCTAACTAGTAAAGTAGGTTCATTACACACTAGTTGAATGCCCCTAGGCGAGATAAAACAATAAATAATGTAACTCGCCTTGATCGCTGGTTTCTCTCAGGCGTAGTTGTGTTGTGACAACAGTCTCACGAGCAAGCGTTTAGTATACGACCGCCATTTCATCATAAATAACATACAGTGATAATTGTAGTGCTATTTTCGGTTCGGAAAAGATTATAGGTAAGTTTTATTATTTAATATAATGATGATATTTTCTTGTATAACAGACTAAGAGGTAATTAAGTAGAAATAATAATAAAATGAAAAGTTGAATAACAAAATGGTGCTTGATCACGTCTCGTCGGCTTGCAAACATAAAAACGCATCTTTAGGTTTGTTTGTTTGAGATTTATGACGCCAGATAAAATGCAGACACGACAAACTTATAACACGCCTCTTTTGTGCCGAGAGTGAGATAATGTTAGAAGGATATTATTATATAGTTTTAAACTATTTAGTTATATAATAAAATCTGGACGTATCTTCTTCTATTCTCTTTGATTGTACTCATTATGTATGCAGTAAACGCTTGATTGGATTCGTGATGCCATTTTAAGTAAGATACAATGGTTTAAATTCTGGTTTATCCTTGAGTACTAAAGTAAACTTGTGTTCTTTTATACAAACTCTCAAGTCACTAATAAATACTACGGACAAGATAGAATTGGGATTCAGACTTGAGACCTTACCTTACCATAAGGGCCTTATTCCTAAATGCTTATGTTTGTTACTCTTTCACGCAAAAACTACTAAACGGATTTGGATGAAACTTTACAGTATATATGAGAATTACACATAAGATACATTTTATTCCCGCGGAAACGGGTACAACGCGGATGAAACCGCGGGGCACAGCTACAAAACAATGTTTTAGTTATAAACCGTGTGAATTTGTCCGAGTAATCTATACTAATATTATAAAGAGGAAAACTTTGTCCGTTGTAATTAATAAGCTCAAAAACTACTGGTCCGTTTTAAAAAATTCTTTCACCATTCGAAAGCTACATTATCCACGAGTAACATAGGCTATTTTTCACCCCGAAATTCCTACGGGAACGGGTACAGCGCGGGTAAAACCGCGGGGCGCTGCTAGTAAATATAAACAAGACGGTTAATCTTTACGATACGAACCTATAATAACGTAATGATTTTTTCTACGTGTTCCCCGTGACTTGAGCTTGGCATTAGACAGAGTAACTCGGTCAAGATCACCGAGTCAAGTTCTTTTATAATAGTTATTGATCTCTCATGTAAAGACAGTACAATTTTGTTAGTATTTAATTATTTTTCTTTATATCTGTTACCCTCGTACCGAATCGTATCGAATCCGTGCAGTAATATTTGAGTTTATCGCGGACAGACAGACAGACGCGGCCGGGGACATTTTGTTTTATAATATGTAGTAAAGTTTAATGATACATATTAATCCATTCTTATCCCATCTCTTAGGTTAGAATATAGGCTTTATTAGTTCACAGTTCAAACTTTAAATCCCAAAAGGTTATTTCATTATCGATTCCATTATAACGAACTTTAGAACGAATGAAATTGAACCACTACTTTACCATGTCCTGCTACATACAGTGTTCAAGTATGACATCGTCTACTTATTCGTAAATCGTTGTCAAAAAGGCCTCGTTTTAATAGCAATCATTCAATTCAAGGTCTCATTAATCCAACCAAAGTAATCATTAAGTATGAAGTACTATCTATTCTCATTACAACTTAATGTACGTACCTACCTATTTAGCTATCGCGTATGTGTATCGATTTTAACACTAGGTACAGTCGACGAACAAAGTGGTACTAGATTTAACAATACTTCCCCTGTCAGAATATAACAAAAGTGTTTAGAAATGAATATATAATATACGTACAGCTTACGGAGCTTCAACCTTAGTGTGCGGCCACAGTGAATGCGCGGTGGCTTACGCGGTGACTTACGCGGTGGCTTACGCGGCGGGCGGCGGCGGAGGTGGCCACACTGAGGCGCGAGCTCTAGTAGCGATCAGACGTATATCAGGGGTTGCAAACAATTTTCGATCAACAATACACAACTAGATTTCGGGTCACGTACAAAATCAAAGCTAAAAAATGTCCTCGTGAATTACGTGTGACAGCTTATTTTGTTTACTACCGAACTGACCAAAAAGTTCTAAAACAGTTCGAAGTTCAACCTAATTACAACCATGACACCTAGCAAATCTTCAAATATTTAAAATTACTACTGTCACTTAGAAACGAAAAGACAACATTTAGTGTGAAATCAACCTTAACGACCTACAAATAAAGTATTTTATTCCCGTGTTTACCTTCCTTTCGTTTCGTTTCTTTTAGAAGAACTACAGATGGAATGGAGTCGTGTTGAACACTTAAATAATTTGTAATATGCACGTAAAAGTTTACTTAAAATTATTTATGTTTTGGGCTATCTAGGTTTGATAGTATACATACTTGTTTTCATTACGATTTTTTTGATAAACTTGATAGTATAACTCTGCAAATATAGATCCTAGCGTATATATTAAATAATAATGATCAAACTTTCTGCTCTGTCATTTTTGCTCTAGAGTTGAAAATTAACGAGTTATTTCAGAAAAACTAAGAAAAAATGAACTTAAAACAAGATGGCGGCGAATACTCTACCGGGATTAGTTACAAAATCGAAATTTATAAGTCCAACCACCCCCCCACGACATAAAAAAAAAATCGCCCCCCGGATAAATAAATTATTACTACAAAACAAATCTACTCCATGTTTCTGCTGTTCTGTTTCACAAAATTTGCGCCAACGTTGGCCAAACATTTGTAGCGGTGACTTCAAATCAGTATTTTTTTTCAAAATTTGATATTATTTTGTTTAAAAGCTTAAAATATAACTTATTCTACATGTACTCACAGAAAGTAAGACACTCCGGCCGTTAAATTGTTTTTCCGGCCATTATTTTTGCAACTTTTTTGGCTGTGGTTCGAGGGAACTACTTAAATAAAAGAGTGGCTCACTTTTCAAATGAGACCCTAAGCACCCAGACGTATTATTTGCGCTGACCCGAAATCTAGTGTGTATTGTTGATCGAAGCCATTTTACGTCAAAACGCCGAGCGGTAAGACCACTGGTTTGATACACCTGCCACCCGCTTGTTAAGTCGCTCGCCGCCTAGGCCCGCACTGTGGACACAACGCGCGGATCGGTGCGTTTGAAATCACCGCGCGCGGAGTCGCTCGGTCTTGTCGCGCTAGGCTTCCGCCTAGTCACTTCAGTATGGACACTTACACGCGTTTCATACGTTTGATATTTCGCGCCCGCCGTCGCCACCGCGCTAGGCCCGCAGTATGGACGCACACTTAGGGTGGTAGACCACTTTCATAGATATACTTGTATCATTATTCTGCTCTTCTTCAGAGTGCTCTTCTTAAGAGTGAGTTAATGCCCGATTACGTTAACTCGTATTTGCAAACATACGATTTTGTTTATACTGACTTATCAAGATTTCGTAACACAATTGATTATTTCTTTGATACGCAAATAAACGCTTGTATCTAGAAATCTGAGTCATGTAAAGAATATCGGTCACTTTATATTATCAATTATATACGTTATAGGTAAATATGTATATCCACACACATCATTATGTAGTTAGTACCAATAGTAAACAAGTGTTACTATGTACGAAGTAAATCCATTCTACCCATTTATCCCATTAGCAAGACCGGTTCGATCACCAATTTAACTAGACCTCTTATTATGTCGATCAGTTCGACCGATCCAGATCATTCTTGTTTATATTCATAGGACTTTAGTATATTGGTAGAGGTCAAGGAATTTTGGTCAGGAGATTGCAATACGATTATATGTTTGTATGAAGCCATTCTCCGGTCGAAGTCTATGAAGGTAAGTTGTGTCTGATGTTTTATAAAGATGGTTTCTTTTATAAATATATTAAATTGTTTACTAACTTTTGACTTTGAAAGTGCATCTGTTTAGTTTATAAGAGATTAATATTCGAAATTATTTACTGTTTTTGTTTATGCTTATGTTATTGTTCTGATTATGTAGTTATTATAAAAAAAAATATAATTAAGTTCAAAATAAGAAAATAAGATTTTGTTAATGAGTGTGTAACTAATTGAACATAGTTGTTATTCAAATGTATGACTATTTTTGTATTATAACAATATATTAGCTAGATATTTAAATTTAAAAACAGAAGGAAATTCTCTAGAAAATTGTTATTTTTTTGCAGAAATTCGAGAATGCTGTCTAAAGTTATTTTGTGTATCGTCTCGGTGACTTCAGTGTTGGCACATCATGAAGTACCGGTAAGTATTCTAAATGTAATAATAATACTAGTAGCCCCTCTCAGATTTATACGAGATTTTGAGGAAATTTCGAGATTAAACGTTTCTTCCAATCCCATTGATAGTTTTTAAAATATACGCGTTCAAACAAACAACAAAAACTCTTCAGCTTAAATTAGTAGTAATAGGTATATTTGTTATTAACCGGCTCAAAATACCAGGAGGATGTTTTGAATTTATGTATTTTTTAATTATCATTATTTTCTTTAGTTATAATGTTGTTTATGAAAGTTCATTATTAACGATTTATTTATTGATTGTATAAAGTTTATTGGTACTTATGCATTTTATCGCATGTTTTTACTCCCTAAGTAAATGAACGGAAAAAAATATCTGTTTACCTTCATGCTTACAAGGAAAAACTTCCGACACAATAATGTTTCTAGATCATGCAATCTAAAGATATTACACCTTTTGTGCAATGCATTATCCTTATATCTAGTCATTGGGAAGTCGCGAAAGATGGGGAGCGTGGATGAGATTAATATTGAGTACTTTGGCCAGCGCTGCAAAACAAAGGATAAACATTGTGGTACCTAAATGTTTTTTCTAAGTATAATATGTCTTGACTTGACCGTAGCTTTTTCAATGATCGTACTTAATTTCATCAGGGGGTGGTAAGAGCATTAGGTTATTTATTCCAGGTTTTTATTTGAGAATTTGGTCCTCATTGCTTCGGAGGGCACGTTAAAGAGTCTATGTCGATTGTTTCAATCGTAAGTCCTTGTCGGAGGTCTTTAAACGGCCTAAAAACTCCGACTTACTCTTTCATCTTTGAGCACGCACCAAGATCAAATCCTTTTGAGGGACGGAAACCCTTGAGAGACCCAATCACTTGAAATACGAATCTAATAAAACTTCTTAATTCAGACTGAATGCAAAGCCATCGCTCGCCTGGACGGGAAAGTCCAAGGTAACGTCACCTTCACACAAGCTCCCAATGGACCTGTCCGCATCCAGGGAGTGATCTCTGGTCTACCTCCAGGACAATACGGCTTCCACGTCCACGAGAAAGGAGATATTACTGGAGGATGTTTGTCTACTGGGTCTCACTACAACCCTACTCATGTAAGTTATGGTTCACAGTTAAGTATAACTACACTATTTAAACTATCACGATATGAACACATTGTAAACACTAATCTAGCTGGGACTAAATCGCGAATAAAACATTTAATGCATACCTCAACGTTTCGGTCGTGTCGCGCCGTGTTCACGAGGGTACTGTTAAGTAAGCAAGTTAAGATGGTGACAGGATTATTTTTGAAAAAGGAACATTTGCTGACGATATAATAATTATATGGTTTGACATACCAAGTGTGTTCTGTTTGAAAATCGACGTTCGCTATACAGTACTGTAGCACCCATTAAACTGAACTAACACGCTGCCGTGTTTCTTACGAACATCAATAACAAAGAAATGTAAGAATGATTATATCGTTCGGCGACTTATCTAAGGTTGACGTATTTGACAGGGAATATCCAATTTCAGATATACGAAGCGGAGTATATGAAACGAAAATACTCGCTCATAAGTCTGTAGGTACATACTATAGATTATAGTGTACGAGTAAATCAACACACCGCATATAATATGAAGTAAATATAGAATTAAAAGAAGTGAACCCAAACCTTTTCTGATTATGATTGTGACTTGGTTCGCCTTAAAAATATTATTCATTCATCTTCCTTCTTTTGTTTTGTTTGTACTTCTCTATAAATAACTAGCTGCGCCCCGCGGTTTCACCCGCGTTGTACCCGTTCCCGCGGGAATTTCGGGATGAAAAATAGATGTTGGCCGATTCTCAGACCTACTCAATATGCTCACAAAATTTCATGAGAATCGGTCGAGCCGTTTCGGAGGAGTACGCGAACGAACACTGTGACACGAGAATTTTATATATAAGAATATAAGATAAGAAGATAATGCTAGGGATGACCTCTGCTTTAGTCAAGCATAGAGAATCAAGAAAAAACTTCGGTCTACTTTATCTTGACATCAGAGTTGTTTAAGTCAATGAACTTGTGAAGGTTTCTGTTGCAAAAGACAAACTAGTACACTGTATGTACCTATGTTTATAAAAAGTCGTGT
Source organism: Cyclophora punctaria (assembly GCA_951394245.1). NCBI lineage: Eukaryota > Metazoa > Arthropoda > Insecta > Lepidoptera > Geometridae > Cyclophora > Cyclophora punctaria. Next base: position 1,338,960 of record OX596172.1, read on the forward strand.
ATGACGCAATGCAAGTATATTATTTGAAATCGTAACCAGTTTTATCTAATAACTAGCAGTGCCCCGCGGTTTTACCCGCGTTGTGCCCGATCTTGTGGGAATTTCGGGAAATTTTATACATATAAACCTTCCTATTGAATCACTCTACCTATTTAAAAAAACCGCGTCAAAATCCGTGCAGTAGTATTTGAGTTTATCGCGAACAGACAGACAGACGCGGCCGGGGACTTTGTTTTATATTAGGTAGTGATTTTAAGATCGTGTTTCATATACAATATCAATTAAAGATTCCAAAATCACTTAATTACCTTTGTATGGCCTCTGTAAGTTTCCAAAGCGGATGTAAGCGCCATTTAATTCAACCTTTTTGAGAAACAAGGTGATTTTCTTGGATGCTGTTTATCAGTGATTTCCTTATTTGAGTTTTCGCTGTAGTATCAGATATCATCTCTATCAGCAATCTCCATCTTCTAATATTATGCGTCTTATGATAATTTTAGGTCTAAGTTATACGTGATTCTATGCAATTTTTTTGTTAACAAGAGACACGTAGATTTCTTTAATATATTGTACTAAAGGGTTTCAATTTAAATATTTTGTATTAAGTGGGATTGCATTAAATACATTATCTCCGAGGAATTATGTAAAGTGCTAACGCACGTCTATGTAATATACACAACTAGCAGCGCCCCGCGGTTTCACCCGCGTTGTGCCCATTCCTGTGGGAATTTCGGGGTGAAAAATAGCCTATGTCACTCAGGGATAGTGTAGCTTTCGAATGGTGAAAGAATTTTTTAATTCGGTGCAGTAGTTTCAGAGCCTATTCGAGACAAACAAACAAACAAAAAATCAAACCTTTCCTCTTTATAATATTATTATATTATATTATATATTATATATATATATATATATATATATATAGTATAGAAGTATAGATTCCACATACATACTTAGTAGGTACATATGGGTTAGTCTCAGATTGTCTAGATCGCAATATGTTTGCCTTGATATTGACCACATCGCAAAAAAAATACTACATCTCATTTCTCCAAGATACTTGACTCAACTCAACTTAAAACACTTGAAAGACATAACTTCTTTAAATACAACTCACGTAAACAAAAAACATTATCTACCGACGCACTTACCATCAGGCAAAAACACAGCAACGCACTACCTACCAAACAACTTAACCAAATCCAATCTTCTTACAGCATGACCACGGCCACCCATCCGACCAGAACCGCCACGTCGGCGATCTTGGCAACGTGGAATTTGACGGCAACGGCAACTGCTACCTCGACAAGCAAGACAACCTGATCCAACTGTACGGAGAATTCAGCATCATTGGCCGCGGATTGGTGCTCCATGCTCAAGCTGATGACTTCGGAAGAAGTGACCATCCTGACTCTAAGAAGACTGGCAACGCCGGCGGAAGAGTCGCCTGTGGCGTTATTGGCATTCTGTAGGATATTTTATTTAGTTTTAGATGTCTGAATACTAACCGTTAGATATAAGTACTGATCCCGAACAAACATGATCCTTTTAGACTATGTATTGATGTTCGCAATCTCTTACTGTTTAAGTGGAAGGAAATTTTCTTTAATATAAATATGCAGTACTGCAGTAATCTTTACAATACCACAGTGACTCTAAGCTTAGACTATGATAATGGTACATATCAAATTGATAATCCCAATTTTTTACTCTTTTAATAGAAGGCGAAGGATAAAGTTAGTTTATAATGTTAAGATTACTTCTTAGGTCAATAAGAATTCTAGTTCGGGTGAGTTCCCTACCTGCGAATGTGGTGACTCTAACGCCTCGCACTTTGTAAACTCGTTCAATCTAAAAAAGGATGCCCAAGACATGTTTTTTTTAAAACTTTTTATATCAATTTATTTTATCCTTCACCTACTATATCGAGTGTAAATTGACTTTTGTAATAAATAATAAAATAAAACTTTTTAAAACTTCTTTTATTTTAATTGAACTTGATGAACTGGTTGGTTGCAGTTGGTCTTCTACGTTTTGCGTAACATTGTGCAATATTTAAAAATATCACGACATGTGTGTGTGTGTGAGTAGATGTAAAGCAATTGTGCCTATGTGTGTTGAATTATGCATAAAGCAATATACATATTGATATATAGGATTGAATTTCATCGAGATGTAGTATTTTTTTTACTTGATCTATTTACAAAACCTATAGTTAGTAAACTTAATGTTAGGTTGTCTCCTAAGAACTCTGCTTTGCTACTTTAAAAATAAAATATATTGCTTTTAAAAACCACAAAATGATTATAATAAAAAAGCAATTATTACTTTTGATTCGTTTACAAACGTATAACGATAGGTAAGGTATTAAGAAAAGTAGGTATTAGATATAGGTTATCTAAACTTTTTGTTCATAGATACATATATGAAAACATGACCATAGTTTTCCTTATAATTATTTTAAACAGAAAAAATAAACATATACCTATTTAGTCAGAAATGTTCAGCGTAGATTTTTAAATTGAGTTTTGGTATAAGGAACATGCAACTTCAAACACACACACATGTTTAAAATACGTTTTAAAATTACATATATAGTTGAGTCCAAGCATTATTCGGGTTGTTTTATTTGATAGTTTCCTCCTCACAATGATATAATGTTAAATAAAATTCTCTTCAATCAGAATAGAGGCTTTTGTTCTGCAATGGTGCATTACGACATTACAGACTAATCAGTGCTTGACTAATAAGAATAACTGTCTCCTCAATAGGGTATTTCGCCGTTTTTTATTATTTCTATTAACTCATCTTTTTATCACGTGTTAGAGACTAAAATGCATTTTTTATATCGCTATTATTTTCAGAGTTACAGACGGTCAAAGTTGCTGATTAGACAGAGACAGCACTACTAGTTCAGTGACGTCACAAATCTTGTAGCGCCATAGACGTCGCATACAAAAATTCGTTTTACAAGAAAGGGACAAGAGATAATCTTTAAGAGCTTATAATTTCGTTATTTTTTAATTGATTTTAATTTTGATTTCAGTTTTGATCATAATGTTAGTTATTTTACTAAATTCATATTCCAAATTGTAATCTTTTAATATCGGCGAAATACCCTATTGTTTATGGTACCTACCTTTAGGTAGTTCAAAAACAAACTAAGCATAACCAAGTACCTATTCAAAGTTAATTTATTAAAGAATTACCATTCAAAGTTAGTCTGCAGGTAATTTTCCTATTGCCTCTGTAATTATCAAAAGGAAAATATGTTGCAATAATTGTGTCAAAGGTTACTGCATTATCTCCAAGAAAGCATTCACTTATCGTTTGTTTACACTAAGAACTATTATTAAATGAATTACTAACAAACATAGCATCAGTTTAACCTTAGTATATATGTTTCGATTAAGGGCAGCAAAGGGTGACAGAAATTGCTATTCAGCTTTTTTAAGGGAGGTAGTGAGCTAGTTTCGGTTTTATACAGCGATCACTGTCTCACTACCTCTGTGAAGAATGTCACTAGCTTCTCATTGGTTACTTTAGTAAACATTAACCGCCTTATGCATAAACGCACTTTACTTTAACTTAAGCACTGCTTTAAAGTGTTTTGTCTCTTTTGCTCATCGGCAAATAGCCTATGTTAAAAAGGGATAAACCATTTGTTAGCTAATAATCGTTTATGAAGGCCCTTACCTTAATAGTTACAGAAGAGCGAAGTACTTGCTACGTAATCTCTATTTCGTGTTGGTGTATGGCCTCTTTTGTTATAAGTGTTTTTAGTTGTCCAGCTACGTACCGCAGTATTGCGTAGACTTTTTAGTATGATTTTTGTTGTTCATACAAATGGCACGTAGCAGGACTGAATACGCTTACTTTGCAAGAGCTCTACGACCAGAGATAACTCTTTGAAAATGTTAAACGAAACTTAAACAAGCTGACTATCTCAATCAAGAAATCGACGAGTAACAATGTGTCGCTCATACCTGTAAGCAAGAATGTTGTAATTTGCATACACTCCGAACGCCAGCATTATTTTCATCGTCCAGTTCAAAGAAACCGTACACAGTACAGACTCACGCACACCCTTTACACGTCTTTTTGAACAAATCTTGATTGTTCTAAGCCGTCCATAACTCCTTACATGTGTGCATTCTTCTGATTTAAAGTAGTTGTATGGTAGCACTACCTAGTCCTCTGTGTGTATTTATTTTGTACCTTACTATATTGTATTAAGTAAGATAATAAAATTATTTTCATATTTTAGGGACCCAATTGATGGATGGCACAGAACCAGTGCAGCAAGTACCACTACTGCAGCTGTTTCGTTCCTTGTAACTTCTATTATGGTGCTCATCTTATAATTTGAATTCATCATCATAAATTTAAGAGCAAGGCTCTTGTCGGTGAGTCCGATGCAGACTTCTCCATCTATTCCTATTCAGTGCAAGCTCCTTCACATCTCTATACGACATGACAGACACTTTTTCTTTAATCTGACTCATGTAACTGATTCTAGGCCTTCCCTTACCTCGCTTTCCTTCAACTTTATCATCCATGATATTATTTATGTATCTGTCATGTCGTATTTGAATTGGAAGTAAAAAATAATCATCTCTACTTTACATGGTTTACCTACATAGAAGTAGGTTTGTTGTATTTTTGTATAATTATTTTCCCATGTTTTTTTAGATATTCATTTGTGAATACATTTGCTACTAAGATACTTACGATGATTGATTTATTTTTAAGTTGATTTTCCATTAATATTTTTAAGTATATTTTTTACTTAAGTTGCTATTTATTAGTATGCGTTGTTAACTTATTTTGTTTACTTAACTTATATTTTTGAAATATTAAATTGTAAAAATGTAAAGTTGTTTAATACTTTTTGTTAAACCACTTGATACATATCAATACTAGATTTTTATAGATTAATTAAAGTTACTTAGTAAGTTTTATAGTATTACTTAGTTATAGGACAGTTTAGTGTCAACTAAGTATATTTATTTACTAATGAATGCTATTGTGTTATTAGATTGTCTAAGCTTTAGACAATGAATAAACAACAACGAATGTGTACTTGTTTTCTTTTACATCTATTTGATAGTTATCCTATCCTATCCTATCCTATCCTATCCTACTATAAATTATAAATGCGAAAGTTTGTGAGGATGGATGTTTGTTGCTCTTTCACGCAAAAACTACTGAACGGATTTGGATGAAACTTTACAGTAATATAGGTTATACATCAGAATAACACATGGAATACTTTTTATTCTGAAATTCCCGCGGGAAAGGGTACAACGCGGGTGAAACCGCGGGGCGCGGCTAGTCATAAATAAAGTAAGTTCGAATACGTTAGTGGTCAACCCAGGTGTGAGAGTTCAGTTATGATGAGAGATGATGAAACCATACCATGAGTCTCAGTTTACTTATGCATGGGACACGACCGGTAGCTGTGTCCCTAAACCTAAATAATCTAAATCAGATAATATTAACTTTTAAAACTAAAATTCATAAGTACTATGCTTTTCATTTAATGTTTGCTATAAGTTGGTACAAAGAATTAAATAAATTAACCATTATTGATATAAAAGTAAGTATAACCACACTCTATCTCTCTCTCTCTCTCTCTCTCTCTCTCTTCCTGGCTATGTGTCCCACATGGTGATGGGGCCAGCCTTCCTTATTTGTCTCCTCCACTTCGCTCTTTCGTCGATGTCGTCATCGAAAATATTGCACTCAGCCATATCCTTGGACACTACATCCGTCTACCTTGTCATGGGTCTGCCTCTGGATCTTCGACCGGGGATGGAGAGTTGTAGCACCAGGTCCCACACGTAGTCCAGCGGTCTTCTCTACGTGGCAATAGTATGGTGGTATGCACCATACTATTCTATACTATCATATCCTAATAAATTAGTAGGTAAAATGCAAATGTGTGGAAGATATGTTCCACATTTCACTGATCAGATCTAAGTAAAAATTAGCACAGAGTTAGATTGAAAAACGGCATCTAGCATATATGTATAACAAATATGCTACTTCTAATCCCGAAATTCCCACGGGAACAGGTGCGAAGCGGATAAAATAGCAGTTCTCGAAATAATTCATAAGCTACGTATATACGAGTAAAGTTCTAATGTTTATTCCCATGCATTCCGATCGATATAATAAAAATTAACCTGTTAATAATTAACACATCACCTGCCGTTTCCCATCAAGTGGAGATCCAACTCCGAAGTACCTTTGTTCATATAGCAGTCAATGTCAAATGGTTGAGGCTACAAGTACCGTTGGAAACACTGAAATACTGAAAAATGTTTAACTGGCTTGAACTTAGCAAGGGCTGTACGAAGGGACTCCTTATTGTACTCAATTTGATATGCATTGTGAGTATTGATTTTGTTACATTTTAATAAGTATTGATTTTCTCGTTGTTTAATGAGTATTGATTGGTTGGAAGTTCTTTGTTTGTTGTTGGTGATGGAAATAATTATAAGTTTGCTTAAGATGAAGTAAATTTGGCAGTGTTTTGTTGATCTGTTTTTATGTAATGAGGTAGCCATTTTGATTAATGCTAAACGGTTGCTATTAATTTATTTGCTAATTAGAACTGTGAGTAAGGCAGGTGATAATGAGCTTGTAATGTGTCCTAAACAAAGGCCTCATCTTACTAAAGATCAGTACAGTGAAATAATCTTCCTTTGTTTTTATTTCAGGTCATATCTCTTTCAACTTTCGGCTTTGCCGTCGCAGATACCAGGATACTCAAACAATATGGCGAAGACAAGGCTTCAGCATCCTACAGTGACGATATGGTGGTGATGGCAGCTTGCGTGCTGCTGCTGTTCATCTGTATCTTTGGCATCACAGCGGTGTTGAGGAATCATGTCAAAATGATTTATGTGGTATGACAATTGTGTTCATTATTTGAGATTCCCGAGACTATGTTAAAGTTTTGAGTTTGTTTTAAGTTTAAGGTGCGTAAGGTTTTCAAGAGCCGACTGTGATACGTTTTTGCGTCTAGGTACTTACTAAGACAGTTCTAATTAGTTCTAAGAGAGTTACAGTTGCTGATCTGAACATGAATGAATTTGTGGTCTTTATCTTACTTTCCAGTACGCCATGATGGTAATAGTCCTGGTGGTGATCGAGCTGATGGTGGCTATCTTCGTTTCCCTGAAGCGATACGGTATCCAGTTCAGAGTGGCTGAGTGGCTCAGAGACGACTTTTTTGCCAATGTCACGGTTACTGAAAGAGACAAGCATGATGAACTCTGGGATCTGTTGCAGACTACCGTAAGATTTTATCATGTTTCTTACTTTTTAAGATGGCGAAAAGAGTGTATCAGGTGTCTCAATCATAGTAGAATGGATTACCGGGAAAATGTCTGTAAGATTTCCTGTCTTTGTTGAGCGCTTATGAATCTATCTATCTCTCTATCTATCTTTATATATCTCCTTCCCTAAATCTGGGAGACTAAAGTTGGTGATCCCTCGATCAGAAAACATATATTTTCTGGATAAGGATCTGAGCTGGCTCTAACTTTAAATACTAAGACGTAAATCTTGCTATCTTTTCTTTCCCAGTACGAATGCTGTGGACTGAATGGGCCAGAAGACTATTCTGCTATCGGAAGACACATCAGCTTATCTTGCTGCTCAAGAGCATATCGCGCAAGGACTGTTGCCTCGCAAAATATCTTGTACAGGAGCTGTATTGAGTAAGTTCATTTTTGCTTTTTGATAAAAAAGGATTTAAGGTGGAGGCACGATGAAATGTACAAAAATGCTAGTTGGTGACGCCACGCCCCGCACCGTGACACCTCCGTTAAAAGTAGAACCCTATCTCTCTTTCTTTTCTTACTATAATAAATAATGTTTGTTTCTTTATTGCCTTTGATATAATACGCAAGGTTTTGTATTTGCCAGATCCATGACTTACAACACTATTGGCTGTGAAGATCAAATCCTGGATATTCTGCAGTCAGATTCGGATTGGCTTCTTGGCGTGGCAGTTATTACTTTCTGGTTTGAGGTAGGTTACTTCAAAATTATAGACAATTTTACTAAGTACAAATATGGTGGTCCCCACAAACTATAGTATCTACTGATCGTGGCGGTTGTTTTAATCGTGAGACCATGTCAGATTACTTAAAGGCTTTGTAAAAATTCTAGCATCAGGGATGGCTACTAACCTATTGAAACTCTCTTTTCGTGTTCACAGGATTTATTCGTAGAAATATGTAGGTAAATATTTTTTGTTAACGTTTTAAACAAAAGGTTTTTCTTTGCAGGCTGGGGCTATTCTCCTTTCGATGTGGGTGGCTAATCACATCAAGAACAGCGTACAAGTGTACACTCATACTGTTAAATATTAATAAAATCCTTTATTTATATCGGTATTTTTATTATTTCCTCTAATCTTTTTCTTCTTCTTCATCGAGTGCCATGAAGAAGAAGAAGAAGATTAGATCGCACTCGATGATGAAGAAGAAGAAGATTAGAGGATTGGTCAACCTGACCAATCTTGGTGTCAGAGTTATTGAGCCGCCAAAGCAAAAAAAAGCCTCTGACATGGCTCATGTAACGACTACTATCCGAAGAAAGTAACCGGGACCGAAGGATTAACGTGCCCTCCTAAGCACGGAAACTTCTTACTTTTCGAGCGATCAGGTGATTCAGCCTGCAATGCCATAAACAAACTGAGGACAGTCTCACAAAGACATTTTTGTAAGATATTGTCCCCACCGGGAATCGTGATCGTGAGCCGGGCGCTCAAACCACAAGACCACGGAGGCTACTACAATTAAAGATACATCTTGAAATCATTAAATTATTGTAGCAATAAATGCCCTACCAGCTGTAGACTGTTAATATTTTGGACCTAGTTTTATGCGAGAGGTAACTAAATAGTATTCTCTCAAACCAAATCTAATCTATGCATCAATAACCATTTTCAATTCTGGTTGAATGGAAAATCGTCAAAAATGCATGAAGATTAATATTCTAAAGGCCCATTTATACAGTAATATTTAAAATGCAATTAATTGTGACATACATACAGATACTTACAGTCATTAATTTGCACCGATCAATATCGTGATGGACATAACTATTGATCATTTTATTAGTCCCATAAAATCTCATTCGAAACAGGACCTTATGTCTTTGTATTAAAATTATATACGATAGTAAATTAAAAACTGAAACATGGTATACCTGAAACGGTAGTTGTTGGACTAAAATGAGATTTATTTGTTAGTGAATAAGGGCTGTTTTGGATTGTTGATGGGAATACAGACAAAGAAAGCTTGGGGACAGGCCATGAAGTGTGGGTAAATGGACATGTGGGTTCTCACGGTGGTCAGGCTGAAGTATGTGATGAGCTGAGCGATTTTATAGAAAAGACAATGTGAAAGAAAGATTCGGGATAAATTATGACCCAAAAAGTATATTTTTGAAAGGAGAACTTGGCCTCTGGTTGCTTTTAGCCTTAAAAGATTCATTTTTGTTAAAATAGCAATTCAATGTGTTTCAATAACAATACCATCATGGTATCGTTTTCTGCGCTGAAACTTGAGACTTTTATTGCAATATAATGCTTGATGTAAACAAATTAAGTTTATACTTCGTAAATTATATCAAAAATCAGCAAACAATAACGATGCTAAATACCGTACGAAGTACTACCAAGAACTACGTACTACAAAGGACGTAATAAAGATAATTTCAAAATCGCTCTTTATGCTACTGACCACAAAGCCTTAACTAATAAGTTGGTCGTCAATTGCATTGATCGATATGGACTATAAGCCTTCATTGCTAAGCTCTAACTCCGGTAGACCGGACATACGTTACGTCAGAGATCGCAAAGGAAAAAATATCAATATGAAGCCCCGTAGCATTCGATGCATGAAATTCTTTTTGACGCTCTTCAATATCATTTGCATTGTAAGTGTTGGAATAAGTTATTATTGTAAGCACAAAAGCACTTTTTTATTGTGGTTCTGTTACTTATGGAGGCTATTACGCAATATTTTGATAACGCAATTAAACATTTAATTAACGCAATTTTGATTTTGAATTTTCATTGTATTGGTTTATTAAATCTGTTTTATTTGAAAATATACCTATTCTTTTGGATTTTTGGATAATAAGTATACTTTTGCCTCAACCTTTGCCTGCGAAATTTTATTTAATTATTATATCGTTTCCATTTCAATAATTGTGTTTATTTTCGTTAAAAATTACTTTTGTTGTTATATTTTTGGAATATAAATTATGACTTATCATTAACTATTATTATTTTCATTAATGACTTTCTAGAAAGTACTCGTATTTTCCAACAAAAAATCATCAGCTTAATTCCTAATGGTTGTACAGTAATGGTATTGACAATATTGATATTATAAATAGAACGATATTGATTAGTAACAGGCCTTGCTTGTGGGTCGGTGATGAGGCGCCTACAGTTTGTGTTTCTGTTTACACTTTAGGTGTAATGAAAATATATCGAGTAAAGCCTAGGTTGTTAATAGTAAAAAGTGAATAAGGGGAAGTTGTTGATTTTGAACCTACTGTTAAGCAAAAGATTTAAATAGATTTTTTGAAAAGCGAAAGAAAATTAGAAAATTATTCAGTAAAAAATAACATATACTTTTGCATTTAATGCACAAAGAGATACAAAAAGATATGACATGGAAATGCCATGAAGTAATCTAAGAGAATGCAAAAAGGAAGCAAAGTTCAATTCTATAGGTACCAGTCCAAGCTGCAGACCGCAGCCGTAGACGTTAATTTAGTCTGAACATTACTCTCGACAATTAAAACCGAATCACATCTTGGTTCAACGTTGAAACTCAAAATTCAACTGTAAATTTCCTTTGCAGCTTTTCGGCCTCATTCTAATGGCAATATGCGTGATCAACATGAGAGATAAAAAACCGAAGACCGAGCAACAGTCTTCTTTGTCCAGAGGCGTCCTGTCCTTCCTGCTGACCCTGAGCTTGTGTCTGATCGTTACCGGTATCCTGGGGTGTGTCGGGGCGTTGAGGGAACACGTCAGGATATTGTATGTGGTGAGTTTTAGGTTTCAGAATAGGAATATACTTAATACAGTCAGTACAGGTGAGTTTTATTTTTATGTTCCAACTGTTTGCATAACTAACCCTGATAATGTTGAGTTGAGACACGATAAAAGGGAATTAGCTGTTTGAGAGAACAAAGAGTAAACAACAGTGAAGTATATATTAGCCTGTAATATCCTAACGCTGGGCAAAGGCTTCTGTTCTCACTGACTCTTCGCATAAATACAAAGGTCAAGCCTAAATTGATGCAGCTTGAGTCTTGTTTTTACATTTCAAGAATATCATCGACGTCGTTCTTAGCAGTTAGTCTCAATAGTGGATCTATACTGGACTGCCAGTAGACATTAATTATTGGGAGCTGCCATATATCTATAGGGAAACATCAATCGAAGTCGCTACGATTGTCTATTTTTAAATAAGGCAGTGAAAGGTCTTTCAAAATGGTTTACATTGATCTTGGTTGCGCGATAAATTACACTATAAAGATTATTCAATTCTTCTAATCTTCAGAATAAAAAACACAAAATTCCTAACTGATCCATTTCCCACCCTAGCATGCCTGTTTCTTCATATTCCTGGTATCAGTGGAGGTGATAGTGGGTGTCGGAGGAGCTGTCCTCAGCGCCTGGATGGGCGGCAGCAGCGAGCTCCGGATGCAGTTCTATAAGAACGCAACCCTGGAGGAGGATGTGGCTAAGCACCACGCCTTCTGGGATACTTTGCAGTCAGACGTAAGTGAAGTTGCTGTTTAGGTTAACATAGTTGGAATATGTTGTTGCTATTGCTTTTTAGGTAGGCGTTATTTTATGTAATATCAGTAACTGTACGTTGCTATTAATTTATTTCAAGGCGTTCAAGTCCCTCTGAGTCGGAACTCTATAACTTTATTAGGTTATATTAGGATTTTACTGAGCTGTAATCACATTCGAAAAGGTCAAAAGGCAACTGGCAAACTGAAATGGTATTGCGCGTTTCAATATAGGTACTCACAGTACACTTTATACCAAAAGTTTGTTCACATAACATTATTATCACTATAGAACCGCTGCTGCGGCGTCGACGGACCTCAAGACTACTCCATCATCCACCGCGACATCCCCCCCTCCTGTTGCGCCCGCGCACACCCCCTGCGCGAGGGAGGCGCACGACGTCACTTGCACGCCACCTGCATATCCGAGCGGACGTATTATTCGCTCGGCTGTGAAGAAGCACTCCGACAAAAGAAGGCGTTGAAAGGAAATATTTTTATCTCGACTGCTGTGATTTTTGCTCTTATAGAGGTAAGATGAATTTAAAGTAAGGATCGTTAGGTTTATCTTCTAATAATGATAATTATGTTGATGGAAAAAAATTCCAAGAAATTTTAGTCAAGATTGACTCTCCGAACTTTTAACTAAGCTTTCTTTAAAAGCCTTGTCTTTGAAACTTTTGAATATTTATTTTTAATCCAAACTGATAAAATCCGAAGGTCATAGATAACTAAATCCTTGCCCATTCTAATCACCTCTCTTCACAGATCGTCTGCATAATCTTAGCCTTCTGGATGGCGAGAACAATACGTGTCGAACGCAGGAAGTTGCAGCAGAATCTACAAGCACATTTTGAGTCTTAACTTTGAGGAAAATCATTATATTGTATTTCGATTTAATTTATTGAGGCACTGGCACCTCTTGACACTTAATTAAGTCCCTCTTATGATATTACAAGTCAATGGTTTACTACAAACTGCAGGCTGCAGGCAACATTGTGTTCTGCAGCGGCGGCGTGCAGCGACCGCAAATTTTAGTACCCTTCGTGCAGCTAGTCCCCTACTTAGATGGGTGGCCGTTAGTAGCATTTCAATCTGAGCGCTAGCGTGCTTCGGAAGGCGCGTTAAATTGTCAGTCTTGATTTCAATCGTTACATCATGTCAGACGCAGTATTAAAACCAGGGTTGGTTACTTATCTATTCGAACTAACATACTTATTTAAAATTTTAGAAAGATGTATAGAGTCCTTTAGTTCCGATTGCAGTCTGCGGCTACAGCTTGCGGTTTGCAGCCCATCTTTCACTCTGTACCCCAATATTGTATTCAGTACTTAACGCACAAGATTTCTAAGTATTAGGTCTATGACATCTGAATAAGTACAAGATAATGTTTTATTCGAATTCTCTTCTATTAATAAGTACTTGTTTAATAGTAGTAAACGTTGTATTTTAAGTCGTAGTTATTGTATGTCATCAATGATGGGCTGATGAGCAACCATCTTAATTAGGTACTTCTTTTGTCATAAGTTTTTCTATATTCACCAAAATAGTCGAGTGTCAATCATGGTAGTTTAATTGATGCAATTTTTAGATATATGTACTCGGGTTTTACATGCAACCAACTTATAGTTAAGCATTTTTGATCTATAGCAAAGAATAGTAAACTATCCACTTTTACTACTAGTTAACTAGATAACACCCGTTTTTAACAAACTTCTTAAAATCAAGATATTGTTCTATTTTCTTAATTTGACACCACACAATCCCACATTAAAAGTCATTTAGCTGTATCCTGTGATAATAATGGTGTAGATAATAGGTTAAGGATAACAGTAACAACTGTTTTTGCGAGTAACAGGGACCAATGAAGTAGTTAGGGGAGATGGGGCTAAACCGGATCTTGGTAAAGACGGTTGGTAAAGAACGCCTTGTCTCCCCTTAGTCTGTTTATTTATTTTCTAGTGGCACTTGTGGAAATTATTGTTATGAAAAAAATATCTGAAAAATATGCAACTGAGGATAGATTCTCAGATTTATGTCTTGAAAAAACAACACAATTAGTGGAAGCTTTCTCAATGAGTTCTTGCTTAAAAAGTGTTTTAATTATTTCGATAAATGTCATTTTTTAGTATTAGGTATTAGTAGAAAATGAAGTGTATGTGTGTATAGGTACTCGTTGCCTTAATTTGTGAACTTTGTTAATATAAGTGTGATGTATGTTTCTTTTTGAGCAAAAGATGGGAGTAATTACGTATAAGTTTGAAATATCTAGTAAAATAATTCTATTTCACCATTCTTAAATCTTGAGCAAACCATATAAATTGTACTTAAAATAAGAATTAATATAATAATAATGATAGAATAGAATAATATTATCTTGCTTGTAGTAAAATATTAGAGATATTTTGCAAGCTGGTCACATATTTTTACACTTTAAATAAATAAATAATATTAAGAAAATTAAAACATTAATGTGTTCACAGTTGTGTATTACTGAATTTAGGGTAAAATTGCATTTTTTGTGAGTGGAAATTATATGATTATACTTGTGTGTCTCGTTTCATTTCTCACCAACAACTTTAAGGATCAAGCTAAAAAATGATATTATTATCGGTATTTGTCTTACCAATTTACCCGAAGTCCTCCAAGAACGAAATATTAAAAAAAAAACATAAGTAAGTGAGTCAACCTTGGTGTCAGAGATTTCAGAATGTCTAATACTTGCGACACATGGTCTAAATTTTAATTTTATCGACACAAAGAAAATAAGAAGAAAAAAAAGAAGAAAAGGGTTGCAACACAAATGTTCGGTCCGGCATAGTCGCTAGTCGATTCGGCATTATTTACCAAACGCTTACTATCGCGGGTTTTTGATCCGGCAATGTCTATGAATGTCGGCCCGAATATGTCTGTAGTTAGCCTATAGATATCAGCTTCAAACGGGCACTGTACAATATTAATGCTTCCAAATATAATTGTGGATAACTGTGGATTAGGTTCACAATACAGCTACCTTCTCACTTACAGCCTTTTCACACGGCAGTCCAGTTTTTAACAGGATCCCGTTTTCTGCAGGATCCCGTTTGATAGCGAATGTGTTTATATGCTAGCGTTCACACGAGCATCCCGCATGCGGGATCCTGCAAAAAACCGATCCGGTCGAATTGTGCCGTTCGGTTTTGTCACTAGAAACTGGATCCGAAGTCCAGTAAAAAGCGGGATCCCGTTAAATCACACATATATTTCAATAGCAGTGTTCACACGGCTTCCTGCGTGCGGTCCTGCAAAAACCTGCAAAATCCTGCAAAACTGAACTGCCATGTGAATACAGCGTCCAGTTTAGCAGGATACCGTAAAAAGCCGATCCTGCAAAACTGGACTGCCATGTGAAAGGGCTGTTACTTTAGGGTAAATAAAACAAATGCTACAGAACACAAACATATTTAATTAAGAAAATCTATATTAAACATCAAATACATCAACATTGATAGACTTTGTATCGTGAATAAGAAACTTTACTTATCTGTAGGAATGAAGACATGAGCCTTAACACTAAGGATATAGAGGTGGGTTTACAACTAGCATTACTCTAAATACTACTAAAATGACTAGTCAAATAATTACATAGAACTTAAGATATCTGTTCTTAATTACGTATTTATGTGAATTTGCTGAAACATAACTTTTTGGAAAAGTCTCATACTTATTTTTCAAATTAAAATTAATCTTATTTCGATGGACATTTAGATAAGGCGCTTCGTTTAGATTATTCTACCATTGAACTTTTTTAGTGTAAAATACGTTTTAACTAACAATAGGGCAGTATTCTATTAGTCAAACATCTTTGTCTTTTTGCGACATTTTTGTGTACTGATTTTCTGTGTTCATTTGACGAAGCCGTTAAATTTATTGGATTTTATCAAAATTGGTCAAAGATATTTGACAGATGAGATACTCCAAAAATTAAAGACAAGACGCTTATTTAGTTCAAACTGTAGAACAGTAGACTATCGTATGTTACTCAATATAAATGACTAAAACACCAATCTTACGTACACTATTAATATGAACCTCATCGATAAACAATACACAACTAGATAACGGGTCAGGTACAAAATCAAAGCTTAATGCTGTCCGCACGGATATTCACTTATACATCTTCAATAGTTTACTACCGAACTGAGACAAAAGTTTAAAACAGATTCAACGTAATTACAACCATGACACCTAGCAATAAAGCAGCAAATCTAACTAAATAAAATAAGAGCCTACGCTTCAAGTGCGCTGTTATTCACCGAGACGTATTTTTGCGCCGACCCGACATCTAGTTGTGTATTGTTGATCGAAGACTAACCTTATATATTATTAATTCAATGAAATGCATTATTCTCTTACGTTATATTAATAAGGTAACTTGT
The DNA here is from genome assembly GCA_951394245.1 of Cyclophora punctaria. Lineage (NCBI taxonomy): Eukaryota > Metazoa > Arthropoda > Insecta > Lepidoptera > Geometridae > Cyclophora > Cyclophora punctaria. The sequence goes on from OX596172.1 coordinate 1,355,219, forward strand.
GCATATTACTATGAAATCACAACAGTTAACACGAGTTTAGTTGGTAGGTTTAGCAACTCGCACTATAAAACAGAATTATTTATTGGTATTAAATTGTTCATTGGTTTTTGTTTGTAATTAAATTTCTAAAGGCCACTTTAGACGGAGCAAAATTTTCGGTCGAGTTTCGACCGAGTTTTCGGTCGAGTTTCGACCGAGTTTTCGGTCGAGTTTTAAGTTCTATGTTGAAACATAGTCTAATAAATGCCTTAGTAATTATTAGTATCGATTTTACAACTCGTATTTACTTACGTACGGTTCTCGCCTGAATTTATTTAAATACGATAACTCATAGCAAATATTGCCGCTAGCAAGACTATACTTGCTGAAAATATCTCAAATTTGTCTCTAAACTAGCCGTGTGAACTTGCCATAATATTATGTAATTATTCTGAAACTTAAACTGTAAACAATACTTCAAGTATATAGCTAAAATAAGTTAATACACAATTATCTACCTTTAGGACATTTCGTATGTAATTTCGTTAATGGTTAATGGGGTGTTTACGCGGTCTCCCGGCTCTTTCCCTCCGTTTTGATGGCGTGTGCCAGCCACAGCGCGAGTACTATACCTGCGACCTGGAATTAGAAATCATATGTTTGTTAAAAGCACTTTCCCATTTAACAAAAATACATTCGGAGTGTAAATGTGAACACACGCTTATCCAAGCCGAACGGGCCGAATGAATGCCCCCCGGACACACACGGTTAATTAAGACTCAAACTAAGCTCTAAGCTTGTTATATGGAATCCAACTAACTGATACTACATATACACGAATACTTTGCAAGAATATATAATTGACACCCAGACGTCGTCGCCAACAACTATGTTTGCACATATTGTTGACTCCGGGCGGGAATCGAACCCGTAACCCCTGACACGGTAAGCGCTCTCACTGCCACTGTGCCAACGGGCTTGTCACTAATTATATATAGAGTTAATTGCCCCAAATTTTCGCATCAGGGCATATGGGCAACATAGTAACACAGAAAAGCATAATAATAAAAAAAATATCGTGAAATACTATTCCGTGCAAAATAAAACATAATATTTACGACCACAAAAGCTAATTCTATATTAGTGCTTTCACAATCCTAGCTGACCTAGCCTAAGCCTAGGTCAAACTAGATGTAAGATAACACGATAAATTTACCAATAGCGTGACTCTAGGGGTAATAACTACCCTATTGCCTAAGTGTAGTTTTATGGTGGAAGTTATAAATATTGCATAAAAAGTACCTTTTACTAATACAAAAAAAAAACTGTTTTTATAGAAGAAAGTGAAACTGTAGTAAGGCATAATTATATCTCTTTGTTATTGGCCATTTTGCCCTTCATCCTTTAGATAAAGTAAACTTTTGAATATCCTCAATCTCCATGGCTCTTAAATAAGCAACTAAACTCTGAGTTACTCAGATTCGCAAAACGCATATAGGTACATATCACAGTAGAAATAATAAAATGCATTACGCTCACGAAACGTCCACGAAAATGTTAAGCATCCTTAGAACCCTGTCACATTCAAACTTCTTAACAACCCACTAAGATACGAACGAGAACTTCAAACCTTGTAATATGACAAGTTACTAAAGCTAAAATTTCCTGTCCTAACTCACCTCCAAAAAGCAGAAAAGTATTCCACACACGATGACAGTTAACCCTGCGCTATGGACTGTACTGAGCACCTTAGTCTCACACCCTTCCTTGTAATATCTCGTGAGTGAGAGGCAATCCGATCGTTTGATCTCAGCGGCGCGGTCGGTGCCGTCATCAGGGCAGCACGAGAACGAAGGGTTGAGACGGGGCTCGTAGCCGTTGTAGTTGTCAGGGCCGGTGATGCCGCAGCATTCCAGCTGGAAGGGCAAGGGTTGAGGTTGAATGTGTGGGAGAGTTTAAAAGAGTTAGAGAGGCCTGGGCCTTGCAGAGGGACAGTAATGGCTGATAATAAAAATAATGTGGGTTTAGTTTGATTGTCACTATAAATATTATGTATCCTCCTCACTATAATATCATTCATCAAGTCATTGATATTTAATCAATGAGTAATCTCTTTAAGGTAAGCAGAATTATAAGGAGCAATGTGGTACAATACAAATATCTTGGAAGCGGAATACTATCTTTTTCAGGGACTGTTTTTCGTGGAAAGTTACGTTCAACTGTAGATGCATGTGATGTCATCACATCCATCTGCATAAAAATCGATAAAAATCGTTCTACAAAAGTCACAAAGACTAGGAGTTGGTAACTAAGATGGTCTTACAGAAGTTACAAAGGAGTCTTTAAGCAATATAGTATCTATAAAAAACACTCACTTGAAAAACACTAGCTTACATTTACTAAATATCTACTCACATTGGTCTGAATGCGGTCCCAGAACTCCCTGTAAGTCGAGTCTTCTTCCTTCGAGGACTTGTTCTTGATGAACGAGGCTCGCAGCTGAGACTTCATGGTGTCTTCGATCTGAGGACGTAGAGCCGCGGCAGCGATACCCACTGATAGCTCGAGGAGTATTATGATGATCAGACAGCCTACGAACTGGAAGAAATGATGGGTATATGTGAGACTTTGGGCAAATATAGTGGCAATGGGCTTATGTTGTTATTGTGGACAAATGTAATGGGTAGGACAGGGCTTTTTTTTGGGAAATTGTTTATATTGAATACTCTCAAAAAAGTGAATAAGCTATAATAGTTTACTCATCTTGGTATTAAGACCGGAATGCAAAGGGTGGGACTTTTTTTGTATACTATTTATTAGAGCATTTTAGTTGTTCTTCAGCAAAACCCCCAACGTCGTCAATTAAGGATCTTTTTTTCTGATATCAGTTACTCGAAACAGTAAAGTGCCAAGATAACCTCTTTCTATAGAACACTGGTACTTATTAGTCCTATTACGGTTACATACAATTCAAACATTAACCTCTTGTACCAAATAATCACGGCATACAACTCCGAATTGTTCTTAGGGCAATTCCGCCCACTTCAGTTTATTTTAAAGTTCAACGGCCTCATCAGGCCAAGGGCTTGCCCAATTGCAGGTCAACATTGAATTGAAATATAGAAAAGAGTCACGACGTGTAGGTGGCGACGAAATTAGGAAATCACACGAAAACATTAGCGGGGATAATGGATCGTTAAGAATGTTCGGAAAACTGGGTGTAGGGTATTATTAACAGGGTTTTATTATACCCTGGTCCGTTTTCTGGCACGATATATGACGATAAAATTATAATTATAAAGAAACTGTTAGTAAATATACATATTACGACACAATCATCATTAAACTAGTGATGTCATGAAGTGTTTAAACTCCATCGTCAGGCTTCGTCATCTGCGTACGAGTCTAACAGACAATCAATTATCATTGCACAAGTCCTATGAATATTAGAAATGAGTAATATTTCTTTCTGCGAAACCAAACGTTATTATATCCTATGAAAATGAACTGTTCTAACTTGTATTCTAGCAGCATCTATTGGCTACAAGATTCAAAAATAAAAACTAGTGTGCTGTGATACAAAACTCACCAATAAGATTACCATTCCGACTAAAAACTTTACATGAATCTGCTATTACCTATACAGATACCCTTCGCAGTTCTTTTAAACCTAAGAAACCATATGAGACTGCTACTCACAATATACAGCAGTTTAGGGCTTTCCTTCCAAGCGCCGAAGCATCCGAAGGCAGCTATGATGATGATGAGCACCCCCACTGCTATCAGCACTGCATCAGTTTCATGGCCGGTCGCCTCCATGCCAGCAAACCCTTTGATCATGCCCATGTCCACGCATGCTGCTGCTATTATTACTACGCCGAAGATCTGGAGACAAAACACAGTTTTAGAACTAAAATAATCAATGTTATTTGTAATTCTGCCTTTCGAACATGGCTCAGGTTTGGGAACACCATTCTCATGGATGGAACAACTAGAAGCGTATATTTATGACGTACTAGCAGCGCCCCGCGGTTTTACCCGCGTTGTACCCGTTCCCGTAGGAATTTCGGGATGAAAAATAGCCTATAACCTTCCCGTTGAATGTGGCTATCTATTACAAAAAGAATTATTCAAATCGGTTCAGTAGTTTCTGAGATTAGCGCGTTTAAACAAACAAACAAACAAACAAACAAACAAACAAACAAACAAACAAACAAAACAAACAAACTGTTCAGCTTTATAATATTAGTATAGATAATGGCCTATGAAAAGTATATAATTATAGGACTATTAAACATATATACCAGGACTATCAAACAGAACTGTCGGACGTCACTATCAGCTGTCCCCAATCGTAGTATTAATAATTGATCGACACGTAGCTTCATAATCGCAATGTGCATCGTTAACTACGCTACGAGTGCTTTTGTTATAATGACGGCAAAGTTTTCTTGAAAAGTTGTTAAATAAATGAACAAACAATTGTACAAACAGTGTATATAAAATGATTTTTATCTGATTAAAATGTTTTTACGGCTCCGTTAATCAATCAACAATTATGTGAATCAATTTGTTAAGTCAAACAGTATCAATTACCACCAATAGTTTGATTAATAAAAGCACCCACGTTTTAATTAAGTACGATAGCATTTAGATTTGGAGTTTTGGAGCTATATTGAAGACTAGCAGCGCCCCGCGGTTTTACCCGCGTTGTACCCGTTCCCGTAGGAATTTCGGGATGAAAAATAGCCTATAACCTTCCCGTTGAATGTGGCTATCTATTACAAAAAGAATTATTCAAATCGGTTCAGTAGTTTCTGAGATTAGCGCGTTTAAACAAACAAACAAACAAACAAACAAACAAACAAAGAAACAAACAAACAAAACAAACTCTTCAGCTTTATAATATTAATAGTATTGAAGATAAAGTGGAAATTGACAACACGCGTCGTCATGCCAACAGCAAAGTCGAGTTGGTCAGCGGTCAACTCTGGTGTCAGGGTATTAAGGCCGATGAAGACCTCTGACATTTAATTAACTAACCATAGAATTAATATTTGACAAGATTGAATTTAAACCTTACTAAAATCTAGACTCAACTCTAGCGTAAGACGGTTTTGAAGTAATTACTTTATGACAAAAAAGTATAATTTTAGGAAGGTTTTGAATTTGTAAAGCCCGGTTTCCACTGCAAGCGGAGCGGGCTCATTAATGACTCCGGTTGGCAGCCATTACGTGTTTTTGTTAAGACTGAGGAGTTATGCGTCTATACAAGTAACGCAATGGTAATTAAACGGAGTCATCAATGAGCCCGCTCCGCTTGCAGTGGAAACCGGGCTTAAATGAGAAACATCTGGGGCTCGTAGTTAATACTGCGCCTATGGAAAATGATGTTCCGATTAATTATGTTATGACATTACTGTTAACTTAAATTAAAAAGCAATTTACGAGTACTTATTTCTACTCTGATCTACTTGATATAAAGTTCTGTCGGACGGTATAACATCAGCCTAAAAGCTTACACGCTTCCTTCATAAATTAATAATTAATAACTCACATCGATCCAAGTCACTGGAACCTTCTACAATGCTACATAATATACTAACACTATACCTCTATAGACACATCTACATATTTTCCCTATCAATTTCCTATAAGACGGTGTTAACGTGTTAAAACACCATCAGAAATAGGTCACGCTATGCCCGGGGCGACGGTAGGTGGCTAGGAAAATAGGCCCATAAACAACACGCCTCTAGATTTATGAACCGTTTGATTATTGACGAATATTCAATTACTAGCAGCGCCCCGCGGTTTTACCCGCGTTGTGCCCGTTTCCGTGGGAATGGTGGTGTGAAAAATAGCCTATTATCTTTCCGTTGAATGTGGTTATATATTACAAAAATAATTGGATTTATAGTTTTTGAAATTAGCGCTTTCAAACGAACAAAAAAGAACTACCTTTATTAGTATTGATAAATAGTTCGTTATTGAGTTTGTGTATACTAGGGTATTTAGTGCTTCATTATTTTAACTTTCCTTTTATGATTATCGATTAACTACCTAGCTAGAGGTTTGTCCGCCATTGGTAAACTTGACTGATTATACTGTTTTATTATATACTTATCTTCACTACATGCATATGTTAAAACATAAAACAAAGTCGCTTTCCGCTGTCTGTCCCTATGTATGCTTAGTTCTTTAAAACTACGCAACGGATTTTGATGCGGTATTTTTTAAAAGATAGCGTGATTCAAGAGGAAGGTGTATAGGTGTATTGGCGCTCTCATATGCCACTCTGCCAACGGTCTTGTCAATAAAACTCCTTATATATTATTTAACGAACTTTTTCAAACTAGTTCTAATTTCAAATCACTACTCAATTATCATAACCAATAACCATAAACAATATCTACAATGCTAATTCGTTGACGCCATTAATTCAGTATTTTTAAGGTATTTATGGTGTAGGACGCTCCTCGCTAACATTGGAACGTTACACAATACATTACCTTGGACAGAGTACAATGACGTCATCGACCCTGGTGTCTATTGAGAATTTGCATCTCCTTTATTATTTTAAAAGTGATTACATAAGCGTAAATTGAATGTTAAATACGGCGACAGATGTCTCAGGATGTTGATTAAAGCCAATTGGTTAAATCAATCTTTAGATGATGATGTTAGGAAAATATTTGCTATTTCTTAAGGCCTATGTTAGTCTATTTGTTTATGCTTAAGTTCATCATGGCTGTTGTCATAGTAGTTTATACTTAAAGTTGTGCAAACGATAAAGATGGTATTACCATAATTTTCGGGGGTTTCAGCTAGATACTTATTAAATAAGCACAATTTCTCGATCAGGAATTTTAAACAAATAAATTAAGAGCTTATTATTATTCTACAGTGGTGATTACACCTAATCCCCTGCACTGTACTGATGTCTCCGGTGAGACGAGAGGCCTTTGCCCGGCAGTGGGACATTACAGGCCTAATACCTTACTTTATTACTCTAAAGAATAACTTTTTAAGATTTTAAACAATCATTATTATTAGACCTTACTACAAATCTACTATATTTCCTCTTCGATGAATACCTTATTATATCTCACTAACTAGATATAACTTGCGATGACAAATGATGTTCAGTGACCTCACAGTGAGATGTTAACGAGATATGACATACTCGTAAAACCAATTACTGCAATATGTAAACCTCTTGCAGCTATTGTCTTGCAGTGAAAGGCGTGAGGTGTAGTTAAATGATCGAAGAGTGGGTAGACATTGAAGATGATGCATCTTATCTAACTCGTATTATTCATAGGTTCGCTCAGACTGTTTCTTCAATACTGGAAGTATTTTTTAAATATATCGAGTATCGATACTAATCCTACAAATATTATAAATGCGAAAGTTTGTAATGATGTATGTATGTTTGTTACTCTTTCATGAAAAAACTACTCGAAGGATTTGAATGAAACTCTACAGCAATATAGGTTAAACATCAGAATAACACGTGGGATACATTTTATCCCGAAATTCCCGCGGGTACAAAGTGGGCCCCGGGGGGAGCTGCTAGTATTACTATGAAGAGATATAATGTTCTTTGTATGTTCGAGCTAATTCCGGGAATTACTAATTTCATTTAAAAAAATATTTTTGTATTAGGTATCAATAATAAAGAGCAAGGTTTATAGCCTATGGGCTATGTTTTATCCCGAAATTCCCGAAAAAATGGATAGTTGTTTTGAGTACAAATAAACATATTAACATATTTATAACTTATGTTTGAAAAGAACTCCTGCCTTTATACTTCGATCACCCATCGCCATTATTCGCCACAAATTATTTTTCACACATTCTTACTTATTAGCAAGTTTGCGAAATTCAAATTTAAACAATGCTCTTGAAATCTGGACAACAGCTGGCGTCTGTCTAATTGTCTCAACTCGATAGTTACTTGTTTAAGTGGTACATGGTATGACATCAGTGATCGTTCTATTTCTGGCTCCTCAATTGGTAGGAAGTGTATGGTAGTGATCTTTAGGTAAACTGGTTAGAATGGCTTAAATAATGGTTAAGGTTGAAGGTGAATCTTCAAGGTATGGGTTAGTGTTTAAAGTAGTAACTGGAGCTAGCTTTAAATGATTGCTGAGGTACCGACTGAGGTGAGTGCCAGGCCTTAACACGAATCATGATTTTATTTTTAAAGAGGTAGCTGTCAATTTTTTCCCTAAATATGCTTGAGAAACAAAAGCTTTGGACTTACCAAAAGTAAGTTTTATTTTATACCAAATGGATCACAGTTCAACGAACGTCATTTGTTTTTTAAACATATTTAGACACTTAATATTTTAGCATTCTTGTGCAATCAAAAACATCATTGTGTCTCCCCCATAAGAGATTGATAGATTGATTGGTCCTAAGCTGAACTATCTACTTCGAAAAGCTTAGTAGATTAATCATAATATTTTATGAACTTGTGTTTTTAACGGATTACATATAATTTAATTATCATTACAGGAAGTTGAACCTTTCAACGGAAATATATATACCAAAAACATTTAAAAAAATCGAAAAATGTACCTTTGAAAAGATATTTTTAGCGCTTCCATTCATCACAAAACAATGTTTAAAAATGTATGAAAGAAATTATATTTTGGGCGATGACACGGTGTAATATCGACCGATATAGTTCTACGGTCGACCTGGTTTATTGGCCTCAATATGTGTCAGGAAAGTAACGTATAATTAATATTATACCACAGCCCCTTTATGTTATGATGACTGTTATACTCGTAGTCTTAGTACATATAATAAATTATTATTTATGTTGTAAGTGTTAAATGCCAGCCTTGTGTTTGCTAAATTAACTTCGCTTCGGTTCGCTCTTCGATTTAAATTTAAAGCGGCGTAGCGAATGGGCAACATTATTTAAATAGTATACTAAAGTTCTACATATTTAATCATTGGTATTGAAATTGATTCAGAAATTACTATAATACTATATATGCTAAAACATAATATAGCAACTTAGTGAATTCAAATAAACAACCAAACACCGAACCTCCTTTTCGTAGTCGGTTAAAAAGCAATTTACACTAACAGCATCGGTACATAAACCATTACTACAAAGTAAACAACTTTGAAAAAGTCGATGAGCTCTAATGGTTAGAAGACACTCACGTGATGGATAGTGCTATAATTATATAGCACTACATAGTACACTGTACTATCGAGTTTGGACATTGTTTATAACCACTAATAGTAATAGCAGACTCCTGTAGTTACAGTCAACTACACAAGTTGATACACACTTTCAATATCACAAAACACTTCAACACTAACGCCCGTATTCAAAAACGTCAAATGCTGCCTTAGTATATTAGATTGGATGAGTAATTTTGACGTACAGTAATGTATGAAAAATTACGTCAAGTGTCGATTAAATGGACCGTCTGAGTGCGGCAGTAAAAGCTTCCATAATTAAGTGTGTTCAGATGTTCAGTAATATTGAATGTACTCATCAACTTTTTGTAGTTGACTGTACATTAATAATCGAAATACGATGACCCGGTCAACTTGCGTACCTACTTTGTCGAAAGTTCATGTCAACCCTGATTTTTCATGTATAGAATATGAAATTAAGGGTGTGATTTGGGAGGGTGTGCTAGCAGTAAGTGCTTCGCTCTTCCGTGGGTAGATTGTAACTTATAACCCGTGAAATTATTATGGGTGAAACATCCTACTAATCCTATCCTATCCTACTTCCTACTTCACTACATAGTATAAAACAAAGTCGCTATTTTTGTCTGTTAGTTTGTCTGTTTGTCTGTATGCTTAAATCTTTAAAATTACGCAACGGATTTTGATGCGGTTTTCTGTAATAGGTAGAGTGATTCAAGAGGAAGGTTTTTATGTAAAAAAAATTCCCGAAATTCCCACGGGAACGGGCACAACGCGGGTAAAACCGCGGGGCGCTGCTAGTAATATTATAAATGCAAAAGTTTGTGAGGATGGATGTATGTTTGTTGCTCTTTCACGAAAATACTACCGGACGGATTTGGATGAAACTTTACAGTAATATAGGTTGTACATCAGAATAACACATGGGTTACATTTTATCTCGATATTGCCGCAGGAATCAATACAACGCGGGTAACACCGCGGGGCGTGGCTAGTAGGTCATATAACAACTAATTCATCATTTATGAGCGAGTTGACAAGATAGGTATTGGCTAGGTAGACCATCTCAACATATTTTTTACCAACTTTAACAACAAAGGAGATTCTGAAATTCGATTGTATGATTGATTAATTGTTATGGTATATGAAAAGGTACCTGTTAGATTGGTTCCGTTTTAGTCGATTTACAAAAAGGTGGCAGTTCACATAAAGATTTCGTTTGAAGTCGCTTGAAAAAGTTATTAATTGCTCGCTCGCTTGCTCATCAGGTATCACTCACTATCTCGCTCTTTCTAGTATGCTCTACAAAAAATCTAGTTTTTCTATTTCTGCGACATATTTTTTAGACTGAGTCATTGTTATCTTTGAATATCTGCTAATAATATAAATGCGTAAGAACTTCTTATGTGCTTGTACTAAATAGTGTTTATTATGCTATAATTTACTGAATAAAAAGAATAAATCTCGAGACTTCAGACACACATTATTTACGAAAACAAATTGAGTTCGGTACTTGTTTCAATAAGCTTGGTGATTACCCCCATCCTCCTCGCTGTACTGATCTTCGGTGCCATGAGAGGCTTTTGGCCAGCAGTGGGACATTACAGGCTAATAATGTCTTTCTATACAAGTTTCTGTATGTCAAAAAACGATAGCAAAATAGGGGCGTGAATTGAATTAAATCCTATGCGGCAGTTATTTGAAACATACGTAATGTCGCAAGCTTAATTACATAATTGGTCGCGTGCAATGTTGAAATTCAAACGAGGCGTGTTTAGTTACCCTGTGATTATAATTATTATAACAAACGCACATGTGCGTTATTTAAAACGCTTGTACAGAATCGTTTAGTTTATTGGTAGGAATAAGTAGCGGGCGGCAAATATTTAGGTTAATAACCATTTTAGGGTTAAGGGTTAAAAACCTTTTGGAATTTACTTAATCCCACTAAATACATACACTTAACTGCCGACAATAATTATTGATTTCTCATAAACCCAATTCACATAAAAAAGATAAATCTATCAGAACTTTCGGAAGCTTAGAATTCCAAATTCCACAAAGAAAATAAAAAGCATCTACCATTCAAAAGCTCGTTTGGACAAACATGAAGCTTTCAAAATCCGTCTATTTCAGTAATAGAGTAACATCAACAAGCTGTGTGTAAAAGTTCACCGATCCAAGACTGTGTCACTAGTGTGACTCATCTGATGTCGTAAAGGCATACGGATGAATAAACATTACAATATTACGTCACTGTGCGTACGCGACCGTAAACTTAGGGCTGGCACTTGACTAATTTTTTTTCTAGCCGCGCTGTTTTTCCCGCTGTATTTTTTCCTGTGGTAATTTCGGGATAGAATTAATACATAACCTTCCTCTTGAATGTAGCTATATAATACAAAAAGAATTATTCGAATCGGACTGTTGGTGTCTTAGTTAACCTTGTTCAAACAAACAAAAATCGAAAACTTCAGTATTATTATTATTAGTATAGATTTTCTCGCTGCGCGTACGCAACCATAACCTCGGGGAAGGCACTTGTCTAATTATGTGATTGGTAACGTATCAAGTTCTATATTAATTGAATAAATATGATATGTAAAGAGGTCTGTTAAAGAGGTATCACATTCTATTTGTTGAATAAATAAGTACTCATTAGTGAGACGTGATGGAATTTGTTTTTTTATTTAAAAAATTACGACGGCATTATACTCTTTATTATTCCTAAATTGACTGCATAATTTAGTCTGTTTATTTAAGTTCTAGGAGTTAATACTGCAATAAAAGCTATGAAAGCATGTCTTAAAATTGTGTCCATTACGTGGTAGTATTCCTATGATTTTTCAGTGACAACCCTAAAATAAAATTCGATAATATTCAATATCATTGTAACCATAATACGTCATCCATGAAGTTCAAGAAATAAATATTTTATTACCAGATTAGACCTTCCTAACAGGAAGAATCTAAATTAGACGAAAATCTTTTAAGCATTTTATCCCGGAAGGAAATAATGAATATTATGTTCATTTATGTATTACTCTTAATTATTTATTTTAATAAGTAAACACGTTAGTTACGAGGAAGTTAGGAGGGTTAAAGTTCAAACCAAAATGGCTGATTCTACAACCAAAAACAACTTATTCCATTGAGGAAAATTGTTCAGTGATGGGGTTATAATAGAATGAAATAACGTAACGTTTTTCCTCTTCAGAGGGAATCGTTTTCGGCTAGAAAATCGACCATATTAGTCCACATTTTAATTTAAGTTAGTGGTCAACTCTGTTGTAGAAGTTACAGACGACCTAAAGGTCTCCGAAATAGCACTGAATGCCAAATATTATTGACTTGAAAGATCATCTTAAAATTTATTTACTTAGCTTGATATTGAAATTATGAGAACCAGTTATAATACCACAATCGCAGTCTTATTCAAGAGTGAAACCGCAGGTAGAGAAGTTAGTACAATAAAGGCAAGCCACAGACCCAGAACCTAGATAACTTTCAACTTAGAATTTATTAAAGTACTATAACTTAGTAAGTAAGTCCGTAAGTCTTTACCAACTCTGGTGTTGGAAATTTTAGACCACCTTAAGGCCGTTTTATCCGACACTAGCAGCGCCCCGCGGTTTTACCCGCGTTGTGCCCGTTCCCGTGGGAATTTCGGGAATTTTTTTACATAAAAACCTTCCTCTTGAATCATTCTACCTATTACAAAAAACCGCATCAAAATCCGTTGCGTAATTTTGAAGATTTAAGTATACAGACAAACAAACAGACAAAAATAGCGACTTTGTTTTATACTATGTAGTGATGGTATAACGAAAGAAAAAATCACAAACCTTCCTCTTGAACCGCTCTGTATGTTAGTAGAGTTTAGAATAAGCTAGTTACTTGAATATGTTGTACAGGTAGAGGTATTATCAAGGGAATCAATACGCTTGTTAACTTCAATACATATACGTCTTCAGAATTTTGATAAAACTTACGTGATACGAATTGGATTCTATTTTATTGGGCTTCTAATATGGCTGTTTCTACGAATTTGAACGTGTTATTTTATTATCCATGCTTCTAGGTATCGGAATCGTTTTGGTACTTTTTGATAAAATTGGTCGCTATTTTTAGAGCAAAGTAATAGTTTACACCCGTGCTATATTACTACCCCATGTCTATTTTAAAACCACCCCATATTATTATCCTAAGAAACATCAATAAAATTCTATAACGATAGCTACTGGTTCCATCGATCTATTGTACGAGTACACCAGTACACCGTATGACCTAATGATTTCCTGTCATTTTCCAACTAAATATAGATATTAACTATTACTTTAAAGGTCGTATGTTCATCTGACTCAATCCGTGAGTAACACATTTTCCACGAGAGATGAAGATACCTAGGAACCTGTTCACCTATACGTACTATTTACTTAATAAATGAATAAAAGAAAATAATCATGATAAATTAAAAAATATACAAATTTACAACTAAAATAGGGCAGTTATCCAATTTGGTGCATTCGTTTGTAAGCTAAGCACATTCAAACAAGATAGTTCAACTATACCTTAAACAAACCCTGGTAAATGAAGGTAATCTAGGTACAGTTAAGTGTAACTGTACTTAATGTAGCTTAGCACCCCCGAGGTGGTGTCGTGGTTCAAGTATAGATAGGTCTTGTGGAGCCGTTTAGTAAATGGTTACTTGCCATCGTGAGAATATTTTCTTTGAATACATGACCTTAAGGTTAGTACTTATTTATATTGGTTAATAGTTTTCCCTTAAATTCTTAGGACAATGGTTTTTTGAAAACGTTAGGTACTTAATTAAGTACTTACAAATATTATAGTGGAGAGAAAAGTAAATAATATGGGACTTATAGTATTTAAAATTAGCTAGTACATATGAATTTACCTAGACTAATATAATAGAGCTGAAGAGTTTGTGATTTTATCCCCAAATTCCCACGGGAATGCGCACAATGTGGGTAAAACCACGGCGTGTTGTTAGAAAAGAATAACCTTAGCTAGTGTAATAATGAACACTTAGAGACCATATGGTACCTCCATCTTCTATGCAACACTTAGCCTATCTTTGGTGGTAAGGCACCTTCTCAATTTAAGACTACCACAACCAAAACTCGCGATTCCACCAAAGAAATTAAAATATAATACAAAACACACCTTATTACTTGAAACATAAAAACCAAAATCCCTTGACCAGTTTACGTTCAACACCATGACATGCTGACCTCAAGATACATGACATGATAAATAAGATCCTCATAATGTCAGTTTACGTCTTATTTGGGTGGCCATACCTAAAAAGGTTCAGTGGACCAACGTCTTTACTTAATAATACCTTGGCAACCCCATATTAGATAAAACAAGTCCAATTAATTGAATTTAGTATTAAACTAGCAGCGCCCCGCGGTTTTACCCGTGTTGTGCCCGTTCCCGTGAGAATTTCGGGAATTTTTATACATATAAACCTTCCTCTTGAATCACTCTATCTATTTTAAAAAACCGCGTCAAAATCCGTGCGGTGGTATTTGAGTTTATCGCGAACAGACAGACAGACGCGGCCTCGGACTTTGGTTTATAATATGAATTGATTATATGGATTATGTTTTGATTAGTGTTAATTTGTATAATGGAGTTAATTAGTGTTAATTTGTATAAGTGTTGGATCGAACATTTTGATGTTCAGAAATTAATTTTCATTTAACTAATGAATATTATTTGAAAAAAGCAATACCTATTTATAGGAAAGTTTTCTAAAGACCTAGAGTCTAATACATAAACGATTATGAACAGCATTTAGCTGTCAAATGATTTGTCCCGTTCCGACATTCGCTATTTTCCGAAGTGCAAAAGAGACAAACACTTTAAAACAGTGTTAGAGCATTTATGAATAAGGCGAATACTCAAGAAACTCTATTATTATTGTTGCAGTTATTTATGTTTAAATTCACTTTAAATATTGATTAATTTACACCGTAGAATTAAAACGGATAAGAACTTAATTCAATACTTTCTTCTATTCAACAAGTAGATTAAAGTCGAACGAAAAAGCCCAGCGCATTTGGCGGGATTTTCCTAACACCTAATTATGAACAAAATTTATTACTTGCATAACTAATTATATAGTTGAAATATTCTACAGTACATTAATGGCGGTAATAACGAACTATCCATTATAATTTTAATGGCCGTAGGGCGAAATATAAACAGACATCGAACGTTTGACAAAAATAACCGGGAAAGTAGCTCGGCATATATTTGTTATTTTTAGTCACCATGCGTCTATTTTATTTACTTGCACAATAACAAAATAACAGCTACTATAACTACAACAGTTAAATAATGAAGTAAAAATCAACTTACCATAAACAATCCATTAAAAATGATGAGAAGGAATTTTATACAGCCCATTCCGCAGCCCTCCATTTTGTTTAATTACGATTGCACGAAAAGCACAGAAACTTTTTAAAATTCAAATTAATCGAATGTTATTGTAAAGAATTTAAATGTGTTCTTTTTTTGAATAACGTTCGCGCCGTTCCGCGTCGCGCAAGCTTCTGTCTGACCAGTGACTATGACTATAGCAGAATGCGCCAAGCCACAGACCGTATGGGTATTTAGTACTCTATGTATTTGGTGGTGTAAAATCGCGTGCAAGGGTTGAAGTCACGCACTGAAATCACCCCCCAAATTACTTTGACCCTCAAGCTTTATGTGCCAGGGAAACGATAGAGATCACGATTAATTGGTTAAATACTACACGGGTTGCGTTAGTCGACGACCAGATTTTCATGTCTTTTTCATTTTGATAGGGTCAACATCTTTGAAACAGATTTTATCAGAGATGTTTATCGTTGAATATAATTAATATTTTTCGGTGGTTAATCAAATTATAAACATGATTTTACATTACTGAAAATATTTTCATGTTAAACGGATTACAAGATCTCATTATTCCATGTTCGAATAAATCAAATTCTGAGAAAAAATAATGAGCTACAATTTTTTTCTTCTATAAAGCGTCATAGGTTATTTTACTATACAGCCTGGTTATTATATGATTATTATTAGTAGAGTATGAATACGACAAATAACTATGGCAACAGTGTTAACCACGGAGAAGGGCTTTAACCCCCGGGGTTAACACCTCACTCTAAACATGCCATTACAAGAGTTCAATGTTTTATAACAAACCTTATTTAAGAACCTCGAATAACGAAATGTTTTATAACCATAGAGTTGCTAGTAGTTTATTACCTATGGTTTAAAAACAAATTTATTACTCAAGGCAATTTATTACTAACTAATAAGAGGTATCATTTATCTATCAGTTAATCAAAAGTTTTATAAAAAGTACATTAAAAAATTAATGATAACTTGCTTGCCGAAAACAAAAGTGATAATTTATTTTAGTTACTCATTCCATGGTATCGTGTTTAGTTAATCTGCAGTGTTCAATGAATATGACGATTAAGCCTTCCATATTCAAATATGGACAAAGCACGTTTTATCTTATATATAAAATTCTCGTGTCACAGTGTTCGTTCGCGTACTCCTCCGAAACGGCTCGACCGATTCTCATGAAATTTTGTGAGCATATTGAGTAGGTCTGAGAATCGGCCAACGTCTATTTTTTATCCCGAAATTCCCACGGGAACGGGTAATACGCGGGTGAAACCGCGGGGCGCAGCTAGTATGTTATAAAATTATTATGTAAGTTTTCCTTACATTACATAATTAAAGTTTGGTCTAACAAAGGCAGAGGAGCTCTATGTAGGTAGAGAAACGATAGAGGTTCTATATTTATTTAACCGACCTTAAAAATCGGAGGAGGTGTATGTTGTTTTGTATGTTTGTTACCTCATATCTCCGCCATATATAAAGGCAGATTGCTTACAGGTAGGTCTCGTGTACCCCGATTTAAAAAAGTAGTAATAAACACCTGGTTTGAGGTTAGTTTTCGCTTTAAAAAGTTATGTGGGAATAGTAAGGCTACCTATCTCTACTACTTAACTCTACATGTATTTAAATATCTAAACTAGGCCTATTTCATATGTTAATGAAGTGGTAATTACGAAAATGTTGTACTCATATAAAAATTTAGATGAAACCAGAGTAAAGAAGTTTTGAAGCATTTATACATTACAAATTAATTTTTACTACATTAGCAGTGCCCCGTGGCTTTTCCCGAATTATTCCCGTTCCTGTAGGAATTTTGGCATGAACAGAAGTCACAAACGTGTCTCTTAAATCATTCTACATGTTGGTGAAAACCACATGAAAATCTGTTCAGTAGTTTTTGACAAAATCAATTACATTCAAACATACAGCTTATGGGAACTTAGTTGTATAATATATTGTATAGATTATCATCTACACTAATATCATAAAGAGGAAAACTTTGTTTGTTTGTTGTAATGAATAGGCTCAAAAACTACTGGACCGTTTTTAAAAATTCTTTCACCATTCGAAAGCTACATTATCCACGAGTAACATACGCTATTTTTCATCCCGAAATTCCCACAGGAATGGACACAACGCGGGTAAAACCGCTGGGCGCTACTAGTAATTCATATGAAGCAACTAAACTAAAACTTTAAGCCATGTTGTTAATACTTATCCAAAAACGTTAAAATATTAATATTCAAATGAAGCTAATTTACTTTTCATTATCTAGACCAAAAATCTGAATGTCAAGTTTATCGGGGCTAGGTCTCGCTAGGTAACAGCGCTAACACTAGGTTATTAACTTGGGTTTCATGTGGATACTGAAATATAATTTAAGTGCTTAGGTCATAAAATAGGAAATTGGTCTAGAGTGACGCGATATAGTCATTTATTTCGATGGTTGAAGTTATGATGGCAAAATTAATAGTTGGTAAATCACCCTACTAATATTCTAAAAGCAAAAGTTTATGAGGATGGATGTGTGTTTGGATGGATGTATATGTATGTTTGTAACTCTTTTACGAAAAAACTACTGGACGGATTTGGGTGAAACTTTACAGTATTTAGGTTATACATCAGAATAACACATGGGATACATATTATCCCGAAATTCCCGCGGGAACCAGTACAAAACGGGTGACACCGTGGGGCGCGCCTCGTCACTCATAATTCTAAAACAAAGTGCCTAAAAGTTGTCTGTCAGTATAATAATTGATTTTCTCAAAAAAACAGAACGGTTTTTTTTGCGGTTTTCACTAACATACAAAGTGATTCAAAAGAAAGGTTTAAGATTTCTTTTCATACTTAAATTCTGACAGAAACGGATACAGCGCGAGTAAAACCAGGGGCACTGCTAGATACTATCATCCATATGTTTCAAATTGCTTCCCTTGAGCAACGGTTTTGCGATATTGACTCGAAATAAGTGACTAACCCTTATGTCAAAGTATTTACCGATTAATGGCCTCTAACTATAGGAAAACCAGTGACTAATGTCAAAGCCTTATGTCAAAGTACCCTCTAATGGCCTCCCACTTTACAAAAGTATTCAATAAGCTTCTAGAACATTAAAGAAAACCGAAAGTGAATGACCGTAAACTTAAAACTTGACAGGTCACTTCCTATCGATCTTTCACGATAACGTATATCGGTCCATCAATAGAATTTGAACCTATGTGACATTAATAACTTGGCTAGCTTAATATTTGTCCATTCGTTTTCCAACCCTAATCGACAATTCTACGCGTCACCTTTCTTCGTTTGTTTTTACTTAACATCGACTAACTAATTGATGTAATTTTCCATACATTACATGTCAAAATTACTCATTCGATTCCATGCTAATGAAGGATTTGACGTCTCCGTAAGCTTGCTATCCCATAATTCAACTTTTTTAAGCGAAAGTGCGACTTCAATCTAGGTGACAAATGCCACCTTTTATCCGTTACAGTAGGTATCAGTAAGCATGTTTTTATTTATCAAAAGAATTTTCATAATCGGTTTCTGAATAACAGAGATAACTCCTTCTTCAGTATCTAAAGTTGGTTTAGAATAATATTTTAGTGCTTCAATGCTATATCAATGCCAAAACATTACAAGTCCTAGCGTATCTCATCTCTCCTTTAAGATTAATTTCGATTTGAAACGCCTAAACTAATTAAAATGGAATAGAATTGAAATGAACTTGACAAAATTGCAGATTTCGATCGACAATCTATGAGTCATTCCACACTTTTGTTTCATTTACAAAATAACCCTAATAGAAAATACTAAGTAATTATAGCCAAAGTCCTAACCCTGAAACCTATTGAAAGAAATAAAAAAAACAAGGTGTTTTGCTAAAAAAAGTTCTAGGTCCTATTTGCTAAAACTAATTCAAATAAAATAGAATTGAAAGAATGTCACTAAGTCAAATAGAAGCTAGTATTTAAAAAAACATGACAAAAGACAACTAGATTTTCGTCCTTAGAATCGCGAAGGGTGATTTCATCATTTCAGTGTCCTTGAGTGTTTATGTAGGGTCTAGTATAGCTAAGGGTTGCATGGGGTGATTTCTATTGTGCGTCGTGTTGTGAGCCAGTTGCCATGGTCACCGCGATGAGTGGCAACCTGTGCCATGCCTGATGGCTATGACCTATGATTGGATAGGCAGAGGCAGAAGTGTTCGATTTTTAAATGATTTATAGTCATTTTGACAGTTGCTTCTAGAATAAATTTTGAATGTTTGAGGTGTAATTTGGACTTTTGTACTGACAAAGTGTTTTGTCCTTAAATTAACGAAGAATAATAGGCAAAAGGCATTTATATCTAAAAGATATGTTATGACTTTAATACTTGATAATAAAGTTATTAAATCAGAATATAAGGAAGGAAGTTCAATAAAAACTAGAAAGATTTCCTTTTCACTTTTCTTTCCAACTGTAAGGTCCAAACAAAACGGAACAATGGCAACACCACGGCAATCATAATCGTAAATCGCTTTATCTACCTCCACGAACTACTCACTAGAATAGACGATATTTTTGGCCTGTAATTATTATTTCGAAGAATTTTTCAGGATAATGCCTGAAGTTATTGTGCACCTACTACACAGTAACTTTGATGTCTTCGATGCAATGGAATAGAAAACATTTGTCACGAAAAATATATTTTTGAATCACTGAACGAATAATAAAAATTTGTTAATTTTTTCTTTAAGCTATGACACCATATCCAGTCATTTTAAAAATTTTACACATATATATACAGACCCACTCATACCCGGATAAATACCGAGGCATACTGATGCTTGAGTATTATCTATCTAGGTATGTGGTTCGCTGTTTACAGACTTAGCATGGTTTTTAAGGTTAAAAAACCTTCCTGTAGTTTCTGACCTGCCCATACTGACTGTATTTAAAACAGCCACTATTTATATAATGCAATCACTACATCATACGATTTGTATATCCGTATGGGCGTGGCAGTCTATTATATCACCATTGTAGTTATTAGTTTTACACGTAAATATATTTAGCATATTTATCACTATGGACCTGTGAATTGCAATTATAAAATATTTCGATATTTCACACAGATTTTTCGTAGTACTTACTTGTATTAGTTAACGTTAAATTGTGTTACTAAGTTGTTCGAATGTGATGAAAATATTGGGTCAAATGTCGTTATTAAATGAAGTATTATGGACATGTTATTAAGAATATGAATGTACCGTGTTTTTGATAGGTAGATCTAATCCTATATTTTCTATAGTTTCTTTATATAAGTGACTTTGTTAAAATAGATGTACTTTGTACCTGATTTGATGATTTTGATGATTACAGTGCAGTGTTAGCGCGTTTAAATTATTTAGAGATATCTGATTTACTTCAACTTCAACCAAACTTTATCATACATCTTTCTGAAAAACTGATCCCGGTATCAGTGGATAAAACTTGGCGGGATCAGTAGCTAAGTCCATCTGATCCCGAGAACCGTAGACAAAACCCATCTAAATTAGTGATCCAATAAAAATAATAATTCTTCTTCTCGATTCAATAAATAAACATAATTTTGAACCAGAGGGTAACCATGCTTATGGCTAACTAGCAGCTCCCCGGTGTTACCCGCATTGTGCCTGTTCCTGTAAGAATTTCGGGATAAAAAATAATAAAAAATACCTTCCTGTTGAATTTGGCTATTCATTACAAAAAGAATTATTAAAATCGTATTGGTAGTTTCTGAGATAAACCCTAACAAACAAACAAACAAAGTTAGAAACTTTAACTATTTATAATATTATATAATATACATAATAACTAAAGCAACAAGACTAATCGACGTCACCTCCATAAAATTAAACAGTCAATACCCTAACTACAAATAGTCGAGATAAGTTCCACAAGAATGTTTGAAAAGAATCATTGAGCATTATGCATTGCCAGCGATGCGGCGATGCGTCCGACCGTCCACCGATTGTGGTTAATAAGAACTCCATTATGCTATAAATTCAATAGCTGTGTACTCCTGAACTATTTACGTATAGGCCTCATCATGAAAAAGGCACAAGGTGAGACCAATTTTTTGTAAAACGATTTGTACGTATATTTAATATTAGAATTTTAACTAATTGGTGAATTAACTACCGTGTTATTTTAGTGGGTATATTTTATGATTGATTTGAATAAAGGTTAAATTGATTTACACATCAATGAATTTTATCATCGACTTAACGTATTGATGATAGGTCTTTCCGTGGTTATTGTTAATATTTTTTTATTGATTACGATTTGCTTGAACGAGTCATAAATTAAGTAAAATAACAATGGATTAATAAACAATTAATTTGTACCAATTTCAAACGTAATCTAACTCTATAAACATTTTCAATATCTGTCAAATTAAAAGTCGGATAGGTCTAAATCTTTTTCAAGATTTCCTTAACATTTTGTTAACTTTAATTGTATTTTGGTAACCGAACAAACGAAAACCATAATCCACTTTCCATGGATATATAATTCTTTTTATGTACCTACGCAACTTGATCTTACAAACATATTTTTTCTAGGCAAATCCAGCAACGCTAGTTCAAACTTGAATAGCCGTGATATTAGCCGTGAAAATAGCCAGACTAACTTGAGCCAGGGTAAGGACGATTTGGGAGTAGTTGAGCGCCAGAATAAATTGGTCAGCGATATGGGCAAGCTCAAGAACTCATGCAAGACAATATGCCAGAATTGCTGCTATGTCGCTTTGGGTATACTCACTATTGTAAGTATGGAATAATTGAAAATGTTAATGCAGAAAATAACTTTATATTAGCAGAATTGATCTTGATTCGGCTCAATATCACTATACTTTAACTTAGATTTTTTAGTACTCGTAGTTTCCAGTTTTTTATTTGTTATATATCCACGATAACTGTTTAACTGTTTAAAGCTTGTACTTACAGAGTAATACGGTATGAAGCATTGTCGCACTATACATGCTTTTAATGAAGCTATCCTTTCAAAAATATGTTCACTTCCAAAATAATACTCAAAAACATTGTATACCTCCTCATCCAACCATTTCCAGGTGATGTCCCTAGCAGTCATAGTCGTGGCCATCCTCTCTTCAGTCGCCAACAAGATCTACGACGCCGACCAGTCATCTCACCTGGTGGCCATGGTGCTGCTGGCGGTGACTGCAGCCGTGACCCTGAGTGCAGTCATCTACTCCATAGTGGGAGTGTCAAAGGAGCATACCAAGCCTTTATATGCGGTAATTTTTTTATATATTTCCTTTGCTTATCTCATGACACCTGGGCTAGCTATGGTGCTGACAACAGTGACTGCAGCAGTGACCTTGAGTGCAGTCATCTACTCCATAGTAGTAGTGTCGAAGGAGCATATCAAGCATACAACCCTTTATATGCGGTCAGTTTCTATTTTTTTTACTTTACTCTCCCTCAAGTGGTATTCGCTTTGCATTCGCTTCGAAATCAAAATATTGACTATCAAATTGTATGCGAATATGTAATGAAGTAGACATTTGATAGAAGGTAGTCGAAATAATGCAAAATATTAAAAGAAATGTCTCTAAATAATCTAAATAATTTAGTATCGACAAAATCCGAGGACTTTTTTCACGAATAATTATTGTTTTAACAATTGGTTTTAACCACAGTTTGGAAAATGCTTTCCATGAAAAGTTAATATATTAAGGGTGCGATGTTCCGATCGGTTGGTTATCCTAAGATACGTTCGTAAAAAGTTTAGAGATTTTACACTGTTAAATGTATGTTGAATATAAAGAAGGGTTACATAATTTAAATGACAGTTTGTTAAAGCTACTCGGGAGACCACTAGAAGGCTACGATTTTTAATTGCCTAACATCTTTGAGACTGAAATTTTCTGTTTACTGGTGCATGACCATAAGCTCAACCAACCCTCCCTTAGTCACTATATCTAAGTATTTCATCAAGACACTTAAGAAAGTTTATCAGAGAAGTAAACTACTTTGCAACAAAATCAAATTACCTACTGTAATGACATAACCAAGTATAATTAAACCAATAACGTTCTTACACATGATAATTGACACAAGCCTACAAAGACATTAACAAAACCTCATCAATAATGGTTTTTGAACACAATAAGTCGTAAACTGAATAAGAATTCACGTTAATATGTTCTTCGTATCACGTGTTTTGCTAATCAACTCCCAAGGCTGAGACCTTCGGGCTTAACGAAGACCAAGGATTTATGGATACGACAAATAACACAAATAAAAGTGTTCGTAGATTTTAGTCGAACAAAATGTTGTTACCTTTGATGGAAATGTTTAAGTTTTTGGAAGTGGTTAGAAGCTGTTCGTATAGTGTCTGATCCTGTTGTTATCAGCTCGTCTGAAGATTGTGGCAGCTTATTGTAGAAACGGTCGAACTGATTTTGTTCTAGTTTTTTGAAATTTGAAATGAGAATTAATCGAAAATTATTTCTTATTTTTTTAAAATCAGGATCTGTTCTTACTTGCTGGCTATCGAATCTAGGCGTCTCTGTTATTTTTAATGGAAGTGACAGAGACAAGAGTGAATTGCTTTCGACAAAATGAACTACTACTCAAGAATTTAACTGTTACTGGAACGTCCGATTTATATTTGGAAAGCAGGGATTTTAGAATATACATAGTTACATTTTTAAGAATTTCCCTTTTACCAACTACAGAAACCGAAGCATGAAGGTTTATATAATTCTCGTAAACAACCTCAATTCAGGCGTTGCAAAGGTGTGTCTTTTATACTTCAGAGTGTTCGATCGAAGCTTAATATATTCAAGTCCTTAAAAGAAAGCACGGCATATCACGCAACCACTTGACAGCTTAATTGTACTTAGTTGTTATCATCACGGTAAATCAACATGAACTCTGCTACCTTGACCATACGGTCAAGAATCGAAGTACAACAACTGTAATCTGATGATGGAAATGATGGATAGACAGATGACGAGACCATGTTATATTTTGTTTTGTAATGCAGTGGACTGACATAATGGTCCATGGTAATACTGATAAATGGGTGTTCTGGGACTGCATATAGATCGCATACAGAAAGAAAACAGATAACCTGTGCTGGTTTGTTGGCGTTTATCAGAACCAGTGCTGGTGCCGTGGCAAGTGGCAAGGTCTAATACAATGTCAAATCAGCATGTAATGTCTGACTAGCCGAGAAACCAGCGGGGATCCAACGGTCCTCGTTGGTGGACAGCAGCGTAGGTACATAGAGTACATTTGGATCTATAGCAGGAGTTGTAGTTTATTATGTATTGCAAGTCTGATGTGACTGACATAATGAAAAAAAGTGTCACAAAAACTTTTTTGAATTGTAACTTCTCTCAACTCAAAATCTATACTAATATTTTAAAGAGGTATTTTTTTAAAGATTTTTTGCGCGTTTGTATGTTCGAGCTCTGTTTGTTTGTATGTGAGTTAAACTCAGGAATTATCAGTCCGATTTGAATAATTCTTTTTGTAATAGATAGCCACATTCAACGGGAAGGGTTGTGGGTTATTTTTCATCCCGAAACTTATATGGGAATGGGCATCGCGATTAAAACTTCGGGGCGCTGCTAGTATACTATATATACTAACTTCTACTGCCATATACTAACTTCTACAACTTCCGTTTCAGACTGCCTTCGTGCTAGTAATCCTGGCGATTCTCCAAGCGCTGATAGCTGGTATAGCAGTCCACGTGACTGATAAAGATGAGCTCAAGATAGGCCAGGCGCTGGCTTCCTCGTTCAATCTAGCGAGGGAGTCCAACATGAGGCATCTGAAACTGTGGGCGAGCACGCAGAATGAGGTAACTAATACAAGGTTGTTAGTCTTTGAAAATATTAAGTGCTTTAGAACTTTGTCACATTAAAACATTTAAAAATTTGATTGACATTGATATCTTATAGTCAAAGTAAAGTGGATAGCTTGTAATGTTGCACTCCTCTCATGTCACTGAAGATATCAGTTCAGTACAGTGAAGAGTATAATATTACACTTAATTATCTAAACTACAATTTTTAACATAACAATTACAAAGTGAACAATTTCTTCCTGACCTACTAGAGGCGTCGCACTAAATCTAAGAAAATAACGTTAACACGATCTACTATTATCACTGACGCCATCTTTTGGGTCGAGCGTAATACCACCGTATTAAACAAAGGATCACATGACCCTAAAACCAATAATTATATTACTTTTTAAACTCACTCGGTTTGGTTATGGGATCCGGAAAGGTATAGCATAAGCATAGGAAGAGGTAAAATTTGTAAGTTTGTTTGTTTGTATGTTCGAGCTAATCTCGGGAATTACCAGTCCCATTTGAATAATTCTTTTTGTAATAGATAGCCACATTCAACGGGAAGGTTATAGGCTATATTCATCCCGAAATTACCATGGGAACGGGCACAACGCGGGTAAAACTGCGGGGCGCAGCTGGTAGATAATATTCTTTCGCAACAGTGCCGGGTCATTTAAAAATAATACTTCATTAACCAACAAATCTTATTCCCTAGTTGGAATGCTGCGGTATCTACGGACCCGAAGACTACCGCGACGCGGACATCCCTCTCTACTTCCCGCCCAACATTCCCATCTCCTGCTGCCCTTCCTACAAATCTTCCCGCCCAGACTCCACGCAGGAGAGGGAGAAGGAACTCTGCAGAGCCCAGAGACAGTACTGGATGAGTGGATGCAAGTTGCCGGTCGTGGAAGTGTTTAAAGAGTCTGCGGTGGCTGTTATCATTGTGTCCGTGATTTTGATTGTTTTAGAGGTAATTTCATTGTTTTAAATACCTTGTGCTTCAATTTGAAGTCTTTGTAAGTCCATTTGAAACTTACAGTCCACTAGAGTTATTACAATATTAATCTAAATAAATAAAAGACAGTCGTGTTAGTTACACTATTTATAACTCGAGAACGGCTGAACTGATTTGGTTAAAAACTGGTGGGGAGGTAGTTTAGCAGAAGAGGGATATAGGATACTATTTATCCCGTATTTCCTTCGGAAACGGGTGCGCTGTAGGTAAAACCGCGGGGCACAGCTGGTATAATATACCCGGACTAATTCACACACGGATAATTAGAAACAAAATAAGCCCTTAGCTTGTGTTATGGCATCTAACTCACTGATACTACTACATATACAAACACAAATACTTTATAAGAATATACAATGCTATGTTTGATATTATTCGTGGATGATGGAGAACGCCTTAAATGTGTGACGTTGCTATTTCAAGTTTGACATCATTGGACGACGAACCTAACCGATCGATCAAAGCATAGCTCTAGTCCTTTGGTTTGTAATTGCCCTTAGTAGAGGCGGTTTAAAGTTCACCGTGAATATACTAAGTTATTTAAAAACATTATTTCCCAGGTATTAACAGCAGTAGTAGCAGGAGTTCTAAGCAAAAGAAGTAAGAACAATTCTTCAGAGAAATCCGACACCACGGCAGAAACTACAGTCGACGCTTAACATGAAGGGAAGACGATCAAACTAACAATACATGCTATATAACAATCATTTATTGCATTTATAGAAAATCGCTGAATAAATGGGACTTAAATGAGACCAATATCATCTTTTATTTCAGCGCCATCTATGTCTTACATAAAGAACTAAAAGATGGTTACAACTGGAAACGAATACATAATTTCCGATACTCTAGCACAAGCATCGGTGGTTCAGTGGTAGAATGCTCGCCTGCCACGCGGGCGGCCCGGGTTCGATTCCCGGCCGATGCACAAATCACTGCTTCGGCGGCTTTTTATTAACTTCGTTTTTATTTTATTTTTATCTGACGTTTCGGCTCCTTTACGGGAACCGTGGTCACAGAAGACCAGACTAGTTCATTTCTTCTGATAATTTTAGGCTAAGTAATAATTTAAACAGATACTATTTTCCCTCACATTCAATAAAATATCTATCTAGGTATTAGATTTTTTGCATTTTCCTGAAGTTTCCGATATTCGGGACTAATAGTATAACTTTCCTCTTGCGTGTAGCTATCCACTAGCAATTCAGATTACAGAACTATAGATCTAGCCATAGGCATAGGTAATGTTAATGTTTTATGCAAATCTTATATGATACCTTACTGTAGAATATTGTAACTTCGTTAAAACAACAACATATTAGTTATTTTCAAAGAGCTTTCGGTGAAATTTCAAATGAATACCTTTGTAACCAGTCAACCTCTTTTCTGACATAGAGAATTTTAATCTATATTATATATATGTATACGAGTATAAAAGTCGTGTTAGTTACACTATTATCCCGTATTTCCTACGGGAACGGGTGTGCTGTGGGTGAAACCGCGGGGCACAGCTATCTATACTAATATTATAAAGCTGAAGAGTTTGTTTTGTTTGTTTGTTTGTTTGTTTGTTTGTTTGTTTGTTTGTTTAAACGCGCTAATCTCAGAAACTACTGAACCGATTTGAATAATTCTTTCACTGTTAGATAGTCTATTTATCGAGGAAGGCTATAGGCTACATTTTATCCCGAAATTCCCACGGGAACGGGAACAACGCGGGTAATACCGCGGGGCGCTGCTAGTATTTAATAAAATGCTATTGCTGCACAAGTTGGTCCCGCGATAAATACATGGGACTAGTGTGAACATTTTGTAGACCACTCTTACGTTATTTTACCAGATTTAGTGGGCTCGCGCCTAGACATTTCATTGAGCCGGAGAAATCCTCCTATATATAATTAGTAAACCGCAAAACAGTATTTATAAAACATAGGCCCACTCCCTAAGGCTACGAACGCACAGGCAGGCGGCTTGCTTGGCGCCAAGAGCCTAGTGGCTTGCATTCCAGGTAAGCAACCTAGCTAGGCGCCAAGCGCGCAGTGCGGCCCGTCGCAAGCAATTGTGTTTGTTCGTTTTATCTAGATTACTAGCTAGGCTCTAGGCGCCAAGCAAACCACCTACCTATGCGTTCGTACCCTTAGGAAAGTAGGCCACCAGACATAATATTATATTATACACATCTTTATACTGAATGAAACGGGTCTGTCTCGCGTTAGACTACTTAACGTAATTATTAAATGCTAGCCCCGCGGTTTCACCCGATTTGTGCCCGTTCCCATAGGAATTTCGGGATGAAAAATAGCCTATAACCTTCCCGTTGAATGTGGCTATCTATCACAAAAAGAATTATTCAAATCGAACTGACCCGAGATTAGCTCGAACATACAAAAAACAAACTTACAAATTTTACCCCGGGATTACTTCAGAATACAAACAAACAAATAAACTTACAAATTTTACCTCTTTATAATATTAGTATAGATTTTTCATCCCTAAATTCCCACGGGAACGGCTACAACACGGGTAAAACCGCGGGGCGTTGTAGTTGTAAATACATGATAAACACATTCATTTCAATTAAGGAGCTATTATGAAATATTAACGGCATCATATCTTTATTAAATTGTTTCCAGTAATCTAAATTGTATTAAAGTTTTTCTTTTTTATAATTTACTTATTCTCGCGGTGCAGTCAACCGTTGGACCGTGGTGTTATTAAATGTTGATAAATCTATATATTGGCGGTCTGTTCGCCATTGATGGAAGTCTGTGTTCACTATGGGCGGGGGAGACGGTAAGATTTGTTAATATTATTTTTTTACCCATTTATTTCTAGTCTATGCCTTTTGATGTCCGCCACAAAGGTCAAAGGTCTAAGCGAAGTCATCCGTAGTTGAGAGAAAACGTCTTTAGCTTATTTCCCAATTTAAACGTGGCTTATATGAAAAAGTAAAGATTGCACAAGAACCGATAAATCTATTTAGTAACTAAATATGCTTAAGAAACAAGAGGTTTCATTTAAAATCGTATTTTATATTGCACCGAAAAGTACTTTTTAAAAATAAGGTAATTTCTTTTTTAAATATATTTAAGTGAAAAATTAAAAGAATCCTTGTATTATTCAATCCTCAATGTTAAGATCGAACTGATAATAATATATGAACAAGACATGAACGCATTTACACATATTATACACATTCCTGTCGGAATTTCGAGAAAAAAATAGCCTATAACCTTCCCGTTGAATGTGGCTATCCAACTATTGCAGTTGACTGTACATTTTTTCATGAGCCTTCTTCCACCTCCTAGCAATAAGATCAGAGCGGCCAGCCATAAATTACTCGAAACGACACGTCCTTGAAGGTCCCACAATAAATCTGTTCAAAGAGAAGCCTACAACGAACCAATATGCAGTGCTGTGCTATATCGTGTTGGTCGTGTTCACTTTGGTAAGCAGTTTCAATGGCATCAGTAACAAGTAAAGCCCGGTTTACACCGCGAGTGGAGCGGGCTCATTAATGACTCCATTTAATTACCATTGCGTTACTTGTATAGACGCATAACACCTCAGTTAACAAAAACACGTAATGGCTGCCAAACGGAGTCATTAATGAGCCCGCTCCGCTCGCGGTGTAAACCGGGCTTTAGTTAAAAGAGAATTGCACAAAAAAAATATGTTGGGAATAAGCTGTGTTCTAGTTATTACTTGTTAACACGGGAACTTATGTTCGACGGAGGTTACTGTTGAGCGTTACTCAACACGTGCGGGGTGAGACGCTGTCGCTCACGCTTCACCCACCTCCTGATGAAGGAAACTGGACGAGACCGAAACGTATTGAGGAACGCTCAACAGTAACCTTTGTCGTACGTAAGTTCCCGTTTTAACTAATAATAATGTAAGTAACGTACGTTTTAATTAATAGTAAAAAAGTGGTCTATTTGGTACAAGATCTATGCGTATTATAAAACAAAGTGTTCTTGTGTAATTCGCCCAAGGGTATTAAGTACCTTTGATTGCTTTTAAAATGCCTACCATCTTTGTGTAGTGAAAATAGCTATAACTTTGCCTTTAGTACATTGAAAAGTGCTTCTGGGGTCAAACCTGATTAAAAATATTTGATTTGAACTCATTTAAATGCATAAGAATGGTTTTTTTAAATGGGTCGGTATGGGCATGTCCGAACCTACAAAAGACATGATAATCTTTTCTTTCAGATAAGCTACCCTATATCCTATCCTATCCTATCCTAGTAATTCTACTTCCTACCAGGGGCGTAGCTACCGCCGTATCTGCCGTATCAATTATACAGGGCCCCCGGGCCACGGGGGCCCCCAAAGTGTGTAAGGAAAAAGAAATAAAAACTTCCCAATTTATTTTATTTTACAAATGACAAAATTCTATAAGCAATAATCGGTTACTGCTATAAATAAAGGATTTATAGTAGTAACCGATTATGAAGTATCGATTTTTTCGATAATTTAGAAAAAATATATACTTTTTTTGGCAATAGTATAAAACGCTGGGCTATGCTAAGTGACGATCCATCTGAAAAATATTTGATTACCCTCAAAAAGGTATGTCCAACCAGATGGTTTTCTAGGAACGACGCTTTATTAGCGGTAAAGATTTTTTTTTTACTAATCATGAAATCTTTGTACCTACTAAATTTAATTTCAAATAAAAAAGATGAACGTGAAGATTGTAAAAATATAATTAATATTTTAGAGAGTTATGATTTCTTAGTGCTCGTTACATTTTTTTCTTCACTATTTGAAATTATTAATCCTATTTCTAAAGCTCTACAGCATGAAAATAATGACTTACAGAAATCTAGTATTTTATTAAGTAATCTTTTAAATAGACTGTGCCAATTAAGAAATCAGATTTCATTTAATAGTTTGCTAAATGAGTCCAAAGATTTAGCAAAAGAGTGGGGGGTAACAACTGTTTTTAAAAACAGTAGGCGAAAGATAACGAAGCGTTTTTTTGATGAGTTATCACAAGATGAGAGAATTTCCGACCCGGAATCCTATTTCAAAGTCAATGTATACTATTGCTGTTTAGATATATTAATTTCTCAAACTGAAGAAAGATTTCAGAGCCTTTGCGACCTGAGTAGTATGTTCGAAATATTACAACCGGAGAAACTCCTATCTTCTTCAAACGAAGAGATATTAATCGCTTCCGGAAAACTGTCGGTTAAATACAGTAAAGACATCTCAGTTAATCTTTGGGACCAATTAAAGGCTCTAAAAACATGCTTAAAATCTGAAATTCAAAAAATCTTTACCCCCAAACAATATAAGGGCTCCCAAACAATTTTTTATACGGGGTCCCGCCAATGCACGCTACGCCACTGCTTCCTACTTATCCTACTAATATTATAAATGCGAAACTTTGTGACGATGTATGTATGTATGTATGGATGTATGTATGTATGTTTGTTGCTCTTTCACGCAAAAACTACTGAACGGATTTGAATGAAACTTTACAGTAATATAGGTTATACATCAGAATAACATATGGGATACATTTTATCCCGAAATTCCTGCGGGAACGGGTACAAAGCAGGTAAAACCGCGGGGCGCTGCAAGTATACCTATAAATGATAGTAAAATATACCTAAGAATACTTTTTTTGGCTCCCATTGATACATCCCATTTTTCAATGTTCTAGCTGATGTCTTTAGCTGCGATGGCATCAGCCTTCGGGGTGTCCATCCTAATCAAAGCCTATGAGGCGTCGCAGACGAAGCGGGTGATGGCCAGCATAGCCCTGGCGGTGACTGCCATCTGCACCACTATCACAGCAATCGTGAAACTGGTTGGAACTCGTAAGAAGAACGCAAAAATCATACGAGCGGTGAGCACTGCTTGCTATTTCTTTTAAAATCTGCAAATATAATTAAGAAAGTTTCTGACGTTGCATGTATTTATGGATGTATGTATGTTTCTTAATTTTTCACGAAAAAACTACTGGACGAATTTGGATGAAACTGTACAGTAATATAGGTTATTCATCAGAATAACACATGGAATACATTTTATCCCTAAATGTTTACGGGAACAACCCGGGTTACATTCCGGGTCACAGCTTGTATTATATGTATAGAGGCAAAATTTGTACGTACATACTTGTAGAGTAGACATTCAACGGGGAGGTTATAGGTAATTTTTCACTATTCCAAAAATTCCCATAGGAAAGGGGTACACCGCGCGGTGCTGCTAGTAAATAATATAAAGAGGTATTAGTCAGCGTGTTTGTTTGTTGTATATACGAGCTTACTTATCTCAGGAATTGCCAGTCCGATCTGAATATCTATATGTAATCTTTTTGTAATAGATAGTTTCATTTGGAAGGCTATTTTTCATCCCAAAATTCCCATGGGCACAACGCGGAAAACCGCGGGGCGCTGCTAGTTTTTTATCTTTTAAGACACTTGTTAACACCTGACGCAGAAAGAAGCGTTATTTCATAACCTAAAAGGCAATCTGCTAAAGTTATTCGGACGGCGTCTAGAAAGCCACAATTATTCATTTTCTATCGTCTTTTGAGACTGTAACTGGCGCCTGAGCGTAAGCTAAAATAACCCGCTCTAAGTTATCACTAGGTACCTACTAACACATACAATATTAAACTAATATGTACATTTGTATATTTATCTTGCAACTAACTTCATTTCAGTCAGCCTATATCATAATAATTCTGGCGGCAGCCCAGGCTTTACTTCTGGGTCTATTTGTGAAGTTGAAGAAGTCGGATGAAGATATTATACACAAGTCTCTCACGGATTTAATGCTTAAAGTCATAGATAACGACGAAGCGAGTACAGATCTCATGGATATCACTCAGAGTGAGGTGAGGATATAAAAAATAAATAAATTAGGTATGCTACATTCTTTCATTTTCCATTCATTCATTCATTTTCCATTCATTCATTCATTTTCCATTCATTCATTCATTTTCCATTCATACATTCATTTTCCATTCATTCATTCATTTTCCATTCATTCATTCATTTTCCATTCATTCATTCATTTTCCATTCATTCATTCATTTTCCATTCATTCATTCATTTTTTCATTCATTCATTCATTTCCAGTAGGTTAGTGGCCACCCCTGGTATCGGAGTTTTCGGACCGCCTAAAGGCCTCCTACATGGTCTGAAGATTGAAACAACCGGGTCCGATTACTTAGTGCCTTCCGAAGAGCGGGAGCACTCAGATAGAAATGCCATTTTTACTGTTGACCGCTTATTCCGTAATTAGGCGTATTCGTAGCGCCCATTTTGCGTCCGAAAAAAAAAATGCCACTTCCGCTCACCCATCTAAATAGGGGCCGAACTGCACGTTGCTTAACAACCGATAATATTAATGTTGATGTTGATAATGGCATTGCCATTCCAACCCTGCCATCCTTCACAAGGCCTGCTAACGACTGCTCTAAACACTTACTTACTTATTTAAAAAAAACTCGAATTCGCGTATGAATGTAGAACGTTGTTAAACCACATCCACAGTTTCGGCTACAAACGGAGACCTTCCTCAGGAGTTAGAGCGATCACCGAATACGGTCCGCACTTACTTACTTCTTGTTTCAGCTTGAATGCTGCGGGGTCCACGGACCTGATAACTACTTGGAGTCAGACCTAAACCCCATGAGGACGTACCGTGTCCCTCTCTCCTGCTGTCCCACGTACAACCCTCACGAATCTGAGTTCTACCTCAATTGGCAGAAGGATCTGTGTTCCTTCAACCAGCTGTACTATAAGAAAGGATGCTTGGATCCAATTTTGAAGATCCATAGACTTACCTCGTATTATGCTACCGCGTTTACAGCAAGTCTGGTTGTGTTGTCGGTAAGTATTTAACTATTTATTTTGGTATTCTACTTAACTTTCTTTGCAAAGGACTGAGAGGGTTGGCGATGTTTGGGAGATACCTGTGCCAGTATATCTAATGGGACAGTATAGGTCAGGAAAAAGAAAACTTATCTTCAAATTTAGAAAAATTTAAATTTAAAGATAAGTTTTACTAAATTCTGTATAATTATGGTACGTACTGTTTTTACGTTTTGTCTATGGATGATTGGAATAGAAGCCTAGTATTCTGTTAAAATTACTAAATCTGATTTCAATTACGTTTCAATACTGAAATGCAATTCAAATTGCTAAAATTGAGATGGATTAACGCCTCCCAATTTAAGTAGGTAGTATTTGAGTAGGTATGCAGGGATAGTCACTAACTATTAATATTTTTTGGTTTAATTTAACCGTTCATGTTTAAATAAACTACCTTTGTTTTTTATTCAGTGATGAAACAACACGTCTTTTTCGTTGTTTTAGATTTTAGTAGCAGCTTTGGCGTTTTATTTATTGACACACAATAGTCAAGTGAAACAAAAACCAACGGATTCTAAGGAACGAACAGACTCCGAACTTCCTCCACCCGTATGCTCGTATCAATAAACAAAAACCAAGCAATTTAATTGCAAAGAAAGTAACATTTACAAGAAAACAATAAAACTTATGAGGCCTTATTAAAATAGTTTCATTTAACGCCATCTGGTTTATGTTTTAGAAACCAACTTCATATTTTCATTTAGTACGATACTATCTTCATAGATGGCGCGCATAACAATCGCCACAATTCTAAGTAAATTCTCGAAGAAAACACAAACATCAAAGGCTAGTTGACAAAATTTGGAAATTAGTTTAAAACTATAGCTTAGCATCTATTTCACCCCAAAAATATATTATTTTAAGAAAAATAGTTTTTTTACGTTTGTATTTTGAGTTTTAAGAAATGAAATTGAAATTGACCGCGAAAAAGGCCAAGACTGTCATGCCGTCTTGAATGACGTCACATTTCGCAGAACAGCCGTGTTTGTTTATGAAAGTCAATTGTGTTTTTTAATAAATAATGAATATCTCGTATTATAAATACTGTATAGTGCCCCAATGTAAAAGTACAACGACAAATAATTCATATACGTTCCAAACAATAAAAAATACGAAGAAAGTCATTATCAACTAATTCCACAATGTATAGTCGATTTCTTTCGCATTGGCGAGACGTATGTATAAATAAATATGGCCGATTTTCTGAACAAAGATAATATAGAGGTAAACATTGATACATTAGCCACGGAGGTAGGAGTTCATAATATTTTTTATAGCAGTGATAGTTATATTCTATATTAAAATATGACTGATATAAATTCAGAAGTTGCTTAATGGCTGACATAGTATCTGTTCTTTGGTTTATTCATTAATTAAGTTAATCAGTCGGGTTTTTAAGTTTTTCTTTTAATCACGCAGATACAACGCTGATAAAAAACCGCGAATTGCTGTCAGTCGTATAATATCCTACTATCCTATCCCATCCTATCCTACTAATAAATAACACACCAAATCACTAAACAAATCGAAGTCCAGAGATAAGGCCAAGTTTTTTAGGAAATCGAACATAGAGGAGCACCCGTAACGTACAACATCAAGCAAACGAGACGAATGACGAACGAAGCATGGCGGCTGACTAGGTATCGGCCTGTCTTGCCAGCATAATGACAGTTCTTAGTTAACCGACAGTGGCAATACCGCTTAATTATCTCAAAACTGAACATACAACAAAAATATAATCGCTTTAGCGCTAGTATATTAACGTACGTTGCTAGTATATTAAATTAAAAATAATGTCGTGAGTTTTCAAAGTGATGATTTATTTTAATTTGCCTTTTTGTGAGTTGAAAAAGTTCAATCACTTAGTTGATTTCATACTCTGTTATATTTTTTTGCTTGCTTTGCTCATCACTATAGCCATTAGTCAAAAAAATAGCATTTTACTATCTGTATTTTCACAACCTCACTTTTTTTCTTTTTGTTAAAATATGATGTTGAAAATTAATAAAATTCATGAATTCCGTGTTTAGAACTTAGGAAAAAGTGTATAGTGTGTGGCAAACTATTGAGTGTGTAGTTTAAGATAAATACGTGAATGTCGTAAAATCAAAGGTTTGTTAACATGAATTGCCAAAAAATTAGAAATCTACTATACATCGTAGTTTTATCCGAAATGTGACGTCACGCTTCTCTGATTGGTGTTTAATGTCACGTGATTAAACGCCTCATTTTGTCGATTTTATTTTCCAAAAATATTATTAATCATTTATTATTTTAATAGCAAAGTTGATTATTTATTTACTAATTATCATGGTTAATCATTAGAAACTAAAAGCCATCCGATTCATTCTTAGTGGAAACAAGCCTATTATAACTTATTGTTGCTGTACAGAATATATTTAAAAACAGAAAAATCAGAATCACATTACTTTATTTACTCAAGACGTCAATTATCAGAATCCATTGCATTGTGCTACCGTTTTGAAGATAAGATTGTATCTCTTTCGAAAGGTCTTGGAAATAGTTCAACACCTTTAAATGTTGTGTTATTTATGACTTCTTCAAACAATGCCTTTAGTTTCTTCCACTTAGGGTAGATTGTTTCAAACGGATGGTTATTGTAAAAATATTACGTTCGTTAAAAAGCTCACGTATATTTTTACAATTCGAAGCTCTATTTCATAACTTAGATGATAGTGAGACTGTACCTACTTTGTACTGACAGTATTAGTTTCTCAATCTTAATAAATATTTAAACGCCTTGTATTGGATTTATATTTATAACTTTATTCTCCGATGATTGAAATTTCTGATACTGTTCCTTTTAAAGTTTTCGATTTCAGCTTAATTAATTGGATATAAAAGATGGATGTAATAAAGAGTTAATTGCTTATTACGGAAAGCTGATTAATTAACCATTAAGCAATAAACTGCAGAGAAATATGATTGTGACCGTTGATTTACGGATTTTATTAATATGGAGCATACATTATTTCGGATGGATCTCTGCACGTAAGATTTTTAAATTTAGATTTTTAACATATAATAATTACGTTAGAGAATTTAAAATGGGGCTTTTTTTAAAACCTACAGGTTTATTTTGACATAAATGATACCTAGCTTTCATAAACGAAGTTGTAAATCCAAAGCCGGAGAGTGTTAGGTTATCCATCATTCAGGTTAGTGCCAATCCCTGTTGTTAGAGGTTTTAGACCGTTTGATGACCTTCGACGTGGTCTAACGATTGGAACAACCAGCATTGAAAATTGAACATGTCCTACAAAGCCATGTTGGTAGTGCTCAGATAGAAATGCTACTATTTGATGCTAGATCTCTAGCATCTCTAGCATCTACTTATCCACCAGGTTTCCATTCTTTCAGCGCCACCGGATTTTTGCTTCGAACCCTTCAACAGAAGTGATTGCAACTTCCCTCCGAGAGAAGTGTTTTACTTCTACAAGCCTGGGGTGAGATGCGAGATCGCGACCTGGCGAGGATGTCCCACCAGAAATATGTTCGAGAACGAATTCCTGTGCTCCCACTTCTGTATTGGGAAGTTCTTGGACACGAAAGATGATGATGATGAAGATGATATGGGCTTGGAAAGTGAGGAGGAAGGTGAGTTATTGATAGATACTTAAAAAAATGGCGTACTCGCCATAATAATGTGTGCTGTTGTAATACGCGATGTACTTTCACATTATGGGCATGCAGCAAAGTTTCAAAGCATTAAATTTGAGGAATGGTAGCTTAAACACCTGAATCGAATAAGGTATAATTAGGCTTTAAAAATTATTAAGAATGTTCAAAGCCAAAAAGATGGCAATAAAATATGCTAGGAACATCCTTAAAATACTGGAAAAGACTAAGTCTATACAATTTTTAAAATTCACAGGTTTCCTCTTGTTTCTAACTGAATTCAATGTGTTTTTCCAGATATATGCAATTCGCCCTTAGTGACCCAAGACTGCGGGGTGGCCCCCGTCACAGTATACACTTACAGCGAGAACATCTGCGTCAACGACACCTGGCGGGGCTGCCAGACCCTCAACAAGTTCGAAGACATGGCGTCCTGCGAAGACGCCTGCGAAGTCCTGGCTGAAGAACATTACGAGAAGAAGCTTGAAAAGCTACCCATAGAGGAGGTGCACAATATCATAGAGATTCTAGACGTAGTGATCGCGCCTCCGAGCAACTTCGAGAAGCTGAAGCT
Source organism: Cyclophora punctaria (assembly GCA_951394245.1). Classification (NCBI taxonomy): domain Eukaryota; kingdom Metazoa; phylum Arthropoda; class Insecta; order Lepidoptera; family Geometridae; genus Cyclophora; species Cyclophora punctaria. The sequence goes on from OX596172.1 coordinate 1,393,807, forward strand.
TGGAGAGCCGATGAGCACCGATGAGAAGACTGCTGAAGAGGAAGAGGAGGAGGAACCTTCTGCTTCTGACGCTCCAATCCAGCTGAAGGGAATGGCATCTTTTCACGATTCTTCAGGGGACCCCGAGGAGGTCGTGCTTCCTTAACCTTTCTTCGTTATGTTCCTTTTGTATTTGGAATATATACAAAAAAATAAAGATATTCAGTAGATTAATTATTTATTACAGAGGTAACTTTCACTAAAACCTATTTCTTATTACTAATATTATAAATGCGAAATTTTGTGAGGATGGATGTAGTATGTATGGATGTATGTTTGTTGCTCTTTCACGTAAAAACTACTGGACGGATTTGAATGAAACTTTACAGTAATATAGGTTATACATCAGAATAACCCGTTCTTGAATTATAAAATTAGAACGAAAAGTGGCATTGATTTTTATATTTATAAATTGGTAAGTAATCATCAGAATAACACATGGGATACATTTTATCCCAAAATTCCCGCGGGAACCGATACAACGCGGGTAACACCGCGGGGCGTGGCTAGAATGTATATACGAGTTTATAATATAAATCAACTTACAGTTTTATTTTAAAGGCTGCTTAAATAAGGTTACGTTCATGCACCAATAAACGTAAACATACGAGTAGAATGATAGAATGTCAGAAAATGAAAAATATCGGCTTTCTACTCGCCGCCCGAATAGAAAGATTTATTTTAATTTGAAGTAAACTAAGTACCAACTTAATTGTCAAAAACGACAGCAACAATATTTCACCCCTGTTTTATCAAATATCAAGTTCCACCCTTGTGAAGTTCAAGGTCATTGGTCCCTCAGTGGGGTGATTCGAGGGTTGTTCCCGATTGCTATCAAAGGGAATGTAAACCGGGGTCAAATAATGTTTACGCCGAAAGTTTTATGTGGAACAAGTAATTAGTGTCACAGTTATGTTAAATTTAATTAGTTTTATCTTTATTTTTAAAAGCGTGGGTTGTAGTTGTAATAATTATAATTTGGATATATTTTTGTGGTTGTTTGAAAATCAATCGATTTTTTTTGTTAATAAGTCATTCAGTAGTCAATAAAATGAATAAAACTTAAACATTGGCATAAAAATATTTTTTTTTTAGCCGAGCAAAGATCTATAGGATATAGTTTGTATGTAAATATGTATTCATGACGTTTAATGTAAATCTATACTCCGTTATCAGATCTATCTTATCTTAGGTATTATATTATATATCACTAGCAGCGCCCCGCGGTTTTACCCACGTTGTGCCCGTTCCCGTGGGAATTTCGGGAATTTTTTTACATAAAAACCTTCCTCTTGAATCACTCTACCTATTACAAAATCCGTTAATATTAAAGATTTAAAACATACAGAAAAACAGACAAACAAACAGACAAAAATAGCGACTTTGTTTTATACTATGTAGTGATTAGTACCTATTGGATAGCTACACGCAAGAGGAAAGATATACTATTGGTCCCGAATATCGGAAATTTCAGGAAAATGCAAAAATCTAATAGATATTTTATTGAATGCGAGGGAAAATAGTATCTGTTTAAATTATTACTTAGCCTAAAATTAACAGAAGAAATGAACTGGTCTGGTCTTCTGTGACCACGGTTCCCGTAAAGGAGCCGAAACGTCAGATAAAAATAAAATAAAAACGAAGTTAATAAAAAGTTACGCAGGCAAGAAATAATGCATCGGCCGGGAATCGAACCCGGGCCGCCCGCGTGGCAGGCGAGCATTCTACCACTGAACCACCGATGCTTGTACGAGAAGAGTCGAAAGTAGTTAACATATTTAAACCTTTGGGAAATCATTTTTTAATCTACATTACATTAAAATCTTACTTATAATTCTCGTGTCACAATGTTCGTTCCCGTACTCCTCCGAAGCGGCTTGACCGATTCTCATGAAATTTTGTGAGCATATTGAGTAGGTAGGTCTGAGAATCGGCCAACATCTATTTTTCATCCCGAAATTCCCGCGGGAATGGGTACCGTGATTGAACTCCTCTGAAACGGCTCGACCGATTCTCATGAAATTTTGTGTGCATATCGGGTAGGTCTGAGAATCTGACAACATCTATTTTTCATCCTGAAATTCCCACGGGAACGGGTAAAAAGCGGGTGAAACCGCGGGGCGCAGCTAGTTTAATATATAAAATTCTCGTGTCGCGGTGTTTGTAGTTAAACTCCTCCGAAACGGCTTGACCGATTCTTATTTACTTTACTTTTTATTTGACAAAACAACGTTTGCCGGGACAGCTAGTCCTTTATAAATAAAATAACTACTGACATAGTACGAGTAAAGTAATACTTCAATGTACTGATATCTTCAGTGAGATGAGGGCCTTTGTCCAGTGGTCGGACTTATAGTTCAGAAATACTAATACATGATACAATAATATCGTCTCATTTGACTATTTATTCACTAATTGGTCACAGTAAGTATTGAGGTGTATATTTCAAAATGGCGCTTGTTCAGGTGTTATACATATTATTATGTCAACAATGCGATGGGTTGTTGACACTCAATATGAAATACATTTATTGAAACTACTAGCTGTGTATGTAACCCGTGATTTGACCTGAGTTGTACTCAGTACAGTTGTACATACGAGTTGTTTGAATGCAGCTATCACTAGCAATAAATTAATAAAAATTAATAAATAAAAATATGTGACAAATAACTTAAGATTCTTTAAATCCGAAATTCTGAAGTGGAGATGGGGTAAAATACGGGCTAAATCGCGGGGCTATGCTCGTCTGGTACCTACTTATTAACTGTTACCCTATACGATTTAAAGAGGCTGAAGTTTAAAAGTCCTACTAAAGTCAAAGAAGACTTAAGGGGTTCCCCATTGCATAGTTTCCATATTCCCAACCTCCAAAAGATAGGTTACTGTTACGTAATACTGTTACCTACTACAGAGCGGGATGGTATCGATTGCAAAGCCCGAAGTAGGGCAGTGATCACAGTCACTGTGTCTAGGTCGGCCGCTTCCGAGAGCTCCTAACGCTTGTTTTGACAATACACATCACTAAATAATAAACAGACGATTAATTAATGAGACAAAGTAATGGCAGAATAAAATATCCATTTTGTAGTTCGAAGTTTGAATATCGTATCTGTGGTTTAGTGGAAAAGTGATTATGTCAATTATGATTTGAAAAAAGAATGTTATTGTTTTACGTTGTGCATTTTATTCAGTTCGTTATTTGAATTGGACACCTCCATTTTAATTTAGTTGTTTATGCGATGTTTAATATTTCTGAAGTGATTTTGTGAACATATTGTTTTATTTATTCGTACAGACAAGTATTTAAATAAAGAACCAATGTTGTGATTACTTTTAGTTTGATGCCAGCTTAGTACGTAGTCCAAATGCGGGTGTCTGTACAATATTATGAATTGTTTGGCAGTGCAAAACAGTACGTACCTAGTAAATTTTTAGACTATTTTGTGTTATAAAAACATGATAGTGCCCTGTGGTTCTGGTTAGTTTTTGTCAATTAAGTGAAGTTCAAAGCTAGTGTAGTTGTTCGTAACGTGTTGTGTTCCAAAGGACAAAATGTTTGGGGTATTTATGAAAAAGTTGAAGCCTAAAAGGTAGGTGAATATTTTTATTAAAAGAAAGTCGTGTTAGTTACACTATTTATAACTCGAGAACGGCTGAACCGATTTGGCTGAAAATTGGTGGGGAGGTAGCTTAGAACCAGGAGACGGATATAGGATACTATTTAATCCCGTATTTCCTACGGGAACGGGTGCGTTGTGGGTGAAACCGCGGGGCACAGCTAGTATAACATAATTTAGTACTTATTTGTAGTTAAAACCAAATATTATGTTAGGGGTAATGACATTTAACATTTCTTACTGCAATAATAAAGTATAATATAATAAAATAGGTAACACACAAAGAGGAATACGTCTAGTGTTAAAGGGTTGAAAATAAGCATTCAAAATAATATCGTTAGTAGGTACCTACCTACCTACTCATTTATTATTCTTTGTGTTATTATAATTTAAAACCATCATCCTGTTCGAAATTCAAAACAATGCCACCAAGAAGGTTGGAAGTTTTTAAAGGAAAGAAATTAACAATAATATTTTCTATATTTTTTAAAATTGTACCTAATCAGTAGACGTCATACCATACTTACAGCAACTCCTAAGGGGTTGCCACTGTGCAATATTGATAGCGACAAGCGTTCTATTTAAACAAACGTTGAACATTAATACTACCAGTTTAGTTCTCCATTTAAATAATCGTTCGTCGGCGCTGTCGCTGCACCGACCGTGGGGCCCATGGCGCCCCCTTTAATAGTACAAGTTAGTGTTGTTCATTCAACATTCCTTCTTCGCCGGCGCTGTCGCTGTACCGTGGAGCCCATGACATCCCCTTTAATACCTACTACAAGTTAGTGTTCTTCATTCAACAATCCTTCGTCGCCGGCGCTGTCGCTGCACTGTGGGGCCCATGGCACCCCCATTACCTTTACATATTGGCTTCATTCAAATAAATTCCTATAAATATAAACGTAATGCAATCCGTTCAAATACCGCTCATCGTTTTTTGTTTGCCCTGAGTCAGCTAATGCGGGTATCGGGTTCGAATCCCGACAAAAAGTGTGTGCAAGTCATACCGACAAATTGGTGTAATGTCACAGGGATCACCAACATTTGGTTCCATACAATTTTCATTAATATGTAGGTACTTATATAATACTAGCCGTGCCCCGCGGTTTGACCCGCTTTGTGCCCGTTCCCGTTTGAATTTCGGGTATTATTATACATATAAATCTACCTCTTGAATCACTCTATCAAATGTGTGTCGTATGTCAAAATCCGTGCTGTATGTAGTATTTGAGTTTATCGCGAATAGACAGACAGACGCGGCCGGGGATTTGTTTTATAATATGTAGTGATATTAGGTTAGTTAGGGTGAAAGGTTGTTTATCCCTGTATAAAGTGTCGTGTTACCAAAGTCTCGTCCCGGTGGTAAAGCATGTGACGTATACATTCCTTGAACTGATATTATCACGTAATAATGTAAGTATAAGTAATTATAAACTTGGAAGGGTCAAATTTACTAAATTAATATTATTAAATTAATCGTGTGTCAATTGAGTTTCATTTGGATTGCGAAATATTTTTTATGAAAAATTTTTGACTCGCACTTAGCCGGTTCTGCCAAGTGCGAGTCGGACTCACGCACGGAGGGTTCCGTGCTTTAAAATAATGAATATTTGAATATTTGTTTTAATTTGTTTTTAGTTAGTATTTGTTGTTATAGCGGCAATAGAAATACATCATCTGTGAAAATTTCAACTGTCTAGCAATCACCGTTCTTGAGATACAGCCTGGTGACAGACGGACGGACAGCGAAGTATCACTAATAGGGGTCCCGTTTTTACCCTAAAAACGGAACCCTAGAAAGGTAAAAATGTCGCTTACCGACATTGCTTGCTTGCCACGAAAGAGCGAAGCACTTTGTTTGCTTACGTGCTTGCACCGTTCCATCCGTATGCTTGCCTGCAGTTGCATCCTAGCTCAGTCTTTCATTTATTTGCAGTTTCATTGTTCTAAGTTAGAGATTTCTCATTAGAACTTCTAACTATAAGCAGTTCTCCATAAACTTATTACTTCTATCTAAGTTTGACAAGCCCGTTGGCACAGTGGCAGTGAGAGCGCTTACTGTGTCGGGGGTTGCGGGTTCGATTCCCGCCCGGAGTCAACAATATGTGAAGACATAGTTGTTGGCGACGACGTCTGGGTGTCAATTATATAATTCTTATAAAGTATTTGTGTATGTATATTATGTAGTAGTATCAGTTAGTTCGATTCAATATTACAAGCTTGGAGCTTAGTTTGGGTCTAATTAACCGTGAGTGAATTTGTCCGGGTATATTATCACTACATAGTATAAAACAAAGTCGCTATTTTTGTCTGTTTGTTTGTCTGTATGCTTAAATCTTTAAAATTACGCAACGGATTTTGATGCGGTTTTTTGTAATAGGTAGAGTGATTCAAGAGGAAGGTTTTTATTTAAAAAAATTCCCGAAATTCCCACGGGAACGGGCACAACGCGGGTAAAACCGCGGGGCGCTGCTAGTTATTATTATATTAACTAACAAATACCTCTTTAGCATTTACAAGTATTTAACCATTAACACGACGATAGAAAATATAATAACGTATACCGTTTATGATTTACGATTCTCCGTGACACAGGATGATTGTGTCGTAAACTTTCTCTTACCACAAAATGTGGCAATTTATCTCTCATATTAAAGTTATATGCCACATCTATGTGTTACAACATCTTTGGTAAAATGGTGGCTGTAAAATGTATAGTTGTTACGTGTATGTTGGCTGTTTGTACACTGTGTGTGCAATAATTAGTTTCTATTCGTTTTTAGGTTAGGTTTAACAAGAAGCCTTTCGCTCTTATTAATACTATTCTTTCATTAATTTCGATTAGTTAAAGACAAACCTTGGTGTCAGAGTTTTTAGACCGCCTAAAGGCCTCCGGCATGGTCTAACGAACGATGATGGTGAAACAACCTGGACTCCGAAGCAGAGTAGCGCTCAGGTAGGAATGTCACTTTCGGCCACCCATCTATGATAATATTGATAATATTAAAAACTAGCAGCGCCCCGCGGTTTTACCTCCAGATTACAGAGAACATACAAACAAACAAACTTACAAATTTTACCTCTTTATAATATTAGTGTAGATATTAAGCGCCTTTTAATTTGCGATGTGGTTAAGTAAGTATTCAGGTTTTAATATTCTGATTTTGAAAACGCATACCACTAACTGTTGCACTCAGAGACGTCTAATTTTTCATACATTATATGTCAAAATCTTCTTAAATATAAAAATGAATTGCTGTTCGTTAGTCTGCTTAAAACTCGAGAACGGCTGAACCGATTTGGCTAATTTTAGTCTTGAAATATTCATGAAAGTCCAGGGAAGGTTTAAACGGTAAGGATTGACTGAATAAATGCGGGTGAAACCGCAGGGCACAGCTAATAAAATTCTACTAAGGAAGGATTTGACATCTCTCTCTCGTTCGTTAGAGTTTATTAGGTAATTTATTTAAATAGCAAAAGGACATTACACTTCATCTTTGAAAACGAAAGCTCCGTTACTTCAAACAAATCTAATAATAACCAAAATATGTTAATAACATATGAACATATGGAGGTCAATGGTCTTAACTTTTATTGATACACGTTATCACTTGTTATTATATCACAATGTGATACGGGCGCTTAGATACCGCTGGGAACAGGTATCTATGAAATGTGGACTAGTTAAATAATCTAGGTGGTGTGACGTCAGAGATATGGAAACTATTTGGGCTAGATTCTGGGACTATATTGAAATTAATTGATGGTGAGTTAGATGGCTAAAATAAGAGTATATTTTACGCACTTCTCAATACTAAAAGTATCTATGTCTTCACATATTGTTGACGGCGGGAATCGAGCCCGCAACCCCCGACACAGTAAGCGCTCTCACTGCCACTGTGCCAACGGGCTTGTATACCCAAGCGACATGCCTCACTGCGAATAACCATGGAATGACGTTACTCCGTTTTCCCAAATCTACCATGCGGTCACTACTGCAAAGAATTTGACTGGATTTGAAGAGGACTATGAAACACACCCCGGATAAGTATGACTCAGAGCGCTCGTGAGACGAAATTACTATATTATAAACTAGCAGCGCCCCGCGGTTTTACCCGCGTTGTACCCGTTCCCGTGAGAATTTCGGGATGAAAAATAGCCTATAACCTTCCCGTTGAATGTGGCTATCTATTACAAAAATAATTATTCAAATCGGACTGATAATTCCTGAGATAGCTCGAACATACAAACAAAGAAACAAACTTACAAATTTTACCTCTTTATAATATTTAGTATAGGTAGATTTCATTAAAATAACGTTTTATTGAACTTTTTGTTAGTCTTTCAAACGCAACGCAAAGAACGTTTTTGCAAACTTTTTATATAGTTGTACTTAAAAATTAGTACGTATTATAAGTAAGTATTGTACTTAAGAATAACTTACCTACTTATAAGGCAGTTAATTACAATATTAATAAAAGTATGTATGTAATAATTTCCTGTTAATTATAAACGTATTTACTGAACAATGATGAGTAATGTCGGATATTAATTATGTTTATAATAATATAGTTATTATTTGTAAGTTGATTCGGTGCCGCGAATTATATCGATTGCTTAGTGCGATTGTTATTAATAATGATGTATTAGTTTTTTATTAATAACTTTTGTAGTGAGTGAGTTCAATTATTTCCTCTTTTGTACTGTTTAAAGGATCTATGGGTTCTTCTTAGTGGTTTTCCAGGAAACTTTGTGTACAACCGCCATTTGAAACACTACTAAAAGTTACAAGTACTCGTCTTTTTCAAAAATTCTCGATTTTTGCATATTATTAACATTACTACGTGTTTTTCGCTACACTGAAGGTTGTTTTAGTAAGTTTACACACGTGACGTCGGGTGGTGCAATACACTCTAAACGTCGGGAAATCAAAGTAAGTGTTTTTTACTAAAACAAATTCTGTACCGCAAAAAAAACCGTAGTATTACGTTAATAATGATCTTAGTGCTCACTTGTACTTGTAGAATAATATTTTTCAGTAGAAAAATCCTTATTATCTCAGTTAAGTTTGGTCATTTCAAAAATGTTTTACAATGTCAACGTTCCTATATATACTCGTATACGTATTTACTTATAAAATTAGAAAGAAAATAAGTTTACCCTTAAGTTAAAACCAATCAATAGACTCACATTGAGAATAGTTTAACTTTACATCATTATTAACCGATTTTTAAAAGGCTGCGCCTCGGGCTCTTTGAGTTAAGGTCCCATAGTGCCCTCTAGCGGCCACCTGCTGTGATTTTAATTGAAGATTGGCCCTCTATTTGTAAAGCTCACAAGGGTACGGTTAAATTAACCTTTAACTATGGACACTATTTTTTTGTAACACTACTATGGACAAGCGGTCTGACAGACCGCAATGAGTTTCGATGTAAAATAAATTAAAATAATTAAGTTATTGATATCCTATCATTTTTATTTTTATGTATTTATATTAAATTAAAACATTTTATATGTTTAATAAAAATATTTATTTCTTTTCTCACATATTTAAAGTTTCAAAACAATTAAAGGCACTTTTTAGTCTTAATTAACTTGAGATCAGTTTTAGGACTAAAACTTATAATTAACTAAACTTTTTAGAAAAATTAACATTCTTATCTATAAATCTAATATATGTACTAAATAAAAATCAACTAGAAAACTTATAAACATAAAATATAAAAATTTTGACAGTAGGTCAATATGGGTGAAATTATTGGCATTCCTTGCAGAGAGGTTTCGAACACTGAAGGCATATATATGACCTATATAAATATAAATCTCTAAAAATCTAAACACTCAGTATCTTCTTCATTATCTTCGTCGTCACTCAAATGATTTCTTATAAAATCAGCCTCTGACACCAAGCATTCCTCAACAGTTTCTTCGTTATCAGAATGATTGGACGCTAAAAGTGCTTCAGACACCTCGTTTTCAAAAGATGGGCTTTCGACACGTAATATTTTGTTAGCACGCTGTTGCACCGGTGACCTTGATATTCGTTTTGAAGTACTGGCGCTCTCGATGTTATTTATCGACATTTTGAAGCAAAAAACCTAAAAAAACAAAACGCCAAAAATTATTATATGTATGAAAAACATGGACACGCGGTCTCACAGACCGCAGTTAAAGTTTAAAGTAAAATAACTCACCCAATTTGGACCCGGTGACACAACCTCACACTTCAACACTCGTTTTGTCACTAAAACTGAAGCTACTGAGCGTCACAGACTCGGGGAGTAACGGGAAGGGGGTAAATTCGAAAATTAAAAACCGTTAGCGGTCTGTGAGACCGCGCGTCCACAGTTAAAGGTTAATGATTGGACCTCCTTTTTTTATTTCATAGATAGATGCTTAATAAATGGATTGATTTTTTTAACAATGTAGTCTGGCAATCAATGGGTCGATAATATAACCTTGATTTTTGGAATTATACCAAAACTCTACTACTGTATCATCGAGAATGCGCTATCATTTCCGTTAAGCTTCCGTTCGAGTAGGTTAGCGGTCAACCCTGGCGTCGGAGTTTTTAGACCGCAACAAGACCTCCGACATGAGCTAACGATAGAAAGAACCGGGACCGACCATTCTGAAGCACGAATAAACTATTCTAATGTAACACTTACTTTAAAAAAATCCACAGGCCACTACCGCCCATTTGTTAGTACGCCAATCTAAGCGTACTATTTAATGCCTCATTCTAAACTCTATATCAACGTCGGTAGTCCAACCATGATAAATCCCCGTTCATACATTCGCGGTGCCTCGCAGGGGTTCACGGTGTGTGGTCACCCCACTATATTCACAGTTTATTTTTTTAATATATTGTAGGTATAACTCTAGTGTAACTAACATTTTTCCTTGCATGAGCGGTGATGTGTGGTTATACGGTATATTTCACGCATAGTTTGGCTTAGTTCAGTTTTTGAAGTCGGTTCAGATGTTATTTAAGTACATTTTTTAAGTACGTGGTAGTGAGCCTAATTATTTATGTGGATTGACGGAAATGCCACAGCGATTAGGGCATGTTTTGAAAAAGCCCATTGAACATTCGCTCTTACATTATACGATTCTTGTCCTTTTTCAAAAAGATAGTTATGGATTTCCATGACAATAACTTATTGCATTTTATTTACCTATTCATTGCCTAGTCACCTATGAGTAAACCTGCACATTTGAATAAATAAGTAAATGCACCCGACAAATGCACTCACGGTTAATTAGACCCAAACTAACTTAGCTTGTAATATGGAATCTAACTCACTGATACTACTACTTATACATACACAAATACTTTATAAGAATTAGTATATAATTAACACCCAGAAGTCGTCGCCAACAACTATGTCTTCACATATTGTTGACTCCGGGCGAGAATCGAGCCCGCAACTCACGACACAGTAAGCGCTGTCACTGCCACTGTGCCAACGGGCTTGTCAAAAAACAAAAAAGTACCTGATTTTACCTCTTACATTATACAATATCGTGTCCTTTTTCAAAAAGATAGTTATGGATTTCCATGACTAACTTACTGGATTTTATTTATATATTCATTGCCTAGTCACTTATGAGTAAACCTGCACAAATTAATAAATGTCAAAATGACCAACAAATAAAAGTTTGGAAAGAGTTTTCGAGTACAGATTATACAGAAATTTTTACTATTAAAACATTATTGGATAGTACCTTGGATAGCACATACGTAGATAATATTTTAATAACAAATCCATACATAATTATAAACCTTATTAAAATCACGATAGTTGAGATAACCCATAAAACTTCCTACAGGCTCTTTAAATAACTTTGAATAAGTAATAAAAATAAAAATACGATGTCCATTACTTCATGCCCACCGGTAATGGCTGAACCAATTTTGGTATTCTGCCAGCGACTTCCTTCACAGCCTTAGGGTAATAACATCTCTTAAAGGTTTTCGATTTAAAATATTATTTCATATTCTTGTAGGAGCGGAATTCTTGGGCAAATAGGGTTTTTCGAGAATTTTGTGAGACACATCTTTGTGAATTTTAATAGAAATAGGTTGATTTTTGTATTTTAATAATATAGTGAGCTTTTGGGGATTCATTTTGAGATTAAATAAATATACACCCGGTTAATTAAACCCATACTAAGTTATAAGCTTGTTGTATGGAATCTAACTAACTGATACTAATATAATTAAATTACGTATATATGTTACGGCTAATACCCGAAGTGCGGCTACACCTAGTTCTAACAACCGGCTAAAACTAGGTGTAGCCGCACTTCGGGTATTAGCCGTATGTCATTTTAATGAAAAGAGAGAGTTTAAACATGAAAAAAAAAATAACCCTAACCTACCGAATAGTAAGTAATTCGGTAGGTTAGGGTTATTTTTTTTTTCATGTTTAAACTCTCTCTTTTCATTAAAATGACATATATATGCACCTAGTTCTAACCGGCTAAAACTAGGTGTAGCCGCACTTCGGGTATTAGCCGTAACATATACATAACATACACACAATACTTTTATATGAATACAATATAAACTATACTATTATTATTATAATAAAGTAAAGTTTTTGACTTTGTTTGAACGCACTAATCTCGGAAACTACCAATCCGATTTGGATAATTATTTATGTAATAGATAGCCACATTCAACGGGAAGTTTATAAGTTATTTTTTATTCCATAATTCTTATGGGAACGTCTATAACGCGGGTAAAACCGCGGGTCGCTGCTAGTTTATGAATAAAGTACTTATAGGTAACCAAAGTTTGTTTAACGTACGACGAAAATGACATCTGTTGACCATCAAAACGCTATAACAACAAGTCAGACACTAATATTGTGTCATAACCTTCACACTGACAAAAGTACATAAGAATATTCATTTTATAGGTGCTAAAACAGTATATTAGCAATATGACAAACACGCTCTGTCAATATTTATACAATAACTAGCAGGGCCCCGCGGTTTTACACGCGTCGTGCCTGTTCCCGTAAGAATTTCAGGATGAAAAGTACCCTGTAGCTTTCCCGTTGAATGTGGCTATTTATTACAAAAAGAATCATTCGAATCGGACTGGTAGTTTCTGAGATTAGCGCTTTCAAACAAACAAACTTTTCAGATTTTTTATATGAGTACTAGCAGCGCCCCGCGGTTTTACCCGCGTTGTGCCCGTTCCCGTGGGAATTTCGGGATGAAAAATAGCCTATAACCTTCCCGTTGAATGTGGCTATACATTACAAAAAGACTTTTTCCAATCGGAGCAGTAGTTCCTGAGATTAGCGCGTTTAAACAAACAAACAAACAAACAAACAAACAAAAAAAACTCTTCAGCTTTATAATATTAGTATAGATATGATTCTGTAAGCAAGTCCGATGGAGTATTGCTATGTAATCAAAATGGTTGAATATATTAGCTTGTTTTGTTCCATTGCGAATTAAACTTGATAGATTTTCCAGGGTTGCTATATATGGTACATTATTTTTCCTGATTTATGAATTGTATATAATCTATACTAAGTAATATTCTAAAGAGGTAAAGTTTTAACTTTGTTAGGACTAAGCTCATCATCTAGCAATCCGATTTGCATAATTCTTTGCATGCGTAATGGATGGCCACATTAAATAGGCAGGTTATTACTTATTAGGCTATTTTTATCCCGAAATTCCCACGGGTACGGGCACAATGCTGGTTAAACCACGTGGCGCTTCTAGTCTATTATATATTATTGCCAAATGATGAAATAAATTATATCAAATAAAAAAATATTTTAAATTAAAATTATTTTATTTAACTAAACCTGCTAAGCTAATTAAACTCTATATTTCTTGTTATTAGAAGTGAAATACCTGTACTTTTTCTCAAGATTCTCACAGTAATATTTTTTTAAATTATCCGATTCTTACCTTTTTGTTATCCAAACAAAATAGGTTTAATGTAAACTTTATCCAAGGCTCCATTCTTACGTAATAGTAGCGTCACATCTAATTCTAATGATTAGCTAAGCCCCTGAAGCTTTGTTTCTGTTTGTGCCTACTGAAGCGGAAAGCCATCGCGTAATTTTTACCTTTTAAAACAATTTGCTTGTCTCTGTCTATTGTGTACGGTGTAGGTAGATAAGCGAAGATAACTAGAGAATTTTTGAAATGAGAACACAATGTAAGATAATTATCTATCATAGACATAGAAACCTCTTTGCTTAGCTTCAAACTATGCGTTTATGTGCAATGTTCTTTTTTTAAAAATATGACAGTCGCTGTTGCTGTCACTGCACACTTATCCACGCCGAACGTGTTGATAGAATCTAACGAAACGAATTTTAGAATTCTTTTTATGAAATTGTATGGTACCTCGTATACTTGTTCTCGTCAAATCGGCCGAATCGAAAGAACCTCAGTAATCTAAGACAAGTTCAAATGACTCGCATTCTATCGGTTACTTACGACAGTAGCGCACGAGTTTGATTCTTTCGGTGCGGATAAGTGTGTAAGGCTTCCTTGATTACGTTTGGCTCCAATAAGTGTGTATAGAGCAAACAACATTGTAATCAAAACCAACAAAAATCAAAAAGTATTTCTAGCATTTTCTCAATGAGAACCTCCGTTTTTTGATGTCGGATAAATAAAGCATTAACAAAAACAAGTAGCATTTAAACTATTTCCCACTTTATTGAAACGCATTTGACTAAACCCGCCACAGCGCGTCATAAACTTCATAGAGATTATCATTTAAATTACTATTATTGTGCTCATTGAAATAAATTATTTATTTTAACGTGTGGATTATTCTAATTGTCTACAGTCATAATCCGTGACAATTATGGTAATGTTTTGTATTTATAACGTTACTTAGTTCGGCCCTGGTTTGTTCGCTTTGACCTTATTTCGACTCTGTGTTTTTGTATACATTTTTAAAATTTTCTTGCGATAGCGGCATATTTTTGCCAGATTTGGAAAATTTAGATAAAACGAAGCTTATGACGGAATTGATGTATGAAGACTCTATAGTCTTAAATTATTTCGCGGTACCGACGCCGCACTGTTGCCACACTGCTCGATTTGTATGAAAACACACGATCGTACGTTCACAATACGACAAACGCACCGCTTCGGCACCGCAGTCGTCCGACACGAAACGCATAATTTGAAAGCTAGTACAAAATCAGGATCGACTTCCGATTCGAACCATTCGTTTTGTATTAGATAGCCACATGTAAGAGGAAGGATATAGGACATTTTTTATTCTCGGGAACGGGTGGAACCCGAGTAAAACTTCGGAGCACTGAGCTAGTCACTACACAGTATAAAACAAAGTCGCTTTCCGCTGTCTGTCCCTATGTATGCTTAGATCTTTAAAACTACGCAACGGATTTTGATGCGGTTTTTTTAAAATAAATAGAGTGATACAAGAGGAAGGCTTATATGTATTAACATTCTCGAAATTCCCACGGGAACGGGCACAATGTGGGTAAAACTTCGGGGCACTGCTAGTAAAGAATAAATTTAAATAAAATACTGAAAACAATTTTAATGACGTCAATACAGTTAACAAGTAACTTAGTGCTTATTTCCAGTCCAAAACGTTGAATAGACATTATTTGTACCTATTGTTTATGCTGAAATTATGTTAACGAGCTGATTTGCACAACAAGAGACGTTTGCGCATGTTTGCTTTGACATAATATTTGAACGTCACGTACTTATATTGTATCGCGACTGCTGTTTCAACTTTGGTTTTAATAGAGAAACTAATTTAGGAATTATTTTCGTAGTTTTTCCTCCTCTCTGTACTGATATCTTCGGTGAGATGAGAGGCCTTTGTCCAGCAGTGGGACTGTGGGACATTACAGGCTAATACTTTACTTTGCTTTATTTTTTGAAGCAATGGACATAAATGTTGCATTCGGGAAATGGCTCAGTGTGATCATTTAAAGTCCGTTCACACAGACCTATTTGGAGAGGAGAGGAGAGGAGAAGAGAGGAGATTTTATCACGTTGGAAATAGAATTTTGATTAATTGCAGTAAGGTTTATTTTTGCATGTGCACTTCTTTTGTCATTAAGAATGCTTAAACGCTCTTCGTGTGAAATAATAAGAGGAGCCTACAAACTCCGATTGTGTGCTCTTTCTCAATCCGCCACTTGGCTCCGAGCGCACCGCTTTCAGGTCTTTTCCGGCCGGTCTATGTAAAATAGTTGACGACTCCTCTCCGACCATTTCCAAGCGTATACGATCCGGTCTATGCGAAATGAAACAAGCGGGCCATGCTCTGTGTGAACGGACCTTTACTAGATAGTATTCCATCATGATCATCTGATCACTCCTTATTTTCCAACAGGTTTGGATAACCAAGTGAATTTGATCCAACCCCGTTAAGTTGCGAGGGTGCGAGCACTTCCTGGTTCCATTCGAGTGGAACCAGGTGTGACTGTGAGCTCCACTGGGTCGTGACGTCACGGATTGAGGGTATTGGCAGTGTAGATCGTCTTTTGTTTGTGATTGTACGTCTTACCCGGCTGTAACTGTTTCCACGGGATTGACGCGATAAAATCTAACGGAATTACCCCATGTTATTTTTTCTCTGTGTACATCTTATATATTAAATTCTCGTGTCACAGTGTTCGTTCGCGTACTCCTCCGTAACGGCTTGACCGATTCTCATGAAATTTTGTGAGCATATTGAGTAGGTCTGAGAATCGGCCAACATCTATTTTTCATCCCGAAATTCCCGCGGGAACGGGTACAACGCGGGTGAAACCGCGGGGCGCAGCTAGTAATATATTATGTAAATTCCATTTTTACAATGTATTTTTTATACTACCGCGCTTCCGAGTGCACGGTAAGCAGTTTCAATTATTAGACCATATCGGAGGACTTTAGGCGGTTTTAAAATTCCAACACCAGGGTTGGTCACTGACCTACTCGAAATTAAAGAAATCTATACTAATATTATAAAGCTGAAGAGTTTGTTTTGTTTGTTTGTTTGTTTGTTTGTTTAAACGCGCTAATCTCAGAAACTACTGAACCGATTTGAATAATTCTTTCACTGTTAGATAGTCTATTTATCGAGGAAGGCTATAGGCTACATTTTATTCCGAAATTCCCAAAGGAACGGGTACAACGCGGGTAAAACCGCGGGGCGCTGCTAGTCTATACTAATATGTATAACTAGCAGCGCCCCGCGGTTTTACCCGCGTTGTGCCCGTTCCCGTGGGAATTTCGGGATAAAATGTAGCCTATAGCCTTCCTCGATAAATAGACTATCTAACAGTGAAAGAATTATTCAAATCGGTTCAGTAGTTTCTGAGATTAGCGCGTTTAAACAAACAAACAAAACAAACTCTTCAGCTTTATAATATTAGTATAGATAAAGCTGAAGAGTTTGTTTGTTTGAACGCGCTAATCTCAGAAACTATAAATCCGATTTGAATAATTATTTTTGTATTTGATAGCCACATTCAACGGGAAGGTCATAGGCAATTTCCATGCCGAAATTCTTACGGGAATGGGCATAGCGCGGGTAAAGGTGCGGGACGGTGCTAGTATTCTTAAAAAATCTAACCCAATTTAAAATCCAATACGAGTATGTGTTATTCTGATGTATGTAAAACTTTTACAAAACATTATAGATCTAATATAAATTTTAATCAAATCATTTTGTTAACTGTTGATTATAAATCGTAAGCTGTAAACACAATGTACAAATACAACTTGATTACGAAGTAATAAATTCTTTATGATAATGAATCGCTGGATTATCTCGCACGTTGAAATTACTTACCATAAAATAATAATATAATAAATAACAAGACATACAAGACTAATAATTAACTTCAGTACAAAAAAATACTGTTAGTGAAATAGCGAAAAATAAATTTCCGATACCGGGAATCGAACCCGAGCCTCCTGGGTGAGAGCCAGGTATCCTAGCCACTAGACCATATCGGATATAGTCAGAGAGCCGAAAATATTCTTCTTAAGCGTCGGACTAATAACCTTTTGTTGGAGCCTAGTACATTCGATGGATTTATTTTTTATTGAATTACGATTCATAAATATTTGATAGAAGTTGCACAGTTTTAGTACAGTTTTAGCTGCAAACGTCTTTAGACATACATTTTTTAATGTTCATTCATCCATAACTAGCTGTGCTCCGCGGTTTCACCTGCAGCGCACCCGTTGCCGTGCGATTTTTATCACGTATTTTCCTATTCCTGACTTAAATAAAATTTAAAAAAATCATTAAAATTAGAGTAATAAATGGTGTAACTAACACGACTTTCTTTAATATAGATACATAGATGATATTGTATTGTGATATCCTATTTAAGATTAGGTTATAGTAAGATGGGCCTTTGCCCAGCTGTGGGACATAACAGACTACCACTGTTATTTATTTTTTGTACTGTAGTGGCGTGACGAGCTGGACGCCTACAAGAGGGACTGGCAATTGGTGGCCCAAAATTGAGAAAAGTGGCGGGAATGGGGGGAGGCCTTTGACCAGCAGTGGGACAATACGGGCTAACAGTAACAGTAACTGTAGTGACGAGTGTGCCATTTTCACTATCCTAAGACTATCTTAATTAAACCACGCAGTCAAAGATTATAATTAAATCTCAAGATTAGTGCCACATTGACACAGTTAAATTTAACTCCCCGACAACTGTTTCCTATTGACCTGAATGAGGTGTCACTATATTACAATTTTAGATTTTATGCGTGACCATGTGCTCGACTAATTTATACTATTCTAATTTATGTACGGATTTGAATACATTGTGTTTTAATAAGGAATTAAAATGTAGGGTAATCTAGCTTGGTGCTGCTTTTGGTAAGTACCTACTTATTTTATTAGTTTTTGAAAATAATCTTCTTCTTCATCGAGTGGATGGCCAACCTGGCCAATCCTGGTGTCAGAGTTATTGAGCCGCCAAAGGCCTCTGACATGGCTCATGCAACGACTACTATCCGTAGAAAGTAACCGGGACCGACGGCTTAACGTGCCCTCCGAAGCACGGAATCATACTTTTCGAGCAATCGGGTGATTCAGCCTGCAATGCCCTAACCAAACTGAGGAAAGTCTCACAAACAGATTTTTGTGAGATATCCCCACCGGGAATCGAACCCGGAACCTCCAGCTCGTGAGCCGGGCGCTCAAACCACAAGACCACGGAGGCTGTTTATGTAAAAGACGGACGTGAGGCGTTCACGTTATTTGCAAACTTTTTTGGTGGTATACTTTTTTGGTGGTATACTTTTTTAAGTTACTTTTTAGCGTCGCTTTCTATTTCTAGAGTTGTTGTAAAAACAAATACAATTGTTAAGATTTAAAGAATGTTTATTTAATTTTTTACGATACTTAAAATTGAAACTTTCGTGACTGATTTTCCAATCATCATTCCAATGAAGTTTTGTATTCAATTCCCGGGTCGAGCGAAAACATGTTTCCTTCTTTTCAAACATGGCTCGGGTTTGAGACCACCCGCATTAGGCAAGCGTGGTGTTACGCATAATCCACCTTACTGTACCTTCAGTGAGAGGCCTTTGCCTAGCATATACATAAGTAGCTAATTCTTTTTTATATGAGTTACCTACAAGAAATAGATTTAGATAGAACTAGTAACGCCTTGCGATTTTATCCGTGTTGTACCCGTTCCTACGAAATTTTCGAGATAAAATGTATCATGTATTATTCTGATATATCAATGTAGTTTTTGCGTGAAAGACTACTTAACAAACTTACTTCCTCAATCTTCACAAACTCACGTATTTAAAAGCTATACATACCTACGGCCGAATTGAGAAACCACCTTCATTGAAGTGGGTTAAAAATATTAGTAAGAATTAGATAATACCCCAATGACGGACATTAGTTAGACACACTTGAGCCCTAAATTACACAACAAAGTAAACCCTGTCTCCGTAACTAGTCTAAACAAGTAGAAAGACCGAGTCGTGATCATGGTCAATTGCTTGACTCGTACAGTGAACGAAGATAGAGGTTGACCGGTAGACGATACTGATAAGTGAAGTGGCAGAAAAGTAGTCCTGTGCTTAAGTTTATTTTGTGGATAGTATGTTATTGTACGGATTGTACCAAGAAAGGAACAAATGAAGGGAGAATAGATACTTAAAATAATTTTGATGATGTTTTTAATGGAGTATTTTTAATATGCTTATGGTACTTTTTCACTAGAGAATATGTGTTATGTTTTGATATTCAAATTTGTAAATCAGTAGCAGCTCCCCGCAGGCGTTGTGCCCTTCCCTTTTTGCCCTTTTTATTTTTAAATCGTCAAGCGTTTTTCAATTCTGAACATATCGATGTTCCGGCCATCTTTGTCCGTTCTTATGAACTTGTTCTCTTACGAACCTTACCGATATTACCCCTCAGTACCCAGTGGTCGTGACCGGGCATCGAACCTGCGACAGCCCGTCACGCAGCCGATACCGGCCTTATCTTGTAATTGGAAGCGGAATTACAGTAGTTTGAATGTAACCGACTGTGAATCTCGGCTCTGATTGTTGGGTTAGGAATCAGAGTTGTTGCTGTACTGTGTATGGGTTACTCTAACTATATTGACTTTGACTCTAGCTAGATTGACTTTGACTCTACCTAGATTGATTTTCACTAGTGTATCCGTGCTTCGGAGGGCACGTTAAGCCGTCGGTCCTGGTTACTTTCTACGGATAGTAGTCGTTACATGAGCCTCGTCAGAGGCCTTTGGCGGCTCAATAACTCTGACACCAGGATTGGTCAGAAAAAACCCTACTATGCCCTTACCATAGTCTGATGAACCCAAGGTTCTTAAAGATGCACTCCGGGCAAATTAGTTTGAGTCCAAGACGCCACTTGAGCTATGGAGTAAAAGTAAGTTGCATTACGCTTAGGAAGCCTCTAGAAAATACGAGCGCAGGGTTGTTGCTCGGAAATAGTTTTATTTCTAAGAAAATTGTATTTCTGGTCTCTAGTTTGTTTGATAGATATACTTGGTGCTTTTTTATTATTATTACACTATTTTACTAACACTTAATATCCTCATCTGACATAATAAAGCTGAAGAGCTTTTTTGTTTGTTAATGCGATATTCTCTGAAACTGACAATCGGATTCGAATAATTATTTCTTGGATAAGCCACATTTAATATAAAAATTACGTTTTATTCCCAAATTCTGACCGTAAAGCGCTGCTATTTAAAACTAATTAATGAATCAAGAAGCCTAATTTACCAATTAACCTTACCTAATAACCGACTTATAAACTCAAACCAATTTTCCAAAAATCAATCCCAAAAAAAACTAGCTTACATCACCCAATGCTGTACCATTGCTACGTGACATTTTAACATACGAAATACGCAGATATCTATAGAAAAAATGAGAGGAGCGTACTGTCAATTCATCAGATGAGCCGTCCCATCCCTTGGGCAACCCTGGGTAATCCAGACGAAGGTTTCCCTGCGACCTAGTTTAGCGAAAATGTTGGAAAATATTTCCGGTATTCGCTTTTTATTTTTACCTGGAGTTTGGAGCGGTTTGCCTTGGAAATGATGGTTAACGTTTTGGGTGTGTTGGAGGTGGCTTTTTGTAATAGTTACTAGCAGAATCAAGTGGTTTTACTCGCGTTGTGCCTCTTCCAGTGGGGATTTTGAGATCATTCATTCATTTCGAATACGTTAGTGGCCAACCCTGTTGTCAGACTTTTTAGACCGCCTAAAGGCCTCCGACATGGTCTGACGATTGTTTTGTGATGAAAAGTAGCCTTAACCTTTCGTTCAAAGTGGCTATATGTTACAGAAATAAATATTAAAATCGGTTTAGTAGTTTCTGAGATTAGCGCGGTCAAACAAACAACAAAACAGTCTTTAACTTTATTGGTATACCTATATGTTTCTGAAATTTTGTGTTTCGGTACATTTTATTTCTGACTAGCTGTGCGGTTTCACCTGCATTTTTTTCCTCACTGCTTACCGTTTAAACCTTACCTGGACTTTCATGAATTTCAAGACCAAAATTAGCCAAATCGGTTCAGCCGTTCTCGAGTTTTAAGCAGATTAACGAACAGCAATTCATTTTTATTTATATAGATATTTGTGTTGAAGGGTTGCTTAAAACCATTCTACTACTCATATTACCAAAGAGATGGAAGTCTTTATCTGTGAACTCATTCCTACTCTGTAACGAGATCATTATGCAAGGTATGGGATATTCTGGAAAACTTGTTCAAACTTTAGTATACATCTCATAATTAAGGCCCAAATACACATGCCAGCTGCGAACACAATGTCGACATACGTAAGTACATGTGTATAACATAACTGGCATGCTTGTACCTGACAAGTGTGCATTAATACATGGACTAGCAGTCCACTATCTACTGGCATGCTCTACTTTACAGGCAAGTGTATTCCCGTCTTTAGCATAAAATTGTTTAATACAACTTGACAAGTTACAGAACACATTCCACAATTAAAACCTTCCGCCTCATAAAAAAGGAAAACCAAATGAGCATCATATAAGTAGGTCGTAAACACACGATATTATTAAACTTATCTAACACGAGGAAATCATACAGCGATAACAATAAACCAAGAAAATGAGTACGCAGTACCTACATACTATGACTTAACTCAAGAAAACGGTACGTACTTGGAACCTTGTCATATTCTCACTTGTATAATATAACCAATAACAATTCGATAAGAATTTTCAAAATCTATATCATGGTAGTGGCAGGGAGAGCCCTTACTGTGTCGGGGGTCGCGGGTTCGATTCCCGCCCGGAATCAACAATATGTGAAGACATTTTTGTTGGCAACGACGTCTTGATGTCAATTATATACTCTTATAAACCATTTGTGTACGTATATGTAGTATTATCAGTGAGTTAGATTCCATAATACAAGCTTGGAGCTTACTTTGTGTCTAATCGTGTGTGAATTTGTCCGGATATATTAATATTATGACTAAAGATATCAACATAGTTTACATGTTTGGACTGTGCATAAACTCAACCAAGTATAATATACTTACCTAACGTGTAAGCCTACGTAATGTTCAATTATAAGCACCGAGACCAATAAAATACCATCAGATTTCACTAAGCATTCCAACATGAGATGATTTCCTGCAGATCTTGCTTCAATCAACTTTTTGTCGCCAAGAAAGTGGATGTAAGGAATTGTCTTTGGGTCTGCTACTTTCGGTTAAGTTAGCCGATGGCTACATTTAAATGTCGAAGAAAAATAAAGTTGTAAAACTACATAGCAAAATTAGGGTCAATATGGTTTACCTGGAAAAAGAGGGATAATCTGGCCGCTACCGTAGGCGATTATGAACATTACTGTACCTGCGATCTATGGCCCAAACTGGACCGCATTACTTGTAAGGGTTTCAATATTTAAACCTTATTATAATCCTTGAGGCGGTTTAAAAACTCCAAAAATATTTTTGGTTGTAGAAATATTAAAAAGTTTATCGGCGCTTCAAAATGGGTACTTAATTATTAATTGTTACCTCCTAAACTTACGTCTTCACCAAAATGTTTCGAACTCTTCAATTTCCAACGACCATCTGTTTATTCCATAAAGTTTTCCCCGAACTTGCTTAACAGTACTCACATAGCATCAATTCAGCATTTTTCTCACGTATCTCAACCTTTTTGTATGTGAATTTATTTTCACAATAGTCAGTCGTATGTTACTGGATAGACGTGGAGACACTCATATTTCTATGGATTAGGATTGGGTGAAATTGTGACTGTTTGCAAAATTGGACTTTGTAAGGGATGTTTTGTGCGATGGGCGAATAAACTTGTTTCACTGACGATGTAGTATTTGAACTATTTTGAAATATAGGAGAACTGTTTTCCTTTGAAAAAAGATCTTTCTCATAAGATTACTAACTTTGCTCCACGGTTTTACTCGCGTTTATCCGATCCAGCAGGAATGATTATTTGAATGCTACTGTTAGTTCCAGAGTATACAACGTTCAAACTTCATACCAACAAAAAATCAAACTCTATTTATACCTAATGTTAATAAATAAATAAAATAAATAAGATATCTAAAGATCTTTGGTACAATTTTGTGATTTCTCACTATACTTTAGACAACATTAAGGGCCGAAGCTACGTTAAGCGTGCGCCCGTCGCGGTTTCGTACAAAAGTGAACCGTCGCGGGCGCAGGCGACGGGCGCACGCAACGGTTCAGTTTTGTATGAAGCCGCGCGCGACGGGCGCACGCGATGGCTCACTTTTGTATGAAACCGCACGCGGCGGGCGCACGTTTAAGACAGTTTTGGCTCTAACATTCCTAATTTTATAACAACTACAACTATACCAAAGGTAACGGATTTCATAGTAACGTAGATATAGGATAAGCAAAAACACATCGACAACGATAACGTCTCAATGCCTTCCCAAACTGCTTAATCCTCTCGAACGAAGATAAATGATTTCCAGTGAAATTGTTAACAATTAATTAGGTATATGATAAACTTTCTCGCCGTAAACTGGATCCGCCTACTTGATAGCTGCTTATGTAGCCATGGCTCTAATTAAAATGTAAACAGCTATAATAGAATAAGGTAAGGTAGCAGACAAATGTTTCATTTGGAAAATAACGATATGATTTTTATAAATTAGGTACTAGCTGGGCCCTGCGGTTTCACCCGCAGCGCCCCCGTTCCCGTTGGAATTTCGAGATTTATTTTTCTTATATAACAACCTTGTCCTGACAATAAGGAACATATTAAAAAAAAGAATCATCCAATTTGGTGCAGTCGTTCTGAAGTTTCTGAAGCGCTTTGCAACAGATTCAGCGATTCATTTTTATATTAAAGACCAGCTGTGCCCTGCGGCTTCTCCCGCAGCTGACCTGTTCCCGTGGGAATTTCGGGATTGTATCACTTATTGTCCTATTCTTGGCAATATAATAAAAAGAAAATCATTAAAATAGGTCTAGCCGTTCTCAAGTTATAAATGGTGTCACTAACACGACTTTCTTTAATATATGTAAGATGAGAGTAACTCGATATTGTATGATAAAGGCAGCACTTTGTTATGAATTTTAATCATATGTTTTATTTAAAACTATTTATATAAGTTCTCTCTCATATAATCATATTTTTTCAATGTATACATACTTTCGATTTAAAATGAAATATGTAAATAATCTCTTTTAATTCAATCATTACGTTAGTTTTTAATTAGCCTGTAATGTCCCACTGGGCAAAGGCCTCTCATCTCACTGATGATATCAGTACAGTGAGGAGGAATAATATTCAATATGGATGAACAAGTATCGTAGACACGTACAAACAGCAAATCTGTCTTTAAATTTATCAGGTACTGTAACTGCAAATTCATTAACATGCTAAATTATAGATAGATGTACCAGATAAGTGTTGAAAGTAGGTATCGCCATTATAATTTGGAAGCGGTTTTTATGACAAGAATAATGATCTACCTTTATTTCAATTATCCAATTAATTTAGTTTGATGAATGAGCTTCGATTTATATTTAAAACTTGTACAACATTAATCTTTTTGTCTCGTTATTTATCAAATTCTTTATTAAGTTGGAACGGTTATTTAAATTCTTTGATAGAACATTTTTAGTGATGCTCATTTGTTTTAATAATATTTTTTTAAACTAGGTGAGATTCACTGTTAAACAACTGAACACCTAATAACTGCACTGATCGCCACTTTTGTTACTTTTTCGACAAGTTTTTGTATGTATGGCTGATACGACAAAATGACCTAGCTTTTGATTAATCGATTGTCATTTTCTGGTCTTGATAATAACCCAGGGATCATACTAACTGACGTAGTTATGTTCAAATGAGCGACTTCGCTCCTTGGGAACACTTTTCATAATGCATCTATCACTTACTAATACTTACTACCCTATTTTGTGGTTTCGTCATTCATCCATCCCATTTTTCACTCTTTATATTAAATTTTGATCATTTATCATCAAATCATATCTAAAAATTTGCATGAAGATGTGTGTAGATAAGCCAAATCCTTGTCTAAAAGAACAAGACCAAATTCAGAGAACACGAGACACAAATACTCAAACAAAACCATACTGCCTCCATGGTCTATAATTTTACAACACAAAATTGCCTGTCTTCTTCGCCAGAGGCAGTACAGGCAACTATTACCTATCACTGTAATGTCGGGACCTCACTTCAACACCTGAGATACACGTAATCAAGGTCCGTCGCAGACAGTTTAGACTATATACAGACAGTAGACTACATATTTCAGACAGTTTAGTGAACATTATGAACACTTGTGAGCTCGTTCGTTAATTGAATGAAAGAGCATATTATACTCGTATATTACTAGCAGCGCCCCGCGGTTTTACTCGCGTTGTACCCGTTCCCGTGGGAATTTTGGGATGAAAAATAGCCTATAACCTTCCCGTTGAATGTGGCTATCTATTACAAAAAGAATTATTCAAATCCTGATTAAAATTCCTAAGATTACCTCGAACTTAAAAACAAACTTTACTTAAAATTACCTCATTATAATATTAGTATAGGTGTTTGGAACTGTTCACTTACGCAATGAAAACGCAGCTTCGGATACTTTCTAGTCTGTTTTAGGCAGTCTTAAGTTTTTAGTCACTCCTTCATAAGTTTTTATATACTTACTAGAAGTCCAAAGACTATTAGAATTTAGGTGATCCTGTGAGTTTCTTATATACGAAACAAGCCTTGCCTTGAGGGAGACGAGAAAAGAGGTCTTGGTTCAGGGTGACAGATGACAGAAACCGACAAATGAAATCGAATATTGTTTTTTTAAACCTTTCACCTTCGTACCTAAAATACTTTTAACACAAAATACCTGAGTTCTAAAATTAGTTACTTCGTACTCCTGGGATCAATTTTCACTGAATCAAATTGGGCACTTATCGATCTTAATTACTTTAGAAACTAATTTAGGTTTAATCTTACCGAACTACGTTTACCCGAAGCTCATATTACCGAAAACTATTCATCGACGTGGCAAATGACTGATGCGTTCA
This sequence comes from Cyclophora punctaria, assembly GCA_951394245.1. Taxonomy (NCBI): domain Eukaryota; kingdom Metazoa; phylum Arthropoda; class Insecta; order Lepidoptera; family Geometridae; genus Cyclophora; species Cyclophora punctaria. Next base: position 1,420,541 of record OX596172.1, read on the forward strand.
GTAATTTAAATCTATATACTAATATAATAAAGCTGAAGAGTTTGTTTGTTTGAACGAGTTAATTTCAGAAACTACCGATCCGATTTTAAAAAATATTTTCGTAATGGATAGCAACATTTTAATGGAAAGGGTACAGGCCGAAATTCGTACGGGAAAGGACACAATAGATATGTTATTGATGTACAGGTAGCTATAGGGATGATGTCATCAGAGTTATCAACCTCGCATCAAGTGGCACTCGTGTAACGAATGTATCATATGATACGCCGGGTCATTCATAACTTCAGTAATTAGATCCAAATATGTATAATAGTGATGCTTAACGTATACCCTTACAATACTTGGAATAACACCATATCAAATTAGGAGAACGTGACAATATTGTCAAATTTCGTATAAATAGTGCTGCAAAGAATAACTTTTTGTTGACTAATTTGTATTCATAAGAGTCTAATTTTTAGTTTCTCTAATGATTAATCAAACTAAAAAACTTATTGACACAGAAATTGTTTATGATTTATTGGCATAATTTTTAGTGTCAGCAAAATGTTTATCTTACTGATTAGATAATAGGAGATTGAAAAAAAATCCTTAGCTTTCAAAATCTTGTTGAACCAGTACTTCGCATTACATTTATTTTATGTTTCTCGCATATTATTTTATCTATTGAAATCCGTCTATTTTTTGAACATTCTTCTTCATCGAGTGGATGGTCAACCTGACCAATCCTGGTGTCAGAGTTATTGAGCCGCCAAAGGCCAACACACCCGAGTGCACCCGAGCGTCTTCAAAAACATTTTCTCAATAATCTTGCAATCTTTATTATTAGCTATTTATAAACTTACAAACTAAACAAAGCTTGTTTACACATTTGCATGACTGACGTCTAACGGAACTTCTAGGAAATTGGACACTAAGTTCGTCCCAGATAAAGCTGAATTCCAGTAATGGCGCCACTGCAAATTTTTGACAGGAATCTGTAATCTTTGTTCTGTGGTTCCAATTTTATCCGTTTGCATACTTATCTAGCTATAACGTTTAGGATAAGTGCATGGACTATTCACCTTGGAGCAATGTTCCGTGTGGTTACATTTGCCATGGATTGTAGGAAGGCCTGAGGCTCCTAAGGAATTGGTTCTTTAATGGTAATAAAAATAAATCAAAACGTAACTAGATTATGTGATGGCTTCAGTAATTGGCGTTCAGTTTATGGAAGTTCCTGGGGTTATGTAAGATTTTATTTATTAGTGGTGAGGAGTGTACTGAAGTTGGTATCTGTTATAGGCAGATTGGTGTAATGATCAAGCTGAAGTACTTATATGCTTTGATTTGACAAATTATTTTGTAGAACTGACGTTATAAAAAATCTTTTTGTACAATACTGGAACCGAAACAGTCAGTATGACATAGGTAAGACATTTATTTATCACACAAACAGTTATTTATTTTGAAACCCTTAAACTAATTGTCTTTGACTCTTCACTTTAAAACTTTAATTAAAAATCCAGTTGTATCCAGTCACCCGTTCGGAGATAGTACTTTATCAAATTCAACTTCTACAACAAATATCAATGATCATTTTCAAATGTTAAAGACCTAACTTTTTTATAGCTGTACAAACCACAAATACTCTTCAAAGCCTCGTTAAAGAATAGTTCTCAATAATGAGTTTCACAACTAAAGTAGAAGCACTATTCGATCAACTTTTTGTAACAAATCGTTTAGTTCCTCCATGAGAACTGAGGATTGTAAAAAGTCAAAATGGATTCCTCATGTAATACGTCACTAGGGAAGTCAAAGGAAGACTATTAATGTTGCTTCTCATCCGAACAGGAAAGGAAATGGAATCCCGTGTTTTGTTGAGATGAAATTGAATTTTATATCATTTTCTTGACGATTTTCCTTTGAAAAGTTACTATAAAGGTTTTGTATTTTAATGGACTTCTATTTTTGGAAGTTTAGGGACCGATGTCACCTTGATTGAGTGAATTGGCGGTTTTACTCGTAATATAGCATGAGCATTGCACATGTCAAGTAACTGGTAGGCTAACTCACGTTCTAGCGAAATCGCTTATCGCTACACAATACCTAAGTAATTCATTAATAAGCAAATGTGTTAATATTTCTTGTTGATATATGGAAAATTAGTTCACAGGATCTTATCACTAACCACTTTTACTATGTTTACTAACTATTAAACAAAAATTGTATTTATAGATCTTGTTAATTATATTCTCGTAAATCTTATTAAATAATTCAACATACATTTTCATCTAAAAACTCTTGTTTAGACCGAAGCATCTATTATCCATACCTTGAGCCTTGTTTAATATTCGTGTATGCCAATCAAAAACAACGGGAGATGATTTGTGGGAATAACAGGATGTGTGAAGGAAAGTGGGTCGCTGCGAGTGGAGTGCCCCAGGGAAGTGTACTTGGGCCCACTCTATTGCAAGGTGTAATCTCAGACTGGCGAGCTTTGTTTGGGCGAAATTGAAGAATATTTTCTAGTGTGCATTCCTGGAATTACTTCGAAGAGATGAAATATGTTTGCTGACAAACCTGACCAGCTATGATATTACATTTGTGTGTAGTGATTGGATAAGTGCACTGGTTTTTGTTCTCGATTGATAATATGTACTTATTTTTGGTTCTCTTTTCTTTTTTGATCAATCTTTATTAATTAGGATTTTTAACTTCATATCAATTTCGTTCATAAGTTACCCTATCTTTTTTGGTTTAAAATTCAATTGTTCCGCCATTAAATATTAAAATGGTTGTAAGATTTAATTTAACCCTTACAACCCGAAGCGGAAAGTCTATGGTTTACCACAATAACCACATCCAATACGACCACTTAGAATGCAATATAATACTTATGTATACCACTAATAGTAAATCAAATTCAATGTGTGTCCCATTTTATCAAGAGCATCAACAAAAGATTTATTGTCTATTGAAATATTATCTACTAAGTCATGGACGGTTAATCTTATGTATTGCCTTGTAAATCCAACAGCAACATCAATTTTCATTTATGTGGCACTTGGCATAATTCAATAATCATACATCTTCAAACAATTTGAAGCATTTCGCATAATTTGACCCTTTCCACACCAAAATTATGTTCGCATAATGCCAAATAAGTCAATAGTAAACTCGAAATTAATTCTATCCGCATAATTTTAGCCGTACCTAGTTATGTCGAGCAAAACGAAGGCAATGACACAATCCCATTCAGCGGAGCGACTAGCGAGCATAACCAGCTACCACGCGAAGCGGTTGACATCTAAAATTTATTAATACAAAGCCGGGATATACGACAGCTGCATATTGCAGGGAGCCCTGAGCACTGAGCGACTGAGCCAGCCAGTCGCCGTGCACTGGCGGAGCTGAGCGCACGTCCGTCCGCGACTCGTTATCGCTCACTAAACAAACATTCTTTCCTCTGCCCGGTAGTGAATTTCTAAATTCACAGACTATTATCGATATCGATAAAACAGTCTCTAACAGCACTTACGTTACATGTGTTTGAATTTCGAATTCTGTGTTTGTAAGCGCAGTGAGTGTTAGTAAACAGTGAATTTAAAATTAGTAGTTCTTATTTTAAAACTTTGATTATGCATTTACTGCTTTCCGCTGCAGTAGGAAACTAAACGTTGGTATAGTGTTAACTCAATAATTAGTGTTGTGACAGTGTTAGATGTTAAAATTTTGGTGTTGTGCTGTATAGTGGAAGATAGTGGGATAGTGATGTGAAAAGCATTTGGATCTTGCAAAATGTTTGGTGTTTTTATAAGGAGATGGAAACCAAAAAGGTAAAACTATAAAAATTCAAAGCATCAAAAACGAAAATAAATCATTTATCATTTATTTCGTAAACATATGAAATGCACGTCTAAAATAAATCGAAACTCAATGTCAGTTGACATTATTGATTATAATTACTGCGTGGGATGTTGTTATGCAAAGCATATTAATATTTATGATGTGTATTCGTATTTGTATTGCAAAATTACTAAACGATCGCCGAAATGATGTTCTTGAATGAATTTGTAATGTCACGATGTTTTGGTTTAATAATTCATAGACATTTTATGGCTCAATTTGTGACAGTTTTACGACAATAACGTAACTTATGAGAACACTGACATCATAGTTTTTTGGATTTGGAAGAATTTATGTTGATGACATTTTATGACATATTTTGTAACGTGTCACTTCTTTTCAATGCAACAGAGGGGTGTTAAAAGGTTGACTGTCTGTCTGTCTGAGGTCACAGTTCTTAGACAAATAAACTGATTTTAATCTACCTTCATAGGTGGTGATACTAACTACGATTGAATATTCAGGGTTCCAATTTTTTTTTAATTTTCGTTAAGGACTCCATTTCTTTTGAAGGTATTAATTGCATCACTGTTCTACAGACAAACAGTACCCTTGACCAAGGTTCAAGTTACTTCTGTCACACAATCCGTTCGTGAATCGGTTCAATGATTTACTGTTGAAGGTAATGGATAACTTCAAAGACAGATGGATCAAAGTAATTTGTTTAATAAGAGTTATTGAACCAAGTTAGGTAATGGCAGTAGATAATAGAAACGTAAATAAATACAGCACCCTAGCAAATAAACGTAAGGAGGGGTAATCAAGTTGCTGAAGAGACTAAGAACCTTGTTAGAATAACTACTATTACTAACTAGTCGTTGAGAATTTCTGAATTTATAATTTGACAAAGTGATAAACATTATAATTTGCCGAAACAAAGTCAAATTAAAAACCAAAATTATGTTCTACTAGCTGACCCGGCGAACTTCGTACCGCCTTAGCGTAGCAATGATGCACTACTTTCCGAACAAACAATGTTCTTTCAATATAGTTTAAGGCTGTGAATGACATTGACATTCGTTACGCGTGTTTTTTTTAATATGCAAAATTAAATGTATATTTTTCAATATTTCTGAGAGATTTTCTTAATATTTATTTCCGTAAGAACCTTTTCCTAATAATAACAAATACAACAAAAAAAGAATTAGTGAAATCGGTCCAGCCATTCACGCGTGATGCGACGACAACAAAAAACGGGTTTCATTTTTATATATATAGATTTTGAGACTAAAGAGTCTCTTTTTCACGTTAACGTATCCAAGTCTGTTAACTTTGTAAAGTTATACAAAACTAAACACATAAATTGTAAACTATTAAAATACATTAAAAACACACATCAAACTTAATAAATTAATATTACGATGCACAAACATCAATCACAAAGATCAAAAGAGCCGCCTCAAACTCAAACGATGCTAGGTATTTATCGATATTTGATAGCGTTGATCGATTTCATTCAACTTTATCGATTCAGGTGTCCCTTCACTTAAATTATGGATATTAATGTTAAGGTATGTCGATTGATGCAGCAGGATAATTTATAGCACACCTTTAGGGACAGTTATTTCTTCAAAATCATTATAACTTTGTTCATAAAAAATAACTGTGTCTCTTTTTCTGTATTTTACTGTTTATTTCTTAACTGTATTGGGGTTTGACATTATTTCAGTTTTTAATTTAACTTTCATTCAATTTAAAACGTTCCTTAGAAGGCACTTTCTTAAATAATCCAGTTTTATTAAATAATATCGTTATTTCCACTCATTTCGGTTATAACCAAATATAAAGATGAAACGGAGCATCAAATTCCAACTTACATTACTCTTCAAAAGATTCGAAATGAACTTCATCTCAAACATTAACGCAGTGACCTTTCTCAAAACTTTTTCTAGTTATTCCTGCAATCAATCTTGTCTTGTCCTTGTCGGCTGATCCCACTAACCCAGCAGAAATCCCCGCTAAATGTCATAAGACAAGACAAGATAAAAAAGGTAATTTTCCTTCCAAGACGAGTAATTTGCGGCATATTACGAAGTTATTCGCTCTTCGGGTTCCCGACGTTCGCATTATTGTTGTCACTTCAGAAAGTTTTTGTTGAGCTTCTCTGTAATATGAAATGTATGAAGAATGCCTGTTTTTTTCATCAAAATTGTGAGCATCTATCAGGTTGGCCGTTTCCTTTAGTCAAGGTCCTTCTTTGTCTTCGATCATTACTTGTACTAGATTTACTTTCAGTTTTGCTTCCTTTTAGTTACTTTGTCTTCTGAGATAATTAGAATTTGAACCACTATGTCTTTTTTATCTCTTTCTCATTACCATAATTTTACTGCCATGTTTTTATCACTAATTACATAAGTATACATAATTACTTTTACTATAATTTACTTTGACTTTAACATTCTAATTAAATCACTTCCTTATTGTTTCACAAATCTACCGCACGTTGAAGAACTCTAACGAAAGAAAGTAGGTCAAATCAATACCCAGGTTTTGCACGGCGAACAAAGAAAAGCGAAAACTGAAGCAGCAAAATGAAATGAATAAAAATCTCTCTAATTTCAATCTAGATCACTGTACAATTCATTTATTTTTACTTACAATAAAATTAATACTCTCACCATGTCTGCCTGTCTCTATGTTTGCGGTTATCTCAAAAATAACCCAACAGATTTTCTAATACTAATAATAAACACACCCGAACAAATTCACCCACGGCTAACCTGACCCAAACTAAGCTCTAAGCTTGTATTATGGAATCTAACTAACTGATACTATCACCAACGGGCTTGCCAACTAATTCAGACTACTTAATTCAATAAAATAGTTATTGTTTAATTTTTAATCCGAATTTTCAACAAAAACTCTTGATTAACCGAGGCGAAATGACAGCGGGTCGCTAGTTTCACAATAATTTTCACTCGATCGATCTGATACACCGTTGGGTGTCGCATTCGATCATTCCATCGACTTCTGTGTGGTCCCATAGCTGCTTCGTAATGCAAGCGCTTCATTTGTGCGTGACTAGCAAAATGAGTACAACACTAATGCACGGATGATTCCCGCCATTGACGTGTGCTTTGACAGCTGTTATTAAGACTAGGGATGGGGTGACGGGATTTAGATATCGTTATTTTATAACGGTATTTGGTTTATTAGTAACGGTTATAAGATAAAAAATCTACTCCTTTATCTATATTTACTTCCCGGTTCAAAGCCTGCTTGACCAGTATCGTTTCAAAAATACTTAATAATTATTAATGTCATTGACAATATATATGACACATGTCAAATTATAAATCAAATGTCTGACTTGTCAAAGACATAATGGCTAATTTACTAATTAATATTGTATACTTTTATTGACGTCAATAAAATTATCTTTGTTGGTACGCTTACTGGTTTACAAAAAGCAGGATTAGAAATCTACTACAAAAAAACTTTCTCAAGTCATTTACAAGCTGTAAAGAAAGAAATTACAATTATACAGTACACTTAATGCTCTCTAATTATAGTCCATATTTCAATAGCTATAAGAGTTAAGTAGGTGAATCTTTTGTGCTTATAAAACTGGTAGGCACGTATCAAAAAGTATTATAAAAAATGTTGGTTACTAATATCGTATTTTATATCTCGTGTCCATTGATCTATACAGTGTTATGTAGGTCACTGTACACTACATGAATAGTATTGTGTTACTATATCGTTTTACTATGTATCAACAATAAAAAACAACCACGCGTGTTTATAAGAATTGATTTAAATCAACTAGGGAACACCAGTTTGGAAGACACCTCTTTCAAACCCATCTCTTTAAATTCAGAGGTCAATTAAAGGTGGTAGGACAGTCGTGCGAAAAATTACGATTATAATAATACTTTGAGAGAACTGTTATTTGTAACAGTTCATTTGACGATATGGGTATTTAGACTTTCACACTGGAACTTAAAACTGTGTTACTTTTGATGGTAATTAAAATTTTGCTTGTTGTAAGAATTAATTGTTTTTGGTATTTTTCGGCGCACCAATTAAGATAAATTATTGAAATGAAATTGCTTTTAAACGAACAAAGTAGTTTTTTATGTCATTTAAACAATATTTGTGATACTATCTCAAGAAACAAGTAATGGATTATTTTTTATTAAGCGATTGGTGGTCTAATTTAGTACAGGTTACATGTAGTTTTGTAACATTTATTTTTTTATAACCCCCGACGCAAAAGAGGGGTGATTATACGTATGACGTCGATATCTGATATATGTGGCTGTGTGTATATGTGTCGGTGGCTCCCTCGACCGATAAGGATAGACCGATTTCAATGCGTTTTTCATTTGGAAGCCAGTTTCGTTGCGGTAGTTCTTAGTTAGGTTTGGTATAAATCCTTAGTATAGCCTGTCTCAAAAATAATCAGAATCTCCTTTATAAAACATTACTATACGTTCGAAAAATCCGCCCAATATGAGATTACTTTAAGCAAAAGAAAACGAAGCCCATATTTAATTACTTTCGTGTGACATCACCAAACCATTCGTATAACATTATAAAAAGTAAGTTATTACTTGCTTTATTATCTTTCTAACGCGAAAAAACCCGTGTGAGTACGTTTACTATATTACCAAACCGTTGTTAATACAGCCGTACACACAGCAGGTGTTATCAACAGTTTGTGTGTGCTTAAACGTTTACATTGTAGCACTAGTCTTCATGGAGATGTGATATTGAATTTATAATTACGAATACAGTAATTATTTTGTAATGTACATAATTACTGTTTTATAAACGTAGTTACTGACTCTGTAATCTACTTAATTGTGTAACACAGGGCAACGTCTTCCTTGTATATCTAAAATACCTACCTATAACAGCATTGAAATACATAACTAGCCGCGCCCCGCGGAGTTACCCGTGTTGAACCCATTCCCGTGTATCCCATGCGTTATTCTGATGTGTAACCTACATTATTGTAAAGTTTCATCCAAATCCGTTGACTAGTTTTTGTGTGAAAGAGTAACAAACATAGGTACATACTAACTCATACTTACAAACTTTTGCATTTATAATATTAGTAGAATACACACACTATGTGATAATTTATAGGTAGTCTTTAGGTAACAATCTAGAAAAAGGTTACTTTTGATCCAAATTTTTAAACTTTTTATTGTTTATTTTCAGTTTAATAATGTTATAGTATAGTCAGTTCTACGAGTAACAATCATACTTAGAGACGTTCACTAATTAAATCAAACATGTCAAAATCAGTCATTAAATCTCTACTAAGGAAGCAAGACGTTAGTCTCTGAGTACGGGCGTGACATAGTGTAGTCAAAAATACCAAAATTGTCGCTCAAAATCTGACGTTTTGAATACACTGGTGTGAAAGTCAGTATCCTATAGTTGAATAATAACGTTATTGCACTGAAGTACGTGTAGTTAGTAGTTTCCGCGTATTAATTCATTCCACAATTCATACTATGTGTGGTATGACCCAGTTCCTTCCTAATACATTAATATTTTAGTTTATAATCATTTTCCTGAATAACTCGAGATATTTAGCATTTTATGTGTATTATTACTTTTGAATATGGGACCAATGATTAGTTGTTAAATTGTTTACTGCTTTTGAGTATTTTAAAATACGTAAGTTGTAGTTTGGTACAGTTTAAAAAATTCCCAAAATATTTCTTCACATTCACTAATTAATTTCATTACTGTCATCTTAAAATGAAAAGCAGAAAAGAAGTTATTTAAAGTATCAAGGAATTTGCACTTAATTATGTTAAAAATATTTTAATTAAATCTCTAAATTGCGTCAAAAATTTCAAACCTGAATGTTCTCCCATTACTTAAAACAGGGGTCACTGACCGGCCTTGTTTGTCGACATCGTTAAAAATGCCAAAAATCAGCAAAAATTCCTTTACATTTTCATACAAAACTCTCTTCCCAACGTACGAAAGCTCGTGTCCAATTTATGTTAAGCCGTCACATCTCGCGAAGTAGGTCACAAGATTATGAAACTCGGCATGAAAGGAGGGACCCACTTATAATGGTTGTTGGCTCACTGAAGAGTCCACAGTTGGCCGCCTTCCAGAACACGGCTTTATAGGATTTTATTAGGATTTGCGTAAAGAGAGTGTGCAATTGGATAAGAAAACGGTTTATTTCAATAGCACTTGATAGAATTGCCCCTATTTGGGTGTTACAAGTACATTTGGTATTAAATGGTGCTGTGGCATTTTGAGAAAGTTTGCATTGTTCCTGAATACGGTACTGATGAATAAGTAGATTTTCGGAATTCCCAACAAGAAATCTTGAATAACTTTGATTTTAAAGAGAGGGAAGGTTTAAATGTCTCTATGAAAGAATGACAAGAGAGAATGACATGATTACTACATTAGGTCACTCTTCCCAAGCTGTTTTAATCTCCTTTGATAGCCAAACTGAACGACTCCATTGTAGATTGTCCACCAACTACTAATATATATTTATTTATTTTAGCCATTACTGTTCCACTGCTGGGCAAAGGCCTCTCCTCTATGCCTCCATGCATCCCTATCCTGGGCCACTTCCCTCCAGTTGCTGTGATATGTGTAATATAATTAGTTTTATACACTACTGCAAACACCCCAATATGTTGCATGCGGCGATGAAATTGCTATAATCTCGCCTCAAGACCAACTGTCAAAATCAATAGATATTTTCCTCTTTGACGTCCGAAAACTTCCCCAAAAAGTAGAAGAGAGATCATTGTTCTTCTACAATAGCAATTTGAATATTGCCCAAAACATTCTTTCAAGTATTTTGCTGTTCAAGTTTTGATGCTCATTCTTCGGCAGGACCCTTAAAACTTTTCACTTGTTTTAAATTGCCTTTCTTTTTGTCTTTATAAAGTTTGACGTAGAAGAATTATGAAGACACTTTTACGTTTCTCTACGTAGTATTAGGCTCATTTGTTTACCTATTTAGCCTTTATAGTTACAACAGTATTTAGAAGTGAATAAAACTAACATTTGTCAGTCCTGTGACAGCTGTCAATATATTTTTTTGTCGTAACTAAAAATTGGTTTGACGTTTTAGTTTCGTAAGAGCATTCCATAGAACAATAAAGCCTCCACTTGACTAGTCTAGACACATCTATTTCAAACAACGTAATTACGAAGAATACGGAAACCATTCGAGTTCCATTTCAAACTATCAGTTAAATAAGATAATCCGTATCGTTAATGATAACGAGAAATATAAACATGTAGCCGGCTCTTAAAATAACTGTAAAACAAATTTAAACCTAGAAAATAGGCCTGTGCAGACAAACTCGTGGGCATAGTGGCAGTGAGAGCACTTACTATGTCGGGGGTTGCGGGTTCGATTCCTGCCCGGTCAACAATATGTGAAAACATAGTTGTTGGCGACGACATCTGGGTGTCAAGTATAGATACTCTTACAAAGTATTTACATGTATGTACGAGTATATGTAGTAGTATCAGTTAATTAGATTCCATAATACAAACTTAGAGCTTAGTTTGGGTCTAATTAAGCGTGTGTGAATTTAAAAAAAACAAAGGCTCAAAGTTGGGGACGTTTTGTCTGTCAAAATTTATGTTTTAGATTTTGTGGGGCTCCGTATGACAGACAGAAAAATCTATCGGACTAAAATCTAGGTTTTATGAAAATGACACTAAAACTGAAATATGTATAAAACAATTCACTTGACAAAAGTTTCCAGTTCCACACGATTTAGTAGAGGACTTTCTGGGAACTTAAATCCCTCGTCTGTGCAAGTATTATTAGTATATTAATACCATTCCTGTGCCTCAGTTTTAATTGTTTATGGTTTGCCTGTGGATAATGAAAACTATAAACAATCGTTTTATAGTAAGGCTCTTTATTACTCTATGAAAGTTTAGTATTAATTTCTGGTTAGGCTATAACCTTAGGGAGATACAGTTATGGTTATTCAATCCTGAGTTATTTATAAAAATAATTACGAAAATACTGAAAAAGCATATGACGAACATTAGTCCGCGGAGGACAAAAAATCCTTTTTTCGTTTTGTTCGGTAGACTTTTAGTTCTTTGTGGGCGGGATTTCTTGTATCTAAAGGTCCTTTTTATGGATATAAAGTCCCCACGGACAAGTGGACTAAAACCTCGCGTCAAATAGGCCTAATTACTGTTCATCGTAAAGTACAAGTACATTATATTACAGCTATGAATGTATTAATGTATGTATAAAGTAAAAAAGTAAAGAATTAGCCTGTAATGTTCCACTGATGGGCAAAGACCTCTCATCTCACTGAAGATATCACAGTGTATAGTAAGAAAGATTAGGTTTAATCACCACGCTTGCCTAAAGCGAGTCAGTGATCTTAAACCCGATGTATAATTTAACATATAAAATCCGTACCTAATATTGAAGGACCTTTCACGTCCTCTGTCTTTGAATAAACGGAGCAAGTAATGAGCAAACGAACCGTGATGGGCGAGCCGTTAACAAACCATATTAAAATAGACTTTAGAGCCAATAACGTGTGTGTTTTACGGTTCACAGGAATCGGGGAATATTCGGTTTGAAAACGGAGATTATCTAAAGTGGGGTACGGACAGTAAGATAGTTACAAATTTTTATTTAGATGACTAGCACAGCCCTGCGGTTTTACCCGCGTTGTGCGTTGCGGTTTTACCCGCGTTGTGCGTTGCGGTTTTACCCGCGTTGTGCGTTGCGGTTTTATCCTGTTCTTGAGGGAAGTTTGGGATGAAAAATAGCCTATAACATTCCCGTTGAATGTGGCTATCCATTGAGAAATATAAATGTGATATTGTCTTTGGCGTGCATCTGTTCTCTGCTTCGCTCCGCTTCAGGCCCAACACTGCGTTAAGCGTGCGCACGCGAAGGTTCACTTTTGTATGAAGTCATACGCGGCGTGAAAACGCACCCTAAGCCGAAGCAAAACCGGCGGCAAAACGATTGGTTGTTCTTTCTGTACCAGTTTCCATTACTCAATGTATTAATGGACCTTAAATTATGGATGTGGAAATGACGAGAGCATTTCCATACCTGTTTCTGCGCACCATCAAAGGAACCTTCTAATGTAGAGCAATGTTAGTCAATAATTAAACGCGGTTCCTCGGGGTCGGAACATGTAAGGCATATTCAGCCGTTAAGCCGACGTCATACAAACATATCTAATTATTGTTCATGATTTTGAAATAGAGCTGGTTCTTGTATTTAGGGAGTTGTTAACTATAGAACCTATAATTGGAGCAAAATCTCTTAATAGGGGGGTGTGACGCTGCAGTGTAAAAATGACACAAAATTAACTATAATTTTGTGTAATTTTTACAAAAGCACTAGCTTTGTGACGGAATAAGAAGACTTATGATGGACACCCATAGCCATACACCGTCAAGTTTACTGAAGCCACATAAATTCCGCTGCAAACTTGATGGTGAACTTGATCGCATATAGCCCGCACTAGAGAATAGTCAATGTTCGTTTTTCAAAAAAATATTTTCGCCATCGTGATAGATAAACCTCCTTTTTCGATACATCCATGTATTCCCAAAAGTTCTCTCTACAGCATTATAGTGTAAGACCAAATCAGACGCCTTTGGCGGACTTAAAAACTCCAACACCAGAGCTATCTACCACCTACCAAACCAACCCATTCAAATTGACTTAACATTAGATCATTAGCTACATATAACGACACTGAATAACGTAATGAATAAGCCCTTGGCATTGACGAATGCAAACAGTTACCGTGTAGACATTAGCAGTGCATACCGTTGCAGAGACGAGTGCCAAATACGATGCATGCGTCTTCCATGGAATCCGATGTTCATTCCAATACCGGGCTTAGTGAAATAGACGCTTCGGTCGTTGTGTTGCTATGAGTAATGGTTACATGTTCGATTTGTAGTAAATGGTTATGAAGATTGGATTTGTATTATATAGCTGTAACTTTAATGTGTTATGTAAACATGTGCTATAGTCGCTATCGGATTGGTTTGTGTAGGTGCTAGATAGAACTCGTTTGATCCGTTTACCCACGTTGTGCCAGTTCCCGTGGGAATTTCGGGATGAAAAATAGTCTATAACCTTTCCTTTGAATGTGGCTATCCATTGCAAAGAGAATTAATGAAATCGAATTGGATTGGAATTATTCCATTCTGAGATAAGCGCGTTCGAACAAACAACTACTAGTATTTTTTGGAATTTTTTTTTTTGCTCCTGCCATTTTTCGGGAGCAGGCAAAACACAGGTAAAACCGCTGGCGCGAGGCTTATTATTAATAATCTCAGTACAAAATTAAAATCCCTTTTATTTACCTAGCAAGTTGTTTCAGTATTTTATTACTTTTCCGGAAGTACTTTATAAACCATTAAAAAGCACATGTAATTTTGTATGTTAGGTATTATATTGTTTATCGTTTTTAATTAACATAATTGTATTTAGATCTGATGTAGGTAGTAATTCATAGACAGCTGCGCCAGTATTCTTTTAAACGTCTATATTAAAAACCAAAAATACTTAGTTCACTTTTCTTCTGTTCAACGCAGATTTCAAAATACTATAGATGTATTATTTTCAATTAATATGTCACACCAACCTTATCTGATTAATCTTTTCTTTTTTTTAACTATCCTATTATGTCCACTCCTGGACAAAGGTCCACAACACTTTCCAAGCATCCCAGTGCTGGGCTAAATTACACTAATCCCTGTCGAAGTGATCGAGATCGTCATGCCATCTCTTTCGAGGTCTGCTCGATTCCTCGCTCCCTTCCTAACCCATTGCGGCACCAATTCTGGGCATATCGGTGCATTCGACTCATCGTATAAATAAACTAGCAGCGCCCGCGGTTTTACCCGCGTTGTGCCCGTTCCCGTGGGAATTTCGGGATAAAATGTAGCCTATAGCCTTCCTCGATAAATAGACTATCTAACAGTGAAAGAATTATTCAAATCGGTTCAGTAGTTTCTGAGATTAGCGCGTTTAAACAAACATACAAACAAACAAAACAAACTCTTCAGCTTTATAATATTAGTATAGATAAAAAACAATGAAGTACTTACTCGAATTGAGAATTCATCATCCACGTATCAAAAACCAAAGGCCTTCTCTATCGGTTTTCGACTTGAATAACTTACTGCTTCTGTTTTCAAAGGTTTAATATTAACGAAATAAAAAACTTATCATCGTACAATCGTTATAGTAAACATCTACATACTCCTACGCACATATTTGTTCATTATTTCTGCGCAAAAAAAACAATAACAAATTAAAACGTATTCCAAACTCAAACAACGCATTTCTCGTTCAATTAAAATACGTCAACAAATGCGCAGACGCAAATCTTCGGTGATTTATCGAAATAGTCTAGATTAGAAAATAGCTAGTATGACAGACTATAGATTAGGTGATAGTTACTACGCATTGTTATGTTTGAAGCGACTACCACGTGTGTACTCGTATGAGTAAATAAATAAGATTAATTTGGCGCTTACATTTTTAGATTTATCGGAATATTATTTACGTAGTATTATCGTTACTAATAATTAAACATAAACTATGCACTTCTCTATTTACCATGCATACTTCCATTATAATTCTTATATATACCTAAAATATTTACATCGGAAGGAAACTGAAAGCCAACCAAATATTGTTCCACATTAATTATTAAACTGGCAAAATTGGGTACGCACAAGCAATATAGTAGAGTTAAGTAAATTATTGACCTGTACTGTCCCACCGCTGGGCAAACACCTCTCGTCTCACTGAAGATATCAGTACAATGAGAAGCAATCGCACAATAATTAAGCTTAAATAATAACAATTAGCACAATCCAGCTGGAGAAACGCAGGCATACTAATTCGCGAAAGCATGAAACAATAAAGTTTCGCTCCCATTGTTTCAAATACTTTCTTTCAGTTCAATAGAAAGAAGATATCTACAAAGTACCATCCAAACAACTTAGCTCTTACTTGACGTCGCCACCTTCGCATATTTCCTCACAATAAGCCCAACACATTCATTCAGTTCTCATTTCGGCCACATGCAAAGTTATCTGGTTCAGTCACGTTTAAAAAGGCCGTCTCAATGCGATGATTTGTATAAAGCGTAGGTAGAGATTGATTGCTTAATAAAACTGTAGGATACTGAGAAAAGAGAACATGATGTAGTTGCTTTGATAGCTCATTATGTTGTACATGGCTCGAGTTATAATAAACTAGAGTTTAATAACATTAAAATAGGGTTCAATATCAAACCAGAGGTTGATATCCTGTTCACCCTCACTATTTGGATTTGGATGAAACTTTATAGTAATACTAGCTGCGCCCCGCGGTTTCACCCGCGTTGTACCCGTTCCCGCGGGAATTTCGGGATGAAAAATAGACGTTGGCCGATTCTCAGACCTACTCAATATGCTCACAAAATTTCATGAGAATCGGTCGAGCCGTTTCGGAGGAGTACGCGAACGAACACTGTTTTATTTTTTATTTTTTATTTTCAGCCTGTCTTGTCCCACTGCAGGGCAAAGGCCTCCCTACCCTCTTTCCACTTTTCTCTATTGAGTGCTAGATTGGGCCAATCCTTCGTGAAGGTGTCGAGCTCGTCTCGCCATCGCCTCCTCGGTCTGCCGCGACGTCGTTTCCGATCTTGTGGGACCCACTGAGTGGTGACTTTGGCCCACCAATCATCCGACATGCGGCAGACGTGTCCCGCCCAGTTGTACTTTAGACTAGCTGCCTTTTGGGTCACGTCGGCAATTTGGGTTCGAGAACGCAGTATGGTGTTTCTAACACGATCGCTCAGCTTAATGCCGAGAATACTGCGCTCCATAGCCCGCTGGCAGACCTCCAGGTCGGACCGCTGACGTTCAGTCAAAGACCAAGTTTGCGCTCCGTATGTCAAGATGGGGAGAATGCACATGTCCATGAGTCTGCGTTTGAGGGATAGTGGCAAGTTTCCCTTCATAAGATCTTTCATTGCCCAATAGCTCTTCCAGGCGTTTTCGATCCGGCGCGCAATCTCTGCATCTTGCCTCGCCTGGAAAGAGACTATTTGGCCTAAATACACATACTCATGGACATATTCAACCTCATCACCATCGACGTAGATTCTACGTCTCGCGCTGTTGGTCATTAACTTGGTCTTTGACTTGTTCATCTTGAGTCCGGCCTCGAGACTCGAACACTGTGACACGAGAATTTTATATATAAGACTAGCGGCCCGGTACGTGCTTCGCTACGTATAAAGTGAAAAAATGTGTTAAATGAAGAACCACTCGACTGATTTTGTGCAAACTTTCTACTAAATAGTCCGAACAAAGCCTAAACATTTGGTTTGGATTGGTGAGCCCGTTTTTGAGTTATAAAATTAGAACGAAAAGTGGCATTGATTTTTATATTTAAAGATAGATAGGTTATACATAAGAATAACACATGGAATGCATTTTATCCCGAAATTCCCGCGGGAACGGGTACAACGCGGGTAACACAGCTGGGTGCGTCTAGTAGTACAATACGTAGAGAGGAAGGAACGAGCTGTGACCGGCCGCAATATGTGGACAATCATCGCAATGATACAGGACCGCCGGATTATATTAAAACAACAATCACTTCGCAGACTCGATGGCGCGACTTTGCCTAACTGACACTCGTCTTGATACTTGAACTGTCAAGATAAATCCGATGAATAGAGAAACTACTCCTTTTTTAAGTCATTCAAATCAAATAATTTATTTATTGTAATGTATCACTACTGGACAAAGGCCTCTCATCTCACTGAAGATATCAGTACAGTGAGGAGGATTAGCCATAATCACCATGCTTGCCAAATGCGGGTTGCTGATCTTAAATCCGAGCCGTGTTTGAAAAGGAAACATGTTTTCGCTCGACCCGGAAATTGAACCAGGGACCTCAGTCTTGGCAGGCAGTTGCACATACCGCTAGACACTGAGGCGTTTATTAGGCGTTGCAAACATTAAAATTCAATTCAATTCAATTTAATTCAATTCAATAAAATGTGATTAATATATTAAAAGTATCAAAACACGACACAAGCCACACGCACCAATTGCGCCATTGGGCCGACTTGGTCCATTGAGAGCGCGCGTGGGCCGACCACGTAAACACTAACTACGAGTACTAACTCTACTGGTCTAGTGCTTAACTAACTCTGGCGAAACTGTGTCGCACTGTTATCTAATGTTAATCAGATTGGAAGTGCCATTTTGTCAAGCTAACAGTATGTTTGTATGTACGTACAGTCGAATGCTATTTGTAATACCTAAGAATGAAATGTCCTACTACATCCTACTAATATTATAAATGCGAAAGTTTGTGAGGACGGATGTATGGATGGATGTTTGTTACTCTTTCACGAAAAAACTACTGGATGGATTTGGATGAAACTTTACAGTAATGGTTATAAATCAGAATAACACATGGGATACATTTATTATCTCGAAATTTCCGCCGTAACGGGTACAACGCGGTAAAACTGAGGGACGACAAGACTATTTCTTTATAAATGATTATACATACATATATGTATTCCTCGTCTTTTATCTCACCAATTTGTCAATAAATTAAAATGTCACAAAGTTTCGACATAATAACAATAAATTCAAAAGAGGCCCAAAACATGAATTAATTCTTAATCTAATACCAACATCACTATTGTTTAATGTAGGCGTTGGATTCATTGGTCATAAATTATTGGTCTCATTTAGTGATGGGTGGGACATGTCTCATCGATATTATCGATTTGTTTTAGAAGTGATGTTTTTATGTTTATAGCGACATATGATTAGAGTGGTTCCCTGTTTAGAATCGATAAAAATGTGACGTATCTGACCTATTTATTGTGTTGTATGATCGATAAATCTACATTCAATATTATTAAATATTTTATATTAAGGCGAAAAATTATATATGTTAGAACGCCCTAATCCCTAAAAAAACCAGTCAGATTAGAATAATATATAATTATATATCCCATCTAAGACTTTTACCTAATGACTTAAAGTTTTATTCCGTAATTCCTTTAGGGATGGGTATAATGCAAGATGGCGGTCGATGCTAGTATTATTACGCAACAACACTAGCAGTTTATGTTTAACAATTTAGTAACAAACTATTACGTGGGTGTTAAGAGAGTTTATAATAATTGTACTCACTAGAGAATGGACGGGAATTTTAACAAGTTTTGTGTTATATTGTCGAGCAACTGTTATTACATATTAACTATTACTGGTCTGTAATCGTTACATGATATTACATACTCAAAGACACTCACTATAGTCACTACAGTCTTAAGATTGATTTGCTTCATGCAAACAAAACTTGAAATGAAATTAGGTTTAGAATACTTATTAATAATTCATAGTGATTGTATAGATAGATAGGTAAATAATTCATTAGTAGTAACTACATATAATAGAGAAAGATCAAATGATATTGCGGTACAGTTAAGTACATTACACATAAACGCACTAGCAAACAAGAATAGGTCTTAAGGTGACAAACATTTTCGTACCACGACTGTACTCAGTGACTTATTATTTCAGGTAAACGCACGGTATTTTATCAATTATTTACCAAAATAGGTATAAATTGTGTGCTCTTGGTCTAATTTTCGTCACAATAAGTTGGTCTCAAATATTTGTTAATGTAATGTTATCTTTTTAGGTTTGTGTAATTTGAATATAACAAATACTCTAACGTTCATTATTATTTTTAAAATATAAACCAAAAATAATGAATAAAATGAACAAAGATATTTTGCTTTTTAAATTATTTTTATAACAAAAAATAACTTTTTTATCAAACTTGTTTCTTAAGTTAAAGCGAACACTACTCATTTTGAATTGTAACTTCGTTTACGGATACACTTCGCTTTTATTTTACACTAGCAGTGCCCCGCGGTTTTACCCGCGTTGTGCCCGTTCCCGTAGGAAATCCGGGATAAAATGTAGCCTATAGCCTTCCTCGATAAATAGACTATCTAACAGTGAAAGAATTATTCAAATCGGTTCAGTAGTTTCTGAGATTAGCGCGTTTAAACAAACAAACAAACAAACAAACAAACAAACAAAACAAACTCTTCAGCTTTATAATATTATAGTATAGATTTTTATCTGACGTTTCGGCCCCTTTACAGGAACCGTGCGGCCGTGGTCACTGAAGACTGAGGTGTTATGACACACAACACGAAGTGTATCCGTAAATGTAGTTTCAATTAAAAATGAGTACCTACTGTTCGCTTAAACTTAAAAAACCCGTATTGTCATTGGATGTAAAATTGGTATACTAGTATTACATTTCAGTTTGTTGATAGGATAGGTGGCCGATATTAGCATCTGAGGGATACCGTGCTTTGAAGGGCACGTTAAATAGTCGGTCCCGGTTATTTCAATCGTTAAAACTGTGCGCAGGCTTTTAAGCGGTCAAAAATCTTCGACACCAGGGTTGACCAAAAAGATTTAATGAATTGTCGTTGGTATTATACAGTAATTACTTCGCTCTTCCGCGGTTAATACATACATCACAGAAGGTATAAAGGATGTTTCAACATGTTTTTTTATCGTGGGAAAAGTGCAGATCTTTATGAACCATAATATCATTGAGAGTATACTTTCAAAGGAAAAATGTCACGTATTATACGCCGGATTTCCTCGTCAGACATCCATTGTTCCACGTGAGTGTATGAAACAATGAAGTTTTTAATTAGATATGTGATTCATTTAATTTTGAACTTAGCGACACACCAGAGGATAGCTTCTGGTTATTTACACAAAATATCGTCAACATGACGATTCATCGTCATTCTAAAATCCAACTTAAATCGCCAGATCCCGAATGTTAATTAATTTAAATTTTTGTCCAGAAAATTTACACAAAATATCGTCATTATGACATTCATCATCATTCAAAAAATCGCCAAATTCATCCCCGCGCTCGTGTTCACCTGTTCAAACAGCTTAGCGGCGAATAAACTGGCGTATTGTATCTCATTTGTACTGGTAGTAGTAAAGAATTTAGAGATAACTAATTTTTCATATCAATCTATACTAATATTATAAAGCTGAAGAGTTTGTTTTGTTTGTTTGTTTGTTTAAACGCGCTAATCTCAGAAACTACTGAACCGATTTGAATAATTATTTTTGTAATAGATAGCCACATTCAACGGGAAGGTTATAGGCTATTTTTCATCCCGAAATTCCCACGGGAACGGGTACAACGCGGGTAAAACCGCGGGGCACTGCTAGTGTAAAAATAAATATCCAAAATGTTGGACGTTTAATGGCCCAAAGCAAGTTCTAACGATTAAAGAAACTGGTACTGGCAATTTAAATCCATTTACAAAATTGACTCTTAATTTTTCGTTACTTCATAATCTGTCCATAGCAAACCTTAAAATTGTGAACAAAACGATATAGTTCTCACTATATCCATAGTAATTGTATAATTATATTTCGTTATTTCAGCGTAACTCTAATATTCACATACAAAAATCACCACAAACACATACTTTTAACACAAAAATGTTATGCCAAAGGTGGCTATAAAATCGGATTTAAACTCAACCATGACTTTCGATTCAAAGACAGTTTCTAAGTGTTGACAAGATTTACAACCGAATCGGATTCAACCCACATGATGCATTATCATATTAATTAACATTCAACGATTACGAAATCGAATTTTAAATTTTATTGACTTTAGTTTTTGTTATCTTTACATAGAATAGTTGAAAAGTGTAGACGGACAAAAAATTAAAAGGGTTTTAATTTAAGCAAAACATGCTTCTTAAACTCTAAATATACTCGTAAAAGGCCCTGACAAGTGGCGATTTACACCGAATCAAAATCAGTTCGACTAAGTTTAAAAAGAGGCATTTACTCGTAGAAATTGCAGTTTACTCCCACCTGTTCTGTTGAGTAGTTCTGTTGACAGAACTACTGGGACTTTTTTTACCATTAGTTTTGTCCACAAAGCAATTGGGAATACATACCCCGTTTATGACGAAGTAATTAATGTTACCGCCTCTGGCAATTAACATGTATAAATACCACAAACTACGTAAAATAGGATAAAGTACCATAATTAACTGTATATGTAATACTATTAGTTCTTTTCGTCTACCCAATCTACCCTATCCTACATAACCCGTATGCTTTCAGTCGCGATGAACCGGCCACCCTAGATTATGCATATCAGTGCTATGAGTGTAGGTGTGAACATTGACGATTTTAATACCATTCCGGTGTCATTCCTAATGAGTTGATGGATGTAAGTTATGGGCTGAATACGGGATTGATTTTATATGTATGGAAGTTTGAATTGGTAATTAATTAATAATGCATTATATTTAAAAGTACTAGCAGCGCCCCGCGGTTTTACCCGCGTTGTGCCCGTTCCCGTGGGAATTTCGAGAATTTTTATACATATAAACCTTCCTCTTGAATCACTCTATCTATTTAAAAAAACCGCATCAAAATCCGTTGTGTAGTTTTAAAAATCTAAGCATACATAGGGACAGATAGACAGCGGAATGCGACTTTGTTTTATAATAGGTAGTGATGTTAAAGTAACACTTGATGTTACAAAATCAAGCGTGGGGATTACGCCTAATCGTCACTGTACTGATATCTTCAGTGAGATGAGAGGCCTTTGCCCAGCAGTGGGGCATTACAGGCTAACATTTTATTTGAAGGAAACAGAGATTTTTCTTTAATGATAGTAAAACTAATTTTTCGTTTTTATGAATAATTATCATCAAGTTAAATTAAAATAGGAATAAATCTATAAGAAGCTTGTTATAAAAATCATAAGTCATATTGCCACCCTTTTTCGTCTCCAATTACATAACACGAGCCCTAATATTAAATGGCGTCGTCAATACACCCCTAGGGCTTAAATAATCAATATCCCTTCTAACCTGGCCTTAGTAACTTATACCTATTCTATGGCAAGGGGAGAGATTAGATAGTAACTGACAGATCAGCTGTGGCGTGTTTGCAATGGGTACGCGCATCCCCAATCTTTTATTATAAGTACTCTATTGTAATAGACAAATCGATATTTCCAAGGACTATTGATCCCAGCTGCTTGGTAAAGATAGAGGGTCTGGTACGTGTTTAACCGACTACAAAACGGAGGTGGTTATCAATTCGTTACAATCTTATTGACTTTTCTGTTTAGAATGTTAATCGGGCTTAAGTATGAATTTAGCTTTTCCTTTTTTGAAACAACTGGAATTGTCAATTTTAAGTAGCCGCCGAAGCACGGCAGCGCTCAGTTAGAAATACCATTATCGTCACGCTTAGTAAAACTTCGACACAAGTCCTACAGTAATCATTTCAATGTAGACAAGTGTACTAAATTCTTTTATTTCAGATTGTCTGTTTACAGTTTCATTTACTAATGAACAATAACCAGTCGCAATTCGTCATACAAGAAGTGGACATTAGTTCCACCATTGAATTTGTTTACTTACATATCCATTGACATACATAGAGGTTACATAGCAACTAGCAACTTTACATAAGTACTGATGAGACGGGCAAAGAAAATATAAAGTTTTAAACAATCCTAACTAAGATTATAAATGCGAAAGTCCGTCTGTCTGTGTGTCACGCTTTCACGCCAAAACTACTGAACCGATTTGAATGAAATTTGGTACACAGTTAGTCCAGAAAATGAGAAAGGTTAAAAGCTACTTTTTACCGCGAAATTCTTGCGGGAACGGGTTCAACGCAGGTAAAACCGTGGGGCGCAGCTAGTCATCTATACATTAAACAAAGTCCTCAAAAGCCGTTTGTCTGTAAATAATCGATTTTCTCAAAAAATATTGAACGGATTTTCATGCGGATTTTACCAAAATGCAGAGTGATTCAAGAAAAAGGTTTGTGATTTAATTAATTCCAAAATTCCTACAGGTACGGGTACAACGCGGGTAAATCCGCGGGGCAGTTAATCGGGGAAAGTACATTAAATTTCCTTTTTCACAAGCATTTGTCTAATAAACTACTAATATTTACTGACATATGTCATTATAAGAGAGTCTCAACTGTCGGAGGTAATGTCATGCAAAACGGTTCGTCTTTAACTCGGCCAGACTGTGTCCAATTGATAATAATGTTTTTACAATGCTCACCTTTCTCTGATAACGAGGTGCTTTTGACTTGACACTTTGATGTAGACGTTTTACCGTCAGGTCTTGTTGCCAAGATAGAGAGTTTTCTTGAAATTCTCGTATTTGTTTTTCTAATTTCCTTTCGACTAAATAAATCCCATCTACACACTATTTTTATGTAAAGTAATGACGAGATAACAAGTTCATATTTATATTGAACTAACCGTGTTACCCGCGTTGTACCGCGGGAATTTCGGGATAAAATGTATCCCATTGTTATTCTGACGTATAACTGTAAAGTTTCATCCAAATTCATTATGTAGTTTTTCCGTGAAAGAGTCAAACATACATACATCCATTCTCACAAACTTTCGCATTTATAATACTGGTAGGACTAGTAGGATTGAAACTAGAGTCTTCTGTGACCACGATTCCTGTAAAGGAGCCGAAACGTCAGATAAAAATCTATACTAATATTATAAAGCTGATGAGTTTGTTTTGTTTAAACGCGCTTATCTCAGAAACTACTGAACCGATTTGAATAATTCTTTCACTGTTAGATAGTCTATTTATCGAGGAAGGCTATAGGCTACATTTTATCCCGAAATTCCCACGGGAACGGGCACAACGCGGGTAAAACCGCGGGGCGCTGCTAGTGAAAAATAAAAGCGAAGTGTATCCGTAAACGTAGTTCCAATTCAAAATGGGTAGCGTTCGCTTAAACCTAAGAAATCAGTTCCTTTACTATTTATAAAGTTGTCATTCCCAGGTGTTTAATGGTAAGAACATGTCGGAGTCTCCTACACCAGGGTTGTAGACCAACTTTTACACACATACATAAAAATATACACACGTAAAAACTTTTTCAAATGTATTGGAAGGTCAAACTTGACCATTGGCATCGTCGTTTTTTAAGAGTAACGTGGGTAGGCACTTCGCTCAAGCAAATCTCTACGCGTTAATCTTGTGTGAATTATTGATAGGTTGTTGAGCCTTTTGCAATTTAGAAGAGCTTGTCTCTTCGACCTGAAGATGAATTAATCTCCGTCCTTATTGCCTTCAAATAAATTAATACATAACATTAGGGCTCTTTCAAATTGACCGTTTTCAGTAGTCCTGCTAGAGACTAGAGAAGCGGAGGAATGCCGCAAGGTAGCCCCGCGACTCTTGTCAGTGAGCCGCTGACGACGGAACACAGTAGAAGTTTTAGTGGATATTTCCCGGCTCGTTGATCGCGTCGGGACGAGTCCCACATACCCCGGTCGTTTCCCCGAACTGCCGGGGATGAATAAACGCATTTCTCCTACTCAAAAAAAAAGTCATGCTACGTGCGTCTTCTCGGAAAAACAAAAGAGTATCCGTGGTGCTGTCAACGGCGTATAAATTAAAGATACCTTAACGTCTGTCTGTAGTCTGTATATTATGAAAACAATTGAGTCGGTTCGGTTATCAAGAGAGTTACAATGAGTAGGAAGCGAAATAAGTGTATCGTGACGAGCCACCGTAACATAACACTCCTTCTACCGTTACTTAGGAACTAGAAATCTAAGGATACGGTAACTGCTTTGTTTGTGTGGAAAATGTAGTCTTAGTAGTGGTTAGAGTGTTGTAAACTTATCCATTTTCTTTCTTGTTTCAGGTAAGATTTAATTCAGTTCTATGGTGGTGCGAAAATGTCATTGTAAGGTACGAGATAGTTGTGTATAGAAGAAATATATAATTATGAAGAAGTATGCAGTAGTACTATTTTCAAAAAATAATTATAAAACAGTCCTGTTGAAATAATCTGCTTTTAAAACTTGTTTTATCAAAACAAAACTGTTGTTAACACAATGGAATAGTGCTGTCTGTATAAACTTGAATTATGAGCCGTCACAGGCCAGAGATAACGTTTATAAAATTGAAAAAAACTTTACTATCCTTCGAGAAACCAAAAAGAAAGACATTACATTTCATAATACATATATGTTAAACTAGCAGCGCCCCGCGGCTTTGCCCGCGTTGAGCCCGTTCCCGTAGGAATTTTCGAAAATCCTTTCTTAGTGTGCACTAACGTCACTTGAAGAACCTTCCTGCCAAATTTCATGTTTCTAGGTGTAGCGGTTGAGGCTGTGCGTTGATTATCAGTCAGTCAGGACTTTGAATTATATATATAAATTACCTGTACATTCTAGAAACATAAAGTAATACAACTTCAAAATAGGTATATTATGAGATTCTTTCTCTCGTTGTATAAAGAATTTCATAGTAACCGTTAAAACAACTGCGCATTCTATTTTTAAACCACATGTTCAGTGAAAGTTAATTACTCATTATCGAATTAACGTATCTTCAACTCGTCGTTAAATTGAAACGAGTCATGAAATCAATCGATCCTTGTTCGTAACAGATCTTTTTTGTTCTCAAATAGATTGATTATCTATCGTTAAAGTTTAATAGATTTCAGATAGTGTTTGTGAGTTTTGAATTGAAACTACGTTTACGGATACACTTCGCTTCTACTTTTTAATTTTACTTTAGAGATGTGCATCTGTAAACTTATTTTCAATTTACGATGTTTAGTTTTTCTGCTTTCTGATTACTTTCTCTGCTATTCCCTTGAACCACCTATTCAACACTACACATTACTTTTCTTACTATTAAATCACAATCAATGCGGTTTATATTTTCAACTAGCTGCACCCTGCGGTTTTACCCGCGTTGTGCCCGTTCCGGTGAGAATTTCGGGAATTTTTATACATATAAACCTTCCTCTTGAATCACTCTATTTATTTAAAAAACTGCGTCAAAATCCGTGCAATAGTATTTGAGTTTATCGCGAACAGACAGACAGACGCGGCCGGGGACTTTGTTTTATAATATGTAGTAATAATCATGCATGTTGATATGTAGTAGTGTGTGTAATTTCGTGTCTACTCGTAAAAACACGAAGATTAGAATCGTGAAAGTATTCGCTGTAATTTAGTCGCGAGCGCGTATGAGGGTTAATATCTGTACGTGTTATGGTATTAAGTTATGTCTGGATAACTTTTATTGGTAGTTAAGTAGTTAGTTAAACTTAATGATTAAAGTTATATGGCAACCTGTTTGATATTAAAGACTTAATTATACTTGCGGTAGCGTGTACAAGTTCAAAGAAAAAGGAAGAGTGTGCATCGAGTATGTATAGGTACCTGGTGACCTATTTCGAGCCATTATTGACCGCTGCATTACTTGAATATTTTACTATAATGTATATTTTGTACTCGCATATGAATTGGACTCGCCAGTTCGCAGCTTGTCAATTTTCCAAATGCCAACGATACCTTAATATACCTAAGAACAGATTCAAAAACTAAGATTTCTTGCAAAGATAAATCCTTAATTCCATTTTCTCCCATAATTAACCTATAACGTCCCACAGCTGGCCAACAGTCAAAGATATACCTTTCACTAGCAGCG
Source organism: Cyclophora punctaria (assembly GCA_951394245.1). NCBI lineage: Eukaryota > Metazoa > Arthropoda > Insecta > Lepidoptera > Geometridae > Cyclophora > Cyclophora punctaria. The sequence goes on from OX596172.1 coordinate 1,448,014, forward strand.
CCCCGGTGGTTTACCCGTGTTGTGCCCGTTCCCGTAAGAATTTCAGGATGAAAAGCCTATAACCTTCCCGTTGAATGTGGCTATCCATTACAAAAATAATTATTCCAATCAGATTTGTAGTTTCTGAGATTAGCGCGTTCAAACAAACAAACTCTTCAGCTCTAGTATAGACTAGCAGCGCCCCGCGGTTTTACCCGCTTTGTGCTCTTTCCTTTAAGAATTTCGAAAGGATGAAAAATAGCATATAGCCTTCCTCGATTAGTGGACTATCCAACACTGAAAGAATTTTTCAAATCGGACCAGTATTTCCTAAGATTAGCGCGTTAAAACAAACAAACTTTACAGCTTTATAATATTAGTATAGATAACTACGGTATCTACGGTAAAGATTCTAATCAAATTATTCACCATTAAGTTACCCAACAGTTCCAACAATTAATGTATAATTTTCAACGGTATCCAAAGTATATCGAATTGGTTTCATAACCCGATATCTCAGTATTGTGTGTCTGAAACTCGATGCGTGAGATAATGCGAACAATCGATACACATACATACACACATACATACAACCTACTAATATTATGAATGCGAAAGTTTGTGAGGATGGATTTATGTATGGTATGTTTGTTACTCTTTCACGCAAAAACTACTGAGCGGATTTGGATGAAAATTTACAGTAATATAGGTTATACATCAGAATAACACATGGGATACATTTTATCCCGAAATTCCCGCAGGAACGGGTACAACCCGGGTGAAGCTGCGGAGCGCGGCTAGTAAATACATAGATATCCATGCAATATCAAGGCACGTATCATACTGGTATCTATAATAATATAAACTGTAGAATTTGATTTTTGTTTGCTTGTTTGAACAGGCTAAGAACTATTCGAATAATTCTCTTTGTACTAGATAGTTATATTCAAGAGTAAGGTTGCGTGCTATTTGTGTCCCAACATTCTTACGGGAACGGGTACAAAGCAGGTGAAACCGCGTGCCGCGACTATTATTCTTTATAGGGTCATTTCGCCGGTTTCGCGACCACCTTTAGTAGGCGACCATTTGACGGGCTAAGTTTCTTTAAATCAAGATAATAGTATTTGTAGAGGTAATGTAAATAAAAAATAAATTTTACGTAATTAATAAATAATTATGAAATAAGAATTTACACAGTTTGAAACAATTAGGTTAACCCAGAGCCGAAAAAAAATTGCTCAATGCGCATCTTTATTCAGAGGAGTGTGGAAGTGTCGCGAGTTGAAAAAAAAATAACGCGGGGCGCGGCGCTCAAAGGTAAGTTTTTATTACTTATTTCATGTTTTAGACACAAGTTAGATGTTAAATTGTACAATCGATAAATTTTCGTCATTATTTAGTTGTAATTTGCTATTTTTAAACTTAATTGTAAGATAAAATCCAGTGGTCGGTAACCGAAATGCGTATTTATCAAAAACGTTAGATAGCGACCACATGGTCGCAAACCGACGAATGCTGCAGTATTTTGTTATAATTAATATGACCCTAATGCTTCATACAAGACTATTACAATTTTGGCTGCAGCATTCTATACGTTTCTCTTTATAGTCCTTTGGTAAACGACCACCAGTTTCTTTGAAAGAACTTTGTTTATTTTACCTACAAACATTAGGTGCTAGAGGTGGTCGCAAACCAAAATAATCGAAATAAGGTTATTGGTTTCCGGCCACCATAATTTAGTATGAGAGAAATAACGGCCGCAAACAGAAATAAGTATGAAAGGTCATTGAGTATGCGACCACGAATGATTATTTGAATTTGTTTGTTTATTGAAATGTCCGTATAATAATTCTTTTAAACTTGTTAAGCTCACACGATTTGTTAACATATTTACATTTTACCGGGTCTTAATCGCGTATTATTTTTAATTCTCTTACCCGCGGTAGATCATTGTAACATGATCGAAACGTCGGAGGTAAGAAAATGTGGTTGTACCGTAATCTGACGAAAACTAATTATACTATTTCTCTGTTTCAAACAATAGCTGGATGGAGCTCCCAAAAAAGAAAAAGACTGTCCAGTAAAAGGAAGAGAGAAAATGAAGACATGAAAAATACTACACCAGATAATTACAAATGACTGAAGTTGATTATTTTTAATAATAATATATTAATGAAGAATATATAATGATTATGAATAAAAATAACATTATACCAAATGATTACATATTTGTTATTATTAAAAAGCAATAAAAATATGTTTAAATTGATCATAAATGTTTGATTGGCCTAATATTTTTCATACTAAAATAGCGGTCGCAAACCAGTTCACTGGTGGTCATTAACTGATAAAAGTGGTCGTAAACCAACGATTTCGCTATATTTTCGGTTTTTCAGCTTTTTATAAAAAAATATATTTGTATGTATTTTATTTTATATGTTTTATCCAAACTAGACTATGTTTAGGACGTATTTACGTTAACGTATACTATTTCGTGTGTAGACAACATTTTTTTTTACTGATCTGAAGTGGGCAACCCAGCTAACTGGTCGCTAACCGGCGAAATGACCCTACGTCGAGGTTTGAATGGTGGTAAAACTGAGGTGCGTGTGCGCACGAAACACGCTATTTAGTGTTTTAATTAAAGTTTATTTAAAACGTATGATGGTTTGATTAAACAATTATTTATAAATAAATTAGAAAATTTTTGGATGTAAAAAAGTATTCAGTTATACAAAAAAGTAAGTACTAGCCTGTAATGTCCCACTGCTGGGCAAAGGCGTCTCATCTCACTGAAGATAGCAGTACAGTGAGGAGGATTATTCATAATAACCACGCTAAAATAGTAATAATTAAATTATTTTTCTAATCCTTTTTTAAGCTCATAAGACAAGTATTTTTGTGTCAAAAGTTGAAACTCGCATAGCTAACGATTTATTCCACTCTTCTTTGACCATCGTAAATAAGTAATTAAAAAAAATATTTTTTAAGGAAATTGTTAAAAAATAACGTTAATTAAGTAAGTCACCTTCCAATCCAAAATTTCTAATCAAAGCAACTCCCACGCGAAGAAATTCCAACATAATTTGACACAAAAAACATTTGTGTAAATATTCACAAAGTCACATTATTTGTTTAGGGCGACTACAACGTCCAGACTATTTAGATCTTTCCTATTCCAATATTACTTTGAAGTTACAGGTCAAGTTATACCGGTTCATATGTTGTTACAATAAGACATTTTTTGTTACATCTACTGGTTTTTACGGTGGCTTTGCTTGTTTGTTTAACTTTTAGGCTTTTGACCCTTTAACTATGTGTATGATGGTATGAAGATGCCGTCTTAGGGAGTTTAAAATCGAATTCCAAAGTAGGATTTTAAAGAGACTAACAAAATAAATATATTATTTACGTTTTTAACTTTGGTTCTTTACAATAGAAAGAAGTCGATAACAATAACCTTCTTTATGAATGGAACAATCCAACTAATATTATAAATGCGAAACTTCGTGAGGATGTATGTAAATGTTTGTAACTCTTTCACGGAAACAGTAATTGACGGATTTGGATGAAACTTTACAGTAATATAGGTTATATATTAGAATAACACATGGAATACATTGTATCCCGAAATTACCGCGGGAACGGGTACAACGCGGGGCGCGGCTTGTCAGATATATTCATTTTTATTACTAACTAGCAGCGCCTCGCGGTTTTACCCGAATTGTGCCCGTTCTCATGGGAATTTCGGCATGAAACCTACCCGTTCAATGTGGCTATCTATTACAAAAATAATTATTTAAATCGGACTGATAATTCCCGAAATTAGCTCGAACATACAAACAAACAAACAAAAATTTAGATCCGATTAAGTTATTAATAAATACAAACGTTTTGTTTTGTGCAAAATTCCTTTGCATATTTTCGTATACGTCCTTGACTCCGAAATATAATCAAGCATTCTAGAACATATCGAATCTAGCATTCTAGAACATATATTGTGTTTAAATAGCTTCGCACGTCAGGTTGACCATCCACTCGATGAAGAAGAACCCAGGACCTCAATCTTGGCAGGCGAGGGCGATTGCACATACCACTAGACCACCGAGGCGTTTAAAGTTTTAAATAAAGCAGTAACGTGGGTGTAATACCTCGAGTACGATCGCAGGGCACCACTAATCAAATTACATACCTCTCCTCAATGAACCAGGGCAAAGAATACATAACACTATATAGCACAGTTTAGCAGAGGCGTAAACAATGAAAGGCCGCCCACACAACGAGTTTTCACTTAACCTTTTGCCTCCAATTTAAATTGAAATGCCTAGCCCTTGTTCTAGAAGTAAATGAGCCGAGACATTACTATAGTAACTAAAGGGATGGGTATAAATTGTTTTCACTAAGGAGTTACAATGCGAAGGTCAAGGATATAAAGAAAGAGGTTAATTACGTTCTGTCCGTAGCACGACGGTTACAAACGCGCACAAATGATGACTGTCGGAAAACTCTAATTATAAATAGTTCACCAATCAGGATACAGTATATAAAGTTTAAAATTGGAACTTTTTACAATGATCATCTATCTTCTATATATTAATTAAGACAGCTTGTCTTTTAGTTCGCCAGCAGCACCCCGCAGTGTCACCCGCGTTGTACCCGTTCCCGCGGGAATTTCGGGATAAAATGTATGCCATATGTTATTCTGATGTATACCTACATATTACTGTAAAGTTTCATCCAAATCCGCCCAGTAGTATACATACAGTCATCCTCACAAACTTTCGCATTTATAATATTAGTAGGATTAACTAATGGCTATTTAAATAATATTTCGACAATTCGAGAATCTCTTCTTTTCGAGTAAAAAAAATATTAATAAAACACAACGGACATCGTTCATTTATAAATCACAATCGATCACAACAAAAAAGAAATGGCGATTCGCGCGTAAAAAATATTTTTTAATCGAACAAAAACCTGTCGAGTTCTGGCGCCACAGACGGAGTAGAGAGTAAAAAATAAAGAAAAAAATGTATCCATAAATATAATGTGATTATTAATCCTGAGTGGTACTTGAAACCGGAATAATGATCAACTTTAATAACCCGCGTCTTGAAGTTGTTGTGACCACACTGTTGGGATTTATCGGGATTAGTGCTTAGAGAAATAGGAAGACAGACATGTCTTGTGGACTGCTTTGGGTTTATATTAAGTGTTTGATGATGGATTGGAATGGATGGACATCTAGTGAATTTTCCCAATTGTATTTTTTAAGAAAAAAATATTATTTTGGATTCCCTAATAAATGTACAGAAAATTAAATAAATTTAAATTATTTCTTAAATTATTTTATGTTTTTTTTTGTATTTAGGTTACTTTCAAGTTAATAGTCATAGCAGTAACCAAGTTTAACTCTTCCACAATGTATAATTTCGCGTCTATAAATAAAATAAACAATGTGTCTATTAAATTACTAATTACGTAACATTCCGTTAATTAATCTGCTAATCTGTCATCACATGGTTGCAATATAATTATTGATAATTGCGAACAGTTAATGCTTGCACAATAAACAATGACAGCTATTAAACATTTTTCCTTGATATTTGTAGAGGTTTCCGTATTTGCTATGCAATAAAAACATTTTTTTAAATTAAAATTAAGGTATTTGTCGAAAATTCTTCTAATATACATGGCATTTAAATTTATAAAATTAGTATTGTATTTTAAGCTGTAAATTTCATCATTCTTTACTCTTAATTTCAAAAACATTCTTTACCTTAATGGATATTGATTACAAAACAAATAAACGTCATTTTATATTAATCAATCAATTATTAAAAAAATAACTGATGGTTTTAAATTTAAAACCTTTTCACTACATTAAACCTTACTGAAACGACAGATATAATTTAACCATAATGATATTATATAAAAAAAATACTTATGAAGCACCTATACAAAACATTAAACAAATTATCAAAATATACACAAAAAAAAACTGTCCCAACTTTCAATAAACCCATGGCCACCCTACCAGTACCATGAGTCACAGGTATCCACCGGCTAATTTGTTATTATCGGCGCTTGTCCGTGACATACGAACATACATCCTGAACTTATAAAATTAGCATTCATATTGAATGGCACAAGAAGCTAGGACCGTCCTGAAATTATAGGGTGTCAATATAATTGGTTTATTCTCGGACGTTAATAGGCGGTTATGTGTCCTCTGGTTTTTATTTTTAGAGACGATATGCTTAGCATCCTGCAGGGTTGAACCTTTTAATATCTTCAGTAGTGCTCGTAGTGCAGTTTGACTGGTAAGCAATGTACAGCTCGGACCCTACTTGGATGGGTGATCGATACTGGCATTTCTATATGAGCACTACTGTGCTTTGGAGGGCACTATAAACAATCGGTCCCGGTGGTTCCAATCGTCAGACGATCTCTATAAACTCTGACACCTGGGATGGCTACTGACCTACTCGAAATTAATGATGAATGTCTTCAGTGAATTTATACCTTCAGTAAGCGAGTCCACATTACAAGCTTATAGAATAACTAGCCGGATTTTGTAATGTTTTTTTAATTGATTAACAATAACAAATGAATAAAGAGTTAGAAGGTTGGTTAGAGGTCAAGTTCGAGGCCGTTTATTTCTGTAGATCGCGAAATCGGAAGGGCTTTTGTTTCAAGGTGTGTCATTGTGTCATTTTATGACAAAATAATTCATTCTTATTGTATTTAAAGTATTGTGAGACAAATTAAATATAAATATACTAAAATCTGATATATATTGCTAAAAGCTCAGACAGTCAGTTATTTCAAAATGGAACTCAACATTCGAATTACAAATCAAACAAAACTTTTCTTTGTTTATTTTTTCTTTACTAATTATTATTCCAATGACAGATAAAAAATCTAGTTGGCTGCTCTGAACCAACTAGATTTCCTTTGTACAAACCTTGGGGGAACGTTTTTCTGCGATCACAAGCCCTTGTATGGAAACCGGTAGTGCACCCGGTTCGAACAACATGGTTGTATATCCAAGTACAGAGATTAGGTAACCTTACACCACCTCCTTGTTTTTATTTTTATGAAAACTGGACTTTACAGTTGACAAAATATCTGTCTCATGGCACGTGAGAAAATGAAAAATTGCGCTTTTCTACTGTCAGACCGAATAAAAAGTTGTTTTTGTCGGCATAGAACAAACAATTAACCTATTTATGTAGCCATTGCTAATTAAGAACGTCAAAGTAAATAAAATGAACGATAAATCATATTCCTTGCGACAGTATGGCCTGCTTTTATTAAGTGTCGTTGCTCCCTATAGTGTTTTTTTAATGGAAAATCTAGCCTATCGCATGCACTTCATATTTCCTATGCTTATATGCAAACCGTGTAGAATGCACGCGAGAGCTATTAAACCTCTATGGTATAGGTCGTTAAACTACCGTGTCCAAGTTAAATGACATTCAGTGGACTGAATTTTTAATGTTAAAAGTCTGGAAACGGCTGAAAAGAAATGTCGAGTAGATTTTACGTAATAGACGATGTTTTCAAGTGAAAAAATTCTGGAGGCGGGTCTGTGATTTTTCTGATATCATAATATTCAAAAGACGGTGTTTTTTAATGAAAATTCTTCTTCCAACGTGTGTATAAGAGAACTACCACCCTTTTAAATCTTGTTAAATACGGGGCCATTTCGGTGTGCAGTATGTTAAACATTTTTATTTGTTGTTGATTTTATTTTGTAATCGGTTCATAAACATTTATTTTACAGAAAAGTTTAATGTATTTGTCTCGATAGTTTCTTGTTGCTAATCCTCACTGTACCTACTGATATCTTCAGTGAGATGCGATGCCTTTGTCCAGCAGTGAGACATTACAGGCTAATGCATTACTTTACTTTTTTTACAGATTTCATTGCAAATATTTTTCAGATCTTCAGTATTTTTTCAACTTCATATTTCGTTCATTTTCAACTCCATTTTCAGTAACACCAAACTTTCCTTATAATCAAATCTTAATGGACAATAAATATACAATTTTCGAGCAAAAACGTGATAAGAAAGCATCGTTCTGAGGGCGAGAGGGATATTGCGAGGAAATTGTAATGTAATGACTGACAATCTTCAATTTTCCATCGACTGAATACATTATGATGGGAAAATAAATTACTGGCTCGGCTTTGCGAAGCAATGCATTTGATAGAACATTGTATTAAGAAAAGTTTTAGATTATGTCTATGGTAGAGTGTTGAGATATTGAAACCTCTGCGCAGTAATGGGACAGTATAGGTTGAATACAAAAGAGTTGCTATCGAAAAAAATACATATAAACTAGTTAATTCTGTTGCCGCTTCAACTACTCTCTATTGAATTTTCAAACCAACCTTTTTAACAAAATAATTTCTCAAATAATATACAAATCTAATTTGTAAACATAGTAATCGTTTGTTTCAAATAGTTTTGTTAAAGTTTGAAGGGTTTTTTCGTAAGTTAATATTTAGAGGTTAATTTGGTAACTTTCAATTTCACAAGCGTTCCTAGTCAACAAACATTTTCAATTGTATACTCAATTTGCTACTACACTACCCAAAGTATTCTTAATATTAATCTACAAGCAGCACCCCGCGGTTTAACCTCATTCTGCCCATTACCGTGGGAATTTTGGGATTTTTTTTACCTATAACCTTTCTATTGAATGAGGCTATCCACTACAAAAAGAATTTTAAAATTTGGTTTGATAGTTTCCTTGCTAAGCACGTTCAAACAAACAAAAAAATCAAACTCTTCAACGTTATTATATGAGTATAGATAGCTATCTTGCTACACTTCTCACGCACCTAAACACATCATTATCGTCCTATTCGAGCGCCGCTATTCATTAGATCACACTTGGAGGGCACAAACAGACTAGTCAAACATTGCTAAATCAGAACCAAGTTCCATACAGGGCTGCCTCTTCGTTAGTTCAAGTAGGTTAGTGAGTAGTAGCACCTCTGGGTTCCCTAATGAGACCTGTTTTATTTTCAACTGATTCAAAAAGGAGCTTTACATCTTAATTTTGTAAGCAGCTTGTAAACTCCTCCAATGTCAACAAACTTTTATCCCTGAAGTTAGCTAGCTTTTTCCAACATACTTCAAACAGTATTAAAAAAAAACTTGAGAGGTGTCAAGGGACACCCGGATGGAACGAAGTTTATTTATTATCAACAAAAATAATCGTCGCGACACCACACTGTTCAATGCGAAATAGAAAGACGAAACGAAAATATCTGGCTTGCTTTCTATAAGAGAGAGAGAGAGAGAGAGAGAGAGAGAGAGAGAGAGAGAGAGATAGATAGAGTATGTCTCTCTCTGGCGTGCACAAGTTTCTCTGTCTGTCTCTCTCACGCATGTTTCTCTGTCTGTCTCTCTCTGGCGTGCACATGTTTCTCTGTCTGTCTCTCTCTGGCGTGCGAAAGTTTCTCTGTCTGTCCCTCTCTGGCCTATAAGAGAAAGAGAGAGGCAGACAGACAGAGAAACATGCGCGGCGCGCATGTTTCTGTGTCTGTCTCTCTCTAGCGTGCACATGTTTCTCTGTCTGTCTCTCTTTGGCGTGCGAAAGTTTCTCTGTCTGTCCCTCTCTGGCCTATAAAATGTCGTTACCATTTTTTCCGTCTAGCCCCCTTTCGCAACGCGCGTTAGGGAACTTCGTTCCAATAATTTAGAAAATAAACAACTTATTTAGACACAGTTCGCTTATTTCACTAACGTAGTTTTAATTCACATGTACCGCTTTATTAATAAACGCTGTGTAACTAAAACTCTGTTATAAATGTATTGTCCCTTTTGCTCTTCGGAAAATTGCGAATGTCAGAAAGTGACAAACCATTAGATAGCTAAAATGTTCCTAATACGGGTTTATTAATATGGCCCGTGTTTGCTAAAATAAAGAGTGTCACAGCCAATAATGTCAAAATCACTCAAACCTACGGAACCAAGGTGTCACAGTGTCATAATGTGTAATATTTACATAAACCAGTAGTGTCAAATCGTTTCCACCAGTGGCAACCTTACCTCTCGATCAACATCCGTGGGAATGCGCAGACGCAGCCAGTTTCCCAGCGTTTCTTCAAACGATACAGATTGATTGCATTCACTTGTTACCAGTAAAAAACGTTTGGTACAGTCATATTGTTCACGGCTTTCGAATGATTTGTTTCTCTGTTTCATTTTAATCATTGAGTTGTGTTGGTTGGTTGTAGAGTTTATTTTGTTATGTGGTATGTAATTTAGTTAAAACATTTGTCGGTGTCGCAGTGAAATTTATTTTTTAAGGTTATAGAAATGGATTATGAACAACATATAGGTAGAACGCATAAAAATAAATAAATATACAAATTCACTCACGGTTAATTATTAGACCCAAAGTAAGCTCTAAGCTTGTGTTATGGAATCGAACTAACTGATACTACTCATATACATACACAAATGCTTTATAAGAATATATAATTGACACCCAGACGTCGTCGCCAACAACTATATATTCAAATATTTTTGACCCCGGGCGGGAATCGAACCCCCAACCTCCGACACAGTAAGCGCTCTCACTGCCACTGTGCCAACGGGCTAGTCAAACCGTAGGCGGTGTAAGTTAAGTCACATAGCAAAGGAGATATAACAAACAATGATCCCTTATCTCTCCTTTGTTCACCTCAGATCTTCAACGGTAAACGTTTAAATGGCAAATGGTCTGAATATCTCGAACGGTGTTGATATAACGAGATCTCTACATCGATATCAAGGGAATAGTCTTGCAATACCAACTGCATACAATCTAACCTAGTAAATTGGATGATATCAAATGTACGGGCCACGATCTAGGTCAGGGATGCACAACATTTAGCGTCCTTATGTTGTAATGGTGTGAAGTGACGTTTTAAAATGAGTAATGGTTGGAATAAATATAACTGTAAATTTTCTTAAACTCATTAACTTGTATCATCTCATTTAATCATACGTTAGTACAGTCGGCCAATAAAGTGGTCTACCACTTTTGACAAAAGTTTCTGCGAGATGTAACGATCGCTAAGGTTGACTTTTCTATGCACAATTATGTTATGACGTTTTGTCTGTTATCTGAGATGCCTGACATTTGACATCATTGGGTGACTTAGTTGGACCTCTATTATTAAATGAAAATTGACCTTGTTGTTTCATGACGTTCAAATGAATCTCAACCGTAGGGTGGTAGATCACATTTTTGGCTGACCGTACATATAACTCAATGCATTTAATTATGTTGGTTGTCGGTCGCTGATGACCAAGTTGTTTAAGCGACCTTAAATAAATAAATAAAAAAAACACTCTTTAAATTATACAAATACTAGCAGTGCGCCGCGATTTTCTGCGGTGTACCCGTTCCCGCTAGAATTTAGGGATAGAATGTATCCCACGTGTTATTTTGATGTATAGCCTATAATACTGTAAAATTATACTATTTGAAATATCACTGTTATGATGTAATGTAATTAGTATGAAGTCATAGTCAGTGGGCGGGCCTAATTATAATAAAAAAAAAAGTATTAGCCTGTATGTCTCACTTGTTGGGCAAAGGCCTCTCGTCTCACTGAAGGTATCAATACAGTGAGGAGGTTTCAGGCATAATCACCACGCTTGCCTAATGCGGATTGGTGATCTCAAACCCGAGCCATGTTTGAAAAGTAGGAAACATGTTTTCACTCGACCTGGGAATTGAACCCGGGACCTCAGTCTTGGCAGGCGAGTGCACATACCACTAGACCACCGAGGCGTTAATTATAATTATGTCAAACTTTATACTAGTAGGCCATGTCAGCTGCCATCACGTAGTTTGCTAATCAGTTTATATTATATAATAGTATTATACATGTAAACATTATTTATTCAGTTTACTTTGGGTCTAATAAACCGTGTATGAATTAATACTATGTATATATGTTTTTTACTAGCAGCGCCCTGAAATTTCACTCTTGTTGTGCCCGTTCCCGTGTAAATTTAGGGATATAAAATAGTCTATAACCTTTCCGATGAATGTGGCTATACATTACAAAAATAATTATTTAAATCGAATTTGTAATTTCTGAGATTAGCATGTTGAAAGAAACATAAAAAACTAACTATATATTGTACTGATTACTAGCTGTTCACATCGGTGATTTCACCCGCTACCCAATAGATACCGCTAGTGTGAAGATTAATTATCACGCTTGCGTTATTTTCCCTGACTTAGGGATGTCACATCCCTACATTTTGTTTAGCAGGAAAAAATTTCCTCTTGTCATAATTTGTAAAAATGTAAGGTGCTCGCAACTTCATCCGCGTGTAATTTAGATATATAAGATGTTTTTATCTAAAATAAAAGTAGCCTAAGCTACTCCTTATTGCATCAGCTATCTGTCAGCAAAATTCCCGTCAAAATCGGTCCAGCCATTTCAGAGATTATCCGACACAAACTGACAGACAGGCAAAAATTTAAAAGAAATGTATTTTGGTTTATGTACCGTATATCTAGTCGTACTCTACTCTAGTTATTTTAATATTACAAACTGTCACTCCAATTTATTTATATGTATAGATTTTAATAAAATGTTGTCCGCCCGTGTTGGCAGGCAATCTCCGAGACTGGAATCGATGGCGGCATTCAAAGAGGTGGAGAGGTCGATTGGACTCTTGGTTTTATTCACCGGTTAATGGGACATTGTAATTCATTACTTTGTGTCAATTTCATTCATTTAACTTCAACTTTTTTACACCTTTGAACGACTTTTAATCGACTTTAAATAGACTTTCCGCGGGAATAACGGGATGCACTTATTGAATGACTAGCAGCGCCCCGCGGTTTTACCCGCGTTGTGCCCGTTCCCGTGGGAATTTCGGGATAAAATGTAGCCTATAGCCTTCCTCGATAAATAGACTATCTAACAGTGAAAGAATTATTCAAATCGGTTCAGTAGTTTCTGAGATTAGCGCGTTTAAACAAACAAACAAACAAAACAAACTCTTCAGCTTTATAATATTAGTATAGATCACTATGGTAAAATATTTTTCTTAAGTACCAAAGAAAAGTAAGTAAGTTCGAGCTGGTTCGTGGCCAACCCTGGTGTCGAGTTCTTTAACCACCTGAAGGCCTCCGACATCCCCGGGATCGACAACGTTACGTACCCTCCGAAGCACGGTAGAGTGCAGAAAGAAATGCCACTATCGGCCACCCATTTAAGGTCCGAGATGCACATTGCTTAACAATTGCAATCAACTAACATCGCTTAGTCAAACTACGCTACGAGCGCTGCAATATATTTCTTATCGGAGTGTTAGTTTCAGCGATTGTACAGTCCAAACAAACAAAAAACATACTATTATGTTAGATGAAACTATAAAAGCGTAGTATAGTGTATTGCTAACAAAAGAATATAGGAAGAAGACAACGTCAATTCATTAGCAATTTTCTCTAAATCGAGGCCAATAGCCTAGACAATTCAGTTAGTTAGATAAATATCAACAATCAAAGACTTGAATTGAAATCCATCTCAATTATTTTCATTCATGTTGATTAAAAGAACGCCAATACCACCTATATACAAGTTCTAGGCATTTTCTTTTTCTTATTCTATTCTAAATATTAACGGAGAATAGTGATTGAATGGGAAGAAAATGGTGGGGTCGTATTCTAAAATTCAAATATGTATGTAACTACTCAATCGTCCACAATGTCGTTTTTAAATTAATACCACTTCGTCATTTCGATTTAATTCAAATGTAACTAACTCCACTATCTTGCAGATTACTATCACATCACTACAAACATTTACTCAAACAAATACCATAAATATCAAAGATTCAAAGTGTCCCTTCTCTACCTCCCAAGTGGTCTACAATAAGCCAGAACCATACCCAGTCATCGGCAATGTTATGATTTATTCGCTCCGGAACGAATGCACAGATTGCCGGAGTACTAGTGTTGGCAAACTGTACTGTAGTTGGTACACCTCTAACCTGCCGTGATTAAAGTCACCTGTAACTTGAACTTTGGTTATGGTTATAATATGGATGGTTGGTTAAGGGCCTATGAGTTCCTAAAACGGGCTACTTTAAACAATTTTTTAGCCAAAAGTCTTAACGTTACAAGAACAATTTTTGTTTGTTTTTAATCTTGATCATATGTTTAATGAGACTACTGTTTCCGAAACACGTTGACTATTAATTTCCTCGATAGAAAATAATCACAAAGTTGGGTCTTTTATACCTTACTTTGTGAATTTTAAACACTTAGTTTGTTAAACAATTTCAAACGCATATTTCTAAAATTAATTTGAGTGATGTAAAATAAACTATGACGCAGGACTGTTGGAGTAAAATTTTTGTTTCAATATTATATTTGTAATTAAAATAAATTTCCAACGAAAGGTGGTAGATTCTTGCGAATGAGTCGCCATTACAATTTCCGCGCCGTAGTGTTTCTCGCTCTTTTGTACCCAGAGTGACAGTATGCGCTGAGGCGCCGTGCTAGTCGGACGTGTGTCGCTTTTTTCATTCCAGTGCTACGAAACTTCATAGTGTTTTCTCATTGAGATCTTATTGTTTTTTTCTATATTTTAAGCTATTGCATAGCTTCTATCGCGGGCCTTGAGCGCGGGGACCGAATCCAGAAATTCCGTAACGAAAAAACCTCGCGCAAAAAACCTAAGGCTCCCCACTAACGCCATCTAATGATAGAAAAAAAAACCTATCGCTCCCCACTAACGCCATCTAGTGATAGAAAAAATAACTATGCAATAGCTTTACCGCGGCAGTCCCCGAGTGCCACACGTCTTTTTTTTCTATATTTTATTAAGGCGGCCCCTAAACGATCAATTATATTGAATATTGTGCAATATAATTGATCGTCTTGGGCTAATATTGAAGACTGCGCAATGATTGAACGAAAGTTTGAGCGAGTTTAATTTTTATTGCATCATATTTTTTATTGCTTCGTGTAGGGTCAGTATTGCGCAATATTTGATATGTTGCTCGGGATCAAACTATCCTTCGACTGAACAAGAAAACATTGCACGATTTTCTTATTGTGCAATATAATTGACCGTTTGGATCCAAACGCAATTCAATCTTATTGCACAATTAAATATATTGTACAATGTTATTGTAGGTCTAGGGGCCGCCTAAAATGTGATTATTGTGACATTATAATAAAAATAAACTTTTTTCAAAATAGGTTATTATAAAACACTAGCTTTTGCCCGCGGCTTCGCTCGCATGGAATTTAGTCTGCCACATTAAGTTTGGTGATATGTTTATGGTTTAAAACATTTTTTTATTAAACCGAAGCAAAAAGAGGCGCCTTTTGCTTTCAAATGACATGGGTCATGTCACTGTTGAGCAACACGGTTATGGTCCATAACATAGCCCAACTCTATTCTTCGGTAGCCATAACACCGAGTTGGCCGTCGATTTCGATATGACCGTCAAAGAGTGACTTGTAAATAAGTCATGCCACTGTTGTGCATTGGGCCAGGGTCCATAGTATCCCAAGTTCCTTTAATTTACTATTCTATTTTAGTTACTACTTGCTCGCCCGCACGTACACGTCACTTGTGGCCGTCACTTGTGGCAATATAAAAATATCTTAAAGAAGTAAACATAGTAGGTAGAACCACCATTAGCAACAAACTATCATTTGGCCAACGACATTATGTGTCTAATATTCTTCACACTTCCGCCTCCACAACGTAGCGCACTCCTACCTCCGCATCGTAGCTACCTCCGCGTCGTAGCACACTCCCACCTGCGTATTGTAGCACTCTCTTGGTTCCGCATATACCCCTATGTCACAAAAGCGGCCCGTCTTACTTTATTTGGCTACTTTGTGGCCCTTGCCTGTCAAAAGGTTGCCGACCACTGACTTAATGCGAAAGACAAACGAGTACATCATCTTTGTGTAACTCCAATAGTTTAGGCAGCGCACGCCAAGATAGCTCTTAGAGGGCAGATTTTTTTCCATCCATACATCCATCCTCACAAACATTCGCATTTATAATATTAGTAGGAAGTAGGAAGTAGGATTAGTAGGTTAGTAGGATAAAATTTTATAAGACGGTTTATTTCCAAAAGTAGTCAATAGATAAAGTGGTAAATTAATTAAACGAAAAATACCTATAATAGGTGTTTCGATTTTGATAATTTATTTTATACAGCATATTTTTTAAGATTTTTTCTAAAATATTAAGGTACTTTACACAACCTCAAATGAAAAAGAGTTTTGATAAACTAATGTGAGAAAATAAAAATGAATCGTAATGTTCGGATTCGAACCCGCGGCCTTCGAGATAAGCAAAATGATTCTTCCTGTACTTAGGTTTCATTCACTAATTGCAATGTTATGCTATCGTAATGGACCAAGAGCCCGTGAACCCCAGACCTTCGTTATTTTATAAAAGCTGAAAGTTTGTCAGCGCATGCTCCCAACACAGGTAAGAACGATGGACAATTATGAAGTTTGGGTTATCGTGGCTTTGGCAGGTATACAGTACTAAAGGTCAATGGTCGAAAACACCAAGTTGGCCATCGATTTCGATATCACCGTCAAAAGGTGACTTGTACAACTCCTCAAGAGCTTTCAAATGACATAGGTCATGTCACTGTTGAGCATTAGGATCAGCGTCCATGGCATAGGCCAACTCCAATCTTCGGTGATCGAAAACACCAAGATGGCCGTCGATTTCGGTGTCACCGTCAAAGGGTGACTTGTACAACTTGTCAAGAGCTTTCAAATGACATAGGTCATGTCACTTAGGATCAGCGTCCATAGCATAGGTCAACTCCAATCTTCAATGGTCGAAAACACCAAGTTGGCCGTCGATTTCGATATCACCGTCTAAGGGTGACTTGTACAACTTGTCAAGAGCTTTCAAATGACAAAGGTCATGTCACTGTTGAGCATTAGGATCAGCGTCCATAGCATAGGTCAACTCCAATCTTCAATGGTCGAAAACACCAAGTTGGCCGTCGATTTCGATATCACCGTCAAGGGTGACTTGTACAACTCTTCAAGAGCTTTCAAATGACATATTTCATGTCACACAAATCACACTTTATTATTTGATGAATTTAGACGGTATTTTACACACCTTTAGTTCCGTTTACCTGCCAAAGCCACTGTAACCCAAACTTCATAATAGTCCATCGTTCTTACCCTGTGTTGGGAGCATGCGCTGACAAACTTTCAGCTTTTATAAAATAACGAAGGTCTGGGGTTCACGGGCTCTAGGTCTATAACGACACGTCACACGTTGAAATTAACGACTAAAATATAAGTCATACGTATATCGGAACTACTCGGCGATGCTTCGTGCTCATACGGAGGCCGTCGCATGGCGACCATGTCACATGTGTCAAACCAGTACGGTGGTGATTTTTCTCCGACTTGCTTTACAAATACTTATTTATTACGACCAAAATTACACAAATTCATTATAAATTGTAGCTTATATAACCTGTTCAGTAGTTTTTGCGTGAAAGAGCAACAAACATACATACATCCATACATCCATCCATACATACATCCATCCTCACAAACTTTCGCATTTATAATATTAGTAGGATAGGATATGTACGTAATTTAGATAAATACAAAATGCGATAAAATGTTGATTGTTAGAATCTTTTTTATCAATGTGATGACTATTCTACCCAATTCAATATCTACTACTGATTTTTATTATGTGAATTAGATAATTAAGCGCTTCGCAATCTTCTGTTACAAAACGACCGCACGCGGGCCCCGTATCTCATAGAGTGACGTCAGCGCCGCGCCGCCGCCGCGACGGCCGCTGCGCGTACTATTCCTCCCCGGCTTCACCGCCTGCTTCACCCCCTCAAATGTCGAAATGGCTGGGGTATCCAAGCCTTAAGTGTTAAATATTCTTGAATTGTTAAAAAAAATGTACTAACGTAAAATTTGAATAATAGAGTCCTCGATATCCTCAAAAAAATAAAATAAGTGCAGCTTTGCTAGTCATGTAAGAGTATTTAAAACTAGGTTATGAAAAAGGACAAAACTTTAACTTTAACTCATTTTCAAGCACGTTTTTGGATTTGTGAACGAAATATTCGTAGCAAGTTTAAATTATGTTGTATTTTTAATTAATGATGAGACTTCATAGTGAAGTAGATTGAAACGCAATTTTGTCAGCAGCTAAATCGTGAGAAAAATTCGCCCATAAATCCTTCCACAGAAAAAGGAACAAGCTAAAAATTCTTCCCAGCCAGACTTGAATTTCATCATAAATCATTTTATTAAAGTAGTTCCTATTACCTTCTCATTTCCTTTCGTTATAGTAAAGTAATAGTTAGATTTGAGAACTACATATATAAGGAACACTTTAGGGCGTGATGTTAATTCTAATCAAGAAATTCTAATCTCTATTTATATGCATCTAACAAAATTGAATTGATATCAGTCTTGTGTCACACTTGCCATTTAAAAGCGATACTAGTTCACGATTTACGGTAAAAAGGATTCCATTGTAGAGTTAAGGTACCCTACGAACGAATTAAGATCGTTTTCAATTCGTAAATCTGGAACAAACTGAAACTGATGAATTGTAGAATTAGTATTATAAGTTATTACCTTCTATAAGTTAAAAAATACATTACAGTACAAAATATCCAACTATACAGATAAAAAGTATCGTAAAGACGATGTAACGTAAACTATACTCTGACTAGAGTCCTATGATAGGGACCACTAAGACTTGACCACTTGCTCATATCAATAACTGGAGGTTATTCCGTAGATTACCACACCGTGACAGCCCTATCATTAAATAAGCAATATTTTATAAACTCCACTCAAGTCTTATCTAGACTTGGTGCCAGATAACTATGCCAGTGAGGGAGTCAAGTAAGTTACTGGCCATCCCTGTTGTCGAAGTTTTTAGACCGCACTTTTTAAACTCACTCAATTTGCATCATCCAGTCAAACGGCGGATACGTATTTTGATAAATACGTTATATATTGCAACGCTATACCAGTCTCGTATACGTTAGTATTTTAAGTCCGCTTTGCGCTACCCTGGAATTCAGCCTGGCACCTCAGTTTCCACTGCACACACTGTAACAGTAAATTCTTTTGTAACTATAATACTTTACGTAACTATAATAATCCCTAGTTATGTTACTCAATGTTCACACACAAAGTTAAGCTACGTGCAGCTCAACCACTTTTCAGATGGGATGCTGTTGACCTTTTTATTTAAGCAACCGACAATTTGACGTGCTCTGTGAAGCATGGTACCTTCGTAGATTACGTTAAGTTGTCAGCCTCTCTAGCTCCAGCCACCAATCCATAGTATAATATTTTAAAGAAATCCATAGTTAGTATAATATTTAAGTTGGTTTCTTTGTATGTTCCAGCTAATCTCGTCCGATTTGGATAATTATTTTTGTGCTTAATAGCCACATTCAACGGAAAGGTTATATGCTATTTTTTCATCCTGAAATTCCGCCCGGAAACGGGCCCAACGCGGGTAAAACCACGGAGCGCTGCTTGTCTTACCATAAACTGCGTTTAATCCTGCACCAACTTATCTACCTCTGACTCCAGTATTTATTACCATCAGTACCTCAGTGTATCTGATAAATGACGTAATCTAGTGCTCACCACAAAATACTGCCTTTATAAATGTTCTAATATCTTCACTTGTGGCGAGTAATCGAAATAACTGTGTTTAACCGATATGGTTTCCGGTTGTGTTGATTAGAATCCAGTCATTAAGGGAATGTGTGGGTCAAATAAATGATGGTCTAGGAGTAAGAGTACTTGTGTATTAAATTGAAACTACATTTACGGATACACTTCGCTTTTATTTTCCATTTTTATCTGACGTTTCAGCCCCTTTACAGGATCCATGGTCACATATCACCTCAGTCTTCTGTGACCACGGTTCCTGTACGTAGGTAGAGTCCGCTTAAACTTAAGAAACCAGTCAATACGTGTGTACTATGTTATATGTTGACGAAATTCATTTGCTATTACTTCTTGTTCATCTCGCCCACACATATAAAAATAAAGAGTCTTATTTCGAACATAAATCAAAAATTAATTTAACAAACCTGACTTTTACAGCACCATCAAACTAAAGGTAGCAAATCTCAATATTCACGGTTCTTGCAAAACTGCCCAATATTTTAACCCGTTTCACTGTGACATGTTAAAAGGAACAAGTCCAGCTGACCCCGCCGGGGCTCCCCTCGTTGACCCCCCAGCGGGAGCCGGGATCCGGTGACGTCCAAAAGGGTAAAAAAAAGTTCAATACAATATCGTGGTTACGATAACGCGAATTGTTTGCGTTTTGACTTTCTGATACGTGGATTTATGGGTTATCCTTCAAAAGTTAAGTTTTTTATTTATATGTACCTATGTAGAAACAAAAGACAGTCGTTTTTATCGTAACGTCTTTAGATAAACTATTTTTGAAGTTGGAACAGTATTGGCTATTGTTTTTTCTTTAGCTTTTTGTTGTTTGTCTGTGAATGTTAAAGTTATCTGCAAAATATTCCGTGAAAGAGTAAAAAATCTACATTCTCAGTACAAAATAATTAACAAGATGTATATTTATTAATCTATAATATAAAAATGAATCGCTGAATCTGTTGCTAAGCGCATAACTTCAGAACGACTGCACCAAATTGGATGATTCGTTTTTCAATGTATTCCTTAATGTCAGGACAAAGTTTTTTTAGAAAAATAAGGAATACAAATCTTAAAATTCCCACGGGAACGGGGGCGCTGCGGGTGAAACCGCGGAACACAGCTAGTGTTAAATATTTAACCATTGTACTTATCATTTGTTATTAGTATCTAAACAGAACCTGACAAGTACTTCGAATTAAATACGATTTAATTTCGATCGTACGTAACCACAACACGATAATGTGTAAACAACAACAAAAAGTATAAATTCACATAACAACAAAATAAAACATTATAAAAATATAAATAAATTTAATCTCAAAAATATGCGGAAACATAACAAACATGTCGTACTGAACATAACATGATAATTATTATTCAGAGTATATCTGACATTGATGTTTCATCGCCGCGGCGGGGTGCATGTCATTCCAGTTTATCGCATACGACCCTGCCAGGGACGGACTTAGGACGGGGGCAATTGAGATGGACATACAAGATAAAAATATGTTTAAGTGTTATTGAGTTTCAATGATTTTGTATATATTTATATTATAATGCTATGTTATATAAAGACGCCTTGGTGGTAGTATGTGCACTCGCCTGCCAAAACGGTGGTCTCGGGTTCGATTCCCAGGTTGAGCGGAAAACATGTACCTACTTTTCAAATACACTTAAAATAAGTTTTTACATGAAGGCGATACGGTTACAGCATCAGAAAGATTTGGAGGATCAAGTACCTAAGTTAGTTTGAGTAAACAGCCCACCCTGTAGTTGAATTTATTAGGTCGCCTAAGTGTCTCATGATATGACTAAAACAATAACGTTAAAAAAGATCATGTCTTAATCCACCCCTGTATCAAAACAAGTGATCATTGAGATACCAGACTACTTATGCGACGAAAGAACAAAAGCATTCACTTTTTTATCATAACTTGAGGATGAAGACAGAAAAATAAGACAGAAAAATAAAAGTATTGAATTAAACGAAAGTCTGACATTTACTGAACTGAAGTAATGTGACCGATTCAGATAACCACTTTATATCACTGATAAGATAGTTTAAGAGACCATTTCTGCTTTTGAATTTTATTATTACTTTTCAAGAGAAGTGAATGAAAGTCGAAAGTTAGCGTTAAATTGGTCTTGTTTAAAGAATATTATCTTTCCTCGTGAAATCAGTAAATGGCATTGACTGGTTTGTTATCGGTTTAATATTAAATATTTAAATTGGTAATTATGTGGTAATTGTAAATTGTCGTAGTCCTTTACAATGCGCTCGTGCTTTTAATTAGATAAGAAATGAGATATCGCTTGCGGGAAAATATAGTTGATATCTATACTTATATATTATAACTAGCTGCGCCCCGCGGTTTCACCCGCGTTGTACCCGTTCCCGCGGGAATTTCGGGATGAAAAATAGATGTTGGCCGATTCTCAGACCTACTCAATATGCTCACAAAATTTCATGAGAATCGGTCGAGCCGTTTCGGAGGAGTACGCGAACGAACACTGTGACACGAGAATTTTATATTTAAGATTATAGATTTATTTATTTAAGAGGTAGAATTTGTAAGTTTGTTTGCGTGTTTGTTTGTTTGTATGTATGTTCGAGCTAATCTCGGGAATTAACTGTCCTATTACAATAATTATTTTGGTAATAGATAGCTAAATTCAACGGGAAGGTCATAGGCTATTTTTCATCCCGAAATTCCCACGGGCTAGTATTGTATAGAACGTTAAGTATTTTACTAACTTTCATTGAATATGATTCATAGACAGACAGATCAGCATCTCTAAATTACTAATTTGTTTAATATAAACACTAAGTTAAAAATAATAAGCAAACTTTCTTCTGTTACAGGTAATACTCAATTAAACCATAATGAAAGAGTTATCCTAGAAAAGGAGTAAGGAGTATGTAAGTAAAGTCCTACGGGACCATACCGCAGCAGACAAAGGTCACCGAAGATACCAGTCGAACTCCAAAAACAATTGACAAACGATTCGATAGTCACGTGATCACGGTCAATTCTATTTTTGACAGAAGACAATCAAATAGAATGCAAGACGATTGCCATATTGTCTAGATGCATTACTAAGAAGCCAAAAAGATTGGCGTGAGAAAAAAACCTTGCTACAAAATATAACATTCCCTATACAAATGCCTTTACAACGAATGAAAGGCAGTTATTGCCTTGCATATATGTATAATTACTTGTACAAAGGATTCTTTTGTCAACAAAGGTCGCTGACCGCGGCTCATGTTCTCTATTGTATGTTGTAAATATTTGCACTTTCTTTATATTATTTAATGTTATGTAAAGCTGCTTTGACACTTTCCGATGTTATATTGGATGCATTCGGATATTTGGATCCAATTTTGAGATAATATCCGAACGCACTTAAGGTATTGAACGAGACACGGGCATCCCATTATTGGCTTTCTAGCTTCTAAGGGCCACTCCCAAATATAAGGAATGCAACGTTACGAGAACCGCAACCGACCCGCACTCGGCCCGCGCCCGCACTATGTACGTCTTGCGCGATAAAAAGTGGGACCGGTGAAAAATATTGAGACATAGATTAGGTACTTATATTTTTTTAGAAAATTTCAATATATTGTTTCATGAATTGGATATTTTCCAATATACAGAGAAGGGAGGAAGGAAGAAGACGTATATAGGGTATTTCAGGGCAGATATAAGAGGGTTATAATACACCCGTAAAAAATCTTATATACATTTATAAAACTTAACAATAACGGCAAAACCAGATACAAAGATTAACCACATTAAAAAACACACAGTCAATAAATAAAACATTCTCGATTCGATAATAATTGACGACCAGTTGTATCGCGCATGCGCCAGGAAATACAAAAAACTATAAGAGCAGGAAGCTACCGACAGGTGCGTCTGTCTGTCTGTCCGAAAGTCGGGACACCTCAATGAAGAATGGGGATAAAAAGTGAGCACTAACGGGATCTCGAAGAATACAGGTAGAGCTGTGCAAATTTTGGTATACGAAGAATTGTCGGTAGCTGATCAAGTTATGACTTTTGAATTGAAACTACGTACGGATACACTTCGCTTTTATTTAACGTTTTTATCTGACGTTTCGGCCCCTTTACAGAAACCATCGGTTCGGTGATGTCAGATAAAAATCACGACATATTATAAAACAAAGTACTGCACGGATTTTGACGCGGGTTTTTCAAAATAGATAGAGTGATTGAAGAGGAAGGTATATATGTATAAAAAATCCCGAAATTCCCACGGGAACGGACACAACGCAGGTAAAACCGCGGGGCGCTGCTAGAGTAAAATAAAAGCGAAGTGTATCCGTAAACGTAGTTTCAATTCAAATGAGTAGTGTTCGCTTGAACTTAAGAAACGAGTTATGACTTTCAATTTAGTTGATGGGGAAGAGCAGCAGGATAGATCCGGGTCAAAGTGCCTCTGGATTAAGCTCTGGGGCAACTGGACCCAATCCATGATAATAATAATATCAATTAATAGAGATCGGGCTTGTCCCGTGACTCAAGGGTGAAACATAACAATAATAACTATTATGATGTCCATATCTACACTAATATTATAAAGAGGAAAACTTTGTTTGTTTGTAATGAATAGGCTCAAAAACTACTGGACCGTTTTAAAAATTCTTTCACCATTCTAAAGCTACATTATTCACGAGTAACATAGGCTATTTTTCATCCCGAAATTCCCACAGGAATGGACACAACGCGGGTAAAACCGCGGGGCGCTGCTAGTAAGTAATAAACTAAGTGATGACCCGCTATTGTTTAGCAACGTTCAATTGAGTCACTAATTAGATGGATGGTCTTTAGGTAGGTTCTGTCTAAACTTCAAATTACTCTTTGATCCAATATATTTACATAGTTATTAAAGAAACAATACTATTATTAATAAATTAATTAAAGTGTTTTGCTTAAAAATTCATCATAAATGACTAACTCATAATCATAACACCTTTATCTTTCTTAATAAAACACCTAAGTATTCTCAATCGTTCGCCCCTCCTTAATACGTATGTATCTGCTTCATAAATAACTTCACACACGAGAGATTCAATAAAACCTGTGAGTGTTCTCACGTAATTGTTTTTTTACATCATCTCAAAACAGATTTATGACTGAATTTATGATGATAAAGTTTTTTATTGAAAGAACATTCGCATTTAATAATGAAACTTCTTTCAAGAAAACTGTATTCATTAGCATTATTAAAAAATAAACAGCCAGTGCGATTCGGAATTCGAAATATAAATCACTGTCAATAAAGTTTACGTCACCTGTCAAATGATTATAAAAACATCTCATTTAAAACGATTAAAATAAAATGGCTTTTAATTGTAAGTTAGTTATTGCTCAGTTTAACTTATTTAAAGGCTAATTAAGTCTAAACAATTCCTATAAAACATCGTTACCTCAACAGCTGTTAGCCATTTAAACTGCAATTATTGTAAAGGGAATACCTGTCAAATGACGGATATTTTAAATATGGAACAAAAAATAGACCAATCAGCAAGCTGGCAGTTTGCTCGTGCGCAGAACGCGTTGGCTTTTAAAATGTTCCTATTTTGAAATTTCACATTCTTTTTTTATAAATGACGGGAGTTAACGAGTTAAAGAGATTTTTTTTGTATTTTTCCAGTTGTCTGTTTTCTTGATTGATTTATACTGACATCCTTATGAATACGCGAAGTTATTTATGCTGAAGAGTGTGTTAATATACTGTTAGGTTAAACTGTTCGATTCATATAAGAAAGAATATCATGTTGATGAGTTGTAAAGAGTTGGACATGATTACTTGAACGGTTTCGGTTTCGGCTATGTAAAGAATTTGTGAAACTATATTTTGTGAAGTTGCATAATGGTCTGTTAGCCACAAAAAGCCTTAAGCACCTGAAAAAATACTTTTTTAATTATGACCCGCGGACAGCAGGTAATTATGTTATACGTGTCTGAGTCTGTATATCGGATGTTTAGCTCCTAAACTAATGCGCGCATATGATACAATATTTTTAAAAGATGATGTATTAAAGGTAGTTGTTACATTTTAGAGTGGCGAGGGTTCCTTATTTTTATCTCTGAATTCCTTCATGGGCGGAGTCAATGTGAGTGAAATCCTGAGCCATGATAGTTAGTAAAAGTAAAGGAATTTATAGTAATTACCACGCATGCGCAAAGCGTCCCTAACTAGTTAGGCTGGTATGTCTCTACGTCAATTAATGTCTTAAAAGTCTAGATAAAATCTAGGCAGTATCAGTACTCATTCTGGATGTCTAGACTGAAATTAAGACATAGTTGCATATTTATTATTAAGGGCTATGTGAAGAAATGTTTATGGCGTAATCTCTCTAATGCAATCGCCGAAATTGTTTCAATTTAGTTCGGTCACTGAATGTCATATTTAAACTAGATTGGTGACCTAATACGGTCATCTACCATAGTCCTTACCACACTCACCTCATGTGGTCACATTAAGTTGTTCACCTACTGTTCAACACCTAATTATTTGACAGCTGCAGAAATACTTATGCTTACGGCCGAATACCATATTCTTTACACTGTAGCTAATCTGGCGAACTAACACCCATATTATAATTTTCCATTTAGCCTCACAGTAATTAAAGCTATTTTTTTACGAGTAAACTTTCATAAACGTTTCCACCAGCTAATTCTACTGAGACACTGGACCGCGTTATGTCAAGTTGGCGTATTTGCTGAAGAGCATCTCTTGACCTCGGTGACTCCACACTTGAGCACGAACCGACGGTTAGAGGCTGGTGGTGTATGAATGATATGGTGACGGAGGGTGACATTTTGAGGGTCAGATGGATGCTATTTTAGGGTAATGAGGGATGCTGTTTTTGGTAAAATTTTAAGGGATGGTATTAAGTGGGATGTGAAGATTTATCACTATTAGATAGTAGCAGTTTTAAGCGCTTTGTACTAGTTCCCGTTGGAATTTCGGGATGAAAAGTAGCATTCCTCCTAACCTTCCTCGTAAATGAGGCGATTAGAAACTATAAGAGTATTTATTAAATCCCACTTGCAGTTGCAGAGACTAACACAAATAAAAATACAAAAAAAGACGTGTGGCACTCGGGGACTGCCGCGGTAAAGCTATTGCATAGTTATTTTTTGTATCACTAGATGGCGTTAGTGGGGAGCGTGAGGTTTTTTCGTTACGGAATTTCTGGATTCGGTCCCCGCGCTCAAGGCCCGCGATACAAGCTATGCAATAGCTTAAAAAACAATTTCATTTCTTAAATACATTACTTGCGGGAAGAAATTAACTAAACGTTATTTCTTTATATCTGTACAATACAATACTAAACAATTACTGCCTCATTCATAAACGCTCTATAACTAAAACACTGTTAGTGAGTGTTTTGTCTCTTTTGCTCTTTGGAAAATAGCGTATGTCAGAAAGGGACAAACCATTTGATAGCTAAAATGCTGTAGTAAGCGATTATGAATAAGTCCTTAAGTGCCCTTACGCACTAGCGGTTAACCGCGGGGGCGGCTAACCGCGCGGTTTGCCGCTTTTCCATTTTAATATGTGGCGGTGTTTAATTTTGTGGCGGTTTAGTGCGTACAATCATAAGCGGTTGCATATTAAAATGGAAAAGCGGCAAACCGCGCGGTTAGCCGCCCCCGCGGTTAACCGCTAGTGCGTAAGGGCACTTAGTCATCTATCAAGCACATCATGAAGTTACCACACAAAGCTCAATCACAATTACACGTTCCAAGAAGGTTACACACCTGTCCCAAATTTCCATATAACCTAATTTCTGTAAAAACCTCTTTAATTTACTCTATCACCTGCCGAGGGGAAGTTTAATGACAACCCTAACATAACGTATGACGTGGAGCCATGCAATTAAGAGCATACCACACAAGTGCACGGATTTACATAACAACAGTGTTTAGTTTGAAACTGTTTTTAGGGTTAGAGCATGGAAAAGCGGATGATATGGTTTTAGAAGGTTTATTTTAATTATTTTAATACTACCAAAGTCTTGTTTAAGAAATAGGACTTTTTCGTTGTAAGTAAGTATTCCACACTAATATTATAAAGAGGAAAACTTTGTTTGTTTGTAATGAATAGGCTCAAATACTACTGGACCGTTTTTAAAAATTCTTTCACCATTCGAAAGCTACATTATCCACGAGTAACATAGGCTATTTTTCATCCCGAAATTCCCACAGGAATGGACACAATGCGGGTAAAACCACCGGGCGCTGCTAGTCGTTTATAAAACTGATGTACCTACCTATACTAATTTTATAAAGAATTAAAATTTGTAAGTATGTTTGTATATTCGATTATTTTTCTGGAATTACCAGTCCGATTTTGATAATTCTTTTTGTAAAGCCACATCAACGGGAAATCCCAAAATACCGAGGGAATATTGGGATGAAAAATAGTCTATAACCGACTATTTTTCATGGTAACGGGCACAACGCGGGTACAATCGCGGGGTGCTGGTATTGATAAGTAAATTGTAAAACCATAAATATGCTTATTTGCGTTTCTGTCTTCACAAATAGCTAGTCTTAAACATACTATTTTATTAGATAGATATCAGTCAGTACTCATAAAGAACAAAAGTTTATGACAGTGTAATTTTTGTCCTTACTTAAAAATCAAGGAGATTCATAATTCTACTGTATTTTTTTCGAAATTAGTCAAATACGCCACATAATGAGCAGCCTAACAGCTTAAAATACTTCTTTTTCAACTCAAATACATGTAAAGTCACGTCAACAGCAGGTAACTACCTAAATACCACACAACGATATGCCTTTGTGTCGCGTTTTGTTTGAGAAGTGGCTTGTGGTTAGAAAACGGCATTTATTTGACAACTCTTTGTTAATAAATATGCGTTGGTTTATGAAATGTTAAGCTTATTGTTTTGTCTTATTGCCTCTACAGTTATACATAGAGCTTCAGCATAGCTTAGGTAGTTCAGTTAGTTTCATAGATTTTATAGGATGTCTGTCGCGAATGCGAAGTTATAGGCAGGTTTGTAGCACTAGCAACCCTAGCTATAGCGACACGGGGGAGGGGAGAGGGCGGCCGACTGGCGTGCTCGCTCGCGACGCCCGCGCGGAGGGATTGCGAGACCAGACTGCGTCGGAGCTGGACATGCGCACGCCCGCTTGCCCGACCATCACGTGTTTGGCGATACAGGTCGAGACCGGTGCAGCACCGGTGAGTTAGTTTCATAATTCAGTGCATGCGCTACCAGAAACATTATTATCAGGCTGTGTATTGTATATAATGTAAGAATCAGAAGAGGAAAATACTTAAAATAAAAACTATTTGGATCAAAATTACAATTTACTAGCTTTAACAATTATTTGACTTAACCTAGGAAACTTAGAGATAGCAATAAACCAATAATTTAAACAAATTAACAAATCATACGAAATAACGATAATCGACTCTAAATGATACAAATCAAAACTAATAAAAGTGGCTTGGATAACCTCCAAAACTAACACCGAAAACGTCTGATCGCTACGAGAAGTGAATGTCAAATGCCCGTGTCCTTGAAGTTGCGCCGTATTTATAGGCGTTATGGTGGTAGTGTCCTCAGTCTTCTTACACGGCCTTTCCTGACGACGAGTCGTCCTCGACACGGACCCTTCGAGAGACGCCGCTGGGACCCGGGACACAGAGCTCTGGCGGTTCAATTTCCACGACTTCATCCAACATAGGCATAGACAGACCAGGCGCAGGACTATCCTCTGTTACGTCATCATCTGTGTGCTCGCCTGAAATCACGTAATAAAGTTTCACACAAATACTTGAAATTTAGGTTGTATACCTTGCTTTCGTTCATCGTTCATCTAATTCAGTCATCTCCAACCACAACATTCATACACAACACATTTTCCAAAACATAATTGCAAAATCGAGACGTCTCTTTATACGAACCAAGTGTAGGCCTTTTATCCTTAACTTTTCATTACCAAATGACTCCTCGGATGCCCGTAGAAGTCTTCAGGCCTTATTCTTCCACAATGCGCAATTCATACAGTGCGACAAACGCAACAAATAGGTATAGCGACGAACGCCAAGCACGGAGCCTGTGTGTCTCAGCACATATACCCCTCACATAGTGCGACCAACGCAACACATAGGTATAGCGACTAACGCCAAGCACGGAGCCTGTGTGTCTCAGCACATATACCCCTCACATAGTGCGACCAACGCAACACATAGGTATAGCGACGAACGCCAAGCACGGAGCTTGTGTGTCAAAGCACATATACCTGTCAGAAGCAAACTTACTATCAAAGAACGCAGCACACGTCTCGGGACACCACTCGCCCCGCCACGGGACCATATGTTGTGCCGCAGCTTGCGTCGTCTTGCCGTAGCTACCGCTCAGCAAACGAAGGGCATAACGTCCACTCGGCAGTACCTCGACTACCTTATAAGGACCACGCATCCCATGGTCCAATTTCCCAGTAGCCTGAGATATCTTGATAACAAAAACAAGGTCGTTAATGTTGAACTGGCGCGGTGTCTGTCGTCGTTGGTTTGTGGTCTCGTCCTGTCTGCTCTGATTATCCTTGAGTAGTCGTCGAGCCCTAGTCCTGGTCAATTCCCGGACTGCCTCCCGATTAGGGGTTGAACCCTCAACTGATACATCTCGAACCAGTGCCCGGATGACTGGAGTTGTAGCTTCGGTGCCGATGAGGAGGTTCAGTGGCGAGACTTGTGTTGTTTTCTGCTTCGTCATATTGAGCACCAACTGTAACTTCCATAAAGACTCCGACCAGGAGGCGTTCTTATAGTTTGCCTGTATGCGCAACATATTGAGGACTGTTCGCATATACCGCTCTGCTTGTCCGTTTGCGTGATGCATCTCCGGTGTTATGTAGTGGAGGTCACAACCAAGCTCACCAATAAAATTTACAAAATCACCCGATTCAAACATGCGCCCCTTATCAGTAACCATTAATTTAGGAACCCCAAAAAGAGATATTGCTTGCGTGACGACACGCTTAAGTTCAATGGCATCTTGTTTATTTAAAGGATATAAAAGTACAAACTTAGTGAATGCGTCTACTATTAGAAGGACAAACTTATAGCCATCGGAGACTGGTAGAGGACCCAAAGCGTCTACATGTACAGTGTGAAAAGGAGTGTCGGGCTTTTCCCAAGATGTGATATTTTGTAATGGGGCTCGAGGGACTCTTTTTTGAGATACACAAACAAGACAGTGTGCTACATACTTATTGACAAAATGTTTAAGTCCTGGAAACCAGAAATGTCTTAATATTAGATCTAGGGTCTTATCCACACCGATATGCTCGTGCTCATCGTGGAACACTCGCAGAAGGGAGAGGCGGTGCCCTTTGGGTATGTAGCACAAAAGTCGTGGTTGCTGACCTACCGGTGTGTACTTGTAGTACAGAATGTTATTTTGAATAGAGTAGCGGGTAGAGTCTAAACTACCATCCCGAAGTTTGTCGATGAGATCTCGAGTCTCATCGTCAGCCATCTGTGCAATTTGAGCCCAATTTCGAGGTCTACTTATCTGATTAACATTAACTACTGGATTCCTACTTAGGTAATCTGCGTGTGGCATCATTACCCCCTTGCGGTACTGAATAGAAAACTCAAAGTCTTGGAGATAGATCCACCATCTGGCAACTCTAGGTAACAGGTCCTTCTTGCGCTCAGTTGACTTAAGAGCATTGCAATCCGTGACCACAGTAAATTTCAATCCTACTAGATAATGGCGAAAGTTCTGAAGTGCCTTAACCACAGCGAGAGTCTCCAATTCGTAGGAGTGATATTTACTCTCAGCCCCTTGAGTAGACCGACTAAAATATGAGACAACTCTTTTACCAGAGTCGTGATGGGTTTGAAGAAGTATAGCCCCGTAGCCAATACTACTTGCATCTGTGTGGACCTCAGTGGGCAGACTGGGGTTAAAGATTGCGAGCACCGGTTCGCTAGTTAGTAATTGAATGAGATCTTGGCGAATAGTTTCACATTCCTGAGTCCAATTGAATTTAACATTCTTACGAGTCAAATGGGCAATTGGGGCGGTTTTTGAAGCGTAATCTTTAATGTAACGTCTGAAATAACCTGCCAACCCGAGAAATTGTCGGACCTGCTTCACGTTTGCCGGAGGATTAGCATTAGCAAGTGCTTCTACCTTTCGCGGGCTCGGCCTGACCTGACCTTGACTTACTATCCTACCCAAATACTCAACCTCGGTTGCCAGAAAAGTACACTTCTTTAAATTGACAGAGAACCCCGCTGAAGTGAGTGTTTTTAATACTCTTCTTAACAGTTCTAACCCCTCCTGCACAGTGTTAGCTAATATCATCACATCGTCGACATATATAACTACAACGCCTTCATTAATGTACTCCTGAAGGGTATCGACAATAATGCGTTGATACACAGTAGGACCGTTAGAGAGACCGTATGGCATTTTAAGGTACTCGAAATGATCATCCGGTGTTACGAAGGCAGTGAGATGAATACTTTCCTTCTTAAGCGGTATTTGATGGAAGCCGGTTGCCATATCGAGACATGTATATCGCTTGTAATCACCTAACCTGTCTACGTTGTCGTCTATAAGCGGTAACGGGTATCTATCTTTTACAGTTATACGATTTAGAGCTCTGTAATCAACGCAAAGCCTATCCGATCCGTCACGCTTCTTAACAAGTATAATCGGACTCGCGTATTCCGATTTCGAACGTCTAATAATACCTTTGTCTAAAAGATCTTTAGTGATTTCGCGAACTTTAAGCTTTTCCGGATACGAAAGTTTATACGGTCGGTAAACTATAGGTGTATCGCTCTTAAGCTTAATTTCCATCTCACCCGTACATACAGTTGTTGCAGCGGTGCCAGATATCAAGAATTCCGAGAACTCATTAATAACCGACATTAGTTTTCCTAACTCCTCACCCTGAAGGGGTGTGTTCACTTTAATTTGATCGTCCAACTGAACCGAATGGATTGTAGGACCCGAAACATCCGAGTGTGTGAGGTACTGCTTATCTTTTGTGCGAACGTAAGTTATTCCATCGCGGTTAAGAACATCGGTTCCTATTATGATCGACGTGTTCATAAACGATGAAGGGACTACAACTAGTTCTACCTCAATAGAAATATTGTTAAATTCAACCGTAACCGTTACGTAAGAAGTAGAAACGATTTCTTTATCACTTATACCCCGCAACACACAACGTCTAAGCTTTGGCTGACAACCCACATATCTAACCGCGTTTGAAGAAATAAGGGAAACATTAAGAGCGCCGCTGTCAATCAGAACATCGACGGGTACCCCACTAACAACCGCAGGGATAACATCTTGTCCATGAGAGTAACTAGCCTGTGCCGAACATAGATTTATCTTTTGTGGATTCCGTGACTCCGATCGCGCTTTAGCAAAACAGTCGTTCTCACTATGTCCCTGTTTCCTGCAGAAAGTACATGAAATACTCGGGCCTCGCTGTGCATTGGAAGGTACAACCGATTTTGGAAATTTACAATTGCGAATGACATGTCCCCTTCGATTACAATTATAGCATTTAGGCACTTCATTAGGGTTAAATTTCGACTGACTGTGTTTTGCAATAAAGTTCTTATCACGCTTGACTGACGGTTTGGTATAAATGGACAAAAATGAAACGATATTGTCCGGAGTTAAATTCGCATTAGCAGCGGCTGCACGAATTTGAGGGCTATCTATTCCACGAATAACAATAAGGGTCATTAACTCGTCACTTAAACCTTGAACTATACGCAACCGCAGCAAAGTACGCCGGGCATACTCAGCGAATGTTGAGTACTTATCAGAGGTGGTACGCATGGCCTCAAAAAGAATGTTCGCATAATCGAGTTTATTCGGGCAAAGATTTACAAACTCTCGCTTAAAGTTTGACCACGTCCTATCTGATGTAACCCATTCATTCAACCAAACCCTCGCGTCTCCTTTTAGACAAGAAGCTACTCGCGACAAACACTCATGATCGTTCCAATTGTTGGTTGTTCTGGCGCGATCCACTTCCGCACACCATACCTCGATATTATGAATAGATGGATCAAAATTCGACACGTAATAGTGTTGCGAATTAGAGGGCTGCATGGTTTTGATGGCTTGCATCAATGCTTGCGCGAGAGTGGATGCCTCAGAGCAGGGTGCGCCCGAACCTGGCGAACCTGACGAACTATGTATTTGGGTAGACAGTTGAGGAGTAACCTCAATACCACGTGCGCCAGAACCCCTACGTGAATGCGATCTCGACCTATCATAACGCCTACTCCGTGAATAGCTTCGCCTACGTGAACCACTACGCGACCGACTCCTAGTTCTATCACGCGAATGACGTCGGTTCTCGTTACGTGAATACCGCACAATCCTATCCTGCGATCGACGTACAGCGCGATCCCGCGAATGGGAACGCTCGAGGACACCCAAGCCACTGTTCTGACCACGTACACCACTCGAGTCACGTCGCGAACCATCACCGCACCGATTACGAGACCTACTTCTCGAAACTCTCCTACTTTCGTTGTTACGAGTTTCTGGATCCCGCGACCTGCCTCGAGTGTGCTGCTGATCACAGCTACGTGATTCTTTACTACTCATTTTGAACGAATTAAATTTAGTATCAGTAAAAACCAATCAATCGTTATTACAATTCAAAAATCAAATACAAAAAAATGAAGGTAGATGAAAAAGAACGTTACCGAAATAAAGTCTTTGTTTTAAGTGGGCGGACTTGTCCTTTATCCCACTTCTGATGTAAGAATCAGAAGAGGAAAATACTTAAAATAAAAACTATTTGGATCAAAATTACAATTTACTAGCTTTAACAATTATTTGACTTAACCTAGGAAACTTAGAGATAGCAATAAACCAATAATTTAAACAAATTAACAAATCATACGAAATAACGATAATCGACTCTAAATGATACAAATCAAAACTAATAAAAGTGGCTTGGATAACCTCCAAAACTAACACCGAAAACGTCTGATCGCTACGAGAAGTGAATGTCAAATGCCCGTGTCCTTGAAGTTGCGCCGTATTTATAGGCGTTATGGTGGTAGTGTCCTCAGTCTTCTTACAATAAATAATCAGTTTACCAGTAACCGATGCGCTCGGACTGTCTGCGGACAGAGTGTACCAGTATCAGTCTCAGTTTAACCAGCAACCGATGCGTTCGGACTGTCTGCGGACAGTGTACCAGATTCATACCAGATTCAGAGTTCAGGCTTTCAGTTGCGAGGCTTGGGGTGGCTATAAGGGGAGGTTGGAGGCCACTTGGGGGGCAACCCCCCAGAAATCCTATAATCAGTATGGGTACATTACCAGGTATTTAGCAGAAATTAGTAAACAGTTATGTGTAATGTGTCGTGTAATCAGCTTCCCTATCAGTGTAATAATCGGTCAGGTATTAACCAATTTAGATATTCGTCATTGTTCTATATGTAATTGACGACATGGTGGAGATGCTGGGATCCTATAAATAGAATTCAATAGAAAATTATTTTGTTCGAATTTTTTTTTGTTTGTTATTATGTGGGTAGTTTGAGGTGGCGTTCGCAAACGTTGTTCGTTGTTAATGAACAGTATATTCTAGCGATTTAAATAGCGGTATTATCATGTTACAAGTGGATAATTGATTCTGTGTCATATTTACTTAGTGTTTACGACAATTGTTGAGCCGTAGTCACTGTTCGGTGCCACAAACAATAAATGCGAACAAGTATCGCGTTTGAACATGTTCGATGGTATAATCTGTTGCTATTTTCGTGTGATGTAAGTTCATTATGTGATATTGTGCAAAATTATAATAATGTTCGAAGAATTCAGTTCCCTAGCAATACCAACCGTACTTCCTTATTATAAAATCGTGCAAGAAGTAGGTACCGTAATTATTATGAAGGAAATAGAACCTTTTAACACCATTTTCACTTGTTACTGCTTGGTCTTGTGGAGGTAAAACAAAGATTAAGGCCCAGTTTCACACTCTTTAGATAAATTTATCTGGCAGATAAAAATAGCTATCAAGTTTAGCGGAGGTTTAATGTTAGTACAGTTTCATTATAAAGTGAGCATCACGTTTATACTATTGAAACGGGTTTATCTATAAAGAACTTCCATAGACTGTGTACTAAATTAGGTAATTTGTTCTAGATATTAATATACGAAGAAACTATTTACGATATTGCTCTTGGGTCATTTTTGAATTGTGTTTATAATGGAAGACGCCATTCGAACTCGTTTACAGTTAGTTTACGAATCTGTTCAGTCGTACATAAACTCTGCTCAGTGTGCTCTCAAGGAATTAACAGAAAGTGAAGCTAGTTACAATGCATTGGAATTGACAGGGTCTAAGCTTAAGGCTGCTAATCAGAGGTTTATTGAGGAAATTCATAACTACTGTACACAAATAACAGAACCTAACGTTGATGAAATCAGTCAGTATACGTCCATTCAAATTCAGGCCGAGGATTTACTCTCAGAAATAGATGTTAGTATCAGACGAAAGGAACGGAACCGCGCTACTCTTTTAACTAATAGCGAAAACATTAACATTACAAGCAAGTTACCACGAATGGAGTTGACCAAATTTGATGGCGATGTTCTCAAATGGTACCAATTTTGGGATCAGTTTTCTTCAAATGTTGACAATAGGAATATTAGTGATGTCGATAAGTTATTATACCTTCAATCAGTTCTTGAAGGTGACGCAAAGCTGGCAATCGAAGGATTAGACACAACAAACAAGAATTACGGTATAGCGGTTAATACCTTAAAGGAGAGGTACGGGAAACCTAGTGCTATTATTGATGCGCATTATGTAGCACTTTATAGGATTAAAACGGCAGCCACAAATCAAGTCAAAGATTGTAGACAGATTCTTAACGAAATCGAAAGGCATCTTAGAGTATTGAGTTCTTTAGGTGAAGATGTCAATCACAATCATCTCAGGGTTATGATTATGGAAAAGTTTCCTGAAGACTTAATTTATGAATTGAGGATGAAGATAACCGGCGAAGACGAGTCCATAGATAACATTCGGAAATATTTAGAGTACATAATATCGGCTAGGGAAACATCTAATAGATTGAAGAAAGCGACAGTAAATGTGAACGATTCAGACAAAGCAATAGGCGATAATAAGCAGGTTTCGGACAATTTCACACTAGGTTCTTTACATGTTAGATCAGAAGAGAAGAAAGATAGTGAGCAACGTAGGTTTATTACATTTCGAAAGGATAGGCCCAAATTTGATACCAGTATTAAGACAAATTCTACCCCTCGTAAAAGACCACATGCAATCTCGGACAAAACCGATGAGCCACCTAAAAAGAGGTTTAGTAGATGTGTATTTTGTAGGCAGGATCATTTTAATGATCAGTGCACTGTGTATAAATCCATGCAGGATAGAAAATCTCGATTAGGCAACCGTTGTTACAACTGTTTCAGTGAGGGTCACAGGGCTGAAAATTGCCGTTCTAAACGAAAATGCCGACATTGTAACAAATTTGGTTTGCATAATCGAGCTTTATGTCCCACTAAGTTATTGCAACCAATAAAGTCGATACAAACGGATAACTTGCATGTTAAAACAGAAGTAAGCACCACATTATTACAAACTTGTCTAGTTAGTGTAGGTGATTCAGAGTCGGATTCCAAACAGCGACCATGTAGGGTTTTACTTGACTGTGGGAGCCAGCGTTCATATATAACAGAGTCGACCGCTAAGTCATTGAATTTGCCCGTTATTGAAAAAATTAATCTATCGATATTTACTTTCGGCGCAAAATCTCCCCATCAGATGGAAAGTCCAGTAGTGAATTTCAAAATGATAACGCGAACAGGTGTTAAGCGGCTTATTCATGCAAATGTAGTAGCTCATATCACAGACAGTATACGGGCACCGACTTTTAATGACTCAGTCAAAATAGTGATCGATAGTAGGTTAAAGGGTCTTATATTGGCAGATGATGGTTCTTCCGGCGATAAGATAGACATTTTAATAGGAAATGATTATTATCACTCTTTTATGTTGCCTGAGAAGATATCTGTCACCAAGGATCTTTTCTTAGTCAATTCCGATTTTGGCTGGGTATGGTCAGGAAAACTCTGTGAGCGTTTCGACCATTCAGATCAGTTAAGCGTTTTGACTTACTTTCAATCAGATGGAGTATTGAATAACCAATTAAATGAACCTGACCTTCCATTGAAGTACGATGATGTTAAGCGACTATGGGACCTCGAATCATTAGGTATCACAGATTCTCCTAAATCTACACGGGAAGAAGATGCCATAAAACAATTCAATCAGACAGTTGAATTTAGGGACAACCGATATCATGTTCAATGGCCGTGGGCGGAAACACCGCCAAATCTTCCGAATAATTTGGGCTTAGCTTGGGGTCGTTTAAACAGTTTAATCAAACGATTAGATAGTTCAGATATTCAAGCCTACGATCAGGTTATCCGCGAACAATTACAGAACGGGATGATAGAAGTAGTGCCTAATCCTACCGCGCCTCAGTCACATCCGGTTCATTATCTTCCACACCATTGCGTACGTAGTCGGGATAAGCCAAATAAACTTCGTATTGTTTACGACGCTTCAGCTAAAACCGCAAATAATCGAAGTTTGAATGAATGCTTACATAGGGGACCGTTGATGTTAGAAGATCTTACAGGACTTCTTATAAAATTTAGGGAACATCCTATAGGCATAGTAGCAGACGTTGAGAAGGCTTTTTTACAGTTAGGTCTTCAAAACCCGGACAAAGACGTAACGCGATTCCTTTGGCTCAAAGATGTTAAACGCGAAGCTCACTCAGATAATGTCGTACACTTTCGTTTTTGCCGTGTCCCATTCGGAGTTATATCAAGTCCATTTCTCCTTAACGCAGCGATTAAGTTTCATTTATCAAAATCGAACATTGATCTTATGAAGAAATTAGCAGAAGATATATACGTAGACAACATAGTTACAGGTGCGCAAACTATTAGGGAAGCTCAAAATTTATATCAGGCATCTAAACAGGCATTTGACAGTTTGTCCATGAACTTACGGGCATGGAATTCGAATTCAAAGAAATTCATCACTTCTGTACCAGATCAATATAGGGCTGAGGATCAGAAGCAAGTTAAGGTGCTAGGCTTAATTTGGGACATGGATGATGATAAGTTGTATTTGAAACCTAATTTCAGCAGTAATGATTTAAATGCAGTTAAATCGAAACGAGACTTGCTTAAGACTATTGCTTCAGTATATGACCCGTGTGGGTTCGCGGTACCAATTATGCTCCCAGCAAAACTATTATTTCAAAAATTATGGGCAGAGAAGGCTAAGTGGGATGCCAAATTGAGTGACAACTTACTTACAGAATGGAAACAGATAGCTTCAAAGTTGGTAGCATATTTAAAGGATATTCACATTGATCGATACTACGCGCAAGGTCTTGATAGGAATGAAATAGGGGCACCCATTGAATATGAACTGCACTGTTTCACAGACTCGTCCATGGATGCCTATGCAGCAGTCATATATTTACGCAGTTCTTTAGGCGCTAATAATATTGTTAATTTTGTTATTGGCAAGTCCAGATTAGTGCCCTTAAAGGACAAAAATAATCTACATATTCCAAGATTAGAATTGCTGGGTGCATTAATTGGATGTAGACTGCTAAATTACGTAACGAAGTTCTTGCGGTTAAAAATCAGTAGACAGTTTCTATGGACGGATAGTCAAATAGTCTTGAGCTGGCATAAATCAGACAAACTTCTTCCGCCATTCGTTTCGCGTAGAATTAGTGAGATAAAATCGAACAAGAGCTTACAAGTCAGATATGTGCCAACGAAACTAAACCCATCCGATGTAGGTACTAGAAGTGAGAGAGTAGACTCTTATCGTAGGTGGCTCATAGGTCCTGATTTTTTGATGAGAAACTCAGAACATTGGCCTTCAGACAACTTAGACGTAGTTAAGACTCAAACTTCTGTGGTCGGGGAGGGTCTTCCGAAAGAGTTATCGACTAGTAGTGTAGAAAGATCAGATGCAGATAGGGTTGAACCGATGGACACAGATAGTACTGAAACATCCAGTAATGACGATATAAAACGGATATTAGATATTCAGAAGGATTTTTTTCCTAAAGAATGTGCAGGTATAACAACTGACTTATCAAGGTCACTTCAGTTGTTCAAGGACGATAATGGCTTAATAAGATGCAGAGGTAGATTCAAAAACACAGATTTGACATATGATCAGAAGGAGCCGATTCTACTACCAAAGAAGTCAGAGTTCACACACGAGATCATCACCCAACTACATCAGAAAAACTACCATGTAGGGGTATCTCACACCTTAGCCCTACTAAGACAGAAGTTTTGGGTCCCACATGGCAGATCCGTTGTGCAAAAGGTACTTAGAAAGT
This sequence comes from Cyclophora punctaria, assembly GCA_951394245.1. Lineage (NCBI taxonomy): Eukaryota > Metazoa > Arthropoda > Insecta > Lepidoptera > Geometridae > Cyclophora > Cyclophora punctaria. The sequence continues at coordinate 1,488,210 of OX596172.1, forward strand.
GTTCACAATGTAACAAGTATGGTGGTGGTCCTTTTAAACTTCCACCCATGCCTGATTTACCAGTAGAGAGAGTGAAGCTTAGTCTGCCTTTCGCATTCACGGGTCTCGATTATTTTGGGCCACTTTTTGTTGATGAATTGACTAAAGAGAAACGCTGGGTGTGTCTCTTTACATGCTTAACAATCAGAGCTATTCATATGGAAGTGGTTAAAGATCTATCGGCCGAAGAGTGTTTACTAGCTATAAGGAGATTTGTTGCAGTAAGAGGCTTACCACAGCTGATTATATCAGATAATGCGACTCAGTTCAAACTCACAGCAGATGTACTAACTTCGGATTACTGTATTCAGAACAACTTGCGTTGGAAATTTATCCCGGAGTTGGCTCCCTGGTTTGGAGGTTTTTACGAGCGTCTGATAGGACTAGTGAAACACAGTATGAAGCGGACATTAGATAAACATCTTATTAATCACAACCAGTTATGTACAGTTATTAAAGAGATAGAGGCCGTAATTAATACCAGACCTTTGACTACAGTAGGTGCAGAGCTAGAACATGTTTTATCTCCTATCGATTTCCTTCGTATAGGTGGACCAGTGACTACTCAAATTTCGGATCGTTATCATCTAGAATCAGCGACCGCAACCAAGACTAATCTAATTGACAGCTGGAAACGCGGTCAAATAGCTCTCTCAGAGTTTGCGAAGATGTTCACTAACCAGTATTTGACCAGCCTTCGCGAGCGAAGTGACAGACATCGACAGCCAAGAGTTGTAGTTAATAGGATACCCAAGATAGCAGAGACAGTTCAGTTGAAGTCAGATGTTGGCAGAGCACACTGGAAAGTTGGAAGAATAACAGAGTTGATAAAGGGTTCGGATGGACAGGTGAGAGTAGCGAAAGTAAGATTAGCATCAGGAGAAACTTTTACGCGATCAATAAGTCATCTTTTCCCGCTTGAAATTGACGATCAGAGCACAGAACCTTTACCAGACCAAAATGACCCAGAGATCAGAAGTAATCAGGAGTCTACAGAGATGGAAGTTAGCCAGCCAGACATCAGTAATGAGCTGGAAATTCCGATAGAAGCAGTAACCGACACCAGGCGTCGAGCACCTAGAGCATCAGCAGTTAGAGCTAGGGAGAAGGTTAAGGAGTGGACGTCTCAGTTAATGATCAGATTGTTTGAACAGTAGAATCAGTAGTTAATCAGTTGTAAGCGATTTATAATATCAGTAATTAGTAGTGTTCTTGATTAAACAGTAATTAGTAGCATTTGCACTTGTATTTCTTTCCTTTCCCTGGGGGGAGTGTCGCGAATGCGAAGTTATAGGCAGGTTTGTAGCACTAGCAACCCTAGCTATAGCGACACGGGGGAGGGGAGAGGGCGGCCGACTGGCGTGCTCGCTCGCGACGCCCGCGCGGAGGGATTGCGAGACCAGACTGCGTCGGAGCTGGACATGCGCACGCCCGCTTGCCCGACCATCACGTGTTTGGCGATACAGGTCGAGACCGGTGCAGCACCGGTGAGTTAGTTTCATAATTCAGTGCATGCGCTACCAGAAACATTATTATCAGGCTGTGTATTGTATATAAATAATCAGTTTACCAGTAACCGATGCGCTCGGACTGTCTGCGGACAGAGTGTACCAGTATCAGTCTCAGTTTAACCAGCAACCGATGCGTTCGGACTGTCTGCGGACAGTGTACCAGATTCATACCAGATTCAGAGTTCAGGCTTTCAGTTGCGAGGCTTGGGGTGGCTATAAGGGGAGGTTGGAGGCCACTTGGGGGGCAACCCCCCAGAAATCCTATAATCAGTATGGGTACATTACCAGGTATTTAGCAGAAATTAGTAAACAGTTATGTGTAATGTGTCGTGTAATCAGCTTCCCTATCAGTGTAATAATCGGTCAGGTATTAACCAATTTAGATATTCGTCATTGTTCTATATGTAATTGACGACAATGTCTATGTCTATTCTCTATATTTCTCTATTGTTTCCGTGTGTGTCTAACTGCGGTGTATGCGTAATAGTAAGACCTCTCACTGAAGATATCAGCACTTTGAGGAGTATTAAGCGTAATCACCGCCTCACCTATTTCGGGTCACAAACCCGAGTCATGTAGCGGTGTATTAATGAGAATAAAATTGGAATTGACATGTCTCGATCGACCCGGGAATCGAACCTGGAACCTCTTGGTGAGCAAGCCACTACACCAAAGAAGAAAAACTATTTAAGCAAGTGTTACAATAACAAATTCTTAGTTTTTCAAAGACTTAACAGTTTAATGGCAAAAAATACGCCGTAAAATATAAAGGCGTATCCAAACGTGTTTCATCAAAAGCTTCTGCGTCTATACTATCATTACTCGTATATAATCCATTGTCTTAGATGTTTTATAATCAGCACATTAAATTAACTTTATTATATGTTTCTTGCTATCGCGAGATTCGTAAATTATTTTCAGTCACGACTAGACATAAAAATAACAGCATTATGAAGGTGAAAGTGTGGTGTTCATCGATCGCGTTCATTTGAGGGTGTGTCCAGAACAGGCGAATACATTGGCAAACTTCTAAAGCAACGAAACAAATAGCAACGTCCCAAAGTTTTAACCATTTAGTTAGATGTTAATTCATTGCGATTGTTAAGTAACGTGCAGCTCGGCCCCTACTTGGATGGGTGGCCGATAGTGGCATTTCTATCTGAGCGCGACCGTGCTTCAAATGGCACGTAAAATTATCGGTCCCGGTTGTTTCAATCATCATACCATGTAAGTGGCATTTAGGCGGTCCAATAACTACGATTCCAGGGTGGGCCACTGACTTCTCAACCATCTTCTATATTTCTTTACCTACAGTCTTAATAAGTGTAATGGAAAGAAATCACTAAGTTACTTCACAAAAATCTTTGCAGAAACCTTTGTAATGCAGTTTATTTTTCCTACCAATCGTGAGCGCTACCCAAGCAAAGTACTGGGCAGTAATAAGTAACATTAATTTTATTTCATCTTCGTTTCAAAATCTTATCACCAGTCACGTTCCAATACGAAAGTGTTCGTTTGGAAACTAAATGCCAAACAAAGATTTGGATCGTAAAACGTTTTTTGCTCTTTTCATTCGATAAAGAATTGCAGTCACGTGCTCGTTATGGGCTGATACTTAGGTTAGATTTCTTGTATTTATCTTCAAATTGGTTTTGAGTTTATCAGTGATAAACTCAAAACAGGGTACAGGGTAATTTAGGTACACAAGGCAGGGGCTATGAAAAAGAGGCACCCTATAAAGCTATGAAAAAAACTTTTCTAAATCTGTTAGAAAACAGTTCTTGTAATTTTAGCATAAAAACACTAATATATTTATAATTTTAAAAAATCAACGCCTACGTGCGTTGATTTTTACGTGCGCCGAGCGTAATAATGATACTAAACTATGCTGCATTATGATTCCCTTCCATTTTAAAGTTAGCTTCAGTAGTAAACAATAATTATTAAAAATGACTTCATAAAATTTTCGTCTAAAACTTACTTAATAAGCTCCCATAAATAATTTTCGACTACACTTAACTCAAACAGATATATCAGCCCGAGGCACTTGGACTTATCTTCAAAGCCTCTACTTCAGATAAATGTGACATCGCTAAACGGTCTCTAATGGGCCTCTATCGGACTCTTGGGGTTAAAAATAAGATATTGCAAGTTAAAACGTTTAACCTTCTTGGTAACAGGATGTAGTAAAGATAATATACTTGATGTTATAAGTTCATGTTGTATCATGATTGTGGTTGTTGTATAAATGAACTGGTGCACGATTTAGTTTCAATTAATTGAAATGTTAATGGTTGCCTGTAATATAACTATTATAATTATTTTAATTTAATAAGCGCCTGATTGTAAAAGTTCTAATTTCTGCTGTATCAATAAAATATCAATATTTTTGCTATTGTATAAACAAATTTTGCAATTAACCTTTAATAACGTGAAACTTTTAAAATGATGTGGTCTATACAAACCATTGCTTATAAAAAAGAATGAAAGCAGGTGTATGTGGCATGTGTCTCTATTTTTTAACCCACAGTCAAACTCTCGATGACTGGCGAGAGATACGAGTATATCGAGGACTTTAATTCGAGGATTTCTTCTTTATCGAGTGGATGGTCAACCTGGCCAATCCTGGTGTCAGAGTTATTGAGCCGCCAAAGGCCTCTGACATGGCTCATGTAACGACTACTATCCTTAGAAAGTAACCGCAATGAAGCACGTTCAACACTTATAATCAACATATTAAAACAACATACGTATTCTTATATGAAAGTTACATTATGCATCTGCGTCAATCCTTATCTATTAGCCCACGAATGTAAATGTGATATGCAACCCAATGCCATTACCTCCAAAGAAGATCCCATTCAACTTATCGGAGCAGTGCGTTTCCACTGTACTACGTTTTTTAACGACTTAGTAAAGTATGAGAGGTAATAAAATTATTTAAGATTAACAAACAATCTGATATACTGGTTTCTTAAGTTTAAACGAACACTATTCATTTCGAATAGGAATGGTCACAGACCGACCGCAGTTGCTGTAAAGGGGTCGAAATGTAAGATAAAAATGTAAAATAAAAGCGAAGTGTATTTTTTTCTCTTCTTTGACAATGCATATTATTGAAGTATTTGTGTAAAATTTTCAAAAGATTTGTAATTGTATTTTTATGAATTAAGACTATGATAGTTAAGTAAATACGCTATACAATGAACACACAAACTAACTGAACTAGAAATAAAGTTTTCAATTCCCCGCTCTTGTAATATACCCATATCATACATATGCATGGCTAATAACTATTTTTTATATACGTGTTAAGTTTATACCTTGTTTATCAATTCTTCATCTGCACTTGCATGAAATAAATGAGTTTGATGTTATGTCTAAAACCACTTTCAAACGTCATCCTGCGTGCGATTTGTATGAAAAACAAAAGAACTTCAGTACGTGCGGACAACTGCGCTCTACTGCGGCGTGTTGCCGGCCGACTTAAAATAAATGTAAAGCGCCTCAAAGCTGCGTTTTCACTAAGTGTCGATCAGTTATGAGCAAGCATTCGCTCGTTAGATAATGCAGCTTTAGAAATGTTTAATAATATTTTAATGTCATGTCTATGAAATACAAGCGTGGTGATAACGTCTAATCCTCCTCACTGTACTGATATCTTTGGTGAGAAAAGAGGCCTTTGCCCAGCAGTGGGACATTACAGGCTAATACTATACATACTTACTATGAAATAGGCTTTTTTCATATTGAAATTCCCATGGGAACAATTACATTGCGAGTAGAACGACGCTGGTAGTTAAAATGTAAAAAGAACCTAAGGTATACAAGGCTATTTGTCTACCATATCGGGCTTTTATACAACAGGCAGGTATTTCAGAATTAATTTATGAGTAAGACATTTAGTATTGGCTTATTCAAATTGTAATCTGAACCTCTATAATTTTCCGTAGACATTCGCTTGCATAAATACATAGAAATGGAAGCTAAATATCCAATTTTGTGTAAATAAATTATGTTTTAATGTATGAGTACAACAAGTACTGGTAGCAAAAGAAGTGCTCAAGAGTAAGGTAAAGCAAATGTCCCACTGCTGCAAATGTCCCACTGCAAAGGCTTTTATGTTACTGAAGATATCAGTACAGTGCAGAAATGAGGGGGATCAGGCGGTTAGACGTGAGTCGTGACATATGTACATAGTATAGACAATAATCCCATTATTATAAATGCGAAAGTTTATAAAGATGTACGAATATGTATGTTACTCTTTCACGATAAAACTACTAAACGGATTTTGATGACACTTTTCTTTATACCTATACTTTACTTTTTAAATAAGTTGTACTTACAGAATAACACATAGGAAACCTATTCCCGAAATTCTCTTATGTAGCTAAAAGTTTTTGAAAAAATTCCTTTACCTATAAATTACCTCGCCTTGGTTGTCTAGTGGTATGTGTACTCCAGGGTTCAATTCCCGGGTCGAGCGAAAACATGTGTCCTACTTTTCAAGCATGGCTCGAGTTTGAGATCACCAACCCGCATTTGGCAAGCGTGGTGATTATGCCTAATCCTCCTCACTGTACTGATTGCTTCAGTGAGATGAGAGGCCTTTGTACAGGCTAATACTTACTATAATTAAGTAGAATGACTCTTAATACCAAGTTTCATAAGTTAAGTGAACAAGAACAAAATCTCCACTTAAGATTAAATATTAATTCCTATCTCGGTAACATTTTGCCTTTCATTCCCGACCGTGCCTTAAATGGTGAAAACCACTAATAAATTAATTCCTTACTCAAGTAAAACACTTAACAATTAATAAATACTTACTGGTTTCCTATTTAAAAACTTGAAAGGAATAAATATTGTACTTTTATTTATATTTTATTGAGTTGTTTGAATTATTGAGCTGTAAATAATTGACATTCTTCGGCTACTGCGTGCGATTACACGCTTATTTTATATAATTAACTTTATATGTCCTGTTATTTTCCTATGAAAAATGCTGATTGCTTACTAAGCATAAGTTTGCTTCGTTGTTATTCAATTTTAAACTCTATACTAAATTCATTTAAGAGTAACTCAGATTTGCTGAGTTTAAAACACATTATTTTAAAAGAATTTGCCAATCTTAGGCCATCGATCCAAGCAGTGGTTGCGTTCCCTGTTGCTTAACAATCGCGGTTTCAATTTATACTACGTAATATAAGCCGAAGAGTTTGATATTTTTGTGTTTAAATGAATTCAATCTCAAGAATTACTAGTCCTATTTAAAAACATATTTTTGTATTGGATAGCCACTGAAAAGTTTGTGCCATAGGAACGCGCACAACGCATCTAAAAACGTGAAGCATTGCCAGTAACATAACAAATAACATTCGTTACACTTCAATTTGGTTTTGATGAAGTAACTCCTCACTGCTTATTTTGTAAACCATACCAGAGTTGAGTACTTATAATACAGTCAGTACTTATCAAGGCAAAATAGCAACAGAAACAAATGAAAAACAATAACTATACTGTTTGAATGTCATCGAAACAACAATTTAATTTAGTATCAATGTTTATCTCGCGTTCGATCGGCGTTACTTGCGTGTGCGCACCATTTATGGCAAGTTGCGTGAACTGTATTTCATATTACTAGCGATGTTGCGCGGTTTTGACAGCGTATTTGAGATAACTTTTTGATAAAGTTACTTATGAGTTATTCCAGCAGTTGTATACCAAGTAAAGTTATAAAAATAATGCACCTGTGATTAGCTTTGTGTCATATTGACTAATATGATGTAGCTATATTTTGCGTAATACACTAGTTGTGCCCTAAGGCGCTCCCGTTTCTGTGGGAATTTCGAGATTTTTATTACTTATTTTATTATATAAAAACCTTATCCTGACAATAAGGAACACATAAAAAAAACATTCAATTTGGTGCAGTGGTTCTGAAGTTATGCGCGCACATACATTTCGGCGATTCATTTTTATTTATAAACCAGCTGTGCCCTGCGGTTTTACCGTTTAAACCTTCCCTGGACTTTCATGAATATTTCAAGACCAAAATTAGCCAAATCGGTTCAGCCGTTCTCGAGTTTTAAGCAGACTAACGAACAGCAATTCATTTTTATTTATATAGATATTAAGTATGAATAGTAGAATCACACATTAATTCCCAAGCGCGCCGCCTCTGATCGAATCAATATTCTTTGCCTTCCGCCTTTCGGGGCGTGAGAATTATTTATTGGCTTGTCAATTTTTTGTTTTATTACCCTTTAGTAGGTCGAACGGTGTTGGAATGAAGCGATAATATGAATGCTAATATTGCATAAATTGCTTATTAAAAATGGTCACGTTTTGCTTGTTCGTGGATTAAATCGCTTATTTAACTGAATTGATATGCCGACTGTCTTAGGCAGAGTATGCAATAAAATGCTGAGAATGAGAAGCAAACATTTGCTTACTCAAGAATGTTAGGTTAGTGCAGTTAGTATAAACAATTTGATTGCAAGCAAAGCAAATTATAAAATGCATACTTAATGAAAAATATCATACTTAAAACTATATTACAAAAACAACACTATTATAATCACTTAAGACAGGGAGGTTTGGAGATGCTTGGGGGAGACTTTTGCCCAGTGGTGGGAGAATATAGGACAACAAAAACAAAAACAAAAATCACTTTGAACGAATTATTAAATTTCATTGATATTGAGATTGAAATACACCAACTTATTTTTAATAAACACAATTAAAATTGCTTAGCTACACTTAAATATAAAAGCTTTTTTCATCCACCAATCACAGCAAAGCCACCCAAGCTCAATGAGTAACTTTAATGAATATTAGCCAATAACAATTACTCTTGTCCAATAAATATTTCTTTATGCTTAATGCATAACATAATTGTTCAGTCAATCACTTGCTATTAAGATAAGAAGTCTGAGAGAGAGGTATTTTCGTTCTGTTGCAAGTAACACTATTTATAGAGAATACATCTTTGTGGCTATAAATAGAGTTAAATCTGTATTCCATGTGTTAAACTGATGTATAACCTATAATACTGCAAAGTTTCATCCAAATCCACTTGGTAGTTTTTTCGTGAAAGAGCAACAAACATACATACAGCCACCCTCACAAACTTTCACATTTATAGTATTAGTAGGATGTATTAAAGGACTAACTTGCTCTAGATTATATAATTATTATTATAGTGTTTCTCTTCAGAGTATCAGGACAAGCCTGGTCTTTTGGAGAGACATGCAAGGGGATACAGATCCAAATAGCTGAACCTTTTGGATTTGTTTTATGTAATGGATTACAAACTCCTGCAGTTTGCAGCAATTAATATTTCAGACTTTTCTTTTTAGACCGTCCATAAAAAAAGATTCAACCTGTAACGTCCCATTACTGGGCAAAGATCTCTCATCTCACTGAAGATATCAGCACAGTGAGCATTAGGCATAATCACCACGCTTGTCAAATGCGGCTTGGAGATCTCAAACCCGAGTCATGTTTAAAAAGTTAAGTAGGAAACATATTTTCGATTGACCTGGGAATTGAACCCGGGACCTCAGTCTTGGCAGGCGAGTGCACTACCACTAGACCACCGACGCGTTACAAAATATACCGTACATAATCAATTGTTAAATCAAACTTCCCAGATTCCTAAAACAGTCCACACGAGGTGGGTTGCTTGTGTGCTTTGAACTTTCGAAACCTCTCGCTTTAACAAATCTTTGGAAACCGCGTTCAGTCATGGAAAATTAACACACAAACCTACTAAAGTTCAAACGTTGCATTTTAATATGTATTAGAATCTTAGAATACACTACCAACGCCTTGCGGTTTTACTCCATTCTTTTAAGAATTATTGAATGAACGAAGTTTACTATCCTAACCAGCGGAGCACGTATAAATATGATTTTTTTTAATAATATTAGTAGTTAGGACAAGATACGTAAGTTTGTGAGGATGGATGTATGTATGGCTATGTATGTTTGTTACTATTTCACGGAAAAACTACTGAACGGATTTGGATGAAACTTTACAGTAATATAGGTTATACATCAGTATAATACATGGGATACATTTTATCCCGAAATTCCCGCGGGAACGGGTACAACATGGATAACACGCGGGGCGCGGCTAGTTTTGTCGTATCTGGAGTATATTCGTATCTACAGAGATTATCACTTTCAAACAAACAACAAAAATACATACAGGCTTATTCATAAACGTACTTTAACTAAAACACTGCTAAAAAGAGTTTTGTCTCTTTTGCTCTTCAGAAAATAACGTATGTTGGAAAGGGACAAACCATTTGATAGCTAAAATGCTGTTAATAAGTGTTTAAGAATTACTAGCATCACCCCGCGGTTTTACCCCCGTTGTGTCCATTCCTGTGGGAATTTCGGGATGAGAAATAGCCTATGTTACTCGTGGATAATGTAGCTTTCGAATGGTGAAAGAATTTCTAAAAACGGTCCATTAGTTTTTGAGCTTATTCATTACAAACAAACAAACAAAGTTTTCCTCTTTATAATATAAGTGTAGATTTATTACATTAGTATAGTGTATGATAGATTGAATATTTTGTTAACGCGTAAAAGAAAGCGAGTCACGTTACATCGACTTATCATAATAATAGGGTTTAAATAAAATATGAATGCAGGGAAAAGTTTGTTATTCATTAATTTATCATTATTTCCCTTTCACTGATTTTATCACGAGTAATAAAAATGTAAAGGGCACTTTGTATGGAATTCAATATGAAATCAATAATCCAACGAAAAAGTTCCTCAATGAGATTACATACTAAGTTATTTTATCTTGTAAAATATTGTGTAGTATTGTGTAGTATTTAACTTGCACATTCAAAGATAGGCTTAAATGTTTAACCTTTAAATGTGCAAGTTCATTAGAAATAATTGAAAAAAATGCATTAAAAACAGATTTTTTTCTTTTTAATAATAAACTGTACAAATGTAGTAAGAATTGCGAAAAAAAAACAAAAATCTTCTTGAGAAACAGTTTTAAAAAATCCTTTAATAATGGAATAATCGCTTTAACATCTAGCATAAGGAATAAACTATACGCTAATCTGTGAGCTGGTTTGAATATCCATAGTAATATAATAAATCTAGAGTTTGTTTGTTTGAACGCGCTAATCTCAGAAACTACCAATCCGATTTGAATAATCCTTTTTGTAACGGATAGCCACATTTATCGGCAAGGTTACAGGTTATTTTCATCCCGATATTCTTCAGGGAACGGGGAAAAGCCGCGGGGCGCCGCTAGAAGAACATAAAATCCTGAACTAATCGAACAATTGCTTTAAATCCTTGTGATACTTAACATAAACATCTAGCATTAGTGATAAACTATCTGTAAGCTGGTTTGAATATATTAATATCAGTCTATAAAATCGTATGTTTAAGTAATCGCGTAATAATAAACTAAAAGCGGTCTTGAACCAGTGTTCCTAGATAGCCGGTTTAGGCACAAAGCGAGTCTAAAATAGATTAACCTAGAATTGTGTGATTCATCTCGAGCGTTGAGGAGCAAGTGTACGCTTTGTTCAGTGAGTGATGTTGAAAGAACATCGCTCATCTGAAGTCTAAAGATCTCTACTCATCTACCTTTTTCATTCAGTTTTGAGCCTTATCCTCCATTTTGTTTAGTCTAATGAACCAACTTCATACTTTTTACACACTACCATCTGTCGCCTTCACCGTCGCTTGTAACATAAACCAACTTTACATACTTATTCCTTTTTTTAGTCCGAAAAGTGTAGAATAATTGGAAATTAAATCTATACATTGACGTTTATAAGAAGTATTTTTCATTTCATTACAAAAAAATATTTGCCACACTGATTTCGTTAAAGCGAACACTACGCATTACGAATAGAAACTACGTAGAATTATTTGCCATCACTACATATTATAAAACAAAGTCCCCGGCCGGGTCTGTCTGTCTATCTGTTTGCGATTAACTCAGATATTTTGGCTCGCTTTTTAAATAGATAGAGTGACTCAAGAGGAAGGTTTATAAGTATAAAAAACCCGAAATTCCCACGGAGACGGACACAACGCCGGTAAAACCGCGGGGCGTTGCTTCTTATCTATAGGAAAAATAATATTACAATACGAATAATCAAAGAACGAATTATACAGTTTTATTTCAGAATTACCAGTTGATGTTAAATTAATGGCTAATTTAATTTCGACAGTCAAATGATTCAAAAATAACTTCCAAGTTAATAATATTATTTGATTAACAAATGTCAAAAGGTCATGACAATTCGAGTTTTGACCTTAACTTTTAATGGAATTTGGTATCTTATGTAGAAAGATATAAAGTTCAATAATGATTGGAAACGTTTGACAATAATCTCGTTTAGGTTCTTGGATTACGCAATTTAAGGTTTTGATTTGAATGAGGTGATTAAATTGTTGTTAATTTACTTTGAAATATGTTTATTGTGTTGTTGGAAGTTGCTTAGAATTGAAGAAATTATACTTTGATTTTTACTCACTGAATCAAATCTGTAGGTTATATTCTTCTTCTTCTTCATCGAGTGGATGGTCAACCTGACCAATCCTGGTGTCAGAGTTATTGAGCCGCCAAAGGCCTCTGACATGACTCATGTAACGACTACTATCCGTAGAATACTACCGGGACCGATGGCTTAACGTGATAAGTCAAATGAAAAACGCATGATTTCACCTTAAAACTCTGGCTAGATGAATATGATGTACGGACATGAAGATGGCTAAAATTAAGCATTCGGTTAGATTAATAGGTACTTCTATAAGTATTTGTCAGGATACAAAGGGAAGCATTACCTTTTATTCATTAACTAGAAGCAATCCGCGTTTTTACCCGTGTTGTGCCCGTTTACGTGGGAATTATGGGAATATTTATTCTTAAAAACCTTCCTCTTGAATCACTCTATCTATTTAAAAAAACCGCATCAAAATCTGTTGCGTAGTTTTAAAGATCTAAGCATACATAGGGACAGACAGCGGAAAGCGACTTTGTTTTATAAAGAAGTGATATTATTTGCAGATTAAAACGTAGAAGAGTACATTGAAGAATTAAAGTAGATGCAATCAATTATAAACATGTATTACTTAAAGAAACATAGTCTTAATATTAATTAAACGCCCAGCAAGTTTGCCTCTTACGGCACATGTCTTGACCATCTTGTTTTCGCAGTTATCTATCTAGGAGATTCCATTGGATATTGATAGGACGAGACCATTAGCGCTGCCATACATTACCAAGGTAGCAGATACAACCAGAAATCACTCGCTAAATTATCGTTGCTATAAATACTAACGGTACAAATTATCTGCGTACATCTTTAGCATATCTAATAATAGTATGCAAGACTGCAAGTGTATGATAAGTATAGGACTGGGCGACATGTCTTGCTTGTCGGCCTCTGGAGGCCTATAGTAATTCGTGAATTTGTGTTTAGTGAAATAGAACAGGATCAAAAAACAAGTAGTTATTAACTTCAATTCGTTGAACAAATTGTGTAATTTGTTCAGCAGATAATGACTTGCCTTGTTCGTCGGCCTCTAGACACAGAGACAGTTGCCTAGTTTTGTAGAGCGTTATCTTTATCACAAGCCCATATGGAGATAAATATTATGACAAAACCACTGATGTAAGCTGACGAGTAACTTCACTCACTTCACTCTCAGTCATCAACTGCACTCTGCAAACCTGAAACCGTGCCTAATAATCCTTTTAGAGGCCTACGTTTAATCGATAATACTTATTTTCATTTTCATTCGGTATCCATATGGACTTTGACGTTCTGAAACTACTGACAGACTGACAAGATACTTAAGACCATATGACAGGGTTGCGACAGAGACAACGCTCTTAAAAGTTGAAACTAACTGATGTCTCCCTCTAGAGGACGCCAGAGGTAAGCCAGAGGTAACACAAGTCACCTTGGAACATAATAAGTAAGATTAGTCGACTCGCCCTATACTGTATGCTAAGCTCTCAACTAAGTAAGAAACTTGTTGAATGAAAATAAGTTAGTAAGTACTTGTTACGGGTCCTGTTTTATTTCGCTTGTATTCACTAATTGAACAGCTGTTTTCTTTTTACTACTAATTTGTATGCTTAGTGTTTTTATTTGCCGTGGGCTAGTAGAGTGAAATGTTTAGAAGGTTTGATGGTGTTATACATTAATGAGTACCTACTTACATAATGTAGTGTAGGTATTCATATTAATACCAAATAAACTTTCCAACGCGAAAAAACCCGAGTACGTTTAAATTATAAGACTATTAATACCAATAGTTCGAAAACAAGTTTGGGTCAATTAGACCATATACCCGCATATTTTTTTTTTCATCCCGAAATTCCTACGGGAAACGGGCACAATGCAGGTTAAACCGTAGAACGCTGCTAGTTTGATTATAATATTCTTATTATCCTAGGACTTAGGTCCATGTAATTAAGTAAAACACCTATTTATTCTCACCTGTTTACTTCTCTCAATGAAAATCTTTCATCTTCCTCTCATAGGTACGTATTTAACTTCCTGCATTTTTTTCGCGCTACTCAGGGTTCGAACCCGGAACAGGCATCTTCTCAAAGCATTTGGTAACTTCCGCACACGTATTACTCAATATTCGGCTAACGGAGTGTATTTTTGACGTATTCGGTGCGCGGGAGTCGAATTAGTCTTTGATGTGACTGCGCCGCTTTATCTGTCACCCGTGGTACCGGCGCGAAGAGTTTGAACTTGCGACATTTTTTTTGGTAAAGGTATCAGAAAAACCTTTTTATTTATTATTATATATAAGCCCTTAATGTCCCATTGCTGAGCCAAGACCCCCCCCCCCCCCCCCCGCCACTTCTTCCACTCAGCTCAAGAGACAACAGCCTCCTGGCACCAATCAGACAAATACCTGTCAAGCTCCTCTAGCCATCTCGAACCTATATTATACCTTTTTTTTAGCTCGAGAGACTTAAATGTGACACGTAAAAAAAATATTTACTGTTCTTTAAAACAACGCATATCTACTTACAAAAAGTAGTAATTTAGAAAATCTACGCTATATTTATACTGTCAGAGTGACAACTGTCACAATACGAAGCCGGCATTAAAACATTATCCCTGTCGATTATGAACAAAATGTCCCAAGTCCCAACACATCATAGCCAACTCTTCAAAAACAACTCCCAAAACCAAAGTGACGAAAATATTGCTCCAACACTTAAAAGGAACGTAACGACATCACAAAACAACATAAAACTCGTCCTTTTAGTAAACACAATAAGATTTAAATTTAATTGGCAGTAAAATGTATTTATGTCTCGCTTTATTGTCTGTTATGTCTTCCTTCCTCTTGTTTTTGGACTAAATAAAGTTAAACAAATGAGCTTTGATGAGCGTTCGGTTAATATCCAATTTAGAAACCACTCGAGTCATTTGAATAGATATGGTGCGTTCAAATATTGGGCCTGGTTTACACGAGCACACCTTATACAGGAGTAGAATTCTGCGAGTGGGACTTGCGCACGAAGGGTTCCGTACCACCATAATAAAAAAATCACGTTCGTTGTATCGGGCCTCCCTTGAATATTTGTTTTATTTTATTTTTTATTATTTTTTGTTACAGCAGCAATAGAAATAACATCATAATTATGTGAAAATTTCAACTGTCTAGCTATCACTGTTCTTGAGATACAGCCTGGTGACAGACGGACAGCGAAGTCTCAGTAATAGGGTCCCGTTTTTACCCTTTGGGTACGGAACCCTCAAAAGTGATTCACTAACAAATAGCTTACTACAGCTACAAACATAAATAATTAAGCTAGTATAAGTCTGTGTCGGTCACTAGCGCTTACTGTAGCCACGAGAGTTGGTACGTCAGCGCTGACTACAAGCTTACGTTCTGAATCCGACCTAATGTAATACCTAAGTAGATACTCGTATAATCTTACATAATTAACTCACAACCAATAAATCATATCAATCGCTTTATCAAATTGCTGTTCCATTACAAAAATTACTTAATAAACTTATACCTCTTTATGTAACATCTGGTTAAACATTTGCGACATCTACTTAATGTGACAAATTGAATAACGTCCTTAAAGTTATTAGTGTTAAGTGCTATTTTACGGTGCACTAGTTTGAGTTAGGTGGAGTCTGTAATGTTAGTAATTATATTTTAATTGGGTCAAGTGAAATTGAGTTTGGATTTTATTAGTTTATTTTACTATTACATTGATATTGGTAAATTAATTATGTTAAGTTATATTTCCTAACATCATTATGGGTAAATATACCTTTATTTGCTCATATGGTTTATAATCTATTTCTTTTGGATTGGCACAAAATGTAGTTAAATGTCGTCAATTTTCCAGCCGAAGACGATTGCTTCTGAAGAGGAAAAAGGTTAGAGATAGGGTAATAATGAAATAAAATTACTAAACCTTTTTCCTATTGAGGAGCAATCGTCTTCGGCTGGAAAATTGACGACATTGGTCCACATTTTGTGCCAATCCAAAAGAAATAGAGTATACATTAACTGCAGGATTAATAACTATACATGTTCCGGTCTTGTTCCTACTATACGAATCTAAAACGATCGTAATTCGATCGGGTGGTATCACGATCATAATTGATTATAGCATTTTTATAAGAATGTGAGATGATCTTGATGCCTCTGTGAAGTACTAACCGCGCCCCGCGGTGTTACCCGCGGTGTACCCGATCCCGCAGGAATTTCGGGATAAAATGTATTCCATGTATTATTCTGATGTATAACCTATATCACTGTAAAATTTCATCCGAATCCATTCAGTAGTTTTCCCGTGAAAGAGTAACAAACGCACTTACACATGCATCCATAAAAACTTTCGCATTTATAATATTATAGTAGGATAAGATTGGCTCAGTTTAGCACTAGGAAAGAAAGGTGGAAAGTGGGTAATTAGGGTTTTCAGCAGTGGGACATCGAGAAGGTCAATAGCCAACCCTGGTGTCGGAGTTTTTAGACCGCCTAAAGGCTATTTTGAGTTTAACAACTGTATACCTAAGTCCTTAGCATAAACATTTTAAAACAAGTTGTCAATACACGATAAAAACAATACACAAGAAAGTTCAATTTTCACAGCATTTCCCCAAACGTCATCACAACCTCTATCTCATCAGACAAAAGCCTAAACGTATAAAATTAAAGTAGGTAATCCTTTCGTCTCGTTGGAATATTTTGGGGAACAGTAGCTGGCTTTATACTGATAAGACTCAACGGAGATTGACCAAGATTAAACTGTTTGTTAACCCGATGTTTTTGGGTTAAATTATGGTTATAGTATCAAGCAGATACATGTTTTCTGGGAGATAAGTTCTGAATTGCCTTAGTGACATAGTTTGAAGGAAATTTATGGTAAAATACGTTTTATTATTGGGTCGATGGACTTGAGAAAGAAAAGCATTTTAGTTTGTGTACTTGAGACCAGTGTAGTTGTGTTCAATCAAATTCTTCTTATTGATTCTTCTCAATGTACTGATATCTTCAATTAGACGAAGGCAATATGACATTGCAGGCTATTTACTTAGTAAATGTAGGTAAATGAATATCCGATTTTTCAAACATAGATAATTCGTCGTCGAGATTTAGTGATAGATAAGTATAGACTACAATCACTTAACTTTTATCAGCAACAACCTATTATATTCCCACCGAGCACACAGTAAAATAAATAAAAAGCCTTCCTACCACTAACGCCATCTATCCAAAACCAACCAAACTATTTCCTTGTTCCAGGGTGTCAAGCAACGACAGAGACGAGAGTCCCGGTACAGACGGCAACGTTTCTCCGGAACCACCCGACCGGCCGCCCGGGAAAGTCCGTCAAATACACCCGGAAGACAAGCCACAAATGCTCGCCTACGATTCCTCATACCGAAGGAAAAACAAGCCTAAAAGCCTGCCTTTGGAAGAGAATCACTACAATCATTTAGCTAATACTAACGTAGCAATGTCTCCTTTGTATCCAATGACGCCTAATATTTGCGTGGAGGGTGGGAAAATTGAGTTTATCAAGTCACCACCTAGCAGCGCGAGGAGTAGTATGGCGATGGCGTCGCCGCCACAGAGCCCTCTGTTGGCGCGGCGTGACTCTCGGGACAAACGCGACGCGAGGATTTACGACGAGCCGGAGAAGTTCGACGGTGATAAGGTAGATGGCGGTGTTATTAATTTTATTTACTTTCTATTGTGTAGTGCACAGAATAGAATTACTATTTTGTGTGGACTGTTTATTGTAAATTGTAGTTAGTACGTAAGTTTGTGTAGGTAAGAGGCTAAGGTCTGCTGATTCAAACAACAGGGACCGGCAATTTCACGTACGCTCCGAAGCACGGTAGCGCTTAGATAGAAATGCCACTATCGGCTACCCATTTAAGTAGGGACCCAGATGCACGTAATGCGCAGAAATTAAGCATCTGAAATACATTGCTGCATTGTCAGGCTATAGGTAGAGATTTAGTGATCTAACTAATTATCATTATTCCAGTAGTTTTCACTTATTTTATACTAAAAAAAACAGTAGAAAAGCATAATAAGCTAATGTTTGAGCCACATTAAGCCTGAGTAATGTAGATACCTAATAACCGTAACTTATAAGGTCTTATTCATAAGCGCTTATTAACAGCACTTTAGCTATCAAATGGTTTGTCCCTTTCCGACATACGCTATTTGTCAAAGAGCGAAAGAGACAAAACACTTTAAATCACTGTTTAAGTTAAATATCGTTTATCAATAAGGCGGATCGTCTATAATCTTCTGATATTTAGCAGTCAAACTATTAATTCCCAACAAATACCCAAATCAAACTTTAAAACAATAAAATCTACCTACAGAAAATGTGAAATAAATAGTATAGTTTAGTTTGGGATTTCAATTTGGACAAATCAACGGGAAACTAAGTGCTTTGGGACGAACCCTCGTCAAAAATGCTTTCACCGAGTTTGTTTCACTGAGTTTTGTTACAGTTCAATGTTTTCATGCTAATCTCGCGCCCTTTGTCGATGTTTCACGTCTTATTGTAGTCCAGGCCGAATGGGGAATAGGTGGGTTAGCTTTGTTTATTCTAGATGGTAGGATAAAGATCTAGATCTAGGGTTAAAGCTTTGAGGGATTAGGTAGGTGGTTTCTTTATTCCAGACAGTAGAATGTGGACTAGATTTAAATAATAAGCAAAGGGACTACCCATATCGCGTTTAAAATATAACGTATTATGCAAAAATACGCACACGACGATTTGAGCGGAATACATCACTCGTGGTCACGGGATGACTCGCACATGTAGTTTGTTAACTCCGACTCCATGGTTCGCTTCTATCCTACTCGAACTTACCTACTTATTTACTACTAGCAGCGCCCCGCGGTTTCACCCGCGTTGTACCCATTCCCGCGGGAATTTCGGGATGAAAAATAGCCTATAACCTGTCCCGTTGAATGTGGCTATCTAATACAAAAAGAATTATCCAAATCGGACTGATGATTCCTGAGATTACCTCGAACATACAAACTAACAAACAAACAAACTTACAAATTTTACCTCTTTATAATATTAGTATAGATTTTGTAAAAAGTATTGACATTTTTGTAATAATGTTCTATCGGTAAGAATTATCCTAATCACCTTTGTCTTAATCACTAACTTAATTGAGCATTGAGCCTACAGCTCTACACCCACTGCTGTTACATGAAACGCTCCCGTACCTCTTCAGAACTACCTTCAACAGAGCAGATCCAACTTACCTTTAAATTAAAACATCTATCCCCATAGGGGATTGAAAATAATTGGCTCAATACACCTTGATGGATCTTTAGTCACCCCTAAATTGTTTTTGAGAGCCTTTTCAAACGCACTTTGGAGATTGTCTCAAGAAAGATTAAGGGATGATAAGTTTTTGATGATGTTCTTAGAGGATATACGGTTTTGGCAGAAATTGTGGGAGGTTTTGTCTGTTAGAGGCTAAAGGGGAGGTAGTAAATAAATAAAATAATTAAGCTTTACTGAAAGTGTTTGTGATAGGTATTCCGACATAGGGACAAATGGATTCAATAATACATTTTGATAAAATCGCTCTAAAAACTCCCGACACCAGGGATGGCCATTAACCTACCTACTCAAACTTACTTAATTAGGTAGGTACAGTCGGCCAAGAAAGTGGTCTACCACTTTTGACAAAAGTTCTGCGAGATGTAACGATCGCTAAGGTTGACTTTTCTATGTTGCACAATTATGTTATGACGTTTTGTCTGTTATGTGAGTTGCCTGACATTTGACATCATTGGATGACTTATACTAAAAATTTTAATTAGATTCCAGATTTGACAATTTCAGTGTTGCAACATTATGACAAATACTAAATAGTGACGTTGCGAAATTATTCGATATTGGAAATGGAATATTTCCGGATCGATTCTTCTCGTTTATAATTTTACTCTCGTAAACTAAGTATATCAGGAAATTAAATATTTCTGAACCGATAATTTAGTTTTGACGATTAATTAACGATCTGAGACTTTTCTTTTATAATTGTGTGTGAAATAAATAAAAAAATGTGATCATGAAGGAACATGACAAATAAAACAGAAAAAAAACGTTGTTTGTTTTGGTTAATGTGCTAGACTGTTCATTCCAAGTAATTATATATTGGTGTCAAAAAAAAGCTGATATAATCTAGTTTAATAATAAGTAAAAAACAATGAGAAAATACATCGGATACATCTCGGATACAAAATATCGATTCGCAATGAAATAAGATATTCGTATCACTACACTACACTATTATATGTGGTATCATTATTTCACAAAATGACAGTAGCTAATGTCAAATCTGGAATCTAATAAAAATTCCGAGTATAGTTGTACCTCTATTATTAAATGAAAATTGACCTTGTTGTTTCATGACGTTCAAATGAATCTCAACCGTAGGGTGGTAGACCACATTTTTGGCTGACTGTACTTATAAAATAAACTTAGAGCTTGCTTTGGGTTTATCAAACCTGTGTACATATTTAGCCTTGTTACTGTTTTTATTAGTGCTTGTCATGCCATTGGGCAGTCATCATTCCCGTCAGTTCTCTCGATTCGAAACCACCGATTTAAAGGTGCCTTAGATAAGTCTTCTATTTACTTTTAAAACTCCCAAACATATCTCCTACTTTTATAACTAAATCGAATAACAATAACAATCCCAAGTACTTACAATCACATTTATTCTTTGAACACCATTACGTAGAAGTCATAATATTATGTGTTATTACATTCGGTTGCCCGTGCCTGTGCTCGCAGAGAGTCTCAGAGCTTCTTGCTTTAATGATCTTCTTAAACTTATTGAGACTTGCTATTGTTGGTATTGACGACTCCGAAAATGAATTGCAACTTTTCACTGTTACCAAAGGATTGGAGATCAGTTCGTTTGAAACAGGCGTTGGCAGATTTGTTAAACGCTCCTTTGAGTCAATTATTATGTAGATTATAAACATTATAAGCAGTGCCAAGTATACATGCGGGTGGTAAGCTTCTATCGTCCAAATTGTGTACGACATAAAATTTATTGACTTTTGATACACCTCTTCGCTTTCCATTTCTTCGTCGTTAGATTGTTGCATTGTGAATTTTGATGATAAAATAAAGATTTGTAAACATTAAAGTAAACTTATAGGATAATTTTTATTGTGCTTACGCGTCAGTAGTTTGACGTATGTCAATGGGTTATGGTAGAGTAAAAAAGTTGAGTCGAAGGAGTTTTTTTGTGTAGCGTGAAACCTATTTGTCTATCTATACTAATATTATAAAGCTGAAGAGTTTGTTTTGTTTGTTTGTTTGTTTGTTTGTTTGTTTAAACGCGCTAATCTCAGAAACTACTGAACCGATTTGAATAATTCTTTCACTGTTAGATAGTCTATTTATCGAGGAAGGCTATAGGCTACATTTTATCCCGAAATTCCCACGGGAACGGGCACAACGCGGGTAAAACCGCGGGGCGCTGCTAGTGAATTAATATTTGAAAATATTAACTTCTCTTGGTAAACTAACTACAGAAATGCAGGAGTTCCAGTCTTAAATTACAGTAAATTAAATTCTCTCTACTTTCTAACAATCCTTCACAATTTCTTCAGAAACATTATCATACTATAAGGCACTGAAACTGAAAATTCCTCAACGTGGCGAAGTAGAAAATAAAATTTCTTAGCGAAATCGAAAAGCACTACGACCGCCATAAAAGAATTTGAGTAGCTCTTTGCCTCGAGACTGCATTCAGAATACAGTATCAACGAGCAATATATCGGAATATGTATTTAATATTAATAGTTTTCAAACATTGCTTCGATGATTTAAATATTTTCCTTAGTAAACGTAATAGAAGTGAGGGAATGACGCATATCATAGTCACTGTACTGATGTGTTCAGTGAGAAGGCATTAGCCAGGGTGACATTACAGGCTTTTAATAGTCATTTTCATAGTCATGGTATTTTTGAAGATGACTGAAGAAAAAAACATTCTGAAGCAAGGAAAAATAGATATTAAAATAAGTCTTCTTCTTATCGAGTGGATGGTCAACTTGACCAATCCTGGTGTCAGAGTTATAGAGCCGCCAAAGGCCTCTGACATGGCTCATGTAACGACTACTATCCGTAGAAAGTAACCGGGACCGACGGCTTAACGTGCCCTCCGAAGCACGGAATCATCTTACTTTTCGGGCAATCAGGTGATTCAGCCTGCAATGCCCTAACCAAACTGAGGACAGTCTCACAAAGTGATTTTTGTGAGATATCCCCACCGGGAATCGAACCCGGAACCTCCGAATCGTGAGCCGAGCGCTCAAACCACTAGACCACGGAGGTTGTTATTAAAATAAGTATAAGGTACTCATTTCCTACTTAAGAGTAGTGAGAATGGAATAAAATCACCAAATCTTTTTCCACTTCAAACGAAATCGTCTTCGGCTGGAAAATCAGCCAAATTATTCTACATTAAATAAATAAATATATATCCCCGGACAAATTAACACACGGTTAATTAGACCCAAACTAAGCTTTAAGCTTGTAATATGGAATCTAACTCACTGATACTACTACTTATGTACATACACAAATAATTTATAAGAATATATAATTGACACCCAGACGTCGTCGCCAACAATTTTGACTATGCCTTCACATAATTGTTGACTCCGGGCCGGAATCGAGCCCGCAACCCCCAACACAGTAAGCGCTCTCCCTGCCACTGTGCCAACGGGCTTGATTTCTTGTTAGAAAAATATGTATAAAGGTAGCAAACTATACTAGGTATGCATTCCACATACACTAGACATCAGTACTACCTACAGTAGTAAAAGCTTCATATAAAATATGAAGGTACGTACCAAAAGCACAATTTAAGCTCCCCATATTATCGGAAACCCATTTGCATAGCTAACCACCCCCAGATTTTATGCGGCACTAAACTTTGAATCTCAGTTTTTGTGAGTCTGGACTCTGGACCCTGTCTAGCTAGAACCCTTTTAGTTATCATGTTCTCCATAGAATACTATGGCTACCTACTTTTTAAGCCAAAATTGCTTCATTATTATAGACACGATAGAGCATTTTGGTACCGTCAAATATTTCTGCGACTTTTATTTGATTAAAATTTAATTGTATTTTCCTGTATATTACATATCTTGGTATATCGAAATTGATTTAGTGGATCTTAGCATAGGTGATAGTTATCCAAGAATATAATGTACCAGCAGCGCCCCGCGGTTTTACCCGCGTTGTGCCCGTTCCTGTAGGAATTCCGGGATTTTTTTTACATAAAAACCTTTCTCTTGAATAACTCTACCTATTACAAAAAACCGCATCAAAATCCGTTGCGTAATTTTAAAGATTTAAGCATACAGACAGACAAACAGACAGACACGAAAAAGAGACGACTTTATTTTATACTATGTAGTGAAGAATACTTTTGACGGACTAGGACAAATTGACAATATAGGATTTCTTCAATTTGTTATTGTTTAAACAAGCGTATAAGGAATCATCAATAAGGCCTAAAACGATTTTTTATTCTGAATTGAAACTACGTTTACGGATACACTTCGCTTTTCTTTTACATTTCTATCTAACGTTTCGGCCCCTTTACAGGAACCGTGGTCACAGAAGACTGGTGTGTCTTATTTTCTAGACGTGGTTTCAATTCAAAATGAGTACTGTTCGCTTAAACTTAAGAAACCAGTACGATTTTTTATTCATTGAGAAACCTACATAACCTAAACCTATTCGGAACTCTGATTGTATTCAAATGTTCAAAGCCGTAACTCCAGAGCCTAATTAATATTTACCAGAATATTCCTCTAATGGCCCATTTCCTTCGAATCTGAGCTATTAATTTAGTTTCAACTCTGAGTCTAGCCCATGAACTAACTCTGGGCTATTATATTTGCATGTGCCCAAGAGAAATGGAATATTTATTATAGTATTTGCGCTTTGAGGGTTCATAACGTTGAGAATATACTTCAAACCTATTGGCCTTTGGAAGATGGTAGGATAATTTTGATAAATTATTTGAAGTAAAATTTGAAGTACTTACTTGTACAGTATTTGAGAGTGCCTGTAGTATGTACAGGGAGGGTGACAGTAGCTGGATATTTAAAAAAAACATTGAATATTACTCTATAATTATGGGTTCTTAAAAAAAATCGCTTCTCTTTGCTCTCAATAAACCACACATAGGAAGTGCCAATGTTTAACACTGAATCTTGCTGACCATTACTCAGCAATCTCACCCATTTTTGTCCTAAGCGAATATACAAATCGGCAAGTGAGTTCAATAGAAAGCGACCAACAATCTGATCGTCTTTCACACTACATCTCAAGGTTTCGTCGCAGGATAAAAATACGCTCACTATCAAGGCCGTTATATTCAAGCGTTATTGCCCAAGAGTCAATGATGCTTAACACAAGCAAAGAAAACCCATAACACCCACGCATAATTATCATCTGGCAACACTGTACAGGTAATGACAACATCCCATTTAGGCGGTTCCGTTTTCCATGGCCCATTCCCGAACATTAACGTAAGTGGCACATACGTTATTTTGCCCTTTGTGATGCCATACGGGATTATTACTTCGCTTTGTCTTCGGTAAAGTGCCGATTTTGTCTGCGTCGTTATATTTGGAAGAGGATTTTAATGATTTTTTTGGAGATCGTGAAAAAGCTGTTATTGGTTTAAGGAACTGTTGGTCCAAAGTTTCGCTTTTGTTTTAAAGTGGTAGATATTCCTGATTATTAGGTATTTTAGATCTGCATTGAGTTTTTGGGAATCGCATTACATGGATTTAATAAAAGTTTATCAGTTGATTCATTTGTAATCATTCTGACTGTAGAACCAAAAAAGCGATCGTCACTTGTCTTAGGAGGCCCACCGAATTATAAACTTTACTTTACCTGGTAGTGAAGTAAAGTTTTTAATTATGATTTTACTCAATCAGAAGTCCTGTCGTTAGAAATATCATAAAGTAAACCATAAACGGTCATAAATCCAAGACACCAGCTCAGACGATTATAATAGTACATTACAAGATTTTGAATACTTCCAATTTGAACTTGGAATGCTTTAAAACTAAGTTCTTAAACGTTTCTGGCCTGAAGTTTGCAACCAAATCGTCAAAGAGAATTGCTGATTTCTGGCACAGTTCCACACCCATAAAGATTCCTATCAAGACTCAAATTCAGTCTGAACTTTGAGAACCAGTGTTTGTTTCAATCGAGTAATCGAGCGAGGTTTCTGCGGCGATGTTTTTGAATAAAAACTGCGGTTGGAGCCAAATGGTAGTCATTGATCTCTTGGGTGCATATGGTAATAAATTGAGGAAAGTAATTTTGTTGAATTGAGTTACTGCTGGTGGTTCGCTATATTCTTTATTCTTTAGGGTTTTTCATGAAGCTCTCTAAGCTACTACAAGCTATCTTAGCTCGTGTTGTAGTTTGATTAAGCGATGTAAGTTCATTGCGATTGTTAAACAACATGCAGCTTGGCCACTATTTGGATGGGTGGCTGATAGTTGCATTTCTATCTGAGCGCTAACGTGTTTCAGAGGGCATGTAAGACCATGTCAGACTCCTTTAGGCGGTCTATAAAACTCTGACACCAGGATTAGGATAGAACATCACGAACTTGCTTTTTCTAGCTCTAAATTCGCATAAATATTGGGGATCCTTAAGGACTTTTTACGATAGCAGTATTTTTAATATGTAATGATTTTAAAAGATTTATTTTCCGGATTTTTTACATAGATTTATTCTAGTACAGATACATCGGAGCCAATACCATCAGATATCAGTTTTAAACTGTATTCTCCATTCCAATCAAAAATTCATTGTTGAAAGTTTTTTAAAATCTATGAGCTACATGCTCTGGCGGGTAGCCAACGGCAGTATGACGGAATTAATTAGAACCAGATGCTGTTCGCCAGGTGCTATATGAATATTAAAAAGATGGGATAGAATAACGTAAAATCACTGCCTTATTTATCAGTACTATGACTTATCAGAAACCTTTTTACAGTGGTCGGAGGCACGTTGAATAATTGTCTCCAGTTAAGTAAATCGTAGACCATGTGAGACGTAAGACGCTTTAATATCACAGACAATACGCGCCAAGACAAAGAGCTTGTCTTTGATTTGCTCTTCCTTGAAGTATCTATCTCTTTCTTCCTCTCTATTTTCACATAAAGAGAAGAGATAAGAGATTACCTGGCTGACAAATTTGAACTTACTTAGGTTAAAAGTGTAGAGCATTGCGAGGTTTTGCATTTAGGGTAGAACATGATTTTGAGTATGAAAGTTGTAATTTCTAAAAAGGTGCATTATAAACAATACTACTTTTCATCATTAATAAAATATCAGTGATGAATCTGTTACGATTTGTCCCTGATAGATCATTGCATGGAAATCGTAAATCCGCTTCCTAATTCAATAATACATCACCTCACCTTACCAAAACAAATTGCTATGCATTAAACTCATAACTCATTTTTATCTCTCCCCAATTAGGTAAGGGCCATCATTTTGCCAAACGACTCTCAAAAGCGATCAATAGTTTAATCAAAACCGCATGACAAAGCGTCCAGCACAAACATAAAGGGTGAAGGTAATCTATTTAATGACAGTTGTTTGAATGATTGATGGTTTTGGTTGAAACGTGTATGGAAAATGTATGGGAAGAGAAGGTATGAAATTTGGAAAAGGCACAGTTTTAAAATCAATATGATTTTGTTATGAACTGAGCTTAGACTAATACGAAATAGTGGAGGTCAAGTAAGACTGCTTTTTGCATATTATGTTTATGAAAAGTCTATGCGACGTTTTTTGTTCACTTTGCGAGGAAGGTCCACATGTTATCAGTCTTAAGACTCTACGCTTAGCTACGTTACGTTTTAAGAAGCATAATATTTGTCAAAGGTTTAATTTGACTACATAGAAAAACAGATACACTATTTTATTAACTTTAGCATTTGGCTCTGTTCCCAACTTGGTTGCAAGAAGTCTGCAGTTTTTTTTGTAATAAACCTCTTTGCTTGTTCAACCTTTTATTTAACTAACGAAACTTTTTGGTTACTTTCCACGAGCAGACCACAATAACAATAAATTCATAACAAAACTGCATTCGGAATCGACGTTGCGTCGAACGCATGCCCTAACCTCCCAATTTGGCTAATGGAAAACAAATTTAGTAATGGATACGCCCTTTGATGGCTGTACCCTCTGAAACCTTGTGAAGTTGTGATATAATCCGTTTGTCTGTCTGTGTACTGGGGATTACATAAAGTTTTGTACAGCTTTGCCATGTTGCAATTAACTGGGTTGTGTAGCTTCGTTACTTTTGTACGCTGAACGCAATGAAGGTACACTTATGGAAGCGTACTTTCTTAGAATACTTTATCAACTGTCTCGATTTATCTTTCAACTAGCAGCGCCCCGCGGTTTTACCCGCGTTGTGCCCGTTCCCGTGGGAATTTCGGGATAAAATGTAGCCTATAGCCTTCCTCGATAAATAGACTATCTAACAGTGAAAGAATTATTCAAATCGGTTCAGTAGTTTCTGAGATTAGCGCGTTTAAACAAACAAACAAACAAAACAAACTCTTCAGCTTTATAATATTAGTATAGATAGCTTTTGGTTATTTTGTATGCTGAACATAGTCAAAAGTTACACTTATGTGAACGTATTTTCTTATACATCTACTGTTTCAATTGTTCATCTGATTTTGAATTGAATTTGGAATTAAATTACTAATTTGTTAAGTCTTTTGGAGATAGACAATTAAATACTTTTAAACTAAATTCTATGAATGTGTTTACTCTATCTTTATAATTTTACTTTCTAAATGATGATGACAAAATTGGATTGGATAATTCAAACATTTCAAGTTCGCTAACATTCATATTGAAATTAAACCCAAGTCTATTTGTTCAATTCACTGTCAATGCATTAAATGGGAACCATTATGTTAAATAATAGGGCAAAGAGTAAGTACGGTTGTAGATAGATGATTAGAAATAAAGTAGAAGATTTCTGTCTTAAACAATGTCAATAACATGTCTTAACATCAGGCCTTTACAACCATTTCCGTTTTTAAAATGTATTTGAAATGTTTACCAGATGGAACAACACTGCAAGCAACACGTTTTGTTGCCAAGCAACATAAAATAATGCGAAGTTACAACGAATAATTTACATGTTGCTGTAACAGTGCTTATACATTATAAGGAAATTAGCCGCGTCCCGCGGTGTTACCCGCGTTGTACCCGTACCTGGAGGAACTTCAGGATAAAATGTATCCCATGTGTTATTCCGATGTATAACCTATATTAATGTTAAGTTTCATCCAAATTAGTCTAGTTGTTTTTTCGTAAAAGCGTAATAAAAATACATACATACATTCTCAAAAACTTGAAGCATTGACAAGATTAGTAGGATATGTTTACCGTGAGTACGGGGGTAGAGCTACTAAGAAAATAGGCACAAGATCGTAGTTCTTCTGTACCTTATTTGCTCTATGTCATCTTCAATTGATACAAACGATGTCATAGACTTGTGACGATTCAAAACACGGCTCACTTACAGACAGTCATACATACATAACTATCAATATTATTTCGGAGAGACAACGTGTGTCTCTTCAAAATGACGTATATTTACATTTACTCAATTTATCACGTGCTGTGGTGAAGATAGTGTGATTTTAAATACTTCAAAGTAAATATAAACATTGGGTAATTTAAGGTTTCGTGTATTATAACTAAATATGAAATATCACGATATGCCAAATATAAAAACTGTTTATAAAAAAATAATGTACTTTTAAAAGGACTTAAAAAGAAAATTGTGAGTGATTAACCAGTTTTTTAAATCAAAATGAATGTGACAAGGTTACCAGTGGTCTAATAAATTAGTTTTTTACGTTGAGTGTCTAATAATTAACAATATAATTACAATGTACAACAAATATTTACCATACCACAGTTACAGCCCACCGCAACACTCCAGAAGATATGTTAAAGTAAGTGCTCCAAAGTTTTCATCAAACAGTCTCATGATGGAGTACATTAGCGTGTTGCACACCTGCACGTTTGAGTCGAGACAAATAACTTTACTTATCTGTGATCTAAGGGTGTAGTGTGATATACAATACCCATACTCGTAATACTTACCGAGCAAAAATACACCCTCATTTTTCGAACATAGTTTTTTACTTTCTGTTTTGCCGAATTCGGGCTTTAAAAATATACATCTATGTTATAAAAAAGTCATTAATTTCAGCATGCGGGCTTTTTATAAGTTAAAGTGAATTTTATCGTTTTTAATAGAAATATATCGACAACCTTTTTTTTGTTTTTTTTACATATTATATGCATTGTATCAAATAAGTTACATTGTATTCTTAATGTCCTTATAAATGGACATCAAAATTCAAGACAATATACATACTAATCAAATAAATAAGAGAGAGTATTAACATATTAAAATGTTTATGTTACTAACGAATTAACTACGACAATAACATGCGAATACAATGTATGTATTTGAATACCTTGTAATAATAAAGTAGTACACACATATTGTACGTATTTCATTGCTAAACACAATGATACCAATTCGGGTTAATCACAGAACTGCCGACACTCGTCCTCCCCGGTGCAATGATCTCTCGTAAACGAGACAATGTTGTGTATCCTTTCGTTGTGTGGACTTTAGTAACTGAACATATTTTGAAGTACATATTTTATTACGCAGGTATTGCAAGTGGAATTTTTTATTTATATGATGATATTAAGATGAAGTATCTTTTAATTACAACCAATTTCAGATACAAAATTTCAGCGCAAACAAAAATATGAACTAATCAGTCTAAAAACATTTTTCTTAGGATACCAGACATCAAAGTCGGATAGACGTCTTGTTTCTAGTGTGCGCTCCTGCATTATGTTTCTATAGATCGAAAGACAGTCTAATTACAGTTTAACGCTCTTATAGTGCGCTCGCTCATTGGCCAACGACCCAATTTTCAACTACTTAAAACATACTACTAAGTAGCAAATGAACCAAATAAATCCACTCTTTAATTATTTAACGATACTAAAGTTAGATACATACTTTGAACTTCGAACGGGAATTGACGTAGAGGCTTCGTCGATTCTCAATTTCCGGGCAAGAATATTTCATACGTTTTCAGCAGTCTCCTATATAAGTCAATGTAACTTCCGCCCTTAAGGTCTCTGAAACTCTTTTCAATACGATGTATTGTGTACAACCCTTGTCCGTTCTTCCATTCAAAACGACACCGGCTGATTGATGATGCTTCATTTGAAAACACTTTAGCCAATTTGAAACAGGGTCAAGAAGGATGGCTTTATATATATGTAGGTATACTTAACTTAAGTAGGCATCGAGGTAATGAACTGGGAGGTAACGTTATCAGAACTAAAGTATGAAAAGTAATTGTATGTTCGCGTAGATTAGAAGAAGCGCTCGTGTAGTTTGACTAAGCGATGTCAGTTCATTGCGATTGTTAAGCAACGTGCAGCTCGACCCCTACTTGGATGGGTGGCCGATAGTGGCATTTCTATCTGAGCACCGTGCTTCGGACGGCACGTTAAACTGTCGGTCCCGGTTGTTATAGCGATTACATAGAAATGTCATTAAAAGCCATCGATTTTAGTTTTTTAAATTTAAAGTTGACACTAACAACAACATTCCAAATTGAAAACATTTAAATTATTGTATAACAAGGCAAAAAGCCAGACGGAGTAGCGCTGCCAGCTAAGCGATTACAGCGGGACGTCGGGGAAATAGGAAAAACAGGGAAAAACTCGGGAAAATAAGCAAAAAAAGCGTGTCAGTGCTTAATCGTAGCTTGGAGAGCCGTTGATCGAGTTGAACGCGGCGCCTTTTGAATTTAAATATTCTATTTATTTATAGTTTGCAGCTGTCTTAGAGAATTGATGGTCGTGTTAACAACGGTCTTGACTTCAAAGATTTTACTTTCATAATGCACTTTTTACAATTTATCAAGTTCATTATATTATGTTCCATCCTTTACTTTTTTGAATAACTATATAAAGGATTACGGTTTAATTTGAAACTATTAAGATGCGATTACAATTGTTCACTGCATACGACATGCTCTGACTGCTACAGTCTAATCTAAAGAATACTGTAAAACGATTCCAGCTGTCAGCTTAGTAGAAGAAAAGGCGGTGGACAGTCTACTGTTAAGACAAAGATGCGGTTCTCGATACCCTAAGCCTGAAACATGGTTAAATAGCATTAGGCGGACGCAAAACTATTATTATGACATAACATACTAGCTTCTGTTTGTCACTAACAGCTCATAAACTTTATTTAACTAAAACCCTGTTAGAAAGTGTTTTGTCTCTTTCGCTCTTTGGCAAATAGCGTGTGTCAGAGAGGGACAAACCATTTGATAGCTAAAATGCTGTTAATAAGCGTGTATGAACAAGGCTCTTAGAGTTAAATAACTTGTTTCTATTAAGTTCAGAACATTTAACCTCTGCCTCTAAACATAATGTAATCTCTACCGTTAATTATGATCTCTATCTTGTCGTGATGAAGTGTCCTACACGTTAGATTAGTCGTGTGTCCACTAATGACGGATGAAAGAGGGAGCAACTTAAACGTGTGGTACAAAGTGCAAGAAACAGCGAATCTGATTGTTAAATTATAGTGTAGGAGACAATGGATCCGATTTTCGAAAAAAATAAAATAAAAAAGAAATTGTTTGTAGAAATATCTTTTATCAAGTAATTGTCATAATATAACTAAACCGAAATGGAAACGTTAACAGAAATAGTATGTGAGACATGTATGTGTAACAGAAATAGTCCAACTCCGAGTTTAATATTTGTGAAAAATCACAATCGATCGATCAATAAAAATTTGGTGTCACTTTGACATATCAAGTGACTTATCGGACTCGTTCAAGATATCACAGTACAGAAGAAGTAGCGATAGAGTTTACATACAACTTACCATCTTAATTACTAAATTAATAATCTGAAATACCATTGTCCAACTCGATCATATACCTATCTACACTAATATTATAAAGAGGAAAACTTTGTTTGTTTGTAATGAATAGGCTCAAAAACTACTGGACCGTTTTTAAAAATTCTTTCACCATTCGAAAGCTACATTATCCACGAGTAACATAGGCTATTTTTCATCCCAAAAATCCCACAGGAATGGACACAACGCGGGTAAAACCACGGGGCGCTGCTAGTCTTATATAAATGTGTATAAAAAATGGGTAGTGTTCGATTAAATTAGTGAACTGTTCGCTTAGACCTTAAACTCCATTATTAATCGCAATCGCCTCCACTTACACCATACACACCGTATCATCAGCTACTACTTCAGGGGTCCAATTTAATTCACCATGTTAATCTCGGGCCATTGTCCACGCTTGTCCTACGTCACCGATGACGTCACAATACTCTTGAAGTACGGTCAAGAGCACTTCAAGTCTAATGATTAGATGATAGTGTTCATTGGCTTTGAAGGTAGTTGATTGAAACTTTTGTTCTGTTGTAGGGGTCACGGTGATGGTGACAGGTAAATCTGTGTGTAATAATATAAATGCTTAGATTTTTTATCTTAGTTGTATTATAAAAAAATCTTTCTAAAGGCATATGGTTTGTCGTTGTTAATAGACCATGTCGGAGGCCTTTAGGCGGTCTAAAAACTCCGACACCAGGATCTATCACTTACCTACACGGACTCACTTTGCCTTCAACACATAATATTTTCTTTGAAAGTTACAAAAAATAGTTCTATTTCAATGAATATATAGGGTAATTCAAATTAACCTTTAGATACAGAAGATATTAAATTGTACTCCAGAGGGCACTGCTTTGTTTCACCCAGTATAATACCCAACAATTAATGATGACCCAAAACGTTCGTTTTTTAAAGTAGGAACCCAAAGCATTGTCCTAAACACCTCACTGAAAAGCCTTTCCCCACACCATACAAGATAAATCCATTACTTCCGACATCCAACCAACAGTATATAAAA
This sequence comes from Cyclophora punctaria, assembly GCA_951394245.1. Taxonomy (NCBI): domain Eukaryota; kingdom Metazoa; phylum Arthropoda; class Insecta; order Lepidoptera; family Geometridae; genus Cyclophora; species Cyclophora punctaria. The sequence goes on from OX596172.1 coordinate 1,521,409, forward strand.
TCCATCACAACCCTCGTAAATAATTACATCAGAACACAATAAAACGGGACAAATGGATGCAAAGACAATGCGAAGACGTCTCAATACAATGGGACACTTTAACTGAACGAATGAATCGTTCGCGTACTTATCTGTGGATTTTATGTTGGAATGCATCTAGTGTGTACCGCTCTTGTGTCAAAGGTGGAATGAACAACGTTCATTTATTAGAGGCAGATAGTATCATATTGATATATATTGATCAAAAAGTTTATTAAGCATAGACTTAGCCAAAAGGCATATTACTCTATTTCGGAGTTTGTTCTAGACTCAAACGTTTGAAATGAATTGCTTTCCTTTTTAAGGCTTAAAATTGTTAATACAATCATTAAAAAATGATAACCCCACTGAGTTTCTTGTTAGTTCTTCTCAGTAGGTGGTGCGATGCGAACTAACGTAAACTTAATTGATCTGACGTAATAAAGACATTTGAATTTGAATTTATACCTTATTGAGTTTTTGTGTAATCTGCCCTTGAGAAATTAGAAAATCACCTCTCTTTACATTCAAGCCCAGAATGTACACACAGAATGAAACGATTCTTTCACGTTGGCATCTAACAAAGGCGGAAAACGAATTTATTGGGCGGTTGAGAAATGATACAGGGCGGTGACAGCTAGCCTTGGGCGGACAAGGCAGGGCGGCAAATGGACTTCACCTGCGACTTTTGTGTCTCACGGCCTATGTTTTTTGTAATTAAAACTTCCAAGGGTTTTATTATTTATTTCAACGGGAACTTACGTACGCGGAGGTTACTGTTGAGTTGTCCCTCAACACGTTTCGGTCATGTACGGTGACCATCATCAGGAGGTGGGTGAAGCGCTCGCGACAGCGTGCGGGGAGAGACGCTGTCGCGAGCGCTTCACCCACCTCCTGATGATGGTCACCGTACGTGACCGAAACGTGTTGAGGGACAACTCAACAGTAACCTCCGCGTACGTAAGTTCCCGTTGAAATAAATAATAATGTCATTAACGTACGTTTCAATTAATAGTAAAATTCCAAGGGTTTTCTTCAAAATTCGAAGTGAGAGTTCGTGAATGACAATTCACGTTAATTAAATTGACGATTATTAACTACTTAACGCAGTTTTTCAAATCATTCATTCATTCCTCTTGAGGAATTCTCGCGTCTCTGAACAAGGCAGTTATTTACCTATTCACACATTTAAGAATAAGAATAAGAATAAGAATAAAATAAATTTATTGCCAAAAATTAAAAATTAAAAATTTAGAATTGAAACTACGTTTACAGATACACAGTTTTATTTTACGTTTTTATCTAACGTTTCGGCCCCTTTACAGGAACTCTCACAAACTGAAAATCTCGTAGTTTCAATACAATATGAATAGTGTCCGCTTACACCGAAGAAACGGGTCACACATCAAGAGTTCAAAGGTCCATAGTAACTATTTACCTTAAAGTATAACTTAGTACATTCCTGTAACAAGATCTCCAACCACAACAGAGAACACCTAACTACCCTCACTTTTTCACCAGATGCTATCGACATGAGTGATTGTTCCGTCTGTCTGTACCGTTTTGTCTTCCTAATGGTCTATTGCGATTGACAACTGCGACCGAATCCGGGTGAAATCATTGTTTTGGGCGCGGGATCAAGTGAGGTAGAGGCGACCCTTCTGATTAATGACGGCGGTATCTACAAATAAGGCACTACCTTTCAAATGATAGTACATAACGGTAATGGGCTATTATGTAATGACTGCCAATCCAATTTTTGGTTATAGCAAGATTACATACGAGTATATGTGTGACGTCCACACTCAGAGACGTCGAATAATTTCTTAGTAGAGATTTAATGAGTGATTTTAAAATGTATGTAAAAATGCGTCAATTAGTTAAGTATCGATTTAATGGACGCTTCTGAGTATGGCAGTTAGAGTTCGACTACGAATTTCATATTTCACTTTGAGCAATAAAATTCTTCAGAATAATCTAAACCGTTTAAAAGACACTACCTGCTCCTTCAAAGAAATATATTTATCAGAACTTCAACTTTATAGAAATACGTATTAGCTGTACCAATTATTCCAGTAACCATTACCGAACTTAACTCGTTCCCATACTGAGAAAAATGGTAGAATCGATTTATAAACCACTCGTCTTTGTTTTCGTCAACTTGAGTTAGAGCAATGAGCAGAAGTACGAAAGAAATACATATTATATAAAAAGGTTTTTATTAATTCCAAAGGATCCTACCCGTTATACGAGTATTAGAGCTCCTATAAAACCGTTTATTTACCCAAAACAATCCTATTAATATAACCATCATTAGAGTTGACTTTATTCTCGCCATAACGGTGACGAGTCTCATTAATTTTATACATTTCCAAAAGATTTCACTCCCCTTCATTGTTATACGTTCATTTTAGATATAATAAGACCTCTACAGCTTAAATAAACACTCCTACTACACTATATTTAACGAAAAAAGTGATATGATATCTATTTAGGTACTAATTCCACTTTAATTGACTTTAAATTGATTAAAGTATTTTGACATCTGTCAATAACAGTCACTGGCAATACTGACACTGGACATGAATAGCAAATATCTGAAGCACTATGCCCTAACTAGGTTTAAGAAAGCCTAAAGGTGTCACCACGGTACCAATACAATGTAAGTGCGTAAAAACAGCTAACGCGGCTACCCGGTTTTTTAAACAGTTAGAGTGATTCAAGAGGAAGGCTTATATGTATAAAAATTCCCAAAATTCCCACTGGAACGGGTACAACGCGGGTAAAACCGCGGGGCGCTGCTAGTAAACTTATAAATTGAGAATTAAAACCACTAAAATAAAGCATTTGGTAACCGGAACTCTATTTAGACACAAAATGAAAATGTCTCTCACATTTTCCCATTGTTTTATTCACTTCAAACGTTAAATATTTATTTTAAGCACTCTGGATCTTAACTATAATATAATAGAGGTTGTTTTAGCATGAACTATACTGAACCGAGATAATTTTTAGGGTAAATTCTATTGTTCAAGAGATTTGGTTCGGAAACTGGGTGCCCTTTGTAACCGAGTCTTTCGTTTTGTATTATTTATACGATTTTCTATTAAAATTTATGTTAATGAGGTTTTATTTTCTATCTCAAAATATACGTAGTTTTAAATTTATTAAGTATTATATCATGTTAACTCATCCAAGATGCAGTAACAATTATAATGATTAGCGAATTTATTTGAAAAAAGAACTTTAACATTTGCTCTGTAACATAATTAATACTAAATGAAACAGGTCTGTATCGCGTTAGATAATTTCACGTATTTATTTAAATACGTACCCGACGTTTCGAGTGGATTACACCGCTCGTGGTCACGGGATAACACAGAGTTATCCCGTCAGAGTTATCGGTGTAATTTCACGAGTAAATACGTGAAATTATCTAACGCGATACAGACCCGTTTCATTTAGTATACTCGTAATGAGTGCAAATCGTGTGAGTTTAAAAAGTATGATAATTAATATGTGTTCTTCATTGTAGTTTTGTCACTGTTTGCTACCGTATTTTAACCCTTTCGTAATTCATAGCAATAGGCAGACAAAGTACTAAAACCCAATTCCTTCTCTTTACATACCTTTCATCAAATAACTCCCATGCTACCAATTTTTCTCCCAAAAACCGAACACGAGGCAACAATTCCAATCAAAAATTCGCACCATATTCGGACGAATCCATTGAACCGTACCTGGATTCATGTCTCCATCCGGCATAATTCAAATACCGCCCTGTAGGGGGCGTTTCCGGCTAATGACTCCGGATAAACGACGTCACATCCGGTTAGCTTTGTGCCCCGATCGCGTCATTTCCTCCCCGTAGCTTTAGACAAGTTTAATGGGGGAGTTTGTTCTAAGTACTCTTTGATAATATTATTTATTGACCGGTTTAGAGGGTTTTTGATGTTTGAGGTACCAGTAGATATGTATTAGCTAACAACAAACGAACAGAGACAGCATTCAGATTTATTGAACAGACTAGCAGCGCCCCGCGGTTTCACCCACGTTGTACCCGTTTCCGCAGGGATTTCGCAATAAAAAGTAGCCTATGTCCTTTCTCAGGCTCTGGGCTAATTGTGTACCAAATTTCATTCAAATCGGTTCAGTAGTTTGGCGTGAAAGCGTAACAGACAGACAGATAGAGATACTTTCGCATTTATAATATTAGTTAGGATATCTGTAAAATCATATTATCTTATATATAAAATTCTCGTGTCACAGTGTTCGTTCGCGTACTCCTCCGAAACGGCTTGATCGATTCTCATGAAATTTTGTGAGCATATTGAGTAGGTCTGAGAATCGGCCAACGTCTATTTTTCGTCCCGAAATTCCCGCGGGAACGGGTACAACGCGGGTGAAACCGTGGGGCGCAGCTAGTCTGTATATAAATAGGTCTCAGTCTTATTTTACAAAATCCACAGATACACATATCACGAAGCGATTGAACCAAAGACAACTTCGCGATTCTCATTCTCTATTACATATTTAAAATTGAAGTTAAAACTCAAAATCGATCCGTAACAGTTAGGTCACTGAAAGCTAAACGATACTTACCATAACAATTAAAAACTCTGAAACGCCATCAATAAAAACAGCTCTAATACTACTAATATTCCCTTGGTTCTATACCCAACAACGATAAAAGTAGGCTTTTGCAGACGAGATACAATAGTCAGCTTGATACGGGATAACTTTTTGTTTACGAAATAGAAACATTGACTCTTTCTCTCTCTCTTCCTGGCGTATATCTCATATGATGTTGGGGTTGGCCACTAACCTACTCGAAATTAATGAATACATGATGGGTCCAGCCTTTCCAGTCTAAGTAAAAGATATACAAAAGGTCAAGGCCATACAGTCATCTATTCGTATACTATAAACTAACGAAATATTTACAGGGGATTGGTCGTCTATGCAGAAACAGTACCTGTATAAATACCTGTATTCTACTAACACATACAGTCACTGACAGTCATATTATTCGAGTGAAATTGTCGAACTAAATGTCTCGTCTACTCCAGTCTTTAAACAAACAAAATAGCTGCCATTAAAATGGCCGAGAATGGGCTCACAAACTCTTAATTATCGTAGGGTCGTTAAATTCATGCGAAATCAAGAAAACGCCCATAACTTACGAGCGGAGCCGAGAAAAAATAATTAAAATAAGAAAATGGCGGATTTTAATGACCTTTTGTGAGTAAACTTCCCAGTTGTGGGAGTTAAGAGGTTGTTTAATAACGGTGTTTGACCGAGTTTGTAGACACAATGTGTTTTAATTTAATGTAATGTCTGTCTATACATGGTTTGGTGGTTAGGATGTTTTAATTCAGGTTATCTAACCTACCTATCTAAGTTACGAGTCATAAATCTAGAGACTTAAAAATAGCTATTAGATGATGAACCGTCAAAAATTCAGACTTGCCAAACTATGCCCTGGAAATCCTTAGTAAACCAAAAAAACTGTTTCACTACTACTATTTACGCTTTTAAAACTATTTATATAACTAAAAAAAATAACTATTATACTTATTTTAAAAAAGCAAATTTTGAAATATAGTCAGCATATTCTTGAAGAACTAATCTGATAAAAAACGTCTTTGTTTCAGGAGCTTTTGGAGAAGCGAATCAAACAGCTTGAATCTCAGCTTGAGGAAGAAAAGAGAAAAACTCAGAAAGAACGCATGGCGGTCACCAAGCTGCAGAACAAATTGATTAAGGTTAGTTTACTTTATCATTACTTATATATGTATTTTGAATTGAACCTTCGTTTAAATTTCTATTTGACGTTTCGGCCCCTTTACAGAAACCGTAATCACAGAAGATTGAATCCTGAAGTATAGCGAGTTTATTTGATAACTATTGTAAGTTTAGGTAGCCTAAAAGTAAAAGTTCACCCGCGACCACGAGAGGTGCAATAAAAAGTAAGTTATTACTTGCTTTAATAAGTTTTTAACACGAAAAAACCCGTGTGAGTACGTTTAAACTATGAGCCTAAAAGTAACCAAATTTTTAAAAGTTTCTTCAATCATTAGTTATAAACGTTAAATCGGATTAATGATTTAATCGACGAAACAGAGCATCAGTCACTTCATACTTCGGTCAATCGGTGTCCGTAGTACGTTTCGGTCAAAAGTCTGTCGGTCAAACAAGAGTAGCCCGTGTAGTCTTTGCTTAATTTACTTTTCACTCAGATGCAATCCTTTCCTATTCCTAATAAAAGTTCCCAATATTCTACAACAAATACCAAACACAAATATTTTTCAATCAATCACCGCTACAAACAATCGAACTGAATAAATCTGTCATCTTTAGATTGAAACCTTTTAAAGGATTTTCTGGGAGAAAGGAGTTCCTTGATTGAGTCTTCGAGGGAGAGTGGGGAAAGTAATCCCCACGGCGACGTTAAATATTACCTCTTTAGATTGAAGCAATTATACGCTGAAGGATTTGGATAGACTGATTGCTTCTGTTTACATGTTATTGTGTTTACGTGATGTTTTTGTTCCTGTGTGGCGGCGAGGCATAACAATCCTACTAATATTATAGATGCGAGGATGGATGTATGTACGTTTGTGAGGATGTATGTATGTATGTTTGTTACTGTTGCACGTAAAAACTACTGAACGGATTACGATGAAACTTTACAGTAACATAGGTTATACATCAAAATAACACATGGGTTACATTTATCCCGATATTCCCGCGGAAATGGGTAATACGTGGGTGAAACCGCGGGCCGCGGTTACTCATAACATAAAGGCTTTTGTCATTGATATCGCATTATGCTTAAATCACGTGGCTCAGTGTAAAAGAATCACAACTATTTATTATAATTGTTTTAGCTAAAAAATAATTCTCTATAATGTCCTATTGCTGGGCAAAAGCTATTCCTTAAATAATTTATTAATTACAATTGCAAAATTGATTATTGAAGTAAATAAAAGCAATAAGGGTCTAGACAGACGGACTGCAATTCAACTGCAATCCGACTGCCAAATGGCAGTTCAGATGCAGTTTGAATGCAGTTGGCTCGACTGCAATCAAACTGCACGTCGACGGGCAGTTGGCGTGCAGTTGGATTGCAGTCTGAGTGCAGTTACAACGACTAACTGCACTCAGACTGCAATCCAACTGCACGCCAACTGCCCGTCGACGTGCAGTTTGATTGCAGTCGAGCCAACTGCATTCAAACTGCATCTGAACTGCCATTTGGCAGTTACAACGACTAACTGCACTCAGACTGCAATCCAACTGCACGCCAACTGCCCGTCGACGTGCAGTTTGATTGCAGTCGAGCCAACTGCATTCAAACTGCATCTGAACTGCCATTTGGCAGTTGTATTGCAGTTGAATTGCAGTCCGTCTGTCTAGACCCTAACAGCAAGTGGAATTGATTGCTTATAAGGGTATGTTAAAATCAAATGAAAATATGTGTTAGAGGTTTAAAATAAACAGTATTCTGTATCTATAACTGTCCAGTGCTGTCAATATTAGGCTTCTATTAATTAAACTGAACCCCTGCGCCATGGGAGTCGCGTCGCTTCAAATACCCCCGTGTTCCCCTATGCTTGTCACTCAAATACTGCACTCATTTTTATTGCGATTAATCACACTATAGAATGTATTGAAACAAAGCTAAATATTTGATTAGTACGTATTTGACGTTTGCATATTTTCATCAAGATATCGGCGGCCAATATTTCCTACAGCGAAATTACGCCTCTACTTTTTCTGTACATAATTTTATGCTGCTTAATGGTCATTGGTTCATATTGCTTAGTTTATCTACATTGAAGTGCTACAGCCATAACTATATATTAGTCTTACCGATTCGATTTGCACTGGTCGCCTTAAATAAATGCCGATTTTATAATACTGACGAATGTACGGGATACCTATATGACACCTTTCCATCAGAGCTCCGCTGAGATATACCATTTGGTATCCACCAATCACAACAGAGATACACAAATGCATAGTATAGTCCTAATGAAACCCTTTATACCTATTTTGTACCTGAGCAGTCTATTTTTGTTTTTCCAACGATAGGGTGTGTTAAAACAGTCAATCAGCGAATATTCCTGTGGGAGCGTGTGATTGTCTGCGTTAAATCGATCCGGTTTTTTTCCGAGTGGGCAAATCATTGTTTTATGTTCGTCATGAGATAAAGGGGAGGCGGTATGCCAGTTATGCACGCTTAGTTATATGATGTATGTGTTGGAAGAATTTTTGGCGATGACTGTGTGGGTGTGTGTATGTTTTAAACCGACTTAAATAAGGAGGTTCTTAATTCGAGTGTAGAGTGTCATTTTGTTTCCTGTAGTCGGTATTTCGTTTGAAAAAGTTCTAATATTATTTTTCACGAAAAAAACGAATTGATAATTTTTCTGCTCTGATTTCTAAATTATTTAAAAACTACGTCAACAAAAAATAAAACATTGGATCCAAATTGAGAACCTAAGTTCTTCTTTTTTTGAAGTCGGCTAAAAATGATCAAGTATTACGTAGAAGTGTTATCTGCCCCGGGCGAGTCTCGGTCAACAACTAGTTCTCAGTTTGTTCACTGTCTGTATTTACGTCTGTACTGAAACTGAAAATACCCAACGGATACGTCTTAGTTCGTTCGAATCCTTGTTGTTTTAACTTTGAGTATCGTGAGTAGTTATGTGCCTAATTAAAATTGCTCTTTAGGTAGGACCTTATGTAATTAGTATTGTTTTAATTTTATGTATTTTTAATCGTACTTAAGGGTAAAGAGATAAAGGCGAAAATATTATTAATGCAACATGCATTTCAACTTTTAATCTTGTGTAAATGAAGCAGTCGATTTAATCTACTTAGTAGTAGTATATATTGAAAGACAATATAGTAGTAGTATATTAGTATTTGTTAGTAACCACAATGGACTATTTTTAATGCGGAAATTCCCACAGGAATGGGTACAACGCAGGTAAAGCCGCGGGGATAACTAGTATACAAATATTTCAAAGTGCTTGGGGCTATTACCTATTCTACACAATGTACCTCTTTGAGAGACTTTCCTCAGTTTGGTTCGGGCATTGCAGGCGGAATCACCTGATTGCTCGAAAAGTAAGATGATTCCGTGCTTCGGAGGGCACGTTAAGCCGTCGGTCCCGCTTACTTTCTACGGATAGTAGTCGTTATATGAGCCATGTCAGAGGCCTTTGGCGGCTCAATAACTCTGACACCAGGATTGGTCAGGTTGACCATCCGCTCGATGAAGAAGAAGAATGTACCTAGGTTTTGCACAACATTATGCATTGTATATACTCGTAGTAGCTATAAACAAATACTAAGTTCACTAATTTCCTAGACATTACCCAACAATAACTTTTTCCACACGTCTCATCTAACTCATACAGTTCTGTTCTATAAATCTGTAACTATTACAGTTCTGGTGTTCTGCAAATCTCTTGTTTCAGTCTTTGTATAGCCTCGAGTGGTTCTGCAGACGATATATGGACAAAGTTTTAATTCTCCACATTTGCACGAAGGTACTCGTGTGTAGATTAACAGGAACTTCAACCGGGCACAAATTGTTAGATCTTATTGCTGCGTTAGAATAGCTTAGGATTATTTTGTTACAATGTTTGCAGGTATTTTGTTTGTGGTATATTTAGGATTGTCTATGGTTAGTTGCAGAGGTGTCGGAATGCCGTGACGGCAAAAGTAACAATGCATAGTGAGTGATATTTTTTTAGAAATAGAACACTAAAAATTCGTCTTCTTCGGCTCATTGAGTCATAAAGATATAAATATTTGAATACCAGCCGCGCCCCGCGGTGTTACCCGCGTTGTAACCTTTCGCGCGGGAATTTTGGGATAAAATGTATCCCATGTGTTATTCTGATATATAAACTGTTGTTAGCAATTTAAATGGATGGAACTGACCTGGCAGGATGATGCGGGATAGCTCCAGGTGATACAATCCAGAAATGAATTTTGGTTGTGTTCTTCTACAAATGTTTTTGAAAGCACCGGGCGCGGGCGTTTTTCTGTTGTTGATCGGTCGACGGAGCAGAAGGAAGTGGGGTGGGGACCACAAAGGCGCGGACCGGAAGTGAATGGGAAGAATGAATGGGAAGAATGATTGGGAATGTTTAAAACGCTAACATTTATTCCCCCCCGCTGGCGAAATTATGAGCCAGAGAAAAAATCACACACAAAAAAAACTAGATTAAAGTTACATGTTCACTATAACCAATAGCCAATGTGTGCAATAGTGTATGAATAACAAGATACTATGAAAAAAATACTATAAATGATTGATATTATGATATACATACGTTATAAATTATAATACATGAGGATAATGATAAGATAGTACTAATTGTCGTCGTCGTCGTCGCCTCTATTTGGTATAGGACAAAGCTTAACCAGAGGTCGACGTAAAATTCCTTGTGCCGTCCTGACCGATGCAGAGCGAGCGACCCCATCACGACCAGGATACACTTCAATAATTCTGCCTAATCGCCATCGTAATGGATGGGTTTCTTCTTTAATGATAACAAGTTGATCGCTGTTTATAGCACGCGATGGCTGAGTCCATTTTAAGCGTTGGGATAGTGTTGTTAAGTATTCAGCGTGCCATCGTGACCAAAAGTCTTGATGCATGCGTTGCAACAATTGCCAACGAGTAAGCTTGTTCATTTTTGTGTTTGTATAATCTGCGGTCGGCAATGTCGTGAGAGGAGCTAATGTCAAAAAATGACCTGGAGTAAGTACCGATAAGTCATTGGGATCTGTACTAAGCGGGCATAGAGGCCGTGAATTTAGTATTGATTCTACCTGGGTTAAGAGGGTATTCAGTTCCTCGTAGGTCAGAGTTTGTGCTCCTATCACGCGATACAAATGTGTCTTTACTGATTTTACTCCTGCTTCCCAGAGCCCACCAAAATGAGGGGCCCCAGGGGGGTTAAACTGAAACTGGATTCGTTCAGACTCACAAGCAGATTGCATGAGGTTAGCTAGTTGGGTCTGTGCACCCTTGAAATTGGATCCACAATCACTGTGAATAATGTTGCATCTACCGCGACGCGCAATAAATCTGCGGAGGGCAGCCAAAAATACGTCAGATGATAAACTGGATGCTAGTTCCAAGTGTAGAGCTTTAGTGGAGAAACACACAAACAAGCATAAATATGCCTTCATGGATCGTGACCCACGGTAACGTTGAAATGTGACATTGAAAGGACCGGCGTAATCGCATCCCACTGTTTGAAATGCTTTTAATTGGGTGATGCGAGAACGAGGTAGATCTGCCATTGGAGGCTGTAAATGTTGTGGTTTCACACGAAAGCAACGATAACATGTTGATATTACGTGACGTATAGCTCTCCGAGGCGATAAAATCCAGAAATTTTGAAGTAAAAGGTATTGCAATGTTTGCAAACCTGGATGAAAATGTTCGTCATGCACGGTCTGAATGATAAGTTGAGTGAGACGATGCTTACGAGGAAGTAACGCAGGGTATTTAGTTTCAAAATTGAGATCGGACTGGGAGAGCCTACCCCCCACTCGAAAAACGCCTCTTTCATCTAAAAATGGACTAAGTGATTTGATTGATTTGGGTAATACTCGTCCCAACCGCATACGACTAATCTCTTCCTTGAAAACAGAATGCTGTACATGACTTACAAGCACCATTAACGCCTCATGCTGTTCTTGATCCGTCAAATGCTCTGCTCCAGACCGTCTTTTGTTTCGTGAGGCGTCAGCAAAACGCTTACAATATGCTAGTATACGCTGGATTTTCCGCAATGATGAGTATTTCTGTATGAGTTTGTCTAAAGGATGATCGTCGATCTGATCAGTGCTAATTAAAACGCATGTACTGCGCTTTTCGCACGAAACCTCCACTTGATTTGGTTCTGCTGAATCAGGTGTTATCATATTAGGCCACTGGGGCTGATCTTGAGAAAGCCACTTGGGGCCCGTCCACCACATGCTATGATCGATGAGTTCGTCCGGTGTCAAACCACGGCTTGCACAGTCAGCCGGGTTTTGTTTTCCAGGAACATGTCTCCAATGAGCGCCTGATAGTTTTCTTTGAATGCTTGCTATACGATTGCCCACAAAGGCCTTATATATGCCTGAATTGGACTTTATCCACGCCAAAACAATCATAGAGTCAGACCATGCCTGTATGCTTTCTATGTTAATGATCGATGAAAATATGCTGATGATATGCTGCATAAGTTCGGCCAACAACAAGGCTCCACAGAGTTCTAGCCTGGGTAATGTTCTACGTTTGGTGGGTGCTACCCGTGATTTAGCACTGACGAGAACCACATGGTGCTGATTATGCTGATCAGTGGAACGAAGATACACGACACCTGCATAACCCGCTTCGCTCGCATCAGAAAAGCCATGAAGTTGGTAAGTTACAGCATTTTCTTGTGTAATACGCCTCGGAATTTGAAGCCGTGCTAAGTTTGACAACTGCTGAGCGTACTTCGTCCAAAGTTCGTTGATTTCGTCAGGGACCGGTTGATCCCACGATGTTCCTAATAGCCACAGACGTTGAATGAGATGTTTTGCTTGAAATGTTAATGGAGTTAAAAGACCGATAGGGTCGTATATACGAGCCAGTTCAGAGAGCATGGCTCGCTTGGTACAAACACGTGAAATTTGATTTACATGATAATTGAACATGTCTGTTCGTGAATTCCAGGTTATACCCAGGACCTTCACGAAATTACTGTCACTGTCAAAGGTAACTCCGGAGCTGGCTCTGTGATTCTCAGGTAAGTTTTGCAGTACAGCCTCATGATTGCTGGACCATTTCCTCAATTCAAAACCTCCTTCTGCCATAATACTGATGAGTTGTTGCCGATAATCTACAGCCTGTTCCACGGTTTCGCAGCCCGTAACCACGTCATCTACGTACAAATCTTTGAGTAACAAGTTTGCAGCAGCTGGATATGCTTCTTGATGATCTTGAGCCAACTGATGCATGGTTCTGATTGCCAGAAAGGGCGCTGATGAAACTCCAAAAGTCACCCGATTGAGTCGAAACTCTTCAATCGGACCCTCCGGAGAAGGCCTAAAAAGGATCCTTTGATAATCTTGATGCTCTTTACACACGCTAATACGGCGATACATTTGACGAACATCGGCAGAGAATACCACCGCATGAAGACGGAACCGTATAAGTATGCTACCGATGTCTGCTTGAAGTTTTGACCCCGTTAGAAGGGTGTCATTCAATGATTTCCCTTGTTTGTCTTTACAAGATGCGTCAAAAACCACACGTAGTTTCCCGGGTTTTACGACAGCATGATGCGGAATATAATATGCTGTTTGTGATTGACATTCGCTAGGTAGAACTGCTTCCATTTGTCCACTGGACAAATACTCCATGATATGTTCGTGATATTGCTCTTGAAATGGTGGATCCTGTAGCAAACGCTTTTCAGAATGTTTCAAACGGCGAAGCGCGATTGAATACGAATCGTTAAACGATGGTGCCTGTTCACGAAATGGCAGGTTAACGATGTACCTTCCATCGGCATCACGTCGGTGAGTTGTTTTATATATTTCCTCGCAACGGAGGTCCTCTGTTGACTGATCTTCTTCCAAATTTGATGATGGTATATTATCAATCTCCCAAAACTTTTGAACTGCGATATCTAGCTTCGCATCCAATGATAAATGATTGATCGATAGGGGAGATGAGGATGCATTGTTGTTTGACGCCGTGCGTCCCATTAGGATGTATCCAAAAATGGTGTTGATTGCTGAGGCTGCTTGGTGTCCTCCATCTATTTTTCCCGGTAACAATATTTGGGGAAATAGTTCACCTCCAATCAGAATGTCAATCGGGCGTGACTTGTTATAGTGTTCATCTGCTAACTTAATATTTGCTATATGATCGAAATGTTGTATGTTCATTGGATGCGTCGGCATGTCACCACAAATCCTACCCAATGTCAAGGCTTCGGCTGAGAATGAAGGCTCCGTCTTACCCACAGGACGGATGATAAGGTGAACACGGCTGGTCGATTGCGATTGAATTTCGCCAATGCCAACCATCGGAGTGTTGAACTTGTGGCGAGCAAGCCCTAAACGTTGAGTACAGCTGTTCGTTATAACGTGGCTTTGACTCCCTGGGTCCAAAAGGACCCGAACCTTCTGATAGTGGCCACGAGAATCCTGCACCTCAACTTCGGCCGTCGCTAGCAGCACAAAGGATGTAGTGTTGGAGTTTCTTGATATGTTTGATAGGGATGTTACAGGAGTGATGGTATTCTCTTCAACACGAGAAATACCTGATGCTACCTCCGCAACTGCTGATGACGAATGTTTATGATGTTTAGCCTCTGACCTCCTTGGTGGAAAATGCAGCAGACTATTATGAGGTTGATTACATGTTTTGCATCGGTTATGCGACATGCATTGTGGTGTTAAATGATTGCTTCGAAGGCAATTGAAGCACAACTTCATTTGTTTTACGCTGTCGAAGCGTTCTTGTGGTGTTTTTGCCAAAAAAACCTTGCACATATAAAGAGGATGATTCTCCTTACACATGAAACATGATAGGCTGCTGGGCGCTTGGGCAACCAGCATTGTTGGTGCAGCAGGTCTTTTGTCCTTTGACTGTTGTCTACCACGTTGAGGTTGATTGCTATTTGGTTGGTTTGATAGTGTTTGACCCGTGGTTGATGATAGAGATGAACGCTCTAAAGCACTGCATCTTTGTTGTAGAAATGTTTTCAGTTGGTCGAAACTTGGAAAGTCACAATTTTTGCAGTCCAACTCAAATGCTTCACGAGATGCTTTGTCCAATTTGGTCAGTAGGGAATGAAATAGAACAAAATCCCAATTAGTAGTAGGCAGCCCTAACGAGCTGAGCATGGAAATGTTCTCACTATAAGTATCAAGTAGCCCACGTAGATTCTGCGCTGACCCTGTATTCATGTGTTTGTGATGGATGATTTGTTCCCAGGAAACAAATGCTAAATAACGTTTGTTGTTATAACGATCAATTAACGCTTGATATGCGCTCAGGTAGTTTGCATCTGAGATATGGAAAGCCCGAATGATATTAACAGGTTCTCCTGATAATGAGGTAAGCATGTATTGGAATTTTTCCACGTTTGTTAAGTCGGTGCGCCGATGAACCAGTGTGTTATACAAATCAATGAATCCTGGAAACTCTTTAAGGTCGCCACTAAATAACGGAAGCTTCATGGGTGGGAGCTTGCTTTTGTGTTTGGTGCTCTCCGAAGTACACGGCTGATCAGTTGCTTTTTGTACACCCGGGAGAAGAATCCGCTTAGCTTCCAAAACCTCAAAGTACATATTGTCTGCATGTTCTTGATACGCAGTGGTTTCATTGATTTGCTTCTCATCAGCGTTGGCCTTTGCTAATTCAGCCAATAAACTGGCAAGCGACTCATTAAAAGAATCCATGATTGAGTCAACCCGTGAACACCATGTTTCGAAACGGCCGAGTAAATTCGCATCCTGTTTACAGTTTCTGGCACAGGTAGCGGCATCTGATATCCGTTTGTAGGACAATTTAACTTTTGATTTATAATGAGCAATCATAGCCTCACCCATGGTTGTGAAGTACACTCAAAAACGAGCACTAAAATGTGTGTTAAAACCAAAAAAAAATAAAAAATAATAAAACTATTTCAATATATAAAAAAAAACGTTCACAATGAATGTAGGGCAGGGTGCCCAATATCTTACTACTGTTCAACAATTTAAAATGATATTATTATGTTATTGTTTTAAGATGTGTATGAGCACAACCCGAAAATTATTACTTATTATGTACAACAAAATAATAATATGTTGTATTGATATGATATTTAGCTGTTATATGTTACACCTAAACACAAAAATGCTTGACAATTGCTGCACGCAAAACACAAACTAAGTATTAACAAAATTATTGTTTATTATGTACAATAAAACAATAATGTTGTATTGATATGATATTTAGCTGTTATATGTTACACCTAAACACAAAAATGCTTGACAATAGCTGCACGCAAAACACAAACTAAGTATTAACAAAATTATTGTTTATTATGTACAATAAAACAATAATGTTGTATTGATATGATATTTAGCTGTTATATGTTACACCTAAACACAAAAATGCTTGGCAATTGCTGCACACAAAACACAAACTAAGTATTAACAAAATTATTGTTTATTATGTACAATAAAACAATAATGTTGTATTGATATGATATTTAGCTGTTATATGTTACACCTAAACACAAAAATGCTTGGCAATTGCTGCACACAAAACACAAACTAAGTATTAACAAAATTATTGTTTATTATGTACAATAAAACAATAATGTTGTATTGATATGATATTTAGCTGTTATATGTTACACCTAAACACAAAAATGATTGGCAATTGCTGCACACAAAACACAAACTAAGTATTAACAAAATTATTGTTTATTATGTACAATAAAACAATAATGTTGTATTGATATGATATTTAGCTGTTATATGTTACACCTAAACACCAAAATGCTTGACAATTGCTGCACACAAAACACAACTAAGTATTAACAAAATTATTGTTTATTATGTACAATAAAACAATAATGTTGTATTGATATGATGTTTAGCTGTTATATGTTACACCTAAACACAAAAATGCTTGGCAATTGCTGCACACAAAACACAAACTAAGTACTAACAACTGAGCACGCAGAAATACGGTGCGCAGCAATGAAATTATGTTGAATGATATGGCTGGGGAATCCCCGAACCCCGCCGTGCCCACGTGCGACAAACACAATCAAACTTGTTAGACTTGATATTTCAAGCTCGATTTTGGTGTGATATTTTGATAAATAGACAATGAAAACCGCTAAATATGATAGAACACAGAATATATTCGATGATATGATATGCGTTGTACGAATAAAAGCACAATATGATAAATAAATGTGGTTTTTTTTGTTTGAGTGCTATTTGGTTATAGTGAACTAAAATGGCGACATTAGGTTGCAACAGGTACAATTACGAAATCCGGCTCGAAGGACCATAAATGTTAGCAATTTAAATGGATGGAACTGACCTGGCAGGATGATGCGGGATAGCTCCAGGTGATACAATCCAGAAATGAATTTTGGTTGTGTTCTTCTACAAATGTTTTTGAAAGCACCGGGCGCGGGCGTTTTTCTGTTGTTGATCGGTCGACGGAGCAGAAGGAAGTCGGGTGGGGACCACAAAGGCGCGGACCGGAAGTGAATGGGAAGAATGAATGGGAAGAATGATTGGGAATGTTTAAAACGCTAACAACTGTATTACAGTAAAGTTTCATCTAAATCCGTCTAGTAGTTTTTTCTAGAAAGAGTAACAAACATACATCAATCGTTACAAACATTCGCATTTATAATATTAATATTAATATGATTATTCGCTAGTCGCATTTGCCTTTCGTTGTACCTCCCTTAGTCATAACAGAGTCAATAACTATTTATTCCAAACACTACTAAATATGAAATTAGTAACATATCTACAAATAAACGGTCTTCCCTACAGATATTGTTTAATGTGTAACGAATAAGAAACAATTACAAGGCGAGGGACGAAGGGATGAGATGGCAATTGACAAGGAGATTTTACGCATTGGCTCTGGAAGATGAACAGACATTTGGTTCAATTGATCCGGAATAATGTTAGTAGTTGCATTTTCCATCTTGTTTGCATCTTAATCTTCTTGGAATTTTTGCAAATAAAAGCTTTACTGCTTTTCATTCTAATTAAAATTAATATCACGCCCATACTTGTCACTAGATCCAAATGAACCTTATTTTATTTTAGATTCATAATTTTAAGTTTATTTTGGTAAATAAAGTTACGAAGAAACATATATTTTGTATGGAGAGAAATAACTAATAATAATTCAAATTCGGAATAAATTTTAAGAAGTTGTTTTCATAAAATGTGCAATTCAAAAACACCAGCGCAGTTTATCAACGCAGTGCGTAACCAAACCGAAGGGACAGACGGACATAAAGATCTTGTCTGTATAATAAGGGCGTCGGGTCATCAGATGGCTGTAGCTATAATTGAATCCCTTAAGTTTGATTAGTTTATACAAGATACCGCCATAGTTTCGTTCTGGTGCCTACTGTTCTATTCTCTTGTTATTTTGCCTGTGACTGACTGAAAGTTTTAATCAGAGATTAAAGGTGTCTTTCCATTAAATCTTTGTAATGTCACGTTGCATGGTACGTTGGGTATCTAATTATATTATAGTATGAGTATAGCATAGTTTACAGTGCAAGGAGAGCCTAAACTGACATCGCTTGGTCAAACTGCTCTACGTGCGCTACTAGCTCGTGGCGTAATCTAATGATGTCATGTCTTTAAAACATTCAAACTTCATAAAACATTAAAAAATATATATATATTTAATTTTTTTAAACATTCTTCGGAGGGCACGTTAAACCGTCGGTCCCGGTTAGTTTCTACGGATAGTTGTCGTTACATGAGCCATGTTAGAGGCCTTTGGCGGCTCGATAACTCTGACACCAAGATTGGTCAGGTTGACCATCCACTCGATGAAGAAGAAGAACATTCAAACAAATGTCCCCAACATTTCGGTGTCGGATTCTCCTTCCTTACTTTTGCATGAGTAAAACGTAATCATTGTGGTAAACATCGATTTCGAAGGTGCAAATGCGGACTTATCCCTCTCAAACGAGAAAGTTATAGATATCTACATCTATGTGTTTTGGTAGTATTTGGCTTATAAATAACTAGTGAGCACCGCGCGGTTTTACCCGCATTGTGACCGTCTCCGTGGGAATTTCGGGAATTTTTATACATATGAACCTTCCGGAAGAATCATTCTATCGATTGGTGGAAACCGCGTGAAAATCCGTTCAGTAGTACTTGAGTTTATCGTGAACAGACGGACAGATAGACAAACGCGGCCGGGGACTTTGTTTTATGCTATGTAGTGATAGTTATACTCCAAATAGCGAATCAAAATTTCAAACCACAGACGTAACGTCAAATCAACATGATTAAGTCACACAGGTGTTGTAATAACATCACAACAATCTCTTAACGGTGGTGCAACGCAACTATTTAACACAAGTATGGCATCCTGGACATCTTCCAAGACACCACCGAACCGTGCAACACAAGACAAAAGCAACTTTATTTTCTTAGCTTTACACTTTATTCTGCAACGACATCATCAAGGAAGTTACGTCCTTTTGTATTGTAGTGTCAGTCACAATTTGATTTTGGAATTGAAGTTACATTGTTAAGTTAATAAGGTTGATAATGAAGTATGAGTGAGATAGATATAGTACGTTCTAAATTTGAAGTGATCAGAAAAAGGCATTCGACTGAAGGAGCGACTAATTGCATTGGTCACGCAAATTCCCGGTGCGTCCTTTGAGTTGCGCGGGCGCATTCCCTTCGCGTAATTACTACCAGGATTGATTCATTAGTCGTGTTTCCTTCGCGATTTGTTACGGGTTATATCGGTTTGTGTAATGAAATGTTTTCATTTGTATTTTGTTCAGGAATTTGCTAATCAATGTGCTAATTATATGAACGGTATGTCGTGTACAGATTATATTACCTTTGATAAATGTTGAGTTTAAAAATGTGTTGAACTGTTCGCGTTATGGACAGAAGCTTATTAAGTGCTGAAAACACTAGCTGTAAACCAATATTGGATATGGCGAAAGATTTACTGTCATCGCACCTAAAGAACCGAATTATTTCAGTAATCAAAAACTACTAGAATAGTCCCTTTAATTACCTTCTTCAAAAAAGGAGGAGCTTTTTCAATTAAACCCGATGCTTTTTTAACGGATACAAAAAAAACGTGAACTATTTTTATTTATTACATTTTGGTAACTGATGGTTTTTGTAAAATTCAACTGAAATACAGTTTAAAGTCAGATTTTCGCTTAAAAAGTTATTCTTATCACCTTATCACTTACCCTTATATTTATTTATTTACACATCACCCTTTCCCATAAAAATCTTACACAGAAGTGATAAAGCCACCATAGCAGCACTTTTGTTTCGACAGTGGTTACTCTAACATCAAAGTGGCTTGTGTTTGTTGTCCAAAAATACTTGTTCAGTTATCCAGGATCGTGTGTCCACACCTGTTTTATATGGCTTCGGGGAAACCAAGTTTAGGAGCCAAAGAATTGGGTGGGATCTTTGAGATTGATGGTGGGTTGGTAACGAACATGTACGAGAGTGTTGCTATGGCTTTTAGGCAGTTACGTTTATTTTAAAAGTGTGTGTGTTATTTGTATATGAAGTGGGGTGATTTCAAAGGATTCCTTTTTTGACCAAATATTTTTTATATATTATATATTTATTGACAAGCCCGGTCTAAAAGCTCCGACATCAGGATTGACCACTAACCTACACGAACTTACTAACAAAAAGTATATCAATAATACTAATGTTATCGTTTCAAAACTCATGGTACCTTTTAATGCCACCAAGAGGTGCCATTAAAAAATGCTCTCAAAAAAGACTATTACTCATTAATATTTTCTTTCAACTGTTTTCTATTACTTCCTCCTTTACCTATTCGCACACTTTGCTGTACCCAACTTTATGCGCAAAATTTTCTGTTTACAATCCAATGCGGTATCGCTCAGACTAGCAATAAGCTCATTGCACATTTTATAGTGTAGCGTAGACTGAGATTGCAATGAATATATACTGAAGCTATTTGTATTAAGGATTACACTTTTTATGTATTTGTGAGGTTTAAAAGGTTTTGTGGAGAATACAGAGTGGAGATTTAGTGGTGCCAACAGTGTAGCAAACACTGGAGTGGTGTTTTTTGTATTAGGGCTTTAAATTTTGATTTGTGTTGTTACAGTGGTTTTATTTCAAAGGATGATTGCATATATATTGGATTTTAGGTATATACAACACTATATGTGTATGGGTGTACCAATATGTCACTTTTAAAATAATTGTGTATTTTCATAAAGAATCATTAAATCGGTTCAAGCGTTCTCAAGCTATGAATGGTGTAACTAACACGACTTTCTTTATATATTATACTAGCTGCGCCCCGCGGTTTCACCTGCGTTGTACCCGTTCCCGCGGGAAGTTCGGGATGAAAAATAGATGTTGTCCGATTCTCAGACCTACCCAATATGCACACAAAATTTCATGAGAATCGGTCGAGCCGTTTCAGAGAAGTTCAATTACGCACCCCGTGACACGAGAATTTTATATATTAGACTAGCTGCGCCCCGCGGTTTCACCCGCGTTGTACCCGTTTCCGCGGGAATTTCGGGATGAAAAATAAATGTTGGCCGATTCTCAGACCTACTCACTATGCTCCCAAAATTTCATGAGAATCGTTCAAGCCGTTTCGGAGGAGTATGGCAACGAAAACTGTGACACGAGAATTTTATATATTAGATATAGATTTAAAACTCACTGCACCGCTGCACCAGAATGTATTGACATAATCCTTTATTATTCAATAAATAAATTCCATCCACACACCACACTATGAATATCATACACATTACATTCATAGGCATAGTTCACACAATCCTCTTTCAGCAAATGCAATAAATAACTGAATCATAATGTTTTGCCCTCAGCATTAATCAGGGTGTGAAATATGTGCGCCGTTATATCCAGGAAATGATAGCATTCGTCACTTTGAGGGGTAACGGCGCTCGGTTCGGTCATCGGCGAATGTGTAGTTGTGGCATTACGGGCAGTTATCATTGAAAAATATATTTTATTTTTCATTTCATAAAAGGGTTAGGAATATAGCTTGAATGATTATATGGGTTAAGTTCTTTGAACACAGAAACCTCCGTTAATATTCAAGTTTTCACTGCTGCCGGCTCTCCCAACCCGTCTTTTTTGCAAGAAACGCAATTTAAAATATAGCTGTATGGGTAGGTATGCTTAAGAAAAAAGTCTAGAAATTTCCAGACAACAAAAACAGTTCTTCTTCTAAAAGCTTCAGTTCAAAAGGTGTTTATAAGTTGAACCTCTCATTTGCATCGCGCCGAGACAATCCGCGGGCTTCAGGCTATTAGTTATAGTTCCTAGATGTACTAGAATCAAAGACCTAATAAATATTAACAGCAGAGTGCTGTCAATATAAAAGTGAAGTCGAGTTAGTACCTATGTGGCAATTAATTAGGTGTAATTTAGTTACAGAATTGAGTGAAAAAGTGAATAATTTTTTTTTTGTGGTATTATTTTGGAAAACAGGCAAAATAAGACCATTATGATAGCATACATTTTAACGGGTTGGTTAAAATAGGTTCGTAAATTATTAGAAAGTAAACAAACATCAAAAATACATACTCAGGCAAGTTGGTTAAAAAAGGTACGTGGCAGTGGATGTTGAGATGAGAGCACACGGTGTAATTTTGCTTCACTGCTTCAGATAGTTCACATGCTTCACTTTCGCAATGTAGTAGTGTCCGTTCTTGATTTTTTTTTTGGTCTGAGAGTTCCTAGATACTAGTATATTATAATTATGCTAAATTATTCCGGAGCAGCGCCAACGTCCAGATGTATTTTAATGCATAGGGAATGTATTTTGAAGATTTATGTGGTGTAGTTTAAGCCTTGACTTTGAGACTTTTAAATATATTTTTGTAATATGGCGCATTCGCACATGCCGCCGGCTTAAGCACAAGACACACGAGTAAGACCAGTGCGACATCTTTACATAGTATAAAACAAAGTCGCGTCTATTTGTCTGTTTGTCTGTATGCTTATCTTTAAAATTACGCAACGGATTTTGATGCGGTTTTTTGTAATAGGTAGAGTGATTCAAGAGGAAGGTTTTTATGTAAAAAAATTCCCGAAATTCCTACGGGAACGGGCACAACGCAGGTAAAACAGCGGGGCGCTGCTAGTCTTTCAAAAAAATACAAGGAATACAACGTCACGTGATTCGCACCCGCAGTATGTGTGTCTTGGCGCTTTAGCGCGGATTTTGTATGCATTTGCTGCCTACCCGGTGGCATAATCAGCGGCAAAGTAGACTGCAAGCGGGCGGAAAGCGGGTGGCATGTGTGGATGCACCATTATTTGAAGTAGATTCTATACGACGTCTCAAATGTGTCAAATAAATATTTTATGTTTTATATTTATACTTATTTAAATTTATTTTATTTATGTTACCCTGGCCAGTACTATTATATAAGTTAGGTTCCGAACAAAGACCGATTACATTATATTTTACATACAGCATGTTCATCTTTGTATGCCTAACCCAAAAGGCACCGCCCCATGTCCTGTGATTTGTAAATGGCATTCAATTATACGTAATTCAAAATCCCCATTCCTTAAAAACTAAATTTTACACCTAGGTCAGCGTTACATAGTTTTTAAACATAAAAGCATTCACTTATGTTTTGTGCTAAAAATACAAAGTTTCCTTGTCAACCCTACGTTTACTTACATAAATCATCCCCCTTGATACCCTTACAAAGTTGCTAGCCATGATGATGAGTCAGTCAATGATTCACCAACAGAGTAATACGAATAATACACAGGACAAGTCAACCTTATGACTGTATTTTGTTCTACCAAAACTAATAATGGTACTCACGCACACGAGTACAATACTTCACAAAATTTTCTACAGTTATTTTTATGAGCCCGTTGGTTTGTGTCGGCCGTTGGGGGTTGCGGGTTCGATTCTCGCCCGGAATCAATAACACGTGCACTAATGGGCAGACATAGTCTTTGACGACGAATGTCTGGGTGTCAAATATTATATTCATAATTCACAACATATAGAAACCATTTTGTGTTCATATTAAGTATTTGTTTATGTACCTACATATTATGTAATAGTATCAGTTAGATTCCATAATACAGGCTTGGAGCTTAGTTTGAGTCTTATTAACCGTGTGTGAATTTGTCCTGTAAATATTAATATTTTTATAATTCTGTCTTTAGGCTATCATGACTATAGTCTGTCCTCAACCTTATAGTAAGGTAAGTCTAGAAAACTTGTTCAATTTTAAAAGTAATTTACCCTTCCATTCATATCTAACGCAGCAGAAAACACTCCAAACAAGAAAACTCACTTTTAATTAGCAACCCGTTTCTTGAGCTTTTCAAATGCAACTTTCCATTTAAAATAACACCAAAATACAAACTAAACTTATTCAATCTCGATATGTCTTATTTTTAGAGGGATAGAGTTCAAATTGGAGGTGCAAAAGCGATGTTGAGTTAAGTGGTAAAGTTATGAGATGTGTCTCGCCGTTAGAAATCAAAACGGTCGATGTTAAGATTTGGGTACATGGTGATAGGCGTGAGGGGTAGAAAGAGGTAAACGGTATTTTCAAAGATATTTTCCTAGCATTAATGTAGAATGTAAAATGATGTTGATACTGAGCAAGTCTGCGAGCTGCTAATCGGCGATTTTAAAAAGAAAAACAGTGAATTGAGAAACCTTTTTTGAAGTCGGTTAATGAGGTCGGAAATATATATAATTATATATATATATATATATATATATATAATATATATATATATCGGTATAAAAATTCCCGAAATTCCCACGGGAACAGGCACAACGCGGGTAAAACCGCGGGGCGCTGCTAGTGATTAAATAAAAGCATCTCTATCAACTACATTATGATTTTTTTAATAAAGACTTTTGTTTTATAATATAGGGTTTGATGAAAATATGTACATTCATTTACACCCAAAAACGGAAACATAAACTAACGAAAAGGTCAATTATTTTTGCAGAAACTTAATACATCTTTTAATTAACATCCGTCGGGTAACAAACAAAACAAAGTATTAATTCCATATATTAATATCTAGGGGTTAACCGTCCTTCAAGCCGCTCTGAGGTCAAATGACAGTCATCTACCAAAAGTGTTCATAAACAAGAAATGAAGCGAATTAAACGCAGCCATGTCTGTTAAATCTGGCCGAATTAATATTATGAATAGCTTGGCTTACGTCCCTGGGTTTTCTTGTTATTTCATACATATTTTTCGTCTTTTTGAGCCCACTAGCCAACTTACCTACAACGGTCTTTAGACTGCTTTTTTCACGGAAACAAATTTGTCATTAAACAGTTTATCAAAAGTTGTCAGTGGACAATTTTTGTCTAAGACAAAATAGTCTAACAGACATGTTGTCTATATAGTGTGCTTTCCTTAATATTTTTTTATAGGTTAGAAGATTATCTATAACTATAATTTTGACTACTAACACCCATACTCGGAGACGTCAAATTTTTCCTAAGTAGAGATTTAATGATTGATTTTGACATGTTATCTATAAAAAAATATTACAATTAGGTAGTTAATTGTTGGTTTAACCCCTCATATCCCGCGGACGCGATTTCAAGCCAGACACAATTGATTTTCTATTGTGTTTCTAATGCCGGTAAACAAAAGGTTAATGGACGTTTGTGAGCGCGGTAGTAATTCTGTAAGTCTACCACTCATCTCATTTCGAATCGGTCAGTGGCCAACTATGTGGACTTTTTAGACCGCCTAAAGGCCTCCGACAGTCTAGTTCGCCTTGTTCTATCCATGCTCTTTCATGATTTAATGTTTTACTTACATTTTATCCCAACATCCTTACAAATGAAGGAAAGCAAAGTATTTTAAAGATAACTCAGTACTCCAAATAATTATTAATACTTATTAAATATTATTATTATCACTTGACCGTGAGGTAATGTTAAGATCGCGACCTTTATTTTGATTCGTTCAGTGGGTCACTCAAATAATTTACTCATTACTCAGTGTTATTGAATGTTATCTTTTAGCGTCATAGCGCGTCATAGCGCGCGTTTTTCATTCATTTGGGTAAAATAATTGACTAGCTGTATTCAAGTAGCTTTTTAACTTTATTGTTCTATGTTACATTTTTTAAAGTTTAAACTAAAAAACCCGTCGCGTGCGGTGTCATACGAAAGTGAACCGCCGCGGGCGCACGCTTAACGCAGTGTTGACCCTTATAAAACTTGATACAAACATACAGACCAACAGTGTTCTATATTACAATTTATCCTATCAACATATTGCCATACAATTAATTAATTTAGTAAAGTGCGGTCCTGCCATCCTTCTGAGGGACTTCAATAATTAGGGTTTCATGTCCTGAAGTCATAAATGCATATGTAAATATCCTTTGTAGAACACAATTACCTTTTTAAGTATATTGCCGTGGGGTTTGCTTTCAGTGCGTGCATTTTATATTTTGGGATTTTGGTAATGATGTTGAAACACAGTGACAGTATTTATAAAAATAATGACTTTTTCAATTCGTCAAAATTTTCAAAAAAATTTGGAACATTTCTCGATCGTTCTTTGGGACGAGTTACGGCTGATAGAGTAAAATTAATAGCTAATTAAAATTTTAAAAATATGCTTCTTGCACTCCGTACGTCCATTAAGTCTACAATTAACAAATTGACGTAATTTTCTATACATTATATGTCAAAATCACTCATTAAATCTTTATTAAGGAATCATTTGGCGTCTCTGACTACGGGCGTAAGATATCTTCTGTGACCATGGTTCATGTAAAGGGCCCAAACGTCAGATAAAAATGAAAGTAAAAGTGAACTAACTTAGATTTAACATTCCTACTCTTAAAGTTTTTAACCCTTTGACGTGTCATAAGGTTCATATTGATAGTCGACATAACGTATACCCAAAAGACTAGAAATATCTCCATAGCCACTCGCACTTCAAAAACGTACCAAATCTAACACGTCCCAGTATTATAAATACCCTAAAACGAGGTTAATCCAGGGTCACACGTGCGCTATCTTTTATTCAACCAAAGAGCTCCCTCGTCGATGTAACCACACCTTAATTAAGGGGGTGTCACCTGTTTTAATCATGACTACCGTGTTGGTACGGAACTCGTTATAATTGGAATAATATTTATGAAATAATAATTATACTGTTTGTTGTCAAATTGCTTGTTTGGAATAGAATTGGTGAATTTTAAATTTGAGTGAACGGATGTTAGACAATTTTAAATATCCTGGAACATACTAATCGGCGGCATATTAAAGGATTTGGGTGTTAAAATGGCGCAGGTTTGATATCACTTAGCCGTAGTAATCAAGTGAGGTTATTCACCTAATCCTCTTCACTGTATTGTTTCCTCAGTGAAGTGAAAGGCCCTTTAAAAGATACAGCTTATTAATATACATGTCGGGGAAACAGCGATAATTATCCCATATCGGGGACATGTCACATCAGGATAAGCACGAGCATTATACCGCCAATACAACATCAGATATCTTAGGATTCCTAGGTCTTGATCTTGAAATAATAACTCACAGGGCTTCATTACAATGACATTGCTTGTATTTTACACACGATCATCATGGATTACAGATTACAGTTAGGATACGTCTAGATTCAATTAATTGATGGAACCTAAACGACCTCCCTTCACCCCATTAGTCGTCCTGTCCACGCCATAGAATATCTTTTCCCTATTCTATACTCGATTCGCAATACGATCGTGATGTCGTCAACACCTCATCCTTCCAATCTACGTTTCCCATCTGATCACAATCCAACCGTCTCCATTTCCCTCCAAAACTCTAATGTCCCATCTTTTCATATCATAGACTCACTCACTCACTGCCACAGACCACCAAACAAACTCACATCCCTCTATCGAACAACTGTCATCTGTCATAGTGCGTAACACCACAGACTTAACATAGTCTATTCTCATACCACAGACTACACCACGAAGATAGAACTCACGTCACGGAATAACAACACTACCGATTCCATCAGTCAACTGAATTTACAAACTACTCTTAAACTTCTACAGACTAAAATAATGTAGTGACGTTATAAACCGCTATCTGGTGTGGCGCCACTGATGCCACGCTCCGACATACATATGTTGATCTATCAACCTATACTATAGTTTGATTTTGTGTTCGTTTGATCACGCTAATCTGAGAAACTACCAATCCGATTACAATAATGGATCGCCATATTAGACGGGTGAACTTTATTCTTATTTCGAAATTCCGACGATATAATGTAAATTTAATTAAACCACAAGGCGCTATTCGGATTCAAATGGAACGCAATAACCGAACTTCACTTGTTTTTAAACTAAACACTAAAATAATGAGGCTTTATGTAAGGAGGTAAACCTTTTTATTTAAGAAAACGTATATACCTACCGTTTTCTTAAATAAAAAGGACAGAACTTATTGTATTGAAAATACTATCTAATACGTTTTTATTATGCAAAATTTTATAGTCACAAAGTGTTTGAGGACGGTCACTGACCGCTCTAGCGTATAGGGTGAGAGATGAAGTATGTAAAATGGCGCATATTTATTACTATACGATAACTACAATATTCGAAAGCCTTTGAAAACATCCATTGGGCATATTCTTGGACAGTAGCTTGAACTTAGCATCGAATATACCAACTGTATCGATAAACTTACTTTATCCTAACATCTATACTAATATAATAAAAAATAAAATAATCATTTATTGCTACAATTACAAGAATACGAAAAGACAAAGTATAAAATTAGAATAAAAAAATAAAAAAATGTAGCAATAGGAGGCGTGTGTGTGTGTGTGTGTGTGTGTGTGTGTGTTAGTGTGTGTGTGTGTGTGTGCGTGTGCGTGTGCGTGAGTGAGTGAGTGGGTGTAAGGGTGTGTATGTTTGAGGATTCTTGTATTCAATTATTTTTGTAATTGATAGCCACATTCAACTTAAAGGTTATAGGCTATTTTTCATCCAGAAATTCCTTCGGGAACGGGCTCAACGCGGGTAAAACTGACACCGCCATATTAATAAACGCGGTGTAACTAAAACACTGTTATATTACGTTTTGTCTCTTTTGCTCTTCGGAAAATTGCGTATGTCAGAAAGGGACAAACCATTTGATAGCTAAATTGTTGTGTGTTACAATATTTTTTACAATATAACATTAGAAGCACATTTCCAACTCTGAAACGAAGTCATAAAGTAAACAAACCCTCGAAAAATCACACGAAAAACAAAGAATAACCATTTCGTCGTCACAAAACATCTATTCCACAATTAATTGCTACATTGTCGGGGTGAACAATAAAACAGATGAAGCGTCATTTTACCGCCCACTGCGGCTTAATCCCGATATTAATTTATATAGCACACGGTGGTCGGACATCAGGTGCGAATAATACCTTTACAAATGATGCTTGGGTTTGACACGATGCAGACGTTCTTTTGTTTTGTGATGGAGCTTGCGTTGGAGGCGTGGATCCAGGAGTTGTATTAGGGCGGGATTCAGCTTACGCTCACCCACCAGTAATCGTTAACATGAAATATCAGTCCACAGACGTAAGGAAATGAAACTTGTGATCTTCTACTGCCGCCCGAATATTTTTAACCGACTCAGTTAATTTATGAAACAATACTTTGTATTTAAAAGATATTTAACAATGTATAACGGTACTTATTAGTCTTGAATGGGTATACTATAATATGGGTACGAACTTGAAGGCAGTCGGCTTGCTTGGCGCCTAGGCTTAACAACTCAAACTAGGTAAAACGAACGTTCTCGAATGTTCGCTTGCGGCCGCACTGCGAATTTAGCGCCTAACTAGTTTTTTACCTAGAAGTGCAAGCTACTAGCCTCTATTCGACAAGCAAGCTTGTGCGTTTGTAGCCCTAAAGCTTCAAGCCCAACATATTATAAAATCTCTCAAAAACCCGTAATACAAATGACATTTGAACATAAAAGTTCAAATTGATGCACTGAAGTCACAATATGGCGTCACCTTCCGAAAATAAGTAAAAATAATGACTTCATTTGAGACCTAAGTTCAAATCAGGTAGGTTTTATTACAAGATCTTTATTTTATAGCTACTTTTTAGGTGTTTTTTTAGGGGTTTTTAGGGTTTTTTAGGTGGCTAAAGGATCATGATCTCATTTTGGCAATTGAGTTTCAATTTTCGAAATAAAAAGGCAATGTAAGCATCAAACTTCGTTTATTGCGGCAATATTTCGTCCGATTTCGATAAAAAGAATGGTAAAGTTACGTTTTATTATTATAAAATTAGCTTTGTTATCAGTTTTATAAGCTTCTCCGAAAATCTTACGTCAGGTAAAATTATTATTATATTTTAACACTAGCAGCGCCCCGCGGTTTTACTTGCGTTGTGTCCGTTCCCGTGGGAATTTCGGGAATTTTTTTGCATGTGAATCTTCCTCTTGAATCACTCTATCTATTTAAAAAAACCGCGTCAAAATCCTTTGCACAGTTTTAAATATTTAAGCATACATAAGGACAGACAGACCGACAGCGGAAAGCGACTTTGCTTAATACTAGGTATGTAAAATAAAATAAAAATAAAATAAAAAGACGTTTATTGCCATACCTACTAATAATAAAATACAAATAAAAAATGGTAGTAATATAAAAAAAAAAGAAAATAATAAGGTACAAAACAAAAAAAAAATCTTATTTAAGTAAGCAGGCAAAAGGAGAGAACTCAGCTTGAGTTGTGTGTACACTGAGTCCACACAACGCTGGTTTTCAGTTCTTCCTAGGTCCCTGAGATGTGAGGCGGGATTTGGGAGGGGGTTGTCTAGCCTTTGGGTAGGTTATAAATTGGGTTACATCTATACACGTATGTGTGTGTGTGTGTGTGTGTGTGTGTGTGTGTGTGTGTGTGTGTGTGTGTGTGTGTGTGTGTTGTGTGTGTGTGTTATGCTCGATGCATTATTATGTTTGTAAATTTTATATATAATTAACTATTTAGTGAGATATTGAAATAAATAAATAAATAAATAAGGTTTATTAAAAATATTTTATAAGCGGCAAGAACTTCCACTGCGAATGCATCAGGGTCTCAGCAGCCAGTTGTCTCTTGAGTAAGGCATTTTTAAACTTTGTTTTAAATTGTATTGCGCTTACTGTTTTCCTGAGGGGTGGAGGTATGTTATTCCAAATACTAGCTGCTGTGTACTTGAAGCATCCTCGGTACCGTGTAGTGGAATGTGGAGGGACCTTGAGTAAGTTCTCGGTGTGGGAGCGGCGACTTCGGTTGGTAATATCCTTAACCCATGTTAGTTTTGTAAATAAGTATTCCGGTTTCTTATTCCAAATAATCCTATGGGTAAGGCAGGCATAGTGCAAATCCATCCTGGCTTTCATATTAAGTATTCCTTTGCGGTTCAGGAAGGGGGTTATGTATTCTCTTTTAGGTACATTATAACAAAATCTAATACATGCGTTCTGTACTCTTTGAATGGCTCTCTCTGTGTTGGCATTAATTCTAGGACTAAAGATAGTACTGCAGTAGTTAAAATGAGAGAGCACCAACAGATCTGTTAAGAGGAGGCGCAGGTCTTCGGTTATGTATTTACGTATCTTATATAAGGTTTTAAGTTTAAAAAAAGCTGTTTTAATTTTGCTATTTACGTAGGAAACATATTTTTGTTCTGCATCTAAAATTAGTCCTAAGTTACGAGCGCATGTTACTTGTTCAATAGTAATATTGTTAATGTTTACTTTTACATCACTATCGCTAACCATTTTTATTTGGGCTTTAGTACCCAAGACAATCATTTGAGATTTTAATGGATTTATGCATAACGAGTTATTTTTTGACCAGTTAAAGATTCGTTCAAGATCTTCATTTATTTTTAAAATAGCATCTCTTGTATGCTTGCCTTCGAAAGAGAAATAAAGTTGAGTGTCATCTGCGTAAAAATGGTATTTGCAAGATTTTATATATGAGACCAGATCAGCAGTGAAAATTGAGAAGAGTAATGGGCTAAGTAATGCACCCTGTGGTACACCGCGATTTACAGATTTAAGAGCAGAAAGTTTCTGACCATCAGGACCATCTGTTATGACGGCTTGTGTTCTACCGTTTAAAAATGTGTCGAACCAGTTGCATGTATCACTAGAAAATTTATAAAATTTTAATTTGGCAAGTAATAGTTTAGAGAGCAAACAGTCAAAGGCACGTGAATAATCTAGTAGCACCAAGATACTGCACAGTCTTTTGTCCGCGGCTTCAGTTAGATCGTCTGTGATGTGCAGAAGAGCTGTCTCTGTACCATGTCCCCTTCTAAATCCTGATTGGTGTTAAGGTATAATAGATTTATTTTCTAAAAATAACAATGTTTGGTCAAGGACCACCTTTTCTAAAACTTTTGATAATATCGGTAAGATAGAGATAGGACGTAAATCTTTGAGCTCGTTAACTTGATTGTTTTTCGGTATAGGTTTGACCAATGCGTGTTTCCAACAGGATGGATAAGTATGAGTACTAATGGATTTATTTATAATATTTGTAATTATGGGAAGAGTGACCTCTAGCGTTAGTAAGACCATATCTATATTTAAACTATCATGTCCAGCTGCTTTAGTTTTAATATTGTTTATTATTTTAGAAACTTCAAGTTCTGTGGTCGGTACTATGTTAAATTCATCATTAACTTGTTGGTTTTCCTCTGAACATGTTTGCTTTAAATCTGAGTCGTTGTATGGAGGTAGCTTTAAGAAGAAGTCATTTATTTTATCTGGATCATTTAGGTGGCTAGGTATTAGTGGTGTTTGTTTTTTAGAGTTTAACGATGTGTTTTTTATATTTTTCCAAAGTAGATTCGGTTTTTTCAAATTGTTATTTATTGAAGTATTATAATAAGCTTTTCTTTCTCTTTTAATGTAGTGATTAGCTAACAAATAATATTATACTCGTGTCTTATAAAATGACAGTCTCACCTTTAATATGCTATAGGCATAATTTATGCATCACATGCGTTTTCAACTTTGTCAACATCGCAAATGTCATTATTACAAACTAATCATTTATTAATGAAGAAATATCTTATTAATGTAACTTCAAAATCAAGTTTCAAAGTTATGTCAGTGGAGTTATGTTTCATGCATCAAGGCGTAATGATAACAATATTACTGTTAGTAAATTCATGTTACCAGCATACGTGCTCAGTTTGTATGTGGCACAAATTATGATTGGCAGCGATAAGGTGACTTTACGTTATTAAAGGTTACCTTTGAAATCTCTATTTAGGGATGATTATGATTAATTTGTTACAAACAATATTGAGTGAAAACTGACTAAAAAGTTTTTAGAAATATGGCTTGTATGGCACAAAACCATATTATGATAGTTCCATCTTCATAAAATTATTGCATTACTAGCCGCTCATGCGGTGTTACCCGCGTTGTCCCCGTTCCTGCGGGAATTTTAGGATAAAATTTATCCCATGTGTTATTCTGATGTATCACTACATAGTATAAAACAAAGTCGCGTCTGTTTGTCTGTATGCTTAAATCTTTAAAATTACGCAACGGATTTTGATGCGGTTTTTTGTAATAGGTAGAGTGATTCAAGAGGAAGGTTTTTATGTAAAAAAAATCCCGAAATTCCCACGGGAACGGGCACAACGCGGGTAAAACCGCGGGGCGCTGCTAGTATCCTATATAACTGTAAAGTTTCATACAAATCCGTCCAGTAGTTTTTTCTTGAAAGAGTAAACATACACACATCCATCCTCACAAACTTTCGCATTTTTAATATTAGTAGGATTTGCCATTGCTAAATTGCATTGGTCTAGTGGTTCATGTACTTATAACGTTAATTTACCAAAACACAACCCCTAATTTCAGTAAAATCGCATTCTCCAACAACATGCACCAAACATTTTACGCAAAATTAAATCGGTAACTACATGAAACATTAAAATTACATACAGACGTTCAGATTGTGAACACACTTGCGGTTCGAGCCTCGCTTTGTTTCCAACATGTTTTATATTCCGTTTAGCTAAATGGTTCGTAATAACAAAACAATTACGGACAAAAAATGTATGGGTCTTTCTGGCACTTGTTCAAGTGAAGGGTTAGGTTTAATTAGGTTTTAATTATACCTAAATTACCTTAATATTTTCAATAAATATAATTCAAGCAATGCGTTTTATCGTTATTGTCTTTTTTTTGTGAGTAAAATTTTGGCTATTTTTATCGACATCGAACATGTGTCATGATAATTGGCACGATAATTTCAAATATGACTGCAAAGATACTTTGTGCAGTGTACCGAAAATCTAAGACTAAAAACTGAATTGATGCGATGAGCTCCTTAAAGTTTTGTTTTAACATACTATGTCAATATAATAAAGTTGAAGCTATAATCTCAGGAACTAGCTGTACGATTCGAATAACTCTTTTTGTACGAGTATTAGAAAGCTACTTTCAAGAAGAAGTTTATAAGCTAGTTTTAATCCCAAAATTCATACAGTAACCGTGTCAAACCACGGGCCGTAGCTAATCACTACATGGTATAAAACAAAGTCGCGTCTGTTTGTCTTCTGTTTGTTTGTCTGTATGCTTAAATCTTTAAAATTACGCAACGGATTTTGATGCGGTTTTTTGTAATAGGTAGAGTGATTCAAGAGGAAGGTTTTTATGTAAAAAAATTCCCGAATTTCCCACGGGAACGGGCACAACGCGGGTAAAACCGCGGGGCGCTGCTAGTATGTTTATAAAGCCTCCAACAATTTCCGTAAAAAAGCTTACGTGTATAATTTCTCCAATACAGAACCTTCCTCTTAATTTTACGACGCCATAATAAAATTACCTACAGCAAACCTGAAACAGACGAACGATTTTAATTTATATCATATAATAAAACGTAGATAGCAATTACATTGCGATAAGTGTCATTTTATAGCCGCATCACCTGTCTCATTTTGATTACAATCAAACGAAATTCAACTCTAAAGGTTAGCACATAAGGGTTTAAAACAAAGTTGTTAGGTAATAAAGAATTAACAGTTTCTATGCAAGCTTGCATTTTGATGACTTGTAAATGTTTGAGAGTTGTAAATCGACTTGGAGTTGTATGGACGGTGTAGGGTTAGATATGTGTGTGTACAATAATAAGTAGAATTGTTGTATAATATTGGAAATTACCACTTTATTATTAAGTACGTACTTGTTTAATAACAGTAAGTATCTAATCCTACTAATATTATAAATGTAAGTTTGTGAGGATGGATGTACTAGTATGAATGTATGTTTGTTACTCTTTCGCGAAAAACTAATGAAAGGATGTTGAAGAAACTTTACAGTAATATAGGTTATGCATCTGAATAACACATGGGATACCTTTTATCCCGAAATTCCCGCAGGAACGGGTACAATGCAGGTAACACTGCGGGGCACGCGGCGGACGTGGTTTGTTGACAATATTTATACTACGTTGTAAATTAATTATTAATAAAACGTCACATGTTAAAACAACAATATTTAGATACCTAGATATAAATAATATTTTGGAACTGCAAAGACAACAACTAACTACAAAATGTTGTACAATAGGCAGACGTTTCGGTAAGCATAATTTCTGCCCAACAAACCACAGCAAGGGTATCTCCACCAAAGCTATACTACGTTTAGTACTCGTATGATATATATTTTGAATACCGTGATGGTGGTTACTTTACGTTCCTTTGCTATCTATTCTGATATTAAAAAGACGTAAAATTTGTAAGTTTGGATTATCGAGCTAATCTCAGGAATTACCAGTTGGATTTGAATAATTCTTATTGTAATAGATAGCCACATTCAACGGGAAAGTTATAGGCTATTTTTCATCCCAAAATTCCCATTGGAAAGGGCACAACGCGAGTAAAACCGCGGTGCGCTGCTATTATTGGTGGATAACACCATTGCTATTTTAAGTTTCTATGTATGATAGATTAGTATAAAACTACGAATACGATTTTAACTACAACATCTAACACACACATACAAACCTACTTAACAAAGTTGTCCAACACACACAATAATAGTCGTATGTACAAGACAATTTATATAGAAACTTCTTAGAGTTCTCAGCTCTGACCATTGTGCAATGTGCATTGCTCGGACAGACGGACCAACTTGCCTATTACTTCGACTTGTAAGCAGTTTCAAACGGATACTTGGCAGACAGTTAAACAATGCTTTATTGCATGTATGTAGTTTGGGTGCTGGCGAATGATTGTGACAACGCTTGTTAGAAAGAGATGGGGAATTTGAAGTTCTTAAGAACAAAGAGGATAAAAAATATATTAGATTCTAGTAGATGAGAAGCAAAAAATAAGTGTCTAAATTAATTATACATGGATCAAAGAAAAAACGTACTCGTACTGGGTCGCTGACGACGCCATGCTGACGTCGACTTATAATACGACTTTTTTATCACTATCACTACATAGTATAAAACAAAGTCGCTATTTTTGTCTGTTTGTTTGTCTGTGTGCTTAAATCTTTAAAATTACGCAACGGATTTTGATGCGGTTTTTTGTAATAGGTAGAGTGATTCAAGAGGAAGGTTTTTATGTATACAAATTCCCGATATTCCCACGGGAACGGGCACAACGCGGGTAAAACCGCGGGGCGCTGCTAGTAAGTAATAAGTAAATTAAAGACACGCTGAGTGTGGGCCGGTGCGGTCGCGTGACGTTGTATTCCTTGTATTGGTATATCACTGTGTTTCATATACTGTGCACATTCATGTGTTAACATATCACTACATAGTATAAAACAAAGTCGCTTATCGCTGTCTGTCTGTATGTATGCTTAGATCTTTAAAACTACGCAACGGATTTTGACGCGGTTTTTTAAATAGATAGAGGGATTCAAGAGGAAGGTTTATATGTATAAAAACTCCTGAAATTCTCACGAGAACGGGCACAACGCGGGTAAAACCGCGGGGCACTCCTAGTTTTTCATAAAAGCCTTTTCATAATATTACCTGAAAATGGTCGCCACTTTATGTTAGTTTTAAGACCGCCTAAAATACATAGTATTTTGAGTCGCATAGTAAGTACCAAGAGTACATACTATTAAAGTATTTATGTAATATTATACAGAACAACATTCAAATTACCTTTTCCTATTGTCAAAAAGTTGTGACAAGAAAAACTGTACGCAAAACATTTGTTATCTCTTGGGAAATGTATGCAATGCATCTGTGTCTTGACAAATGTAGAAAACTGTTTTCATATATTCTTGTTTACCTTAGGCCCAGAACACACGGTGAAACGAAACTGCAACGAAACTGCAACTTCCAGTTACTTTTGAGTTGCATCTAAGTTTCTGCCATAGATTCCGTAGAGAGATCACACATGACGCGACCAGTCTGAAACGTTTCAAACCGGTTTCAAACTTAGATGCAACTCAAAAGTAACTGGAAGTTGCAGTTTCGTTTCACCGTGTGTTCTGGGCCTAAAATGCAACATTGTTTCGGTTAAATATGTCAAAAGTTATATTATTTTGTTGTGATAATGTATAAAGTGTATTGTAAATAACAACTATTGGTTTATCAATTAGTAAATAGTTATTTCTTCAGTATTGTTCATCGATTTAATTGAAATAACAACTACACACGTCTGTACCAACTCTTTCATCAACTCTTTATAATATTAGTATAGATGTAAGTTAAAAATTAATCAGTTATTACCAAATTATAGGTTTTACCGAATCGCCCTCACGTAGGCCCATTTAAATATTCAATGCAGTTAAATGAATAGGGAAATATAACCGCGCCCGTAGCTAACGAGTTCACTGTGTCATTGTTTATTAACAATACAAAATGCGATTACAGGGGAAAGGTGTTAATGTATAGGGTGATTTAGTATTTTGATGTAGTTAATACTTTTTGTTAACACCTTTTTTTAATTTTAAAGGCCACGGTTACTTCTTTCGTCATCAATTTTATTTTAGCAACGTCCATTAAATCGATAGGTAACTAATTGACGTAGTTTTTTTTTTTTATGTTGTACATTATATGTCAAAATTACTCATTAAGAGCGAATTGCACAAGAAATCTTATAGACCTAGAGCCCGTGAACCCCAGACCTTCGTTATTTTATAAAAGCTGAAAGTTTGTCAGCGCATGCTCCCACACACAGGTAAGAACGATGGACTATTATGAAGTTTGGGTTATCGTGGCTTTGGCAGATAAAGTTCAGTCTGGGGTTCACGGGCTCCTGGTCCATTAAATCTATTTAGCGTTTAAATATGTATAAAAAACAAATGACGTTCGTTTTAAATTGTGTTCTATTTGGTGCGAAGTGAAATACAATTCTGAACGAATTGCTTTTGTTTTTAAAACATATTTAGGTTTTTGTGCAATCTACCCTAAATCTCTAATAAGGGTGTTATTTTACTTGATATAAATTGAAAATAAATTGAAAAAAATAATCTTAAAATAACACCTACGGCACAGAATAATAAGTACTACAAGTAGTACCTACGGTCTATTCTATGTAACTTTAATGACAACTATTGATGGAGTAATACTTATCAGTGGTCGCGCAAAATGAATTGGATCGAACAAATACTTGACTAACATTTAGGACACAATATACTTAACCTATAGACAAATATGGCTCTCTATAAAATCAATTGTATTATCAAAATTATTATTTACAGTTGTCATTGAGTGAAATATTGCAAATAGACAAAACATTATTAGGGCGTTAGTTTAAAAAGGTGTCCTTTTAAAAGAGTAAAGATATTAATCGATTAACTGCCGCACTTAGAGACGCCCATTACATCGACAATTTACTAATTAACGAATTTTTTCATACATAAAAATTAAATCTCTACTACGGAAGCATTTGACATCTCTGGGCATAAATAATATTTATAATTAACAAAAACTAAATATCTAAAATAAAAGTAAAAATACACTCCTTATTTTAACTCACTATTCTGACATCTACGAGTACACTGAGATAAGACTAATTTGTCCTTCAGAAAGACAGTATTTAAACTTACCATCGACTTTTTAACACCCAAAACTTGAGCAAGCAATCACCCTGTATAAATGAGATGACGTAAAGGGGTGGCCTTTCATACATACATTCGTAATGCCACGTTGACAGCTAAATTGAGCTTTGACGCTGTTAACGTATACGTCGCTACAACGTAAATATGACGTGAATTATCGTGCCTTGACGTTTGATAGTGAATGTTCGGAATAGTTACTTGATTTGATGGCTGTTATCTTAATGTACTTGATTAGGATGTTAACGTTTTTGTTATTGTGTATGTTTGAGTAATTTTATTGACGAGAAAATAACTGAGGTTTAAAGAACTTATAAAGTTAGCCTGTAATGTCATACTGCTAGGCAAAGACCTCTCAACTCAACCTCCCATCTTACTGACTTCCGTAGAAGAACAAGTATAACATTAAGTTCAAGTTTATTTAATGTCTTGTAAGATTGACTATAAAAAGACTATCAGATAGGTCCTACATATTTTGAATTTAGTATATAAGTAATTTTATATTGAACATACCATTTCGACTCTAGAAGATGTATAATGTAAGTAACATTTAAAGATACATAGTAAACTGTTACATAAGAGGATGTACATTGTACGACGTTACGTAAGAGGAAGCGATCACTCACATTCTCAATATCTGTTCTGCTCCATTAGTCAGCGATGTGGGTCAACTAACATCAATTATTACATTAACTATGACCATTAGCGGGTATATACTGTTACTGTTAGCCTGTATAATCCAATTGTTAGAGCAAAGCTCATTTTCACCCCCCCCCCTGCCATTCCCACCACTCTCATCTCCGCTACTCCTTTCTCTCTCCGGTATAAAGTCACCAATTGCCAGTTTCTCCTTCAATGGTGAGAAAATACAAAAAGAGAATATCGCCATTGAAAAAATTAACAAAAATTTATAATCAAAATTTGTATTTTATTATTTTCAGGTAAGACGAAGTTATAAGCTGATTGGGTAAGATATAATGTTATAAACATTGTATAACATTCATATTATAAAATAGTCCAATTGATAAAAGCGCAAAGTACAAATTGCAAATTAGAGTCCAAAGCATTCCTCTTGCAGCCACTAACGAAATAAAGACAGCTCGATCGCAGACAAAACTAACGGGAAAATTCTCAAAATCTCATTTTGTATGTCGTAAACAAACTGCTAATGAAATTAAAATTAAAACGAGCGTGTGAGCACGTCCTTGCATGAATTTCGTCGCATATGCAAATGCATACCGGAAGCATGTAGGGCGCCGCCCGCCCAAATCTCCGTGCTTGTTTCCGGACATAGTGTGGGCGGGGCGGTTGGTGACGTGACGTTACGATTTTTATTAAGCTTTGTTCGATGTTTTAGATTGTGCAGTAATTTTGAGTAGGTCAGTGGACTACGAATAGATAAGTTTTTATACAGTAGATAATTTTTTGACCGCCTTTAAACCTTCGACAAGGGGCTAACTATGATTTAAAATCTTTATACTCTATTTTTCCATTTTCTATGAACATAAAACAGTGGTTACTCAAACATTAGAGTATTATAGCAGGACGTTAAAGTTTAGAGATCGAATTAGGTGTAAATATATCGGCGACTGTATTAGCGAGTGCCCAAGAGTTTAAGGTATATTTTCTGAATATTTATATTCCAGCCAAGTATAGTTTTAGCAAAACGAATAGTGTAAACATGTGTAAATTGAAATACTTTACATCTTACTTTACCTACTGTATAATTTCCGCTACACTCCCGGTCAAAAGACTTCCGCCCTGCGCATGCGAATTAAGGCTGTCCCATTGTCGCCGGTGAATAGTTTATGTGCCTTTAGGATTGGATTATGCAGCAGGCATAGGATGATGGAAGGGCCGAATAAATACTTACTCTGAAAGGTTTGTCCACACGATTTGCTTATGAATTGTTTGGGATTTATGTATGGGACTATTGACCCCTTGGCAGTTTTGGAGTGTTGTGTTTGCCGTATTAATTCATTTGTTAAGTGATATAGGGTTATGGAGCAATGGAACAGAATTTGTAATTTAAAAAAGATGACTAAAATTATAGTGTCAAAGTCAATATTCAGTGTTCTTTTTTCAAAAAGTGCGCTACACTCTGTGGCCTTCCATCTTAATTTATTCACCGTATTTTCATTTTAGTGTCATTATAGCTAGTTTTTTAGTACTTATGTATGACTTATAACTACATCAAACACTAGTTTCTTACATAGTGATTGAAGCGAACTTACCAATACATTATCTAAATATCCATACTGAAGCACAAACTCAATCCCAGAGAAGGCTATCTGTCAAATATGACATATCAGTAAAGTGAAGATTTATACGTTGTGTTGTTAAGTGTATTGACAGAGGAAATAGCTGTGAGGCTATAAGTCAAGATGGACGGCTGTCGTGAGGCGAGCTGGCGCCACAATAACTTTATACCGTCTTTTTGTGGTTATTTAATTACGTCCGTTCTCAGAGACTTTATACGCTTACTTAGTAGAGATTTGATGAGTGATTTTGACATGTAACGTAAGAAAAATGACGTCAATTAGTTAATTGTTGATTTAATGACTGTCTCTGAGTGCAGTAGTTAGAAAGTCAGTCAAAGTTTAAGACATACGTACCAAGTGAAAAAAAAGGTTTTCAAGAAAGTAATATTATTTCTAATGCATGAACTAATAAAAACATACTTTAACACCAAAATGCCTCTTTATCATTTAAATATCAAACAAAATTCAATATTTCAATAACTACATAAACTTTCCAATTTTCTCTTCCATATCACACGTCTAGTTGTTTAATAAAACGTCAATTTGGAACCCCTGTTCCATAATTTGGGATCAAGCTGAGAATTCGTGCATTCATAGGGGGTGCATAAAAAATGTGAACGTTCGTAACTCTACGTAACTACGTAACTGCCTTCCGAACGACTGGAAGGCGCCAATAGATTACACATAGTATGATATTTGATAGTCTGCTGTTTAGTGAGAGATAATCCTTTTACGAAAATAGAGGTTGTTTTTGTTTTGTTTTTGTATTGGAGAGGTTGACGAGGAAATAGGTTTTTTGTAGAGTATAAAAATAAAGGAACAAGTGGGTATCTTCTGTTTGGGTTATCTTCTGTGTCCAATTGCTGGGCAAAAGGCGAATATTCACGGAAGTTTAGTGACAATAATGCTTAGTTTAATCCAAGTTCGAATCTGGAACATTTTGAAGAACTAGCTGCATCCCGCGGTTTTACCCGCGTTGTGTCCGTTTCCGTAGAGGACTTTCGGAATGAAAAATAGCCTATCTTTCCGTTAAATGTGGCTATCCATTACAGAAGAATTATTGAAATCGGATTGGTAGTTCTGAGATAAGCGCGTTCTAACAAACAAAAAATACATTCATCTTTATTATTTAGATATCTAGATAAATAGTCTAGCTCTAATAATTTGCTCAGTATCTATAAAACTTCAAGGTATAACATAAAATATTATCATCACGGTTATATCTGAAACTTTAGCTAAGACTAGACTGCTAATTAATAAAACCTCGATGAAATACGTGCATCAGTTTCAAAGCAAAACCACAGACAGACAGGGCATTAAACTTAACGTCTCGAATTTGAGATTTTACGTTAAGTGTTAAATTACATTTGTTAGAAAGAGAGAGATGATTTCAGTGAATCACTTCTAGGAAAGATAGAGATAGAGATAAATGTACATTGTCCATCTAACCCTTTTTATTAAAAAATAAACTTTTGCCACAAAACAAATTCACTCAAAAAGTCAACGACAACGTGCTTCAAAAACTACACACACACATAAATGCGCACTACATGATATCGGAAGGTGTCAAGTGAAACTAATGCCATTAGAGATTTTCTACGAAAATCGTATAAGCACGCGTCAATGAGTGTGTGTACCATAATTTATCATTCATTTCGAGTAGATTAGTGGCCAACCCTGCTGTCTGAGTTTTTAGACCGCCTAAAGGCCTCCGATGTGGTCTTTTGGGACACCCAGGACCGACTGCCTAACGTGCCGTCCATGTGCCTAGTTTTTAGTGTTGTTATTTTCTATCTTTTCAGTGTTATTTCATGTTATCAGTAACAACGTCATATTCTGTCATATATCACAGGCCACATCCGGCACACGTGAGCGGCTCGATAATGGCCACCTTGCATTTTATGTACCGGCCGCGTCATTGTTTCCCGTTTACTGCACTCGCCTGACACAACGTTACGCGTTATGGGCATAAAGTGTTTACAATATCGGTGATTTTTTTGGAGAGCGATGTTTTTCAATATGATTTAGCTTGGTGTTCTGGGTACAGTTTTGTATTATATACCTTGTGCTATTGTAATAAGACAAAAGTGTAAACACGTACCTAATATGGACTGTACTATAGGTTACATTCAGCTCGAACTTACTAAGTTACGTATAAAGGCTACAGTGTTTTTCAATACAATCTATAATTTAAAGTCTTATTGAAGAAAAGTTATCCAGAATTTACTCG
This sequence comes from Cyclophora punctaria, assembly GCA_951394245.1. Taxonomy (NCBI): domain Eukaryota; kingdom Metazoa; phylum Arthropoda; class Insecta; order Lepidoptera; family Geometridae; genus Cyclophora; species Cyclophora punctaria. The sequence continues at coordinate 1,564,815 of OX596172.1, forward strand.
TCGTCAAACTCCTCACTCGATGGATTTAAAAAAAAAAAATTATCTGTAGCATAAACATAGAATATTATACTCTGAGACCATGGATACCATTTACTACGAAAGAAGATATAGTATGCATTTCATAATTTTAACTCGCGTATATTTTAGTTGTCAAATAGTTTGTCACTTTCTGACATACGCAATTTTCCGAAGAGCAAAAGAGACAGAACACAGTATTAAAGTGTTTTAGTTACACCACATTTATTAATAAGACGGATCATGTTCCTAATTCAAATATTGAGTACATACTTAAACTCTCATACTTTCAAATACTTCTCTACCTTAACATTTTCAAGCACCATAAAAACCTCGGCCATAAATTACAAACAAACACAATAACAATTTTACATGAAAGAATATATAAAGCATTGTTTACAGTTCTCGTAACATAGTGAAAGTAAACTGATTAGGCGTCTGTCTGTCTGTTCTGTAGGATCGATAGGGAATAAGGTCGGGATGATTTGTGGAGGAAATGGGAACGACTTCGGTCCAACTAGGATCGGGCATAGAGAATTTATAGACGATGTTGCCGTTTTGAAAATTCATTGATTTCGAGTAGGTCAGTGGTCAACGCTGGTGTCGGAATTTTTAGACCGCCTAAAGGCCTCCGATATGGTCTGACGATTGAAACAACTGGGATTGACTGCTTAGATAATATGTTACTTGAGTTGAGATAGTTTTTGGTTCGACTTTAAAAACGTATGTTAGTAATGAAGACTTATGTAAAATGTTAGTTCGCTGTTCAATCCAGTGAGCTCTATCGACTTAAGGCCGGTTGTTAAACCTATCTATATTGACAGTAAAGATTCGCCATTGTTTCTTTCTTCTTTCAATTTTTGGCGGCTAAATAAACGGTTTTAATTTTGACATTTATTTATATTAAATAAATGTGAAATCAAAATATTTGAATAAAGAACATTATATGTTCTTTTTTATTTAAATAAATGTCATATCTTTATTTGCTATCTTAGTTAGGCATAGTATCATTTGAAGTCGGTTTTCAGCTATTTTTGATACCATCATGATCACGAAATAGAGAGAAGTTACCCAGTTAGTATTTTCTGTTCCATGATCATAACTATGTGAACAGGTAAGTGCTCATTAACTAACTGAGCACAGAGCTAATGTATGTCACTTACCAACAAGAGTTTTATCTTAAAGATGTGTAACTTTGTAGTTACATGATAAATATTTGTACGTGTGTACTGTAAGTGGGTACACGCGGTTTTATCTAAGTGCTTCAGTTGGGAAGATAAACAGTGTTTTACATGCTAAAATTACGGTGAAATATATGTACTTACTGTTCCCGCGGTTTCACATACAGTGTTCGTGTTTCTGTTAGAATTTCGGGACAAAAAGCAGCTTATGTTCGCCTCCAAGGTCTTACGTACCAATCATATATACAAAGAGCATTTTGCGCGTTTTGCCCATTTCTGTGGGAATTTCTGGGTAAAATAGCCGTACCTATACCCTTTACGTGGAATGAACCGTGGCTATCAATTACAAAAAATGTTAGCGATTAGTGCGCTCAAACAAATAATATATGATTGTTTATTATATTAAGCTTCAGCTATAGTATAGATCAGAAAAAATATATCAAATTCAGTTCAGTCGATATCTAACAACTTTGATTTTAAAATAAAATGAACTTACTGTCAAAATATAGGACTTCTTTTAATTTACAAAAATGTATACATAGTAGCCTAAATAAGCAGCTTTTCTAGCTTTTCTACATTACAATAGTAAAATAACATACCTACAAATAAATTAGGTTACAAGTACTTTCCCAAATGTAAACAAGAATATTAATTTGGGAGGGAAAGAGGGGATGAATATTGAAATGTCAAAGTAGCCACAGAGCATAATATGTGGGGTGTTACAAATAATAATTGAACGGTGGTGCCACCTCGTGCAGGACTCACGAAACCAATCGGTGTATGAAGGCAATATTCGAGTGGATTTTGCGTTAATTAAGTAAAACAAAGTATTAGCCTGTAATGCCCCACTGCTGGGCAAAGGCCTACCATCTCACTGAAAATATCAGTATAGTGAGGAGGATTAGGCAATTAGGAGGAATCACCACGCTTGCCTAATGCGGGTTGATGATTTCAAACTCGAGCCATTATTGAAAAATAGGAAACATGTTTTCGCTCGATCTGGGAATTGAACTCGGGACCTTAGTCTGGGCAGGAGAGTGCACATACCCCCGAGGCGAGGAAAAAATATGGTCTAATGGATAGACATTTAACGGGAAGGTTATAGGCTATTTTTCATCCCGAAATTTCCTCGCGAACGGACACAACGCGAGTAAAACCGCTGGGTGCCACTAGAATAATATAAGATTAATTATTTTAAGCATTATATATATTTAAATTACCATATCCAATAATTTATTCGTTGTGTCCATTCACCGTGCGTATCGACGGAAACACCAACATTGAGTGACGTTTCTCAACGCCGCCCGCCCTACGCTGCCGCCCGCCCAACGCCGCCCGCCTTTGTCGGCTTTTGACACCTCCACTACCTATTGTAACCGCTGTGACATTTCATTTGATGTACACTTGTGGATGGTAAAGAAAATCGATACAGTATGTATTGTTTAAAGAATTTTGTGTGAGAGTGAAATTGTGTTCATAATGTATTTAGGTATTAGGTTGATAGATTTGATATCGTGTTTGTTGCACTAATTATAACTCAAAAACGGCTGGACCGTTTTTAATTTTTTAAATCATAGTCCGGTATCACTACGTAGTATAAAACAAAGTCCGCTGTCTGTCTGTCCGTATTCCGCTGTCTTTCTGTCTGTCTGTCTCGTTGTTCATCCTTTTGAGAGCTACGGTACCACAGACACACATACACATCAACTTCACTTACACACACCTCTTTTGGGTCGTGGGCTACAAATTGTTTTAAAAGAGCTTTTACACAATCCACACAGAAAAACATCACTCACGAGTCTAGTTAACACACTACACTAGTGAGCGAACAACTTTTATTGACACCAAACTACTAAACATGCCATTTCTCTCGTTCGCCGGCGCCCCGATATCGCACTAAATCATAACCTCCCTCTGTTTTGTCGGTGTCAGATAAAAATAACCGCCATTGTTTATCGCGGGCCCTTTTTTAAAATTGGTAGTTTTTCGCCGCCAAAAGCAAAAGATTGTCTTGAATTTTTTTTTTGTTTAGAAGGGGAAAGTGGTTACTTTGTTTAATATATCAGTTTACTGTACTTGTAATGTTTTTATCCAGTTACTCTCTTCGGATAGTAGTCGTTACATGAGCCATGTCAGAGGCCTTTGGCGGCTCAATAACTCTGACACCGGGATTGGTCAGAGTGACCATCCACTCGATGAAGAAGAAGTTTAATATAATAAAGAAGTACTGAGATTGTTAAGTATCCTTCTTATATTATAAATGCGGAAGTTTGTGAGGATTTATGAATCATCACTACATAGTATAAAATAAAGTCGTCTCTGTTTCGTTTCTGTTTGTCTGTATGCTTAAATCTTTAAAATTACGCAACGGATTTTGATGCGGTTTTTTGTAATAGGTAGAGTGATTCAAGAGGAAGGTTTTTATGTAAAAAAAATCCCGAAATTCCCACGGGAACGGGCACAACGCGGGTAAAACCGCGGGGTGCTGCTAGTAATATATATATTGTTACTCTTTCACAGTCAATAAGTTAAGTGTCCACTTAATGGACGTCTTTCATTGCGGCAGTCAGTATCTGTTTTAGCTATAGCATTTGTTGCTAAGCAATTTATTACGTAAGTAAATCCAGCGCGTGACGATACGTTAATTTTTGTATTATTTTTTAAATTAGTCGTTTGACCTTCAAATTATTAACACAAGAACTACCATTATGTATTATCATAACTATCGTGTTTAGTAAATTTTTACGTAACATGATATTGTGTTACTTACTTTAAGTAATTCGTATTAACATTTATCTATAGACACTACTTTATTATGAACTTATTAATTACGGGGTTTTTCGCTGCATAAATGATCAAAAATCGTCGGGAAATCAAAGTAAGTGTTTTGACCAGTGAAACCAACTTTTGTGATGCAAAAATTGGGTAAATTGAAATTACTTGATTTGTTCTTATGTTATGATACATAATTGTTTTTATTGATTTATACAAAGTAAGTATTTTAATTTGAAACTTGAGTTTTTACTTACGAGTACAAAACTCAAATAATAGAAACAATAATAGAATGTTATTTTTAAATTGCCGTATCACCATTCTGAGTAAAAGTGCGAGCAAGCAATATAGTCGCACACTTTCGCATCACTACATAGTATAAAACAAAGTCGCTATTTTTGTCTGTTTGTTTGTCTGTATGCTTAAATCTTTAAAATTACGCAACGGATTTTGATGCGGTTTTTTGTAATAGGTAGAATGATTCAAGAGGAAGGTTTTTATGTATAAAAATTCCCGATATTCCCACGGGAACGGGCACAACGCGTGTAAAACCGCGGGGCGCTGCTAGTTTATAATATTGGTGATACCTCCGCTGAATACAGGCATACAGTTAATTTAAATAATATATACAGTTCATTCACAGAGTATAAAGTACTAGTCTAGACTATGATTTTGGCAAACTCAATGCTATGCAAGTGTTATTTGCAATAATAATAACTTATATTTTTGTATCAAAAGCTGTGCCCTGCCAGAAAACACTCGTTTTCACAAATTAATAGTACCATTAAATTTTAGTAGTTAATATAAAATAAAATGCCTTTTTTATTTCTCTTATCTGTATTTCATATCAGAAACATTGTATTTGCTTAATTAATATTTAAAGTTGTCTTAAATGTAGTTTTATAATAAGTACGTACAATTATAATGAACGAATGAAGTACCTACATTATTGTTAAGAATAGATATTTATACCGGTTTAAATTATTAGCTATCTTAATAAATCAAATGTATGAAGTTTGATAGGAATACGAATGAAACTCCATTTTATGTCTATAAAACCAATTAATATCACATTAAAATTTGAGAACTTTTCTTCACATTCGGTCTAATCCATGTACAAATAACTAACGCCCGGACTCAGAAACGTCAAATGCTTCCTTTGTAGAGATTTAATGAGTGATTATGACATGACAATTTATGGGCAAAACGTCAATTAGTTAAATGACGATTTAATGGACATCTCTGAGTGCGGCGGTAAGGCTAGGGCTCCACTTGTAGGAAATGTTTTTTAATGCATTTACAAATCGACGGAGCGACAGATATTCGAGCGAATTTCCATAATTACATAATTTGTTTAAAACTTCTACTAATCCAGTCAAAGCCGTATTTTTTAATAAAGTTGACACTTAACAAAAAACATTTGACGGCTGATTCTTAAACAATCCAATCAAGAATAACGTTTAAAACGCTTATCGCTTATCAAACATCTTTTGTAATCATATTTGACAGTTCTTCAGCATTTTTAGCATAGACAAACTTGCTTACATAATTCGGACTTATATCTAAACATATATTTTTCAATTTAAGATCAAAATTCATAAATAAAATCTGTTTAGATCTCTTTTCAATTTCTCTCACAACTGACATTAGATTTGATGCTACAGTAAAGTCCATTTGCTTTAAATGAGTACCGTCTACTATAATCAGAGACTCGGTGATAACAGAAGAAGCTTTCAATACGGCTCGCCTCAAATGTTCCGCGGCACAATATGATAAGCTATCACCTAAGGGCACTACTATCAAATCCGCTTTCTGGCTTTTAATCAAAGTCAACGAAAGAGATGGTCTTGCAACTCTAAACAAAAGCATGGCCGCTTCCAAGCCAATTCCAGCTAAGATTCCGTATTCCAATCCTGCCATTAGACATATGACCACAGTAATAAGAAATAGAAAGAATTCTCGCTTACTATTTTTCCACAATCTTGGTATTATTTCACAATCCAGCAATGAGTACATAGCCAGTATAATCAGACCAGCCAAAGATGCCTTAGGGATGTAGTAAAACGTCGATGTCATAAAACTTAAAGCCAATATAATTAGAAGTACCTTTGTAACTCCTCCTGCAGGCGTTTTAACTCCAGATACATGGTTCAAAGCGGTTCTGGTAAAAGAACCAGTGATTGGCATACTCTGTCCAAACGAACCGATAATGTTACACAAACCGACTGCTATCATTTCTTGTGTAGCGTCTATTGTGCCGCTATCGGCGAAAGCTTTGGCGATGGCAACTGTTTCTAAGATTGCTACGAGTGGTATCACCAGAGATTGAGGTCCCAGTACCTCTAGCATGTCTATAAACGATAAAGTTTCGTTACCAGCTTGTGTGCTGAACGGTGGTAAACTGAACTCCGGCAGGCCACTGCCAATATCCCCAATTATGGCCAAAGGTTCCGAATCTGTAGTCACTTTAAGAACGTACGTTATAATCATTCCAATCACGACAACCACTGCATTTCTTGACATCGATAAAAACCATAACATTTGTTTACCGAACCCGTCTGTCCGTTTGCAGTTTCTCCCCAACCATTGCAACAGTAACAACATCAATATAGTTACAATCGAAAGTATTGGTTCCCATAACTTAGCCGTTTTAATATTGGTAGCAAAGTTATAAATCGATTCCGCAAAATAGTCACCCGAAGTTCCTTGTAAACCAAAGAATGATTTGAGCTGTGCTGCAGCGATCTGCAGCGCTGCAGCCGTAGTGAAACCGCTGATAACTGGCATGGAAATGAACTCAACTAAAAATCCGAGATTGAGTACACCCATTAAAAGTATCACTACTCCTGTGAGAAAACCGGTCAATATGGCGAAGTCTATTGAATACGCTGACACGTATTTAGAGACCATCGCAGCGAGGATTGCAGTGGGTCCAACGGTCACATTGTAGCAGCTTCCGAAGATGACGTAAACAACTCCTGAGGTTAAGGAAGCGTAGAGTCCATGTTCAGGCGGCAAACCAGCAATAATCGCGTACGCAATTCCTTGGGGAATAGCCGTCAATCCAACCGTGATTCCAGCGATGATATCCTGGATAATATACTCAGATTTATACTTCGGTAGCCATTCTATTATAGGCAGGCGTTTCTTCAAGTTGTTTACACTGCACGTTTCGCTCGCACACTTATTAAACTTGTTTCGTGTCTCGTTTTCACTGTCTGTAGTCATCGTGTTGGTCGTATGACACAGTTTCGCGAACTAATCGGAATTCTCGATGTTAAAGTTATATATTGAGAACATGAGCGTCGTTTCGTTATCGTCGAATGTAATCCGTTGTCTTTGTTTTATGTGTAGAGGGATCGATAACGTTTCAAATAAACTGTTGTTGTTATACAGAGTGGTGTTTGTTCGAAGTTATGCAGTTTGTGCAATGTGTGTATAATGTAATGAAATGAGTAAACAAATAGTTTGATGGGATGTTTGGGTTTTTTTATATAATATTATACAATTTAAATTATGTAAAGCACAGTTAAAATTGTTAATTTAATAATAATGACGTTTTGCAAATAAAATAATTATGAGATGTCAATTTAATAATAATGTCATTTAGCTAACAAAAAAAAATGTAAAAAAACATATAAAAAAGAACGTATTAATTTCGTTTCGTCACTCAATTCAAATTTAAATTAATACAATTTAAATATTAAAATCGTATCACTGTTTATGCCAACACAGTTTTTTAATATAATAAAAACAATGGATAAGGTTACTAAGAATGGTGATATTCTCCACCAAACACAGAATTCAATTATTTTTAAATACCTACACAATTTGGCTATAATAAATTAACTAAATAAACAAAATATGTAAATCTTACCTCTGTAAGTAATATCAGGTTTGCAATCAAATTATTTTATCATAACAATAAACTAATTCATCTCACGAGACCACCCTGTGTAACAAAAGGTTATCAAATTGGTCTCTACGTCTTTATCGAAAAATGTTATGAAATACTTCATTGAGTTGGAAGATTTGTGTCAAAAATGAAGTGGAGATTTTGTTATCTTGGGATTTCCATCACGTGTTAATTCGAAGGTGCGGAAGGGAATGTCTGAAAAAAATTAAAAGTAGGTTAGTAACCAACTTGTAGCATAATTTTTGGACACATGATTTTCAATTGCTAGTCAATTGAAGATTTAAAACAGCAATTGATCGACAATTGAACGAGTCTCACCACAATTATTTTTATTTTTTGTCCACTCGCGTAGTTGGATAGAGAAGATACTGCATTAAAAATAAAAAATCTGAGAAATCTTTAAGTACAATTTTGTGCATCGAGCTAATTGTACATTCAAGTTTATTTGCATAATAAAATTACTGCACATGCACAAGTAGTGCAATATTAATATAATTTATAGGTAGTAAAAAATGCAGATATCTACATTTTTATTAGATCATCATGCATGCAAGGCACCACAATGCAGCTACAATGACAGTAACTTAACTAGCGTATTGTTTGAAATAAGAACATATTAACATCAGCTCTTTCTTTATAATTATGAGTATATTTTAAAGAAAAATATATCTAATCACGTTCTGCGCTCTGGACTGTGGCACCCCCCTACGAGAGAATAAAAAAACTTACCTGCTTTAATAGAGGCGATTCAAGGTGAAGCATTCATTCAAATTGGATGGCTACAACTATTTATTTTTATCTATATTTAGAGCTGGTTGGATCAGCCAACACGTGCCCATCAGTGATACTATTATTCGTTGTTGTCTACATATATTAAAGTGCTAATAAAACCACCAGGAGAGCAATTCATTGCTAATAATAATTAGGTCATTATTTGCTTGAAATGGCCTCAACCCATATCTGAATTCTGTGTTGTTACAATACAAGCTACTTGCCCGTTTTTAGGGTTCCGTACCCAAAGGGTAAAAACGGAACTCTTTTACTGAGACTTCGCTGTCCGTCCGTCCGTCCGTCCGTCTGTCACCAGGCTGTATCTTAAGAACGGTGATAGCTAGACAGTTGATATTTTCACAGGTGATGCATTACTATTGCCGCTATAACAACAAATACTAAAAATAAAATAAAACAAATATTCAAGGGGGGCTCCCATACAACAAACGTGATTTTTTGCCGTTTTTAAGGTACGGAACCCTCCGTGCGGGAGTCAGACTCGCACTTGGCCGGTTTTTTTAATACCATTACAACTATATTATATGATCAAACGAAGTTCTTGAAGAGAAGTTCAATCATTTTTATATGATCACCTAATGCGAAGATACAATACTAACTACTCAAGTAGTAGCGACAACTGCTAAACTACTTGTTAAGATAGTGTCATTACATATAGTGAAATTACCTACATGTCGGAGAAATCTTTAGGCGGTCTAAAAACAATGGAAGACTTGAGGTTAAAAATAAAATATCAACAACAATAAATAATTATATTCTCTAAATATATCATTATGTTCCTATATATAAAATTAAATTAACAGTAAAAAAAACAAATATTTTGCAACACATTGGCTAAATGGAAGATATTATATCAGTTTTCTCTGCACCATTTTGTTGATCTAGCTCGTTTTAATCATAGAGTGAAGATAACACCTATCTTGCTTCTAACACGTGATGCTTATCAGTAATCTTATCAATTTCTCTATCTTTATCTCGCTATGTTTTCTGATTCGCTACTTTCATGGAGTATAAAATCTCCTTTAAAGTTTTTCAACCACAAATGTTTGTACTCTCGAGCATGTCTTTGCCGCAGTCATATCTTGATTTACCAGTTATTTTACTTTATACCGGTTTGATATTATGGGTATAACAGCAATGACATGCAAAATTAAACGAACCAGTACACTAACTACTAGGTACAGTCGGCAAATCTAATTGATACGTACTTAGCACTTTGTCAATTTAAAGATTTGAAAATTTTCATTGATATGTAAGTAGCTATGGTATAAGTTTAAATATGAAAAGGTTCTTACCGTGCACGTAGTTTGAATAGGTCAACTTGCTTACAAAGTACTCAAGTACGTATCCATTATATTCGCAGACTGTATATTAACATGTCCAATGGAGCCGATTCAGGCTACGTGGGATCGACAGTCTTACCGGAACGACAAAATATCGGATACATTCTGGCTTAGGGCATGCTAAATATCGTGTAATCAGTAAACTTTTGGACCACAGTATACTAATAAACATGAGTATGATACTTTTGTCGTTCCAGTAAAAATGTCTGGCTGATCTATTCAAATTTATTTAGCTATTAATAATACTAAAAATATTCTAGCACAATTTCTCAATTATCACAGATTTATAAGATTTATACCTCTTTCGAAATCAAATTCGCCAATTCAGTAACATCTGCTGTATACACAAATTTAGTTTCACTTTTAGGATCAATATCAATGCACATATTCTTCAAATCGGCATCAAAATTCATACACAAAAGCTTGATAGAACGTCTTTCCAAATCTTTGAGATAAGACATTAAGTTTGAAGCTACAGTAAAGTCCATGGTTTTAAGATTCGTTCCGTCAATAATGATCAGAGTTCCATGAAGAGATGCTTTCAGGATGATTCTTCTGACATGCTCAGCAGCGCAATAAGATATACTATCGTATAGAGGAATCACTAACAGATCAGCTTTAGCACACTTAATAATAGTAACATCTAAAGAAGGTCTTGCAGTTCTATAAAGCAATAAAATAGCTTCAACAAAAATACCCGTAACAATACCGTATTCTATTCCACTGAACATACAAACAATTAGAGTCAAAACGTGGAGAAAAAATTCTCTCTTACTATTTCTCCAAAGCTTACCAATAATAGTAAAGTCTAACATAGAATACATAGCAAATATAATCAAGCCAGCCAATGAAGCTTTTGGAATGAATCGAAACGTTGAAGTTAATAAAGTCAATGCAACAATAATCAGTGTGACGTTAGCTACACCAGCCATAGGAGTCTTTACGCCAGAAAAATGATTCAACGCAGTACGAGCAAAAGAACCAGTGATTGGCATACTTTGTCCGAATGAACCTATAATGTTACATAAGCCTAGCGCTATCATTTCTTGAGTTGCGTCTATTGTGGCACCATTGGAGAAGGCTTTAGCTATCGCTACGGATTCAATGATCATTATCAAAGGTAACACAAGTGATTGGGGACCAAGAGACCTTAACATATCTGGAAATGTGTAGGTTTCATTACCTACTACTGTAGTGAAGGGGGGCAAACTGAACTCTGGTAGCCCTTTGCCAATTTCCCCAATAATTGCTAAAGGTTCAGACCCAGTCCCAGCTTGCAATCCAAAAGCTATTATCATTCCTATTATTACAACCACTGCGTTTCTAGATAAAGAAAAGAACCAGCGCATTTTTTTTACAAAACCATCACTACGATTACAGTCCTCTCCCATCTTCTTTAACAAAGCTAACATTATTATCGTACACACACCTAAGACAGATTCCCAAAGCTTTACAGTTTTAATATTTACAAAGAAATAATACAAAGATTCTGCAAAGTAGTTACCAGATAATCCTGACAATCCGAAAAACGATCTTAGTTGGGACGACGCGATTTGCAGAGCTCCAGCATTAGTAAATCCTTTGATGACTGGCATTGATATAAATTCGACCAGAAACCCGAGGTTCAGAAATCCCATAAGCAAAACCACTATGCCACTTAGAAATGCTGCTAGCACGGCGAAGTCCGGTGAATAACCTGCCACATATCTTGCGGTTAACGTTGAAATGATGGCTGTTGGTCCCACTGTCAGATAAGCGCAGCTTCCGAAGAATGTGTAGACGATACCAGCTGTTAACGATGCGTAGAGTCCGTATTCAGGAGGCAATCCGGCAACGAAAGCGTATGCAATTCCTTGGGCTATTGCTGTCAGGCCAACGGTGACTCCAGCCACCATATCTTGGATGAAAAAGTCTATGCTGTAGTTCGGAAGCCATTTTACTATAGGCAGTCTTTTCTTCAAAGTGTCTTGACTGCAAAGCGGTTTCTTTTGGTCATCTTCTTTTAATTTATTAACCACTGTCATGGCTCGAGTGCCCACCTGCACAGATTTCGGAAGATTGACATCTGAGTTGTTTGTGCACGGCTATTTGTTATCTGCCGCGTGACTCCTTCACTTCAGATTATGAATTGAATCGATTATAACACTTATCTTTTTGCTATAGATGAAGTTCAGATACTTTATCTATAAGTATTGTAATTAGAATTTTGTGCAACACATACTGACTTAACTAATTGAATACTACGTATAAAATTTTACCGGTATGTATAGTCACTAATATAATAAAGGAATATCTACAAGACTGCAGGTGGTCTCAAACGTCAATACAATTAAACGATATTGTTAGAAATATTTGATTGAACATCAATTACAAAGATCAATCAAATAATCATTACTTTTATGTCAGTTTAACAACGTGATGTTAATAATGAAGTGGGCCACACATCGAAATCATATAATGGTGCCAATTAGTAGAGCAATCAAGTTTATTTCTTAAAGGTCACAAGCAATACAAACAATTCTATATTTAGTACAAAAATTGATCTTTGGTTCTAAATAATAAAATCCTTTCAAAACGTTTTATGGTGCCAATCCACCAGTTATGCTATGGAAGCTATACTCAAATTTTTCTTACTTGTCTTGTGTTAAAATGTGGACTAATGACGTCAATTTTCCAGCTGAAGACGACTACAGTGACACCTGAAGAGGAAAAAGGTTTAGAGATTGGGTAAGAATCCAATAAAATCACTAAACCTTTTTCCTCTTCAGGAGCAATCACAGTCAGAAAAAATAGAGTATACATTGCAAATGCGACTTTTGAGATGAGTTTTGTATAGAACGCCTTTGTATATTAAGCTTTTAATGAAATTTGATCTTTAGGTACGTATGAAATTAAAAAAAATGTACTGTCTATTACCGTTTCAAGATCACCAACTGCTATATACACTGGAAGTAGCATTTCTTAAATTTTCCTCACCTTAACACCCTGTCGGCTCGGACGTAAAAATGACCCAAGACTGTTATATAAAAAATATTATCGTAAACTAATAAACGACCCCATAAAACATAAAAATATGAGCAGAAAGTAAATTTTATGACATTTGACGACATTGTGTATCGAGGGGCAGTATAATATTGATTTATTTATATAAAAAAGTATATCCGAGTATTATTTTTAAAATCAGACGCAAAATCATGATAAGTCATGACAAACGTGATTCCGTGCTTCGAAGGGCACGTTAAGACGTCGGTCCTGGTTACTTTCTACGGATAGGAGTCGTTATATGAGCCATGTCAGAGACCTTTGCCATGTCAGAGTTATTGAGCCATAACTCTGACACCAGGATTGCTCAGATTGACCATCCACTCGATGATGATGATGATGATGATGATGATTACAATAGATGATAAACTAACATAGAGTCGCGCGTAAAGATGAGTTAAACCATTGAGTTAAACCAAGCACGTATGAATTACTATAGTTAAACGGAGATCATTCAATACATACCATTGCGTGGCATTCCAAAGAAAAACAAAAGCCTAACGCGTTAAATTCCCGATTACCACAGCCTCATAGCAATCTTCCGAATCCCATACATCAGTATGTACCTCTATCAACCCTTAATCAAGCCTCGTTTCCGACACACCACCCCGTACAAAATCCCGTATTAATTCTTGGACTATTATTGGTCGCGGCATTAGCTGTCTGATACCAACGGCTTAATGAATCGAGAATGAAGCATGGGTAATAGCTTTGTTTGAACGTAGTTGCGTTGGTATGTTATTAATTAAAACCAAATGCGTGTAATTCAATTTTGGATTAAGGTAGTAAAAATTAGCTAGTGAGTGAACTTGTGACTTACGTTGGACTCACATGTGAAGTGCCATGGTGAAGTGTCAATAAGTAGATTTTTTTTCAGAAATTAAATAATTATTTTTGTGATTATAGTTAACGAGGTAAAGGTCAATATTTTTTTAACAATAGTTAGTCTATACAGTTATAGTTAGTCGATGCACAGGCGTTATTCATTTGTTATTTTGTTCATTACTGTTCATTGGTGCCCTTGATTTTCACTGACTATGTGCAATGTACTGTACATTATATTATTAAATAACTAATCTATCTATTTAAAAAATACCGAAATGCTTGAACGCTCATACCTTCCAAATGACCAACAAATTTGATAATTCATTTATTTGCTCGTTATTGTCAGGAGTACAAACCTTTTTTTATGTATGTACATATTTGTTTGAAAGTGCTATTGTACACATCCTCTTTCAAAAATTTCAAGAAGAAGGCCACATACTGCTCTTCGTCCCAAAGGAATGGGTGGTTAAATCGTGAGTAGTTTTTGTATGTGTGTCACCTGATGTACTCCACTAATTCATCTAAGGCTTATTTCCTAAGAGTATGTAATATCTTTGTCACCCCATTGTCACCCCAAACTTGAACCGTTTACGTCACAATAGATTCCCTGTATTAACGTAAGAGGGTATTAATTCGTGCATATATCAAATAGTTTCTTGGGACAAACGTCCCTTTTGTTAGGGATGAATGCTATTCAAATACTTGAAAGTTTATTAGTCCGTGATTAATTTGGAAATTGTTCAGTTTTACATGAAAAAAAAATACGGTTTTTATTAGTTAGTAGTGCGACCATGCATTGGAACTTTAAATTACCTATATCGTTTGTTTCAACAGACTAAAGATATAGGAGACCTTTAGGCGATTTTAAAACTCCAACGCAAGACTCACTACCACACTCAGAGACATTCATTAAATCGACACTTAACTAATTGACGTAATTTTTCATAAACGCTTATTAACAGTACTTTCTATCAAATGTCCCTTTGTTTGTCCCTTTTCGACATACGCTATTTGTCAAAGAGCGAAAGAGACAAAACACTTAAAATCACTGTTTATGTTAAATATCGTTTATGAATAAGGCGGTAAGTCTCTACTAAAGAAGCATTTGCCGTCTCTGAGTACGGACGTTCGGCAATATCTCTAATTTACTTTCCTATGGTAATTTTTATCTTTACGAAGAAAAACATCGTATTTTCTCCTGCAAAACGACACACTAAAGACATCAAATATCCTCCATAACGTACATACCATAAAACCATACAATAAACCATAAGAGATCCACAAAAGTCTAGATTTACCCCTAACCTTGGACCTACCCTCTTAACCCGAAAATTTATTGGCGCAGAAACATCGCCCTTTCCAAATATAATTCTAACAAAATGACTCCGATAAGAATCTGAACACGGAACAGTAATCAAATAACAATTTTTATTGGTAATGTCGATTTATTTACGGGAATTTGTATTTATTTGAGGTATTCTTAGAGATTTACTTTGTGATAACAGGATACAATGGGGAAGAAATATTTAAACCCAACCAACACTACAACAACACATAGTTTGGTTGAAATGAAGTGAATTCACGGTTACGTATTAGTCTTTCAAATTAAGCGTTTTCTCTGTCCTGTTACGTGCATTATGTATGAAAACAAAAGAACATCCGTGCGCACAGACGACTGCGCGTTGCTGCATCGCGTAGTTGGACGACGAAAAATGCTTAAATAGAAAGAACCGTACACTATACCCACGGAAGAGCGAAGTACTTACTTATCAAGTTTCAATATTGTCATTAGACTACAGTGGCTCACAGCTGACCAACTCACTCAATGAAGTAAGTATCTTCGAGTAGGTTAGTGGCCAGCCCTGGTTTCGGGAGTTTTAAGGAGGCCTCCGACATGGTGTAACGATTGGAACAACCGGGACCGACAATTTAACGTGCCCTCCGAAGCAAGGTAGCGCTCAGATAGAAATACCACTATCGGCCACCCATTCAAGTAGTGGTCGAGCTTCACGTTGCTTAACAATCTCAATGACGTAACATCGCTTAGTGAAACTACGCTACTCAATGACAATACTTTTCGTTTTCAATATCAACAACATTTTGCTCGTAAATTTTTCAAAGGCACTTTAAAAACACGTGCCTCGAACCTTTGCAACATCAAAACTCAAGACACTCCCTAAAAATTAAGGTCCATTCTTTATAATGATTGATCATCATTTCCCCTAATAATTGCCACTTGATGGGTCAATTAAGACCCTAGTTTTTAAGTAATTAAACTAGTTGATTTTAAGTCAATGATGAATGAATGATTCATGATGAAATGGGTATGGTAATAGGTCTTTTGACTTTGAATATTGAGGGGTTTTAATTACGTGTTATAATAGAGAAGAATTTATTGGTGGCGTAGGCGACGAATTGCTGTAAAGAAATGTTAAGTCATAGCAATTGTTACTAGACACTATTACATAAAGGTATACAAATACTAGTTAGATTCCATAATACAAGCTAAGCTAGTTTGGGTCTAATTATCCGTGGGTGAATTTGTCCAGGGTATTTATTTATTTAATTGTTAGAGAAACGTGCAGCCCTTTACTTGGCTGGATGGCTGATAGCGGCCTTCCTATATTATTGCTACCGTGCTTTATTTTATTTTATTTATTTATTAGGTGACACAACAAATTACAATCGTTCTAATAATACTGCAGGTACACATTCCCGGACATGTTGTACTGATGTGGTCGGGAGTGTGTCCCTGCAGTTGTAATCCATTACATTAAACATCTCCAAAGGGCCTCTACGAGTTGGATCTGTATCCCCTCGCATGCCTCTCAAAAAGACCGGGCTTGTCCCGTGACTCCAAGGAGAAACACTAAAATAATAATAATAATCGTTTTAATACTTAGAACACGCTTAATTTTTGGTTCTAGTTATTGCAATCATCAGACTATGTCGTAGGCCTTTAGGTGGTCTAAAATCTCCGACACCAGGGGTTGGAAAACTGACTTTAACCATAACTAACCTACGTTTATTAACTGTCTATTAAATGGGCCCTTATCATTTTTATTGAATTGATAAATTGAATAAATGTAAACAGACAAATGGTAAACATCGTTGCTATCTGAATGTGAAAGTGCGACGATTTTTTTACACGATAAAGATTGAAGTGTTAAAAACAAATGGTTACATTGTTTTACCATCGCTATTTTGTTACATTTTCATCACGATTGTAAATCGTGTTATCATATTGTTGTGTTAAAAGTAAAGTCGAATAGGTATGTTGTCGAAGTTTTTAACCCACCTGAACTTTAACACCTCCAATATAGTCTTAAGGTTGAAACAACCGGGACCGACTATTTAAGGAAGACGATTATTTCCGTTCATAAAGATCCAGTGGAAGACTAAGTAGACTCGGTCAATTCAGTAGAATTGTTAAATTAAGAAAGAAAGAATATAGTAGAATTCTCTTCTTAAGTTTTTCTCCATTCAAACGCTGTTAAAACACCATAAAACACATCTAACCCCAAACCACTGCCCCTCAAAAGATTGTTCCGTAATACACAAAACATATGCAGGACCACGCACTCATCACTCACTCTTATCGGTGCGGGCCGGGGTCGAAGCGGGTACCCTATCGACACACGTCGATACAATCGTGGTTACGGGGACGGAATTAAAAGTTTGGGCATTGGTTTTAGAAGGATTAGAAATGGTTTGATTTCATATAAAAATTACGACTTTTGAAAAGTCTGTGCACACTATATACGAGACTGTAATTAGATATTTTTCTGATCTATCAAAATATTCCGAGAAAACATTGAGAAAGGACATCTAACAGCCCAACCAGCAAAACAGGCTCAGAACTCGCACTTTATAAGAGTGGTAGGCTTTAAGCGCTCTTATAATTGTTTTAGAACATGCCATCGATCCTAATTACATTTTAGACAAGCCGGTATAGCCTCAAGAACGCTCAGTCTCATAACCAAGTCTCATATATGTATAGAAGAGACATTACTATGCTATTGTAAGCCACTCACTCCTATAAGAGCATTTACTAAGACTAGTTGCACTTGAGAAAACTTGCTCTTATATGCGTATTTTCTAAGCTCGTTTGATTTTATAATAGACTTGCTAAATGCTATTGTAAGATGTCAGACTAATATCAGCATTGCATAAGAGTACTGTGAGTACGTGCATTTCTGATCGTATTTGAAACTATTATAAGATCAATAGCACTGGATAAAAGTATGATATTAGAGTGATTTTGGATCAACATAATTTACAACTAGCAGCGCCCCGCGGTTTTACCCGCGTTGTGCCCGTTCCCGTTGGAATTTCGGGAATTTTTTTACATAAAAACCTTCCTCTTGAATCACTCTACCTATTACAAAAAACGGCATCAAAATCCGTTGCGTAATTTTAAAGATTTAAGCATACAGACAGACAGACACGAAAAAGTGACGACTTTATTTTATACTATGTAGTGATAGTGATGTAGTGATACAAAAGACAAGACCCATAAAAGAGCGTTTGTTCTTAGATACATTTTGGGAATACTAATTTTAATAGTCTTAAGAGTAATTTTGCTGGCTATATTTTATTTCAAATTTTTAAATTTTGATAATACCTATTAAATTCTTTCTTTATGTGGCAATAAATTGATTTTTATTTATTTATTTATTTAAATAATGGATTACAAAAACATCTTTTATTTTGAAAACATCTTTTATTTTGAAACGACACTAAAATAATAAAATTCACAACACTACGTCAATGCAGACGCGCGGGCACCGCTCGATTGACTACGCCGCTCCCCGCGCCGCCACCGCCGCCGCCGCCGCCCGCGCCGCGTGCGTTGTCTTCGTGTCCGTAACTCCGTATAGCCTAAGATTAAGTTATTTTTTTTTTCTCCCTGTCGTTTTAAGGTTTTATGTAAAATTGCGAGGAACCCTAATTTATTCCAATATGGAGTTATCTTTAGTATACCGAATGCTAAAATTAGAGTAAACAATCTTACAATAGTCTAATAGTGCGCTTGTAAAATGCAGCTATACTAATGGCGACACTATCAATACAAATTAACAAATAAAATAATTAAACGAGAACATAAAATACCTAATTTAACAAGGCGCATGAATTTTGAAGCGCAAAAAGAGGTCTACTTAACAGTAAATAATATATTCCAATACGATTATTTACCGTAATACTTAAATACACGCACTTGATAATTACGGCACTTTAGTATAACATTAACTTCACAGCAACTTAAATTTGTTTTCATTTATTAATTGTTTTTTCTTCCTTTGTAACTTTGAAACCAACACTCACACGAACTTTTAAGTTTGATTTGACGAAAAATCATAATGAGCTTGAGTTGCCTCAAAAGATTCTAACCTTAGACCAATATAAGCCTATGCAGGCTTACAAGATACTTACGTAAAAGCAATATTAGCCTAAGTCGGCTTAAATTAATTATGGCTATATTTCAGTAAGTGCAAACTGTATTCAATTATTTATTTTATTTAGATTTATTTATTTTATTACACAAAACAAAATACAACCATTATAAACTAGGAAACAGTGTAAGCAAGACTGATATTAGAACGATATTAAACTAAATATGCTTATAATTAGTGCCCAAACTCAGGCTTATACGATTATATAGGAGTGATGTAAGAGCAAAAATACAGTAGTCTTGAGATTGTTGTAAGCCTAGTTTTTGCTGGTTGGGAGACTTTCTTGTCTGCTGTCTGCTGTCCACATTTTTGGCTGTCCATAGTTAGTAGAAGAAATTGTTTCTGTACTTTTTTCGTTTGGTTAGTAACTGTTGGGACTAAATTGACGCCTCTATTATGAAGTCCTGGGAAATAATTAAGTTCTAGTATGTTAGTTGCCAACCCTGATGTCGTAGTTTTTAAACCACCTTCTAAACTAAAAGAATGTACCAATAACAAAACTCGTAAACTCGGTCAATATGAAGCCTGAATGATAAAGCAAAACAACTGCATTTACCGTTTTGGCTTGTAGTGAGTCAGTCTGATTGACAGTGATGCTGATATTTAAGACAATCTAGGTAAACTCCAAAAACCTATTTACCTTCATTTTATCTGTTAACAGGTTGATTGCACCCGTTTCAGTTTAGATAATAAGCCACGGTCATTGCTGTAAATATTATGTAATGACATATACATAACAGATTTTGTATACATAGCTATTGTTTTCAAATAATATCAATTCTGCAGTTAGATTTTCTATTTGACGTCAATGAATCAGCGATTGATCGAATATTTTGGACTAGTTCTATGAATTACGTTCAGAAATCTCGATCGATCAATAACTCAGATTGCACAATCAATCATTCCCTCCATAGGTATTAAGATAAAGCTATATAGTTATCTTAATTCAACATCAGTTCAACACGAACAATCTTAGTTAAGCCAGTCCACAATAAACTTCCAAAGATGACTTTCATCTCGGAAAAACAGAAAATGTTTAATGCAAAATTGTTACGGCGAAGATTTCCAATAGTTAACTGGTTGCCAAAATATAATACTGAATCGTTGGTGCAAGATGTGATCGCTGGCTTGACTGTTGGTCTGACCGCTATACCACAAGGACTTGCTTACGCAGTCATAGCAGGATTGCCGCCCGAATATGGACTCTACTCTTCTCTGACTGCAGGACTCATCTACGCCGTCTTTGGAACCTGCAAAGATCTTTCAATCGGACCCACGGCTATCCTTTCTACAATGACAGCAAAGTACGTCGCCAGTTATTCTCCAGAATTCGCAATATTAACAACATTTTTATCAGGACTCATTATTTTGCTCATGTCTCTACTGAGACTAGGATTTCTGGTGGAATTTATATCAAAACCTGTCGTCAGTGGATTCACAACCGCAGCAGCTTTACAGATCAGTGCTTCTCAAATAAAGCCCTTATTAGGGTTAAACGGAAGTTCTGGAAACAATTTTGCTGATTCGGTCAAAAATTTGATACGCAATTTCAAAACCGTTCAATTGTGGGACTCAATGTTAGGAATATTTACGATTGTGCTTCTGATGCTTTTGAAGAATTTAGGCGATGGATGTGGGAGAAAAGATAAGTTTGTGAAGAAATCTAAGTGGTTCCTGTCTCTATCAAGAAACGTTATTGTTGTAGTCTTGGGTATGCTAATAGTTTACATTTTAAGCGAATCGTTCGATGTCACTCCTTTCAAACAAATCAGTGCTATCAATCCAGGCTTACCAGAATTCGGACTTCCTAAATTTCACACAGTTGTCAACAACCAAACATATGATTTCAGTGACATGCTACAAGTTTTAGGAGCCAAATCCCTTGTCATACCTTTCGTGTCTGTACTTGAACTTGTTATTATATCAAAAGCGTTTGCTCAAGGCGAAAGAATAGACGCTACACAAGAAATGTACGCTTTATCACTGTGTAATATTATTGGTTCTTTTGGGAAAAGTATGCCAATAACAGGAGCTTTTAGTCGGACAGCTTTGAATCACGTATCTGGTGTTCAAACCACGTTAAGTGGAATATTAACATGTTTGCTAATCATACTATCTTTAACATTACTTACTTCTGCGTTTGCTTACATACCTTTAACTTCTTTAGCTGGTTTGATAATAGCTGCTGTTGTATCAATGATAGACATTGATATAATTAAACGACTATGGTTCAATAGCAAAAGGGAATTATTTGTTATTACTATAACCATCTCTGTCTGTTTATATTTTGGTTTAGAATATGGTATTGTAGTTGGCGTGTTATGTGATGCTTGCTTCGTTATGTATAAACAAGCCAGACCTGAGTTAGACATTGAAGAGTTTACTATTAAAGATAATAAATTAGCTATTATCAAACTGTCTAACTACATGTTGTATTGTAGCGCAGAGAGTGTTAGGAAACAATGTTTCGATGTTGCTTCAGAATCTAATGACACAATTTTGATCATTGATGGCACTAATTTGAAATACATAGACGTTACTGTAGCCTCTAATCTAATGTGCTTATTAAAAGACTTTACCAAGAATTCTCGACCACTTTATATGTTGAATTTTAATCCAGATGTCAAAAAGATTTGTGAAGATATCTATCCGGAGTCGGGTAGCAAATTTATTGATGGTAAAAATAATTTGGAATGTATTGAAAGGATGTATGCAAAATGTAATATAGTTTAAAGATTTGTAGGTTAAATAAGTTTAACTAGAGGTTAATTTTATAATTATTTTGTATATTGTTCAATGTAACGTATATTTTCTACTGTTTATTATTCTAATCATTGTAATATTGTAATTAATGACGTTAAATTGTTATCGAAAATTACTGATATAAAGTAGACGTTTAACCATTAGGCAAATGGCAATCTCTTCGCATTCCATGCATCTTCTACTATCAAAATATATATGGTGTATGGAAATGTATGGCACATGTCTTATGCTCCATGATACTCCTATACATTTTGATAGAACGCATATTGGTAATAGAAATAGAAGCTCTTGTCGCTTGTCTACGGGTACATGACACTTTATCATAGACTTCTATCATAGTTTTCAGGTGAAATACTCTATTTAATCTATGACAACGTGTCCAAATTTGATGAATTGGCTTTATCAGATGATTATATTGTAGGCTTTTCGCCGTGATTTTCTGTAAGATTGCAATCTCTGTGTACCGTGATTTTATCTTTTTTATCTTTATCTATTTCTAGTGTAGTGCTCTTGGCGTAGTTTGATGATAGTGATGATAGCTTATTGCAATTGTTAAGCAAAGTAAAGCTCGGCTCCAATTTGGATGGGTAGACGATAGTGCAATTTCTATCTGAGAGTTACTGTGCTTCGGAGGGTACGTTAAATTATCGGTCCCGGTTGTTTCAATCAATAGACTATGTCAAAGGCGGTCTACACACTCTGACACTAGGGTTGGCCACTAATCTACTGCTAATCTATCTATCTATTCACTTGAACTTACTTTCTTACCGTCATTACAAAATATTCCATATTTGTCTTCCGTGATAGTCACGTTATCAGACAAGTGTAATCATTTCAGTTTTTTGACTTCTTGTACAGATTGTGAGATAAATTGTGAGATGAAAGTACCTCAATGGCCATTATCTAAAGATAGGTTTAGGTACCGCGTATCATTGACGTCATATACCTGGACAGGTTCACGATTTTTCTTCAATCTGATACCGATAGCAATCAAGGAAATATCCACTTTTTATACGAAGTTATTTTTAACCTGTACTATCCCTCTTCTGATCATTAACTTGGATAAATATGAACTTGTCATAGGTTAACTTAATACAAGACTACACTATCATAACTTAAGGATTTTTTTATTAAACGCAATCATTGGTATGACTTTCTTTATTTATGTATCTACAAAATAGTGGTAGATACATTTAGAAAATAATCTAATCCTTGTATATTATACTACTAACGCCCCGGAGGTTTACCCGCATTGCGCCCGTACTCGTAAGAATTTCGGCATCTAAAATAGCCTATGTAACATTACCGTTGAATATATCCATTAGAATATCATTACAAAAATATTTATTAAAATCTGATAGTTACTGTATTCAGTATTCAAACAAACAAAAAGTAAATTCTTCAGTTTTATTGTATTAGGATAGATATTTGAAAAATACATACAATGCTTTCCTTCTTCATACATCTACACTAATATTATAAAGAGGAAAACTTTGTTTGTTTGGTTGTGGCTCAAAAACTACTGGACCGTTTTTAAAAATTATTTCACCATTCGAAAGCTACATTATCCACAAGTAACATTGGCTATTTTTCATCCCGAAATTCCCACAAGACTGGACACAACGCGGGTAAAACCGCGGGGCGCTGCTAGCAAATATTTTTGCCAACAAAATATAATTCCATATCTCACCGCCTTTAAACTCTTCGAATTTCAAACTCCTTTATTCCACGTGCATTTCCAAACTGTTGGAAACGTTCACAACATCTGCATTGCCGACGTCTATTATTAAAAATCATACAGTGTAAGTAATGTTCAAGTTGATATCTTTGCAAGGTGCTATTTTAGGGGGAGAATTCATCTTGGCCTTATCTCAATTTTCTATCCCTCTATACGTCTATACTTAAAGCGTCAGGGGTTGAAAACAGTTTTACGGGATTTATTAAGGTGAATCAGCGTTTTTTCAGGATGACAGATTTGATTTTGTATTTTAAACATTTAGGGGAAGTGTCGTGTTACTATTAGATAAGGTTGTTCACACATGTAGTAGTGGTAATAAACTCACTATCTAACTGTCGCACTCAGAGACTTTCATTAAATTGACAATCAGCTAATTGACATAATTTGTCATACATTAGGTCTCAAAATAGTTCTTCCGTATTTAATGAGTGATTAAATCGTTAGTATATATTAAAACCATGATTAAATCTCTGCTAACGCATCATTTGACGTTTCTCAGTACGGGCGTATGTCTAACTAACAGTAACATGTGTAAACGGTCTAAAGAGGAAAATTTCGCATAAGACGGGTCTAGTACTTTTAACTAATTTACGAGTATATTACGAATAACAGTCATCACCCTGTGTTATGTACGACAGTACATAACATTTTCACTGTGTAAATATTATTATTAAGTATGTTATTATGTCAACAGTTTGTATGTAAACCTTTTTATACAAATAAACAATTGTGATAAGTAATCCTTGTATTATTTAAGCCTAAACATATACCTCTTTATTAATAAACGCGGTATAACTAAAACACTATTTTGTCTCTTTTACTCTTCGGAAAATTGCGTATGTCGGAAAGTGACAAACCATTTGACAGCTAAAATGTTCTTAGTACACGTTTATTAAGCTTACTTTACTTACTTTTACACATTGTTTATAATTATGTTTTAAACAATTTTCCTGATTTTCAGCTTGTTGGGACTTTATGCAACCTCGAATGTCTAAATTGACCGGAGTATACGGTTTTGTTTTGGTTTATTTTTGTAACAAACACAATAAGTAAACATTTCCTTTGACCTATTTAAACATTATTTAGAGTTATTTCGCATGAAGGAACAAATAAAACTGTCAAAATTAAACCTGAACGCACCAATCAGATTCGTACCAACAAATAAAGTAATAGAAATCATTTATATTTCTACGTCACGGAAACATTACGGTTTTATCTTCGTTGCGTGTTCAAGTAAAACGCATTTACTGTGAACATTGTTTTTTTAAAGAATTTACTAGCAAATCTTGCGGTTTTGAAAGCTCTATAATCTTGTTTGCGACCAAACACTATAACTATAAAAATCTTATGAACTAGATTTGGTCAAAATGGTAGAATATTTTATGACTGAAAGTAAAGTTTAGTTCCAATTTAAACCATATCCAAGACGTGCGCTAGTGTCGTTTTTAAATGTCACTTTTGACATTAAGTATAACCATTGATTTCACATTTGCATAATACCGCTAGGTTACGATCGTGTTAAATAGTAACTAACCATACCTACTGATATATAAAAAAACCAACAATGCATTGCAACCACGGAGGAATACTCACACTTCTCTATTTCGTAATTGCAACAAACATCTCAAACAAAATTTAAGTTAAATGACATTTAGTATGACATTACACTTCTATTGCTAATAGTAATATTCCCAACAAATAAAGCCCCTATTTTTACCAAAACATTTAAAAAATACATTTAATTCAATCAAATCCCAAAATTTAGCGCTAGCTTGTCATTGACATGTCTAATCATGTGGAAACAACGGTTGAACAAGCACATTGGTGTTGTCTCTGAAAGCCAGCCACCGCTGACCTCCCACGCTTCCCTATTCAGCGGAAAATTGAATAAAAATCCCTCACTTTGATACAATTCAACAGGCCAAGTTACTCTGGCCAGTTTTGCTACGAGAGATCTCCGTAGGACATTTTTTGCGTGAAAATTCAAGCTTTTGAATAGGAAATAGTTTCCAGACGATTACTTGCGTTATGTACTGATTTGTGACGTCATCGGAGTATAAAAATCTTTTTGTTGGTATCGGATGTGTTGTGTGATACGAGCATGGTGGAAATTATTTATGAGGCAATTTTTTATATGGGATAATGTATCGGATATACTTGTATGTTTTTCAATAAAGACAGTCAATCAATATGAATGAATGAACCTCTCATCTCACTGAAGATATCAGTACAGTGAGGAGAAAGAAACACCAGTATAAAACCAAATACTTACTACAACAATTTATTAATATCCTACTACCAATACATCTACATCACATCAAAACTGCATTGCATCTACTCCACGGAATATTATCCATTTTGAATAGGCCCAAATTTAATAAATTTGACCAATCACAATATATTCCCTCATTCATATTCAAAATGGTGTCCTCTATTAATCTCAGTTTCACGTTAAACGCCTGAATAATTGAGGTCACATCAAAACCATACCTAACTATTAATACTATTCGGGCCTTTCGAATTTAAATATCACTACACAAACATTCCATATTGACCTTAATTCTTTGTAAAATTAGGGTCAAAATCGTACGTACCATTTCTGATATTATGGCTAAACTTTCAAAGTTGTGTTACAAAGTTTATGGTGGCACCAAGTTGGTACTTATTGCGTTGTAATAGGGTTGATTTTTGATTGTTTTTGAGGGTGTTAAGTTGGGTACGTTGGGTGCCCTGTCAAGAGTCCTGCTTCAGACAGAGGTAATGAAATAGCTAGTAAATGAGCCGTGTGTTGCCAATAGCAACCTTTTACATCACTCAAATTTGTCTCGTTTAGGAGCGGAATTTATTGAGTTGGCAACACAGGTAGATAATAAAACGGTGATAATATCCCAAGATGAAGTTGCATTATAGAAACCTAAATAAATACGTTTGATTTGCTCTCCTGACGAAAGTATTTAAATTATTTTAAATGAACGTAAACCTCTGGATTTAAAATTAAAAAAAGTAGTTTTTTTCTGTTCATACCCCTTTTCTTTTCTTCATAGGTTAAATATAGAAAGTAATAAATTAATAAACATTTCCAATATCACACAACCGTCACAGGAAAATCTTCACCATTTAAAAACGTTCCGAACTCAAAAAACCAATCGCCATCTTTACAATAAAACCAACCAATCAGGTGCTTCCAATTAATTCTAACTAATCAACCGATACCTACAGCTTTGTAATTTAGCAATTAAGTTTTGTGGCGTGGTTGAATGCGGACTTCTTGCTATTCTATAGGAATCTTGGCTCTATTATGACGGTAGACGGGCAATGGCCTCCCGGCTAGATGAAGGGATAGTCCGTAGGTATCGTCTGCATATTTTTTAATAGTTTGAACCTTGGAGTTTTGTTATAAAAGGGAGACAATGGGAGAATAAAAGAGGTATTTAGATGTGCAGACAGATTATAATACTTAAGCTGTATAGAATTTTTACGTAGTTTTTACTTGTCATAAATTTTATTCAATTGTCATTGAGTGTCATTGTTGTTGTACCAGTGAGTTGACATTGAGCGAATGTGCAATACTCAACACGATACTCACAGCTTGCAAACTAGCTCAACTGCAATACCTCGGCGCTCAGATACATCCATTAAATCTACACTCAACTGACAATTTTTTTTAACATGACAAAATTAAATCTCTACTAAGGAAGCATTGACGTTTCTCAGAACGAACGTTATAACTAAAAGTCCTGATTTATTTCTACACTTCATAGAACATAATTTACGTCTGTGAGAGGTAAATACCCTTTTACAGGTGGAAATCACAGAGCGGTAACCGGGTGATATCAAATGCGTTCTCAATGTTCTGAAGTACAGTCTGGTTCTAACTATCAGTTGTCATTCTCGATTCAAAATATTGTCTTAGACAGTAATGTTTAATATAAAAATTAATGACGAATAAGTAAAGCTTTAAGTAGATATAAATAAATACAATAATATAATTGGATTTGTATTAGTGTTTTATTAAAACATTTTGTTGAATAATGAACAGATTTCGCTTTAAATCTATATTTTAGGACATAAATGCTTGTACAGAAAAAATACACAACGCCTATTTTAAATAAACTTAACAGGAATAGTATGATTATTTTACAAAATAAATGAATTGATTTGAAAACCCTTCTGCTTTATCATATCGGTATACAATAATGTTGCATTTTTATACCTTAAGGTTATCTGAAATACTCGCAAGTGTTTCGACTCGATCGAGTACCGTGGTAGGGGCTGTTCGTGTCTGTATGTCTAATATTTTTATTAGACCGTCAATATCCCGCCTCGCCAGACAATTTATGCTCTAAAATACCTCTTCCAATATTTATTACCCATATTTATGAAAAGCGAACGTTTTCTAGAAGTATTTCAATTTGTTTAGTTTTCAGTCTGAAGTTTCAGGTATATATTTAAGGGGTTCTTTAGTACCATTAATGATTAAACATTGCAGTGAGTTTAAAGAAGTTTAATTGATTATTTAACTGGTATTTATTTAGTAATGATTTGAAGTAAGAAACTCGTTCGTTTTTATTTACAAGATTTTCTACTTAATTAACAAAATATTATATAATGCTTACGTTCGTGATTCCCGAAAAGCTGCATTAAATTTGATGTAAATGTAAAACAGATAACTATTATATTAATGTCCCACCAATTCAAAATGGGGGAGCAAAAGCCTCCCCAACAAAAGCATGATTATAACAAAATTAGTCCAACAAAAACAATGTCCCACAGCTGGGCAAAGGTCTACCTCAATTAATAAGGAATTCAACAGTCATACTACAACACACAATTTCATTCAATCCAATCAGTTTAAACCGCTGAAACACACGAAATCCTCACACCAGTACCTGCCATACCTATACATCATCACACACCAGTCTCCACCATCCCCTCACTCCCACATCGCTCATCTCCATTCAAACCATTTTAACAAAACACCCGTTCAAGATACACCACGAAGAAAACCTATAAAAAACATCATAAAATTTCCATTACTACCCATCCGGGCTCAAAACGACCCGTTGCCTTGTCAAAGGTTAAAAATGTCCACATATATTATGAAGGATGTGGAAAAGTATACATATGTAACCGGTTTTAGAGGGATCTGTTCGTTTGGACTTCAGGAAGGCACTGACTGCTTCAGAGATCAGCTAAGGATGCATTCGCACGTATGTAGATTGGTACCTTAGTTATGACTCTTAATAGGACTCTCAGGATGCATTTCCATTGACAGTTGACACAGAGCGGAGCGGCTAGGAGCACGATTTACCAATCACCGCATTGGATTTGTCAAATAACGCACTGTCATTGTCAAAATCTTTTCGTAATGCATCGTGATTGGTCAGTTTAGCTCCGCTTTTGACCACAAATGGACATAAATCAATAAAGTTTATCGTCAACACACAGTTATTTTAAAACGTAAAACAAAACTCTATCAAATTCTCAAGCATACTCAAATCAAATTCATCTATTGCGCGATAAACAACAAAATAGCAATTTATATTCATAACATTAGTAGGGAAATTGGGTGTGGCCAATGAAAAAGCAATTTTGCTCCCGTTAGAATATGAATATAAGAGTGAAAAGTGTTAGAAAAGAGAAAGTTTTGTCAAAAAAAATTTTGGAACATTATTACTCGCTGAAGTAGCTAACGATCGTTCCGATTGAGCAAGTTTACTAGTTTTTATCGCACAAAGTCAACACACAAATCTTCTTCTTCATTGAGTGGATGGTCAACCTGACCAATCCTGGTGTCAGAGTTATTGAGCCGCCAAAGGCCTCTGACATGGCTCATGTAACGACTACTATCCGTAGAAAGTAACCGGGACCGACGGCTTAACGTGCCCTGCGAAGCACGGAATCATCTTACTTTTCGGGCAATCAGGTGATTCAGCCTGCAATGCCCTAACCAAACTGAGGGCAGTCTCACAAAGAGACTCACAAATCGCAACACACCCTAAATATGGATTTTGGACGGTTCACACAAATCTATTGTTTTAAGTTCACACAATACACCTTACGCCGATTACTAATAGCCGATTGCAAGGTGAATATCATAATATTATTTTATTAGATCATATCTCTTTAGTCACCACTAAAGCAATAATTGCATACCTACCTACTTTTTCGGACTAACGTGATTTCGTATTACAACCACAAAATTACCTGTTCTGAGTGAAAACTTAACTTTAAAGATAAAGATAAGGTTTAAATTTAGTCAAAAATTATACAAATCTGTATGCCAAAAGAAAAACCATGTCAAATTCTTTCAAAAAGTGTGACAGACAAAAATTGTCCCCAGAAATATCTGTGTCAACTAAGCCATTTGATGGATAGGGCAGTTCTACATCTCCGTAACGAGCTACAATCGCCTCCTTTATCGTAGCCCCGTCAGTTGCCCGTCACTGCAGTCTTGGTTTGGGCAAAATTGCCCCGCGATTTACGGGCAAAATTGGAACGCCGCGGAATGACGGGAAAATATAATGATTTGTTCCAGTTTCGTGATGTAATGGGGATTAGGCGGTGATTCTTCTCTTTGGAAAGCCGATACCAAGAAGTATTTGAAGACTTGAACGGCTTTGTGGTATTTGATGACGGCTTTGAAAAAGGAACGCCAATATGGAGTTGTCCTCCTCGCACGATCCGACCTTGATTCTGATTTATGAATCGAACTCGATCCATAACGATCGAAAGATATCAGGATCTAAAAACTACTCTACGATGACGTTAAATTAAAGGCCAGTTTAGACACTAACTTGAGATTAAACACTATGTGCCGTCTTCTCAATAAATCAAATATAATTTTAATGTGTATAGAATAGACCGACGTCTTAACCTATCTAGATTTACATCAACCAGTCTAGACGTGGGTCGTCGATCTTCATTTATTTATATTCCTAGGGATTGAATAATATCTGTATCGGTTACTTTCATGAATGAGGAATGTTTTGAATATTTATAATTGAGTGACAATTTTGTGAGTAGAGATAAAAATAAATTTTAGTACTCTTCATAGTAATAATAAATATATTTAAGTACCTAGGTACTCTTCATAGTATACCTAGATAAGTAGGTACCTACCTAGATTTAGGTAAAGAGTACTAGATTTAGAGTACTTACATATCTACATATTTATCTTAGCTCACAATATTGTCAAATAATTTTAAATACAAAGCAAGGAAATTAAATATCTAAAAATTAAAAATTTGAAATCATAAAATAAAATATAAAATGATTAATTTCAGTAGCAGTGATTTAATCTGCTATTCATCACAGGATATTTTATCAGGTGATTTTTAATATCACAGAACCTAGACTAAATCATAATCCTACTAAAAACAATCTAAAAGCTTTCCACAATACGGTTACCCTTCTTGTATTGTGATCTAAACGTTGCTTAACAAAGATAACTACGTAACACAGTATATTTATAAATAGAACAGCTGATAAAAACAAATGAATGATGTTAATTATTTTCAAATGTAGAATAGTGGGACTTTGCGGGGGTCTTTTGTTATAATCTGTGGTGACGACACGTGTCCAACTCATTCATGTTCGTGAATGAAAAATAAATTTTATGTTTTAGCAATTATTTAACACTATTTTTTACTTTTTTCAGGTAAAATCAGTAACCAGCCGTGAAACAATCTTTGTAAGTTAATAGATTCGTGCTAACTCATAATACCATCATTGCAAAACCATAAAAGATAATGGAAATCGCAAAAAAAACTATGTTTTATACCCCACTAAAAAGATAATGAAATTTCATACTTATATAAACATAACTCGTATACGCCTATACCGTTACGGTTTTTATGACAAGAAAATTCAATATTATAGGTAAAAACAGTTATCCTTTCGATTATTTAGTGCACCATTCTATTATGTTATCGCAAAACCGTAATAATTTACCCCTCTTTGGGACACAACAAAGAGGCCAAATAAGTTGCGCCCTCTTTGCGTCGAATGCAAGGGAGTGAGCCCGGCAGTAAGGGGAAGGCGCTCGCAGTCGATGGACGCGCTCTGTGGTACGCGGGAATAGTGCTGGCCAGACTGAAAACAGAACGATCGCAACCTAACATTACAACAATTTTAAAAAAATGCACAAGTGACAGTTATTTAAACAAACGTCAAAGCGATCGTCTGAAATGACTGTTTAGAAATTCGAATTTCAAATCGGTGTTGTGTTGTGTCTCGGTTTGTTATCAAATCGCGTGGGTTTTTTGTGAAAGGCCTGATAAGACGGAGTAAAAATTATTTTGTATCAATTTTTCAAGGTGATTTATAGTTGGTTTTTATTTGTTTGTTTTTTTCTAAAGCTTGAGTGTGACACACGACGTTTAGTGTTCATTGTTATGGCACACTTTCTGAACATAATCATTATCATAATGCTAACTTTTTGGTGCACTAATGGCAACATTTTAAATGTTTTTAATCATCGCTCTACTGTTCTACATTCAAAGTCTAAATACATTCTCCTTTTCAAGGTAGCAATAATAACAACAGAGCCCTACATGTATAAATAGCTTCAAAAATACCCCTTGAAAACTGCATCTGAAGGGGTTTGAACCCTAGTGTTTAAAGTTGTAATGATATCGATTCTTTGTAGTAAGTAGAGCTCACAACACATGGCCGTCACATGTTACGAAACAGTTTTTGATATGCATTCATGTTTATTTAAATTAGATAGATAATGTTTTGTGTGATAAGTTGTTAGAAGGGTAAAGTGAGCCATGTGGGGCACTGATTGTGAAGTATCTAATTATTTTTAATGGTAAAACGTTACATGATTAGAATTTAATTTAGAACGTTTTCAAACTGTAAGAATAATAATTTTTACTTATCATAGAAGTAATTTTGATGTCAAATTCATCAAATGACATTAAGTTCAAAAACAAGGCTATTACATAATAAACAGTAATAATTTTGAAGAGTTACTTAAACCATTACACATGGATCATTTTCTGTTTAAATTATCAAATATTGACGTTTAAAGTTTAACTGAAACTCGTAACAATACCTCTTAGAAGACATACATTCGACAGCATAGCTCTAACTCAATTCGCATCTAGAAATAGTTAACAGTAGTCCTTGAATGCAGGTCGATGCAGTGAGTCACCGGTTTTACTGAATACCCTCAGCCAATACGTAGTGGGGGATAATGTTTGCTGTGTGATTTGTTTTGGGTTTTAGTTGGGTACAAGGGTAGTAAAAAGGTGTAAGTCGGAATACGAAAAAAAGATGTTTGGTTAAAGTAGCATAAAATGGTTGGTAAAATTTTAAAACACATGACGATATTACTTAATGATGATAAAATTGATATACATTAGTAATGTAATGGGATGAAAATTAATCCTAGAAGTTATTTTATGGACTGTAAAACCCAATCATACATCTACAGGACGTGTAATATTTATACGCGTAACATTGTTAATAATTATAAAAGTGATATAATAATTAATAATGTAATGACATCATAATTAAATAAAAGAAACTATTGTAAGAATCACAATTATCTAGTAGATGCAACAGGAAAAACGTTTGACAAGAAACACAATCATATTCCGACTAAAACTGCCTTATACATATTTTCCAAACCATCTCTCAATGCTAATACGTATTGACAACACATACCCACACCGTTACAACTTTAAAATCGCCCAAAACAACACACAGCATTGAGCTCAAAACTAACAATACAATGTCTTAATACAGTATTTTATTGCAAGTGTATTCACAAAATGTATCTCATTGATACTTACCATCAATTCATTGGCCGCCCACATGCCATGTGGGCGATTCCGAGTGAATGAACAACTTGAACGTTTTTGCCCTTTTAAGTAAGATTTCGTAAGCTATAAAGTTATGTAAAGTGTATTGAGTCATTCGATTTATGTAGTTTAAGTTGATAAGTGAATTGAATTGCCTAGGATATTGTATTTAATATAAATATAATGTAATTTAATAGATTTTCGATAGGAGTATAGGATTAATTTTCTTTGCCCCATATGTTAGGCGCAGCATTACTGTTTTAATTTTAATGTTATTCAATATTAAATTTAATTTAATTATATTTCATTTAAATCCAAAAGATAAACAAAAGTTTTTCATTTCAGCTCTTCCAAGATTGACTGTACCAAAAGTGTCTAAAATACCCAAAAACTGTGTTCATAGACTTATGACGTTCGTGATTGTGATACCAAAACGTTTGTGTCCTTAACCGTGCCAAATTTATTCAAACTTTCTGTGTCGTTAGAACTCTATGTGTATCGATTTAAGGTTTAAATTAGGAGTGGCGGAGGATCGGCATTAATGGCTACGAATGGGCACCAATCTATCTAAATTGAACAAGACCAGAGTCTCCGGTGTAAATCATGTTAGTACAATCATTTTCATTACTTCAACGATACTTAAACTAAGGGCACTAACCCACTGCGGTGTACTGAACATGCTACGCAAGCTTCCATACATTTTTATACCTGAAAATATAGTGGATTTTGCTTAGCATGTGTGGCATACGCTGCAGTAGGACAGTGTTTTTAAAGCTTGATGTTTAATTTGCAATTAGTCGTAAGAATAATTTCGCTACTTTCTTTTTGTTTGCATTACCGTTTCTTGTTTACTCGTAATTATGTGCTGGTCTGTAGTTTTATTTGAAAATGTGTTAAATACCTAATAGTGTTTTATCTGTACGACGAATTGAACACCGCTACTTACTAGGATGAAAACATGTCTGTAAGTATTACTTATATAAGTTACTTCACTACATATCATCGGCTAAGTCAGCTAATGATTATTTGACACATTAGCAGTGTTAAGCAGACACATAAATTGTTTTTTACATATTTTACTTGCTTTTGTTAGAGTTCCGAGATTTAAAATACCCTTAATGTGACTGCAGGTTAACAAACTACTGACTAAAACTCATCTAAAATCGTCCAGCGTATTATAAGTAGGTTAAAAGACAACAAACCGTCACCTAAATATTCATGCTAACGTTTCATATTTATAACGTTACTAGGATACACTTTTAACCAAATGAGATTAAATAACATGTATTAACATAAATATTTATCATCGTACACGTCTCAATAATCCTAACCAAGTAATAAAATCCGCGTTTTATTGCGTACACTTCCTGTATCTAATACGCGAACCATTAAAAAGAGCGTATTCTGAACATATATTACGCGTAGGATTGTAAATCAGAGTTATTTGTCGGATTCAAAAATATACTTTTTTTGGCTATGTGGAGTCGTCGTAATTGTGATGTATGGCCTAGTTATTGTCAGTGGGTGGTTCTGTTTGTTAAGTTCTTTTTTAAGGGAAAAGTCGAGTTAAAACTAGATATTCATGAGATCTAACTTATTTGAAATCTTATTAATTTGGAAGATAACTTTTCAAATGCCTTAAGAAATATATTCATAACAAAGAAGATGTATAATATTATTAGGAAGCAAAACATTTCAAATGCTTAAATAAATCGTTTCATAACCATAAAAATAAAATAGATATCTTATATAAAATAACAAATATAACCATCTTCATACGAGCCCGTTGTAAAAAGTGTATTTCATAATTTACATTTTAAGCATCTTATCTAAACTAAAGCAGCGGATAAACTCGTAATAGTCAGCATACGAATCGATTCAGTAATCAAACTAGCCAAACACGAAACCTACCTAAGTAATGAACCACGACCAACCATTCCCCTAACTACTATTTAACCATAAATCTAACTAAATAAATCAATATTTGCTCTCAGTAAAGCACCCTTTCTGTTTGCTCAAATGCAATTCATTCGACTTATACATGATGCATCGAGAGCCAGTGGCCATCGGTCCAGACGGTAAATACGACGAATTTCTGTTTAGAACGTAATGATTTAATGTATGAAGGGATAGGTGCGGTGTAGTGGAAACGGAGTTCGGTGCAGAAATGGGAATTTTTGAGTTATGGTGCTTTGGTAGTTGACGGGCGATGGTTGCCTTTTTAATTTATTTTTATTGATTGGTTGGAAATCAAAATGGAATATATTATGAACATACTGTGTATATAGTTTGTTAGAAATGTTATAAAATCATTTCCATGCGTTTTTAGGGTTCCGTAGCCAAATGGCAAAAACGGAACCCTTATAGATTCGTCATGTCTGTCTGTCTGTCTGTCCGTCCGTCTGTCTGTCCGTATGTCACAGCCTTTTTTCTCCGAAACTATAAGAGCTATGTTGTTGAAACTTAGTGTGTAGATGTATTCTGTGAACCGCATTAATATTTTCACACTAAAATAGAAAAAAAATAAAATTTTAGGGGGGTCTCCCATACTTAGAAATGAAAAAAATATTTTTTTTTTCATCAAACCCATACGTGTGGGGTATCTATGGATAGGTCTTCAAAAATGGTATTGAGGTTTCTAATATCATTTTTTTCTAAACTGGATAGTTTGCGCGAGAGACTCTTCCAAAGTGGTAAAATGTGTGTCCCCCCCCCCTGTAACTTCTAAAATAAGAGAATGATAAAACTAAAAAAAATATATGATGTACATAACAATGTAATCTAACACCGAAAATTGGTTTGAACGAGGTCTAGTTAGTAGTTTTTTTTTTACGACATAAATCGTAAACCGCAAAAAAATACTGATTATTCATTCAATAACTCAAATGTAAATAAAAAAACATTTATTTCAAGAACTTCTTTATTATGTTACTCGCTGCTACGGAACCCTTCATGGGCGAGTCCGACTCGCACTTGGCCGCTTTTTTAATATTTTTTAGAATATTTTGTATTGATATACTTAACGTTTGGCTCGAGTTTGAGATCACCAACCCGCATTTGACAAGCGTGGTGTTTATGCCTAATCCTCCTAACTGTACTGATCTTCAGTGAGATGAGAGGCCTTTGTCCAAAAGTGGACATTACAGGCTAATATTTTTATTATACTTAACGTCCTTAAAATCCGTTAAACACTACTCTCTACTACTCCTTCATAATCGATTTCGGCTACAGCGACTGCATTATACATTCGTTAAATATATAAAATGCCATTTGAAACCACAAAAAAGAATTTCTAATGTACGTTCAAGAACCTTTACAAACACATGCCATGCATATTTTATCCAATCACAAGAACCAACAATATCACAACAAAAACAATTGCAACTGACAACCCTAATCACCGGTCGTCGTTCTCCGATACTTCTCGCGCTCTTATTGGACGGTTGACGCTTTGATCAAGCCGCCACGGTTCGTTCCACCAATTACAACTGACGTATTGTTACTGTTCTTTGACGTTAGTTGTCACTTTTAATTAGGGCTGGCAATAATTATTGCGATGCGAAATTGAGAGTGAAATGGAATTGTGGTATCGTTGTCTTTTCAAAATATATGGTGATGAATAATTAATTTAAGCTTTATATAGAGCTAGCTTACAAGCTGCCAGACCGCTAGTTTTCTATCCAACTCGCTCAACGTTAACGACGTAATTGATGCTTCAATTATTTGCCAGTCAGGTGGTTTGCTTTGACAAATATTTCACTGAGATCTAGATGCAGTTTGTAATTAAAATCTAGTCCAACCCTGAACCGTTCGTTTGCATATTAATTCCAATAACCAGCCGTCTCTGTCTTTAAATTAAAGTGAACTAGCAGAACATTGGTTGTGCAGACAAAAATAACATGAAATCATCACTACATGGTATAAAACAAAATTACGCAACGGATTTTGATGCGGTTTTTTGTAATAGGTAGAGTGATTCAAGAGAAAGGTTTTTATGTAAAAAAATTCCCGAAATTCCCACGGGAACGGGCACAACGCGGGTAAAACCGCGGGGCGCTGCTAGTTAGCTTTTAATTAGTGAATATCTTAAACTAGAAAGGCTAGTTCACAAAGCTCTTACTTCGAATTTTAGAAACTTTCATATAATATATAGATATTATCTAATATCTTAACTTTTTGATAAATGATTATAGGGTGCTTTAGTTTATGATTTAAACTCCAAATTGTAAATTAACTTGGTTTACTGATATTTAAGTCAAAATAAAGTTCTAAAAGTTAATATAAATAAAATTATTTTACTCACTTTTTTTCTATCTAAAATTTTTGTTTATTCACTTGATATAATAAAAAAGTGAAGACACGTTTAACTGAAAAGGGGAGTATGGGGTAATACAGTCAATAATCTCGTAATCTAATACTTTATCGACCGGATATTGAATTTTCCAGCGCTCATACAGGAAGCTGTCGCGGCTCCCGTGATTTGATTGGTCAAAAGACGCCATTTTGTATTTTATTATTATATTCTTTAGTGTCATATTCTTCTGTTTTTGACATGGGTACTACTTTATTTGATATTATAATAATTGAAAATAAATTTATTTCGTCTATTTTTCCATGATTTGTCTATCCTTTCAGTAAAATCTTTTTCTCTCTCATTCTTTAAAAAATCAACGAACCTTCATAATAATTATGATCATAACAATTTTACAAAGCCATACCTTTTTATACCCCTAATAATCCAATTTTAATCTCTTTCGTCACACTAAATGTATGACAAAAAACGGTCCTGTCAAATCTGACAGGGCACGTGCGATCATGACGAATAGCTTCCATCAAGATGTATGATGTGCTAACTGCCGATGACGGACCAATCTCGCAAATTGCTTGATCGTAAATGATGAATGATTGTGCAAGATAGCACTCGACTTTGGGGCGATAATTTTGATGCATTGTTGGTTAAGATAATTTTGTTTCATGTGTTTGCATAAAGTATTAAGGGTCTCTAAATAACGTTGATAAAGTATCTAGTGTCACTTGTCAGATCCAGTTTTATAAGGATTTCGAGGTATGTGTAATTATGGATATGGACATTAAATTGGAGTGAGATGTAGAGAATAAGTTCCTTATAAAAAGTTCTACCACTAAGATTTCCGATGAAGATCTGGGCCTGATAAGCGATTAGTAGAAACGGGCTGTTAGTATTAGACTTGGTTTGGTTTTTATTAATATTGTAATCGTGTTCTAAACTTTCGCTCTATAACCCTTTAATCCATTGTACACCGTTTGTTCTATAATAGCCCTTATTTTGTACCTAATAGAGTTTATTTTACACACTAAAGACTTTCCCAAAAACAACTCGCCACCACCAAACTAGACAACATAATTACACAAAAGCCAAACGCCAAAACACGCAGGAAGCGCATAAAAATAAATTGCTACGTATATTTATTTCTATATCCAAACTACGCCATTAAGTATGGCAACACTATTAGCCGTCGGATAACGATGTTGCCAGACGACATGTAACTGAATCATGGCTGCTAATACTGGTCGTGAATAGGCTAACTGCCTCTTTCTATCTGAGGGTATTATGGAGATGGGATTAATGTCAGTATTAAGATGTTATTAGCTCACAGTGCAATTAGAAGTAATTATTGTTATGAAAGATTTTCTAGCTGATGCAGTGATAGTGATACTTTACTTACTGTCATAAATGTTTATACTGTGTGAGATGGTCGAAAATATTCCATTTAAAGAATGAAAATGGGAAACAGAATGTCCAAACTCAGCTTAATGTCACTCAATAGCAGTCATTGACATAAAATACTATCTCAAACGATCATGTCATCAAAATGGACATTCTAACATAACACTATCGCAGAATGTCCTCGTCAAATATTGCGATAAAAAAACATTGTCACCAAACTGTCGCAATAGAATCAAGTGCCACAAAAAGGTGGTCAATTTTTCCCCTATTTCCTCTTTCTATAACAATACGGTTCTCTAATAATACTATTAGGAAAAATCGCTGTGTCCTCAGAAAATCCTATAGTCTTGACGCCATTACGCTGTCCGGTAAGGTGCATTTTTTATTTAATTCTGCAAATCCACCCCTTGTTTTTGTGGGGTGCTTGGAACGGGGGTGTGCATTGCAGTGGGGAACTACGTTACTTGTTCAAATGTGATGTGTAATGTAATATGTGGAGTTTGGCTGGTGGCTGGTGGCTGGTGGTAAAACAAGCGAGAATAGTTGGTATTTTAAGAGGTTTTCACATCATATGGGTTGTGACTTTTGCTTTTTAATTGGGTATATTTTACACTTTATCCAATTAAATACATATAACTACATAACTATATATTTGTATTATTCTTACCTACTAATATTATAAATACGAAATTTACTCTGTCTTTTACACTATGATGGCTAAACTACTGAACTGATTTTAATGAAATGGAATCAATCTCAGATTACACTTCTGGAAAGGATATGTTTTATCCCGAAATTGAAGTGGCGACGGATACCCGGAAGCGCAAAATAAACAACCAAAGTTATTGAAAGTTAGCAATATTGAAAAAATATACTTACCTCAGTAAAATGTAACAAAATGTCAAAGATAAAACAACTACTGTCTGCCACAGCTCTACTTGTACTGTCGAAGCGCAATACTCTTTATTCAAAGTTAGATAAAAATGACAGCTAGATACGTTTCTCTTTTTGCATATTTGTTTCACAAAAATAACAATCTTTTTAAAACTGAAACGGACAAAATAAAACCTTCTACAGTTCGTAAAACAGCTCCTGAATCGTCAATTTTACAAATTCTTTGATATTCTTTGTGTTTGTAAACTCTTATCATATTTCCATTTTGTTTTGGAACTTTTAAATTGGACCCTTTGCCGGTTCCTTTCATGTTTGTTATTTTTGGAAAAATATTTTAAATATAAAACAAATGGTGGACATCTGTTTTACCTTTAAGAAGTTTTTCAGACACTTAATCAAAGTGTAATTTTGACATTACCCCCATTTAAAAATACTGACACTAGGTTGGTTTCAATACCTTCTGAATATAATTATCTTCGTATAGTTACCGAAGATAAATAAACTCGGATTTTATTAGTAAGTTTGTTAATTTTTAAAGACACGCACACACACACGACAAACATCAATGTCACCCAGTCCGAGCTTTATATATTTAGCACCTGTTATTCTAAAATATTCACATTTAAATTTGAAGGTGCGCCATACATTACGGAACCCATAAAGAATGATTAGATAGCAACAACAGCGGCGCTTCGTTCGTGTATTACACAAAATTGTCCATTTGTCTTTCTGTTCGTGCATTAGATATATTGACGACAGTTTTATGTTTGTCCGACATGTAAATCGCCCACCCCAATGATGCGTCGGAAAGATTTATAACGATTTTCAACCCTGAGATGAAAGGGTTGGTAGAGTTTTGGTTTTGAGCAAGTTTTTAAGTAGATTAGTATTAACTTTTTAAAGAGTTTCATGATTTATTATTATGTTCTTAGCTGCAATGTATGAGTGAAATATTGGGTTAGTAACTCCAGTCATAAATGACACTACCTGGCTTACAATAGAAACTCTCTGAATTTATTATATATAAATTAATCAGGACTCTATCGCGTTCGAACTATAACGTATCTTCAATTTTGAAGATACGTTATAGTTCGAACGCGATAGAGTCCTGATTTACGTACCTGACGTTTCGAGCTTACACCACTCGTGGAAAACACCACTCTTGATGACACCACTGGTAGATTACACTACTCGTAGATTACACCACTCGTGGTCTGGAAAACTGAATTTACTCCACAACTACTCACTTATCTTTCACAATAACAAAACAAACTCCGAAGCACAACTGAAACGTCTCATTAAGTCAATTTCTCTTGTTGACAATTCATCCGTTTTCCTTTAAAAAGTGGCCTTTTCTAGAAGACCATCAATTAGTTTGTCCAAACATCGAGCCATTGTCTCTGGTCGTTAAAAACATCCATCGAACCGAAAGCTTCACTGGAAGGCCCTAGTCGTCTTGTTTAAGCCACTCTCAAAGTTCGGATTATAATGTAAGGGTTGCAGAAAAATCTTGAACCGTATTCATTATTTTTTTGCAACAAGTACATTGACGTGATTTATGATCTAGTTTTTCTTGACATATGTCATCATTTATTATGTCTAATAAAAAATCTTAGATTAAAATTTCGTTGAAAAAATTAAATTCATTTTATCCTTCATATTCCATTGCAGCCATCTTTGTACATCATACATACTTTTTAATAACGTTGGGTACGTATTTTAGTAAAATACGTTAAATTATCTAACGCGATACAGACCCGTTTCATCTATACTAATATTATAAAGCTGAAGAGTTTGTTTTGTTTGTTTGTTTGTTTGTTTGTTTGTTTAAACGCGCTAATCTCAGAAACTACTGAACCGATTTGAATAATTCTTTCACTGTTAGATAGTCTATTTATCGAGGAAGGCTATAGGCTACATTTTATCCCGAAATTCCCACGGAAACGGGCACAACGCGGGTAAAACCGCGGGACGCTGCTAGTTTAGTATAATTTGTACATCATGTTAGGATATATAATACTAGTAGCGCCCCGCGGTTTTACCCGCGTTGTGCCCGTTCCCGTGGGAATTTCGGGATAAAATGTAGCCTATAGCCTTCCTCGATAAATAGACTATCTAACAGTGAAAGAATTATTCAAATCGGTTCAGTAGTTTCTGAGATTAGCGCGTTTAAACAAACAAACAAACAAACAAACAAACAAACAAAACAAACTCTTCAGCTTTATAATATTAGTATAGATTCAATGAACCAGACTTCTATTAGATCAGGAAGTATTAGGTAAAGTATTCAATTTTCATCAATTTTAGGGGAGTTTAGTAAAACCACGTGCAATCAACCCCATTCCTCAAATTCCATCACAAACTCTTAACCATCAACTTGTTTGCCACCAGTACATTGTCTCAAGGGATTATAACCCTCTGGACTAGTGGATTCTTAGCAAATAGTACCTCCATCGTAAACCGTTGGCATTCACTTCGGATTTACTTGGCGATGTTGCCAGAATAAATACAGCGATGTTATTATTTGCTAGTACTAGTTTTAAGAGGAATGAGTTGTACTCGTAAGTTTTAGTTGTATGGCTAATATAGTTACTGCTGCACTCAGGGTTAATTAGTATCTATTCCATGAACATAGAAGTATCTTCGCTTCGCATCAGACCATCTTGATTTCAGTAGGAATTAATTAATTTGGATTGGTCATTGGGTATATGCCTTTCAGAAATTGATAGGTTTTTTTCTCTGCACTGTGTTTGTAATTTCA
The DNA here is from genome assembly GCA_951394245.1 of Cyclophora punctaria. Lineage (NCBI taxonomy): Eukaryota > Metazoa > Arthropoda > Insecta > Lepidoptera > Geometridae > Cyclophora > Cyclophora punctaria. The sequence goes on from OX596172.1 coordinate 1,607,826, forward strand.
TGATGTGTGAATAGAATTCAACTGTGCTTTATTTTTATCCGACTTCAAAGAAGAGGAGGTTCTCTTCGGATTGTAATATTTTGTCTCTTTTTCACATCCGTGAAGCGTACCTATAGTTTGCTCTATTGCTGTTTATACATACATTATTTCTCTCTCCACTCAACATGTAAATTCATCTCGACGTATTCGTATCGGCTTACGAGCCACGGTTGTTAGTCGAAACGTTGATGACAGGTCTTGTAGCCGGCTTCGACCGGCTTACAAGTCGGCTTGTTCGGCTTGGACTAATAAGCCGGCCTTATAGTACGTAAGGTCCCGGGAAATTGATAGTTTGTGCTATGAGTTGGGTTGAGGCTTGCTTTGATATAGAGCTCTGCAGTTAGAATGTTATCACAGTTAAAGCAGGAAGTAAGCATTATGATTATGATGAAAGAACAGCTATTGTCCTCAACACAATTTTGGAAAAATCGTCTATTAATAACATGATTGAGGTGTCCTTACATAATGTATTAATAGTAATATTTTCAAGCTAATCTTTTCATCAGTTTTCTATCAGATATATACTGTCTAGTTAAAACTTGTATCATACAATACTTCAAAAAAGAGAATTATTGTTCTAAGAGCTTTTATACCACTAAACTTACATTTCCATCATCCTTACCTTTTCTAAAGGGTTGTTCCATCCCTGTACTGCAAGCTCAAATTCCTTCCTAATTATTCGAGCGTCGATTCAATCAAGGGTCAAAGCATTTCAGTTTCAACCGTATAAATTGAAGCTTGGTTACGTCAATGAAACTACGCCTTAAGCATCCTGAAGAGATATTTGATTCAGATGCCCTTTGTTTATCGACTATGAAATTGTAACACAATTAATTAGAACCGTCCGAATTCTGTTTATTGAAATGTTTGATTGTGTTTGGGTTTTGATTAAATTCTTTGTTTGATTTGTTGTTGGTGTAATTTTAAAAGGGTTGTGTTTGGTTTAGATTTTTATTGGGTTTGTTTTGAGAGGAATGAAGTTTAAATTTTAAAAAAATATTACTTTTATCGAAATTTCCGCATGAAAACAGCTTCATGATGATAACTTTCGTTTGCCCAGCAGTGGTACATTACAGGCTCATACTCTGAGCAGCACAAGCTAAGCCTTCTCCAATTGCTTTTTATTTGTTTAGTTTTATAAACTTACTAAGTATTTTTTTGTTCTTAAAAATCATTTTTTTATACTTTCTTCTTCCTGTTAAAGATGTTTAGTGTGGGCTTTACGCACTTTATTATTATATTAGTGTTATCAATTTATTTAGAGTATATAGTCACGATCAACATCTCTCTATAACCTGTTCAGCTCCCGACCAGCACATTTCATGTTAATCCAAGTCATCACAGTGTCCATTTCATTGCCTCGTATCCACAGTCAAGTGCTTCTAATTTGGATTGGAAATGCCTCTTTCAGACCAGAGACTATATTCAAGAGCTATATTACTTATGGAGTCCACTCACTGGAAACTGGATGGTACGATTGAAGCTGAATGGTTTTTGATACTGCTACATATTGATTGTAGAGTTTTTGGAAAGTTTGAATGGGACACGATCATATAAATGAAATTAGATTTTTAATGGAAATCGACCAATGAAAACTATATACCCAATAATTTTTCCAATAAATTACATCTTTCGTGGTCAAAAACGGACTGAATTATTTATTCCCAACGAGAATTGTCGTAGACTTTGACAACATGACTTGAGATAACTGAATGATATAAATTAGAAGTTTTAAAGAAAACCCATAGAGATATAACGAAAAAAACAACGGCTTCCGTTAAGTCGGTCATCAATTAGAGAAGTTCTTCGTAAGCAGTTGGCAGTAATTTCACACCCAAAAATCCAATTACGCTTATGACTTTAAGGGATATTACAAAAGATTATCTGCTTAAAGTAAGCAAGTTATTCGTAGCGTATGTGAAAAGTGACAGAAGGAACACATCCAAAGAACAATAGGTACCAAAATTATAGAAAACTAGCAGCGCCCCGCGGTTTTACCCGCGTTGTACCCGTTCCCGTAGGAATTTCGGGATGAAAAATAGCCTATAACCTTCCCGTTGAATGTGGCTATCTATAACAAAAAGAATTATTCAAATCGGTTCAGTAGTTTCTGAGATTAGCGCGTTTAAACAAACAAACAAACAAACAAACAAACAAACAAACAAAACAAACTCTTCAGCTTTATAATATTAGTATAGATATAAAATAAACAAGTGGTATGTTTTTGCCTAATCTTCAGTGAGATGAGTCTTTACTCATAACCTGTAATAACGAGCTAAGTATTTAGCCATCCATCATCCTCTAAGAAAGGACGAATAAACAAGTGTGGAAAGAACTTCACCGACAAACCCTAGCTCTGAAGTTAAGATATCTCTTAAGACAAAGTATTTGTCAGTGTAAAAGGCTTTGTCTATCCAATTATTCTATCTCTACGTCCATAATAAAATCAATACCGATTTTAGATGCAACATAAGGCGTTCAATATTGGATTATAATAAGGAGATTAAACTAAGGGGCGTAGGTTCAATCCCCATGCAGCGACATACATAGTGATTATTATTTATTGAATTATTTATATCTATTATACTTTGCCTGTTGCAAGCATTTTGAAAATCTTTATATCATATACTAGCAGCGCCCCGCGGTTTTACCCGCGTTGTGCCCGTTCCCGTGGGAATTTCGTGAATTTTTTTACATAAAAACCTACCTCTTGAATCACTCTACCTATTACAAAAAACCGCATCAAAATCCGTTGCGTAATTTTAAAGATTTAAGCAGACAAACAAACAGACAAAAATAGCGACTTTGTTTTATACTATGTAGTGATGGGGCCAACGATGACTCCCTTAAATATTATTTTGACCATCCCTTGTAATATGAGTAACTAAATTACAATCCATCTTTCGGATTCAATTCCTTTTTGGAGTTTGTTTCTTTCCTTAGGAAGGCACGTTCAACTGTCGGACCCGATTGTGTCTATAATAACATATTTCTGATATTCTCCGCCATTAAACAGTCTAAAAACTTCCGACACCCAGGGTAGGCTAACGTATTCAAACTTAGATACCTTTTTTTCAGGGAGCTTTTGCAACTATACTTTATCTTTCATACAATAATTCCATGTAATCATTTGCAAAACTTGTGAACTAACATCAATAGGCTACCATTTAACTATCGTTAAAAGAAATTACCATAAACGCTGCAATACGCTTAATTTCCTGCAATCAATAACTAAAACATATTTCAAATTGAACCAAGTGATATGAGCAAAAGAGTTCAGATTAGAATAGAAAAACAAGTAATACGGGTTAAAAAAATAAAAACAATTTAATTGCGAACGAAATAAAGTTTGAAATTCCTTGGGGAGTATGGTACTGTTCGCAAAAATGGTAATTTTTCTATTCGGTCTGTGTTTAGCGCTTGACATTGGATTTAATAAAAGACTGGTGGCTCCCTCTGCCTAATTTGGCAACATTTGACACGTGCATGTCACGTGCCGACGTTTCGACCAATCAGGGGGAATTAGTTTGGCGATGACGTCATTGTTACAAATTCATGGAAATTCATTAGGAGGGGAAATCAATATAATTGGGTTGAGAATTTTGATAATATAAATACGTTTTAACATTACATTTCTTGCCATGAACTTGTGATTCAGAATTTAATGCTTTGTTAAGTAAAGAATGGAAACAGCCTTGGTCTAATGACTAGGTCTAGGACTGATAGGTTACAAAGTAAGTTCCCTTTAACCCCTAAATAAAAGAGGGGTGTTATAATGATGCATGTGTGTGTGTGTGCGCGTATCTGTCCGTGGCGTCGTAGTTCTGAAACGGATGAACCGATTTCGGTACTATTTTTTTTATTTGAAAGCCAGTTTCCGTGCGGTGACTCTGAGACATGTTTGGCAAAAATTGGTCCAGCGGGTTTAGTGCAGGAGGTTTCTAATTTTTTTGTTTTATTTGTTGCTGCACAACCTTTGCATTAAACATCTATCCTTTGAAGTAATTCCGCTTAAAGTAAATGCTTCTCATCCCTGAAGAGTCAGATATCATCAAAGACCCAAAACACTAATAAACATAAATACACAAACACACAAACAACGCTAAAATCAAAGAGTAAGCCAAACGGAGGCCTACGCAAACTTGGTACCAAACATTTGCATCCACTGATTTGCAATATTGGGCAAATATTTGACAACACTATTTATTTGTGTACCCGTGTTTGCCCAACTCCCCGCTTTGAAGGGGCCCCTCTAATACCTAACTCGAAAGCAAACTTTGTATTTAGCAAGTTCCTTATTAATAGGTTTTGTGTGAGAACGATGTACTTTCCTCGGAACGGACTCAAATAGTTTCTGTTCACGAGAAATGATGTCGAAAAACACAGTGAATATACCAAAACTTTCACTAGAAGCCATTAAAAAATAAAACAAGTTATTAATTCAAAGGAACGAAACCACAAATCATTTTAATAGACCGTTTCTTAAGAAAATTATTTTTGAAATAGCCCAAAAAACGTAAAAAGCTGACTGAAAACATCAACATTGAAATACCCATTCGTAGTGAGTGGGAGTGACATTGATTGATGATCGTGAAACGGTGAGATAAAGTGATATTTTAATAATGAATATGAGCTTCGGAGTTCCGAGCTGTATACGTCATCACAGAAGACTTTTGACGTATTAACTTATTTATTATTTAAATTTCTATGGAGGATTTTTCTTCCAACGTTACTTTGTGACGAAATTAAATTATATTGAAATAAAAAATGGAATATGAAAATGGAATGGAATACATTAGAAGTTTAATCAAAATGAGATCAACCTTAGAATGTTTGATGAGTGTAGCTTTAGCCCTAGACAAGTAACTAACGTTTTCTACTCTATTTCGTTGTCTACTATCAAAAACGTCTAGATGTCACTTGATAGTCATGTTATGATACACATTGCACAATCCTTCTCATTTTGATAGTAGACATTCACATTAAAGGTAGCACTTGTCTATAGAGTTTGACCATAAAGAATCCTTTTGAAATTCCTAAACCATAATCTATAGGTTCTTTCTCTCTCTCTCTCTCTCTCTCTCTTTCTATTTCTGTTTCCAAATTGTTTCTGGTCACACCTACAATTTTCGACCTGCCTTTGACAAGAGGTCCGTTAATACGTTGCCCCTAATCATTCACATAAGGGTAAAACTTCATTACCCCTAAATACTCGCTAAAATCATCCCATCTCTATTTAAACAGAAAATACCAAAACAAGTTGGAATTTTAGTTTCCGATATCTGACACTGCTGGCAGTTTCTCAACCTTATCTGGTATGATTTTAAGGTCGATTTTCCAAAGGTGTATTGGAAGTACATTTGTCTGTCATGGGTAAAGCATTGCTGATTGATCGTCAGCCCAGAAATGAGCTTTAAATTACGAGTTTCCGGTAGGAATAGAGTTGTTTTCGTTTTGCTCGTGTCGGTACGCGAATTCATGTGTAACGATATTTCGTAAATATAGAGATTTCTGTTGTTTCTTTGGTTGTATGCAAATAGGCGTTGGACAAGCGACTAAGGTTTCTATCTTATCTTCTTGGAAAAACAACTTATTTTTTCCCAGTCATAAATTGTAAATATGGCGATTTTTTTTGCCAATGATAATACTTTCTTTGTGGGAAAAAGTGAAGTGATTATATTCACTATATGTTTTTGCTCTATAAAGGCTTTTTCTGTCCGAAAATCTATTAAATTTACATATTAGATCTTGACAGAAAAATACATTCTACGAACTGTAAAATGAAAACGAGCCATACAGCTACTTAGTTTATTCACAAACGTGTGTATATTTGCAAATAAACAAAAAGACACCCCTTTCAATTCAAGCGAAAGCTCACAGAAAAACACCCTCAACAAAACAAAATAATATTATGTTTGTACAGACGATTACAGAAGTACTCTGTTCGTAATTCAAACATTTACCAAACTCAGGGGCACCTCACATTACAGCCCTCGGCTTGCCGCTGTCAAGATGACAGTTGACAGCTGACAGTTTGACAGGTGTGAAGTTTGTGTCCGACACGGCTCAGACGTTTATGGAGTGAGCTTTAGGTTAAAAGATCTATTTGAGAAATGTTTCTCGGGTTGGATTGATTTTCTTTTTACCTTTAGTGCGTTTTTGTTGGGGATTATGCCGGATTACGGACCTTTTTAGAGGTATTTTTTCATCGAGCAGAAGAAAGAGTATTCTGTAGAAATTTAAAAGAAACATTAACCACGGACGTAAAGATGATGAAGCGACTAGCAAAATTTTTGAAAAAAGAACAGTTTTTTTTTAATGTTCTTTTTTAAAATACCCCTAGTCCCCGTCGCACTCACTGCATCGTGATACTTTTGTTGTTTTTTTGTGTAAAATATCAGAAATACCTCCATTTTCAAGTTACCAATTTTAAACCATTTTTAAACAAATAACATAACGAATAGATTTTATCAACGTCTAATCCAACCGCGCCTGAACGGAAGCATCCAAAAATAACGGGAACGAATCTCCATTTGGTTATTTTTCTCTTAATTAAGAACTTTAGATTCTTGCGCATGATTTAAAAGGATAATTTGGAATTATTTATACACTTCTATCCCATAATAACCTAGTAGGTAGTTGAAATTAAAATGTTTGAATTTACAACTCCTGACGCATAAAAAGGAGAGTTGGAAGTTTGATGTGATGATGACCCATTCTGAAGCGTTTTTTTTCTTTCATACCTACTCACTATTCAATTATGAATTCAATTCGTATGAGAATGTACTTATCCTTATCTCAAGACTACTTGTAAAACTTTATAGTTGGGACTCCCAAAAATAGACAACTAACTAAACAAAGCTACTTTTCTACCTTTTCAGTACGTAGACAGACCCTATATAGTATTAGTTAACCTAACCTAACCTCTCTTCCTTCTCCCAACCAAACTCACATCTTCAAACCCTCATCATCATCATCATGTCAGTCGGAGGAAGTCCACTGCGGGACATAGGCCTCCCTCATTGATCTCCAAGTAATTAAAACCCTCAAATTATTCAATTACCAAAGAAAACTCTGTACCACAAACATCCTAACCGTAATCATAATAAATGGACTATAAAAAGCTGAACAAATTTAAAACATACAACGACAAGTCAATTTAAGTGGTTGATAAATACAATACCATCAGGATGAGTTGGGTCGGACAGGAATAACTCAATGGGAGATCCAGAAATAACGAAGGGATACAGGGATGGATGATTCTTTGAAAGTTTGAATTAGACTGTATGAAAGTACTTACTAATATGAATATACTAACCGCGCCCGCGGTGTTACCCGCGTTGTATCGGTTCTCTTGGGAATTTCTGGATAAAATGTATCCCATGTGTTATTCTGATGTATAACCTATATTACTGTAAAGTTTCATCCAAATCCGTCCAGTAGTTTTTACGTGAAAGAGCAACAAACATACATACATCGATCCTCACAAACTTTCGCATTTATAATATTAGTAGGATAAGAACTGGGATAGGATATTAGGATTAGTAGGAAGTAGGATAGGATAAATGACACACAGACGTCGTCCCCAACAACTATGTCTGCACATATTCTACAAATACAGATAAGCTTACTAGAAAATTAGTTAACTAAAAAATATTTTCCTACCAAACTTTCCTTCATTTAAGGGGGCGAGTGAGCCAGCAAGATACTCCCAAGACTAATTATCAATTAAAAGTTCATCAAACTAAGGTCTTCGGGAAACCTTCGGAGGCTTAAGCTAAAGGAATTTAGCTGGAAGTTTAGCCTGCGGTCCATGTGATTAAATACACCGTGGTTTGGAAGTATTTTAAAACTTAAGTACTTGAGATAGCTCATTACCTTTGATAAAATATTCTTGAACTACTGTAATTTTTATAACGAACAGTGAAGATTTGGTTAGTGATCTCAAACCCGGACAATGTTTAAAAAGTAGATAATATTTTTTCTCTTGACCTGGGAATTGAACCCGGTACCTCAGTCTTGGAAGGCGAATGCACATACCACAAGACCAACAAGGCTTTCTGCATTATAAAATTACTCAACACAATATTTTTCACCATTTTCTCTTCCCCTAATCAGCCCTAACCCCTAACTAGTACTAACCACACAAATCCTGAACCAACAAGCAAATTAATTTGGCGTAAACCCAACATCTTGTACCTTGGACCCAAGATAAGATCGAAGAGAAACTCAGTAACTACAGGTAACCCAAAGTACGGCTCAAGTTTGCTTAGGAAGGTGATAAATTTCCTGAGATTAATATTAGATGGGGTATAAGTGGAAGTTTGTGGTTGGTCTGTAGGAGCTTTGTGGATGGGGTAGTGTTAATACAAGATCGTCGGTTCCGGTTACTTTCTACGGATAGTAGTCGTTACATGAGCCATGTCAGAGGCCTTTGGCGGCTCTATAACTCTGACACCAGGATTGGTCAAGTTGACCATCCACTCGATAAGAAGAAGAAGAATACAAGATCACAAGTGTAATCGTAAGATATGGAATTTAACATGCCGTTAATGCGATTTGGTCGGAGGCCTTCGGGCGGTCTAAACACTAATATTAACCTACTCCAAGTTACTTACTACGATTTAAATGTTTAGTTACATATATAAGCTGCAATATAGAGCTGCCACAGTACAACAGCGACGGTGTGTAGCAATCTTAACTTTTTTAAATAATAATCACTTCGAATTTTATTCTTTTTTTGTTATTGGTCACCTCACTATTGACAGCAATTAAGTTGTTTTATCGAATACATTACGATAAATAAATATCCGTTGTGAGTTTAATCATAGCTGCTTTGGATATTTTGATTCTCCTGAAAACTTTTTCAGCGCCACCCTCGTAACAGTAGGTATAAAGCTAACCAAAATCTAAATAGATACAGTAAAACATTGAAAACTGACGCACAGTAAAACTTTTAATAACACATCCCAAATTCAATCGCCCCTTTGAAGTATCCTTTTCACGCACAAGCCTTCATCACAAAACAGAAAAAAACTTTTGAAAAAAAATTCTAAAAACAATTTTTGCAGTTATCAAATGTTAGGGCGCGTGCACACGTGCGGCCGACATAATATCAGATAGGAGTTGTCGCCGCATCTGACGTCAGTGGACTCTTCACGAAATTGGATTTTTATCCGATTCCATGATAAAACACGTCAGCTCCGTATCATATGGGTTGGGAGTTATTGTAGTTTGAGTATGGGACTTTTAATTTACGATTAGAGTAATTTGCGAGGATAATTTCGGAATAATTAGTATTTGGTGAACGGTGAAGGCTGCAGGATCGTGGAGGGATGCAGGTCGCTTCCAACCGAATTACTTGGACATCAATGACATCAATGGTCTATGTCCAGCAGGGGACGTCCTACGGTTGATATGATGATGATAATGATTAGTATTTGTAGCGCAAATGACGTAAAAAATGTAGTAAAATATTCACTCACCAAATTTTTCTATTTCGATGCGTGTTACTGTTATAGCCCACTCAAGAGTCTCTTTGTGATTGAAACTAAATAAAAATATTTACAGCTACTTTCGACTCTCTGGTATTCACATTATCATAGTAGTGTAAAATCCATTCAACGCTTGCTATTTTATCACAAAAATCACCATAGCAGTCCCTACCATGGCACCACCGTAATGGCAACAAAACCTGATAATACTGATACCTCATAAATAATCACTTTTCCATAACACCCTCAACTAGTCAAAGATAAAGTTCTAGGAAATTGAGTTAGTTAGTTGCAAGACAGCATTGACAGCCCCTGTGTTCAAGTTGCGCATCTTTGTTGCACTTTCCAGGATAAATGGGAGAAGAACCAACTAGTATGAAAGTTTCAAGTTTTTGTTACGTCCTGAACTTCTGAGACGGCGAAAGACAGACTCATTAAGCAAGATGTAACTAGTGTTTTGGAGTTGATAGTTTCGTAAGAGGATGGAGGCAAAAAGGCTTGTTTTAATTAAATTTTCCTTGCTGAAAGGTTGAAAATAAATTTGAGAATATTTTTTGTTAATAGTTGAGCTGGACTCTTTGTGTAACTGTACATAGTATATTTACTTCAAACGCCTTATTAATAAACGCTCTGTAACTAAAACACTGTTGTAATGTGTTTTGTCTCATTTGCTCTACGGAAAATTGCGTATGTTGGAAAGTGACAAACTATTAATTATTGATAGCTACAATGTTCTTGATACGCGTTTATTAATTATTATGACCCTAATTTTTTCCGAAAAATGTATTTTCAAGTCACCAATAATCATACACATCGCATCGACCGCTTAGCGCTTTTGGCTTAGTTTCACTAAGCGATGTTAGTTCATTACGATTGTTAAGCAACGTGCAGCTCGACCCCTACTTGGATGGGTAACCTAACGTAACATACTCGACCCCTCCTTACTTACTTACTTTTACCTTCGAAAACTTATAAAGCTTTTCCCCAGTTCCTTATTTGCTAAAGCACACTATTCACGTATCGTTTCGTTGTTACAGCGTGAGGGTGCGGCGCGCAGCGATGCGGAACGGGAGCGGCGCGCGCGCGGCGACTGGGAGGCGCGGGCGCGCGCTGCCGAGGCCGACGCCGCGCGGCTCGCCGGCAAGCTGCACTCAGCGCAGCGAGAGATCGCCAGGTGGGTACGCAGCTTTATCTACAGTGGCCGAGTTTGGTGAACAATAGAAAAACATGAGAATTAATAGAGATGAATGAGAATGAAAAGATTTTTTTTTAACCCATGGTTATGGTTACACACAACAAAATATACTTACGAGTAATAGTAATAGTTAATTTTTGAGGAATATAAAGAAATGCTTAGAATATCTAGAAATATTAAAGATTTAAACAATAAGTAATTTCTACCCTTAATTGTTCTGTCATCTCATAAAAGTGGTTTTTTTTTTGGTGAAAAATCTAGCTATTTTGTCTTTTAAAACTAAAGAAGAAAAATATTGGACAAATATTAATACTATCCATTGGTTTTAATATTTGTACGCGTATTGCTAGTGTTTGCGTGTGAAGCGACCGGACATTTCCTGTAGGCCTATAGTGTTGTCTGCCCACAAATACCAGTGGATTTCCCCCATCTCTGTGAGTCATGGTTATGGGGTTGCTTACGCATTATAATCACTAACGACGGCAGACGAAAAATCAGTAACAAAATGGTGAAAAAATTACAAATATCCCTAAAAAAAATTTTCGTTTAAAACTGAAAGAAAATACAACTAACATACTTATTATTTTTATTCGCAATTAACGTGAAAAATTCGCAGAATTTCATTCTAAACGTTGAATGTAAAACATTTTCCAAATACGCAAAATATTTATACCAATCAAACCGTGAATTCCAATAAATTTGTTCAAAAAACCTATTCCATCTTTAAACCAAGAACAAAATACCAAACACTACCAACCGCACAACACAAACTGTATTAAAAGCAAATAAATCAATAGTGCCAACATGAAATGAATAAAAGATGAGTCAATACATCAGCTGGTATATTTTATTGTGATACTGTCCAATTAAAATATTGCCTTCCGCTAACAATCGGAAGTCTGGCGGTATTAGGTTCGTTAAGTTGGCACGGGTAATGCTTAATCAGTGGCGTTCGGATCACTTTTTTGAATGCAATTCGAACAGGGGTGGATTAAGACATGCTTTTATTTTTTGCAGGAGCTTTGATTTATACTGAAGACAGGCATAGATGAAAGACATTTTGCTGATGTGCTAAAAAGTCGAGAGTATTTTTAATAACAGCAGTTTGTTATTTTTAGCTGTACGTGCCAATTTCTTTAAGAAGTATTAGGATAACAATTTTGTCTCTTCGACTATTTTCACACGCCATATAATTACTCAGTACATTTATCAAAAAAAAAATTCATGGTTTATCCCCCTTTTGACAGTTACAATAATATAATCTATTGCCTCTATTTTTAAAGCTTATTAAGTCCCAGTACGTCAACTCCAAAGCTTCATCTAACGAACATTAAAGTGAGTGCAACTGCAGACATCGCAACAAAACTCATTTGTTCGTAACAAAATTGTTTTGGCCTCTATTTTACCACCCCAAACTCGCAACGCTACAGAATAAACAGTAATTACAAATACCACCCTGTACAGAGTAATTAACAACCCTTTAAAGTTTCATATTTATGAATCAATACTGCATCCGATAGTATCGATAACCGAATCGTAATTAAATGAACCGTACAATTTACAACCGGTTTCATTGTCGAATTTAAACCTTTGACAAGCCTCCTTTGTGGTATTAAGTTGTAGTTATTAATAATTTATCGGGTTTGATTACACTGTTTAATTAAAGTTTAATATGTGAAAATTTGCGAATTGAAGTGATTTACTGAAATTATTCGTTTTTGGTTTTGATTCAAAATGGTTAACTTTAAAATACTAACTGGTTTCGTAAAATACTTACACCAAAACTCACGAGATATCAAATGCTTCCTCAGTGGCGATTAACGAAAATTACGTCCATTAGTTAAGTGTCGATATAATGGAAGTCTCTTGACTTACATACAATATAACTATAACACTTTACAATAATTAAAATACATATGTTTATTTGATATCAAATAATTTTACACGACATTTGATGCTACAGACATTTATAAAGAGCCACACGGCAAACTCACACATTCATCTTTCTTCTCAAACACTTTTTGCAACAAAAAGGTTGGATCAACTCTTAAACCTATTTAATAACACCGGAAACGTAAACCCGAGCATCAGTTCCGATAATTAACTAAATCGAATACATTTTCGAATTTACGGTTTTCGAGTAATGGAGTCGTTGTCATTGGACCCGATAAGGCTCCTGATTGGCCAATCCCGGTTGAAACTCCGACTAACTTCGGGATTTACGATCGGAAACTCGGTTATAGATTTGACCCAATTTGTGCGGGTCCCGTTCTGATTCAAATTGATTTTTTTTCTGCCATCTGTTTATTAGCATATTTCTTACGAAGGACCCTAACTCATTTTAATGGGGTAAGTTACCATATTATCCCATTTTTATACCGTTTTCATGAATTATAACTTAATTTGCTTTTATGAATGGACTATTTGATGTGGAATAGCTCTATTATGTATGAAAATAAAGTACCTGTTTGTTTGTACCTGTTTGATTGAATAAAAAATGCTTTATTTTTCAAATTTTAAATCGGCATGACCAATCGTCGTTATATTACCAACCACAGACTGCAGCTATCAATCTAGATTAACAACTGCAGTGGACGAGAATGCTTGCAGTTTAGCGATAGCTGCAGTTGACTGGATTTGCAGATTGTCAGTTGAATGTGATGGTTAAGTAACGTGCAGCTCGGCACTTACTTGGATGGGTGGTTGATGGTGGCATTTTTATATTTTTTTCGTAGTTTCCACCTGCATTCGAAAAAGTATAAACAAGTTATTTTCTTAAATATAGTGGAGTCGCCCACACATTTTGTTGGCCAAAAAAATAAAATCTCTTTTATAAAATTAGTAAATAATTTGATAAAGACAGTATATAGCAATCAATAATACATATACAACATAGGTACCTCAATAAAACAAATAACTGCTCCCTATACAATATATTATATAAAATGGAGGTGTCCGCGATAATAGGATCATTTGGGGTTCCGAACCGACGGAACCCGATCCGGTGTCAATCACAAACCCTGAGAACTCAAACATCTGGACAATGGAACCCTAAATAGTCACAGTTTAATTAATGTCAGTATGTCTATTCTTTTTGACACTCTTGACATAAGTGTCGTGGAATGTAAGCAGGAAATCTATTAATTAATTTTAAGTATGTCGTTTTGTTAAGGAATGTTAACTATGTGGTGTTACCAACGCAACAGTTGCACTCATTAGTTAGTGACATGTTTATTTTTATTTGTAATAGGCAGTTATGTTATTATGAACAATGGATCGTAATTATTTATTACCTACTAGAACTTTTTTATGACAAGACTAGCAGCGCCACACGGTTTAACCTGCGTTGCGCCCGTTCCCGTAGGAATTTCGGGATGAAACATAATAAAGCTGAAGAATTTGTTTGTTTGAACGCGCTTATCTCAGTAACTATCAATCCGATTTGAATAATTATTTTTGTAATGAATAACCACATTCAACGGGAAGGGTATTAGCCTATTTTTGATCCCGGAATTCCCACGGGAGCGGGCATAAAGCGGGTAAAACCGCGGGGTTCTTCTATTTCCTTAATAAAATATAAAAATGTAACCAACCTTATAAATTACAAGAATTAACTTATAAATTACAAGAATCAGCCTGCTGCAAACTTTTGCACTGTGACACGTTTCTCTGCTCGCAGAAAAACAGAATTGAACGCATCCAAATATTTTCCGGGGGCTGTAATGTAAGCCGATTATTGCGGTCTAAAAAATACTGATACTTGATAGACACTGACGAAACATTTCGGTTTATTTACGAATGTTAAGGTTCAGTTAATACGAAGGCGGTTTACTTTGTTCGTTATTCACATCTGTCTGCATATAAAACTTTTGTGATGATTGTTTTAGAAATAATAATAATATTTATGAAAAACTAGCAAGGCTCCACGTTGTGCCAGGTCCCGTAGGAATTTCGGGGTGAAAAATAGCCTATAACCTTCCCGTTAAATGTAGCTACATTATAACAAAAATAATTATCTGTTTTTCTAAATATCATAGTACAATTCAATTCAATGTTAACCTAACATTTTTCTGAATCTTTCAGTGTCAAATTAACTCTTAAGTCTTGTAGCAGAATCACCCACCTAAATAATCAACTCAAACCATACTGCAGTAGAATCACCCTCATTACCTAAATAATTTAACCGTATCACAGTCAAGCTTACGTCACAACTGAGACCAAACCAGTCACGTCAGAGATACAGGAGCAGTCATCTATCAAACTGAGCGTTCGTTCTGAAGAGTTAACCCTCGCATTAATCTGTGAAGTTATCTGTTATCAGCAGTCTTATCACGTAGCAGTACGTGCGGTAGGCCCAGGTTGGCTTTGTATGTAGATGTAGGGAAATGGAGTAGACGGGATTGTGTCAAATGGGTAACGTAAAGTGCTGGTGCGAGTATGAGACGTCAAATTCGTATATAGGTTAAATATATCACGTGCTAAGCTTCTTTCGAAGATAGTTGCTTTCATTTCCTAATAATCAAGAACTGGATCAAATCAAATTATTTTCATTTCTGACTATAGTAGTCATAAAAAATCAGATATAATGTTCCAAGACACAGCAATTAAGAATGAATAATTAAACATGTTTGTCATTTCTGTGATGGCGTATATATGATCTTCAACATATATTTTATGTACTTACTTATTGGTATTACCTTATGTCAGTATATATGACATGGTTAAATTCAATTTTGACAGCTCATAATTCACATTCAAAAAATAATTGTTTCGACGACATCTATCCAATTTTAATTAGTCTGTTCCAGTAACATAATACTATCGATTTACAAACTGGAAACATTGAGGAAGCTGTGAAAGATTGCGTCGAGGTAATTTGTAGTTCATTAGACGAGGTTTGAGGGAAACGAGATCTCATTATCTTGTATCATCTTTCCTTTGATACAAGATAAGATAAGGCTAAAAGTGATCATCTTGCCTTTGATACAGATAAGATAAGGTAAAAGTAAAAGCTTGTAAGATGCAAGTGACAGGCAAGTTTGGCAAAGCACGACAGCGAGATGCAAGTATGGCAAGGTTAAGGTAAGCTAAAGCAAGTTTGGCAAAGCAAGATAGTGCAAGGCAAGTCTGGCAAAGGGAAGTAGACTATCTTCTTCTTATCGAGTGGATGGTCAACTTGACCAATCCTGGTGTCAGAGTTATAGAGCCGCCAAAGGCTATGAAAAGCGAGTTATATCCTTCATAGCCGATTTCGATATGTATCAGTGAGTTAGATTCCATAACTCAAGCTTAGAGCTTATTTTGGGTCTAATTAACCATGTGTGAATTTGTCCGGTTAAATTATAATTATCACTAGCTGTGCCCTGCGGTTTCACCCACAGCGCACCCGTTCCCGTAGGAAATACGGGATAAATAGTATCCTATATCCGTCTACTGGTTCTAAGCTTCCTCCCCACCAATTTTCAGCCAAATCGGTTCAGCCGTTCTCGAGTTATAAATAGTGTAACAAACACGACTTTCTTTTATATACATAATATATAGAATATAGAATATAGATATAGATTATATTACTGCGTCACATTGAAGTAACATACTCCCAGCTGACAACCGCGCTGTATTTCAACATCAGATAGAGCCATAAAACAATCCCAAACAACAATCCAAAAAATATTTCTCAAAAATTACCCAAAAGCTAACAAAATAAGCACCAAAAATGCTCCGAAACTCTGCGATGGTCAAACTTTACCTCGCTTAAATTATAAATATCTTGAAAGTAGGTCACAACTAGGCACAGTAATAACGGAAAGTTTGACCTCTCGCATTCGATGCTGAAGTTTTAATTTGGAGGAGTTTCATATTTTGTTTGTTGTAGTTAATGATGGACCGTTTTTAATCGACTTCAAAAGTCGAATGATGATTGTGTATTCGTTTGACTGTTTTGTTGAAAAGTTACCTAATATTGGTGTTGTTTATGAACCGATTTCAAACATTTATTGTAGTACATATATGAAAGGATACCTACAGAATGATTATATGTTTAATTGACTTCAATAAAGATGGTTGTTCTCGTAATAACCTGGGTTGAAGTCGGTTTTTCGCTTAACAAGTTAACGCTTATACCAGCAGGATTATTCTCTATAAAAGACGCTGTCTTGTTCATGATTCATTAATTAAAATTGATTTTAATTCAATCGTACGGTACTACGATTCTGATATCAGATCCGCCATAAAATTATTCTTTTCCTTTTTTCTTATTGAGTCAAGTTTTTATCTTATTTATTACAAAATTGTTAGATAGTTGAGTATTATTAATTGTGTGTAATTTTTCACTATGTACTTTATCAAAAAAATCTGCTCTACCATCAACTAAATCTATCAGTATCATAATATCGATACGTCAATGTATCGATTACATCTCGAGTAAGCACGCTCATCGGTAAACACGCGGCGCGCGATACGTGCCATCAATATTCATAATAGCTAATCTGTAATCGATTCATTCAGTATCGATATCAAAATATTACACTTGAAGTAGGTGAGAGTGAGGTTCGAATTTCAAATTAGAATTTAAAGAACTCAGATTACAGAACTATTCTGTAATCTGAGATATACTTGTATTATATTTTTTAAATATTTGAATTCGTTTTTTAAATATTTGTACCCAATCGTTTTTTAAATATTTTTAATCGTTTTTTAAATATTTTTAATCGATTTTTAAATATTTTTAATCGTTTTGACATATTTGCTATCGTTTTTTTAAATATTTGTTGTAATCGTTAACTAACTATGTTAGCATAGAGGTTGTTAAGCAACGGGCAACTCAGCCACTGTTTCGATGGGTGACCGATGGTGTCATTATTTTATTAATTACCGTGCTTTTGAGAGTACGTTTTAAATTTTGATAGAACAAATTCGGCGATTGCATTAGGAACGTAACATCTCTACGGTACCTTAGTTATGTAGTCGTAGTATAAACCCTTCTAAAATCAAAACAACTCTTTTCATATTTCGAATTTCAAAATTCTTTTTTACGTTCTACCAACATAACAATATTTATCATAAATCGAATCAACCAACACGCGTTCACTCGAATACAAAACGCGTTATCAATATTCATAACAAGTGTAATCGATTCAATGGACCGATACCGAGATAATTTAAAATAATATGCGAACGACAATCGAATGCGAACACACATTATGAGAATTTCAATTGAAATCGCTGATTGATATTGTTTCTAATAATTTTGTGGTTTGTACGTGTTTTAATTTGTAATAACGCTAAATGAATTCGCGTTAATATATTGCAGAGTTGAGAGTTATGTTTTGATTGTGTGTTGTAAATTGATTTAATTATATACATCGCATACAAATTATGTCAATTACGGAAATCCATTTCAAGTATTGTTTTTTTTTATGATAGAAAGTTTTGTTTATGTTACACCTAGTTTTAGCCGGTTAGAACTAGGTGTAGCCGCACTTCGGGTATTAGCCGTAACATATATACTTACAAAACAAAAAACAAGCGATTTGAGAACCTCCTTTTCTGAAATTGATTAAAAAGCAAAGGTTACGTGATTCGTTAACATTAAGTGAGTTTACAAGCTGCATGCTGATGAATTTTAATATCAAATGATTTTTATTTGACACTCGCTTTCTATTGAACTTGCAAGCTTGCAACTTTGTCGTAGCTCTCTAAACTCAACGACGCTTAATATATTAACGCCGTTCGGGTTTACCCGCGTTGTGGCCGTTCCCGTAGGAATTTCGGGATGATGCATAGCTTATAACTTTCACGTTGAATCAGGCTATCTATTACAAAAGAATTATTCAAATCGTTTAGGTAGTTTCTGAGATTAGCTCGTTCAAATAAACAAAAGAACATAAAATCAAACGTCAGCTTTACGAGTATTATACAAGTATAGATTATACTTTAAACTTAAAAAGGATATTGCCCAGCATCAATACACACTATAATACCATATGAAAGTTCATTATAAAACCCAATCTCTATCGTCGTAAGCTCTGGGCCATAAAAAAGCTTTTTGTTGTTATCTAACCATGAACTTCAGAGTATTTCGAAGCTAATCGCGTCTATTTATGTCTCGCCCTAAGATCGTAAAACTTATAAATAATAACGTACAATGCATGGGATCGTAACGTAGAGATAAACTAAACTGTTGTTACTATTACATGGTTCTATTGTTGTATGTGTTTGTTATTAATTTAGAACTCTGTGGCAGTTAATAGTTCAGAAAAAACTAAAATTCCGTCAGTTAATTTTACATTATACTTTTCGTCATTGAATCTATACTAATATTATAAAGCTGAAGAGTTTGTTTTGTTTGTTTGTTTGTTTGTTTGTTTAAACGCGCTAATCTCAGAAACTACTGAACCGATTTGAATAATTCTTTTTGTAATAGATAGCCACATTTAACGGGAAGGTTATAGGCTATTTTTCATCCCGAAATTCCTACGGGAACGGGTACAACGCGGGTAAAACCGCGGGGCGCTGCTAGTCGAACATATTTATAGACCACTAGCGGCTAACCGCGGTTTCACCTGCATTGTCCCCGTTCCCGCGGGAATTTCGGCTAACCCATGTGTTATTCTCATGTATTAACCTGTATACTTAAGAGTTTCATTCAAATCCGTTCAATCATCCAAAGTTTTTGTGTGAAAGAGTAACAAACATACATGCATCCATACTCACAAACTTTCGCATTTATAACTTTAGTAGGATGTCGTCAATGTGGCAAAGCCTAAAATAAATTAAAAAAATCCATACATATAAGCAAAAATCGTATATTTATCGACAATTAACTTCGTTCAAATATCTTAAAACCTCCATTCCTCAAAACAAAACGGAAACTCAATCCTACTTCGTAATTTTTCCGAAATAATCTAAAATCAAAGTGCGAGGTGACACCACACAGTGGGGTGAAGGGCTGATAATATCGGATGTCTTATTATTTTTAGTCGAGTGGTCTAAGACGAGGAGTCAGTCCAACGAAGTGCAGACGGATTTGTAATTGACTAGCTGTTCCCCGCGGTTTCACGTGTACTCCAAATAGATGGCGGTAGGAATCAAAAAATACGCTATCGGTATTTTCTTACGTAGGACCGTATTTTGTTGGGCAGGGATACAACTATATTATGTTATGATGTTTATCTGTAATATAAAAATGAATCGCTGAATCTGTTGCTAAGTACATAACTTCAGAACGACTGCACTAAATTGGATGATTCCTTTTTTCATGCGCTCCTTGTTGTCAGGACAAGGTTTTTATATAAGAATAATAAGAAATAAAAATCTCAGAATTCCCACGGGAACGGGGGCGCTACGGGTGAAACCGCGGGGCACAGCTAGTTTTATAATATAAAAAAATTAACGTAGTCTACCGCACTCAGAACGTCCATTAAATCAACACTTAACTAAGTGGCGTAATTTTCATACATGTCAAAGGAAAATTTGACGTCTGAATACGGACATAAATTCAAAACATACCATTATTTTACCAAAACTTGATTTCCTTCCACAATGCGTGAAATAATTATTAATAATACATTATTTTTCTATTTGAATTTACTTTTTGAGTTTCGTTTACGGATACACCTCGCTCATATTTTACATTTTTATCTGACGTTTCGGCCCCTTTACAGGAACCGTGGTCACAGAAGACTGATACTTTGAAACTTAAGAAACCAATATTATTTTTCTTATTACTCCATTACAATAGGTAAAATAAATGGAGATATATTCCCACATTAAATAGTAAATACTTAAGCTGTCAAATAAGATGTTGCAATCCGAGCCAGTGACATAACGAGGGCCTCCGTAATGTCTGTTTTATTTGTAAGTCGATACCTTTTTAAGCGCGTTGCACCCTCGCGGTTCATTTTTCAAGTTTTCATGAAAACTGTAACATTACACTTGCCTTAGTCGGAATGGTATTGTGAGTTTAATTTGCTTTAGATAATTGGAGTTTGTTGTACGTATAATCATTATTTTGCTATAATTTAGTCGTATATATTTTTACATACATAATAGGTATGGGGAGACATGGGAGAGCTATTTTCCCAGCAGTGGGACACAACAGGTTATACAGGTTAAATAAAAAATAGGTTCTTTTGAATCTGTGGTTTTTATTTGACCGTAAATTAAAAGACGTCTTTACACTAACAATCTAACATTACACGTTTGCAGTGATTATTTATTTTGTACTAGCCGCGCCCCGCGGTGTTACCCGCGTTGTACACGTTCCCGCGGGAATTTCGGGATAAAATGTATCCCATGTGTTATTCTGATGTATAACCTATATTACTGTAAAGTTTCATCCAAATCCGTTCAGTAGTTTTTGCGTGAAAGAGCAACAAACATCCATACATCCATACATACAAACTTTCGCATTTATAATATTAGTAGGATCAGTGCCCAACGCTCGCTTAAATACTAACAAGATATTTTAATGATCGTTTAAAAAAGGCTTAAACAAAGTCTGACAATTGATACTTTTAATCAAACTGCATTAAGTTTTTAAACAGACTTCAAACCGACACACTCTCCTACAAATGACGTCAATCCTCTTAATCCAACTAATAGAACACTACATACAATATTTCATCCAAGTGCGACATTAACAATCATTATCTAACCGTACAAGTGTACAGTCGAGAACACGTGTACTCCATTAATTCATACACACGTGAGAGAGAACCACTTTAGTTCTGGACTGTACTTTAATGTGTTTAACTATAAAGTTAACGAGATTACTGCTATGTATGTTATGGGGATCATTTTAAATGATAATACTGACTTGTTTAATAGAATTACTATCTATACTTATATTATAATGCGGTAATGTTTCTAACTTTTTTGGGAAGGGCTAGTCTCAGAAACTACCAGTCCGATTTGAATGATTCTTTTGGTAATAGATAGCCACATTGAACGGGAAGGGCACAGGCTATTTTTTATTCTGAAATTTCCACGGGATTGGGTTAAACTCGGGTGAAACCGCGGCTCTCTACTAGTAAATAATATATTTGTAAGTATTCATACCGTCCATCAATAGGTACTACATTAGTAGTAGGTTACTACATTATGGGGATATAAAGATGGCGGGTACTACGAGACTCGAAAAATTAAAAAACGGTTCACTCATAAGCCACATTCTGCTTGCCCACTATTAAAATGTATAGAAATTCAAATTGAAACAACAGATCCAAATTGAATACAACAGAAACTAATCGCCTGTTTACTTCATTGAAATCAAAAATCCAAGAATATTTCAGAGGCTTTCCCATGAACTAATTCCTTCATTTAAACGATAACCCTATAGACTAATATTTATCTACCATTATCTAAACCCACGGCATTACAAACATACCTAACTAACGGTTTCCAATGAAAATTAAAACGAAGCCAACCCCTCATCTTCGTCGCATCTCAACCACGATATTCGTTCACCCTTTACTTACTTGCAAAGGTAATTTAAACCTTGTATTAATGTAGATAAAGTTCAGCATTTGAAAAAGTTTGTTTATACTCGTATGATAAGTTTGCAAACTCTCCTTTGAGTTTCAGTTGTGTTCAAGGACGCGCATCGCAATTAGCACTGGAAGATGAAAACGTATATAATTACAATGAAAATATTTCTTGTTTTCATGCGATGGAGAAGACTTGCTTATGCTAAGGGTTTAAAAAGAGAGTGACAAGGGGTTTTTGCTGAACATTAGCTTGTTCAAGCTAAGTTTACGTATACGAAACGTCAGATAAAAATGTAAAATAAAAAAGCGAAGTGTATCCGTATAACTAGTTTCAATTCATAATAGTAGTTTTCGCTTGGCCTGTTCAGTTCAGTATGAGTTTAAATAAAATATCAGAATTTAGAGGCTTTCTTTGAATAGTATCTAGCAAGAGATGATCTGTATTTATTGGATAAAAAAGTAGAAAAGTATTTTAATAGTATTTTTATATACATTCTTATGATATCTAATATATCTATTTGTACATACTCATTGAAATAGAGCATACTTATCGTCTATGAATGAATCATCGAGTCCCGACGGTTTGGCCAGCTCTATTATACACAACTAGCAGCGAGCGCCTCATGGTTTCACCCGCGTTTTGCCCTTTCCCGTGGGAATTTTGGGATTTTTTATACATATAAACCTTTCTGTTGAATCACTCTATCTATTTAAAAAAAACGCGTCAAAATCCGTTGCGTAGTTTTAGACAGACAGCGGAAAGAGACTTTGTTTTGTACTATGTAGTGATATATTTAGTTAATATATTAATAAGCATAATATGATTACTTTATCTGTCCCGTCATTCTAATAACGTCAGCTATTTTTATACTACCAGTAAATCATAATAAAACATTAATTTTACGAGTTATAGTTTCGAGGGAGAGTTCAGGCCGATGTTATTGTAGAGAGCACTTTTATATCATGTCACGATAGTGGTCACAAACAAATCAATGGAAGATTCCTTTGGATATAATCTATACTAATATTATAAAGCTGAAGAGTTTGTTTTGTTTGTTTGTTTGTTTGTTTGTTTAAACGCGCTAATCTCAGAAACTACTGAACCGATTTGAATAATTCTTTCACTGTTAGATAGTCTATTTATCGAGGAAGGCTATAGGCTACATTTTATCCCGAAATTCCCACGGGAACGGGCACAACGCGGGTAAAACCGCGGGGCGCTGCTAGTTTACTTATAATCTATACTAATATAATATAGCTAAATTGTTTTTGTTTGTTTGAACGCGCTAATCTTAGGAACTACCAGTCCGATTTGAATAATTCTTTTTGTAATGGATAGCCATATTCAACGGAAAGGTTATTGGCTATTTTTCATCCCGAAATTCCCGAGATTATAGGCGTTACTTGTAGTCATGAAAATACAGTAACATCACCAAGCTTGTGATACGTAATACTTAAATACCTTTTACTTTGAAACATCCATTATATTATTTCGAGTCGCTTTTAATATTAAACATCCTTTTAATACGCCGATTTATTTCTAACGAAACGTATCAAGAATTCAAACAAAAATAGAACCGAAATACCAAATTTCCTCATCAAAAATGTATTCTCAAAGCCTTTTCGAAACCGCCAACCACTTCACCCCAATAAGGGGTACGTTTTCAAGAAAATGCTATCAAAGAACGTGTCAAATAGGCACTCGATAAGCTGGCGAGGAGTTCATAAAGACGCCACCACGCGGCGCCACTGTCGGCACTCGGCCTCAAAGAAACTTATGAAAAGATCATTTTCCGTCCTTTGTTTTTCATTTTGATGTTGATCTTATAGTAGGATTATTTTGTAGATATTTTTATGGGATTTTAAGAATATAATTATGATCTTTGAAATGCTATGAGTAGATTTTGTTCAACTTATCTAAAGAAATAATAATACCATTTTTTTTGGATAGTAAACTTCCTATCCAAAAAAATGGTATTAGCGATTTTCTTAGTTAAATTATGTTAATATAATAATAAATTACAAGCATTAATTAGATATGAATATACTACTTCTGAGACTGTTAGTTCCAAGAAAAAGTATAATAATATCGTTAAGTAAGTCTTAAAGTAAGAACGCAATTTTTTAAAACTCTAAAAACGCCTCAAACGAAACATTGTTTGGAATCTCCAATCTAAGCCTAAGGTTACACGAGACTGCTCATCCCTTCTTATCAGTATGCAGTCCGCGGGAGAAGACGCGACCTACCCTGTTTTATGTTTCTTATCGATTTCCACCGCCTTATTTTAGTTTAGGGGAGGTGTGACCTTCGGGTTTTGTTTATAAACATTTTCTGTTTTACTTGGCTTAAGATTTACGAGAAATTGTAGGAAATACAGGGAAAATTAAAATCAGGGGTGATTATCGAATTAGTAGGTAATTTTCTACATTATGAGGATTTGTGGTCGTTAAAACTGTGTAAGTACTACTGCATATTTAAACACCCGCAATGTTTAAACTACTAGACATCTATAGGATATATACATATTAAACAAAGTCTCCAAAAACTGTATGTAATTAATTTTCTCAAAAACTACTGAACAGATTTTCTTGCGGTTTTCACCTACATGCAGTGTCATTCAAGAAGAAGGTTTGTCACTTTCACCAATTGTCCACAGTACAAAAAGAGACATAGATGACGATAAAGTGTGCTCAATCACACATCCTGTCTATAAACAGATGTAATTCTCTTTAACTTTGATCACCAATAATCCTTGACATACTTATTTCTTTGGTTCCTATCACCATCATTTGACATATTTTCAATTGCAACCTCTGTTTCATAAAAGCACCATTTTGATTGACACAAAAACAAACATTTGTCTGTCACAAGTACCAGGCTAGCATGAACGTGAAGATGTCGCAGATTGCAGTGCCTCTCAAACGCGACACAAGACGCTGCGTAGTACTACGTGCTACTGATTAATGTCGGCTTTCTCCGTATATTCGTAATGAGCTGCAATTTTATGTAGTACTTGTAATGTGAGGTGTTGCGTTTGCTTTGGGGTGCTTTCTTTGTTTTTATTATATGATGATACTTTGATTTTCTTCAAGTGTTATGTAAGAGAAGTATTCTTTTATTTATTATTAAATGTCTTGTGATTTTTTAAGGTTTAAAAGCTACAAGCTGGCGAGTTTAAGCGAACGGGAACAAATGAGCGAATAATTTAACTTGTTAGTTGCGCGATACCGAAATTCGCGGAAATCTCGGTCTGAATTAAGAAACTGAATTTCAGGACCATTGTCTCACACATTTTTACATATCATTTGAAACATTAAGAATCTGAAAAATCTGAATGTGTGTACTCCTTTTTCTTGCAATTCCGGGCTTCCTGGATATGGATTCAGAACTACTTTCTTAATTTTGAAGCGTAAGAATTTATGTGATGATGCCCATTTATAAGCTATTACTATCCATATATTTCCCAAACTTAACTGATATCAATACTGTAAACTTCAGAGTATTTTTACATTTTCCGTTTAAAGAAAAAAAACTGGCTTACTACAAAAACAGTGTAAGCACAAAAGCAATAAAGCTCGGCGACTTAATCTTGGAGATTTGGAAGATTATCATGTTAAGACTTCATTTAACCGACACGTTTTTAAACCTGTTCTTATGTAAAAGGTAGGAAATAAAGTCGATTTTCTCTCCTTGAAAAAGTTTTAATTTAAGCGAATAAGTAATACAATTTAAGCAGTTTTTTTAAGCTATTGCATAGCTTCTATCGCGGGCTTTGAGCGCGGGGACCGAATCCAGAAATTCCGTAACGAAAAAACCTCACGCTCCCCACTAACGCCATCTAGTGATACAAAAAATAACTATGCAATAGCTTTACCGCGGCAGTCCCCGAGTGCCACACGTCTTTTTGTATTAACGGATTAGTTGAGCAGCTATTAGTTGCTGGTTGTTTTAATAAAAGTTTGACAATGGCGGAGACTTTAAGTCGGTTCAAAAACCTCTGACACCAGTCACTTACCTACGTATGACAGAAATTAATAATATTATGTTTTTATGCTACTTCTGTAGCGCTACCGTGCTTCGAAGGGCACGTAAAGCTGTCCCGGTTGTTTCAATCGACAGACTTTGTCAGTGGCCTTTAGGCGGTCTAAAACCTCCAACACCAAGGTTGGCCACTGACTTACTCGAAATGAATTATTAGTAAAAAAAAGCTTTGAAAATAAGCCATACCTTACCAACAAAACAAAAACTGAATATCACCGCAAAAAATTTAATCACGACGTCGCTAAGTAGTTGCAATATTTTCCCCTTATCTCGGAATGAGTGAGTAATGATAATGAGGGCGTGGAATGAGGAGCATTCCACGTAGGATAATAATATGAAGACGGGCCTCCTGAGCTGCAATTCTATGACATTTCACGGGGGACGTACCGGTATTTATTATACCTAACATTGGAAGAATAAATGAGATTTGTGCAATTATTTCTTAGAAGCTGAAGTGTGTTTCTTGATGGAAAAATGTTTTTAGTTGTTCTAAAAAGTTATCTTGTATTGTTACTTTAGTAGTAGAAAAGTTATTATTAGTCAGTGCAAGTGACAAATTTTGACGGCTTTATTTATAATTACGACTTTCCTTGTATCGTCAATTTTGACCAATAAAAAGGCCATGAAAAGGTGACAAGTAGAAAAGTGAAATATCAACCTAGAACGAACCACCGCTTCACAAAGTCATCTTGGTAACTGAATACATCATAAAAAATCTGAAAATACAGTCCAGAGAGAAGAATTAGACGAAATCACTCCACAAAAAGAAGATTCTTTATATCTGTCACAATAAGCATCCCACAAATAGTCTCAATTCCATTTCAATGACACAAACAAAGCACACCAATACAAAACAAAAATACCTATGCAAAAGCCAAGATGCACCCTTAGGAATCGAGGGCTGCACCCCAGCTTCTTTCCAAAGATATATGATTTTAATAATCGGTAAGATTACGTTGAGAGGGACCGGAAACTCAAGTGTCCCTCAGAGAGTGTCTTGAGAAATGTCCCTGTAGCTATTTCATTTGCAGAGCCACTTGATCTATCGCGGACGGTCGAAAGAATTCCCTTTTATGTAAATAAGGCTTTTTATCGAGGTTCAAACCTATTGTTCTGGCGCGGTCCTTATGTGTTGTTAGTGATTTATATATGTTTTGTTTATGTGCTGTTGTGGGCGTAAATATATACCTCTATATATAAAAATCAAAGACACTTTTCGTTGTAATTTTATAACTCAAGAACGGGCTCACCTATCCAAACCGAATGTTTAGGCTTTGTTCGGACTATTTAGGAGATGGTTTATGTGAAGTTTGCACAAAATCGGTCGAGAGGTTTTTAAATTCCCACGGGAACTGGCACAACGCGGGTAAAACCGCGGGGCGCAGCTAGTGCTCAATAAAATATACAGACAAATAAAACCTAAATTCTATCACCCTGTGTAAACTCTACAGAGGAATATAACTAGAATTATTTATAAATTCTGATTTATTCAACGTTTATCTTAATTTAAATATGAAAATTACCTACGTTATTTATCTTGTTAGTTACCTACTCATATTGGAACTACGGTAAACATCAACAAACCCACGACCAAAACATACACAAACAAACTAATCAACCAAACTATCAATACAAATTCATAACTCGAAAACTGATATTATCTACATGACAAAATGGCGGCGTCAAGATGGCGGCAATATGGCGCGAAACCGCGAGTGACAAACTGACAAGTGCTTATTGAGAGTGCAGTTGGTGCAGCGGTTTCTTAATAAACGAACCGAGGGCGTCCGGGGGAAGTTATTAGTCGTCATAGCTGACACAAGCTGAGGTGACAGGTCTGAAGACGTGACGTCACGTACTATGAAGCGCGGTGTAAAGAGTCTTTAATTAAACTAGATTTTCAGTCGTTTGTTCATTAGTTGGTTTTATACTATCTTGGAATATTGAAGAGGGTAGTTTTGGCTATGACTTAACAGAAATTTAATTATAATTTACTTTATCGTATGTTAAGTTGTCCTGGGTTCCCGGTTCGAACGAAGTATGGTTCCTTTCAAACTTATCTCAGGTTTGAGATCTCCAACCCTCTCAGTACGCCAAGTTTATAATTACAGCATCCTATGCTCATATTCTATAGCCTTTGCCTTTAAGATAAGTAATCACGTTATATATCACTAAATAAAAACAAACCATTAACTGAAGACCACATCCACAAGCTAGTCTCCATACAATGACAATCTACCCGCATTTTAACATTAAATCGTAAACGAGTGTTCTGGCGCCATACGGCCGTATACAGGGTGTTATGAAATTAGCGACGGGACAACGAACAGACAGACAAATTAGTTTAGGGACGCGACGTCTGCTGCGTCTAATCCTACAGTTGTATAAAAGAATATAATGGTAGGATGGAACATTAAGAACTTTATAATTGTTTGTATCCACTAGGCAAACTCTATGTGACCACTAATCTAACTCTATGTGACCACTTATCAAACTCTATGTGACCACTAATCTAACTCTATGTGACCACGTATCAAACTCTATGTGACCACTAATCTAACTCTATGTGACCACTTATCAAACTCTATGTGACCACTTATCAAACTCTATGTGACCACTAATCTAACTCTATGTGACCACTTATCAAACTCTATGTGACTACTAATCTAACTCTATGTGACCACTTATCAAACTCTATGTGACCACTTATCAAACTCTATGTGACCACTAATCTAACTCTATGTGACCACTGATCTAACTCTATGTGACCACTTATCTAACTCTATGTGACCACTTATCAAACTCTATGTGACCACTAATCTAACTCTATGTGACCACTAATCAAACTCTATGTGAGTTTGATTTTGGGTACTTGACATAATATTGTCTTCGTCGAATTTAATTTCACCGTTTTGGATGGACCATTTGGACGGTACAAAATGATAATGATTCAGGAGTGATTGATTGATCATCACGCTAGTTTAGACCATTAATAACTTGGTGATCATATGATATTCAAATGAGTGAGTTTAGTGGCACTGGATTGCACAGAATCCAATCTATAACAAATGAACAAAACAAATGTTTGTTCGATTGGATTAATTATTTTTCTATTGGATAGCTATCTCAAAAAAAAGGTTATTTGTTATCCAACATTTCCACATTAACATGTGGCAGTGAGGGTAACCACGCGGAGCGAAGCTAGTGCTATGTAATTACTTCTCCAATTTGGAGTATGATGCAGGTTGTTTTAAAATGTCATCTACTCTCCTTTACGAACAAAATGATTTATCTACCTCCCTAATAGTGAAAACAAAACGATGAGTATCGGTGCAAAGTAAATTTGTAACATCCCTTTAGCTTAAGGCAATAGAACTGTAGGGGTGATATCAGGAACACACATATGGGGTGCGGAAATATTATTAGTTAAACTTGTTTTGTGGTCAGGGTTGGAAATTACTCTAGTCTTTTTGAGAAATGGTTCTTTAAAATAAGGGCTTGCTGTATGAAATGATGAGACTGTAACATAATTTAAATGAATTGGAATAACCGGTCACATTGCATTGATTGTCATTTTGTTATTTGATTTTGAAAAAAGAATGTTCTTAGTTCAGATGTTTCCATTTTTTATGTTCGGCAGTAAATCAGAAACGTCAGATTTTTTTTTTAATTTATTTATTTAAGGTCGCTAAAACAACTTGGTCATCAGCGACCGAAACCAATATGTACTAATGATATGTATGATTAAATGAGATGATATAATGAAATGAGTTGTTCAAAAGAGTTTATATTTTTTTAACTGAATTTATAATGCTCTATAATATAAGAATTTATAAGGCTCTTTATTCAAATTAATTATTATATAGTGCACTATAAATTCAGTTGAAGTCAGTTAATTTCTTCCAATTACATATTATAATTATTCCGGAAACTTCCAAATTAAAATGAAAATAAATCACAAAACGTATAGCCATAGAGCGGTGTTCTATATATTGTGGTACTTATATAGAGTACAAAGGTACCAGGAAGTGGTTCAGGAGGGACCAAAAGTCATCGGAACTGCGCTCACCACCGCCGAGGTTTGTTTTAATGCAATTGTCATGCAAATTCCAGAATTAATCCGCCTCACAGAGATGTTTCCTAACTTTTATAGCCCTTATTACGTTGCTATAACGACTGTTTTATTAAAATTCGCTCCAACTGTAGACATTGTAATGAATTTTATTAAATTTAGACGTTATTATTGCTTAAATTGAGGATAGGAGCCAGTTTTATTGAGGTATGTGGACTCTTTGTTGAGTGGTCTGTCTGGAGTTCAGCAGTTTTCGTTAGTAAAAGGATAAATATTGAAATGACAATGTGATTGCTTTGGTTTCTTATAATCTAAACTAACAGCGCCCTGCAGGTTAACCCGCATTGTGCCCGTTCCCGATGGAATTTCGGGAGAAAAAATAGCATATAACCTTCCCGTTTAAAGTGGCTATCTTTTACCAAAGAATTATTCTAATTGGATTGGTAGTTTCTAAGATTTGGGCATTCAAACAAACAGACACTTTTACTTTATTACATTATTAGTATAGGCTGATCATGTGTCACAGTTCTCGTCAGCGACGTCACACCGTGGCACCTTTTTAAGATATATATCAATCAATGTAGTAAGAAGGCGTAATCACCATGCTTGTCTAATAAGTGAAGGCAAATCATATACGAAGGAAACTATTACCACATAGTATCGGAGTATGATGGGACTGACATGGGTAAAAGCTTGGGTGAAAGTTCCTTAATATTTTTAGATTTAAAAACACATAGAAAAGTCTACGAAACACAATTAGTATTCATTTTATATATTAATTAATATTACGTTTTGATTCATTACTCTTCCACAACGACAAATTATAACATTGACCAAAAACCCTTTGAAATCTGATCCGATTTAGGGTTCAATTGAAAAATTCAATATTCTGAAACTCGCTGGTCGCCGGCGGCTGTGTGATTAACTATCATATTTATCAAAGGGATTGTATTGAAAAAGTAATACTCTTTGAAGTTGATGAATATTCACGTTTTAACCACGATTCACTGGAAAAGGAAATTTATTCAGAATAGGTACCTATCTTTTTACTATTACGTACGTTACGTCATTATTATTTGTTCAAACGGGAACTTACGAGTACGTACGACGGAGGTTACTGTTGAGTGTCCTTCAACACGTTTCGGTCACATTCGGTGACCTTCATCGGGAGGTGGGTGAAGCGCTCGCGCTGTGCGGGGAGAGATGCTGTTGCGAGCGCTTCCGTCGTACGTAAGTTCCCGTTTGAACAAAATAATAGGTACCTATCTATTCTGATAAAAGTCGAAGCTGAAAACTCTGTGGTGTTGAATGAATTAATATCATTCTTTTAAATATTTCCCTCACAAACAAAACCCAATCTTCCTTCCAAAAATCACTTTACCCGAAATAAAACTAAGTCCACATACCCGTCTCAGAGTCATTAGAGCAATTTAAACAAATAATCGGAACCGGAACCGAGCGTAGGGTCACGTAAGTGGTCAATTGATCTCTGGGTGGGCTCATTGAGACACAATTGCTGGTTTCTTCTGATAATGGCCGGTTGTGGTTAGTTCTTGATACCACTTGGAGGTAATTAAGGAAATTAAAACAGGGTTTAGTATTATATTGTGGGACGTTTTGTTCTTGGGCCCGTAGGTAGATTTAGAAGTAGGTATTGGGAGATACTATAGGAGATATTTAAAAATTAGAAAGATTGATATAAGTTAAAATATAAGGGTTGCAGAGTAAAAGGTACTTACGTAAGAAATAAGTATAAAAAGTAATGGAACTCGTATATTAAAATATTAATAAAATATATCTGCTTTCCAAACATAAATACATTGACTAAAGATATATCGCTTTATTTATAAATGCTTTTGAAAACACTGTTATAAAATGTTTTGTCTCTTTTGCTCTTTGGAAAATAGCGTTACTTGTCGGAAAGGAACCAACCATTTGACAGCTCAAAATAATGCTGTTAATATCCGTTAATCAATAATTTACACATTACATATTTCGATGTCTACATAATACACCAATAGTATACATACTCTGTCAAAGTCAAAGTCAAAGTCAAATATTTTTATTCAGTTTTGGCCCCATAGAGGCTCTTTTGAACGTACCACCCATTCGGAAGAACATCAGCAGAGAAGAATGGGCAAGAAACTCTGCTGGTTATTTTTTTTTTTAAGTCAAGGTATAATACAATTTAATACTTATAAGTATAGATTACATGTCAAAATCAGCTTGACTTGCTGGTGCAGGAATTTGACTCCAGACATATTTGTCCTCAATGTAATCAGTAACGCTATAGTATGCTTTAATTCTTTAATTCTGTGACCCTAATGACTACAACTCCCGCCATCCAATTAAACACGGAAAACCCCCAATTCCAAATTCCAAAATTGAAAATAAAACGCTAACTTTTTTCCCCGAACAGGGAGAAAATTATTAATACCATTTTCTTTACTTCCTATAATTTTCGCTTCCTGAAACTGGCCCCTCGGCCATTATCGAATCGTTGTCAAATGCAAATCAAGGAGGTCGTCTTTTCAGGGGTGCTGAATTATGGTGCCTATAAACTTGGAGTAGCCACCGTTGGCGACACCTGACGCTAACTGAGATGGATTAGAGTTTCAGGCTATTGGAAATATTGGATCTTTGTTTTCATGAAAAAGAATTACCGACTTCAAAAAAGGAAGCTATTTATATGCTTTTTTCAATTAGTAGTATCACACACTGTTTAAACTTGTCATTTAATTTATGCATTATAGTTTTATACGTTTGATAGAAGCTCCATTATTTTTGGTTTGTCTATTTTATAATGTACGATTATTAATAAATATTTCTTTGTTACAGGTAAGCTCATTACGAATATTAACTCTCCATGGAATGATAGAACTTGAGGGTAAGTTTTTACTAAAACAGAACTTGAACTATTAAAATTACCATAAAATAACAATTAACGCAACATCAACTATCATATTTGGATTAAATGTGGTGTAAACAGTTGGCACGTTAAGCCGTCGGGCCCGGTTACTTTCTACGGATAGTAGTCGTTACATGAGCCATGTCAGAGGCCTTTGGCGGCTCAATAACTCTGACACCAGGATAGGTCAGGTTGACCATCCACTCGATGAAGAAGAAGTTGAATTGACAACTGACTGTCACTGTCACTCAGTTTATACGTAAACAAATAAACTCACATCGTCATAGGTACCATAGAAAAAGAATCACAAGCTGACTCATTAAATCTGTAAGTAAAGTGCAGACTGACAGTGAAATAAAAGGAACTTTTAATATTTTTATTTCACTAAGTAAATATGAAGTTGAGACCCTTCTCATTTAACTTATAACAAATACGTTCTGGTACCACTTAAAAAGTTTTTGAGGAGTAAAGTTGTCCTTGGATTGTCCATTGTCCTTTGGCGAGGCCCTCTTGCGTTTATAACAGCGTAAACTGCGCAGGGTAGGTATAAAACAGCACGGTTTTTTTATTAAAAACTTAACGAAAGCAGTTTGCAGACTGCACCCAACCAGCAAAAACTAGGCTTACAACAATCTCAAGACTACTGTATTTTTGCTCTTACATCACTCCTATATAATCGTATAAGCCTGAGTTTGGGCACTAATTATAAGCATATTTAGTTTAATATCGTTCTAATATCAGTCTAATTGAATACAGTTTGCACTTACTGAAATATAGCCATAATTAATTTAAGCTGACTTAGGCTAATATTGCTTTTACGTAAGTATCTTGTAAGCCTGCATAGGCTTATATTGGTCTAAGGTTAGAATCTTTTGAGGCAATTCAAGCTCATTATGATTTTTCGTCAAATCAAACTTAAAACTTCGTGTGAGTGTTGGTTTCAAAGTTACAAAGGAAGAAAAAACAATTAATAAATGAAAACATAAAGTGCCGTAATTATCAAGTGCGTGTATTTAAGTATTACGGTAAATAATCGTATTGGAATATATTATTTACTGTTAAGTAGACCTATTTTTACGCTTCAAAATTCATGCGCCTTGTTAAATTAGGTATTTTATGTTCTCGTTTAATTATTTTATTTGTTAATTTGTATTGATAGTGTCGCCATTAGTATAGCTGCATTTTACAAGCGCACTATTAGACTATTGTAAGATTGTTTACTCTAATTTTAGCATTCAGTATACTAAAGATAACTCCATATTGGAATAAATTAGGGTTCCTCGCAATTTTACATAAAACCTTAAAACGACAGGAAGAAAAAAAAATTAACTTAATCTTAGGCTATACGTAGTGTTGTGAATTTTATTATTTTAGTGTCGTTTCAAAATAAAAGATGTTTTCAAAATAAAAGATGTTTTTGTAATCCATTATTTAAATAAATAAATAAATAAAAATCAATTTATTGCCACATAAAGAAAGAATTTAATAGGTATTATCAAAATTTAAAAATTTGAAATTAAATATAGCCAGCAAAATTACTCTTAAGACTATTAAAATTAGTATTCCCAAAATTTATCTAAGATCAAACGCTCTTTTATGGGTCTTGTCTTTTGTATCACTACATCACTATCACTACATAGTATAAAATAAAGTCGTCACTTTTTCGTGTCTGTCTGTCTGTATGCTTAAATCTTTAAAATTACGCAACGGATTTTGATGCCGTTTTTTGTAATAGGTAGAGTGATTCAAGAGGAAGGGTTTTATGTAAAAAAATTCCCGAAATTCCAACGGGAACGGGCACAACGCGGGTAAAACCGCGGGGCGCTGCTAGTTGTAAATATGTTGATCCAAAATCACTCTAATATCATACTTTTATCCAGTGCTATTGATCTTATAATAGTTTCAAATAAGATCAGAAATGCACGTACTCACAGTACTCTTATGCAATGCTGATATTAGTCTGACATCTTACAATAGCATTTAGCAAGTCTATTATAAAATCAAACGAGCTTAGAAAATACGCATATAAGAGCAAGTTTTCTCAAGTGCAACTAGTCTTAGTAAATGCTCTTATAGGAGTAAGTGGCTTACAATAGCATTAGTAATGTCTCTTCTATACATATATGAGACTTGGTTATGAGACTGAGCGTTCTTGAGGCCATACCGGCTTGTCTAAAATGTAATTAGGATCGATGGCATGTTCTAAAACAATTATAAGAGCGCTTAAAGCCTACCACTCTTATAAAGTGCGAGTTCTGAGCCTGTTTTGCTGGTTGGGCAGTTTTATAGATTTTCTTTTGTTTTTTCTAGTATTAACGAAGATATATTTTTATATATAGTCTTTTGTTTCTGTGGACAGTTCATTATATTTTTTAAGGTACAATAGATATTTATACCACTGCCACTGATATGATAAGGTACCAAAGAACCAATTGAAAAAAATAATATTTTTTAAAATTCTTACTATATGAGGAAAATAATATGTAATGAAATACCTCCAAAAAAAATTACCTACTTTAAAATGAAACGGTTCTTTTAAATATATTATGTAAAATACAACACATACAACCTTGTAACTTAGTTTGGATCTATGCAACTAACCGTGTGTATGTTAAATATAAATAGTCCTGCACATATTTGATTCATCGTTAAAAGTAGAAAAAGCTTTCCAGTTTAGTGGCACAATAAGTAAACTAAGTACGACGACAATTTAACCCTACAATGCCCTAGGGGTCGCCCGCGCCCATTCTAACTCTATCCCCCCATAGCCAAACTCTCACCAGTCTAGACTTCAGGTTTCAGACTTCAGGTGTCTTTCAACGGAAACTTTTCAGCCATTAAAAAGATTCAACACTCAAAAGTTTTCAGGAAAAAGCTGAGTTTTATAACAACATCCTGTTTATTACAGTTTCAATATTTGTTTGATGTAAATTTGGAGTTTAATCGTAGGTAAATGCTTTTGTTTTTCTGTTGTTACTGTTTGGGGGTCGAACGGATTAAAGGGTTAAGAATAAAACGGTACACTTTAAAACATTCGTAGAAAAATATGTAGTGTTTAAGTATATTAAAAAATGGTATTGGTGACATAATAAATATCAGATAGTTAGATATATAAGCTTAGAGCTTAGTTAGGGTCTCACAAACGCTGTTGGAAATAGATATATTCAAACTAGCAGCGCCCGGCGTTGTGCCTATTCCCTTAAGAATTTCAGGATGAACAGCCTATACCACCCCGTTGAATGTGGCTGTCCATTACAAAAATAATTATTCGAATCGGACTGGTAGGTAGGTAGATTAGCGCGTTAAACAAACAAAGTCTAATAATATTAGTATAGAATTATTTAGATTAATAAATAAAAAAAACTCATTTATATTCACAACTTTATTTATAAACACGTTAAAACAATAAATTCAAAACGATTTACAATTTTACATAATTTTGTAAACAAAACAAATTTTAATACAACACATCGGAGGGATGCAGCATGCAGCCTGTTACGAGCTCGCACCCTTCCCGTTGTTTGCATAAGTCACTAAAACGCACCCCTGCTAATGAAAACCTGAGGGAAAATTCAGGAAAACTCATAATAATAGGGGACGAGTGGCCCGACAAGTATAGATAGAGGATGCTCTACGGTTTGTGACGGATTAATGAAGATTGTTCTGTTCAGGTAGAGACTCGAATGAAGAAAAAATATTGACAGAAAACTGACGGATAAATGTTTATTGTTTTATTGTAATTTAGCTTCGGCACATTGTTAAATATGAAGAAAAAAAAAAAGTACAATAGCTGTGTTGAAAATGTCGAAAAATTAGGTTGGATTTTTTTTATCAATAAAACAATTACAAAAACATCTTTAAATCGCATAATACAACTACTACATAAATTAAAAAAACACCCCGTATAAAAAACAAACAACACCCTCTATAAACGCACCTTAAAAATGAATACAAATTCAAAAGGCCCTCAAGGTTCCCATCAAACTATATACGTACAGATATACAAATAATACATGCAAATATCCGACAGATGTCGCTACCCTACAGTTTATCGTATGCAGATTGAGGAATCCCATACAAACCCCTGCGTTAAGCTACGGTTCACCTGTGCCTTGTTAATGAAAACGTGGACTATTTTAATGGTACCCTTTTCGGTACTTTTTGGAATTGTAGATTTTTCAGCTGTAGTTTTAGGATGGAAAGTGGGTATTTGGGATATATAAGGGTGTTAAACCGCAAGTTGGAATAGTATGTAGCTTCTCTTTTGGGTAAAAATACCTTACTTTTTTGATGAAAAAATTTTTGCCTTGTCTCAACGGTGATCTGCTATTGAAATTTTTGAAACATGTCTTCGAAGTTTTAAATAAGAATAATACGGCATTTTTCGACTCCCGTGTGTCCAAAGTGAAATTACTAAAAGAAATTCTAAGCATGTTTTCTCAAACAATGTTACGATTTTGTAATGCAGCATTTCAATGTGTCTAAGGTAAATTGTTGGTACACTTTGAAATGAATACCTTCAACTATTACACCAAAGTGAAGCAGCTAAAATTCCGTAACATAACGCCAAGAAGTCCCCGAAATATGTCAACCTCGTTTATTATCTCACGTATTTCGTGTATCATATCTACAACCCCTAAAGTTATGAATAAATAAGATACATAAACTCATCCTTACTCCAAACTCTAAGCTATAACAGGTAAGTTTGCCATCTCATCATTTATTTACGAATGCGTAAAATTTCTCCCCATAATTTGGGTAATTATCTGAGCGGGGAATACTCAAATATTGAAAGTTGCCTTTGATGTTGGATTTTGCCAAGTTTTGGTTGAAATAATGAGCACCATTTGGGCATCCGTTTTGGGTGTGCTTGTGTTTAGAGATGGGAGGTATTTGGTTACATTTCGTTAGAAATAAATGTGGCTTTTGAGTTGTCAATTTCGCGGAAAATATTCTAAAAATGTACATTCATTTAGATTGGACGAGATTCCAAACTAAGAGTGGGCAATACACAAATATATAGCATTCACATTTTCATATCAAAGATCAAAAATTGCCATTTCACTGCTCGTAACCTCGCGTAATCTGAAGTACTGAAAATAAAGAGAACTTTGCCTCTTTAGCAAGAGTTATCAAACCTGTTACCTCATTATCTTTGCCCACATCATTACCTACACATCACCAGGTAAGGTACATAAAATATCAACATTTGGCTCAAACACCTCTTCACACTACATAAAACAATTTCCGTCCCCACACAACGTAAAAACGAACCAAATCCCGAATTTCCATTTCAATAGTATCAATTTCCACTTGAAACAAACATTGCTTTCGCAGCGTATTACGTCCAAAATAAACACACACTTAACCCCTTTAATAAGTAAAGGGTACAAATTGTCGTTTACGCCTTTCAAAATGACATTGTGTTATTCGGAAAAACTTTTCGGGTTAATCCAGATAAGCTGTTTGAACGGTTTGAAACGTTTTTTGAAATGCTTGTGACGTTTTTTAATCTTGCCTATTGGAATAAAATTAAGCGTTTATCCGGCTTTTTGCTTAATTAACTTTAAAATTTCCTTTGGATGGCTTTTTTAGAAGCATGGATTTATTTAAAGTCATTTACTTGGCTTTGTTAGATTTCCTTCACCTTTGTCTTTGAACACATCTTAAAGACTAACATATTATACCAACAACTTACATAAACTCAATTTCCCGTCTTGGGAGCATGAGTTTACGACTGGCCACCCTTATCACTCTCAATTTCACCGGTGCTATAGTAACTATTATCTCATCTGTGATACGGACGCGGAACAATGCCTCCGTGGATTTACGATCGGATCAATACTCATAGTATGTGTTCTAAAGCTAAAATGCGAGTCTTTGGTTCACACTCTTTGTTCGTGCTTGGGTCTAAATGACCCTATTAGCATTTAAGGGTTATCGGCTTTGTGCCTGTATTCAGTTTGTGGTCAGATGTATCTGGGTAGTTTAAGTTTGTTTTGTTGTCTTAGGGTGATGAGAAATAAGTAAAGTAAGTAAGTTTGAGGTTAGTGAACAACCCAAAAAAAGAAACAAGTGATTTTTACAATATTCTTGATCAAAATATTAATCAATTTTAATAAAACGAATAGTAGTTGAATTTTATTTCATTCAAACAGACAATGACGTTCAAAAGTTCATTGTTCGAATGATTATTATTAAAACCTCAAATATTAACCTCTTTTCACACCACACCCAAGCATTTCAAACAAAAGGCACTTTATTAGACCACCGACCCCATTGGCACATTTTAAAAGATGGCCCTCTATTCTCTATTGTTCTGTCACTGGCTGCCATTATTCTTTCAAACATTGAGTGGTTCCGACAGACTTTTGACCGCAGACTTGGCTTGCCACTCCGAAAGTTATGGTTTATTATGGTATTACTCCATATTTTTAAAGATGGAGCCTTAAAATTCTGCGTGCAAGTTATAATATTATGGTGGACTAAATTTAACAAACAATACAAGCTTCAAAGTGACTTTAAGAATATTGAAAACATATAGGCGTTAGTGTTTAGCTAGAACTTAAACACTTATCAATTATACCAACCGTGTATGAATTAAGTCATAATATATATTCATTTACACTGTACTGATATCTTCAGTGAGATGAAAGACCTTTGCCTAGCAATGGGACATTACAGGCTAATACTTTTTTTATCATACACGTAATCACTCTTCATTGAGTCTATACTCAATAGAGCACACATAAAAGCTATGCCCACACATATAACTACAGATAACCTATAAAAATGTAAAGTCCCCACAAACCGTACATATCCCCTAAAATGTTTACTGCAAATTAAAGCGAGTGTAAGGCAGGTGTCAACCGGAGGCTCTCCATCATTGGACCCTGGCCATAAATCGAGCATCAGGTGCATAGGGGACGGGAACACCCCGCAATGACATTCTATTCTTTTTACACAGTGATTTTACGTAACTATTGCTATGGGAGTGCTTTCTCCAAGTTTATATCCCGTTCGCTGTTATAGGTTATGATTTTTATGAGTTTCCGTGTTGCATGTGTATTTTTTTATGGTTTAAATTGTCTTCTCTTTTTTAAGTATTTTAAACAATCGGGAAGAAAGAGGGTTAAATTGTCAAAGTGACAAAATATTTATACTTTGTATTGTCATTGGTCTATGAGACCCATCAACAACTTAAAGGTTAATTTGACAAGACAATACAAAATCATGTACATAAAAAGTAAAAAAAATATTAGCCTGTAATGTCTTACGGTCAAAGGCAAGGGTAATGTCTCATCTCACTGAAGATATCAGTACAGTGAGGAGGATTAGGTGTAATCACCATGCTTGCCTAATGCAGGTTGATGATCTCAAACCAAAACGAAATAGAAAAATATATTATTTTTGAACTAAAATGGCAACACTTTATCTTGAATACAATATGTGTCACATAAAGACTTGTCATGCAAGTTACTGGCACATAGAGACCGTATTATACGTAAAGATGCCATTGGCACTATCCTCGCCACTTTACGGCTTCCTCCTCTATTGAGGTGAATTGGTGTCGCGTTGGTTTCTGTTTTATGCTTGGCTGGATATAGCTGGGAATTCAACCTGGATAGTAGCTAGGTTACTTTATGAAATACTTAGTTTTATGGGGTAATTAGAGTCAATTGACTGTCGTGTACAACATCTGATGACTGCAACAGTGTAAATAAGCTGGTTTTGGCAAGAATCAGTAGCTAAGTCAACTAATTAGGTGACAGTCTTAAGTTTTGTTTGTTGACCGAACTAGATAAGTTCGGCGAATATAGAAGACTTAACCAACATATGGAAAGAATAATCAAATTACGTACTTAAGTATCTTTATCTAATTTTTAACCATAACAATAATTCCTATCATCTAGTCCAAGCATTTTGCATTTACACCATTAGCATCCATAATATCAAAACGTTATCGTCTAACTAAACTCTTATCACCAACCGTATCCAAAACCATTGCCAAAAGATTTAACATTAGGCCCAGCATTAGTTCCGAACTAGTTTGGTATTCGGAGATTGTTTACTCTATTCTTGGCGGTATAAAATCTAAGTTGGGCCTGTGTTAATGGGCGCGGTGAATACTAGGGGTTCCAAGATTTATGAGCCGCTTCGTGCAGCGTGGATAGTATAGGCGGCAGCGAGTAGGCGGAATTACTGATTGGATAGCATTGGCGTTTTAACTTTTTGTGGTTTGAATTTGGAATTAGATTGATGAAAGATTAAAGACTTTGTATTGGTTGCATTGGTGAAGGCGAATGGCAAGGTTTTTTGAAAAAAGAATTTGTACTAAAATAGCTCTTAACTCAAAAAATCGCCAAAAAATTGCTGATCTGCGGCCCTCCCAAATAAGTTTGATATGTTGATCTATCTATAAATAATGCAGTTTTGACAAAAATAGGAACAAACTAGCCTGTCAATCTAAAGTCATACCTATGTTTAATTAGCTTTAGTTTAATACATCTTTAGATGAGTAGGTTTATGTGTACATACATTTGATTGCCTTCTAAATCACATATTTTCAATTCTAAAATCAATCAAGACTTCCTATAACTCGTGCTTCCATCACTCACACCACGAACTATAGAGTTAGGGCTCCTTAGCCGGCAGTATAAAACGCACCTGTTATACTTGGCGAATGTGATTGTTCGTATAATTGAATTACGCACAGAAAGATATA
This sequence comes from Cyclophora punctaria, assembly GCA_951394245.1. Taxonomy (NCBI): domain Eukaryota; kingdom Metazoa; phylum Arthropoda; class Insecta; order Lepidoptera; family Geometridae; genus Cyclophora; species Cyclophora punctaria. The sequence goes on from OX596172.1 coordinate 1,649,787, forward strand.
CGATTTCATTAAGTCAGCTGCCATTTAAAGCTAGGGACTGGAATTAATTCAAACTGCTTTCGCTTTGAGTGTGTTTGATGCGTTTTTTTATTGAGGTATTAAAAGTTTTCGTTTTGTGCCGTTTGTTGATATTGTTATAGTGTATGTAGGTTTGTGTTGACTTAAAAAGGTATTTTATTTAATTAAGTTTTTCAGATTGGAAATTATCAAACCTAGAGTACACTTCTCATTCAATTTTAAACTACTAACTAATTCACCGCTTCATTATCAAGTCATTAGGAAACATTGATCCCTACTTAATTGGACTGCAGTTGACGTATATGTAAAATTTTTAAGAATAAAAATCCACCTTATAACGAACGTAATTAACTCGACGCAAAAGAGGGGTGTTATAAGTTTTACGTCGAGGCCCTGTAGCTTTCAAATGAATGAGCCATTGTGATGCTTCATATGAAAACCAGTTTCGTTGGTTCTTACTTATGTTTAATAAAAATCGGACCAGCCATTTTTGCGTCTTTAAAATCTGTAACATATTATACGTTACATCTATACTAATATAATTAAAGAGGTAAAATTTGTAAATTTGTTTGTTTGTATGTTCGAGCTAATCTCGAGAATTACCATTCCGATTTGAATAATTATTTTTGTAACAGATAGCTACATTCAACGGGAAGGTCATAGGCTATTTCATCCCGAAATTCCCACGGGAACGGGCACAACGCGGGTAAAACCGCGGTTCGCTGCTAGTACTAGATAAACAGGCAGACAAGAGTGATCATACACACCATGTATCTGTAGTTTCACTACCTACAGTTAAATTATAACAATAGATATATCTGTCACATGCGATCGACTTCCTAAGCCGTATTAAAACAAACATTGACATAATTAGAAGCCGGATCCATCAATAATAATCAAATGTAAACATTACTAACTAACCGTGTCTGTTTGAACAAGACAATGATCCTTTCATACGAGTACAATCATATATATATGAACTAGTTTTCTATTAGTGATCTAATTAGATCTGCGTTGTGAGGCGGTAATGAGAATGTTGTGTATCAATATTATATTATGTAGTTAGGTACCTATTTTATGTAGAGTGCTTTTGATTTTGACGATTTGACTTATCTCATGTAGTAAGTAATTATAAGCATCTCATTTAATGACTAACATAAATTATTTAATATTCTCAGATATTGAAAAACTTTGTGAAATATCCATTGTTAATATGTACCAAAAAGTTTAGCGCTTTAAGTTTAACGCCCGTACCGTCATATGCTTCCTAAGTAGAGATTATTGAGTGATTTTGACATGTAATGTATGAAAAAATTCGTCAATTAGTTAAGTATTGATTTAATGGACGTCTCTAGTGCGGCACTCAGAGTTCAAACTCGAAAGTCCGCTGCGAAAAAACAGACTATCTTGCTGATGATACTTCTAAAATAAGACTAAAGTTTTCCATTAACCTTTTCAAAATCCACAGATCCAATATCAGAATCGTCTTCACAAATGAAACTCAATTTTTCAAACTCTAATTCTGTCCAATATAACTAAGTCCCTACAGTAATTAAAACTGTTCTCTCTCCGAGTGCCAAGTTAAATTGGCTAAATCTTTAGAGTAAGCTAATATTTGATGTAGTTGTTAGAAGCGCGAGTCTCGTTGGAATTAACCCTTCCAGTTTGGTCCACATCTAATTGGTCTTTGTTTGAAGATGTAATCTGTGAGTTATGGAATTAAACCTTTGATTTACTTAAATATTTTAGGTATTCATTTAATGATGCCCTTACATTTTGAATTGGAACTACGTTTAAGTATACACTTCGCTTTTATTTTACACTGTTCCGTGCGGTGGTTTCTCACGACCCCCAATAGATGACACTAGTGTGAATATGTTTAAAATCGCGCTTACGTTATTTCCCCAGGTTTCGCGGCTATTCATTTTAATGAGAAGTACTGTAGAAACTGTATGTTACGCTTTTATGTCTTATTGGTTCACTGCCACGTCTCAACTACTGAACTGATTTTGATAAAATTTGGTACAGAGATAGTTGAAAACTTAGAAAAGGATATAGCTTTTTTTTATCCCAAAATTCCCATTAGGGAACGATGCGGATAAAAACACTCGAGAATTATATAGTTCAAATAGCTAATGTTTAAAAAGACTATACTTACATATAATTTTTCACTGAAATGCATACATACATAAATATTATTATTTATATTCCAACACAAAAATAATACATTTTACTTTATTTCTTTCCATAAAATAGTCTAGAATAAAACAGGAACATACTAAAAGTATTAAAGTATTCGAGTGTCGTGTCCCAACGTACACCAGAGAATGCACTAACAAGCTCTCCACGAATTGGCTCCTGCGCCAAACGTTGTTAAGCGAATTTAGCACTAATTGTGTTTGGCAGCCCGTACCGGTAGATACTATTGTCGTGTGCACGTTTCACGAATTCCGGCGAAACTTTTGCACCGAGTTGTATTGAAAGCTTTTTTGTTGGGATTGTGTCGGAAATGTGTGTTAATGTTGTTACTTCTGGCTTTTAAAAAGGAGGTTGGGATTAAAAATACTTTTACTTAAATACTAGCTGTGCCCCGCGGTTTCACCCGCAGCGCCCCCGTTCCCGTGGGAAATTTGAGATTTTTATTCCTTATTTTTCTTTTATAAAAACCTTGTCCAGACAATAAGGAAAACATTAAAAAAAGAATCATCCAATTTGGTGCAGTCGTTCTGAAGTTATGCGCTTAGCAACAGATTCAGCGATTCATTTTTATATTATAGAAGATAATTAATCCTCCTCACTGTAATGATAAAATATCTTCGGTAAGATGAGAGGCCTACAAGCTACATAACAGGCTATTATATATATTTTAACTATTTTGGATAAGGACATTACAATTGTTGGGTTCATTTTTCAAAATAATTTCTGGTCGCCGTCACCACTGATTCAAACATATTTTTAGAAACTTAATAGACGTTGGACTATTACATATTCGATTTTTTTTATTTACCCGATTAACATCCCAATAATTTTCAAATATTAACAAAAGTACGGTTTCCTTCAAGCTTAACTTAATCATTTGAAAAAACATTAAACGCCTTTACTTCGTTCAAGTTTCATTAATCAACTAGCAGCGCCCCGCGGTTTTACCCGCGTTGTGCCCGTTCCCGTGGGAATTTCGGGATAAAATGTAGCCTATAGCCTTCCTCGATAAATAGACTATCTAACAGTGAAAGAATTATTCAAATCGGTTCAGTAGTTTCTGAGATTAGCGCGTTTAAACAAACAAACAAACAAAACAAACTCTTCAGCTTTATAATATTAGTATAGATAACTGAATAGAAAACTCTAATTGTCTTTAATCGATTACTAAACATCGATGCACTTAAAAACCCATCGACACAAGAAACGTAAACAACAGTATCTGCCATTTTCACTTATTCCAACCACTAACTCTAATTCGTATTCCGATCGCGTCCGACGGCGCCCGAGCGCGCCCGATTATATCCGATCTTAAGTAAATAAAATAAACAATGAGAAATGCAGAAACAAATACAAGTACAAAACGAAATATGTTTACAACTTATGCCGTTGTAATAAGGTGGCAAAGTACATTAACCATATATGACGACGTCTATATATATGTACATATATACTATCTAGACGTTTATACATTAAGATTGTTCCCGTGGGAATTTCGGGTTAAAATGTATCCCATGTGTTATTCTGATGTATAACCTATATATAACTGTAAAGTTTCATCCAAATCTATTCCGTTGTTTTTTGTGAAAGGGTAAAAAACATACATACATCATCATAAACTTTCGCATTTATAATATTCGTAGAAAACTCGTAATCATAGTATGGCTGTAGTATCAAAGTTTGTATCGTTTAGATCGAGCAAGTTTGCAAGCTGCTAACCGGCGAGTTTAATATAACGCGAGCGAGCGAGTCATTTCTCGTTAGGGTCTAGACAGACGGACTGCAATTCAACTGCAATCCGACTGCCAAATGGCAGTTCAGATGCAGTTGGCTCGACTGCAATCAAACTGCACGTCGACGGGCAGTTGGCGTGCAGTTGGATTGCAGTCTGAGTGCAGTTACAACGACTGCAGTGGTTGTAACTGCACTCGGACTGCAATACAACTGCCCGTCGACGTGCAGTTTGATTGCAGTCGAGCCAACTGCATTCAAACTGCATCTGAACTGCCATTTGGCAGTCGGATTGCAGTTGAATTGCAGTCCGTCTGTCTAGACCCTTATAGTTGTAAACTCACTCAATCTTAAACGCCTTAGAAACTTACATCACACAGCCCATAACCCTTAAACTAGAATGCACAACAATTTAATCTAGAAATCCTGCTAAACCTAGACTCTAGCTGCAATGCAATACCTAGGACCTAAGTCAGCGAAGCGACACACGACTGAATGTGGATTTAGCGTCGCTACGATGTTAACTAAACGCCAATTTGAGCAATCTGTCTGGTGGAAATTTCTTAATAAAGACATGTCTTGGGATATAACCAATTTACATGCAGGGTTTTGCATGCTGCAGTGGTTCTGGGTGGTAGCGTCGAATGAGTTGTGTCTGTCTGTACAGCTTTACCTATAGTTGGTGTTTTAATAATTTCTTGATATGTAATTGATGCAATGAATCAATGTTATGTTAAACATTTTGGTTTAATTATTATTATTGGTGTTTGTATAGTTAAATGGTATTATAAGAATATTGATTTAAAGGAACAATACCCATTATTAATTTTTAATTAAAAAATCATAGTGTAATATACCTATCATATACAAAAAAAAAATTTTTCACTGTCAATCAACTTTTACAAACCAAAACATTTTTCCGCTACAAAAGTTAACCATTGCATCGCCGTGCCAAAAATACCCCAAAGCTAACCCATTGATACACAAACATGTCACACGCAGAACATTGGAGAAAACTTTTATTTTTCCGCGGTCTCCGTACGTACTACGTACTCGTACGTAGTTGCGTATTCCAGTCACGATCCCCTAGAGATTACTTTACACGGCCCAAGAGACTCACGCGCCACAATTTTAATTTACTTCGAATCTTTTAGTGAAGGGTTAACGAGTCAAAATTGTACGCCATTATCTTTCTTCTGTTTTGATCTTTGGTTTCGAATAGAGAATCAATATTGTTTGAATTTGAAAATGGAATACCTATTGATATTCTTTTTTTTGTTTTTGGGTTAATTCCTCTCTCTCTCTGGTCATTAGTGATGTGAAAAATGTAATTTTACTTTATCAGACTTCACCTATAAAAATTACATTTGCAAAAGGCACTGAAGAGTACTTTGCTCATCAGTGGAACACAGGTTAACTAAAAAAGAATAATCACTACATAGTATAAAACAAAGTCGCGTCTGTTTGTCTGTATGCTTAAATCTTTAAAATTACGCAACGGATTTTGATGCGGTTTTTTGTAATAGGTAGAGTGATTCAAGAGAAAGGTTTTTATATAAAAAAATTCCCGAAACTCCCACGGGAACGGGCACAACGCGGGTAAAAAAAGGGGCGCTGCTAGTATTAAATAAGAAGCATATCTTTCCGTCTCATAAGCACCAATAGGATAATCGATAATTAACACAACCAAAATCGATGTTTTTATCAATGAAAGTATTTAACAAGCCGCTGTTAAACAAAAACAAACATAAAACAGGTTGTAATTAACTAAAACATCAGATACAGTCGTCCATCTAATTAAGATCGCGGCGATATTTTTAAATCAAAATTACAAAACGCATTTCTGAATTTCACCTTCCCCTAACATTAACCAAGCCAAGTGATTTACGTCCTCGTTTAACTATCACGTTAAACAGAAAACCGTTAAAATGCAACGTAATGGTTATTTTAATACGTGAATTGGTTTTTAACGTTTACACGCAGGCAGTGGTAAAAATGGTCACTGTATTAAGGTTCTAGCCGCGCACAGCGGCGTTGCCCGCTTTATACCCGTTCCCGCGGGAATTTTGGGATATAATGTATCCCATGTGTTATTCTGATGTATAATCTATATTACTGTAAAGTTTTGTCTAAATCCGTCCTGTAGATTTTTCTTAAAAGAGTCACAAACAACAGAGGTCGCGTATTCCAAATATTAGTGAGTAGTTTAACATGAAACATTCATAAATGCAACTAATGTGATTTTGGTCTAATAATATTAATTCTTATGCAGATTGACAGGTACAGTTACAGGTTTCATAATTACTTATTAGTTAGATTATATTTTGACTAATTCTTTAAAACAGTTACCGGTTAAGTTAAATTGATGGTTTATTCTAAACTAAGTACCATAAGCAACTGGTTTCTTAAGTTTAAGCGAGCACTACTCATTTTACAGTTACTGTAAAGGGGCCGAAACGTCAAAAAAAAGATAAATAAAAGCGACGTGTATCCGTAAACGTAGTTCCAATTCAATACCATAAGTAAGTTCGCCTTAACATCGTGTTAGCACATATTAATATACATATTTTAACAAAGTATGTTGTCCAAAAACAACATAATAATTTCTACAATAACCGTGATCTATAGCGCAATAGATTATAACGCACCTGTTACTTGAATAGTCATTATTAGTTACGACACGCAACTTGTGTTTAGGGTTTGTAAATTAAAGAATCGGCCTATGAGATTGTAAAGGACAACGGCCTTTTTTATACTGCGATGATATTTTCAGTGAAGCAGGTAGTAAGCAAGTAGCAAGTAAATAGCAAGCAAGTAGTAAGTATTTGGATAATATCCTAAATTAAACGGGCAATTATGCATATAATTTTTTATTAAAAATTAAAATATTATGCGAGTACTCTATCACCCATAAAAGTTGTACAGGTTACTTACCATCCTAATCTTAATGTTAAAAGAAAAAGTATTAGCCTATAATGACCCACTGCTGGGCAAAGACCTCACATCTCATTGAAGATATCAGTACAGTGAGGAGGATTATGACACCACGTCATCATACTTAGTCATCGTAAGAACGTACAATTTAACCCCATACCTACCCTTGGAACTTCACTACAAATGTCTTCAACCATTCAGCTATTCAATTATCACCTTATCTAAAGGTTATTGTCTAACGCAATATTTCCAATATTCCAGTCTAGACGCAGTAATGTGCGACATTAGCGACACCTACAACATCTATTGTAATGGCAGTTACCCCGTGTTGAACTATGTGCGTGGAATTCGCTATTGAAAAGAGGATTTCATTAAAATGGTTGCGATAATGAGATGCGAGAAACATAAAGGTTTTATTCTGTTTTAGTTTTAATTTAATCTCTATGTTACTTGTTGTCTTGATTAATCAATATTTCCAGTAATTAGTTCTTTGTGGAGATTTGACAGCAAAATGCTATGATTTTTATGATTTGGTTAGTACTAATACCTTCGTTGATACAAATCACATCACTACATGTTGTGTTTTCTCTTTTAACGGCGGGCCGCAGGCGCGCCTCCAGCTCCTCCAGGCTGTGCACCTTGTATGTGTGTATGTATGTGTGTATGTATGTATGTTGTATGTAATACGCACTAGAACAATGTTACTCATAACGCTTATTTAAATATGTACTAGCTGTGTCCCACGGTTTCGCCCGCAGGGCAACCGTTCCTGCGGGAATTTCGGGATTTATATTACATTATATCCTATCCCTGAATCGTTAAAATCGATCTAGCCGTTCTCGAGTTATAAATCGCGAAACTAGCACGGTTTATAAGACATTAATTCATACAAATATAAAGTTTTCTCTATACATTGTAATTTCCGTTTATGTAATTTGATCGACAGTGACAGTTCTCTGAAGTGTCAATCAGATTCGATATTCGAAATTCAAGTGTCAAAGGCAACTAGTGAAAAGCGGACACATGCAGTTAAACCGGTTAAAAGTGAACAATCTGACGTCACAAGCCAGTTTTAACTGAGTTTAACTAACGTTGACGTTTCCAATGACTACAAATCTCCAATTAAGTTTACAGCGCCCGTTCGTTTCGATAAAATTGTTTGTTTGATGTGAACAAGGTATTGAGCTACTGCATAGGGACTAGGTTTACAAATAAATATTTATATCGTCAACATATTGAAATGAATGAGTTGAATGAGACATTTATTATGAAATTATACTGAGTGCAAATCGTGTGAGTTTAAAAAGTATATTTATTATGAAAGATGGTTGAAAAAGTTCTTTAGACGATTTTGCCTATTTTTTAAACAAGAATGTGATATTTGACTAATTAATTACTTATTTTGAATTGAAACTACGTTTTCGGATACACTTTGCTTTTATTTTACATTTTTATCAAATTAATTATTTACCAAAATCCGTCAAAAATTGATACAATCAAACGTATTCCAAAAACCATTCAAAACCAATGCTAAACAACCTTCGCATTATAATTTGAAAACCAAATCACTATTTTGCATTAAACTATAACAACAATGCATCCCAATAACGTATAAATATAACATTTTACGCACTTCCTGTGTTTATCGATAGCGCTGTACCACTGTTCTGTTTGACAGGTGTAATAAAATAAATGAACAATACGATGCTTTAGGTCGGCGGCCATGTTTGTCAACTATTTGGAAAATGCATGTTCGAGGTTCTGGTTTATTGGCCATTGGTAAGTGGCCAACCCCGGTGTCGGAGTTTTTAGACCGCCTAAAGGCCTCCGACATGGTCTGACGATTAAAACACCGGACCGACTGCTTAGCGTGCTCTCCGAAGCATGGTAACGCTCAGATAGAAATGCCACCATCGGCCACCCATCCAAGTAGAGGTCGAGCTGCCCGTTGCTTAACAATCGCAATGAACTAACATCGCTTAGTCAAACTACACGAGCGCTACGCTACTACTTGTGGGGGGTGATACGAGTTTAAATTAATTAAATATATTTTATTTACAATTTTAGTCACATAAGTGTTCCATTACTCATTGTTTTAGTATATTACTTTGCGTAAATTATGTAATTAATATATATTTTTTTGTTACAGGTATGTTCGATGTTAAAACCCCACCTGCTTCTAACGACTCATAGTAAGTGAAGTGAGTTGGAACACTAACTAAATGAATGAACGAGTAAATGACATTAGCCGGTACCTGTCTGTACAAACAAGTGACATTCGCTTTACATTCACTTCGGTACTGTCAAAATTTAAAGGCATCTCAATGCGACATCATTATCCTCATACTTAGCACTATATAGCCCTTTTTAGCGTATGTACGCTGTCGGTGAAACCGTCCTAACATATTTAAAAAATATGTCTGACGTTTCGGCTCCTATACAAAAAAGAACAAAATATGAAGTGTATCCGTTAACAACGTAGTTACAAATGAATAGTGTTTTTAAACTTAACAAACTGTAAGTATCATATTTTTTAAATATTATTACTAACCAAACGAAATGTTAGGAATGTTAGGTCAATTTATCTGCCGATTCGTATATCGTCGTATAACCCACTAAGTGAGGAAAAGTGGCTACGTCAGGCCTCCGAGAGGACCTCAAGATTAATGCGCCATTACTGCGCAAAATATTTGACATAAATCCCATGTCCTCTCGTATTTGTACTGCAGAAATAGAAATATGAAGGAATTTTCAGCGGGTACACATTGTTAGCGAGCTTTTTTATTGGATTCTGCGGGTAGTTAGAAATATGGTTTTGTTAACGTAGCAGTACCTGGTATTTGGTTACTGGTATTTAGTAACTGGTATTTTATATATTGTTACCGGGGAGTTTAATATATTGACTGCAAGCAAGGAGTGTTAAAAGTATTAGATACCTTCGCATTAGGCTGTACGAGACTGCGCAACGCACTAAAAAAATAAAAAGTTGCAAGTCATTAAAATACACCTAGTTTACAAGTTGCGAGGTGGCGAAATCAATAGAACGCGAGTCATACAAACTTGTCTTTATGATGGCATGTGTGGATGGGCCATTAGTTGGTTAGTAAGCTTGTAAATTCGCTGAACAAAAACATCGACGCCAAAAGTTCTATTGTAGAGACTACATAATTTTGAAAGACTGTTGTCTTCTACGTATTTAAGACACTCCAAACATCCAACACTCGAGCCCATCTTCCGATGTTTACTTCAATTCGAATCTCCGCATAAAAAACACAAATTATTCAGCAACTGTGAAACTATGTAACAAGCGAGAACTCAAAGAGAGCTATCGCGAAGTTTATTTACATTTTTCAAGACATCTGCCGAGCTGCTTGAGATAATTTGAAACAGCATCGTTGCAATTTTAATATTAAGTAAGATTTCTTCAGAAGTAACTGTTGGTAGAGTTTTTTATTTCTCGCTTCTTTATACGTTGTTTACTTCCTGACGTAAAAAGAGGGTAGTTTGACGTGTTTGACTCTCTTTAGTATACAATAGTAGAGAGAGACACACACACGCCGACGATGAAAGAAGGTTCTGACTAAAATAATTGATCTATCTATAAAACCGGCGCCATACATGCTGTATCGCGATTTGAATTCAGATTCAGTATCATGAAACTGAATTTCTGGACCTTTGTTTGAAAAATCAGATTGGTCATCAGTCATTCTTACAAATCTAAAAAATCTGAATGTAAATCAGTAATTTATTACTTGCTTTATTAACTTTGTAACGCGAAAAAACCCGTGTGAGTACGTTTAACTATGTATGTACGTTTTTCTGGCAATTCTGGGCGTTCCGAATTCAAATCTGAATTCAGAACGAATTTCAGCATAAATGGTCTTATGATGAGGTTTTTTGTTTGTCTGACGCGATCAAGATGGTTTATAGCTTAGCAGTGGTTGCGGTTTTATCTATGGTTGCTTAGCGGTTTTAGCAATAGCATAGTTCGTGTCTTGCATGCCCTATTGGGGTACAGACATTTTGGGTATTTAATGGAAAGTTTTCATTACTATATTCTGCGGTAAAGGAAATACTAAAACAATACCTTAAGCACGCATGTTCAAGGTAAATCTAAGCTAACGTTGACCAAAATAATTTATTTTAATTACTCTTTGCTGTAACCTCAATTTAATTTTAACCTTTAACTGAAATTAACTACAGCATAAGCGATAGCAGTATCGCAGTTAAGCTAGTTACACAACCGCGTCGCACTTGGCGGTGAAAATTTAAATCAGTTTGCTCGCAGTTCGGGATTATGCCAGCACCGAAAACTGCCATCTCCATGCAAATTAGTAATGTTTCGGCAATGTGCACTAGGCTTTATACCGTGGACCTTGATGAATATGAATTTGAGTCGCTTTTTACTTTTCGGCGTTGTTTAATGGAGAATGTAATTGGGTTAAGACTTGCTTGTTTTTAGATGGTTTATGTTTCATGAGTTTGACGTTGTTAGCTCAGTCGAAATTTTTGTTTACGATTGTGTTATTCTATTTTCAAACTCTATTACTACGCTTGTCGAAGAACAAGCTGTAAATTAAAAAGTAATTAAAACAAAGCTCTATCATATTTGAATAAAGAACGTATGTTAGTTAATTTTTGTCATTGTTTTGTTTTCTTCACAATTCGACTTCACACGGTTTGTCTATGCATTCTTTTTTTAAATAAAACATTTGAAATATTATGACCATTCGAAACGTCAGTGTCAGTAATAGCCGAGTAAAGTGAGGCTGAATAAACATCCTGGTCTTTGCCACTCTATCCCCTTATTTATTTTTAATGCTCTCCCGCCTTTTGGGCACAGATTTATAACGGAATATTTTCTGTCACAAGCAGAACTTAGCAATATGAAGTGTTTTGGTTGCTCGCTTATTTTGATTTACTTTCGGTAATTTTACAATTCATTTTTCAAGTGTTTATTCCGATTGAGAAATTCTAAAAGTTGCAACTTGAATGAATGAATTTTTGTTTGTTGAAAAGGTGTGTCAAACCAGCGCGGGTTCATTACAAGGTGAACTGTATTGAAGTTGCCAACCTACAGCTTGGAAACTCGCCCGAACAAATTTTGAGTATATGATATGATACGAGTACATACCAATAAACTGACTAAAATCATTAAGTATTTTTTTGATTAGTGTTTAGTTTATTCTTATCCAACACCAAAATATATCAAAATTTCATATAAAAAAAAAATTACCTGACGACCACAAACAATTTTAGTTTTACCAAAAAACATCACAAAATTACAACCTTATAAAGTACCATCAAACCATAACAGTTAACACATTCAGTCCCAACACCCGACCCACACTGAACAGTGTAAACAACATGAACAGTAAACAACGCCTGTCCATATAATGCGTTTAACACGAGCTTTCGACACGATGTATTCGTTAATAATTAAAGCTATTTGGATGATGAATATTGTATTAATGGTATTAACATAATATTTTCGGTGTTAAATGCGTATAATGAGTTGTTTTTAAATGTATCGATAGTTAATTTAATGGTAAAAGTAAGTAAAGTATAGGTTAATGGCCAACCAAGTGTCGGAAATATTAGATTGTCATAATACCTCGACTATCTGTTGAAACAACCGGGACCGACGATTTTACGTGCCCTCTGAAGCACGGTAACGCTCCGACAGAACTTCCTCTATCGGCCACCCATCCAAGTACATACAGATTAGAAAATTCCTATTCATTAAAATAGTATGGGCTAAGAAGTTTTTAGTCGATGTTTAAACCTCCTCTACAATAACCAAAGAGTGCCAATACTTACCTTACCTTCTTAGTGAGAACGGCCTCTTTCTAAGAAGCTATTCATTTTATTAACAAAACTGAACCAAATATATAAGTTTCAGTAGGTTTGTGACCAACAATGTCGGAATTTGCTTTTGAGCAGACTGAACTATAATTTTTAATATTATAATAAATAATTAGATACTTCATAGCTAAGCTCTGGATAGAGCTGAGTAGAAGAATTGGGGGGAGGCCTTTGCCCAACAGTGGGACACTTAAGGCTTGTATAATTATTATTATTATAAGATACTTCAATGAAATCCTGCCTGTTTCAGACAGAATACAATTCCTCGCAAATTGTTCACATTCCAACATAACAATTACTTACAAAAATATAATAATAGAGGCCATAACCTCAACACGAAGTTTCCCAATTACAGTTCAAATGGAGTTCTACCGACGGGAATATAGTTACCGCATATGGTATCCCGGTCCAATTTCAAACGAATATGAGTTCTATGTTTTAAACGATAAGATAGAATTTTAAATTCAACTATAAATGCAGTTGGTGGGAAGACAGCATTAGGCATAACTGTATAGTTTTCAAATTATCGTATTCTTGGGTTAAACTTCTTTTATGGAATTGTTTCGGTAAAACGACTTTTTGGTCAGAATTTGTTTCTGCTTATTATAGATCTTATCATACTTGAAACAAGGTATTTATTATTGTAATATGATAATTAATCCTTCGGCGAATCGTCGTCGATAAATTGACTTTTGATCAAACTTCATATCAACCAAAGAGTCATCGGTCATTTAAATAACCGATGACTCTTTGGTTGATATGACGTCACGATTCACCGAAGGGTTAACCCTTCGGTGAATCGTCATCGGTAAATCGACTTTCGATCAAACGTCATATCACTCAAATATCACTTTACAATCAGTATCAAATAGCCCCCATCGAATATCTAGAATTAGGCACATTCTACACAATAGATCATACGATAACAATCACTCGCCTGCCACTGACATGCTTTAGTCTAGCCTAAACTGATATTGAATAGCTAGGCTATAGCTACAATATATGCAATAGTACAATATGTTCGCTTTCAAACTACTGGAATGGATTGTAAACACACAGGCATGTAATTAGGACGTGTGTAAGAGGGGGTATTATTTTTTTATCACACCATAAAATTTATTTCATACGAATTTGTTATTCATTTAAATGGACTTTAAAAAAGGTATGTATGCTACAGCATTTTTTATAAAATGAAGATAATTTTGTATACATATAAATATCACTGCTTAAAAATAAAATCACGCACCCTGTCTAACTGACACAATCAAACAAATTCATAAATAAAAATTTAAATATACTTAATTGATTGTTTACAAAATAATACAGAATAGATTCAGAAAAATATAAAATTACAGAAAGATCTGAGAATAAAACAAAAAAAAACGATAAAATAATGTACTATTTTATCTCAGCCCCGTCCTTAATCCCTCCCTGTAAGTTAGTTTCAGACCAATAAGCCTTTGACTAGTGTTTCAATTTAAATTAAGGAGTTCAATTGCGGCTTAAAATCGATCTCCTGAGACTCAATACCTACTTAATGGATTTTGATTCAATGTAATATGGTTAGTTAGCTATAGTTAGTTAATACACATTAACCATTAACTTATTAGGCGCTTGTGACGTAGTTTCACCAAACGATGTCAGTTCATTGCGATTGTTAAGCAACGTGCAGCTCGTCCCCTACTTGGATGGGTGGCCGATAGTGGCATTTCTATGTGAGCGCTACCGTGCTTCGGAAGGCACGTAAAGCAGTCAGTCCCGGTTGTTTCAATCGTTAGACCATGTCGGAGGCCTTTAGGCGGTCTAAAAACTCTGATACCAGGGTTGGCCGCTGACCTACTTGAAATGAATGAGTCAGATAAGTCTAAAAAGACTTTGTTACTATAGAAAGCTCAGGCGCAAGTTAACGGCTGTAAGATCAGACTACCGATGTGTAAGTTATAATTTATTTCCTTCATAATATTTCCCCAAAAATACCCCAATTCCAAAGCTCACTGAGTTCCCTGAATAACCTGGCGCCATCCAGCTTATTCCGTCCACAATCGCCGACGGGTGCATAAAGAGATCCCATTCGCTGATCGGACCTGTAATTTCAGTAAGATACCAAATATACGGGCGCTGAAAGGATTCTGGTCTTGTGACATCAAAAGGATTGGAAATTAAATATATTTTAGTACGAAAATTTTTACATAAATATGTTTTTAAGGGCGTAGCGAAGCGTTAAGTTAACGTAATAGAGAAAAGTCTTTTTTATTTTAGTGTTTTTTATATGTCTCAAAACTAGACTAAAATAGATTGTGTGTTGATGATATGGTATGGAGCAAATTTACCAGCTGTTAGGCGATTTTAAGTTAAAAACTGTCACGTATAGCTTCCAAACTTTATTCAGAATTAGCCGACTTGCAGTAACAACTTGTTACAATTTCAACGAAAACTTAAAGCCAATATATTATGGCGAATAATTTCCCCCATTACGAAGTAAAATACATATGTTGCAAAACAGAGGTATTGTTTTGCATCCATAATAAGGTAACATTAACCCAAAATTACGTATAACCGAACCCGATCTTTTAAAGATAAATATACCGAACCTTCCAATATTTACGCGAAAAGCTTAAAAGAGCAACCTCGACAGATTGGAAATCATTAGCCCTTCCTTAGTCCGATCTGACCCTACTTAATAAGGGTCTTAGTCCAACTAATTTGGTTAACTTTTAACTTAACCCACTTCATAACATCCTATTCAAACACAGTTAAGCTGACAACACTTTTCATTGGTTTATCTCGAATTCCGCAGGTATTTGCAAAAATATCCGCAGTTCAGTTCCAACGAACGTGA
The DNA here is from genome assembly GCA_951394245.1 of Cyclophora punctaria. Lineage (NCBI taxonomy): Eukaryota > Metazoa > Arthropoda > Insecta > Lepidoptera > Geometridae > Cyclophora > Cyclophora punctaria. Next base: position 1,665,373 of record OX596172.1, read on the forward strand.
CTCCGCATAGAAAAGGAAATTTTACGAGTTGGCACGTTTTTGATAATTATCCCGTTACCTTTTGTTTGACATTCCATTTATTATATTTTAAAAAGGGTTCAGTTTAATTAATTGGGTACGACTTTTTTAACATCTTGATATTACGTCACAATGTTTAATTTAATCTGATTTCAGAATGTTTACATACTTTTGTTACACTGCATTTTATTTACATAATTCTGCCTTTCTGCATTGGTACAGCAAATAAAACGGAAAGCAAACTCCAGAAAAATATACAAAATGTTCTCCCAAAAAGGGGTAAAAGCATTTTCCAAATAACCTTAGCAGATATTACATCGCGTAGAAGTGGTAAAAAATCGGCGAAGGAAATATCAAACTACGTATCATGTCCCCACTTCAGTGGCTCAGCGTAAAAAATAAGATATTTTTCTACAACCTATAACAGTAAACACAATTTTGCTATGCCTTTTGAAACCGCAAGTGCGAGCGGGATAAAATATAGGGAAAACCACTTGTGTGACAAGGATGAACGAGTACATATTTCACTGAAATTCTCAAAGCCCGTTTTAGGTTATTTGTGGTTCTTTGGTTAGGGAGTTTGGGACATTTTTTCTCCAAGTCTTCGTGAAGACAGCTCGATACAATATTTTTATGCAACACTTTGTTTAACGGCTTGAACCACAAATTGACAACAAACACGCTGTTCTTGAGGTGAGTTAACTTTAGCTGTTTTGCTGGTATACGATTATTCTTTTGTAAGTGTTTGGCCAGTAGTGGAACTATATAGGTCGAGGAAAATCAAGGTTCTTCTAATAATTGAAAGGCATTTGTTGGCATTGATTCTACAAAATAGCGAGTCAACAAATTCCAAAGACAAAATGATCTCATAAGTAAATATAAACGAACACCAAAAGAAAAAAAATACAATTCCTTTTTTAAATTAAATTGGTCTCAAAACAAAACATCCAAATAAAACCCGCTAATGAACATAATATGAACTAAACCTGTCCAATCAAATCCAATAGCTGCAAACCATATCATTAATTAATTAACGAGTGTTTCGTTTCACCCGTTGCATGTAAATCGGTAATACCTGCATTTGATTACACAAACAATATTGGTTTTCATAGCCCTTGGCTGAATGGAGGCATGCGTATACGATGCCTATTGTGTGAATCGACATAGAGCTGTCAAAGTCACTGTCAAATTAAAACGCTGTTGAGTGGAAACGCGAATGTGTGGTTTATTCGTGCGATCTTAATTAGCTTATTTGGGTTTGGCGTGTTATTGCAGTTTTGTTGGCTTTCCTAATTGGCGATCGATTGGACGGAGCGTTAACTGGTTTCCGGAGAATTTCTTTGTTGATAAAGTTCTGTTTTGTCTTGCGGATGAATAACATTGTAGCATTTCATTTGCTGTCGCACTCAGAGACGTTTAGTTAATGGACACTTACTAATTGACGTTTTCATAAATCACATTTCACAATCTCTACTAAGGAAACATATTATGTCTTCTCTGAATACATGTGATAGGTATGTTCAAAAAGTTGTCTTTCAACTGATTATAGCGAGACATTCAGAGTTGGACTACTTGTAATACTTAGGGCGGATGCATAAGCATTTTCAATTTTATTTAGCGCCTAAATATTGTTAATAAACAAATGACGTTCGTTTTAAATAGAGTTCTATTTTGTGCCTAATAAAATACAAATTTGATCTAAAAGCTTTTGTTTCTTAATTTAATTACCAAACAGATTTAAGAGTTTTTGTGTAGGCTGCCCTGAATCTTACTGATACGTGCAAAAATATAAATTACTTAGCAGCACCCCACGGTTTTACCTGTGTTGTTCCCGTTCCTGTGGGAATTTAGGGATAAAAAAGCCTGTATAACCTTCCCGTTAAATTCTCGTCTATTACAAAAAGAATTAAATTAGCGCATTCAACCGGTTACTAGTTCGTCCTAATGTCTAAATTGTACTGTAAACAAATTTATCAAAAATCTTCGTCTTATCAGCGGCTATTCGTCAACAATTTTTCCACTTCATGTCCCTGTAAACAAGGAATAAATAAAAGAAATATCTGTTTTTCCTTCCCAAATTATATTTCAAAGAATGGTAAAGTTTTCCATGTAAAAAAGTTGTGAGAGTCGAAACAGGAAATATGTCACATAAAATCTTCCGTTAAGGCAAGATTTAAAGTTTGTTCCGAGTTTCGCTAACAATAGATATTTCTGTATGTTATATATATTAAAGTTTTATATCTTTGCTCTATTTTGGCTTTTGATAAAAGTACCAATATTATTCCTTACTTTATTTAACAAGTGTTATGTAACTAGAAGTTAATAGGTGTATTACCTAAATTATTTATTATTTACATGTGTTTATCACATCATAAAATTCTGTGTTAGTCGTCAAAATATGTAGTTAAGACGAAGCAGGCCTTTAGTCTGTTTAATAAATTTGACGTTGGTTAAATTAAATTAAAGTTAAATTTGACAACAGGGTTGGCCAATCACCTACTCTTACTTCATCTTTGCAATACTAATTACATATATTTTCACAGCATCAATAAAATGAGTGTCTATTCCATCCAATACAAAACACTAGAGAACAGGAACAGAACTCACAGATATCCCATGGAAGATATGTTTTACATAAAGCTCTCTTTCCTTTCAAAATAAAAACTGCAATCAGTATGAAACTTGTTTCTTAAGAAGTTTGTTCTGTAGCCATACCATGACCTCTTAGATAGCGTCTCAAGATCCAAGCAGATCAGTTTAGGTTAGCGTTTCAATTCGTACCGTGACCTTATTTAAACAATATCGCACTTGAATCGCCATCTCTTTGAATGAATGAACAAACCATTTTGCTGATCGGCTAATTGCGTCACTTCCTCTAAGAGAAGTTATTAAGGTGCGTTCGAAAACCTTAATAATTAAAATGACGGAAAGTTTCGGTTTTTAAGAAAACCTCTTAAAAATCATAAGTATTATTCAAAACGAACATTGGTTTGTTTATACACACGATAATTATTGTTATCTAATTTGTAATCATAAAATGTTGGAACTATAAAGTATTTGTTGCTCCAGAAACCAATATTATTTATAATTTTAGACAGATATCCAAAATAAAATTACGATTTAAGTGTTCGGAATGTCACTGGCAAAGATCATAAAATTCATAGAATATAAAATAGACATAGATTAAAAAATAGACATAGATTATAATTTATAATACAGACATAGATTAAATATATTATAATAGGTATATTTTTTGAGCATTTAAATTATTACCTTCAAGCTCGTTTGATATACATTGCGATTGTTAAAGATTTATTTCTATTATGGATTTACCAGGAATTTACCAGGATTTATAAGTTAAGTCTCAGAATTCTAGAGCCTTGTCGCTCTCGCTTCATTGGGGAAATTCGGGATAAAACAAAGCATATTTATATTGATAGTCATGTTTACCCTCGTAAATACCTAGGTAGGTTGAGCGCAGGGATGTACGAGTTGGTACTCTACTCGTACATCCCTGCGCTCAACCCACACTATACAGTACTACAACCCGCGCTCGTATTTTATAAAAAATAATTTAATTTATAAAGTGTAAAATCGCACATTTTAATCAATTCTTTCAGTAGAATATCGTTAAGTTATTTGCAAAAATGCATTGTTTATAGTAAGGAACAATTAAACATTAATAATTAACTAAAGTACATACTTATTGTTGTTAAAAATATCAACAATGGTTCAATTTATGTTAGAAAAATGTATCTTTTATTGAATTGCTAATTTTGACAGCTGAGACGCTTTACCAAAGCCGCAATAGACGCTCATGGTACCAAATGAATGAACGAAAACATATTTAGTATGACAAATAGCGAATCAGTTTAGGTAATCTGCAAAGCAACTACAATTTGTCACTTATTGATGTCATGGTACGAAAACTGACAGCGAATCAGTTTAGGTCCGCATTTGTATCGCGCTAAGAGGTCATGGTATGGCAGCTGTTCAAAGTAATCACATAATTTGATCCATATTTAACACATCCACTCGTTCCCAACACTACTACACCAGATTACTTGTCCAAACATTCCGTCTTCATTTCCCCTAATTTGCCCATTTTCCTTTCATTCAACACTCGATTTCCAATAAGGAAAATCAGAAGCAAGTCCAACTTTATTATTTCAATATTCTACAAAACATCAACAGAGAAGATTTCGGGATTCGGCATACAAGGACCGAATGCCGGGACCGAATGCCGAATTTACGACTTCCACCATCGTTTCGGATCGACGTAATTCGATGATTCCCAATTTTACTGTCCCTCCCTCCGGTGCTTATGAATAAAAACACTTTATACCGTGTAATAGAAGAATTGGTTTTTGTTTGTTAACAAACTTTTTTGTTGGAGAAAAGGAGTTCTTTGGACGTTAAAGAATAGGGGTTTATGCTTTAGGGTTCTACTCGTATAAGTATTTAAAATATTAATAAATGAAGCTCTCAATAACATAAGTGGATGAAATGGGAAGAGGTATTTGTACCAAAAGGTACTTCAAATGTCCATCTAATTAGGAGATAAAATGTGGTTTTCAGATATAATATGATTCAGGTAATTGTTTGGATTTCAGGTATCCTACTAATATTATAAATCCGAAAGTTTGTGAGGATGGTTGTGTTTGTGTGGATGAGTATGTATGTATGCTTGTTACTCTTTCACGAAAACATTTTATCCCGAAATTCCCACGGGAACGGGCACAACGCGGGTAAAACCGCGGGGCGCTGCTAGTGTATGATATAATACGAGTATGGGCTACCTAATTTGAGCATCGTTTCAGTATCTGGAGGTCAGAATAAAAAAATATATAAAAATAAAATATATATTCTTCTTCTTTTTCATTGAGATGGTCACCCTGACCAATCCTGGTGTCAGAGTTAATGAGCCGCCAAAGGCCTCTGACATGGCTCATGTAACGACTATTATAGTATTTTTTTCCTTTCAAAATATTACCAACACATAAACAACCAAAGAAACGTTTTCCGATTTCACGAAACCCTGAGCCCTTCCAAAAGCAAAGCTAAATCCTGTAAAGCTAACACAAATTGGAAAACCGAGTGCAGACAGTGGGTAATGCTAGTGGATGTAGCATCGATTGGTGCAATCTTATGGCTTAGGAGTCTGGGAATATAGTTTAGGAACCGTTTGAGACGGGCGAAGCCGAGGGACACAGTTACAGACGGATGCCTTCCAATGGTCATGTTTAGTGTTGTGTGGATGAAGACAATGTGGAGACGTATTTGGATTTGGTGTATGTACTTTAAAGGATGAAAGGTATATGAAAAGGTCGGATGTTTGTGTTCTCTTCTGAGATAATTTGATTTAATTAAATAACTAAATAGTAGTAGTACATGGCTGGACAAAGGCCTCTCATCTCACTGAAGATACAATACAGTAGGGAGTAATATGTGTAGCTACAACGCTTGCCAACTACGAGTTGATGATCTACAATGCGATATTATCAACATATTTGGTAAAAATGTCAAATAAACCATTAGTTTTGACCTCAGAAATCAAATACAGGACCTCAAATATTATGTTACTTCGACTATTTCTAATCCAGCCATAATTAAAACCACAAAAAACCTTTAACCTTTAGCTTCGCCAGTTTTTAAAGCACGTAGCAGCCTCATCTGACTTCCCCGCCGCACTATAAACCAGGCAGGCATTGGCGACCGCAGATAAAAGGGATAAAGGTTTTGTGCAGTCGGAGTGTGAAAGAAAAAAGATAGACGCGCGGTCATGTTCAAACTCGCTTCACTTCACACGAGGCTGCAAATCCTTCAGAACTGAATACTACATTCAGTTATGGATTTTTAAGTCAGCTGTGGTCGGAGAAATGGTGTTTGATATTTTGAGTTTATGGCTAGGTTTATCTGTGTATGTGTGTGTGTGTGTATCTGTGTGGTTGCTATATCATACCAACTGAGGCTATAAACTGCATAATCAAGGCTTCTAAGCTAATGCGATGCGAGTGGCAACTTGATTGGTTGTTGTAATAGTATTTATCTATGTATTCTCATGGTGTTATACTAAGAATACATAACTCTGAATAACTTTTTTCTTAGTAAACAAATAGAGATATTTTCCATATCTCCACTTCAGTATGTGCCAGTATTTTCAATTTAAATAAAAGTATTCAATAGCCAGCAACCCAACTATGTACATATAGTAAATGAGCTCTTAAAATAACTTCAGTGTAGCAATATCTCAGAGAAAATTCAACTTAAAACTCTTTTATGAGTCCACACTGTTCAATTTCAGGGGTAACGTTTCGTCTATCAGACGTGGACATTTATTTTGTCCATAGAGGTGGCAGTTTGTGGAAACTCTTCAATTTGTTCCACTCTACAATCTTTGATAGCGTGTACTGCGAGGTTTTAAAGAGAAAAGTGCTGGCATTTTTGAGATTTCCGATCAGAACTGAAATAAAGTTTTATGGAGAATATTTTCTGAAGTTGCTGCAAGCAATATAGCGACTGTGTCTTAATGGGGGTGAATGCTTTTTAAAATGTTCTATTTTCAATTCAGACTAACTTCAATAACCAAATTTTCTGGAAGGTTCTTTGGCCCTTACCTTTATATATTTTTAAAAGAGTCATTTCAATGAATTTTGACAAAGATATAGAACAGATCATTTAATCTCGAAATTCTTGCAGGAACAGTCACGCTTAATTACAATTTTTTTCTACTAGGAAGTTTTACACAGAGAAGTTTCAACAAAACTTCTACCAACTCCCTATTATCAATTCAAATAAATAATCGATCTATATTCAAACAGCGTGACACTCACTTTCAATTCCGTTGTTTCAATCGATAAATCATGTCGGAGGTCTTTAGGCGGTCTAATACTTTAACACCAGGGTTGCTCGAACTTACTTTCAATTCAACTTGCTTTTGTAAACTCTATCAATGTCCACGACGCTTTACTATTATAGTTACTTTACTGCTTATTGCTTATAATCAATATCACCCAATAATCCCCGCCACCCTTGACCATTTCCACAGGCCTCCATCTTGAGCGCTCATAAACACAGACACTCAATAACGCCAACATGGTGATCAAACTAACGCGCATTGTTCGAGTAATTACTGCGCCACTATGTCTGTTTGTAATATGTTATGTACGTTCCAATAAGTGTGGACATAAATAGGAGACTGTGGTGTATTGTACGGTTTGTTGAAGTGTATTGTGGTACAGGTTTTTTGGAGCGCAGTATTGTAAATTTTATCTTTGGTGAGCGAAGGATGAAAATGTTAAGTGCATCTAGGATTTACGTTGTTATTGATGTTATCTTTGTATGGAATCGAAAGATTATGAGTTTAAGAATATCTTTTATGATAACAGTAATAGTAATATTAGTTACATCTTTTAACGTCAAAATTGTATAATATTCTAAAGCAATGTGAAATTGATTTTTTGCCGCCAAAGCAAACCGCACTCACCGATATTTTATTGAGCAAAAAATCTGATTTATTACGCAAATAGTCAAGGTAAATGTTTACTTAATATATTTGTCTAGCCCAAAGTCTGGTTCTCATAAATATTTGCCGAGCTAACTATCCGTGTGTCACATCACACGTTGCGCTCACCGCAACATCGCGGCAGACGTGCAAATTCTGAAGCGTGTTCTCCGCAAACATTACTCACTACACACCCAACCAGACATGCAACTTAGGACTCTATCCTTCCCACCATAAGTCCTAGATTACATATTCTATATCCTCATTCTCCGGGCCTACACACGCGAGCGTGTTTGCTTACCAACACAATCGCCGAGCATCAGTTCACTGAACTATGTGCTTGTGTGTAGTGTTTTGTTTTTGCAGACAAAAAATGTGCAATCGCTTTGATGGACACTGTTAAGTCTCGTCAACTTTTCGAAAAAAGAATTTCATTTTCAGCAGCATGGGTTTACAAACACAGACTCTTTCAAACAACCACGTTGAAAAACAGTTGGAACAAAGCCGTTTTTATCTGTAGAATCTGGTGCCCAATGTAAGAGATAGGTGGCCAAAATTACGAGGTTCAACCTTAGCCTTAGCACCGTAAATCTGCTACGTTTGTCCCCTCATGAGGTCATTCCCGTATCTCCGCAGTCGATAACGTATATCACACGCCGCCTGTGACTTACGTCCAGGACCCTTGGTTTTTGGGAATTTTGCGGGCATTTGTAACGCTATTTGTAATATTGGAACCTCTGTTTGACCTTTGAATTGTAGCGATAAATATCCAAGTTTGTAATATTGCGGTAGTTCTGAAGTTATGATAACAGTTCTTGGGTGATATGTATGGAAAACAACCGCAAGAAAAATATTTTATAAATCCTTTTATGGTCCTACTTAGATGAAAACCAAAGTAGCTCTGTCAGTCCGCCAGTGTTTGTCTATCGTCTGTCTGCACTTTCAGACATAAACAACTGTCTTTTTGTTTTGATACAGATTAGATCTATATGATGAACATGAGCATATTTGAATATTTTTTCTTCTTAACGTTAAAATTTTCAAGAGTATTCCTTCAAACAAGACAAAATTTTCAAAAGTATTCCAAAACAAGATAAAAAACAGAATTTTCGCAACAAAAAGTCTTCCCGTAAACTCACAGTCCTGTGGGAGCAAAAATCAGTATTTTCCGATAACGATTGCACCGGGACTCCGGGAGATTAGCGCCGTTCCCCAAGGATGGACATTCTAGGCGTTTATCGATATCATCCCACCAGCGAGGAAGAGATAGGGAAACCCTTTAGGACGAATTATAAGATTGGGAATTTGAGCATAATATGCTCAAATTCCCAATCTTATAATTCGTCCTAAAGGGTTTCCCATATTATGGTAGGAACGTCAGAACTTTACAAGTAGGAAGAGTGTGTAGTGTGATGATGTTGTATCAAAATTAAATATAAGTGCCATCTCTTGTTGTTTAATAGAAACTGTATGACGTGTGTCTATGTTCAATTGTTTTAATAAAGTCAGTTAGTTGCAAATAACGTGTTTCACTACAATACTATTCTTACGGGGATTATACAGTACCTCGCTGTGCCGTACGATCACCGTATGGTATAGAATGACGACCTTGAGCACAATGTAGCTAAAGCATAAGATATACATAGTGCTAGTCTGGGACAGGTGCGGCCCCAATGTAATGTGTGTCTAGCGCTTAAAGAGCTTGGCTTAATGTTCTTTTTCCAAAATAGTAACTAGTTGTCGTCGCTATCTCAGCACCATGGGAACCCATGTCTCTTTAAATAAACGTCGTGATAAAGGGTTTTTTCTATTAATATGAACATCGACCTCATTAATGAAAATCCTACATCGTTAATGAAAAGTAAGTATAACTACGAGTATATTCGTAGCTATACTTTTCATTAACGATGTAGAGTACAAAGAAAGAAGACACAAACTCAACAGTCTTGTAACAATTTCATAACTAAACACCAATAGTTTATAACTCATAGAAATGCATAAAACTCATATTTCAAAACATTACAAAGCAAAATTCTCACTTTAAAAACTACTGAAGTGAATAAAATCTCAGCAGGAATCATAAAAAGTAGAATAAAATTGATAAAAACAAGAATATGAGAGAACACGTCGTTTCACACGGACCGCCGGAAACCAGACGAGTTCGAGGATACGGATGATCGGTACTCACTGCAGAACAGTGGTCATTGCAAAAAGTTTTTACTAATAAAAAAGTAAAAAGTATTAGCCTGTAATACTTCTACTTCTACTTCATTAGTCTGTAATGTCCCACTGCTGGTTAGGCCTCTCATCTCGCTGGCTGAAAATAGCAGTATAGTGAGGAGGAGCTGCGTGATATATATGACTAGCAGCGCCCCGCGGTTTTACCCGCGTTGTACCCGTTCCCGTAGGAATTTCGGGATGAAAAATAGCCTATAACCTTCCCGTTGAATGTGGCTATCTATTACAAAAAGAATTATTCAAATCGGTTGATTTGGTTTTTTTAATAGATAGAGTGATTCAAGAGGAAGGTTTTTATGTATAAAAATTCCGAAATTCCCACTGGAACGGGCACAACGCGGGTAAAACCGCGGAGCACTGCTAGTTACTAATAAATTTAAACTATCACGATATGGACGCATTGTAAAAAATAATCTAAATGGGACCTAATGGCGAATAAAACATTTAATTCATACCTCAACGTTTCGGTTTTTCCACATCGGCCGTATTCACAAGGATACTCAACTCGTATTTAGTCATTTCAAAAGAAAATTTAAGCAAGTTATGTCCCTAGATATCTGTTATTTAAATTCTATACATACAACAAAGTAATCCGCGAACATACATAAAAAAGCCCTATACGGTCGAATTGAGAAACCTCCTTCTTTTTTGAAGTAGGTTAAGATTGTACATAATTGTTTTCTTTGTAATAATATTTTAATACATTTCTTACGTGTCATAATAACACCATAAATATTTGTATTTTCTCCGATAATATTAATTGCTTTTCTCCTATCGGTACGCATGTGATGTCTCTCAGACATCGCAATTTCCTACAACAGACTGCGTTCAGTTCGAGCGAGATTGCTTCCTTCGTCTAAAATCAATTTTTAAATTATGTTCCACCTATCAAGTCCAGACTATGAACGTATCTGATCTCTATCTTAATGTGTTATGTTGTTTCTTTGTCTATAATGTTTTCTTTGTCTTTAACAACGGTACTTGTACTTATTTCAATGTTCGTTTTAGCTGCTATAGCGTCAGTAGGTACTTTTGGTTCTATTTTTCATTGACTTGAATAACCATGGTTCTTAAATCGTTCTTAGTGAAGTCACTTCCTCAAACATACTACAGAAGTTAGTATTTAGTTTAGTAGATAGCATCATCTTTTTTAGGTTTGATATATTTATCACCTAACTGTCAAGGCATTTAATTAATTTTAATAATTTCACTATAATCATCCAAGGTGCACAAAGGGTAATTCGGTATTATATCAAGTGTTTAAAATCATTCACTATAAGAAAACTATGACATAACCTTCCCAAACGAACATAGGAGACTAATAAAACAAAATTCTCAATTTCTCATATATACCTATCAGTCAGCAAAATTCACCTTTTCCTCAATTCTCCAATTCCAGTAGGAAGCAACGTATACAATAATGCAATAAAATGTATACGCAATAAGTGGCTCGTCGTTTATAGCACAACTTTTTATTGGTGTCGTTTAAGTCTGCCTATAAAGTGGGTAGTCTCGTAAATCAGGCTTTCGTAGGAGAATGATTGTCTTCAATGAATGCCTTAAAGAAGGAAGGCCCAACGACACTGCCTTGAGGCACCCCGATGTTAATTGTTAAGGAACTTCGATTTGTTGGGCTTTTGGGTGTAATTAGTGTTTGTGATATTTTGTTACTTCTTTTTGTATTGTTTTAGGAAGAAAAATTGTTTATGGTATTTTAGTTTATGATTTAGCTGATGGAATCAATTCAATGCTATATTAAACGATGAATATCAGTAAAATCGCAACTAAATTCTTTGGCATGACTATCAGTTCATAAAGTTGAACTAAATTCTTGAGACTTTGGCAACCTAGTTAACTTTCAAAGTTGTTGTCATAATTTTTTTCCTATAGTTGGGTATTGTCTTGCAGAATGTCGTTACGTTTCTTGATAGAAGTAGTACAGTCTTTGCCCAGCAATGGGATTTAGGAAGCCAGGCGTAAATTTTTTGAATACATAATTTGACGCTAAACCTAAACTACTTTATCTTTTAGTAAAACTTTTTCCATTTACAAAACCAAAACTTCCCAACATATCCAGGGCATATTTCAGTCACAACGCATACTTTTTTCTCTCAGTTGAACTGTACATGTAAAGCTTACTAAAACAACGTTAGCCCGTCACGCGCGCCCTCTAGCGGGGAAATGAATTAATTCAACCACACTGATTTATATTAAACATGTGATAAACATGTGACGGGACTCCACACCTCGGTTTATTGTTTTTTTGTTGCTTTCCATTGTATCCCATTGTTCCACGTTATCATTGGTTTTAAAAGCTTTGTTTATTCAATCTGAATACTTTATGAGCTTTGTGTAAATGGACTTAATTTGATTATACTGTTTCTGTTAATATTACTATCAAATATGGTAATCCAGTTTTTTTCATATCATGCGAGATTCGGCTGTACAAACCAAAGTCTATACTGATAATTATACTAATTTGATAAAAATATGAATTGTATCTGCTCATCGAAATGTATGGCCGCAATCGCAGTTAATCAATGGCGCCATCTATTGTATCGCGGGAACCACCGCGTGGAACGGTAGTCATTTCAAAGATTTTCGGGTTTGTTGTGCGCGATCTTACTCCAATACCAAATCTTTTGTAGTACAGTTGATGTCACATACGAGTAATTATATGTTTACATATTGTCATCTACATAGCATGAAAGTACATTCTTCAAAATGTACATTATTTTTAGTACGTTTTATGTTATTTTATGAGATCACCAGCCCGCATTTGGCAAGCGTGGTGATTATGCCTAATCCTCCTCACTGTACTGATAACTTCAGTGAGATGAGAGGCCTTTGCCCAGCAGTGGGACATTACAGGCTAACACACACACACACCTTTAATCCTACTTAACTCACTTATATCAGAAAAGCAGTCAACATATCATATCAAAACAATCTATCTCGTTATTACCTTTACAAGATATGTCAAACAGGCAAAATAAACCTCCATTTTACCGTTTTGCCTTCACCCAACAAGCAAACAGGTAACCATAGATCTACATAGACGATAGACAAACCATAGATCACCTATGACAGCACAGACTAGCACATGTTAAGCACTAATTAACCGCTGGCGAGCCACGTTTTACTAATTGCTGTACGTAATATGACGTATATGTATTTCGTCGTTTGTAAGTTGGTTTTCTACCGCAGTTTGCAGGGTGTTGTCATTACTTGTTAGTGTTTGTATGTATTTGATGTGATTATAAATACGTGGACTGTATCACGCTATTGGTTTACTACTGTTGAGTGTTGAGGTAATGAGGCGCAGTGATTGTGCAGATTGATTGGGCAGTGAGAATCACAGAACACTTCATCATTATGAGAATAGAAGTAGTCATTATTTTAACTTTTTGGAGAAGCTGTTAAGAAGTAGAACTGCTATTGTTCTGGTTAACTTCCTGATGTGTGAAGCAAAAGCCATTTTGATTTATTAATTGACATTTCTTTGAAAGCTGTTTTAGGAAAAACCGGGAAGGTTTTTATTCAAAATTTACTTCATACTAAAGTCCGGAGTACAGTACTTATTTGTGAACACAGACACAATTTACAGATCCAAATTAAATCTAGCTAGCGGCTCTCACAACCCTACAGCTATTTATGAGGCTAGAACTCTGGTATACAGCGTGTTTTCAATTTAAAACTTCTCGCGGTTACCGAGCAATTATTATAGAAATTCCGCTACGAACTGTATGATTGCATACGTACTTTCAAATACGGTATGCAGTACTGCACTCATTTGTTTCTACATGTAATAGATATAACACATTTTTAATTGAAACTACGTTTACAGATACACTTCGCTTTTATTTTACATTTTTATCTGACGTTTCGGCCCCTTTACGGATACCGTGGTCGTAGTAGACTCCCTTATGAAACCAGTAGTTATAGCACAGTTAATATCTTTTCATGGGCTAATATGTTCTTTGATCGTTTGTAATAGAGTTTAGTTTAGGTCTGAATTTCAATGGGTATTAAATATACTAATGTTACTAATATCATCAGGTACATTCGTAATTAATGAAATCCCTCCAATTTTAACCAAAATTCGACCGAAATCTGCTCAAATGAGCTCCACAGACATAATCCTAATGCTACTTATTTATTAACGGTAATCATTTACAACCAAACCATCTAACTAAGACCTCTCAAACTTATATCTTTACAAACACTGAGAGGCCTTACAAAACTGGATTCAAGATGTTTCTCTGCCAATTTCAAAAGGAACGTCAATTGCTTTGTTTGTATTAAGATTAGGGACCTCAATAAACTGGTAGGCACTTGAGCATCAAATAGGGTAAGTTGAAGTGGTCATGTCTTCGATGCGACCAGCTAAGATAGACCTCTCTCGATACTTCAGATGAGCTAATTTAAGGAGGATTGTTAGTGATAGAGGTGTCTAGTTAGATTGGTCTGTCGTGAAGTGCTTTTGAAAGGGTATATCTTTGAGCGTCTTAGAGCATTTAGTTGTGAAGTAATAGATACGTTTCGATTGTATTAATATTGTTGTATTGAAATATATTAATTTAAATATGTAGATCTTAGTTTCAATGGTCGATACTGCTTCTAGTGAATTGTCTCATGTTATTCTTTACTAGCAGCGCCCCGCGGTTTTACCCGCATTGCGCCCGTTCCCGTGGGAATTTCGGGATGAAAAATAACCTATATAGTTTCTAACTTTATTTCTTTGTTTGTTTGTTTGTAAGGTCTAATCTCAGAAACGTCCAATCCGATTAAAATAATTATTTTGGAAATGGATAGCCACATTCAAGAGGAAGGCTAAAAGCTATTTATCATCCCCAAATTCCCACGGGAACGGGCACAACGCGGGTAAAACCGCGGGGCGCTGCTAGAATACTTATAGCCCTTTACTCGCTCTCATATATAAAGGCCATTAATTGCCCCAACACACTTAAAAACAATCTCCACGTCACATAAAACGCATGAAACCCGCCCCTACCTTGTTCTGAAACCGAGACCACTCCGGTAGTAAAATATTGTCTAATCTGTGCCTTTGGGATGATCCGCAAAGCTTATGTGACTATAAAACTGTACTCAAGGATTGTCTTAATGTAGTGTGTTATGTAGATGTTGGGTGTTTGGCCGGAATCGCAGTAATGAAAAGAGTAACTATCTTTGTCTTTTTCATTGTCTTACGGGGGTGCCACGGCGTAAAGATGATGGTGACTGGCGATTTTATTAAAAATAGAACTTTGATCCAGCTCTACACAATAATTTTGTATTCTTTTATTTGTTGTAGCAAATCTTTGCACAATATTAAAAGTGTATAGTAATCAAGTGCAATGAAGGTAATTACTTAAATAAAGTATGGACCTGTTATATCCCACTGTTGGGCAAAGGCCTCTTATCTCACTGAATATATAGAGGATTAGGCGTAACACTACTGAGGTTTTATGTCAAACCCAAAAAGTTAAATAAAATCTAACGAATTGAGAACCTCTTCTTTTTTGAGTCAGTTAAATAGCAAGATTTTAAAAATCATTGCAAAATTATATTATCATTGTAATTTTTACAGCAGATGAAACTGTAAAAAACGTGAAAAAGCAAACAAATTTTCCAGTCTGCAATTCTGCAATTTTCCACGAACAAAATCTTCATAAAACATCGTGTCCACTGGACGTTTCATCTTTTTCTGTAAATTAACCCTATTCACCGAGAATCAGAATAAAACATGTATACTTACGAGTACGTACTGTGGACTCAGTTGTACTCGTAAGTACAGTTAACAGAAGAAGTGCTTGTGCTAAATGTCGAACGAGAACTTGAAAAAAAATCTGTTTGACTTTAATACAATTTATATTGGTTGATTCCGGAACAAATCTCGTTTGAATATAGATTTAAAAAAAATACAAAATTTTGATCAAAAACAGTTTGGGGATGCCGCGGTAGGATATTGACAGTCACTGCCACTAACGTTACATTAAAAAAAAACATTTCTGAGTATTACCATGCTTCGGAGGGCGCGTAAATTTGTCGGTTGCGGTTGTGTCAAATAATAGACCAAGTCGGAGGCCTTCAGGCGGTTTAAAAACTCCGACACACCAGAGTTGGTCACACACCAACTCGAACTTACTTAGCGTAACCCAATCCCTTCAGATTTATTATATACCAGCAGCGCTCCGCGGTTTTACCCGCGCTGTACCCGTTCCCGTGGGAATTTCGGGATAAAATGTATCCCATGTTTTATTCTGATGTTTAACCTATATTACTGTAAAGTTTCATCCAATCCGTTCAGTAGTTTTTGCGTGAAAGAGCAACAAACATACATCCATACATACATACATCCATCCTCACAAACTTTCGCATTTATAATATTAGTAGGATTAGTAGGATTAT
This sequence comes from Cyclophora punctaria, assembly GCA_951394245.1. Classification (NCBI taxonomy): domain Eukaryota; kingdom Metazoa; phylum Arthropoda; class Insecta; order Lepidoptera; family Geometridae; genus Cyclophora; species Cyclophora punctaria. Next base: position 1,681,544 of record OX596172.1, read on the forward strand.
ATTATTTTATCCACTTTTGTCACTCGTACGATGGTTAGACAATTATGTATTTTTCCCCTCACGCCAGCACGCTCGGACAATACTCTAATCTCGACTCACAAATTAAATCTACCTTGTGAACTCACTCGTTTTTTACTTTTTGACTTCATAAAGAATTGAATTTCGGAGCTCTTTTGAAAATATTTTAGACGTGTAGACTGATGTAGATGTAATTTGATTGTTTGTGATTACTAAGTTTTTGTAGAGCTCAAATTAGTGGCATTTATACCAGTTTGGCACGTTAAGCCGTCGGTCCCGGTTACTTTCTACGGATAGTAGTCGTTACATGAGCCATGTCAGTAGCCTTTGGCGGCTCAATAACTTCGACACTAGGATTGGTCAGGTTGACCATCCATCGAAGAAGAAGAAGACCAATTTACAAGTGTTTAATCAATGTTTTAACCTACAATATCCAACTGTCAAAAGCCTCTCATCTCACTGAAGATATCAGTACAGTGAGGAAGGTTAGGCAAGATAACTTAATGTTTTGAAGTGAACTTTATTGAATACAAAATAATATGATAAAAAACCCATTTCGTAATTTACGCCAGTTTACGTAAAACCCGTCAATATCTTAAACACTAGCCAGCGCCCCGCGGTTTTATCTGCGTTGTATCCTTTCCCGTGGGAGTTTCAGGATGATACAAGCATACAACCTTCCCGTTGAATGTGGCTATCCATTACAAAAAGAATTATTCAAATCGGATTGGTTCTTTCTGAGATTAGCGCGTTCAAACAAACAAACTCTTCAGCTTTAATATATTAATAATATAGATAACCTTAGTACAGCCATTTACATATTACATTACATGTTCAAAATATCACATGATAATATCAAGATATGTTGATAATGGAACATTTCCGCCAAATCACATGACACCGACATGCAATAACATAACAATCTTGTCTTGATCGGCTTATTGATTGTAATGGCTATAAATAAACCTATATAAGATAAAACGAATATAGAAATTATTTTCTTCCTAGTTCTAAATGATTCATACTTTTAAACCTACCTTAACATGTGAGATACTCAAATAAAATGACTTTTTAAAGTCACATCACATCATCATCTCGTAGTTTATCAATCTTTTAATACCATTAACGGTTTGCAAAACAGCCACGTTTTAACCAATTGATAAATAGTGATAGTTTATGTTTTACATTACCCGATGCATAAACTGACCGAGTCCCGCGGTTTCACCCGCCTTGTACCCGTTCCAATTCTGATGTATATCCTATATTGCTGTAAAGTTTCATCCAAATCCGTTCAGTATTTTTTGCGTGAAAGAGTAATATACATACATACATACATCAGAATATAATTAAACATCAGAATAACACATGGGATACATTTTGTTCCGAAATTCCCGCGGGAACGGGTACAACGCGGGTAACACCGCGGGGTGCGGCTAGTCCAATTTATGATATTAGAAAATTGCCTCTAGCGTTCTTTAATTTCAGTAGGTACTGATTAAGAGAAAAATGTAACAAATATCTCTTACCAAGGGGTCTCATAAAACGTTGTATCTGTAAACTTTTGCATGTATTGCGAACATTAGGTATTTTGGTTTTATTTGCATTTGCCTCGGGCGTCGAGTTACACCCGTTTTTCGTTTTCTTCCTTCGTTTTTAGGGTTCCGTACGCAACGGGTAAAACGGGACCCCACTACTAAACATTAGAATGTTTTGTCCTATTACAAGACGCCTCGGTGGTCTAACAGCCTTATCACACTTGCGATTTACAAGCGTATTGAAAGCGAAACGTACGCGCGGCGTGTTCGTCGCGTTCCCGTAACCAATTCGCCGCGAGTGCGTCGCGATTTTGCCGCGATTGCGTAACGAATACGCTGCGCAGCCGTCAGTAAATCGCTGAGAGTGATCTGAGTCTTGGACAGTCACTTACATAATGGATTCCGACGAGGAAACACTTCTGTTAGCTTTATTGCTTCGAAGAAATAAGATACGGAAACAAAAGCAGAAACGGCATGTTTGGGAGGATCCATTTTTAAGTAATCGACTGCAAGAGAGCGACTATTACGTGCTGTTTCGTAAACGAATCAAAAATAATCCCAAAAAATTTCGTCCCTATCTGCGCATGTCAAGACTTACATTTTAAGGTTCGAGCACATTATGCCGGGCCGCAGCGTGTCGGGGCGGAGCGCAAAAATCCGCTCAAATCGCTTTAATACAATTTGTATAGAATTATCGCACACTGTGCCGGGCCGCAGCGGCTCGCATTAATGCGAGGCGGATTCTCGTCCGTGCGATGCGGCCCGCCCCGCCCCGCTGCGCCCCGTCAACAGTGTGCTATAGCTAGCGGATTGGTGCATACGCGCGCACGTGTTTATTTGATATTATAAAAGAAAGTTCTTCGTCAGAGCTATCCATAACGTACAGTTGCATGCAAATTCTGGCAGTACACTGAGCTCAAAATCCGTCAATGCACTGTGACCCGGCCCGTCACTAATGTGCTAGGTAAACATTTTGCGCTGCGCTGCGGCCCGCTCCGCCCCGCTGCGGCCCGGCATAATGTGCTCGAACCTTTACGAGTTGTTAAATGTGATCCAAAATGATATAAGACGTGAAAACTCGCGTTTAAGATTGTAAAGTGGGTAGAAATGAATTTCGATGACGAATGTACGGCATGATGTCTCAACTCTTGACGCGGCGAACTCGCTGCGCAGTCGCGGCGTATTCGTCACGCGGTCGCAGCGTAATCGCGACGCCTTCGCGGCGAATTGGTTACGGGAACGCGACGAACACGCTGCGCGTACGTTTCGCTTTCAATACGCTTGTAAATCGCAAGTGTGATAAGGCTCTAAGATTCAATTCCCAGGTCGAGCGTAAACGTGTTTCCTACTTTTCAAACATGACTCTGGTTTGAGAATACCGTCCCGCATTTTGGCAAGCGTGGTGATTATCCCTAATCAGGAGGATTAGACATAATCACCACACTGTACTGATATCTTTAGTGAAATGCCTTTTCCCAACAGTGGGATATTACAGACTTACCTACTCTCTTTACTAAGACTCCGCCGTCTGTCTATCACCAGACTGTATCTCATGAACCGTGGTAGTTAGACAGTTGACATTTTCACAGTTGGTGTATTTCTGTTGTCGTATAACGAATACTAAGAGAATAAAAACATATTCAAGTGAGACTTGGGAGTCTTGTATTGTAGGGTACAACTAATTTTTTTTGCGTTTCTTAAAGAATTATGTCCTTAATGTCCATACCACACACCGTACCGTACGGAACCCTTCGCAAGTCCGACTTGCTCTTGGCCGTTTTTTCCTCCCAGTTGCCTTTTAATGGCCGCCCCTGGGACGCAAATAGCCTGAAGCTCGCGTCTTTGTTATGCAAACATTAGGATATCTTGATATTAATGGGTATTATTGGGTTGTTAGCATGATAGGGAAACTTTATTTATCCCTAGACTTTTCTTGAATGAATTGCTACATTTTAAATATTATCTATATATATAAAATTCAAAGTCCTGACTGACTGACTGACTGACTGATAATCAACGCACAGCCTCAACCGCTACACCTAGAAACATGAAATTTGGCAGGATGGTTCTTCAAGTGACGTAAGTGCACCCTAAGGAAGGATTTTCTAAAATTCTTACGGGAACGGGCTCAACGCGGGCAAAGCATGTAATAGAAGTAAGTTTGTATGAATAAAGATTTTATTATTTATTATTATTAAAGCCGCGGGGCGCTGCTAGTACTCTATATACATATGATTCTGTGCAGATAGATGCCATTCCGTTAAAGCAAAGCTATGCTACGTTTGGAATCTACAAACCAATCGCATCAATAGAGTAGAAGAGGATGAATGAACATTTTATACAGATCAGCAAAGAATCCAACTCGAATTTTATGAATAAAAAACTAATTAAGCATATTTTCTTTGTTACAGGTAAAGCTAAAACCACAATAAACAAACACCTCCAAATGGCTTCAACATCTGTAAGTTAAAAATAACAACAAAACACATGCTAAAGAAGAACGACCAAAAATCCTTTTTTTAGGAAACACTTAAGCTCCCTGTACAATTTTCGGGTGAAATCTTAAGATATTTCCGCGCCACTGAACTGAACCTAACTGTACGTATCTTTAAGAGAACCGGTGCCATTACCCTCAGCCTGTAGATAATGGAACTCCAGTTCACTGCAAATATATTGGTGTAGTACTTAGTGTCGTCAAGTACAGCAAATTAAGGACGAGTTCGTAACGTCCCATTAAATGACTTGTACAGATTTTATTTTGAAAGTTTTCTTTCTGACTGTACAATGTACTGTATTGTACAGTCAAATAGAAAACTTTCAGAAACTAAGGCAGCATTTTGAAATTGATTGACTGTTCTGAATTGAAACGAAACTAGAAACAAAAGAAGATCTTTGTATGAGGTATATAAGTATTCGTACTGTAAACTTTGTTCAAGATTTAATTAAATTGTGCCAGTTTTAAAGTTTTTAGATAGAATAAAAATAATGTTGAACAGAACAGGCAGTTTAATAAATAGATTTATAATGATTTCAATTACATTTCATTAGCACCAAAAAACTAATAAAAGCTGCTAAAATTTAAAAGTTCTGCGCATGACTACCTACCCTCCAAATTAATGAACCGGCACTTAATGAAACTTTAACATAACGCTTATAAAATAACATTATCAAAACAAAGAAAAACAAAAATACAAGAACAACACGTCACATCCTCTCACAAAAAGGCGCATTCCAAAACAATGCTGCCAACACAATGACTCGTCAGAAAAACGTTGAGTAACGACCTTCTTTACTATACACCCTGAGAAACCGGTTCATCACAATTTCACCTTTAAGTCTTCACAATAAAGTTCAAAGTCACTTGTTGTAGTGATAAATGTAAGGGGCCCGAATCAACTTACACCCCATTAGCCTGATGAAGAAAGTATTTTATCGCTCAACTAACGCAGTGCGATGTCGATGCCTAATTACGTCTGCGGCTAACTTGGATCATAAAAATGCAGGGGAAGAGCATAGTTGTTTGAGTATACGTACGATACGATCAAACCTATACATAAGATTATTTTTGGTAAAAAGAAACAGATTTTTGTTATTTGTCTATGCCTGTCAAAAGTGGATCTTATTCTCTCTTATAGATTACTATGCTCCTTACACTTCTATCTCCCTCACTCACAGATGTCAAATGCTTCCTTAGTAGATATTTAACGTATCATCTTGACATGTAAAGTATGAAAAATTACGTCAATTAGTTAAGTATCAATTTAATGGACGTTTCTGAGTGTTGTAGTTTGTACTATTTACTTTTTAAACTCATCCTTTTTGCACTCATTTTAAAAAATTTAGTTCATTTTTGTAAAGTTCTTTTTTGAATAAGCATACAGGCAATCAATAACAGATAAAACCAAATCTTTTATGATTGCATCGGTCGTTATTGCATTGGTCACACGCGCCATTTCCGCAGTGCTGCCAACCCCCAGAGGCCATTCGTTTCCGGAAGACAATAGCTCTGGCACGCCCGTATCCGATCACAGATTCCGAATTCGAAATTTCATTCAATTTTTGAATTTTGTACGTTGGATTGATTTTTTGATCTGTCATTCTGTTTACGGTCTGTTTTGCATGTTAATTGAAAACGTTACATGATAAATAAAATCGGTAGAAATACTGTTTTACTGAAAATCGATTCAGCAAAATTTTTATCCATGAAAACAAACGAAGCGGTTAACAATAAATATCACCACACAGTTGTGTTTAAAACTAATTTCAAGTAAAGGGAAGGAAGCATTGAACAAATTAATAATCTATAGTGCTCTATAGTAACTCATCTATTCTCTACAGAAAAGGTTCATCTACCAGCTCTAAAAAGTTGTTTGTAACAGTACTTATTTCATTTCGCGATCTGCATATTTGTCTTTCGTTACATTTACGCCTTCAGACTACAAGATTCACAATCACATTCAAGCTACTTTTTCTTACGATTTACAACTTTTAACCCGTTAAGTATCGCCGCGGAATTGACTACCAAATCGACTCCCAAACTATTAACGACGAACGTCGCCGGCTCCCAAACTCGGAGTCATAAAGAGACATTTCCCTAGTATTTGTGGAAGTTTTTATTGCTATATACTGTTGGTTCGGAAACCCATTTCGGGGAGTATGTTAGGATGGTACGTGTTGAGCGAACGAGGAGTATAGTTTGACTTACTTTTTAGTTTTTATTACTGGGAAAAGTTTCATGGTAAGATAATATGACATGAAAAATAAGCCTTGGAGACAACTTGATTATTTAAATACTTGCTGATATGATATTTCGTAGTCTTAAATGCTTTTACGCCTAAACCACTGAAATGATTTTGGCCCGTTTGGGTTGAAAATTTGGCATAGATACAGCGTGAGTTTATCCAGAAAAATCTACTTTCTTACTGGTGAAATTAGTTGACGCTTAAATACTAGTTTTCTCTTATAATAATGGTCATACCCCTCTACATAAAAGAGCAAAAACAACTCAAGAAAACCACTAAAACTCTTCAAATTCTCCAAAACTACCGAAATCTAACCTTCCAGAACATTTCATTTTATCCAACCTTCCAATATTAAATATCTATGTCCAGTCGTATACTACATGAGTGAGTAAACACCGCAGTAGGCCAATGTTTGCGACAAAAATCAATCGGAATTAAGTTAGGAAGCGCGCCAACTTGTTAGGACTTCCGGTATGCGCATAAATTGTACCAAGTTACAGCCGAAGGGAAGCTGTCTAATAGATTATCTATGGTTGAGTGTTTGAATTAAGAGTTTCGTTTAGTATTGAATAGATGACGCTTTGTTTCAGCAAAATTTTTAATTCTTTTTTTAGGTTAGGATAACCATTTGGTACTGAACTTGGGTTTTTGCGCTTAAGTCCATCCCTTTAATTGTAATCTTTACCTTGTTAATATTACATTTATATCGGTATATTACAAAACACAATCTAACTTTGTAAAATACCAGACTCTCTCGTACTACATAACCTTCATAAAAATCGAAGTAACCCATTCGATAGCACACCCACACTCACACAAATTCACATTTCCTTACATTACACTGCATACTGCATAGATTAGTATTTCACTTATGGGATACTGGGACTCTGCCACAGTGTAAAGAACACAGTATGTCTTCTAACGTTAGAAGATGATTTAGGTATGGTATTAAAATGGGACAAGACTTTGCAATTGGGGGCAAGAATATTAAAAGATAATTACCACATAATTGAATACTTATATTTATATTGAAACAAGTAAAAAAAAATGATTTGCTGATGTTTTAGTTAAGTAGGTTCCATAATTCAGTTCAAAACTTAATTTAAATCAAACAAGTCGTGCTTAAATTAGTCCTTTACATATTAATGAATTTGGTTCTATCATAAAACTATAATAGTAACCAGTTTCGGTCTTCATTTTGCCTAACCTGCTCAACTTCTCTTACTGCTTTACACTGTGTCATTTCAGACATATCTCGTACAATACGCTAACCAACAGGGACCGTGTTCAGATAAACAGTAAGATGTGACCAGAGACAATTCACTTCTCTAGACCGCCATTTTAACTCGCTCTAGTTCTCGGTAGCTCGAACTATAATGCCATTCCATAATTCAAGATAGATTTTGTGAATAAAGATGATAATATATCCTTTTTTGTTGTTTCATAGTGTTTAATTTACATGATATGTAAATATTTAAATATTACCAAAAATAATGACAAACGCTGAGGAAGCTTTAAATTAATATATACCAAATTTTATTGAAGTTTTACAAAAGCTATATAATCTTTACTTTCAAATAAATTAAAACTTTTTTTAGATTTGTTTTAGTTTTATTTTGATTAATTGGAACACTGCAAACTCCTTTACTTTACTTTTGACACTGTTACCATAGTTACCAAACTGTTACCATTGACAGTGACGTAACATGACATTTCTTTGTTTACAAAATCTGTGTTGAATTTGGAACAGTTCTTATAGTGCTGTGTAGTTCCAGCAACTTCTCAGTAATTCCAATTTCGAACTAGTACAATTCAGTTAGGATTTAGTTAAAGTAGCTCCATTCCAAGGGTTAAGCTGTTTGTTGCTGTTACGGTAAAGTTTGTGATTAAAACGTTTGTTTGTGTTTGTTTGGTTGAAAGTTGATGTGAAAATTGATTGGAAAGTAGTAAGTAATAGTGTTTGTTTGTAAGATGAAGTACTTTGACATATCGATTAAATCGACACTTAGCTAATTGATGTAATTTTTCAAACATCCCGAAATCCTACCTCCTACCTATATTATAAATGCGAAAGTTTGTGAGGATGGATGTATGTTGTATGTTTTTTGCTCATTCACACAATAACTAATGAACGGTTTTGGATGAAAATTTACAGTAATATTGGTAATATATCAGAATAACACATGGGATACATTTTATCCTGAAATTCCCGCGGGAACGGGTACAACGCGGGTAACACCGGGGGGCGCAGCTAGTCACTCATAAAATCTTTACTAAGGAAGCATTTGACGTGTCTCAGTATAGAGGTAAATATTGAAACAAAAATGTTAAGGAGTTTGAATTAACGTAAAATTAAAATCCTGAGGCACCTGATTGAAGTTAAGAATGAGCGATATTATAAGCTGCAAGCGGGCTAGTTCAATAAAACGCGAGCGAGCGAAGAATTTGATATTTTTGACGCTTGGATTCTACTAAACTCGTCGGCTAGCGGCTAGAAAACTTGCTTAATCTAAACAAGATGCCAAACGTTAACAACTCCTAAGAAATCTTCAACTGTGAAGTTATTGAGTAGAACAAGCATTATCAGTACTTTAGCACGGACTTGCCAAAGTTTCAGTGTATCATTTTATGGTAGTTTCTAAGGGTGGGTGGTTCGTAACTATCATCTCGTTAAAACAACGGAGCTACAATTGAAGTTTGATGTTTGATACGAATATGAAACGATACATGGTAGAAAGAACGATGTATAAACGATTTGACAAGCCCGTTGGCACAGTGGCAGTGAGAGCGCTTACTGTGTCGGGGGTTGTCAAAGTCAAAGTCAAAGTCAAAGTCAAATATTTTTATTCAGTTTTGGCCCCATAGAGGCTCTTTTGAACGTACCACCCATTCGGAAGAACATCAGCAGAGAAGAATGGGCAAGAAACTCTGCTGGTTATTTTTTTTAAGTCAAGGTATAATACAATTTAATACTTATAAGTATAGATTACATGTCAAAATCAGCTTGACTTGCTGGTGCAGGAATTTGACTCCAGACATATTTGTCCTCAATGTAATCAGTAACGCTATAGTATGCTTTAGTCAATAAAACGTCTTTAACGTATGATTTGAATTTACCTTCACTAAGCCCAGTTACCTCCTTGGGAATTTTATTATAAAATTGAATACATCTACCAATGAAAGACTTCCCGGTTCGCGCTAACCTGGACTTAACAACAGCAAGCTTATTTCTATTTCGCGTATTAAAACTGTGGTGATCTCCGCGCACCTTAAGGTTACTCAAGTTTCGGCGGGCATACATTATATTTTCAAATATATATAACGAAGGAACGGTAAGAATTCGACTGGATTTAAAACGTTCCCTTAGTGACTCACGTGACCCCAATTTATAAATCGCGCGAAAAGCTCTCTTTTGGAGTAAAAAAATTGATTGAACATCGGCGGCACCTCCCCACAATAGTATACCATAGGATAGTATACTATGAAAATAGGCAAAGTAAACAATTCTTGCCGTTTCTTCATTCGTTATTTGCCTAATCTTATGGACCGCAAAAGATGCTGAGCTTAGCCTACCCGAAAGTGAATTTATATGAGAACCCCATTGTAATTTTGAATCTATGTCTAATCCTAAGAATTTAGTGCTACTGTCAAGAGTTAATCGAGTACCCCCCAATTTGACGCAAGAATCTACTACTGGGACATTCGGTAATGAAAATTTAATGCATTTAGTTTTTGCCTCATTAAGAAGTAGGTTGTTAGTGGAAAACCAATCTAGGAGAATAGCCAAAGCTTTGTTAACCTGCACAAGGTCCCTATCCTTCCTATCTACTTTAAAAATTAACGAGGTATCATCGGCGAATAATACCGTGTCGCATAGGCTTTCCATTAGATACGAGAGGTCATTTATGTAGACTAGAAACAAAAACGGACCTAAAATTGACCCCTGAGGCACGCCTAACTCAATATTAGACCCTTCCGAAAGGTTATCGTTAACGTTTACTTTTTGTCGCCGACCGCCTAAGTAAGATTTCATGAGTTCAAGGGCAGGACCACGGATGCCGTAACATTCTAACTTCAAAATTAACGTTAAATAATCTACACAGTCAAAAGCCTTGGAAAGATCACAAAATACTCCAAGAGCATCCTGCAAACCTTCCCAGGCGTCAAAAATATGAGAAACTAATTTAGTCCCAGCATCTATGGTTGACTTACCCTTTGTAAAGCCGAACTGATTTTTATGTAGAATCTTATGCTCATCAAAATGGGACATTAACTGATCTAGGATTAATTTTTCAAAAATTTTGCTAAGAGCTGGAAGAACTGAAATAGGTCTATAATTATTGGGATCATCCTTACTACCGGATTTGAAAATTGGAGTGACTTTACTATGTTTCATTAGATCTGGAAAAGTACCTGCTTTTAGGCATAGATTGAAGAGATTCGTAAGTTCAGGAGCAATAGTGTTAATAACAGAATCTAACATTTTTACAGAAATACCCCATAGATCTTCCGTGTTTTTCATGTTCAGTGATTTAAAAGCTTTTTTAAGCTGCGAAATAGAGACTGGTTTAAAACCAAATCCAGGAATTGACCGTTTAAAATTTTCCTTAAGAAGAATTTCAGCTTTAACTGAAGAAGAAGCTAGATTCTTGGTGGTTTCTTTGGGTATACTACTGAAAAACACATCAAAATGGTTGGCCACAGAAATAGGTTCAGTAATTAGTGTTCCGTCATTGCACTTCAAAGTGCAAGGGGTATCCTTGGAAGAAGTTCTTCCAGTCTCTTTGTTAACCGTTTTCCAAATCGTCTTTATTTTATTATTTGATTGTTTTATTTTGCGAGCGGTATGGTTTGCTTTTGCTAAAAGACAAACTTTCTTAAACATTTTTGAGTAATTTCTAACATACGCATGAAAAGCTTCATCGTTGGTGTAAGACCTTTTAAAGTATAATTCAAATAAAACATCTCGACTTTTCCTAATACCTACAGTAGCCCAATCACTAAAACTGATTTTATCTTTAACCGTAAACTGTCTTTTTGGAAACACGGCGTTAACATTTCGCGATATAATCGAAAATAAGTTTTTACAAATCTCATTTGGGTCTTTAGGGTTGGGGCGGTTTAGAGCTAAACTAACTTCAATGCAATCATTCAGGTGTTGTCGTCTCTTTTGAGAACAGTTTAACAACGGTCTACAACCTATGACACACGGTTTGTGTAGTACGGCGTTTTCAAGTTTTATATTGAGACCCAAATGATCCGACCTAACTCCGTTAACTATACATTTATCAAGAATTTTACAATTTGAAAATATATTGTCAATGCATGTTTGAGAGGAAAAAGTAACTCTGGTGGGCTCATTAAAGTTACAATTCAAACCATAAGACAAGAAAAGTGAAACTAAGTTTCCCGCGTCAGAACTATTTACTAGTAAATCAACATTAAAATCACCGCATACTATAACGGACTTCTTACCTTTAGATAATTTACTCAACACCTCCTCCATGACATTTAAAAAAGAAGAAAAAACAGAAGACGGAGGCCTATAGACACAAACTAAGATATAACCGTCAATTTCTGCACAAGCAATCTCACAAGTGCGCTCAAGAGAATATTTAGTGATATCGACCCGTTCTTTGAATTTAATACAATTTCGTAATAAAATGATGCAACCGCCCCCCTCAGCCGATATTCTATTGAACGCACTGGCGACTCTAAAACAATTGATATTAAATTGCATTCTATCATCTTTCAACCAAGTCTCACTAAAACATAAAATGTCGAAGTTATATAAATCTAGTAGTAATTCTACATCCAATATTTTGCCAGAGAAGCGATTTATATTTTGATAATAAAAAGACAAACAACTAGCTTCTGTTGGCTTCCCTGTTGTCACACTTAAATGTTTAAAGACACAGTATTCGCGTTAGTACTAGTACTAACTACTGTGTGGTCACTACCAGACGTTATACTACCTATGACGTTGCGGGTTCGATTCCCGCCCGGAGTCAACAATATGTGCAGACATAGTTGTTGGCGACGACGTCTGGGTATCAATTATATATTCTTATAAAATGTTTGTGTATGAATATGTAGTAGTACCAGTTAATTAGATTCCATAACACAAGCTTAGAGCTTACTTTGGGTCCAATTAAGCGTGTGTGAATTTGTCCGAAAAAAAAAAAAAAAAAAAAAACACTTTTTATCGTGACGAGGGTGCCATATCGCAGCGATGATGCTGACGGCAAATTATATTAAAAATAAATTGAACATACTTATTAATAAGTTAGTTAGTCAGAGACGTCAAATGCCACCTTAGTAGAGATTTAATCAGATTTAATGAGCGATTTTGACGTTTGTACGAAAAATTACGTCAAGAACACAAAATATAATACAAAACACTATTTTCCCAAAAGAGAATACAGCAGCGCAATGTATAATATTCTTCAATCAATCAATTCATCAATCACCGTCGTCACAACGTAGCACCCCTGAAACAAGAGCTGAAACACAACCCTACGGAAATAAGTTCACCTAGCCTCCCCTCAAGTGCTCATACTCAGTTCTTAGTTCATCTATTCTTAATAGACCAAGGAATAAAGTTGAGCGAGGCAAGACTTGCCACTTAGCTGTGGGCTCCCGGACTAGTCTGTCCTTGGACTTGGTAATTGAATTTAAGTGCTTACTAGATAGAGACGTTAGTGAGTTGTTTTATAAGTATAGTTAGAGATAATGCCTAATACTGATGTAATTGTTAGGTGCTTTGTTCCAAGTAACATGCTTCGATTTTACGTGAACCCAATAACCCATTACATTTTTTTTGAGTTTAACATGAAGAGATGAGAGGCCTTAGCCCAGCAGTGGGTCATTACAGGCTCATACTTTACTTTTTTAAACATACTTAACGAATGTTCAAAAGAATTAAGATTTCTCTAGGAAAGTTGTTTCTTAGATTAGATATGAAATTATATTATTAATCATCAATCAACAAAAATCGAATGACTACAAAACACTTAAAGACTTCTTATATATACCGAAAGCTTTCGTGCAGAAGCCTCTCGATCACTAAATATATATAGTACTAGCAGCGCCCCGCGGTTTTACCCGCGTTGTACCCGTTCCCGTAGGAATTTCGGGATGAAAAATAGCCTATAACCTTCCCGTTGAATGTGGCTATCTATTACAAAAAGAATTATTCAAATCGGTTCAGTAGTTTCTGAGATTAGCGCGTTTAAACAAACAAACAAACAAACAAACAAACAAACAAACAAAACAAACTCTTCAGCTTTATAATATTAGTATAGATTAGTACTCTTACACCATACAAACATAGTAATCGAGCCAAAACCCATTTCAAAGGCAGCCATTAATAACAAACTTACCATTTCCTTTTAATAATAACAAGGAACTTGCCAAAAACCGAAAGTTATACACAAGTCCTGTATCATTTTCACCCAACTTTCCCATTCCGAAGATAAATCCAACGGAAGCTTGGCACTACATTATCTAAGAAAGCTTTCGTTGATGAAAACAAGGCCAGCATAACTCATTTGTAAGAAAAACATACCGAATCCTGACCCAAAAAAATGTCCCACTATTTGACCCAATTGAGAAGGCAATGACCTCCTCATTCCTATGCTTTTGAGCTCGCATTATTTTAAGGCACGCCCGAATTTCAGGCGACGCAATCACGGCAAAACCGGTCATAGTACCTTGGTGGAAGGGGCGGTAATCGCTTGCCCGAACCGGAATTTAATTTAAGAATTTATCTAGCGAATGATCATGTGAGTGTAAACTTTATAGACTCAACGAGTAAATTACTTTCGAGCGAACGCAGTTTTGTTTACACGTGTCTATGTGTGCGTGCTTTTCTGCATCTTTGAAACTAATCTAAGCTGTTGCTTGATTCAGATTGAAGTAGCGATATTTTTGCCCCATATTATACTGAAATATTTTAAACAGTGATTGGGGAAATAACTTAACATATCGCTCAATGGGGTCTCAATTAATTCTGTGGTATCAATCCAATTGTCACAAAAATGTCATTAGTTCTATGTATGCCAAAGTTAGGCGACTGAAAAAAAGATAATATGACATTTATATAATCACAAACAATGTTATAACTTGTTCTGCTATCAGATGTTATGAGAACCTGCAGTAAATAAGCTACGGGCAAAAACGTCTACTATCTATAGTAACTGCCACAAATAATTTTACTTAAACAAATCGCATACGATTAATCGCCCAACCCTATTCCCACACAAAAATCGCAAAAGCAGTCAACCAAAAACCGGGACACAGTTTAGAACCATCATAAATATATGCAGGAAAAAGTGGTGGGACCGTCCCAAAAGTCGGATACGGTCCGGAAAATCGGAAAAATAGCCGTTGTAAGTGAATATAGGTCCACGTTTATTCCCGTTTAATGAGAGCCTGCAGAATTAGGTGCCCCGTCAGCGTCCGTCATAAATTGAGTCTGATGCCAAATTTGGAACATGAACACTACGAGTTTACTGTAGGGCTGAGCTCGGGCGATTAATTACGAGTCTCGTGAATGGATTTCGAGTTAGATAGCTGTTGTAGTTTGAGTATGTTTAACAGTGAAGAGATCACTGAATAATATGATTAATCCTTGTTGATTATTTTATAGATCCTGACAAGAATATGTGATTATATTTTTACGAAAAGGAAACAAGTATTATTGGGACTGTAGACAGAAAAATATTGCACTTTCAAACTACCTTGAAAGAACCTCATACGATATAAGCTACCATGGAAATACAACGAGTGTAACTTTATTATTGTGACATTATATGTATGTATATATTTTTTTATATTTCGCATACTTATAAAATATAAACCTTTCATTCCGTATCGAAGCCAACCCTACAAGTGCTGAAAGACAAAGGGTCCAGTAAAAAGTCGTGAAAGTCTCAACGAGCTCACTGGGGCCATCGGGGCTTCTTTACCGACGCCTGTGATTGCTATCACCCCACGATTTACGGATAAAACGCCACCTCGCGATCCCATCCCTAATTCTTTTAAACCGGATTGATTTCCGAATCCGTACCGATTACGAATTTCAAAATAGGAATAGAATTCCAATCTCTAAGTTCGAAATTCGAATCTTTAATTCACCGGTTAAATAAAAAACTACCATGAATGAAAATAGTAATATGGATAATTAGATTTTTATAAACTTTAAATTATTTCACTGTGTTATTCCTACCAAATCTTTAAATATTTGAAATTGATTTTAAAAACTTTATTTGATTTCTTCATGCAGTTAACCTAAATGTTTATAATTAATTTAAAAGTAAGTTATCAAAATGAAAGACGCTTCCATTTCTCAATCACTCATCATAAATTATTTAAACAACATATTAATAACAGTAAACCTTTTAAAAACTGCAAGAATTAAGAGGAGTATTAATAAAAATATCATAAAATAAAAAGTCAAAATATTAATAAAACAGTTTTTATATTGCAACACTCAACGTTGGAATAAAATGAAAGTTTGTAAACATGGCAACATTAAGATATCATCCGTTCATTCCGATGTCCGTTTGCTAAACAAAAATCGTATATTTTAAATGAATATTCATTCCGTGAACAATGAAAGTGATTTATTGTGCTAACCGGGAGCGGGTCCTATTAATTTAATTTGTTGCCAGCCAGTGACTTAATGTTTACTAAACAGAGAGTGGTATGATAATCTGTGGTTACGTGAATATGGAGATTCAGAAATTGCAGTTACCGAGAACGGATTTACGAGTATTTAAATAGCTCTACCTCCATATTTTAAACATTCATTCATGGACTACATGTTTAATCATGCTCTTTTCAGTATACTAAGTATAAAATGAATACCTAAGTATGAGTTTTAGAAATAAATAATTATCTAGCAGTCACTGTGGTAACACTCGCAGTGTAAAATTTGGTAAAAAATTGGTAATAGGATACAAAGTATTAGCATGTCCTTTCCTGAAGTCTAGCGAACATGTGAAGCGAATTCATCAAAATCGGTTCAGTGGATAAGCACACAAAGTTCCTTACAAATTCATAACAGGGATTTATTACCCATCAAATAATATTCCTAATTCAAAACAATAACCGTCTAATAATCCACAGACTGCTCAACATAATCTTAGAAACAATTGAGTGAATGAGTTCCGCAGTATCCTTTCATGTTCGTTATTTAAATCAGCCCGGAAGAGAGACACAGACAAATCCTACCGTGACCCATTTCCGCTCAATCCGGCTAATGCCAACCGACGAAACTTCCGCTGCGTCGTGATGCCATAGTGTTAGCGGAATACATTAGTAGAGATAGTAAACGTTTATGAGATTTAGGTATTAATATTAATGAAGTTTTATATTATGAGGTCAAGATGCAACACTGATAAATGTAGGCTTTAGACCCGACGACATTCTGTTTGCAGACACCATGTTAGGTCCTAAGCGTTATTAAAATATCTTGGTTATTTAAATATCTTACTAACACCGCGGTTTTACCCGCGTTATGCCTTCCCGCAGAAATTTCGGGAACATATAAACCTTCCTTTTGAATCACTCTATCTATTAAACCAAACCGCATCAAAATCCGTTGCTTAGTTTTAAAGATCTAAGTATAAAAAGGGGCAGGCATCGGGAAACGACTTTGTTTTATACCATGTAGTGATCTGGGATTAGGTCAAATTAGCATATAAAATGAAAAACGTAAAATAACTTGCTAATATCTTTTCAAATGTTTCAAATATTGCAGTAGACTATAGATAGTATTCTATAGCCTCAAGTTACTATACACCATACAATGCTTGCAGTACTCACTACATTATGCAACAAAACGTCACTTTAACCCGCTAACACTACGACCCCACCTCACTCTACGCTTCAAAAAAAAATAATAACACTTTGCATAAGCATTTTTCGTATATCCTCGCATTTGAAATGAGAATGAGATTTCGCTCGGATGCCTTACTGACTCAAAATATGGGCTAAGTGGGGAGTAAAGTAAGCGTCTTGAATAGGTTTCGCGGGAGGTATTGTTGAACGTGATTATTCTGGCAGATTGCAGTTTCAGTGGAGAATACGTGAATGGAAGATGGAAGCCATTGTGCGATTTTTATAACGGTTGTTATGACAGATGTGGGAGAACTGTTCGTGGTAGTTGGTGGGATGAAGTGTAGATAGAGATAGCTATAGATGGAGTTACAATAGTTGTGTCTTCTTCTTATCGTGTCAATGGCCTTTAAACTTTTCCGGTCCAGCATTTAGCTAACAGAAGGGCGTCTGAGACTTTAATTAAGTCTTCCTTGGTTAGTTTAATAGTTGTGTTATCAATTTATTAGTAGAAGAAAAGTGTCTTCAATGTTCAAAGGTTCATCACTACATAGTATAAAATAAAGTCGTCTCTGTTTCGTGTCTGTTTGTCTGTATGCTTAAATCTTTAAAATTACGCAACGGATTTTGATGCGGTTTTTGTAATAGGTAGAGTGATTCAAGAGGAAGGTTTTTATGTAAAAATATTCCCGAAATTCCCACGGGAACGGGCACAACGCGGGTAAAACCGCGGGGCGCTGCTAGTGTATTATAATATGAAATCATTTCAAACATTCTAAAGACCTTATTCATAAACGCTTACTAGCAGCATTTTAGCTATCAAATGTTTTGTCCCTTTCTGACATACGCTATTTCCCAAAGAGCAAAAGAGACAAAACACTTAATATCAGTGTTTTAGTGAGAGAGCGTTTATGAATAAGGCAGTAAATATCCTTTGAAGTTAACTGCTTAGCATCCGGACTGAAAAAAACGTTTGGACTCGACAAGAAGAAGCAATAGAATTATCCTAAGAAGTCTTAAGATATCATTAGCACAATCGAAGCTGCTACTAAAAGTTAGTAAAGCTTTTCGCTTCACTTTTTCAGCCCATAGACAACTTACATCAAACTACAAAACCTCCAAAAACAATTCCTTCTCCCAACACCTAATAAAACCCAACGAAATCACGTTTAATTCTCACTTTCTCAAGATGAGAGGAAGATACATGAATAAACATAATAAGGGAGGCTGCTCTGATTTACTGCCTCTGGATGAGGTCCAAGTTACGGAGGAACAGATTGGAGTCGTTAGTCAGCTGTGTGATGTGAGGTGGAGGCCAAATGGATCAAATGACCTCCGGTTATGTGGTACTACGTTCTGGGGTATATTTTCATGAAAGACATCCTACTAATATTATAAATGCGAAAGTTTGTGAGGATAGATGTATGTTTGTTACTCTTTCACGAAAAACTACGGACGGATTTGGATAAAACTTTACAGTAATATAGATTATACATCAAAATAACTCATAGGATACATTTTATTCCGAAATTTCCGGGGGAACAGGTACAACGCGGGTAACTTTTTTATCATAAGCCAAAAGCCTCTCGCTGACCAAAGAGCCATACCACCACAAAAGGACAATATGTCCACTACCTTAATCCGCTTTCCGCCTCCTCTCACCACAAAGACCACACAACCACATAAAACATACACACAACTACACGACAAGTACACACGTACACACGTGTACTTACAATCCTGCGATCTCATCATTGTAGGATATATACGTATAGTACACTTCGGAGACTTATGTATTCTTGGGAGACTTATGTATACGAGTAGTGTTGTAGTATCGGTGGAAGTAGATTTGGGATATTTACGTAGTGATGTATTGATGATTTTGAAAATGGAATAGATGCGCGTCTTCGTCTGTTTTGTCTCGAAAATCTTTGATATACCTACCCATATGGTAGGAACAGGTACTGTCACGAACTTAAATTAAAAATCCATTTCCTTGAAATGTTTGATCATTCGCAATACAATAAAGTCGAAAGTGGCCTAGCAAACACGATACTCAACTTACAACGTACTGTCACAGTTAAAAAGAGAATTTAATATTTTCTCAAGTATTTTAGCGCAGAGAGAGAACAGACAAACAGATACTTTCACATTTACAATATTAATAAGAATTTTTAAAAGAATAGAAGTGACAAACAGACACTGCAGACTTTCATATATATATATTTGTAAGAAGAATATATCAGACATCCAGATAATTCTACTGCAAAAGTAGGAAGGGTATTGTGATGTAGGTAGAGTTGTGTCGGTGTTGAACTTGTGTGTCTGCGTGTGCGAAGTGTTGTATTAAAAAACAAATGCAAAGTATATTATACTTTTGCATTTGTTTTTGTAAGAACCTTAAAATAGAGAACATATCTTAAACAGTCCAAAACAACAAATTCCCATGATTCTGCGAGCTCTCATTTACGACGTCTCCTCGGACCCACATTGGGCGTCTAATTGAATCAGACCGGCGCATAAAATATTCATACGATATGATAATCCGACTCACCCTTCAGTAGGGTTGCCACTGCTCAACAATAGCTGATAAACTACTTAGGTTTATTAACAAATGTTGCCTGTTTTATACCTGAATACTTGAAAACACTGAAGGTTATTCCTTGGACGACACTATTGTAGCTCCCTTTTTAAATCAATTTTAATTTTTAACTATGAGTCGAATGGTGTTTAAAAAAGGCTTACTTCCAAGCTGGACTGCATGAAGAATATGAAACAAAATTAAATATTTCACAAAATATTATTGATATAACCTGGCAATTCGCTCTTCAATAAAATGTACCTTATTTCATTACCGCGTAATTAATTTAAAAACAAACGGTAAGACATCAATAAAAATGTATTCAACATTTTACTATTAATATTTGGTGTTTAATGTAATTTGTGGTTAATATAATGAAATTGTAATGTTTAAGATAAGTGTAGTGGCAGCCCTAAAGCTAACAAGCCACAGAGAACCAGATTACAACTGACGGATTCATAGTTTAGGCAAATTGTGAAGTTTAGTGTATTACCGAAGGGCGGAGCACCCCGCGACAACTGATTGACAATTGAATATCTACTTGAGAACTTACTCATTTAATCATCAAGTTAATTATAAAATTGGAATGAAACCTCTTGTAACACCGAATTAATGTTATCTAACTTAGTCTTAGAGCGAGCTCAAATAGGCAAGACAGTTGAATTGAAGTGTTTGGAGACACTTAGTAGACTACGTGTAGACGTGACGTGAAATCTATTGAATTTCTTGTCACTAGTTTCATTATGTGTTCTTGAAGAAAAACTAATGTCAAAACTGATGTGAGTCTGCCTCGTGTGAGGTCGCCTTAAACAAAATAATAACTGTCAATTGTCAACAAGCAAAAAAGTTTTATTCTAAATTCGAAGTTCCAAACACAAATATAAAAGTCAAGTATCCTCTTCACAAAATAATCCAAAGACAATATATTCATTCAAGAAGGTTGTCAAAAAACCAGCACTTTGTTTCTAAATTCGTTACCCAACAATTTCATGTTCATAAAAAGTAATCTTGTTAAAAAAAACTTATTTCATAAACGAAGAGGGGAAGAATTAAAAGGAACAAAGAATTTCAGTTAAAAAGAAAAAAATATATTAATGTTCTTTATAGTAATGGTCGAGTCGACGATTGTAACTGCTTTGTAGACTTAGCAATTACTCCTCCGGTTTGGGCGAGGAGTTTCACTTAAAAAGTTTCGCTTTCCTTTTTGCAAAGAGGTCTTGTTACTAGAAAATACTTTTTCGTTTATTTAAACGCTATTGCTTGTAAAATTGTTACGTAATCGAATGCTCATTACGTGTTTAGGAATAAAATGACTAAAGTATACATTTTACAACATCTTAACTTAATACATAAATATTGAAAACCAATAAAAAAATAATTAAAAATTTACATTTTAATATAATGGAAAATAAACAAAGCAGCACTCGACAAAGAGGCACGAGCAAAATCAAAGCAATAATTCTCAATTGAAATAAATGAAAACATTACAAAAATCAACTCAAAAGATCTCCCGTCGCGTTCCTTAAAATTGAAACAGTTGGCAGTATAATCGAATCTACAGATGCTTCGAGAAAATTAAAAAAATATGCCCGAAGATGGCTGCCGGCGTACGTCAACACAATTCTTATCTTAATCCGTATTATGATGAAACCAAGTCGGCAATGCTTTAATAAAATTTTCCCTTGTAAACTCAGAAAAGTGGGATGTACTTCAAAATTAGTTAAAGGCAGAACGGCCTTCATATATTAACTTTCGCTTTAAAGGAATTTCAGGAGTCTTTTTGTACGGGAAATTATTTTCAATTTTGCTTTTAGTATATTTTTCACAGTTTTAGGACGAAGTAACTTTGTATAATAAATAAAATACGGAAAAGACTAATGAAATTACCGATAGCGAATACACTTTTTTTCCTATAAAAACAAAAAATCTTCGCTGAATAGTATCGAAAACAATAAAAGAAACACGACCGAACGCGTCCAAACCGGTCGGTTCTATTGACACAAGCCCAAATATTTAGACACGGTGTCCATTCACATGGGAACCAATTTTATTAATTGTCCTAAAAGTCCTGGACAAATATTCGAAAAATTTAAACGAACGCCCAAAGGGGTATTTTATAATTATCTTAACAGAATACGTTACAGTGAAGAGTACCTCGCCACTGTTAATGTGGTACTCTTGTTTATGTTAACGCGTTTGATATAATGTACAAAAAAGGTACGTTGTTAATTAGTAACTCACACGGATTTTTTCGCGGTGGTTCGTTTACTATATGTACAAACCGCGTTAGTTTAAGAAAGACCATCTCGTTGTTAATTAGTGTAATATAATTATAATACATGATAGATACAGATGTAGTAATGTTTCAAAATGGTAACTTATATTGTTTTTAAGATTGACTTTTTAGTATACTCATTTTGAAATCTCATATGTCATATTCACATGGTTTGATTTACATTTCAAAACCAAATCAATCCCTATGATAAATATAAAACCTATTTGTTTAACATCAACATAGTACCATACCTTCCATTCCACCATCTAAAATTAACAGGCAACCTTCAGTATCGAATCAAGAATCATTAACTAAAGTCCACATTCGGTTGCTCTCGGATGTTTTTCATTCAGTCGGACGCCCGCTGTTTACTCTGCCTCTATAGGCCTTGCAGGATATTACTCGCCTAAGGCCATCTCCTTACAACCGGACAAACAACATAGCCCTAAACACCTTTGTAATAAAGGCTGAAACCAACTGTAAAACAAGCGCAAAATTCAACTCTATTCAACTGAGAATAAGGACGCTCTATCTAGTATTGAAAGAGGTTTATTGCTTGATGTTTTGAACTCTATGGGTTAAAATATAAGGGTTAATAAAAGAAGGGTTTTCCATGATTGAAGTATGAAGACTGATGGTGTATCATGTAGATTTATAGCTCATGTAAGGCTTCAGATAAATTTCATCCATTTTTTGTGTATTCATAAATTGTGTTCTGTTATTGGTTGTTTACTGAATGTAGTAAGATGGTGAATATATTTTATAGTTGTAGTTTACTTACGTAGATTAATACTTTATGTCCCATACTTCAGTAGAATAAGCCAATTTTTAGTACAATATTCTACCCGGCGCTATATAATAAAGCTGAAGAATTTCTTTGTTGTTTGTTTGAACGCACTAATCTCAGAAACTACCCATCCAATTCGAAAAATTATTTTTGTAATAGATAGCCACATTCAACGGGAAGGTTATAGGCTATTTTTCATTTCGAAATTCTTACAGAAACGGGCACAGCACGGGTAAAACCGCGGAGCACTGCTAGTGTGATATAATAACGCTGGAATTCTAGTAAACTCACCGGCTATCAGTTTATAAACTCGCTATGTAAACGGTACCATAAGCAAAAGGTTTTAATTAAAATATATCTCTTCAAACTCCTCCAAAGACTAACCAACCTCTAGAGACCAAAGACCAAAACTAATATAAACTCTTAAGCAACCTTTTGACCACGAAACGTTGCAAAATTTCCGTGAAATCACATGAACCCCTTGTCTGTCTGTCTGTCCTAAGCATACAACTCCACGATCCATTTAATTGGGTCCAAAGTCTACCCGTTTATTTGTAAAATTGTGACCTTACAGGATATCATCTTTGGTATTTGTAATACCTTCGTAAATATTGACCTTTACAGTACCTTTTCCAAAATAGATTAGAGTTAAAGGTTGAGTTAAGGTTCCTTGTTTGATTAAATATATCTTTTGATTTCGGCGTTTGGTTTGTAACGGTTTTAGTAATATTGTTTTTAATAATATTGGTTGAAGTTAGATGAATTCAACCAATGACCAATTTCATTGAAGAAAACGGTTCAATGTTTCTTGCCCATTCTTCTCTGCTGATGTTCTTCCGAATGGGTGGTACGTTCAAAAGAGCCTCTATGGGGCTAAAACTGAATAAAATATTTGACTTTGACTTTGAATGACAAAGTTAAGAATTGAATTAAATCACTTATCCTTTTCCCTCTTCAGAAGGAAAATCGACCACATTCGACTACATTTCAACTCTAAGATAAAATTCAGCGTAGCGACAAGCGTAGTTATTCCTCTTTCGTATTGTTCCTTGTTACATTCAAGGTATAGACCATTTTGCCCACTTTAAGAACTTCAGAAAATGCTTATTAGAGCCTTTTTGAACAAAAACCGCTATCTACCGCTAGGCTTTCTTCAAAAAACTCTTTTGTCTGTAAAATATAAATCACAAGACATAAATAATGCGCATATTTCTAACATAATAAGGAAATGTACTACTGTCTGTACATAACATGTTTTATAGATCACATTCTTGCCAAATTTCAAGACAAATATGCTGGACGGAAATCTTCATATAATTTTAGTTTCACTTCCCGTTTTGTAGTGTACTTAGATGTGTGTCTATGGACTTGCATTTTATTTGTTGCGGATTGTCTATGGAACGAATAAAGAAGATCGTACTAACAATGTAAGAAGGCCAAGTTTGCCAAAAAAAGTTATGTTATGACTTCCGCTATACCATTATCATATATCGGCATTATAATAATGCGGGTTGGTAATCTCAAATTCGTTCTATGTTTGAAGATATTAGGAATAACTAGCTATGGCTCGCGCCTAACCGCATTGCGTTCGTTCCTGTATAAATGTCCCTTTGGCATGAAACTTTGCAAACCTTCCTCTTGAATTTCTCTTTATATAAGTGAAAACCATACGAAAATCTCTTCAGCAGTTATTGAGAAAATCGGTGACACACAGACAGACCGGAAATTTGTGATATATTTACTGAAGATAGAATATATTTTAATACAAAAATCATACATTTAATACAGAAATCACGTCGCATCACCACCGCATGTCAGATGAAAGGGTTGGCTAATTATGACAGACAGACAGACAGAAAGGGTGAGCTAACGATATTAGTAAAAGGATTTTTAATTACTTTATACTAGCGGCTCCCCGCGGTAGTGTGCCTGACGTATTAAGGTGCCATTACAATAAGTTGTAACATGCGTTGGCAGCTTCAATTTCATCTTATATTGAATAACTAGCAGTGCCTTGCGCTATTACCCGCATTGCGCCCGTTCCCATGGGAATTTTGGAATGCAAAATAGCCAAAAACTTTCTTGTTGAACGTGACTATCTATTACAAAAAGAATTATTCAAATCGGATTGGTAGTTTCTGAGATAAGCGCGTTCAAACAAACAAACAAAATCTCTTCAGCTGTATTATGTTGTAGTATAGATTGAGCAATCAACACATTTTGCACGCGGTAATCATATTTAGGAAAAATATCTACCAGTGCAATCCCCTTAAGTTTATTATACATACCGTAGAAAATGCTAACAAAATTATGACAGTAATCAAAAATATTTCGGTAAACATTGTTTAAAAGATATTAAAAGCTATTTATACCGAAATCAGTCGATGAATATTAAAAGTGGATTAAATAACTTATTAATCTCTTGAAGGGAGAATAAACAAACGGTAGGGGGTGCAAGCTATAAACTTATACTTACTTAACTTATACATACATAATCTTAATTTAAAATATAACCATACGATGATTAATAATTTATGTTATGACGTAATTACATGAGACTGTTCGTCACATGCGACATACGATGATCAGCGACTACAAAATAGTTGGCAGTTTTTGGTGCACTGCAATAACCTGTGCTTTACCTAAGTGCTCCTAATTAGGTGATAGAGGTCGGTAGTCAGCCTATCTATACTAATATTATAAAGAGGTTTCTAACTTTGTTTGTTTGTAAGGGCTAATCTCAGAAACTATCAATCCGATTCGAATAATTCTTTTTGTCTTCTTCTTGTCGAGTCAATATGGTTATTTATTTTATTTATATGTGTCCGGACCAGAATTTGGCTTCTTTTTGTAATGGATAGCCACATTCAACAGAAAGGTTGTAGGCTATTTTTCTTCCCAAAATTCCTAGGAAAGCGGGCACCGCAGGGCGCTGCTAGTTGTAAATAAGATATAACGTGATCGAAGATTGACACAAGTTTTAGAACTACGTTAGGCGAACGACACTATGTAATTGTAGCCAACAATTTAAATACAAGTTTCTCTGCACATAACCTATAAAATACATTAAAAAATTCCATACCAAAATGGCCACTAACCTACTCAACCTACTCGAACTTACTAGAGACACATACTTTTTTACTCCTTAAAATTTACTTTCCGTCATGCATCGTAATTACACAATCTTTAAATCGCTACAGCTCCTACCCTAGATCCCAAATCAAGACATTAGCTACCTCTCAATCTGTTATACGCCATACATAATTTATTTTCCGTCAAACATCTTAATAGCAAAACAAACTGGGTTTCGTCTTCGGATTACATAATTACGTTCCCACGGGACCCTAATGGGAGAAACGGGAAAAAAATTATATACGTCTTCTCTTTGTAATTTAATAATACTCGGATACTTTATTAAGTTGAAATGCTTCGTTAACTGGTGTATGGGGGATTCTGTTATGTCTTTAAGTTTGAGTACTTATTTGATATTAATTATGGTACAAGTTGAGTTGAATTTTAGAAAAAAATATGTAAATTGTAACTAACAATCTCACCGTCTTTCCTGCGTTGTATCCATTTCCGCGGGAACTTTGGTATAAAATGTATCCCATGTGTAAACGCTAGGCACAATTAGTGCGGTTGCGGGCCGACTGCGGGTCGCGTGACGGAGATTTCCTTATATTTACTGGCCCTTTCCTGGCACCCGCACTTTATGTGTTTTGTGCTTTACGCAAGCGATGATCACAATATCAAACAAACATATGTCTTATATTCAATCTTGTCTTAAATGAAATAAGACTCATTTTTTCAAAACTGGGACCTTATTTACCTATATAAAATGGCGACTCATTTACACCTCATAAAACCTTTCATTTCCTGAAACCAAAAGACGTAAAAGAAAAAACAATTTCCATGTTTATTATCAAAGTAACTCCATTTTTGTAAGCTTTCAAAATCTATATTAAAATGTCAAAAACGCCGACGATCCAATAGGCAAGCTGCGTTAAAATTTAACCAACCAACGATGACCTCCCTTGTTTCCCTCAACAGAGAGATTTGAATAGATATTTACAAAATGTATGCTGTTGGTAGAGCTCTTTGAATACTGGTCACACCTGAAACAGTTATTATAATTTTGATCGACTTTCTCCCAATAATTTTGAGCCGAATGTTGACTCACTGGAGGGCGGAAATTGAATTCTTTGAACCTTAATGTTAAGTATAATTGAATTAGTTTACGTTTGCGAATATTAAAGTTAATCAAAACAGATGAAAATCAATGTTTTCCCAAAATTTAGTTACATTAAACATAATTGGAAAGTTAGGAAATTGAAAATATTAAGGACTAAAACATTGTAGCACAGCATCCGGTCTTTTAGACAAGCACACATTGATTAGACAGTAATGTCTAACGTCAGAGTAAAGACTTACACTATATATATTATGATATATACTAGTAGTAAGTTTTCTATATAATAACCCAATGAAAAACAAAAAACAAGCTCGCCAAACAAGCTTCAATAAATTATTTCATCTCGTATGTTTAATTAATTTGTTTAATATCTTTGTTGCAGGTAAAAACCATATTCGAATATCGAAGCGATCCAGAATACGGCAAGTTTTTAACACGTTAAAACTGAAACCAGACATGTGACATACAAAAAGTCTGTTAGACTGCCAAACTGTCAGTGGGTGCTCTTTCATACATTGTCATAGACAAAGCAGCCTGAACTATAAATCTATAGTCTATGAAAATTATAGTCATGACTAGTGTGCTCAGGCTCTTAAACTATACGTTAAAACTTAAACTAAGTTCTAACATGTTTTAAGACTTGCCAGCGGTGTACGATCTTTAGTACTTACTTATGAGTTGTAAAATTATTTAATATGGCTCCCTTGAAGCTGGTTCGGTCTGTCGTGATCAAAGGTGATCGATGGCAACTTACGATTTTCTTAAACAACTCTTCATCACTTTAGGAGGCATTAGCTCTTACACTATAATTTTTAAGTTCTTTTAAAAAAAAATCTAGTTGTCGACGCTCGCTTACAACGTGACACCTCATTAAGTTTAACTTTATTATCCTTTAACATAGACAGATAGGTTAAGTATCAAAATTTTTAACTAGACCTTTGTTTCAAAACGAATAGTAACTTTTAATCCAATTGTAAACATAACTGAACCTCCCAATTACCTATCGAACTTAATTTTACTTTAATTCAATTATTCAAAGTACTTTCAACGCTTTACAACGGAATACTAAAAACTTAATATCCATTCAACATCTACATATCGTTATATATAAAATTCAAAGTCCTGACTGACTGACTGACTGACTGATAATCAACGCACAGCCTCAACCGCTACATCTAGAAACATTAAATTGGGCAGGAAGGTTCTTCAAGTAACGTAAGTGCACACTAAGAAAGGATTTTCAAAAATTCCTACGGGAACGGGCACAACGCGGGCAAAGCCGCGGGGCGCTGCTAGTTGAATATAATATACAAACTGTTGATATTACCCAACCGGTGCCATAAATTGGTGACCCTTCTTGAAGGCAAATGGGCTGTAAGAAATTATCTCGTCCCTCCATGTAATACAGGACCACTACTAGAACTCTTGTAATTAAACCCCCTTTTCAACCCCTCCGCCCATATCTTGGGCGCTAAAAGGACTTCTTGAACCACCCTTTTTCACTCCCCCCTCCTCCTTGCCTTTTGCCCCTTCCTGTTGAATATTGTCACTTCTAGGATTTTAGAAGCCTTTTGTCCAAAATATACGAAGGAAATTAAAGTAACGCCATTCTTTTGCAGCAATTTATATTCAGCGATTAAGTTTACTGTCTCGCTTGAAGTTTTTTGTTGTTTTAATAGAAGTCTTTTGTACTATTTTCAGTGAAAAGTTTTCATGGTAGCAGACAAAGAGGACAAATATCAAAATAAATTCAATTAGGAAAAGGTTTACCTCTTTCGTCCCCATTTTAATTTATTTTCTAATTTGGAATTATGATTTTTTCAATTTCACAAAAATCATGATCGTCTTTTATCTCTTAATTTTTTTAAAGGTATAATCAGAATAGTCAAAACCAATTTATTATACCCCTTATTGCTCAAAGTACATCAATTTCATCCCTTTCGGGCTATTAAATCTTTTACCCCTTCAGCTGTCACTCGCAAATCTTAATTCCACCCCAAAGATGAAATTAAAAATAATATCACTCGTGACCACCCCAAACCTCTTTAAGAATTTTGTGTAGTTAATCAGTTGAAATATTTAATTACTGGGGACGAAATATACTAGACTGCGGTGCATTTGAACCCCTTTGGGGCGAAAACGGGTATTAAATGGCCGGAGAAAAATTGGAGCGATTAAAAATGTAAGGACATGAATTTTGAGAGGCATTTGATTAGATTGTACGTCTATTATTAATTTTTAATGGATTACAGACAATTTGTTTCGGTGAATTATTAAAGAGGACCTCTATTAATCTTTATTTTTTTATTAAAGATAGACAGGTAATGTTATATATTGTTAGTCTTGGTTAGTCGTGTCATTGACATTGCTAGTATAGAAACTGCGTGTCAACGACTTTATAAGTATTTGACCATTTACCATCTCCAAAATTATACTCGTATAACATATATTATTAGACAGTAAACATTATACAAAATGCAAAACTACCTCTGTCTTACGTATATGTATTACGCATTCACGCTTAAACTACCGAACCGATTTGAATGAAATTTAGTACAAAGATAGTCTAGAGTCTGAGAAAGGAAATAGGTTATTTTTTATCCCGAAATTCCCATGGGAACGGGTACGCTGTGGGTAGAACTGCGGGTGACATCTAGCAATATTAAAACTAAACTCCCCACGATATCTATCCATCGTTTTATCTATACTAATATTATAAAGAGTTAATATTTGTAACTTTGTTTGTTTGTATGTTCGAGCTAATCTCGGTAATTATCCTTTCGATTTGAATAATTCTTTTTGTAATAGATAGCCTCATTCAATGGGAAGGTTATAGGCTATTTTTCATCCCGAAATTTCCACGGGAACAGGCACAACGCGGGTAAAACCGCGGGGCGCTGCTAGTGTCATAATAAAATACACTGTGAATAGTCTAAGTCTGACGTAAACTTATTACGGGAAGACGTTATAAAGTTCTTAACTAGAGAGGAGTTGTCTCTGCCTCTTGATGTATTAGGTTAATTACTGGGTAATGCAATTATATGTCTTGGATCGCGTTGTATGAAGAATAATTATGTTTCAACATGGGTAATATAATTTGTGTAGAATTAACCACACTCTGTATTAAAAGTTAATTATTTGTATGTACAATAATTTTCAACATTCAACGTATTTTGAAAACATTAGGCTAATGGCTAACCCTTTTAAAACGAAGCGTATTTTAAAAAACTAGCAGCGCCCTGCGGCTTTTGCGATTAGCGCGTTCAAACAAACAAAAAACCATACTTCTTCTTCATCGAGTGGATGGTCATCCTGACCAATCCTGGTGTCAGAGTTATTGAGACACGGTCCTCTGACATGGCTCATGTAACGACTACTATCCGTAGAAAGTAACCGGGACCGTCGGCTTAACGTGCTTAACGTGCGATTGGCCGTGATCATCTAGTGTTGTTGTGTGTTTTAACTAATTCTCAAACTTAATTACTTTACTCTATTTTTAAACAACCAAGACGTTATATATCAACTTAATATCATTGTCGCGTACATCGTCGAAACACAAAACATGGCTCTCACCAATTATAGGGTTTAGTGAGTTTTAAGTGAAAACATTGTCCTTTGTGACTGCCGTCCGGCGCAACCAGGGCCGTCTGGACTGTATGTTATGTTAAAGTTATGAACAAATTGCCCACGTTTGGAACGAAAAACCTTTTACTACTACTACTACTTTCTTACTTTTTTAGGTTCTAGGTACTACTTTTAAGGACTGATGTATCGCTATCTATCGCAGCAAAAGAAATACAGTACCCACTGGATATTATTTTCTCTTGATTGAGACAAAGTCAAAATTACTTTAAAGCGATGCGCTTTTGTTCCGTTAATTATTGGTGGATTGTCAATGTAATTACTTACTCAGTTGGTATGAATATTAAGTTAAAAACTCTTCCGAAAAAATCCAAAGTAGTACTTGAGGATCTCGACTTTATAACGTTGAAAATGTGAAAAAAATTAAAAAGTCCTTCCATTGTGGTTCAATAGTTTCTCATTAATCCTGCCTTTTGCAATTTCTATTGTTCAGGTGCATTGTTCGAAACTATCCTCAAGATATTAAAAGAACATAACAAGAAGCTTTACAAATAAAATATTCAATCTTTAAGAGAATACAGCAATATAAGAACCGACTTTATGAAACACAATGGGTTGTTAAACGTCTTATATTTTCCTTTTTAGAGCAATTTTATTCTTATAATATATTTAATTTCTATAAGTAGAGATTTTTATGGGGCCCACAATAGTAAAATCGTGAAATCACCAATTTTTTTCTGTTCGATTTTTGTCACTATAACGCTTAAACGCAAGTCACATATAGGTGCGGGCTGGAAGTGGGCTTGTTGCTTGTCGTGTGACGTTATATTCCTTTTATGAAAGGTGTCAGACTGACCAGTTGCGGACCCGCTGCACTATGTGTTCCTTGCGTTACTTTTATAGCCTCGGTGATCTAGTTGTATAGCACTCGCCTGTCAAAACTGAGGTCCCGGGGAAATTTAACAGTTCGAGCGAAAACTTGTTTCCTACTTTTCAAACATGGTTCGGGTTTGAGATCACCAACCATGCATTGGGCAAACACGTCAATCCCCTTACTGTACTTTTATTTTTTGTTGCCCCGCTCCATATTTTTTCCTATTTAGCCCCCGTTGGCCGTCCTGAGTTCGCCCCCGTCCAGCGCGGACGGCCACTTATAAATTCACTTTTATCGCGCTCCGTGTCCGCACACAGTTGTAATTCATTCCCTGAAAGGAATTAATTTTATCTTGTTGGATTTCCACTTAATTTTTGTATGAAATACGAAATTTTGTATTTGAATACGAAGTGAATGGAAGTTTTTGAGATAGGAGTCTTCGTTTTATGTTGCTTTGGCTTTTTGGTTTAAATTGAGAGTTAGTACGTATTTATATTTAATCAAATCAGGTTTAGGTTTATGAAATGGAAGTATGATGGGTTTTCTAATGTCAGTTTTGCCAAACGTCAAAATTATTATCAAATAATAAAATACATACATACAAACTGGTTTCTTAGGATTTAAGAGGACACTACTCAATTTAAATTTACATAGAAAACTCGCCAGTCTTCTGTGACCACGGTTCCTGTAAAGGGGTCGAAACGTCAGATAAAAATGTAAAATAAAAGCAAAGTGTATTCGTACACGTAGTTTCAACTAAAAATACATACAAATTCATTAGCACATTACTATGTTTATTAATTTCGAACCTTGTGATTTCTGATGCATTATTAGCTAGCAAAATATCTAGAGAAAAACTATAGATGGCATGTTGAACGTTTGATGCTTTCGAAGTAACAATATCAGTTTCTTCACATATTCCATAGTTTCGTAGTAAGAACTTCGGTCTTCCCCGTGCCTGACTATAACACGTAAGCAAAACTATTATTACCAAAAACGGTTCAACAATATCATAATTACATTAAAAGCCGACAAAAAGAATTTAACCATATCATAAATAAGTGTATTATGACGTTTGCGTGTCCTCCAGTTATAACGGAGTGATGCGAGCGAAGACGCGCGTCGCAACTTGTATTTATGATGTTATCACGTTCGTTTGATGTTTTGACGTATATTCCCTTTTTATTGGATTGAGCACGAGATGTTAGGAAAAGTAATTTATAAGGCGTTGCAAGCTAAGACTGAGCTCCCGGGTTCAATTCCCGGGTCGAGCGAAAATATGTTTAATATTTGTCAAACATGGCTCGGGTTTGAGGTCACCAACCCGAATTTGGCAAGCGTGGTGATTATGCCTAATCCTCACTGTACTGATATCTTCAGTGAGATGCGAAGCCTTTCCCAGCAGTGGGACATTACAGGCTAATACTTCTTATACTACTTCTACTTCGTTTATATTGAGTTTATAAGCCGGGTTCACTAGAAAGTTCAAACTTTGTCTTAAGAATTGGTTCGCAGCTGGTGAGTTGCAAGTTACGAGTCTAAGATCGAATTGCACAAGAAATCTTAAATCTATTTAGCACTTAAATATGTTTAAAAAACAAATGACGTTCGTTTTAAATTGTGTTCTATTTGGTGGAAGGTAAAATACAATTTTGAACAAACAGCCTTTGTGTCTTAAACGTATTTAAGGACTAAATTCAAGAGTTTATGTGCAATCCGCCCTAAGGGTTTGTTCAAGAACTCTTAAATCTATTTAGGACCTAAATATGCTTAAGAAATAAAAGCAATTCGTTCAAAATTGTGTTTTATATTGCACGAAATAGAACACTATTTAAAACGGACGTTATTTGTTTGTAAAAAAGAAGATCCGTGCGCTTGGACGACTGCAATACGTCGGCGAGTAGCCGAACGACCAAATAATGCTTAAATTGCTTCGACGTCTATAATATTAACTTTTAAAACAGTTCTGGTTGAGTTTTAAGTTTGAGTAATTGTTCTAAAGGGCTTTCTTAACCTTCAAGATAATACTTCAAATCGAAACCTTTGATGTTATCAATCTACGTTTTTAAAGAAAACAATGCAACTACCAACCCTCTTTGAAAATCGAATACGAAATAGTTATAACCGTAAACCTCGTGTTGTTTTGAACTGTACCATAAAAAGTGTTTTATAAACCCAAACATAATCATGGGATACCCTCTTAACATACACATGCCTATAATAAATGGAGTTTATTGAATAATAATATATTTATATAGGTGTTGCCATAAAATAGAATGCGACACCAAACGTTGCGTTCCGTTTTACGACGTCGATCGCCGTCGCTAAAAATAGTGCGTTTCGTGACGATTCCCGAATGAAAGTAACATAAAAAACGGAGCGCATAATAACATCAAATGTAGCTCACGGGATTGACTCATAAAGCTTTTACGAAAAATTTGGGGTTCGGTCCGTTTTACAGCGATTCGGAGATAACAGTCGATTTACTATGTTTGTTTATGTCAGTCCTCCTAAATAAATAAATAATAGTGTCTTTGGTTTTAGTCTTAGTAGTAAAATATTATTTACTTTAGTATTTTTGTACAACTTATGACTTTATTTAACGCTAGCAGCACCTTACGGGTTTATCCGCACTGTGCCCGTTTCTATGCGAATTACTTTGGGATGAAAAATAGCCTATAACCTTCCAGTTGAATGTGGCTATCAATTACAAAAATAATGATTCAAATCGGACTAGTAATTCCAGAGATTACCTCGAACATACAAACAAACAAACTTAAAAATTTTACCTTCTTATAATTTAGTATAGATATACTTTTTCTAACTAACTTACTACTTCTACTAACTCGCAACTTATAAGTCGATCAAACTAAACAAATGCCTAAGTTCAAAATTTTTTTCAAGGGTTAGACGTATACATGCCAAAAGAATAAGCCTGTATGTCCTACTGCTGTGCCAAGGCCTTTCATCTCACATACATGACCCCGGATATACATAAGACACATATAACTGACATTTCCAATACAATATTTTTCGAAAAGATAACCATAAGACACGAAATTTGGTATTTTTAATACAATATTTTTCGAAATCTTGGTACCTAGCCACACCCCATAGCACGTGAATTTAGCTCGGATTTATGCTCGAATAAAGCATGAAAGAAATAAGAAATCATTTACCACGCGCCGCCGTGTTTCATCAACCATATTCCTATTTATTACGAATTTCATATAAGCTAAGCTCTATATACTTTATGAGTACGGACTATACAATATCATGTTTGTTAGTAACGCCGTGTGGATTTACTCTTGTTAGTCCGTTAACTAACGCTAACTTGTGAATAACAAAAACATAGTTGTGTTTTATTTTAAAAAGGCAAAAATATCACCGTAGAATGTAAGTAGAAACTATACTTTATAGTAGAGACCGATTAGGGGAAGATAACTTTACATACTGTGACATCAACTATACAAATAATCAATATTCAAGATTTGGGCAAGAATAGGCCTTATAGGAGCGCCACGTACACGCCAACAACAGCGGTAATGACATAACTTATTTAAAAGAAGAACACACATGTAGGGCCATGTAGTACGATAGCTTAGTGATCAAAGTCCATTATTCCAAAAAAAATTACGGCTAAACTTACTCCGGGGCATGACAAATTTATATTTAAAACTACAGTTTATTTTCCAAAGTCCGTTTTCAAAAAATCTAGTCGCCATAACTGCGTGACATGCTTGTCTAACTCAATACAAGGCATATATTACAATATAACATACATCCAACACATACATTTCTCAAAACACACATTAATACGTGTCAAAGTACAGGTGCGAACAGCAAACGGTGGGATTTCCTCTCGAGTGATCAATTACAATGATTGGTGTCAATCACAGGCTGTCTATTGAGCCCTTCACTTCACGGTAATATATCACCTTTCAATAGGTATTCGGTAATATCGTGTCGTGATAAATGTTTGTCGTGATATGATATTTGTGTATACTAATATATAAGTTCAAGAGTTTGTGCTTGTTTGTTTGTTTCAACGGGCTAATCTAGTGAACTTTAATTTGGATTTGACAATAATTCTGTATGTTATACTCTGTATATGATGCTGGAGTGTTGTCTATGAAGACACAGAACATATGCGAAGTGGTTATACTTACGCGTTATTATACAACGAGTAAAACGTTTATCTTTGCTATTCCATACAGTATGTAAAACAAAGTATGTTTCGAAATTGCGTGATATCACTAACCAACTCACTCAGAGATGTCAAATGATTCTTTAAGAGAGGCTAATAAGTGAGTTTTGACGTTATATGAAACATTTTATTAATTAGTTAATTAAGTTGTGAGTCCAATAGTTTTAGAATTGTATTCACCCTGTAATGGGCTTAATTCCTTTAAGTTTTGACGGTACTTATAAATATTAACATCATAATAAGTATAAAAACCTTTTTATCTGGAAAATCCCTCATTATGTACTTTGTAGTATCTGTAGGCCTGCTTTCAAATAAACGTCACATACACAGCACACAAACACGACCTAATTTTAGCTTTCATTAAAAATACCTTATTTAAACCCTTCATTTATCTATCTTCCCATCTCTACGTCCTCAGACCTCACTATCTGTCAAGTTGTGACGTCACTCTGCCACTGATGACGTCATAAAAAACTCATCAACCACACAACGCACATAAATCAGAGCGCAAACTTTGCTACACGGTTTTTAGGGTTCCGTAGCCAAATGGCAAAAACGGAACCCTTATAGATTCGTCATGTCTGTCTGTCTGTCTGTCCGTCCGTCTGTCCGTCTGTCCGTCTGTCTGTCCGTATGTCACAGCCTTTTTTCTCCGAAACTATAAGAGCTATGTTGTTGAAACTTAGTGTGTAGATGTATTCTGTGAACCGCATTAATATTTTCACACTAAAATAGAAAAAAAATAAAATTTTAGGGGGGTCTCCCATACATAGAAATGAAAAAAATATTTTTTTTTTCATCAAACCCATACGTGTGGGGTATCTATGGGTAGGTCTTCAAAAATGGTATTGAGGTTTCTAATATCATTTTTTTCTAAACTGAATAGTTTGCGCGAGAGACTCTTCCAAAGTGGTAAAATGTGTGTCCCCCCCCCTGTAACTTCTAAAATAAGAGAATGATAAAACTAAAAAAAATATATGATGTACATAACAATGTAATCTAACACCGAAAATTGGTTTGAACGAGGTCTAGTTAGTAGTTTTTTTTTTACGACATAAATCGTAAACCGCAAAAAAATACTGATTATTCATTCAATAACTCAAATGTAAATAAAAAAACATTTATTTCAAGAACTTCTTTATTATGTTACTCGCTGCTACGGAACCCTTCATGGGCGAGTCCGACTCGCACTTGGCCGCTTTTTTATTCTGTTACCTACGCTTTACATGTTGTAATCGAGTAGAAACGTATAAAATGCTGAGTTTACAAATCGGGGATGTTTAATCCGATGTTTTACGAATTAAAATATGTGGAAAAAAGCTTTATGCACCTACTTACCTATGTACTACGTTTTTACTTTGTTTATTTTTCATGATTGCTACGCCGTAGTCGCTACGTCGTAGCATATAGACTACGGACTACAAGCGTAGCCGTTACGCTTTCGTAGCCAAATGGATACCTTTTAAAAAACTTCGTATTTGTTTAGCTATGAAAGTTTTTGTCTATATCTTATCATATTATTTATATTCTTCATTTTATAGCTCAAATAATCTTCACAATAAAGAGCTCAAAATAAATTGAATTTTTTACAACCACTTAAAATCAAAATTATTTTTCGGACAATAAAAAGTGGTCGTGAAACTGTATCGTCATTATTTCGGGTTGTAAAGTGAGACAAAGAGGTTTTATTGCGATAAGAGTGAGGGAGAGAGATGATGGCTCTCGGTGACCTCGATCTATTGTTTAGATAACATTATCTTTGGTACGAGAAAAATGTTGAGTACATTTTTTATTTTCCGCTGATTTATCACAAGAAAGGTTTGAGTGCATCTCCTATAGTCTTTGTTGAAGTAAAATTGACGGAGAATTTATTTCATTGCATGATATCTTTTGAAGTCGAGAACTCACTTGAATTTTGAGTATAGCGTTGGGGGACTCAAATTTAAATTTATTTATTTGCCCTAATGCAATTACTAAATAATAAATAATACAAAATATAATACATATTTAAAAGAACGTGATGATATAAATCAAAACACTTAACCATATTGTTCCCAAAACACTTTTCATTTTCAAACTTCATATTCTTTTAAAGCACATCTATCAAGATTCTCTTGTCCAAGTTTGACGGCTTCATGATGGATGGGAACGAGTGAAGCGGGGGGCGTAATGATAGCTTGATAACGTATACATTATGAGATAGATTGAGGTATGAGTTTGATGATAATTAAATCAAGGAATTTTAATCTTAAGTGTATCAGTAATTATAAAAAATTCTAAAATTTGGTGTAAACAAAATCATTGGTTTGGAAGATGCGATGCCACAGTCAGACATACACTCATATCCTACTTATAAAAAGGTTACCACTTCCTCCTAAATGATTCCTTGACTCTACCTAAACCCTGATTTTGAATTGATGCCTGGATACGTACCTAGGTTCTACAGGTAATTTAGGAACAATATTAAAACCTGAAACGGTATAATTATCGTTTTATTATATGTATTTAAAGCCGCCCCGCGTACTGCCTTTCTAGTGTTTTAAAGATTTCTACTTTTTTAGAGTTGGTAGAGTTTGAGGGAAACCTTTGCCCAGCACTGGGACGACATAGGTTACGTTTAAAGTATATTATATTTTAATATTATAAAACAATCATCTATAACCTAAATAGATTTGATAAACATAAAAAGTATTCTTTTCTATCTTCTATTGGTTGAAATGTTTTCTAATCTGTAGGCGCCATCTTGCCGTCTGTCGTCACTTCCTGTTGTGAAGATGACTGCTTCCTTCGTCGCGGCGACTTCCGCCAGCGCCTGTCAATTGAATCGAATTCGTATTTTATTGGTTTAATTGAGAATTATTGCTGAGAAAATGGGACAAATACTTGTGGAATAAAATTGGCCCATATAAGGTATTAAAGAAAATGCTTTTGTCTTTTTAGATTAAAAAAGCAAAACTATCCATTTGCAAATTTTATATATTTGAACTTTAATAAAAATCTCCGGACTATGGGTGTTTTATTTCATTTTTTATACAAAAGTAGGTTTGGTCATAGCCGATATAAAATAGTTCCTTAAAAAGTAACAAAAACAGTAATATATAAGAATGTTCCCAAGTCCACAATCAAAACAAAGAACAAATTCACAAATACCTTAGCAAACTCTAAGAAATTACACAAAATCTTATTACACGCCCGAACCTTAACTTCAAAGAATTAAAGCATTTGTCTTTAAACTCTTGAGACGTAAACTCTCAACTCGCATTTAGTTAAACGTTGCAATATTACACGTCGCTCATTACCGCCAGAACGTTCCAGAAGGAAGCAACATGGCGGCTTTCCCGCGCAAATAAACGTCGTTACGTCACGCATGGCGCGAAACGTCAAGCGGTAATTGTTGGGAAAGTGTTTTTAATTTTGATTCTCTTGGAATTTAGCAAGTTTCATCCTGGCATATCTTGCGGTAGAAAAAGTTGGATTTTGAACAACTATGACATATTAACAGACATAGCTTTTACTAGAATAACTTCTGAATAAAGAAAGTTTGACATTGATAAAACTTGGGTTATTAATACACTGACAATAATATCGAACCGTATATTCACAAATTCTAAAAAAAAGGCAAATCTACTGTCAAAAGAGTTTCCCGCCATTCCACTCCAAAATGGCGTCTACCATAGACAACTCCAAAGCAACAAAAATAAAGATAAATCTAAAACAATTGAAGGACTACATCACGGCTCGAGTGCCGTACATTTTCCGTTATTTCAACATTAACTTAGAGTTTTAACTTCCAGTTAACATTCGCGAGTTCGTTAATTGTTACAATTTGAATGACAATTGTGTTGGAATTGATGTTGAACGAGATTGTTGGAAATAATTAGAAGAGAACCTCCTCAGTTCACGGATGAGTTCGAGGATTTCATTCAGTATCATCCGGAATTTAATCTTGATTAGATTAATTTGTTTTGTTTAAAAAGATTTAGAAAAAGGGTACACCTTGTCCATCTCGTTGCTAGATCTCTGGGTGGCTGTTATCAGGATAATTAGAATGAGTATGTATGCATATTTTTATACATATAATTCTACTATACGTGTGTATGTCACTGAACTCCTCCTAAACGGCTGGACCGATTTGAATATTTTTTGTATGCCTTTGTTCCAAAATACATCCACCTAACTTAGCACATTTAACTCCATTACAATGATATCCCAATAACCCATTTACTGGACACGGTATTCCACTCGGCTCCTTAGGTTCGACAGCCATAGCTTGCGATTGAATTATGAGACAGGTTCAAAGGTGGCCATGATTTATACCATCCATTGTACAGCCAGTGGATTAAACTGTTGGATTGTAACCGCTTTCAAATTGTTTTAGGTGGGTTTAGATTAATAACTGTTGCGATACAGTTATTTGGAACTAGATAACAATGAACGCTTTGATAAATTGATTGTTTGTGTAGTTGTATTGTGCAAATCTATTGAGGCGAGGTCGTTGTATTGATATCTGTCTCGTAACTTCTGAATTCGCTCAATATCAACGCTGTATACTGAAAACTGAATAACTATGACGTATCCAATGCGGCTAATCTTTCTTTTAGATATTTTGTGAGTTTGAAAAAAAAGTAAAGTAAAAGTAAAGTATTAGCCTGTAATGTCCCACTTGTTGGGCAAAGGCCTCTCGTCTCACTGAAGGTATCAGTACAGTGAGGAGGTTTCAGGCGTAATCACCACGCTTGCCTAATGCGGATTGGTGATCTCAAACCCGAGCCATGTTTGAAAAGTAGGAAACATGTTTTCGCTCGACCTGGGAATTGAACCCGGGACCTCAGTCTTGGCAGGCGAGTGCACATACCACTAGACCACCGAGGCGTTTGAAAAAATAATAAAAAAAATGCCTAGCTATATATAAACCGAACGGGACACGTAATGCACAGCATACGTAAACCAAAGCGACAGCTCAAAATAAAATATAACAATTAGTATTCCACGTTTAAATTCAATCACCGAAACCACACATCGAGCCCACCTAATTCAGGACACGCAACCTGCGTAAAACAACAACCATATCCACGAATTACCAAAACACTATTAATAAAACTGAGTATTTAACCCTGCGCCTCACCTGGGCCATTCGGCACATCTGCTGCTCTAGCCGGTCCATTCCGGTCACACCGACACCCCAGATTAGCCCCTAATAGCCACTGGTCACAGCCTAATTGCCATAAATAGCCATTTATGAATTTGTGGCTTATTTATTGAGGTTCTGCTTTATTTGTGTTGGCAAGTGATGTGTTTAGCTAAGAATTGGTATTTGTAATAAGAGGTATAAATGACTTTTCTAAGAAAGTGTGTGTCTGAGCCTGTAATGTTCCACTGCTGGGCAAAGGCATCTTGTTTCACTGAAGATATCAGTACAGTGAGGAGGATTATTTGTAATCATATACGCTTTCCTAAGAAATAAGAGAAATATTGATACAATAGAAGTTTATTTATTATATTTACTTTGGAAGTTGATTTAAACCTTATTTTTTTGACAACATACATTCTACAATAATTATCGGACGGAGGTATAGGAGAGGAGGAGGTAAAATAAGTAAAGAACTTATCAGTATTTATATGTAACATTTAGGCAACCTACTGAGCTATAACCTACATATCCTATGATTGTAATCTGAGTAAATAACGAACCGGTCAGAACTAAACAATAAACCTAGCTTAAACATTTCTCAAATTCACATATAACTAACATACTAACTACACCAGCAGTCCCATACATTCTGTAATTCCTCTTCAGTTCGACCTCTTAAACATTGTATATATTTCTCCATATAAAACTAGCTCAGCGGTTCGGAAGCCATAACAGTACCTAGTTATCGGTAAAAACGGAATCCCCTCGATGCGTAGTCAGCTGGTTGGAGAGGGCTAACGTGGCGCTGAGGTCAGGGCATAGGGATAAGCTGAAGCGATGTGCTTTAGGGATGAAGAAAAGTGAATGTGTGTAAAGAGATATATAAGATGAAGTATGAGCTATAAAACATGCCCTATTCGTGAATATTCAAAAATAAAAATTAGTAATAAGAAAAATCTCTTAATAAAAAAGGTCTCCATCACTTGGATCTGTATCCTGTATCCATCACCTGTATCCATCACTTGGCTTCTCAAAAAGACCGGGCCTGTCCCGTGAATCTAAGGAGAAAAATATTTGTTGTTGTAAATCAATAGTAATAATGACAGCACATAATAGGACCACAGTGGCACCGATAGGGTTAATAAAAAGTTTTATATGTTTCAATTGTTTTTAAGGTAACACGATAAAAATTTGTCCAGTAAACTAAAAGGTAATCTGATAACGCTTTGAAATGAAAATTATGGGCACAGTGTTAGTGCCAAAAAAGATAGAATTTTTTTAAAACAAGATTTCTCACGTCGTTTTTCAGACACTACTACGAGTTTATATGTCGCATACACAAGTAAATATAAGTAAAATAAAATCCTTTCCAAATAAAATATATTCTCAAAACCGCCAAATCTCCGCCCATAACTCATTTTATTCCACTCTACACTAGGTTATAAGTACAGCCTAAGGGCGGTACACACGGTAGGCGCGAAAGCCTCTAAAAGCGTGCTCCACACGGGCAAATGGGCTTACACCACTCGTTCGACCATTGCAGCTATTGTTCTCGAAAAATCTCGTGAATTCTTTTTAATAGCACACTTGTAACTTTGAAACCTTTGGTTGTCCCATAAACGGTTGTTTTAAGTGTGGTATTGAAAAATACGTACTGACGTAATTATGCAGAGTTATGTAGGTAGAGTTATACTTTGTAAAAGGTATACAAACTCTTTGTTATAAAATGAATGCTGAACGCATGAATTGTGAACCTTTTCTTTTGAAGTCCGTTTATAATTGTCATGAAGTAATTTTGGTTCGTTTTGTGGTGGTGCCCTGAAGGTAGAAGTTGGAGATGGGCATTTTGTATCATTACTTGTAATAGCAAAGTATGTATATGGTTATAGCTTTAACAGGAATACAAAACTACGTACATTTAGAGTAAAGCTCACGCTGTGTAATAGCAACGAATCATAACATATCTTTGGTGGAAAAAGACCCTGACTGCCGCTCTCAGAAACGTTCATTAAATGGACACTTAACTAATCAACGTTATTTTTCATGTCAAAATTACTCTCTAATCTCTCTCTCTTCCCGGCTATGTGTCCCACATGTTGGTGGGGTCAGCCAATAGGATTGCGTAAATTATCTGACCGCAGATTTTATGCAATCCTATTGGTTTATATTTGTCCGTTTCTCCGCTCCGCCAGCTCGCTCCGCGTCAATGGACAGGCAGCCTTGATCTATTCTATAGAACAAAATATAACAGAATTGTACAAATTAATGAACAAACCGAAGAAATATACTTAAATAATAAATGAACTCAAACGTTCCTTCCGTGCCATACGCGACTTACTAAACACCCCAATTAAAGTATAACTATCTAACCAAGGTTGTATTGTTGATACCACGAATGTAGGTTAATGCACATAAAGGTCATTTTGCGAACAAAATAAACTCATAAATAACCCTTAACGACAGGCGTGTTACCCTTTCAAGAATATAACAGCGGTTCAAGGTTAAATGAAGGTCTATTTTCGAAGTAACTTTGTGTTTTGTATAGATTTATAGTTGGTTAATTTGTCACGTAGGTTATTAAATGTGTTGTAAAATTTTAATCCTTTCTTTCAGTCTTCAAAAATTGACATTTGTACATGACAAGTTAAGCGAACACTACTCATTTTGAATTGTAACTTCGTTTACGGATACACTTCGCTTTTATTTTACATTTTTATCTGACGTTTCGGCCCCTTTACAGGAACCGTGGTCACAGAAGACTGAGGTGTTAAAAGATGCGTAACGTCAGATAAAACTGTAAAACAAACACGAAGTATATCCGTAAACGTATTTCCAATACAAAATTGAGCGAGTTTACTATCTGCTTGCTAATCTTAATCTAAATCACGAAATAGATCAGTTACGAAGTACTTCGCACTTCCGTGATCTATATCGAGTAATGTATCAAAGTTTAAATCGATTTTCCGAAGTGAACTACTAACCTTATATAACTTCAGCTACCCTTTCTAATGCCACCTGTTAAATATAGTACAGTAAAGGGCAATATGTTTTACCTATCCGCCTGTGGAGGGATGTTTAGTAGAGCAAGTAAGTTCGTGTAGGTTAGAGGCCAACGTGGAGTTTTTAGACCGCATAGAGACCTCCGACATGGTCTAACGATTGGACCATAAAGCACGGTGATGCTCAGATAGAAATGCTACTATCGGTCACCCATCCAAGAACAGACTAAGTTGCATGTTGCTTAACAACCGCAATGAACTAACGTCGCTTAGCAAGCATAGATAGCGTATGACATCTACATAACCTCCAGAGGCCGTCGAGACAGACATCTCGCCGTCTACTATAACTCCGTATCGGTGAGACAAGACACGTGTACGACGGGTCGCAGGTGTCCCGACCCA
Source organism: Cyclophora punctaria (assembly GCA_951394245.1). Taxonomy (NCBI): domain Eukaryota; kingdom Metazoa; phylum Arthropoda; class Insecta; order Lepidoptera; family Geometridae; genus Cyclophora; species Cyclophora punctaria. Next base: position 1,725,711 of record OX596172.1, read on the forward strand.
GTTCGCGTTATTGAGCCCGCGCTATTGGATCGCGTTTAACGTACGTTTAATTACTCTATCATTTAGTAAGGCGGGTTAGTTGGAACTGTCGCTAAGAGAACATGTAGGTAGAGTGGATGATGTTCTTAGGTATAAATAAGCGATATTGAACGTTTTCAGGCTGTAAGTTAGCGAATTCTTAAGACATGTGACTCCATAATTAATGACGTCAGATAAAAAATATATAAAACAAAAGCGAAGTGTACCCAAAAAAGTGGTTTCAATACCACATCAGTAGTGTTCGCTTAAACTTAAGAAATAAGTCCATACAGTTATTATAATCATAATAACATTAAATAATAAACTTATACTGGGTTCTTAGTGGCGCTTACACTTACACTTTTATAAAACACTAGCAGCGCCCCGCGGTTTTACCCGCGTTGTGCCCGTTCCCGTGGGAATTTCGGGAATTTTTTTACATAAAAACCTTCCTCTTGAATTACTCTACCTATTACAAAAAACCGCATCAATATCCGTTGCGTAATTTTAAAGATTTAAGCATACAGACAAACAGACAAAAATAGCGACTTTGTTTTATACTATGTAGTGATTTTTATCTGACGTTTCGGCTCTTTTGTAGGAACCGCAGTCACAAAACATTAAGATGTTTAAATTGGACGTAAAATGTAACGAATACTTGATATTTGTGTAAGTGAAAAAATCTTTAAAATCCAACACAAAAATTCATTGTCATCATTTTCTGTTTCATAAACTTTTTCATGATAATCACTCGAACGCATCTTACAGAAGCAGGTGTTACATAACCTTTCGTTTCATAACCTCTTGTTTCGTAACCGGGCCGGTTATATACTGGTTATATTAAAAATTCAAGCGGCTCACCGTGTCGGCCTATTTCTGTAATGACGTTATACTCTACGGCGTTGTAAAGCAGGTTGTAAACAAGGGTGATATGCAAGGTGTTTACAACCCCCGTTATACTGCCTACACAATTTGTCAGGAGGTAGCATAGACGAGGGACTTTAGTCCGTGGAGGACAAAAGTCTTAAACAGAGTAATTTCTTAGTTTTGGAGAATATTTTACGTCGACTACTATTAGTTGATGCAGTTTTTAGAGTCTTATATTGATGGTAAAAAGTCCGGCTTGCCTAAAGTGCTTCGTCTGTGCAAAACTTTATTGTCAACTAATAAAATAGTAATAATTGTAGCTTCTAAATTATGACTAATTCTCTTTCAAAGCCAGTGTCTTTAAACTCATTTGTACATCACTGTGTTAATAATATGATCCCTAAGATATGTCAATGAGATAAAAAAATGTGGTAAATCTTTATTTACATTGGATAACGTGTTTTGCACTTACTAAATACTAACTCATAAATTGCAGTATTTTATAAACGAATATGATATTTAAAAAGTAGTTTTTAAATATAAAATGTAAATCTATTGAAAATGTACGTTTCCAATGTATTTTTAATATCCCTTCATCCGCGTATTCCGGGTGCCGGACGCAGCTCTCGCAATTATTTAAAAATCATGCAAACATCCGCCTTTTATAAACCCTATTCAATGATAAATCATTTTATATTTCAGTAAAAAATGAGCCTAATGGGTACACAATTACTTTTTCATACAATGTGATATTTTACACTGGAAACAGGTTGTAAATGTGACAGTATTTTTTTACTCCAATGACAAACACAACGTTCATTCCTTATACATGTGTCAAATAGAACACATTCGAAAATAATTCAAATTCAACCAATTACAGCCAAGCCCTCACATAATGTCATTAACATTATTAACCAATCACATTACTCGGCAATAAGCGAAGTCATAATTTTTCATAAAACGAACGCTCCCACATTCAGCCAAATTAAGTTTTGAAAGGAATAATTCGTGGTATGTATAAATATGGCTATTAATCAAAAATAGAAATAGGAAAGCCGGGTTCGACCCAAACTTTGTACGGTCGATAGTCTGCCGTGACTACGAGCAGTAAAAACACTGGCTGTATAAAAACCTTCGTCGAAAAAAAACAAAACATTAAATTACAGAGTAATAAGGCCCGAACGGCCGAACTTCGGGTGATCGACCCCGGGCCACAAAAAAAATCGTCTAGATATATTCCACGTGGGAAATTTCGCGAAAAAGGTTACATTGCGTCTGCACATTAATTTTCGGTAAATTAAACTTTCGCAAGCATTTATTTTAACCCAGTTTATAACTTTCTACGGCCCGATAAGGAAAACAGGCTGAACGTAAATTAAAAAATATTAGAATTTAATTTGAATTTGTAATCGGAAACGATGATATTGATTTTTAAAATATGGAACAGAATATCAATTTAAACTTTCTAATCGAAATTGCCATTTAAAAAGTTTTATTTTAAAAAGAGAAGGTCCTCATTCGTCTTTCCGTTCCGTTCTATTGAGTTATTGAAAAAGTTCCATTTCTCAGTATCTGTTCGAGAACGGATTAATTTTATTCTCTGTCGACTCTCAACAATAGATTTAGCTACAAAACGATTTAATAATGGATTCCAATCCCACCAATCTCCTTTGTGTCTTTGGAAATGTTTAATGACAATCGATTATCATATTAATTAGAGAATCATAATGGAGGACCGCATTGTAATCGCATTAAAATTACATAAACAATACGTATTTTCCAAATTATAAAATGTTTCAGTCCTTTACATTTTACAGCTCATTACTTAGGGCTCAGATCTTGTATAGACTTAATCCTAGCTTTCAGACTTTGCATTTATATTAAAAAGCAGGATACAATTATGTACAAAAGAGGTTCTGTTACGGGTATTAAGTCGTAATCCGCCATTGTTAAATCTTTTGAGGTTGGAGTTTCAGATTTAAAATGTAAATTTTTTGCACTAGCAATTTTCAAGTCACAAAAAATGTTGTTTAAACATTTAACGAAATTAGCAAAACTATTTTTGAAACAACAAATGTTAATGGCCAGTTATTTTAAAAAAAGAACTACGAAAGCCACCAACATAACAAACACGTCATCTGAAAACCGCTAACGGATGTCGTCCCTAATGAAGTGGCGGCGAAACGTTAAGTGCACTTCCTAAATCTAACCTCTCCTTCTAACATATAGTGAACTATCGAACTATCTCTCTTACACGTTATGCCACGCTCGCCTTGGCTCATCCATTTGCCTAATGAAGTGCGTTTTGGGAATATCTTTTTTGAAATAAGAATGCAGATTTCTTGTGCATTTTGTATTAGATCAGAAGACTAAAAAAGAACACTTTAAAATATAGAATATTTTTTACTATGACATTTATTTATCGACCATAGATAATTAAAATGGCTACCCGAACCCATCGACCATAAGCAAATAAAAAAACCACAGCTTTTAAACAAAGAACTGCTTACACAAAACTCCTTAAATCTATCTTTTATTCAATAAAAACCATGTTTTACACGAGTGCGTAATAAATTGCGAAGTAATAGATAGTGACAGTTAAGTGACGCTTATATTCGAAGCACGCATCGTGGTCGGAACTTTACAGACTGTGAAGATTCGACCAATCGCAGCGTGGAATGACAAGTGTAGCGAGTGATACTGTTATATTTGGAAGCTCGATGTATTATGAACGTTAGGCAATGGTCAGCAAATCGATGTTTGAATTAGGAAGCCATAAATAAATGACATATTTTTTTAATTGATACTACTTTTACGGACACACTTCGCTTTTGTTTTACATTTCATTCTGACGTTTCGGCTGCTTTACGATTACCCATAAGATTTTTTTTTACAAATTAACTCACGGTTAATTAGACCCAAACTTAGCTTTAAGCTTATAATTATGGATTCTAACCAACTACTTCTATAATACATACACGAATACTTATAAAAATATTATTGACACCCAGACATCGTCGCCAACAACTATGTCTGCACATATTGGTGACTCTGGACGAGAATCGAACCCGCAACCCCCGCCACAATAAGCGCTCTCACATGCCACTGTGCCACTGGGCTTGCCATTACGCGCGTAGTTTATTATTTTCATTTAGTACATTTTTCTTACTCATTGTTTTTCCTGTTTGTTCCAGGATGGAGGAGACGGTCCGAACTCTGCTGCAATACAAGAGTCGCGTGGAAACTCTAAAGCAGGAGAAGGCGTCGCTTTCATCAGCACTAGAGGTGAGAGACATGTTTATGATCAGATACGATGTAAAGGATGGATTGAACGAGAACTCTTCTGTATAATGACCTTTTTGAAGTGTCAGATACGATATGAAGGATGGATTGCACAGACTCATATTTTTAAAAAACAAATGAATTCGTTTTAAATTCTGTGTTCTATTTCTTACTCATTGTACTCGTAATACAACTAGACACATCTCGCGGTTTCATCCGCGTTGTAACCGTTTCTGCGGGTATTTTGGGATGAAATGTATCTCATATGTTATTCTGATGTATAACCTATATTAGTGTAAAGTTTCATCTGAATCCGTCTAGTAGTTTTTTCGTGAAAGAGCAACAAACATACATACATATTTATAAACTTTCTATAAACTTTTTATAATATTAGTAGGATGTCTAGTTACAGAATTAAAAGTAGAGTAAAGTATCAACTACCAATTTGCACATCTTTTTAATATCTCGTAGCTAGCTTAATTTCCTACAAATCCAAAAATAAAACTCAAACACATCAAAAGTTATTAAATCTCACAAATTTAAGTGAAATTAAAAAATGTTGTTTGGAGCACAGTGTCCATTATATCGAGACACTTCGCTTCTTAACTTCGTTTCATAAAAAGCTTCAAGTGCGGAGCTCTTGTTTCAATTGTTACGTAAATATGGTGAATTTTTAAGAAGAGTCAACATACTCCAAGTATTTCATTACGAGGACTGCATTGTTCTCGACCCCTATGTTTCAATATAAAAGTTGAGATATTAAAGTATCTTTTAGTCTGTTTGTATTTTATACACGTATAAACTCTTATCATATGAATACTTTTTTTCATTTATAAAGGAAAATATGTTATACTTTTGACGATATTTTTACTATCAAAGCCGCTGTCTGTCTGTCTGTCCCTATGTATGCTTAGATCTTTAAAACAACGCAACGGATTTTGACGCAGTTTTTTTAAATAGATAAGAGTGATTCAAGAGGATGGTTTATATTATGAAAATTTCCGAAATTCCCACGGGAACGGGCACAACGCGGGTAAAACCGTGGGTGCTGCTAGTATTATATAAATTGGTATTACTTTCATTTAGTCAGTTTTTATTCGGGAGTATAAAACGACATATTAGCCTGTTAAGTATCAAAATCAAATCAAATCCAAATCAAAATTATTTATTTGTCCTAATACGGGTTACATTGCTATGTCCCACTATTGGACAAAGCCCTCTCATCTCACTGAAGTTATCAATTGATATGGAACACTAGACTTCAAAATTTTAATTTAAAGTTCGAACACATTTGACAACCATAAACAATATCCGATCGCCACAGCTCAAAGCATTCTGTTCATCGCTCGTCGTTCGTCACAGCTATCTATACAAATCGCGCGCCCAGTCTGATTTTTCCATTTCCCGTCACTTTTTGAATGATACCTGTCCCATTGTGAGGCACCCTCAGTTTAATATCAACCCCAAAACATGGTCAGCTCTTTTGAAGATGACGCTTCGGGGCTTTTATTTACTGTATTTAAAAATACTTGTCCGTATTTTAATTTGTTATGTTGGTTGTTGAAAAGGTTTTATGTGAAGAGTTGTTTTATGTATTGGGTATCGGGGATACCAACATAAAGAAGATAAATTGCCATAGAGAATGAATATAAGAAGTGTATTTGGCGCCTAAACTTGTTTGTTGTGTCTATTAATAATGTCATTTTTCCTTCTTTAGTATTTCTCATATGACATAATCATTATCCCCAGCCGAACAACAAAGTATATTAACAATTTCCTGACAAGAACATTATCACAGCGAACACTGGCGTCACTAATTACGCAAAAACATCTCGTCCCCTTGAAACTCGCCGCGCCGGCCATAATCCCTCAAAGAACGTCCAGTTATCACCCAACCAAACTACCAAGACCCCTCAATACGGTAAAGATTTGAAACTAAACACAAGATATTGTTAGAACCCTCTTTGTGACAAGGTTCAGTATAAAATGGCGTTTTCGCAAATTAATTCCTCTATCTGTAGGGACAGTCATAATCCAAAAATGATCGTGTGTCCCCCTCCCGATAAGTAGTATTTAATGTTTCTAAATGGGCCGGAGGAATAAGCCTAGTTGTTTGTGTAGTTGCGTGGCGCCATTCGGCGGGTAATGACAGTTGGCGAATAGTATTCCAAGTTCAAAAATATGTTAATGTTGCTATTAAAAGTAGGAAAATCTTGGAATAGGGGAAACATGAGTTATCCTCGGATGTTTTCATGGGCAATCATTTGGAAATATAGTGAGTTGTTTTCGTTGCCAAATTGTAGACATTACAGTGTGCTACAAAACAGGTTAATGTACTTAACCTTTTTAGTATACTTACCTTAACACCTTGAAAAAGAAAACACAACGTCGAAATTCAAAATACATATTGTGATCCAATAATGCTGTCCAGTAATAAAGACTGCAACGTTCGAATTTTAAACCCAAGCATTTCAATTTTACTTCAAATTTTATCACCATCATAAAAAGCATTTGATATCTACCTGAAAAGCATACAAATTACAAGCCATTTGACCCTACAGTTAGTGCTTCAGGGGCCCCTTTGTGCATTAGGGTCGACATGACAACAATAGGACAAAAATCCACAGAACTGTAATAAAAGCCACCGAACAAAAGTGGCACATGCACACAGAGACCTTGCATTCGTGTATGACAACGTAGAAAAATTAAACACATTCAAATAAGGCGGGTGGTGTGGGAGACAAGCTGATGGACTGGACAACAATCTCTAAGCGAAAGAGCGATTTAGTTTTTTATGGGTATAAAATGAGTCACCGATTTCTTTTTCACATGAATTGAAAACCTCCTCCTTCGTCTTTTGAAGTTGGTTAAAGTATAGGTATGCCATAAGTATGACATAATTATACATTTCTTCTATTGCAAAAGTGAAATTAACAAACTAATTATTTTGCACAAAAAACATTTAAATGTAAGTGACATTATGTTACAGATAACTTATCGCTTGTTATTCGATGAACAGATAATTTTAACAGACCATTGTTCACGAAGAAGTTCTAATACCCAGTGAAAAAAAAAGATAAATGATTCTTTTTCAAACCGCCAAATCCTACTCCCGACTACGGACATTTGTAGTCTATGGAAAGACATTAAAATGGCGGATAGCGGGAAATCGGGTATGCACAATGAGTGGGGTTTCCCGGTTTAAAAGCCCTCCCCTCCCCGCGCCCTCTAAACAATAATTCAGCTTCACCCTTCCGAAGTGCAAGGGCGCAGTTACAGAGGGCAACGGCTAGGGATGGGCTGCAGGCTTTCAAATTAGTTATTGAATAATGCACGGGATTTCCACGTTTTAGACGTTTAAAAAAGAGTTTATGACGATAGTTGAAAAGTATTTAAGTATATTATGTAGTATGGTCTTTACGTTAACATTGCAGTCATAGTGCATTAGTACTAAAAAATAAAATAAAACACTTTTTCATACTTCGTTTTAATATTTCTTGCTGTTACTTCTTACTTCATCAACAGATAAAATAATTAAAGATAATTTTTTACCTACATTTTATGTATTATGCGTGAATTCCTTTATTTTGACTAATAGCACATTAGTTACTAATAAACATTTAAATTCATTATGACCATCGACACGTATCATCAATAGTTCAAAACGTATATACGTGTGTCCCATCACTAACACAGTATAGTGTTGGGGTGCATCGTATCTACAGCGCGCGGTCGCAGCGCCACCGCGCGCATGTCAAATTTACACTCCTCCACTAATTGTGTTTGCCTGTTACATGGTTTGCTTATTTGTTCGTTAACTTACGTTTTAAGCTCATGTTGGGTTACCATTAATTATTTAATGCCCCATCCCTAGAATTAAGTAATATTAATACCTTACTCATTAATGGAAAATCTTGTGTGTTGATGTTTACAAAAAGGTATTGAACTTGCTTTGCTTTGCCTGATTTTTGTAACAATAAAATTACTGATTGAGTATCCATATATTAAAATGTATTGGAAAAGAAGTCGTAGTAGTACGTTCTAAATCGTAGCTGTCAAACGAATGAACTGATTTTCTTCTTTACGCATAATGGCTCACGATTGGGATTGAGAAATATTACCTACTTAAGTAGAAATATTTAAAAATAATATGTCCCTCATTAATACTTATTAACAGCATTTTACCTATGAAAAAATTGTCCCTTTCCGACATAAGCTATTTTCCAAAGAGCAAAAGAGACAAACCACTTATAACAGTGTTTTAATTAAAGAGCATTTATTAATTAGAGTAAACCGGAATTAAACAAACATATATTTCTTTTATTTTCTCGAACACTTAATAAGATATGTATTGTTTTGTTCCCGTATCTATGGAATTAAATAAATTATCAACCGATTACGCTACGGTCAGTGAATTATTACTGAGAAACGGTAGGAAAAGGTTTTATTCAGTCTGTGTTAAAGTTCAGAGAAGGTTATATGCGTTTATGTTCAATTTTGTATTGTCTGTGGTTGTACAATGATGTGGTTTGAATGGGAATGAAGAAATATTCAGTGCGTATTCATTTTAAAACAACTTCAATAGCCAAAAGGATTTTCAGTTAATGTTTATGTTTTTATCAAACGTTTGTTACTTCCTCACTGTACCTATATCTTCAGATGAGAAGCCTTTGCCCAACACTGCAACATTACAGGCTAAACTACTAATACTAAGTAACAAAGGTCTCTATCTTCAGACTATCTTTAGAAACTAGAAACATGGTTAAAAAAAAGTTTAAAAAAACGTGAATTTATCCATTCTTTAATCTATGATTCAACGACCAAACAAACTCCGTAAAAAAAAATCATACACAAAGAAGCATTCGCTGTATTCACTGCACCCTACACCACACGTGACCTAACATAACCAACTTATCAACTACATACAATGATTAATGGCACACACAGACGGTTCAATTCCATTTATTGCTGCTAATGTAATCACGCTGAAAACAAGGTTTTCGCTTTCAAACGAGACTTTTGTACAATTTTCAGCCTTGCTTCTGTTGGTTGAAGGTGAAAGTAAATTGCTCCGTTTGGAGTGAACATTAATCTTATGACAATGCTTAGAGGTTTTATTTGTGGAAAGGTATATGTTTTGTGTTGGTTGTAAGTTTGTTGTTGGTATTCAAATACGTGTTTCGTCAATAATACATTTGGGTGTACTCGTGTTTCTTGTAACTCGGATTTTGTTTATCATACCGTAACAAATGCCTTAACCGATTTTAAAAGAGGACTTAGGTACTTACTTAAAATACTGTGCAGTAAGTATAGTGGCCAATGCTGGTGTAGAAATTTTTAAACCGCCTAAAACCTCCGACATGGTTATACGATTAAAACAAATGAGAAACGGTAATTGACCAGTTCCATAGTCAAATAATAAGGCTTGATGATTGCAGATAGACAAAATGAATGAAAAACTTCTCTTTCCCGTTAAAACGCAGTATTTCTGTATAAGCGTTCTATCCATCGATCGAATAGCTAACCAACAACTAATCGGACCTAGCTTAATCACAATTTATTACCATCAGGGCTGATAGTTCAATAGTAAGTATAAGCCTGTAATGTACCACTGTTGGTCAAAGGCCTCCCATCTCACTGAAGATATACAGTGAGGAGGATTAGGCATAATCACCTTGCTTGCCAAATGCAGGTTGGTGATCTCAAAACCGAGCCATGTTTAAGAGTAGGGAAACATCAGAATATCACATGGGACACATTTTATCCCGCGGGAACGGGTACAACGTGGGTAATACCGCGGGGCGCAGCTACTCATAAAAGAGTTAACTCTACAGCATTTATCTGCCTTATAAAGCTTGCTTTAGGACAAATCACCCTTTGGCAACGTAAAGTTTTCATAATAACAGAGACAGACAAAGCTTTTAAAAGCAAGTTCAATGCAAACGTTGTAATTACCTCAAACAATAAAACCCAGCTGATTCAATTAATGCGATTCGTTCAACACCTGCGGTTTGAAATCAAATTCAAAATGGACGCGATTTTAGTGAATTGTTCTCATTTTATTAATGACAGGTGGAATAATTATTTAATTTTCTTTTGTGGGTAAATAGTTGTTATGTAATCGGATTTAATTTAATTGTTTTGCACTTTAAACAACAGGTTTATCAAAGGATGTAATTATATTGTTGTTCATTGTATTTCGTTTCCATTATGCGAATTTAAACTGAATTTATATACAAACACTAGCTGCGCCCCGCGGTTTCACCCGCGTTGTACCCGTTCCCGCGGGAATTTCGGGATGAAAAATAGACGTTGGCCGATTCTCAGACCTACTCAATATGCTCACAAAATTTCATGAGAATCGGTCAAGCCGTTTCGGAGGAGTACGCGAACGAACACTGTGACACGAGAATTTTTAAAATAAGATTTATATACAAACACGCTTATTTCAACTATGCTTTTGGCGTTAACTCGAGCGTTTCTATCTAAGCTATTAATGCAGTAAGCTGGATTATAATGACATAGGTATAGATTTATGGTCACCCATGGTGAGAGTTACTTTTTAAAAGTGTTTATACCATAGCCTAGAAGAGGCAGCCATAGACACTTCTAATAATTTTAATAACAGATAATATAACTATCTCGACTTCACTCCAAATTTTTTTTCAAACAAGGTTTTAGAGAGATAGCTATCACAATAGCTATCTCTTTAAACCCTATCCAAAGATAAGCCCTTCAAACAATCCACCTGTAAAATATCCAAACGATCCCTTTGACATCAATACTGTCCAAACACATCTCTTTCTCTTGATTACACAAAAACGTAATCCACAAAATAAACCTTACACTAAAGCAACAAAAGCGAAAATTGTTTGCACTAATTAAATCGTCCAGTTCATCGGTTACCGGTATAAGTAGAGATATGTTGTTGAGTTAACTGGTTAATCTTGGAGGTCGAGTTATATTGGTTTGTAGTGTGTCCCGGTCGTTTAATTACGAGTGTGAACGATGCGTCCTTTTTTGGGTTGTTTCAATGAAGCTCTGATGACAAACGTGTTTGTGACATGTTGGAAATAAACTGAAAAAACATCGTGTGTCGTTATTGGGAAGGAATGGGGAATGAATTTGGTTTTGGTCATAGGTTTTTAAAGTTAAAGTTAATTAACTTTTAAGTTTTTGATTAAAAAGTGAATACGTAAACTCTTATAACTCTTTCACTTCAACTATATATAAGAAACCACTCGGAAGATTTACTTAAATTTAAAACAAAATTTGTCATTATTCCTATTAACAGAGTCTGTTTAAGTTTCCTAATAAAACATATTTATTATTCACCAAATCAAGTCAGCAGCATTTTACTGTCCCATCTAAAAAAACATATCATAATCACTTACTATAATACCACGAACATTCCACTCTAATGTCTTCACCAACCAATCTAATACTACCTCTTAAGCCGTAATCCTCCTCACCGTACTGATATCTTCAGTGAGGCATTTGCCCAACAGCGGGACGTTACAGGCTACTTTACTTTCTTGTTAGTTCATTGCGGTTGTTACGCAACGTGCAACTCGACCCCTACTTGGATGGGTGGCCGGTAGTGGCATTTCTATCTGATCGCTACCGTGCTTCAGAGGGCGCGTTAAATTGTAGCTCTCGGTTTCTTCAATCTTTAGACCCCGTCGGAGGCCTTTAGGTGGTGTAATAACTCTGACTCTAGGGTTGGCCACTAACCTGCTCGAACTTAAGTTAGTAAGTACTTACTTACTTTACTTTACTTTACCTCTCCCGCAGGTATCAGCCGCCCACTACCAAAGCCAGCTGTCAACCCTGGGTGCGGAGAACGAGAGGCTCCGAGGACAGCTCACGGCGCTGTCAGACGGCCTGGAAGGCGACCATGAAAGGAGGTTGGATGACGTGGCACAGCAGGTCGTACGGGCTCTACTTACGCAGAAGGTAGGATCGACTGTGCTGATACAAGCAAAGTATTCGCCTGTATTATACTGCTGGGCAAAGGCCTTTCATCGCACTGAAGATATCAGTACAGTGAGGATTAGGCATAATCACTGCATGCCAAACGCAAGTTGGTGATCTCAAACTCGAGCCATGTTTGAAAAGTAGGAAACATGTTTTCGCTCGACCCGGGAATTGAACCTGAGACCACAGTCTTGGCAGGTGAGTGCACATACAAGGAGATCTATTGGTGTGGTGACTATCCTCAATCATTCTAAATTTAAAAGCATAACTATTTCTAACTAAGGAAATTTCTACAAAGTTGTGATGGATTATTTGTTTATGGTAGATTCTTGTCTATGAAATTAAAAAAAAAATTGAGGAATATGGCGCTTGATGGCAAAAAGGACGGAGATAAATGCTTCCTTTGATACAAATAATAACGTAAAATTCTTGTACTTAATTATATAAAAAAATTGTTCCTTTTCCTTAATACAATTATAAAAAGATATCGAAATTAAACGGTTATTCGAAAACGCCAAAGGTAATTTAAATGCTTATACAAAAAGTATTGAGGTAATGAGTGGTATGTTTTAAAAGGAATATCTTAGAAATACGTAAAGCAAAAGGTATATGAAATCCTCCAAGGAGAGGAACTCAATTTTCTTTACCTTTTACTTTGAAACGTTTGAAATTGCCAAAGGAAATTGGATCCACATACCTTACGCAATACATAATTGGCTATTAAGGTTTCTAAGAAAACGAACGCCGTTACATTAAGTATGACAATTTAGTAATCATCTACCCTAATAATCATTGACAATTAAATCCCACATTTTAACCAAAAAAAACATTTAAAATTATACGTCTCTTAAATCCACAGACGGCTAACAGTTAATCCAATAAAAAACTCCGAAATGTTTATCTGTGTCTTTTAATCCGGACGAGGTATTAAGATGCATCCCGGAAATTGTTTTCTCATAATTATGGCGGTACGCTTCCCGCGCCCGCGGATTATACGGCGCTACATTCGCACATAAATCGCCCAAAATGGGACATTTCGGCCTTAGCTGGCACAGTAATAATTTCACAAACCCTGGCCTACTATAATCTGCCCGTAATCTGACCGATAATGCTACGTTTCTGTTTAAATCCAACTCGTGAATGGCTACCATGTTAGACGCCATGTTGTTCTAGTTTTGGCGCGAAATCACTTAACTTTTGGACAGTAAAGATGGCGGCGTCTGTTTTGGACGTCAACTGTTTCTGAATGTTTGAAAAGGGTTATTGTTGTAAAATCTAATTGTTTGAAGACCCGTATATTATTATGTAAAGTACTGATTGTATCCATTTACTGGGAGTGTACGGGGAAACAGTTAAAACTAAATTGTTTCTTGGATTTAGATGGAAACTTAGTTATCATAACTCCACAAAATATATTTATATTCCTTTATCCGTAGTTTGGTTATACTACGTCAAAGTAATTTCGAATTTATTAAAATGTGTGTAAAAACGAAAATTGCTTTCGTAAATTCAAAATGGATCTAAATAACTCCAAACACTCTTAATAAGACAGTGATTAATAAATATATAATCAGCATCATTACCCTTAAATCTTCTAAATACCTTCACCTCTTCTAATCTTATTTAAACTCCATCATAATCAAGCATCAATATTATTTGACAAGTCGTAATCTAGTCTATTGAAACGTAGACGCCACACCGGCGCCGTGTGTGAATTAACATGATTATATTGAAGACGCAAGATGAAGACATTGAGGGTAATAGATGATGGTGATTAGAGTTGGTAATTATATTCGTATGACGGGGGTGTTTTCTCGACTAAGATGTATCTAAAGATTATGAATTAAAACTTCGTTTACGGATACACTTCGCTTTTATTCTCAATTTTTATCTGACGTTTCGGCCCCTTTAAAGGAACTGTGGTCACAGAAGTCTTCAGTCCTCAGACCACGGTTCGTATTAGTGATTTTTACCCGACTGCGGCGAAGCAATAGCGGAGACTTTCACTTACTTTACTTAAATTGTAAATCGGTAATTTTACATTTTCTCCAAAGGAAAGCTCGATAAAACCAGCAAAGTTTTTTCAATCCAATTTTAATATTTGCTTTAAGTCTTTCATGATGTTACGAGAACCTTCTAACTTGTTTATTAAACCCAATTACTTATTAAAAGTACCTATCTAATATCAATCTCTCCCAAACTCCTTAATGAAAAACCACTTCGTACATATAATTTATCTTTCATCACATTAACTGTTTATCAAATTTGAAACTTCTTGAGAAATCTTTTAATATACTTTCGTACAGTCTCCCTCAATTCCGGGAAAACATCACAAAGTTGGCAACACCAGTGTCTCAGTGTAATGTGTTGCCATCTTCGGCTATATTTACCCTCGTCATAATTACCGCCCGTCAATTTTCTCAGACGGATTTAATTTATATAATGAAGCTTAATTAAAATGTACGCTTTGTTTCTAAAAAGTGGAGAAAGGGGGATTTGATTATATGGGGTGGTGAGTTTCAGATTATTTCTGACGAAATTCCGGTGAGATTAATGTTTAGCCTTGATTGTAATAAATGAGTGCTGTGCCTCTGATTTGGAGAATCTGATTTACTTATTTTAGGAATGTTGTTATCACATTTGTTCTTCATACCGGATTTAACATTCAGGGTGCCTTGTAGACACATAGTTGCCGCACTGGTTTGGTCAGTGTTATAATTACGTAATATTTGATGCTTAGTCACATGGAAGGAGAGGACCATTTGCCCCATAATCATAGAAACGGGCTATCAGTACTATTATTACAACGTAACATAAGCAACGACTACGTAACGTGACTTTCCGAGCTCCAGAACTGATAGGAATTTGTTTTGCAGAGCGTCCGTGAAGAGTTGGGATGTGCTCGAGCCCGTGTCCGCGAGCTGGAGGCGCAGAACCGGGCGCTGAGCGCGCTACTGGTGCGGCAGCTGCGGCCGCTGGCCAGGCCCTCGCCCGCCACCCCTCACACGCCCCTCACGCCGCACACGCCTAAGGATTTGCAACGTAAGGGAGATGTACCAAGTTCCCTTAAAATGATAAGCTTTGTCTTAAGCTTTAGTTTAATCAGATCGGAAAATATTCAGTTTTTTGTATAATTCACATTCAGTATTAAAATATTTTTTTTAAGAAAACATATTTTATTTTAGCAAAACAACAAAAGAGTAAAGACAATTAAAGACATTTGACAAAAGGTTTGACAGAAGTGACAAATGATAAGGCTGTAACGTTTTCATATGTTGTCTGCACTTTTTAAGAATGCGCTTACTGTAATCACAAGGATTGCCATTGCCTAGACATTACGTACTCTAAATAGACCTTCTTTAAATCCAATAGTTTTTTAATCTTTCTTCGCGGTGTAACTCCTTGTATTGTAATTTTGTAATATATTTGTACCGTTCTAGTTCTCCAAGTCCTGGACGTAGGGTCGTGCGGGTCGCTAGTGTCGTTCCGCGACTCCCCGCCCCCCGCGCCGCCCACCTCACACCCGCACCCCCTCAGCCACGACGACAAGCGACGACATCAGATCCTGGCTGACATCTGGACTGAACTGAAGGTAGGACACGATTGAAGTGTATGATGTATTGTAAAGTATTGTGCCCTTGCTATGAATTATTTGTATACAAAATATTGTATGTAAGTACACGTAATAAGAAATGTTGTGTTCTTATATAATTCCTCCCTCTAAGAGAGCTATGTATGCTTTGCTTTGAATGGTTGAACTGTTTTACTGAATAACTTGAATATTTATTGAATTTTGACGTCACTTTGCCACTTCTCTCATTATTTCCATTCATATAGTACAAATTACAAATAGCCGAGCGCATTCTTCATTCCCATTTTCCTAACTTCAGTAAAACCTTGCAGTGGCATTTTATACGCCTTTCCCACTTTAAAATGTCCTTATGAGTCTTTTTATATTTCCAGGGTTTGGAAGTAACTCCAGCAAATCTTGCGAGAGCCTTATCTGCAGTGGATCCAACGCTGTGGGCGCCGCCGCCTCGTCCTGCCACACTTAGTCTTAGCATGCCCCCACCTTGCACTGACACTGAAGGCGGTAAGTACCTTCAAAACATACTCATTCATCATCTTAGTTCGAAGAACGTTCATTTATTCTGTGCTGTGACAAATGTGACATTGAATGCAACGGAACTTCACTTTCTAGGTGCAAATGGTGAAAAAGTAACAGAAGAAGAAACTGCAGAAGTATGTGAAGCTGGAGCTGAGTCTCCCGAAAGCGGCGCCAAGGACGAGGGCTACTCCACGATGTCGAGCGACGTGCAGGCCGACGCTTCGCGGCAGAGCGACCACGCGGCTGACCGCGCGCTGCCCGACCTCAACGAGGCCTCCGACGAGACTGACAACCAGACCATCGTCTCCATCAACCCCAGGGAGTCTCGCCGACACGCCCGACTCCTCGCCGAAGCGGACTACATATATTTCCCGATAGGAATTGCGTTCGCCGGCGTCCGGGGCAGCTACCCCCCCTCTCGACCCGTCCTTCCGTTCCAACACGTCGTCCGCAGCTTCTCAGATTCTCATTTATGTCTGAAGCTGCTTGCCGGCACGACGTGTCCCAGCAGCTGCCTCGACAGCCCCGCTCCGAGCTCAGGAGTCCTAGTCCTAGATCTGAAACCTGCACCTGAAAGACCTCTGAGAAGACCTGCAATAGCCTCAACGACGAGCTCGGAGAGAGTGTCGTGGGGCAGCACTCTGGACGAACGCGCAGACGGGTCGCAGTACGACGCAGATTACGTCCAGCACTGGTTAGAACTAGACGATGCCAGATCAGCTTTGCAACAGAGGCATCGGGATTTGGCAGACTTAGAGTATGACCGGGCCGAGTTAGAGGATTGGAGTTTATCCCTATCGTGTGAAGATCTGAGAGATAGACAGTCTCCTTTCGCTGAAATAACTACTCCGGGACAAATTTCACTATCTACTTTACCGAGCATCAGAGAAGATGACGCGTTAGAATTAGAAGAAGATGTCGGTGATTGTCTTTGGAACGACTGTGGGTTCTCGAACGTTGAAATAGACGAGTGCAGGATAGGAGATGAGAGCTCGGAGAAGAGATGGGACTGCGCGGGGACGCACTCGCCGGGCGGGTCGTGGTCGAGCGCCTCGGACGCGCCCGACAAGCGCTCCAGCACCGCGCTCAGCGAGGACGGCGACTGCGTCGTGGGCCTCGACTTCACCAGGGACTTCTACCGCCTCGTTAAGTACGAAAGTACTAAGAGCCTAGCTTCAAATTCGTCCAGAGGTTTACCGACGCAAGATGCGAATAGTCAGTTAAGGATTCATGATGTCCAAGCTATGGCGTTCCAGGACAGAGAACAAGCGTTGCAAAACGTTCTTCATTTCATAGCGGAGCAGCAGAAGTATTGTCGGGATAGAGAGGAATCGGACTCGATGTCGTCGCGGCCTGTCTCAGAGATAAGAGAGCTGCCTCCGCCGTACGCCACCGCGGACTTTGACGATGACTCCGTTGGCCCTCGCAGCGAAGTATCAGAGGACAGACAACGCCCAGACTCCTTTGGAAGCTTTTCCGAAAACGATTCCTGCGATGTTATTTCCGATCATCCTCGAGTAGTCTTCTGTGATGGTGTATCTGAAGTGAAATCAACGCCAAGGTTCATAGAACGCGAAGACCCGTACATGGAATCCGAAGGTTACTACGAGGAATTTTCCCAAATCGAGAATACGGAAAACGAAATAGATGACCATCATTTAAAAGTCCAAAGGAAGAACGAAATTAACAAAGCGATAGATGCAACTAATTCTGAAGAGGTGGAGAAGACGTTTTCTTCTAAAGATGACAGGCCTAGCGACAGCGAATCTAGTCGGAGTCTCGATTCTGCACTGAAAGAGAACACCGTTAATATAATGCTCAATAAAGTTCCAATAACCGATCGTGTGGAGGAAACTATAGTGAAGTCGTCCAGTTTCACGTTCCCCACCGGTGAGTCGGAGATGTCTCTAGTGGAGGAGGTGCTGAGCGCGTGTCGCCGGAGCGCGGCAGCACTTGTCACCGTCCCCGAAGAGGAAGAAGGATCCTCGCCTGAAACCAGCTCGCCCCAAATGACTGAATCGAATACTACAAGTACTTCTACAGCTGAAACTGTGATAGTAAGTAATAAGAATGAGGGCAAGAAGGATGCTAAGGTTCGGACTGACAGGAGCAGGATCCCGAAGCTGCTGGGCGGGAAGAGGCCGCCGTCCTCCCCGAACAGAGTGCGGTCCAAGATCCCGGTGGCGGAGCGCGCGCGGCCCGCGCCGATGCCCGACACCATCATACTGCAGGAAGAACACAAGCTGAGCTTCCACGAGGCTGCCACTTCGAAGGATGTCATCGAGGAACTCAATAGGTACATGATCTTTAATTTTCCTCTGTCTCAAAAGCTACAGTTGCTAGTTTTATATATTCTTATAATAAAGGTTTTGTTTCTTATTGGCATAACATAAAAGGCAAATTAAATGGTATGTAAGAAATCGTAACAATTAGCTTAAAGATTTGACTGCGTCGAACAAATCAATTTAAAGACTGTTCTATTCGAAAGCGTACTGCACATATACTCGTATGATAGCACAGATGTGACTTCACTAATATGATCTTCACACGGTGTTCCAGGATGATCCGCCAGAGCGAGGGGTCGTCGGGCGAGTGCCGCGAGGCGGGGGCGGCGGGGGCGGGGGCGGGGGCGGGCGCGGAGGGGGCGCGCGAGCGACACGACGCCGCGCTGTGGGCGCACACCGGCTGGGTGCACGTCGAGAAGGATATCGACTTCAGTGACCCTAAGGTAGGGTAGGGTAGGGTATATTAACCGCCTTGTTCAAAAATGTTCTTAATAAATCAATATTCTACAGTGTTTTGTCTCTTTTGCTCTTTTGAAAATAGCGTATGTCGGAAAGGGACAAACCATGTATTTATAACAGCTATTATTCTGTTGATATGCGTTTATGAATAAGTCCCTAAGACTTTAGTGATCCCAAGGTGTGGATAAACTCTGTTCTTTACCAAGTAACCAAGGAGTCCTACATATATTGGTTAAGGTCAACCAAAGTCAGTAAGCTGTTGATTATTGACTTTAGAGCATCCAAAATCATTAAGCTGAAGTAACATCACATCACTCAACGCAATGAAGTAACATCACTTTATCAAACTACGCCCGACAAACGAGCGCCCGATTCCCCATATGAAAACACTAGCTGCGCCTCGCGGTGTTACCCAGGTTGTACCCGTTCCCTCGGGAATTTGGGGAATTTCTATAAAGTTTCATGCAAATCCGTCCGGTAGCTTTTTTGTCAAAGAGAGAAATTTCGTCAAACATGCATACAACCTCACAAGCTTTCGCATTTATAATATTAGTAGGACTAAGTAACTGGTACCTCCAGGCTCGCGCCAACCTGCTGGATGTGATGCTGGCGTCGTCCGACTCGTCGCCGTCATCGTGCGGCTCCCCGGCCGACCCGGCTCCACCCTACTCGCGCCTGCACCGCCTGCACCGCTCGCGGAGACAGAACACTGGTAAATAATACACTATGTATCTAATACACTTGTCGCAAATGGCGGCTCTGAAGGAGACTCGAACTTGGTGACGACTGTGAAGCCTTGATGTGAGAAGCGAATTAAAAAAATAACGTTTTGTTATTTTTCATAAAATCGCTAGTCACCCAATCAGAAACATTATCAAAGCAGGATCGAATTAAAAGTAGGAATATGTACTTACCTTCTACATTCCATGCTATTGTAGTTTTTGTGTAATTTAATGCTCGATTCGATGTTCTTTTTCCAAATAAACTTCAGAGCTGCCATTATGTTTGTTTGTACGCTTTCGCTTGTTTTTTTTAATTTAATACACTTTTGGGTTAAACGGACTTTTTTATTCATCTTTTTTTGTTTCCACAGATTGTTTCTTAACTATTTGTAAACTTTAAAATTAGAAGCACTACCAAACATTTCACAATTAATCATTTGTAAAATAGTGTTGGATTGGGAAATGTGAACCCAAATTAATTATGCACTATTTATTATCGTTAATTTGCTAGTCAAATTGATTATGATACATATCTATAAGTTGAAATTTTAATTGGGATTTAACTTACTCGAATACAAGAACAACTTTTTGTGAATAACATTTTTTTTTGTAATTATTGGTATACTTTTAAGCACATTATTAATTTTAATTCTTTACAATATCTTGTAATTTTTTTTAGTATAAATACACATTTTAATGATTTTTCAATATTATTTGAAACACATTTTAATACATGTACCTACTGTTTGTATTACCTATATTGATTTTACGCCAAAGATATTGGAAAGAAATTTTGTTTTATAACTTTTAGGTAAATGTTTTATGTTCAATTTAATAAAATGTGCCTGCAGTTTTCTTTATTATTAAAATATGTATTATTATAATGTATTATAATAAATACATTATTAAATGGTTAAAGCTGTATAACTACTATAGCTATAAACTGCACGCACTTTTTGATGTAAGTTCATTATGACTTTTATGATTGAAACAAACATTTCAAAAATTACCGTTATAAATATGTAATTAAATTTTGTAAACATCTTGCTCATAATGAACTTATTACAAAGTACATAACACGACAATCAATTTAGACTCTTTAAAGCTCAATAAGCTCATGTCGTTGTCTTGATGTGTACTTTTTCATTTTCATAATCATTTCCGTTTCCGTCTGTCTGTCACACGTCCAGCCACGTCACATGTTTCCGCTCTCATTCACTCGCACCGTCTCACTCTTTCGCCTCATTTCGATCGAGTAGATGTCATTGTTTCACGTATCGCTCTCTAGTTCGATTTGTATCGATGTTGTGAAACAGTTGATGTACCTAGTAGTGTTGTAGTTATATGATATCGATAGAAGTAGCAACTGGGGAGCGATAGTATGAGTGTGGGTGAGGGGGCGGGTGGTGTGTGTGTCGCGAGCAGTGGTGGACGGGTGTGGTGGGTGGTGACGCGTGTTGGTGTCTCGTCAGAGGGCGGTATGTAAGGCGCGTGATGTCTGTAACGGGCGTGTTGCTCGTTGCAGCGGCGGCGCTGCGGGCGCGCGGGCTGGCGGTGCTGCGGCTGGCGCGCACGCGCCGGCCCTCCATCCTGGGCCGCGACGGGTTCTTCGTGCGCTACGGGGACCGCGAGCGCGCCGCCGTCGCCACCTTCGACTTCCTCGACGACCTCTCCGGCGGCTCGACGCCCGAAGCCACCAAAGACTGTACCTAAATTAGCAATAAACGCGTCCCAAATAATTATATTTTTCTATTGTGATAGTTTACGTGTGAAGTGACGTGGTTCCGCCCGGCCGCCGCGGTCGACGGTCGGCGGTCGACGACGACTGATCGATGTTCCCTATGGACCTCGGTTCTGCTAATTTTTAGTTTGGACTGGGTATTATCGCCGGACTTTGTCGAGCAATGTAAAGCGTGTGCATGCTAGATGTCGATTAGGCCGGTCGCCGTCTGCGTCCGGTGCCGAGACTGAGCTCGTTCAGCGTACAGAGAGCGTTCTTCAACGTTGCGACGCTTCGATTGGGAGTAAAGTTGTGCTTATGCAGGTCTTTTTATAACGAGCGTTGCTTCTGTCAATTAGCAGAATCAGGGCCCTGTATTTTTGTCTCGCTTACGCGTAGTAGATTGACGATAAGCCAAATAGTTTTTATTTTAGTGTAGCGGTGTACTGAGGATGGCTGCACGATCCGCAAGGCTGCAGCTTTTTAGACATTTTATGGCTTTTAACGATTTTTCTCGAATGTAAGTAGATCTCGTAGGTTTGGTAGTAATTTCACTTTGAATTACTTAATAAGTCTATGGGACAGCACATAATTAGTCTGTAAATTCTTCATAGAGTCTCATTAATAGGTGTGGGGAGTAAGATGAGAAATGGCATGGAAGCGATATTAGCTTGACTTTTGAACTGAATGTTTCCGCATCACCGACGACTGGCGAGTCGAGATCTGTCGATCCAAGGGATATGTTGCGCTTGAATGCCGCCGCTTACAGCAAGCCGTAATCGCGAACAACACACAAGTGCATTTGTACCTTCCTGCTGTCTTAGCTTATGCTTCGAACCAATGAACCGACGATTTAGGTAAGAAAACGGATAAGGATAATGACTAAGTAATTGAAAGCTGCGGCCTCGAATTAATGTGATATTTTTGTATATACTGTAAGTCCCACTTATTTTCATATACATTTAAATGGATTCCTTTCTAACCGAACGAAGCGTTATTGTTGGCATTTGGGTGGAAATCTGCGGTATCAGAGTGTGGACACCTTCGATGTGATCGATTGTTCAGTTTGTTTTTCCAGCCTTTTGAAGGAAAACAAAGTGAATCTCTCGATATTCATGAATAATCATAATAATAGGTATTTATGTAAATATCGATTGTGGTTTACTTATCGAGCTAGTAACAACAATTATTAATTAACTAAAGAGTAGTCACCTGTAAACTGTCGTTTAACCAATAGAGATCCATTAAATTAAAGGGTACTAAACTAATGTGTAAGTGTATATAAGTAATGACGTCATTAAATGCTATTTATTGATTTGTATCATTTGCGTATTGTGAATTATTTGTGTATACTTAGGTACATATCATGGATTTGTATTATTTCGTAAAACAACGATTGTATTCGAATTTCTCTGCGTGAGTCAAGTTGTATTTATATCCAAATAGATTATTGTTTTCGGTTTCAAATATCAGTGTGTAATCATTTTATTCAGTCGCGTAAATTAAAATAAATTGCCAATAAAATACAAGAGATATTTTTGATATGAATTGAAATTATGTTTTTGTGCTCACGAGGAGAGAAGCTTTTCGAACTGTATTATAATTTGCTAACTACAACAATACTTGTCTGTTGTGTTGTTTGATTGGTTTAGAACCTAAGAGTATCATGTTTTAGTTATGTAATAATGTCTGAACCAAAGCGTCTTTTTAACTGAAAATTGCCACCACTTGTTATTCTGCGACACATTATTAATTTTACTTTTCCAATTTTTATTTTTGATGATGATTGAAGACAATAAGGAAGATTAATACCTATCATTAATTAATGTAACGATGTGACGACTCGATCGATATCTAAATATTAACTTATTTAGTGTAAGTGCTACGAGTAATGAATCTATTGTATAATTTGGAAATTATTTAGATGACACTCCCTGTAATCTTGTATACCTATCTAATCATTTAAATGGGAATAAGCAATGGTAAAAAATACATACGCGAATAATTGAGAATCTCCTACTTTTTTAAGTCGACAACACAACTATTCCTAATAAAAAAATATCGATAACAATAAAATCGTAGTGGCACAACACTATATCTGTCAATGTCAAATTCAATCTGACATTTGTTGTCACGCTACATTTAAATAAGTCCATTGCATATTTTCAATAATTGTGGGTAGGACAACTATTGTTAACTAGATGTTTTTATAAGAAAACTATCTAAGTTTCTAATTTATTCCTCACAGTTGTATTCTTTAATCATTCACGATCGACCGAACTATATTCTTACGAATAAAATGCATAAAAACTTAATGTATTTTTGTGTAACGTTTCATTCATTTATAACTTGATTATATAAAATACTTATTAATATATTTAACCGTAGGATCCAAGAAGTACTGTGATTGGTAACTACCATTGAATTTTTGTGCACAATTTGGAAGAAATATGAAAATAAAATGTTGTAAATGATTTGTAATCGGGTGCATTTGTTGGTATTATTACGTAAGAATTATTAATTATTACTCTAAATAACTAGGTAGGTACTTTAACAGTACAAACGCTGTAGAGTTACAGTATAAATGGTACCTATAACTTAATCTACTATAATGATGGGTTCAATAAACGATTCCGTTCCCAAATTAACTTATTTGTTTTATTTCTCGATCGTTTTAAGTCAAACTTTTTATTTACTACCTTGACAATCTAAAGCGACATTTTTATCCTATACTGGTGGTGAAAAGCGGAACTAACTGTGTGTTTGCCTTTAAACAGGGCACAAGAGCTCACTCATTCTCTTTATACTTTTTCTATTCCAATTCAGGTAAATTAGGTGATCTACGAGCGTATACTATATTATAAGAGGTAAAGTAATTTTGTTTGTATGTTCGGGCTGATCTCAGGAGTTCTATTTCAATATTTTTTGTATTGGATAGCCACATTCAATGAGAAGGTATATAGGCTATTCATTGTGATGAGAACGGGCACAACGCGGGTAAAACCACGGTTAGTTGCTAGTTAATAAATCAAACAATCCATTGTAATGGTAGAAAATTTAATCGTCGCCATTGTAAAGTCCACAAAACTATTTTCTATTCCAAAAGAAATGCAGAGATTCATAAACATTGATTAAGATACATTTAGTATATATTGCTCCCATCAAATAATCTATTTACATTGTAACAAATTGTAGAAATGCAATAATATTGAAACATTTTTGTAAATTGGACGAATATACAATAGTTACAACCCGAATTACGAAAATACAATTCAATGAACAACGTTTCATAGATAAAATGTTTAATACACATAAAATATATTGGACACAGTCAGTTTATATGCAGGAATACTGTTTTTGAGAGAACAATTTAAAAAATATGATAAAAAGTAAGTCTATTGACTAAAATCTTGTATTTTAATGATATTAAAAGTAAGACTATTGATCAGATTATTTTTTATTGTGTGATATCGGTAAATTAAACTTGGTAATATTTTTAACCACATAAAGTGTATTGTACATATACATGTCTATTTTAAGTCTCTTAAACAAGCATCGCATATAAACTCACCGTATCATTAAACAGTCGCTTAACTATCTTAGAAATACCTTAAATCTAAAGACAATAATATAGAATAATAAGAAAATGTTAATTATAAAAATTAAAAACTGTAGGTGCGTCTTTTACAAGTCTAGCTGAAATATCATCAGAGTGATACTAAAGTAGAGCTAAATCGAATAAAATATTCAGCCTTATCAATAAATAGTTATCCGGAGTATAAAGTAACCTTTGTATAATTACTCTTTCATAAAAAATTTGACAATTTACTTTAACGTTAAAGTTTCCATTGTATAATATTGGCCCGTCATTCCATACCAAATTTGACACATTGTGACTGTTATACTTATAATTGTTATACAAAGTATATAATTTTTATAAGTATAACAGTACTCTTGCCTCACTGTACTGATATATTCAGTGACATGAGATGCCTTGGCCCAGCAATACGGGCTTATACTTTTAATTACTTTTTATTTAGATAACTATACCGAGGATCGTTTTAAAATGTTTATACTGAGTATAATTATACCAGGGATAACTAATTTATTAGTAAAGCTGATCGGTTATAAAGTATAGTCGGATTTTTAATATTTAAACTCAAATGGACTTGTATTATAGAGGTGGGCTGGTACGCTAAAACTTTACTATAAACTTATACATATAAATTGTACAGTAAAACGTTTGTGTCGATGTTTTCTTGTTCTCACGCCTCGGTTTGTTCAATTACGCGTACCTGTAACACAAATTAACGTTAAAATCCTGCACAAAATTCAAAAACAAAGAAATAATAAAACACTGGTACCATAGAAAAACAAAAAATAACACACAATGTTACCAACATACAAATATGATGCTTTTAGTAATGATACCCAATACAACCGCATTCAAACCTACAAACAATAGATATCTACATAAATACAACTGCTATGTACAAAACAATATTTACACATTTATTTATTTACAACTACCTACCCAAATAAATAAAGAAGTAATTTAAAATCACCAATATTTTCAAAAGATTTACAAACTTAGCAAAATGTCAAATTAAAATCCAATTCTACCAACATACAAATGCATATATTAAATACAAAGACGAATTTCAAATTTAAATTTAGAATGACATTGCAATTTATTTTTAAAATCTACAGATAATTAATCTCTGTCTTTACCTAAAGAACGGTACCACAAATAATGTTGCAATTACAAAAAGACAATACATACAAAAACACAGGACATGCACTATAATACAATTATTATACAAATTAACTTACCAAGGAACCATTTTCCTATTAGTTTTTTGAAATTATAGAATATCATAATACTATATCGATTGTTAGTATAATACAGTAAGTGCCCTACTCAGAGACTTTAATGTGAAAGAAAACTAACTGATCAACTCTCATGAGTAATCATATTTGACTCTGAGAATGTGAGTAATTTACATCGTAACGCATAATTACAGCAAAATTACTAACAATGAAAAGCCGTATAAAATTAAACAAATTTTTATTTATGTTATATGGAAATACAAAAAATAGGTAAACGCTTCGTTACTTCAAAATAGAACAAAATCAGTTTGATTTAGGAATGTTACTTTATTTTAAATTTATCACGTCATAAAATTAAAACATAAAATATTTTTTATCATATAATAGAACTTAAGTGAATCCTAATCACAATTTCAATAATTTTCTTGACTTTAAACAATAAACGCACCTACAGAAAAATGTCCAAAAAATCTATGTTTTAATAATATTTTGAAGTAACAAACTGAACGCAAGCATATCTTTATAGCAATATATTCATTGGTTACATAAGCCAAAAAGACTCGCACGTTAGCCTGTTCAAAGCCTAGGTTAAATACAAAGACTAGGTTTTCAGCTGACATTTTTAGTGCTATTTTTGGCACTAGGCTAGTCCTAGACTTCAGTTGACATTTGTCAAGTGCCCCTTTCGACACTTGGCTAACAGATGAGATTTTAGTATGCCGTTTCTGACACTAGGCTCGGCCTTTTGACAGTTGACATTTGTCAAATGTCATCTTCGACATTTGGCCTAGGCTAACATATAACGTTTGAAAGTGCCATTTTTGGCATTAACATTACACAGTGTATTTCCAAAGCACATATACATTGTGCATATCACATCACCATACAAAACATTTACAAAACTATATTCTGTCCTGCTCTTGTGTTATTGGAAGAGAGAGACAGCTTATTCGATGACGAAAGGCCAGAACAGTCTATATATTATTTTTACTAATTATATACGAAAAATAATTGTGTTTATTATTTTATTGATAAGAACTGATTTGGATAAAATATTGGCATACAGCATACATAAAACTTTATCAGTAAAGCCAAATATTATATTATGATCTCTGCTGAATATAAATATTGTATATTGGCATACAGTTAAAACTTTACTGATAAAGTTTTAGTATAATATAATCAGAGTATAATCTGAGTCCTAGTATAATCTGAGTATCCTTAGTATAATTTTGACATTTCTCTGCTTAGGCTACGAACGCTCAGGCAGGCCTGCTTGGCGCCTAGAGCCTGCATTTTTGGTAAGCATCGTAATGTATTGCGGTCGCAAGCGAGCAATTGAACTTCAGTTTTACCTAGGTGACAAACAAATCTACTGTCTGTACGTTCGTTTGTACGCCTAACCGTTATAAGATTTTTTGTTATTTTTATTTTAGATTAGCTATTTCCCAAACAACTTGAATATTTTCATATGTGCTATATTACAAACATACACACATATTTGACAGTACCTACGTCAACAAGTAATTAAATATATTATTAAAATATTGAGAGATTCGTTAATCACATTATCATAAATTTTGAGCTCACTAAGAAGTCTAAAGGTGTATCTCCACCAGAGCTAGGCTACGCTACGTTGCTATACTACGTCCACCCTATTTATCGAACCTCGTATTATAACTCTGGTGGAAACATATCCTAAGAAATATATTTTATAAAAATAGTAAAGAAACAAGTTTTTTGTTTAATTATATCTTAACCTAAGTTTAGTATAGTACATTAAAGATGGACGCCTCACTTAAAAACTTTAACTTACGAAAACAAATCAAAATTATATATTAATTTTGAGAAACTTTAGCTCACTGTCGGTCCCGGTTGTTCCAATCTATAGATCATTTCGGAAACAAAAAGCATACTTATTGAAGGTCAAACTGAGAAACCTCCTCCTTTTTTGAAGTTGGTAAAAATAACAACTTTTTCTACGTCAGTGGGCATCCATCTTTATTTAAGCACTTTATTTAAACAAGACAAGCATAGCGTTAGTAATATTAGTGTGTCAAACACCACATACAGGTATGCAAAAATGTTAGGCGATATTACATACAGTCAAAAACAATGACATAAAATAACCCAGTGTCATTTAATCGCTTGTAAAGTGAACACTTTGTATCAATATGGCAATTAAACTTAAAACAAATAAAAAATATTTATTTAGTAAAAGAAACTCTTGTCGTTGTTACATTTTATATTTTGATGTTTTTTTTTTTGATAAAAATATTTTTTAAATATTTTGAGATTTTATCTCCCGAATTCAAAATTAGAACTTTATTGACGAAAAAGTTATTTTTTAAATGTTCAGTTCAACAGAACCAAAAATATTTGTAATATCATTTGATGTCAAAACTCTTCCACAGAAAAATATTCGAACATTTCTATTAAATTTCAAATTTTCCACAGACTTCTAAATCCTAATCTTAATTGCGTTCCATTTTTTAAATGTGCTACAGACTCTTATATCCTCTCTTTTTTTAAACCATAAACTGTTCTTCGTTCTTTTTTCAATAAATTGTAAGTTGTTTAGTGACAATAATTGCCATGCATTAACAAGGTTGTTAGTTTAAAACCAAAATAAAATGTGTTCATAGGTACCAGTTTTAATGTACAAAATATTAGTAGCGAGACCTTCTGTCCATGTTTCTAATGGAATTGGCGAGACACAGCGAGAACAGGGCTCCGACCACCTGAAACAGGGAGTAACAAACTAATTAGACAAATAGGTTTTAACTAATATAATCCCATTTCACTCACTCATCTTTAGTGAGGTAAAGATGCCATTGCCCTAATGTACTCGTAGCATTAGGCGTCACTGCGGTTACCTGGGGTGAGCTGTGCATTCGGAAGAACATCAGCAGAGAAGAATATGTAGGTAATTATAACAATAATGATTCAGGATTTATCCGACTAATTATAAATGCGAAAATTTGTGAGGATGGATAGTATGTACGTTTGTTACTCTTTCACGAAAAAACTACTGGACGAATTTCGATGAAACTTTACAGTAACATAGGTTATTCATCAGAATAACAAATTTCATCCCGAAATTCCCGCGGGAACGGGTACAACGCGGGTAACACCGCGGAGCGCGAGTAATACACAAGTAAATGTATACCAACCTCAATACACGCGATACCAATAGAGATACCGGCGATGGGCTTGCTCCACTTGTCATACAATTTGGCCATGGTCTGCGCGCAGCCAGGGTTGGCGTTGTCGACGGTGCAGCGGCCGCCGAGAGCGGAGCCGATGACGCTGTGCGATGTGCAGCACGAGTCGGGCAGGGTGAGCGCCAGGTAGTCCTGCGGGCCGTTGTTACCGCAGCATACGAACTGAGGGGAAGAAGTGGTATATATAAAAGAAAAGGTGCATGATGGTATATACAACAAGCAGAGGTGCACGTAAAGCAGTCAGTCCCGGTTGTTTCAATTGTTAGACCATGTAAGAGGCTTTTACGCGGTCTAAATTGGCCAACCCTGGTATAGGAGCCCTGGTTAGGTTAGTACCTACTCGACAAGAATAACTTCAAAAACAAGGAGATTTCTCAATTCTGTGTAGAGCATACACGTTTTAATCATTTTGGTAAAATTGGAAAAATAACCTTAGCGCGATCTACATCCAAACTTACGCCATCTATTGGATCGCGGGTGGAACATACGCGCGGAACAGCTGATTATTTATGTAGGATCGAGTGATTTTAATTTGAACTATACTGTGTGACTAAAAAGAAGGATATTGTTTGAATATCATACAATTTAAAGATTTATTGAAATAAGTCAGTATTTTTAGATCTTTGTCAAGAAGGAATGTCTAGTACTTTAGGTAATTTGAAACCGACATTTTAGAGGATCGTACAATACGATTGAATTGGGATCGTTTGAGGGATTTTAAGAATTCAAATGCTTTTAACACAAGGAAGAATAAAGTGATTCGCTACCTACACTTATCTCAACACATTATCTTATTAGATTATTATCTCCGCGAGGTCAATAAGAGCTTCGCTCAGCCACTATAAATAGTGGTTACAATGACTCTTTGTGCCGTGACATCATCACGTTGAATCATTACGCAAATTACTCGTTACGTTTATTTTTGAAGTGTCAAGTGAATCTGTCAATCTTAGCACGGTTTTTAGTGAAGCGTAATGGTGCATCCACACCATGCTGCTTGCTTACAGTCCGCCTTGCCGACTGTCTCCAGCTAAGCAAAAGCCTCGCAGGGTGGCAGGTGTGGATGCGTCATTAAGAGTCATTACTCTTGATTTGCTAGATAAGCGTTCATTAACTCTGAGCGCTTTTACAAGTCGCCAACCGGTGAATTCAAAAATAGTACCTATAAGAACTTAAAAAACTCAATAAAATGTTTTAAGGAAACCATACCTAAAAATTAACAGGTAAATGCACAACTACTCGTAATAGAATAAATGCAGAAAGCAGAAACTAAACATATTTACAGAGCTAACATAACAAAATACGCTAAAACATATACACGAACTTTTCGCTTGAATCGTTAAATTGTAAAACCTACATGAGGGTTGGTCACTAACCTTTCGAACTGAATGTTAAATTAACAAGTTCACACGGACCGTTATGTACTAACTACAGGAATAGCGTAACGGGATCACAGCCTGCTTTTATACTCTACTGTGTATACCTGACTAAACAAGTCATATGAATAGTCTTAAGATTTTTTTATTTTTGTTTAAACAGGCTTATTTCAGAAACTACCATTCCGATTTTAATAACTCTTTGTGTAATGGATAGCCACATTCAACGGGAAGGTTATAGGCTATTGTTCATGCTGGAATTCCCGCAGGAAAGGGCACAACGCGGATAAAACCGCGCGGTGTTGCTAGTACAAAATAATCAGTGTATGCGATTGATAATAGGGTAATACTGACAGTCGGCTCAAAGTAATAGATCCTTTTTTTCTATTGAACATATAGTTTACAAGCTGACTTTAATGGAGAGCGTCACATGTCCTACAAACTATGTCTTTGAATATACCGACTACAGGAAAGTAGGTTATCTACCTCATTATTTTTAATAGAAAAAGCAAGGGCCTAGTATTATGTTATTAAAGACCTTCGCCGTAGAAATCAGATAGGCTTCATGTCTATTGACCCTGAAATATACTGCTTCGACTAGTGCGGAGCAGTCACGTGAATCACTCACGTTAATGTTTAAGCAAGAACGAGACATTTCGTCAAACTTACTTATAAATCAGATTGGTACCTTAATAAATAAATAAATATACCTGGACAAATTCACACACGGTTATTTAGACCCAAAATAAGCTCTAAGCTTGTGTTATGGAATCTAATTAACTGATACTACTACATACCTATATACATACACAAATACTTTATAAGAATATATAATTGACACCCAGACGTCGTCGCCAACAACTATGACTGCACATATTGTTGACTCCGGGCGGGAATCGAACCCGCAACCCCTGACACAGTAAGCACTCTCACTGCCACTGTGCCAACGGGCTTGACAATACTTGACTTGGCAATACTCAGGATACATTGACTCGCACTCGCCCTAAGGGCTAAGATACAAGACAAGGCCAAGATATTGTCTTCGATTTTCTATATGAAGATAAGAGATAAAAGGTAAACCAGATAGTCTTTGATGTGCAACTTAAGGCCGCAGTCTAAAAACTGTCTAAAGACTGCCGTCTAAAAACTGTCTTACCTGCTGCTGAATATTCTCGATGACCGCCTCGGTAGCCTTGTCCACGTTGCTGCTCTGCCTCTTGTTGAACAGGGAGGTGACTCCTTGCACCAGACCCTCCTTCAACGTCTCGCCGTAAGTGAACAGGATGACCGCGATCACCACTTGCACGATGATGATGACTAGCAGGAAGATGGCGTACTGGAAATTAAGGTAAAAGGGTTCATTTAATATTAATTGTATTGAAGGAAATGGGCTTATTTAAATCGATCTGTATAAGCAAGTCTGAAACCAAAAGATGTGCGAAGTTTTTTTCTTATTTTACTGTAACATTTACACATTCATAATGTTGTGGATAGCATGTAAAAATCTATATATATAAAATTCAAAGTCCTGACTGACTGATAATCAACGCACAGCCTCAACCGCTACACCTAGAAACATGAAATTTGGCAGGAAGGTTATTCAAGTGACGTAAGTGCACACTAAGAAAGGATTTTCCATAATTCCTACGGGAACGGGCTCAACGCGGGCAAAGCCGCGGGGCGCTGCTAGTATTAATATAAAATCAATCTACTCCTAAGATTTAGACGAACTGAAGTTTATGGGTAAATATCTTAAGTTATCGAACTTAATAATCGGAATACAATCAACTGATAAGAAAACAATAACATACTGAAACGCAAAGTGAATGACTGTGAATATGACCGAGAAGTCAGGCCAATAAAATGTTAATAATAGAGGTTTCTTAGGAAAATAACTTGCTTGCATATCGGTGTAGTTAGTTTTAAATATACAGAAATGTTAATAGAAATTACTTTGCACGGTATGCAAATAGATTTTTTTGAAATCTATACTAATATAAGAGAGGTAAAATTATTAAGTTTGTATGTTCGAGTTAATCTTCGAAACTACAAATCCGATTTGAATAATTATTGTTGTAATGGATAGCCACATTCAACGGGAAGGTTATAGGCTATTTTTCACCGCGAAATTCTCGCGGGTACAAGCACAACGCGGGTAAAACCGCGGAGCGCTGCTAGTTATTGATACATATTTAAACCGATCAGGTAAAAAGCACTTTCTTTTCTTCAAAACTAAGTGAAACGGTAAATTATTTCAATTCTAACATAATCGGTAAACATGTCCCCACCTGGTTCCAATAAGTGGAACGTATTAGTACATTTTCATGAGGTCGTCGATAGAAACCGCCTACGGGAGAAAGTGGAAACCAACGTACTATTCAAATGTTTGTGCGATTCACTTTCTTGGGTCGAATAGATATTCTATACTAATATAACAAAACTGAAGTATGTTTGAACGCTCTAATCTCAGAAATTACCACTCCGATTCGAATAATTCTTTTTGTATTAGATAGCCACATTCAACGGGAACGTTATATGATATTTTTCATCCCGAAATTCCTACGGGAACGGGCACAACGCGGGTAAAACTGCGGGGCGCTGCTTGTAATATAATAAAAGTTGTTGGATTTTTATTCCTAATGGTTGCTCCTCAATGTACTGATAACTTCGGTGAGTTGAGAGGGCTTTAGCCACCAGTGGGATATCGCAGGCTTTTACTGGTTCACAGATTAGTGCGTTAAAAGTAAAACCAAAGAGTCTAGATATTTTTAAAGATCGGTTAATAAAATAGTTTCATACTAGCAGCGCCCCGCGGTTTTACCCGCGTTGTGCCCGTTCCCGTGGGAATTTCGGGAATATTTTTACATAAAAACCTTCCTCTTGAATCACTCTACCTATTACAAAAAACCGCATCAAAATCCGTTGCGTAATTTTAAAGATTTAAGCATACAGACAGACAAACAGAAGACAAACAGACGCGACTTTGTTTTATACTATGTAGTGATAAGCAATGTCTTATT
The DNA here is from genome assembly GCA_951394245.1 of Cyclophora punctaria. Classification (NCBI taxonomy): domain Eukaryota; kingdom Metazoa; phylum Arthropoda; class Insecta; order Lepidoptera; family Geometridae; genus Cyclophora; species Cyclophora punctaria. Next base: position 1,759,599 of record OX596172.1, read on the forward strand.
GTTTCAATGTCCTTAACCTTGTAACTCGTTTTATAGTACTTTACACCCCCGAGGTTGTGTCCTCGAAGTGGATTCAACCCCCAAAATTATGACCTACTTACTTTACAAGGGCTTTGCGAGTGTCGAGTAGCTTTTGTATCACCCGTCTTAAATTGAAGGGTTGTTAATCAAAAGTGTTTTTTAAGGAAATATTTTTAGTCTGGGGGTTATTATCAGATGCTACTACTGTTATAAATGCGAAAGTTTTTGAGGATGTATGTATGTATTTATGTTAGTTACTCTTCCTTACCTTCCTTTTGAAAATAGCTACCCAATGCAAAAATAATTATTCGAATAGGATTAGTAATTCCCGAGATTAATCCGAGCATACAAAAACAAAATTAATACCTCTTTGTAATTTTAACGCTTCTATTGTCTAGTGGTATATGCACTCGCCTGCCAAGACTGAGGTCCCGGATTCAAGTCCCAGATCGAGCGGAAACATGTTTCCTACTTTTCAAACATAGCTCGGGTTTGATCACCAACCCGCCTAATCCTCCTTACTGCACTGATATCTTCAGTGAGATGAGAAGCCTTTGCCCAGCAGTGGGCTTTTTACTTTTTATAATATGAATATAGATTAAACTATCCAAACTCACCGTAACAACCATGCAATGGCTCTCCCTGATAGCGCCACAGCATCCGAAGAAGGCGATCACGAACATCACCGCGCCCACCACGATGAACAGCCACGGCGCGACCGTCAGCTGGGACTTCACCTCATCCTTCACCACGGTCCAGTTGAGGAGGAAGGCCACCCCGATACCGATTGTGGCCAGGCCTAGCAGCTGTAAGTGGAAGGAGATTAGGTTAGTTTAGTTAACATTTATTAGTAAAGTACTTTTGGTAGTAACTAGCAGCGCCCCGCGGTTTTACCCGCGTTGTGCCCGTTCACGCGGAAATTTCGGGATTTTTTATACTTATAAACCTTCCTCTTGAATCACTTTATCTATTTAAAAAATCTGCATCATAATCCGTTGCGTAGTTTTAAAGATCTAAGCATACATAGGGACAGACAGACAGAGGAAAGCGACTTTGTTTTATACTGTGTAGTGATTTACTTTATTAGTAAGTAGTAACCATTCGTAGTAAACCTAAAGTCCGTAGACTGGGTTATTTATTCCCGGAATGTCCCATACAAAGTTAGGTAAAGTAGGTATGAGGTATTTTAACTTCTATGTAACTTTAAGCGAAAATTCGCTCACTACAAAGCTCTATAGGCCTTTCTTAGTAGGAAATCATCGAGTAAAAAAAATATATATTGTGCAAAGTCGGGGGATGAATAAGCTATCATAAAAAAGAACCAGTTTTAAAAAGTCGGGTGCCAATTCTCATAGCCCCGAATTGGTTACTTTTATGCGAAGTAACTTCGATTAGGCTAATGGCTTAATGGGAACACTGACGTCAGAGTTTTAGTCCGCTTAAAAGCTGACGACATGGTCTATTGAAACCGGAATCGACTGCTTATCATGCCATCCGGAGGACGGTAGCGCTCAGATAGAAATGTATATCAGCCACCCACATAAGTATCACTTAACATCGCGTAGTAAGTACTACAAAATCTGTTGCTACATAGTTAGTTTGGCTTTTAGTTTAGCAAGATTGCTACTTAGCTTTTATCAACAAAAATCAAGACAGACCAAGTAATTATCCATCTCGTATATCTAAAAGATACTAAGCCACAGTCCAATATATATAATTTAATTGGTATGGAATCGACTAATGCTAAGGCCACACTACCTTACCGTCTACCGGGCTGTTATCGCAATAATTATGACATTAAATTACCGTTTAAATTACTGCATGAACTGGTGTGGTTACACTAGAGTTTACCTAGATATGTCAATAAATTAGGCGGTAAAATACTATAAATTTCACTCGTTCCCGCTCCGGACTGTAATGATTTTTTATATTTATTTAGATGGTTTCGGTAATAATTCATCAAGGATTCTTTTTTCTTTTTCAAATCATCTATCGTACTTGGAAATGATAAATTTTGTTTGATCCGACGCCAGGCATCATTTTGTACGCTACGATTTTTATGGTTCTTCTGTCGGGTATCCCAAAGAGACGGTTCGGATTGGAATAATTCCAAAAACTCGAGCGCTTTTTCATTTGACCACTCCATGTCGGTCGATACGTGCGTCGCCGGTGAGCTCATATTGCACACTGGACAAACGGTAGTGTGGCCACAAACGCATTAATTACTGCGGTAATCTTCTTTGATGTGCGAAAAAAGACCGCCGCCGGAGCTATTGTCTACCACCATTTGCCATATTGATTGGCATTGTAAAATTATGGCCATAAATCGTGGTTACATCTAGGTATTGTTTAAGTTATGGCAATAATTATTGGCATATCACGGAAGTGTGGCCTCAGCATAAGCCAATGTACACATTCGATATCAAGGCGTAATCGGGTCAGGGTCGCTGGGATCACATTCGATAGATATTTATTTGGGGAGTAGTTCTAGTGATGTGATTGGATCGGAGTTATGACGTAAACGATCTGTTTTATTGACGCCCGAATACTCAAACACGCAGCGAAGAGGGTTCTATATATCTATGACTCAAACCACAGACAAACGTCACTTATAGAGTGCTCAATTCTTGGACCATGGTATCATAAACTCAAGCCGTCTTATTAATAAACACTCTGTAACTAAAACACTGTTCTAAAGTGTTTTGTCTCTTTTGCTCTTCCGTAAATTGCTTATGTCAAAAAGTGACAAACCATTAGATAGGCAAAATGTTTTAATATGGCCCAGGGACTTTATATTTGTATATTAAATCTATGCATAAACTTCACTTTCTTAGAATTTTGACGAATATTTGTCAAGAGTAGAATAAGAACTTCCTATAGCGGCGTTTAAGTACTGAATATTTTGAATCTGAGACTTATACTATGATGCATACTAACATAACATAATACATATTATTATGGTTGTATCGCAGTTAAGTTCGATGGAATATCCCATAGCAAGTAATTAATGCTCTGATTACAATATTGTTTATGCATGCTGTTACCGAGCTATAAATTCTCTATGGCTTAATGGACGTACGATTTTAGTGACTATAAAAATTGCATTGATATTGTTTAAAAAAGCTTAACGCACCCGGGAATCGAACTGGGTAAAAAATAACACACTGTATTTTTAACCGACTTCGAACACCGAAGGCGGAGGTTCTCAATTCGGCCGGTATATTTTTTTTCTTGCCAAAGTAGTAGCATTTTCAATTATTTATTTTTCTGTGACAGTACGTACCTGCCTAAGTCGTTTATATTCCGTACCATTGTCAGTAAGTGTGTTTAAGTGTCGCTTTCCCTACCAATCTCATTACAGACTTTAAATAGGCACTAGGTACAATCTGGTTCTATACTCGGAATTTTTATTAGATTCCAGATTTGACATTAGCTACTGTCATTTTGTGAAATAATGATACCACATTTATTAGTGTAGTGTAGTGATACGAATATCTTATTTCATTGCGAATCGATATTTTGTATCCGAGATGTATCCGATGTATTTTCTCATTGTTTTTTACTTATTATTAAACTAGATATTTTTTGACACCTTACTTGGAATGAACAGTCTAGCACATTAACCAAAACAAACAACGTTTTTTTTCTGTTTTATTTGTCATGTTCCTTCAAGATCAAATTTTTTTATTTATTTCACACACAATTATAAAAGAAAAGTCTCAGATCGTTAATTAATCGTCAAAACTAAATTATCGGTTCAGAAATATTTAATTTCCTGATATACTTAGTTTACGAGAGTAAAATTATAAACGAGAAGAATCGATCCGGAAATATTCCATTTCCATATCGAATAATTTCGCAACGTCACTATTTAGTATTTGTCATAATGTTGCAACACTGAAATTGTCAAATCTGGAATCTAATTAAAATTTTTAGTATAGACCTAGGTGCTATAAATGAGCACTAAAAGTCGGCAGACGGCATTACATAACAAGTTGCGTTTAAGATATGATATTGGTTGCAAAATATAGTTTTAAGTATTTGTAATAAAGATCTAGTCTAGATAGTTTAGTGTTTGTAATACAGATTTCATTAGTGTTAGAATGTTAAGTAAATAATTTTATATTACTGTAGATAGCATATCAAATATAATATAGGTAAGAGTAATAAAATAATAATTTACATAAAAGAGACAAAATAATAGGTAGGTTAGGTATCTAATATAGCGCACCCGTTCCCGAGGGAATTTCGGGATTTTATTACTTACTAGCTGTGCCCTGCAATTTCACCCGCATTTATTTGCGCATTACAATGCTTACCGTTTAAACCTTTCCTAGACTTTCATGAATATTTCAAGACCAAAATTAGCCAAATCGGTTCAGCCATTCTCGAGTTTTAAGCAGACTAACGAACAGCAACTAATTTTTATTTATATAGATTATCTTATCCCTGACCAAGATAAATAAAAGAATCATTAAAATAGGTTCAGCCGTTCTCAAGTTATTAATGGTGTAACTAGTACGACTTTCTTTTATAAATATATATATAGGTACCTACACTTGAGAGCATAGAAATCGCACATAGGGTAATTTTCCTGCATTTTGACTTCGATACTTGTATTTTTTTAAATTAAAGGTTGGTTGCAAATATAACTTCAATTAAATTAAAGTACACACTGTTAGCTTCCTAAAAACCCATAAAGTCTGGCCTTGACCTTCCTTATCATAGCAGTACCGGGTTACCAATGGAATGGCCTAAATTAGCTCGTTTCAGGTAGCGTGGTTTGTGGGACTTTGAGCAGGTATAAAACGATAAGGGATGATTGAAATGACATCATTTCCATACCAACTCCCAGTCAGAAAGGTCATTTAACGAATACGTCATCTCTCTGATCAAGAAAATGGATACCACACCAGAAATAGCGGCTCAAGCGGTTGCACTAATCGAAGCTGGACAGAACCAAAGTCAAGTGGCTCTTCAATAAAATTTGAGCAGATATGCTGTTCGACATGTATACCTGCGATATTAGCAAACTTGTGGCTATACCAGGAAACCAGGAACAGGCCCAAAACGTGCGACAACACAGCGCAATGACCACTTTCTTGTGAATACATCACTACGAAATCGCCTGTTGAATGCAGTTCAACTCGGACAGCGGCTCCAGGAAGTTAGAGAAGTGGAAGTCAGTTTGTGGACAGTTAGAAGAAGACTAGCCGAAGGAGGTCTGATAGCGCACAGACCCGCAATTGGCCCAAAATTTACCCCAGCACACAGACAAGCACGCCTTCAGTTTGCTCGAAATCACGTTAATTGGACTATGGATCAATGGCAGGCAGTCCTCTTCTCCGATGAGTGCAAGATGTGTCTCCTTGGTAAAGATGGACGGGGTAGAGTCTACCGAAGACCCGGTGAGCGTTTTGTTCAATGCTGCATCTCCGAACGGGTCGCATACGGGGGTGGTTCGTGTATGTTCTGGGGAGGTATTTCACTGGAAGCGAAAACCGAACTTGTCTTCATCACAGGGCCCGATACCGACCATCGATCGCGTGGATTGACTTCCTAACGTTACGTCGGGATATCCTGCAAGAACATGTTGTGCCCTTTTCGGGATTTATCGGCGAATACTTCGTTTTTATGAAGGACAACGCTAGACCACACACCGCTGCTATAGTACGCCAGTACTTGGAGGAGGTTGAAGTACTCGTTATGGAGTGGCCTGCTCGAAGCCCAGATCTCAATCCTATTGAGCACTTATGGGACGAACTAAAGAAACGAGTAAGAGCCAGAAACGCAGTGCCTACGAGTCTCTGAGAGCTTCAAACCGCGATCAAGGAAGAATGGGACAGCATACCGAAGGATTTCGTAAAAACATTGATTTCTTCAATGAATCTTCGACTGGAAGCTGTTATTCAGGCTAGGGGAGGCATTACCTCGTATTAAAAAATCGTTACATTCACAGATTTATTGTTTTTTTAACCTTTAATACCTGCTCAAAGTCCCACAAACCGCGCTACCTGAAACGAGCTAATTTAGGCCATTCCATTGGTAAGCTGCTACTGCTATGATAAGGAAGGTCAAGGCCAGACATTATGGGTTTTTAGGAAGCTAACAGTGTGTACTTTAATTTAATTAAAGTTATATTTGCTTCCAACCTTTTATTTAAAAAAAAAACAAGTATCGAAGTCAAAATGCAGGAAAATTACCCTATGTGCGATTTCTATGCTCTCAAGTGTATATAGATAGAAGATAGATTATATTTTCTTACCAAAACAGTCAGATTAAATATTTCAAACTATTGTATTGAACACTAGATTGTTTCAAGTTTAAGTTCAAGTGAATACGACTGATATTAATATTTAAAAAAATAATATTTACATGATTTCTTATACATTATCAATCACACATCTCTTCTATCGTATAATATAATATTTTTAAGTCAGGGGTAAAACAATACATCAAATGCAATTTATCAAACAGATACATAGGTTAGGTAGGTTTTCCATTGTCTTAACAGTATTTAACTAGATTCTAGACTTCTACATCAACACTAATATTATAAAGAGGAAAACTGTGTTTGTTTGGTTGTAATGAATAGGCTCAAAACTACTGGACCGTTTTTAAAAATTCTTTCACCATTCGAAAGCTACATTATCCACGAGTAACATAGGCTATTTTTCATCCCGAAATTCCCACAGGAATGGACACAACGCGGGTAAAACCGCGGGGCGCTGCTATTTTATAATAAACCTGTATTATCTAGAATCTAAAATCTAATAACTTCGAAATCCTTTGAATAGAAGCCTTATTTGAAATACCATTATATTCACCTAGACGAGACATAAGTCTAGAATTCTAGATTTATTTTAATCTATTTTCAGTCTGTGTAAAGTTCAGTGCATAGAGGTTGGTAACCCCGTCTGGAGCATTTATTGATGAAACGTGATGCATTGAAGATGGATGGATGGATGGATGTTTTATCTAATCGGCGAGATTGTTTTCATACTTTACATGCAATATGGATTCGCTTCCACATTGTGTTAGCATTTAAACACAAATTTTAGGTTAAATAAATGAGGGATTTTTTGCGGCTGCCCGCGGGGACATTTTGTCGGTCAAAATATAACAAAGACAAACTGAAGCTATCGAATATACGAACATTCGAAAATTTAAATTTTATTTCTCTTAATCGTTAGTCATAAACGCGTCTATTTATAGACTATCAGGATTCGTGCTATTCTAAGCCAAAGTTTTACTTTTGACTAATTCTTAGTGACGACCAAAACGACTACTTATCTCGATCTTATTGTCCTCTGCGGATAAAGATCCTGTCAAAGCAATCTTAATTCGAACCTACCTCATATTTCAATGTTAACTAAAATATTGTCAATTCCTCGACTTTGTTATCTGTTCGCGGTGCTTCATGAGAATCACAACAATCGTATTCTCAAGATTGTGTGCACAAAGAATTTACTAAACATGAAGACATGCGCGTCATAGGCACGTCATTAGGTACTTATACTGCGTAAATAATGTTTCCTGGACAAAAGAACATTAAAAGAAACTATAATTTGCGTTTTATTTTTTTTTGGCTCCACCTTATTCAAATAAAGAACTATTTTTTTTATTTTATACAATTTTTTTATGATAATATTTTATATTTGCATACAAAAGTTAAAAATTAAACCCATCAAGACTGGTTTTTAAACCAAAGACAACTTCGTCATTAAGGAGAAGAGTTCAGTGATGGGATTACAATGGAATGAAATCAGAAGAGTAAACCTTTATCCCTCTTCAGAATTAATCGTCATTGGCTTTAAAACATTTAATAACGTACATATTAAAAAAAATTGTGTTTGTTCGTTTTTCGAATGCCATATCGTACCCAAGTCCTTGCGTATACTTTTAAAAAGTGGCCAAATCCTTGTTTAATTAAAAAGAAAGTCCGTTTAAATTTCGAACCGCGCGCATTCTACTTCTCTATGGTAAACGCACCTCGGCCTCCTTTCGTTATCGGTAAACCAACACTCTTTTATGATGCCCCGTCGTTCGTAACCAAGTGTTTCAGTTTTCGCAGCCCGCTGGGTTTACATAACTGGTGCAAGTACATTTGAGTGTCGGAGCAACGCATGTTGCGTAATGCGCCTCCAGCCATGTTGCCACTTGGGACATTAATAAACTTCAGCTTTACACCAAACGAGTTTTGGTTATCGTTTTAGTTGAAATAATGACTCCTTTGATATGTTATGAAAGACGTATATTAAGTTCTGAGAACTGAACAGTATTTTAATAGATTGGTAAGGTAATGAATTTATACAATGAAATAGTACATTACATCGTAATATCTGAGAAGATACAATAAACAATAGAAATGTTTCCTCGATAATATTTTTTGATAAACTGGTGTACTTAAAGGTTAACTTTAAACATAAATTGATAAATATAATCACAGTAAAAGCACTGTTTATGCTCTTTACAAACAATGATGATAAGTATAAAAAAATACCTAATGTTGTGGTAAAGCTAATGCTTCATATACTGATGATAATATTGTGTACTGTGTGATAAACTCGAGTGGGTGGCAACAAAACACTTGAAATACCAGATAACGGTACACTTCAAGTGGAATATTTAACTAACCGGTTCAGGTCTAGTTTAAAAGTAGACCTAGGCCGTTTGGGCACACCTTTTGAAAACATTTAGGAGGTATTAACAAGGTGTTTACACTTCAAGATGTTTTCAAACGTGGAACACAGTAGTTCACCTGTTGAGAACAACTCTAAATATACACCATGAACGTTTTATGTTTATTTCATTAAATGTCAAAACAATTACTCATTTAATTATAATTTATATTACTCTGTAAAAACCTATAAATACATCTGGTATTCTTGAAGTATTCCGTCATCTCGTCATTTCCGACTATTATGGGTTTTTCATACGATTACAATGCACCAGGTTGATTTCATTATTATAATTAAACAGGCGACGGGTATTAATTAAAAACGAATGGCAAAGCGTGTCGTGCCATCGATCCGTTGACCCAAATGCATGGACTATTAACAACTATCCCAACAACACAACAAATCACGGATAAAATTGTGAGTTTGGGAGACTTCGTGCCTGCACGTGCTCCAACTAAATATAGATTTGCGTTAACCTAAAAACCTGCTGTGAAATTATAAATGTGAATACAGACGTTCCTGAAATAAGCTAAGAGATGACGCTCTCTTAAAACAGTCTGCCTACTGCGTCTTCAAATTGTACTCGTACATATTCCGCGAATAGTAAACATAGAATCACATGGAATGCAGAATTCCAGTAGTGTTTAACTCGCTGAGTACTTAATGTGATGCTATGCGACACTCAGCCTTGGAGTGCAGATGTCAATTAACATACAATACCAAGAACGTATAGCACACCATTATAATTAAAACCTTTCTAAATGACATGGGAATTCATTGTATAAGATTTCCCTCACACATCTTGAATGACATTTTTAAGCATGACAGAACAGATGTGGCCGATTATTTAACATATTTACACTATCTGGCGGCACTAAAGTCGAAATAGTTCCGAGGAAGTGTTACGCAATCGTGACCAGATCCAGGTGTCCCGACATTTGACGAGCATTGCACAAGTCCAGGGGTCAGCGACCGCACGACAATGACGCCACGTGAGGGGGAGGGCCGGGAGGTAACCATAGACAAAGAGAACCAAGTACCTTATAATGGACGAACGCGTTGTAAAACTCGTAATAATCGGACGGGAAGTAGATATAATTGTTAATCTTTCCACGCGCAAGTCACGTCGCTTAGTGAGAGGTGGACCATAAATCACAAGAAACCCTATTCTTAAGCTGAACTGTAACCACCGTACTCATGTAACAAGTTTTATTAGCTCTGGCGAGACGTTTGAATTATAATTTGGTACTTGCCACGTATTAGGTCATCAAGTAGGAGGACAAAGCAATATAAATCATGTTATGTGGCGACTAGGGGTCGTATTTGAGGACTGTTTGGATAATATTCCGCTATGTGTAATGAAAATTTAGGGGTGACATAACGTCGCGACGGTTGTGTCATAACCGACGCCCTTTGGCGAGTAGGCGGTCCCGGGAGGACATTTACAAATAAGTAATTATTTATAACCCCTTTGACCCTCCATTAACCTTAATCAATATGGCGTAATTCCCTGGGACATCAATTGAATGGAAGACCGTCAAATATTATCTGAAGATGTCAAAAGTGAAACGCAACGCGAGAGTGACGACCCGCATTCAAACAAGGCTGCGCCGTGCAACGCAATGTCCGTAGCAAAACCTGCTTGTTATTCTCGTTTGTAACTAAATTATATTAGCCAATAACTGGATATTAGCAAAGCGTCGAAATGCGAAATGGAATCAAGCCCGCACCAGTTGCCAATGGCAAGTTGAACGAGAATTAAAATATAATAAAACACGTATAGCGCATGAATCATTTCTTTCGTAATGTGGACCAACACTCATTTGTTTAATTAAGAATAGCATCATCGTTGTAATCGTTATTAAAACAATGGCATTTACGATAGTTGAACAAGATACGGAACTGTGAACAGAATCAAATGGACATATAAATTCTCGAGGTGTTCCGGGCGCCGCGAATCTTAGGACCGTTGGGTTATAGCGATGACATCATGCGGAATAGGTCACGTGTCTATAGTTTGAATACCTCGGATTAATGCTCAGACAAATTCAGATGATATTATTGATTTCGTTATAACCTTGAGGCTGTAAATTCAAACAGAGAACACATGCTGTTGCTACGCTTATTAAATCCCATTCCTTCATTCAATTTATAGTTCTTTGAACTTTTTTTTAAGAATAGAACGAAGGTCTTTTGTTGTTGACATCGTATTGACATCGTTCTTGAAAATATTAATTCATGCATAATGTATTCATAGTAAACAAAGTTAGTTTTTATTGTAGTATTGTTTGCATCGCTCTTATGGGACACAATTTATTTTCCTCCCAGCTTAGGTATTCATGTGTCGACAAGATGGCGTCACAAGGATACGTTTAGACCTTGAAGAGTCTCACGTACCTACTCTTATCCTTAAACTTAAGGACTCTCCTTGGCCCACTTCGTTAGTCATTACTTTATTTATTAAATGAAAAACGGTAACTTTTTCTAGAAAACTCGTTTTCACGATCCAAATAACCTTATTTTAGCCTTGTTCGTTTAGATATTACTTCGTAGCCTTATATGCGAGACATAATATCGCCTCCGCGCAGTTTATCACCGGAATGGGCACATATTCAATAAACAACATCATTTTGTGGTTTAGTGTCATACTAGTGTGATGTTATCGTAGTAAACACCCCCCGAAACAACCACGTTCATTAATTATTCAATCCACCTGTTGACTACATTTTTGGGGGTGATAGTATTGCTTTTGGTCACGCAATCGTCTTTTTATTGGCCTAGTTTGGTTTGGGCGTCAAAAATATTATGATGATCATAGTGTTCAACTAGCAACGCCCCGCGGTTTTACCCGGGTTGTGCCCGTTCCCGTGGGTATTTCGGAAATTTTTATACTTATAATATAACCCTTCCTCTTGAATCACCCTATCTATTACAAAAAACCGCGTCAAAATCCTATGCGTAGTTTTAAAGATCTACATAAGGACTGACAGACAGCGGAAAGCGACTTTGTTATATACCTACCTACTATGTGTGTAAGAATGCAGGCTGACTTAATGAAAATCGAAATGACTATGAACGAATAGATTATCCTTAAGTGAATCACAGTACTCAAGTCAGTAGGTACCACATGGCCAGTGGTCTTCGAACCAAATCATCTAGCACGTCACGAGGTTGGATAAACTTTACCTTACTACAAGGGGGAAATCCACCGACCGTGAACAAAGCAGTTAACAAACCTATAGTCACTTCCTGGAAATACCTACCATGCATCTTTATTGGTGCAGTTATGTCATCCATCACGCAGCATTCATTACTCATCTCCAGAGGTAATAACTCCCACACTGAATGTTTTCATCAATATTGTCAGAAAATTGTTTACGTCACTCATAAGACAAACACCAACCAAAAATATAAGGCTACTTCCATCTACGTTGCAATTAACCAACTATTTCAACATTTAACTTCCCCATTCAGTATGTGCTCAAAAACTTAGTTTCCTAATGCTATTTTTTGCACATCCAACGTTTTTACAACCTTGGAGTCAGATTTCCACTAACTGCTGCGGAAGCTAGCAACTTTAATCTTTTACAATGCCACAGATAAGTCTAGTAATTACTTTTAGAGCCGGCATTATGTTATTTTAAATAAGCTGTTGTGCAAAATGGCGTTCAAGGGCGCTTCCATTGAATTGGTGACGAATGATGACTCAAATTGTAATCTTTTGGTGGACTCAGTGTTTGGGGTTGTTGCTATAGCGTTTTGTAATATTATTAACTGTCCATTCTTCCCTTAAGTGAACCAGACGCTCCTTTACCTTCAATACACTGTATTGGACCCATCTTCCAACGTTCAAGCATCTGTCATTTCGAGTTTTAAATTTCGAAAGAGATCAACTGTTTTGCATTTTGCAACAGCTACATATAATATGCAACCTTATAATCAAGTACGTTACGTTATACCTGTGCCATGTGTGGGTTACCGTGTCCTAGTCAGCGATGATGTCACGCTGTTGTTTCACTACAACCGACTACATCTCAAGGATGTATGACATTATGTTAACTACAACTGTTTGCATTGTATAGGTGGTACGTACTTTGTTTATCTATTGTTATTATGCGAGTTATCTTATTGTAATTAATGATGTGCAGACTGCCTATAAACAGACTATATGCCACTAGCAGTGCCCCGCGGTTTTAACCGCAGTGTACCCGTTTCTGTGGGAATTTTCCGGATTTTTTACACATAATATAAACCTTCCCCTTCAATCACTATCTATTGAAAAAGACCGCGTTAAAATATGTTGTGTAGTTATAAAGATCTAAGCAAACATAGGGACAGACAGACTCGGAAAGCGACTTTGTTTTATACTAGGTAGGTCTAGGTACCTATATGTAGTGATAATGACAGTCATAGCATGCAGTTTATGAAAGTTATGCAGTTGTATCACGAGGGATTGATCATTTTAAATTATGTACCTAGTTATTAATAGTTATAGGTACATAATACTAATTAAGATTAGGTATTATTATACCTTTTATGCAGTCGCTTAGTCATCATAACTAATTCTAATTATTATTCATATGGGTCCGCCCAGTCAGAACTATTTTCCTTGGTTGACCACATTGATGGAATATATATAGTAACTAGGTACCTACCTATCTATTTTGTGGTACCTACATAGGCGTAAAAGTATTAGGGGTTTTAATTTGTTACATAGGTACTTATTATAATGACTAAATATTATGTAAGACGTACCTATGTATATAAAGTAGATAGGTACCTAGGTACTTACATATTTTGTGAATGGACCAAAATTGTATGCTATAACTATTATTAAAAACTAACTAAATTAGGTACCTACCTACCTATAGCTTAAATATCTGACTTTTACCTAATTCTACAGTTATAGCAGCTGTCTGGATTTGAGACGAAAACTTGTAGAGAAAGATGGGCGATTGTTTGTCTCTTTCTTCTAAAGAATAAGTGAGTGAGAAAAAACATACAGTCCACAAAATTTACTCCAGACGGATAAACAAATAGCGGATTGATTTTTTAATTATTTAATATCATCGTAGCAGTGCATCGTAGGTATCTAAGCTTTAGTTTTAGTCGAAAGAGTATGATCAATGTTCACATAAAACCTACCTACATACAACCTACATGTTTCGTAATCTAGGTTCTCTATAACCTATCAAATAACAGGATGCAATCTGTAGCTATACAACCACAACCTCCGTTCACAATTTTAAATTACAGACAGCGTAGGTAGGTGATGTAAACTACCACAAAAAGTAGCTAAAGTACCTACCTATTTGTTTTTTCAACAACTTTCGATTTGGAAAGGGCCGACTACAATACAAAGTATTTTTAAATGCAACTTTCATAAGGCGTATCCGCAGGTAAGATAAAAGGGCCATGCCAGTTCGATTTCATTCTGTCTACCGAAGCATACCACAAAACCGGTTTACCGCCATCACTTACCGCAACTAGAAGATTGAAGAAAAACAGCACATATTTCACAAAACTCGTACCACATCCCATCTTGTTGCACTATTTGGTAGTTTTCACTGATTTTAAACACAATTCCACTCGCGGGGTTTGTTTTTGTTGATGAGTCGACGCGGCCTACCCGTCGGCGTAATAAAACAGACTAAATGAAAATGAGCGAGAGCGAGCGAGATCGCGAGGGCGACGCGAACGAACCCCTCCCCGCGCTCTTTCCATGAATCATTTTAGGGTGACCATTTAGTCACTTTTATTTAAAGAGTTATTATTTTATTTAAAGAGTTGTCATACGTGAGATCATTAAGTGTACGTATGAATATGAGTAGGCATCTATTAATACATTGTTACTTACCTACATAACAAGTTAAGTTTTTTCTTAAATTGTTATTGTTATTGCTAAAACTTTATTTTCATATCATGAATAATCTCTAGGAATAAATAATTTAAATGCAATTAGAGTGAATTTTATACGGAAATTTGCGGTACGGAAAATATACTCATGTCTTATTTAAGAAACAAAAATCCGACGATTTGATTGTGCACTTAGAATTCGGAAGTTTGTTAAAAAACCAGGCATCCAATGAAAACTACAAACTATTGAATTATTTCAATCAATGGATACAACCACGTTGAATCACGGTATTTGAAATTTCATTCCCGTGATTCAACGGTAGGTAGGTACCTACCTACCAAATTTCAAAGCAAGGCGAAGCTTTAGTAATTTTTTAGTAATGTAAAAATAGTCCCACGTTTTTAAAAATCGTATTACTCCCAGTCATGACCCCTCATTCACCTGTGGCTATCTCCCTCACGCGAGATAATCTTGTCTCTGTCTATATTTTTCATCTCGTCTCGGGTGGCTCGCTCTGCTTGCACTTTGACTGGCCAGGATCTTTAGCGCGATTAATAAAAGTGCACAAGGTTGAATTCTTGAGATTATCTAATTATTTAAACTTAACAAGTAAACAGGCCCTTTCCGACTTCACTTACTTTATTAATGTTTGTAGGTACTAGGTATGTTGGTGAAGAATTTTTGTGTGAGGCATGTGTTGGTTGGTAGGTACAGGACATTCGACTTTCGAGCCACTTTAAGCTAAGTTAGTGCCTACTTAAGTACTTATGGCTCACCATAACACCACTCACCTCAGATTATTTAAAAACCACTCAAATTGAGCAGCTTTCAATCGATAGATACCTACACTTTTGACAAATAATTGTCAATAAAAATTGTGGAATTAAGTACCTACGTTAGCACATACCAATGGGAATTAAGTAGGTATTTTATTGAAATTTACTTTCCTACCCTTATTTGAAAGGTGTTTCAGTATAAGGGAATTAAGGTTATTGAAATAAAACTCGGCTATAATTAACTCATTTTTCCTGAACCACTAGGAGCCACTAGCCTCTAATAATCCTAATAATTAGGTAAGTACTTAGGTGTCTAGGTACCTAAGTACTTTGTTTTTTACTAATAGCTCCAATGACTTACTTAACGGCTTTCTTTAATCCAGCAAAACTTTTAAAATGCCATGTCCATGCTAGGGCATAGAGAAAGCGCACCGAGGTTCGAGACCTAGGTAGTACCAGCCTATAGGATGCATGACTGCACTGACAACCACTTTCACATATATTTATAAGTAGGTACATGATTGTGTATCAACTTAGTACCTACATACTAGCGACCCGTCCAGTTTCGCTTCGGTTGATCAGGCTAGAGGAAGGTTCCCATAGGAATTTTTAGACGGATTTATATAGCTATAAATATAGTTTTGTCTGTTGGTGAAAACGGTATGGATATCGGTTCAGTAGTAGCAATACATTTTCATCCATATGAAGGACTTGTCACACCTCCATTACCGTGGTTTACCCGTTCCGATAAAAACCAATTCGAATAATCAAATCGGATTGGAAGTTCTTGAGATTAACGCGTTAGAATTCGCTGATAAAACTATCCATTCGATTTGAATAATTATTTATGTAATGGATAGCCACAATCAACGGGAAGGTTTTGGGCTATTTTTCATCCCGAAATTCCTACAAGAACGGGCACAACACGAGTAAAACCGCGGGGCGCCGCTACTTACAGATAAAGATGACTACACACCGCACCCTTTCATCATTATCATTACATTTTAATTAATATAGTGTGTAACACTTGTCCCGGGGTGAACGCCCCTTGATAGGTCGCTCCTGAATTCTATCAGCGGTTCAGGCGTTCCCATAGGATTTGCCCTAATGGATATTAAACAGAGTAAAATCGATTAACCTTCATGTCAGTTTAAAAGTTAACAAGTGAGGCTAAAAGGGCGGAGGTATGTACATTCTAGATTAAAAATATACTTACCTAGGTACTAGGTACTAGCTCAGTATTATGAAATCCGCTGTCAGTTTTCTACTGACCCCATCGCAAAAAGAGAGGGGCTGATAGTATTCTAGATTTAGAGCAGGTATTCTTTCTTAGTAATTTGAAATCCATCATAGCTGATGGAACGCCTCAGTAGTCTAGTGGTATGTACACTAGCCTGCCAAGGCTGAGGTCTCGAGTTCAATTCTAAATTCCTCTTCAGAAGGAATCGTTGTCAGCCGAAATATCGACCACATTTTAACACACGTAAGAAAAAAATGTGTTAATCTGATCTGATGCTTTGCCTTGATTGAAAGTCAACATTTCTCTTCACATTGATGAAGAGCATATAGAAGTAATTCAGTCGGTGCTTCATTTTTTCTTGACTTACTTAAGAAGTTAGTCATTTAAGGCATGTTGCTTCAAACGGTTGGTAATCGTAACATACATTCGTTAAACATGCCACAATTAACGTTAGGTACCTGTTATTAATGTCTGTTACATACAAAACGTTGTTCATAACGTAAATGACAATCTGGTTAAAGTTATTCTGCTGCCAGAAGAAAGCAATGTTTAATCATTTTCTTACCTCTGTTGAGATAGATATTTTATGTTAACGTTTATTGGTGCGTAATCGTAAGCTGAAGCAAGAGACGAATTGATTTTCGAATAGATAGTTAGCCCTGTTACTTACCTCCACGTTTTCAACAGGTTAAAGACTAAACTGTTCCTATTAATCATCCTGATTTCCTGAATCAGGTTACCTACATTCCTAGGCCGTAGACATTATGTTCTAGACCGCCTACACTACACAATGCGTTGCGTATCAGTCTACAACTTTTCACACGTTGCAAAGCTTGTGTTTAATCTAAAATTAGCTAAACACGCGAAACGAACAAACGTGATTGTAAACTAAACATTGAGTCGGAACATCGGTGTAAGAATGTAATGAAATAATAACAATACTTGACTTACAATAATTTTTTAACCAATTTTAACTAAGTATAGGTACTCTATTTCTTTTAGACTGGCACAAAATGTGGACCAATGTCGTAAATTTTCCAGCCGAAGACGATTGCTCCTGAAGAGGAAAAAGGTTTAGTAATTTTATTTTATTCTTACCCTATCTCTAAACCTTTTTCCTCTTCAGAAGCAATGGTCTTCGGCTGGAAAATTGACGACATTGGTCCACATTTTGTGCCAATCCAACTATTTAAAAGCTTTACCTGTGGGTAAATTAGACTCAGTTAGACTTAAAAAATTTAGTCAGACTAACTAGACTGCGTAGAATCAGTCTGACTACTGTCTGGAGTCGTAAACAATCCAAAAACAGTACAATAGTTCAGTTATAGTCCAGATTCTGGACTGTTTTTTAGACCAAATAAATACATTTTTATTTATATACTAGCCGCGCCCCGCGGTGTTACCCGCGTTGTACACGTTCCCGCGGGAATTTCGGGATAAAATGTATCCCATGTGTTATTCTGATGTATAACCTATATTACTGTAAAGTTTCATCCAAATCCGTTCAGTAGTTTTTGCGTGAAAGAGCAACAAACATCCATACATCCATACATCCATACATACAAACTTTCGCATTTATAATATTAGTAGGATTACCTGCCAGCAATATGGTCGGTTAGTTCCCAAAGCAACAGTACAGTAGTCACGTACAGTCAAACTCAACCGTACACACCTACTTGTATATGCACATGACCTAAATACACCAATTAACACATCGGCTCACAGATTAGTATTAAATTAACGATTTTATAGACGTGTTGCATTTCGAACGAGAGTTATAACAAGTGCTGGGCTGGTTAAAGGTTAATACCTACTATACTTAGTAATATTAAAGAAATAGATCTATGTATGTAATATACTTATGTGGTAATATTAAAGACTAGCATCGCCCCGCGGCTTTGCTCGCGTTGAGCCCGTTCCCGTAGGAATTTTCGAAAATCCTTTCTTAGTGTGCACTTACGTCACTTCAAGGATCTTCCTGCCAAATTTCACGTTTCTAGGTGTAACGGTTGAGGCTGTGCGTTGATTATCAGTCAGTCAGTCAGGACTTTGAATTTTATATATATAGATAACTAAAACACTAGTATAAAGTGCTCTGTCTCTTTTACTTTTAGGTTATAGGCTATTTTTTTGCATTCCGAAATTCCCACGGGAACGGGCATATCACGGGAAAAGCGGCAGGGCGCTGCTAGTGCCACATAATATATTTGATGTAACAATGCTCTCATACTACGAGCATTCCCGTTGTTCTACCATCAAACAAACAACATAATTAAATTCAAACAAAGAATTTGATTGCAACGCTCGTCTCCGCATGCAGCATCACAATCGCATGTGGATTGCACAGTTAATGTACTAAGTGATCTAAATGGACAGAATGGAACCATTAGCCATTTAACAGTAATGAGACGGACTCAGTGAAAGTATTTCATCACGTTACGTAAGGAAGCTGTTTTATTGCAATTAAACACTGTTGTTTATAGCTTACTGTTGATTGCAGAATTTTTAATTGGATTTAATGTAAGTACCTTGATTAAAGTAACAGGAAGTACCTTAAGAATTACCGAATTTCCAGTTTGTTAGTTTTGTCATAGTATAAAGAGAGGGTTTGTTTTATTTGTCGACGAATTCAATTAATAGGTACTACCTATAGGTACTGTCTACGGTCTCTAAACACTTATTAACAGCACTTTAGCCATTGAGTTACTATACGAAAGTACGAGTACAGTAGCTACTTAAAACTCAACTAGCAGCGCCCCGCGGTTTTACCCGCGTTGTGCCCGTTCCCGTGGGAATTTCGGGATAAAATGTAGCCTATAGCCTTCCTCGATAAATAGACTATCTAACGGTGAAATAATTATTCAAATCGGTTCAGTAGTTTCTGAGATTAGCGCGTTTAAACAAACAAACAAAACAAACTCTTCAGCTTTATAATATTAGTATAGATGATTTTAGCTATTGTTATGGCTATGCTGTTGTTATTTCAATAAATGATTTTAGATATCAAATGTTTTGTCCCTTTTCAACAAGCGCTTAAACAAAAAGAGCAGAGACAAAACACTTTATAGCAGTTTTATTATCTGTGGCTAAAGATTGAATAATTATCATACTCCATGCAAAAGAGTGAAAAAATATTTACTTATTATCGATGCCCACAGTCAGTCTAGAACTTACCTAGATCATATTAGGTTCTATATGTATCCTTACATAAACCATAGATTAATACACACTTCTTAGTAACCACAAAAGCGGCCAGTAAGCCGAACCGATAGCGCAACCATTTAAAATCGCTCTACAAATAAACAAACTCAATATAAGCGGAACTAGCTGTTATTTTTGTTATTGCTTCAAATATTCGCCGGCACAGAATCAGAACTCATTTCATTGGTTACGTCAGTGGGTACTTGAAATCAGATCTTGAAAGTAAACTGTGAACATTGATATCGTTACTATGTAACTCAAGGTAGGTTTATAAAACAAAGTAGTATTGTGAAGTGAATAAGAGCAGTTTTTGCGGTGCTCTAGGGAAAAGTAAGATCTGTAAGATTCGGCCGTAAGACCCCTCATCTCCCACAGATTCATATAATAATCCACTACTAATATTATAAATGCGATAGTTTGTGAGGATGTATGGATGCATGTTTGTTACTCTTTCATGAAAAAACTACTGATTGTATTTGGATGAAACTTTACAGTAATAAAGTTTATAGATCAGAATAACATATGGGATACATTTTATCCCGAAATTCCCGCAGGAATGGATACAAACCGGGTAACACCGCGGGGAGCGGCTAGTAAAAAAAATGTGTGGCGAGCATCTATCGTTGCTGACATGGCTCTAGGAGTCTATCCAAACATTTCGGCGGCTTCATTTGATCATCAATTGGTCTTCAACCCGTTCGCCTACTCTCCGTCAATTCGTAGGAGTATATCAAAGTCGCCGTAGTTAAACAACTTCTAAACACAAGCACAGACACGTAATAATAAAATAACACATTATTTGTTGTAATAACACTCGTTAGTCCCGTCATGGACAGTTAAACTTCTTTACAAACATTTATTTTATTGTTTCATTTTAATGTGTCCATAGTTTGTGACATTAGTGTCATAATGCTTGTAACTTGTTTTACAACTAGTACCACATTAGGTATATTCTCAAAATGAAATCTACATCATTCATTTCCACTCTGAATGAAAGAAATTTGAATGGCCTGAACAAAGACAGAGGTTCGTTCACTCGGATTCTCGCCATTTTGTCTCTTTCGTGATTTTGATTTTGTCTCTTTCGTGGATTTGGTCGCCATATTGAAAAAGAACTTCTCAAAAATGTTCATTTGTACGTCATCAAAATACGCTACGTGAAAAAGGAATGAAAGAAAAAAACATTCAGTCGAGTGAATTTGATTCCTGTTTTAGTATCACAAATGTTTGTGTTTACTGCGACGAGACTTTTTACAGTGAAACCTTCGTCATCAGTCAGTTCTTAGAGGAATAATAAAGACTATCAGTTTAATACTTAGGTATCTACCTACCTAACTTAACTTAAGTAGTAACATAGCTAAATACCTAGGTAGTTAGTTATGTATGTAATATCTTAAGTAGTATGTTACCATGTTACGTACGTTTGAAGGGAAAACTTAATATTAATGCTCTTGCAACTCTTGGTAATGGTAATAATAATAAACTGTGTAAAGGATTGCTAAAGGAATAGAAAGATATATTTTTCACCCGACTGCGGCTAATTCCAAAAAATAAGTATATGAAGAAAATAATAAAAAAGGGTCTATGAAAGTCTATAAACATATGATGAATCCAACCTGAAATAAATTGTGTTACTTAAATTTTGAAAGTTTATTTGATAGGAGTTTAGATTACCTCGTTGGAAAAAACTAGTTACTTTTTCGTCTAGGCCAGGGTTTCCCAACATTTTCCATTGCGAACCCCTGCACTAACTTCCTATCGTCATGTCACCAGAATGAAAACATGTTTGCCTAAATGGTTTGAAAATGTATTTTTAAATTATTCAATTTATTTGTAGACCCTGTAGGATGGACTACACAACTGAACGGCCTAGGATAAGCCCTAGTTTGAGAAGCCCAGGCCCAGCCTAGATACTACATAATACCTACATAATTTAGCCAGGTAAACGGGACGTAGTCATGATCGTTCCATTACGGACCCCTCATCCTCATTGGGCTTGACTCCCACAGCTCCAGACAATAATAGATAGATAACCTTACTCTTGCATGGGACTATAAAGGTCACTTAATATTAATTTTGGGTACAAAATAATAAAGTTCGAGTAGGTTAGTTACCAACCATGGTGTAGGAGTTTTTAGACCGCCTAAAGGCCTCCGACGTGGTCTAACGATTAAAACAAAACGTGCCCTCCGAAGAACGGTAGCGCTCAAATAGAAATGCCACTATCGGCCACCCATCCAAGTAGGGGTCGAAATGCACGTTGCTTATCACACCATTTGCCGGAAAGTTGACCCTTCTACTTAGTTATAGGTATTTCAGATCAATCGACTCATTGGAAATGTAAAGATAATTATTATTTAGACATGTAAATAATGCGTTCTAGCAAGCGCGTATTTTCTAATGTTCAAAAATTATAAGATAAATCATAAATATAGTACCTACTGGAAAGTGCCTATTGGAAACTAAACGCCATCTTACTTAACGCATTCAATTCACACGCTACAATAAAAGCAATACTTAAGCATAACATTTGCTATGATCATTTTCACAGGCGTTTTACTAGGTGTCACACTTGAGGTTAGATTAAACCGGCAAGTTAGTTAGATACCTAGTTTTTAATTATCTTACATAGTGATTATATACATCTAGACTTTTCACTACTGAGAAGTTATTTAAATAAATATAATACATACCCGGATAATTATACTTAACGTTTTTGTGTTTCACACTTTATTGAAATTGATTGAAATATTATGATACCTATTTAAAAAATACAATAATACGATGTAGACTAGAAACTTACAATAATTACTTTATTTGTATTTATTTCATCCTGAATTAACTACCCCACTGTAGGGAAAAAGTCGCCCTAAGTTCCTACCCTCTGTCCATGTTTCTCTATTGAGCGCTAGTCAGTTTCCTTCATAAGGTGTCGAGCTCGGCTGGCTATCGCACTTGTAAGTAAAATATGATTTATGTAACTTAGGGCTACAGATGATGCATTCACCCTGGCCTAAGTTCTGGGATGGTTCAATTTAGGGCCAATGACACGTAAAGAAGATTGGACTTCTTAAAATGTTAATCCAGTCGAGTTGCACATTTCAAAAATTGATTGTCTTGATATGATCTGAAAACATAATAAATTAATAAGAATTGAATTGTTAAAAAATATCCTTATTTTAAAATAAGGTATAAAAGTAGCCAAGTGTAGAGTTATGGCTTATGGCTTAACTTCACTGTACTGTTTTATCTTTGGAGAGGAGAGGCCTTTGTCCACTTGTGGGAATAAGGAGATATAGCAGGTAAATATTAGATTTAAAGAAATGGAGTGTACTCTACACGATTTACGTAAAATTTGAGAGATTTTATATCGTTTATTAATTAATTAATTGTGAATGATATTCGTTGTTGCCAATCTTGTTGATTATGTCTATTTTATAGGTGCGTTTCCTCCAGAGCTTTGCTAATAACATAGCATATTATAACTCTAGTGGAATAGCACCCTAATGATCTTCCACCACCACCAATTAGCAGGACACACGCCACAACAATTAATTACAATAAAACACGAACACACATTCAAAAAAACATTTATTATGTAAGTGTAATAAATAAAATAAAAATAAAATTTTGTCATAAATATACAGGTACAAATCACAGACTGTATGTTTAAGTAAATCTGGTAGGTATTGCAGGGAGTCAGTAACCTATCTATACCAACATTAATGTACAAACACGGTAACTACAGCAGTCACTAATATACAATTTTAAATTTAAAAAGTACAAATCCCGTGTTGACAACTGTCATTTCATTACCTATGATGATACAGTTACTTTGTAGATTAGATATAAACTTTAAGTAATTTTTTATACTATGTATGATGTGTAATCTAGGGCCTGGGAGTATCAAACATATAAGTATATGTTTGATATATTTTTTTTGTTATCTTTAACATATGAGTATACGTTTGATATCTATTTTCGGTATCTTTGTAAGAACAAAGAATTTAATTTACAAATATTGCATTCTTAGTTTACAGATCTCAGATTACGGAATTACAGATATTTAAAAAAAGCATTGGTTTACTATAACTTGAAAAATGTGGTAGGTATTGAGCAACGTTATTTAAAAGAAATACCTACAGGTAAAACCATAGAGATTTATAGAAAAAAGATAAGTAAGAATTTTCATTTAGTATTTTAAGAAAAGGAATTATGGCAAATAAATAAATTTGAATTTGAAAGGAAAAATATAGGTAATGTATAATGTTCGTCTGTAGAAATGTTTCCTTACATTTCAGCAATAGTCATTGTTAACATAGCTAGCCATAGACAAGGTTCTGTGTACTCCTTCAAACAATTTCTAAATTCGTAAATTTAAAGAAAAATTTGATAAAAAAAAATTAAATATTAAATATAAATTTTCGTTACTAAATAAACGTATATATACAATAATTCCTTAAAAATTTTAAAGTTTGAAACATATGGAATGGAGAAACAGTCCAATAATAAAACATTTTTACGCCACGAAAATTCAATGAAAACAACACACGTGTCGTAACATAACTACCCGATAAAAACTAAATATAAAGCACCTATATTTTATTTACAAAACCATTTACTAACATAATTTTAACTTAGTACTAGTTAATCTATCAAATAAATTAAGTTTATAAAGGACATTTCTTGTAGCTCGTAAAGTAGGTATTTTTTTTTGGATTGGCACAAAATGTGGACCAATGTCGTCAATTTTCCAGCCGAAGACCATTGCTTCTGAAGAGGAAAAAGGTTTAGTGATTTTTTTCATTCTTACTCTATCTCTAAACCTGTTTCCTCTTCAGAAACAATCGTCTTCGGCTGGAAAATTGACGACATTTAACCACATTTTAGGCCAATCCAAAAAAAATAGATTATAATAATAAATATTTACATTTTTTTTTATTATTCCAGGCTAGGTGACGTTTCGATCGCAAATAGTCAACTGACAGTAGAGATTGACAACTTGACAAAAACGGTCTATGAATCAAATCAGTAGAATCTCTACTTACAGTAAGTGTTGCCATCAAAAAGGTCGACATGCCACCTTTCCCGCTATTTAGGGTACAGTTAAAGGAATATTTTTTCTTAAAGAATGAAAAATGAATAAATAAGTAAAGTTACAACAATGTATAATATAGATAGACGCTCATTTCAAACAATAATATTGAAATCATAAAAATTAAGTTCAAAATGAAAAATTAGTTAACTGTTAACTTAATTAATTTTAAATCTGTTGAATTAACTTCAAATACATGTCTGATTTTTTCTATTAAAATACCAAAATCGTAAACCTGTACTAAACATTCCATATGGTAAAACTAATTTAATTTGTGACAAAATTAATGTCATATTTAAATTAAGACAGAGTATTCAAGAACCCTCAAAAATAGGGATAATTTCAAAATTACAAATCTCTTTAGTCAAAGTTTTTTGGAAAACTTTTAAGTTATTATTATACATAAGTTAATACATCGCAGCTAAAATGGCATCCATGCAATAAGAAAAAGTTAACCAATTACTAAATATATGTTGTTAGGATTTAGTTAAATGCTAGAAAAATGTTCAGTATAGTTCATTGAATATCATCATACATTTTTAATTATTTTGGAAAAAAATAAAAGGTTATTTTACAATTTTGTTTTTTTCCACAAGAGGTTTTTCTTGGTAAAATTTAAGCCATGATTTTTTTTAAACTAGCTGTTTTTTTAAACACACATTTAGCAGCTGTATAACATTCTTCTCAAAACGTACAATATTTAGGTATCTTCACATTAGATAGACAACTAAACAATTTGTACTGTATGGCGTCACAACTATCTTGGCTACTATCCAAATGGCTTTTGGCTGATCTCATTATAAAGTTGTTTTTTTAACATTGAACTTGTTACAAAAGAGAATTTGTGTTAGGTAAGGTTAGCCAGATGAATTAAAGTGTATGTCATATCGTATCGTGTAAACAAAATCGCAGAGTGCGGAGCGGTGCTTAATCAACCAACCATAACGATTACGAAAAGATTTTGGCAATGGCAATGCGTTCTGATTGGTCGGTTGAGCTCTGCACAGCTTTAATAAGAACGCATCCTTATTGATTACAAGTTACACGAACTTACACTTTTTTCTTATATTTAAGAGAAATACTGTGCGTCGATTGGTGGAAGTAAACTCACCAATCAACGCACAGTATTTTATATCATGTCTTGTCTTGGAGAGTTCCAACATCCGGAAACTTTGCTGATAAAACTGCAGTATTTGCCTTTATAGTTATATTACCACCTGCAAGCATTATCGTAATCGACTGTTAATATACGTCAGAAATACTTATATAACATGCATTGTCGATAAGATAACACGTCCTCATTTTAATTGTAGGTTTTAATAATAGGTTTGTATGCGGGCTGTTTGAATTT
This sequence comes from Cyclophora punctaria, assembly GCA_951394245.1. Classification (NCBI taxonomy): domain Eukaryota; kingdom Metazoa; phylum Arthropoda; class Insecta; order Lepidoptera; family Geometridae; genus Cyclophora; species Cyclophora punctaria. The sequence continues at coordinate 1,785,821 of OX596172.1, forward strand.
ACATAAATACATATTTGACCTTGTGTGAAAGAATTGACGATAATTACGGATAGTACAATGTCATTTGAACAATAAATAATTAATACTTCTATTAAATTTTCATTATAAGTAGTAGAAATGATTGATTATAGTAGAAAAAAATTATAGTAGAAAATAGTCTGCAAAATGTACTGATTGGTATTTAAGACTGCACATAATATTTATGTATTCTGTGTCTATTTATTATTTTTGCCTGGCTCTGGATATACTTACTAAGCTACAGTCTATGGTTAACTCTTCCAATGAGGCCATTATTTTTTATAGTTCTCAGCCATGCTCCATACATTGAAGAATGAACGCGCGTGGCGTGCTCACAGTATGGCGTTAAGTATTAATATGAACACGCGAGGCGTGCTCACGGCATTGAGATATTGTAACCATTTTGTAAGTATATCTCGTACCATACTTCAATAAAAAAATGAACTTTTTAGGATTACAGAGGTGTTAGTTCAATTTTTTAAGCTATTGCATAGCTTCTATCGCGGGCCTTGAGCGCGGGGACCAAATCCAAAAATACCGTAACGAAAAAAAACCTCACGCTTACCCGATCCGACGGGAAGGAGGTGTGGCTTGAAGGCCGTGCATCGTCTAACGTCGTTTCAGTTCGGCAGTCTTCGACACGGCGTTGTGTGCGATTGTGCGTTGGGGGTGAGAGAGGGGGGTGAGAGAGGGGGTGAGAGACAGGGGGTGAGACAGGGGGTGAGACAGGGGGTGAGAGAGGGGGGTGAGAGAGGGGGGTGAGAGAGGGTGGTGAGAGAGGGTGGTGAGAGAGGGTGGTGAGCGAGAGGGGGTGAGAGAGGGGGTGAGTGAGGGTGGTGAGAGAGGGTGGTGAGAGAGGGTGGTGAGAGAGGGTGGTGAGAGAGGGTGGTGAGAGAGGGTGGTGAGAGAGGGGGTGAGAGAGGGGGTGAGTGAGGGTGGTGAGAGAGGGTGGTGAGAGAGGGCGGTGAGAGAGGGTGGTGAGAGAGGGTGGTGAGAGGGGGTGAGAGAGGGGGTGAGAGAGGGTGGTGAGAGGGGGTGAGAGAGGGGGTGAGAGAGAGGGGGTGAGAGAGGGGGTGAGAGAGGGTGGTGAGAGAGGGTGGTGAGAGAGGGGGGTGAGAGAGGGGGGTGAGAGAGGGGGTGAGAGAGGGGGGGTGAGAGAGGGTGTGAGAGAGGGGGGTGAGTTTGCGAGTTGGCGAGCTGGCGAGTTGGCGAGCTGGCGAGTTTGTGAGCTGGCGAGCTGGTGAGTTGGCGATCTGGCGAACTGGCGAGCTGGCGAGTTGGCGAGCTGGCGAGTTTGTGAGTTGGCGAGCTGGCGATCTGGCGAGCTGGCGAGCTGGCGAGCTGGCGAGCTGGCGAGTTGGCGATTGTCGATTGCGCCAACTCGCCAATATAAATGCAATAGCTTTACCGCGGCAGTCCCCGAGTGCCACACGTCTTTTTTTTTCTTTGTGGCAAAATTAAGTTTGATACAAATTATTGACAGATGTTAGAGGAGGATAAATTCAATTAAGATTTTGACTTTTTACTTAATAAAGTTAGATTTAAACTTGGTTTATAACACAACTATACCTTGTTCACTGGTTTCAACAATTGTGTGATGATTTGACAATTGACTAAATTGGTAAAAAAACTAGACTTCTAGATAATACTAGATTATTCTAGAAAAAACCGGATTATTCTAGAAAATGGTGGAAGTGTAAGACTGATAGGAACATTACCTAATTACGGCTACTTGCTTAATTATTAAACTGTGATTAATGTTAACCGACTATAAAAAAGGTTATTGCTAAGTTTAGTAGTAATTTTAGACCCTTTACGACATAACCTTTAAGACGAAATCACTTCAAATGTTGAATAAACGTTTGACTTACTTTAAAACAGCTTTCAAAATTCAATTAAAATATTATTTTGTACATTATTTTTTTACAAAATTGTAATTTACTAAGTATTCCATTCTAAAACATTAATTGACAACTTCTTAGTATTAAGTCCACTATTTGTTTAATATTAATTTCAGTTTGACAAATTCATAAGTTAGGGTGTGTTTCCACCAAAGGTATGTTACGCTGCTAGGCAAAGTTAAGTACCCAGTATCCACCAATAATATCAGCCGTAGCATAGCAACGTCACCTAGCTAATGCTGGTATTCACTAATCATATCAAACGTTTAAGACTAATCTATTTTGGTGTAACATTAATCAAAGTTTAAGAATCCACTGAGGCCATTAAATTCAATTCCAAACACAATCTAGTTTGATCCTTATGTTCAGCTCCATATGGCAGGTTTTCCGCTGCCTGATGTGCAGTCCTTGCTCTTACTCTTGGAGGATGAAGAGCTTCCGAAGACACTCCGTGGAGGTGACTCTTTATGTGAACTGTGTGAATAAACGTACATATATAATTATACATATAAATAACATACAGTACATAGACGTACATAACATTTAAATAAAACGTTTTAGTGCCACCGACACACCATGTGTGTCCATGTAATTTTTAACGGCGCGACGACTCGCTAGGCGAGTCCATTAAGTACATACAGAATTTAATGGGCATGCGTAGAGTAGACTTGGTTAACACCGATGGCAGGTAATGAATTACAAACGTAAGTACCTTTTTATCGAAATCAGCTCATGAAAGGAAGTTAGGTAAGTAGGTAGTTAAGTAGCTAATTGAAAGATAAGTTCAATTAGCTACATTGTTCGTTAGCCATTTTCTAAAAAAACTAATGTAAGTTAACCATAAAATGGTCGTTTACTAAATAAATAAATTATAATATTAACATGCTGAAACTAAACTCCAAAACATGCAAATTGAAGTTCATGCAGAAGACATAGAAACCCACAAAGCAAGTAACTTGAAAGAGTCTTTTATAGAGTCCATTATAACGTTCAGCTCAGTCCCTACTTAGATGGGTCACCGATGGTGGCATTTCTATATCAGCGCTACCCTGTTTTGGGAGGGAACAAAATCTCAGTTTTGGTAGTTTCAATCGATAGACCATGCCTGAGGCCTTTAGGCGGTCTAAAAACTCCGACACGACCTTACTTTTTTTAATAACTTGAAACAGTCTAATATAAATAAATGTTACAAGGAAGGAAATTAATAATATTATACTGGGTACGCTTTAGATACACTTTAAATACATTTCAAATCAGTTTTTATTATTTGAATCAGTTTTAATTATCATGGTTGCATTCGCTTAGAATGCTTGGTACTAAGTATCAAGTTAAGAGCGGTATGGTAGATAAAGTCTTTCAAAACATCTATTTCAACCAAAACCGAAGATTACAAGATTACTTCAGAAACAAATAGATAGAAAAACTCATTTCATTACTTAATAATAAATTGAGACAGTCCCCTACATTCGAGACTTAGAAAAATATTTTATATTGTAACTATGCCGCGATAAAGTTGTGATGTAACGTTAACAATCGCACGTGTAGTTAACGGAATTTATTATTTAGACGTTTGAATAACGTAGTGAGAAGATTTACAGTAATTTGTGTCTGTAAGCTATATGGGTTTCTTGACCACTTCTTTATCAATTAATTGAGTCTCCATAATTTATTGAGATAAATATGGATGGTCATGAAAACACCATAAATCTCCCTCTTGAATCACTCTGTATGTTAGTCAAAATCGCATGAAAATACGATAAGTAGTTCTTGAGAAAAACAAAAACATACAGACAGTTTTTGACATTTACCTTCAAGGTGTTAAGCTACTTTTCATTCCGAAATTTGTAAGATAGCTATTCAATAGGAAGGTTCACGAAATATATACAACTCTTGTAAAACTTCAGGTTAGTAGATACCTAGTAAATAAGGCAAAACTCTCAAATTCAATTTTGTCTCGGTTACATCTCATTCCCATTTTTAATGCACTATATTCATACAACATTTTCACACAAAAGTAGAGAAAATTTGGGAAAAGTAAAATACATTGTATTAACATTTACATTTAAATCTCAAATTACCTACTTCTTATTTGTTTATATTGCCGTTGACAAAATAAGTTGTATAAAAGATAAAAACCGAGATAATGTGGGGGAAACGCGACAATAATAGTCTTATTATCAGCTGGGAAATACCAGAAAATGCGAGGGCCCTTCCCGGGCCGTCTATCTCCAACGCGAACATTATTGAAAAGCTTGTTGTTTCAACTAGCGCAATGTCAGAAAAAGAGGCACTGCGAAAAGAGAGAGAAAGCACCTGAGCGCTCGTTTGGCATTCGATAACTTTCGTCGCTCACTCGGGGCGGACGGCCGTTGACGATACGTACGATGAGATTCATGATAATATCACAGTATAGTAATACCAGTAATGTAACTCGGCTCTGTTCTTCAGTTAGATACCTACACACGCGCTGAACGCACAGATGCGATAGGGCTGCCCGCCTGGACTATTTTAATTGCATCTTGATATTTTTTTACACCTACTTGATATTTTCTTCTAGTTTTTGATTGTGAGTATTTTATATTCAATCAAATAAAATTAATTTTAAATGAAACATTAAGTGTATAATAAATATGCATGCTGTTTTTTTCATAAGTAGATTTAATTATTCCCGGTAATTTATAAAATTTTATCTCTGAACTAGCAGCGCCCCGCGGTTTTACCCGCGTTGTACCCGTTCCCGTAGGAATTTCGGGATGAAAAATAGCCTATAACCTTCCCGTTGAATGTGGCTATCTATTACAAAAAGAATTATTCAAATCGGTTCAGTAGTTTCTGAGATTAGCGCGTTTAAACAAACAAACAAACAAACAAACAAACAAACAAAACAAACTCTTCAGCTTTATAATATTAGTATAGATGAGTTAATGAACAACTCAAACAACCAAAAACAGCACAATATAATCGATTAATGCAAAAAACGCTGCTTCAAAAATCATATATAAATTCAAATTCAAATTTATTAATTTAATACCTACTGGAAACTAATTTAAACTGTGATATGGTCTAGTACACGCGCCTCACTACCTCGCTACTACCGATACTCGCTACTCGCTTCACGCACATTGCTATTATTCTAATACATATTATAAAGATGTAAAGTTTGTAACTTTGTTTGTATAGTTGTTTGTTTGTTTGAATTCTTTCACCTATAGGTAAAGTACTCGTACACTTTAGGTACGGACATAGGCGAGGTATTTTTTTTTTAAAAAGGGTATTCAAATTGGAATAATGTTACCCAAAAGGTATGAAAAACATGCCCACAAAAATTGGTTATTGGTGTGCGCTGCTAAATCTATTGATGATATATAAAAACATTGTTCGACATAATCAAAGTACTCATTATTGCGTACAAATAAGTTCGAGAGAACATACGTGTGGGATATTATGGAAATAGGTATACAAAAATCAATGCCACTTTTCGTTGTAATTTTATAACTCGTGAACGGGCTGACCTATCCAGACTAAATATTTAGGCTTTGTTCGGACTATTTAGTAGATGGTTTATGTGAAGTTTGCACAAAATCGGTCGAGTGGTTCTTAAATTTCCCCGGGAACGGGCACAACGCGGGTAAAACCGCGGGGCGCAGCTAGTAAATATATCGTAGGCACAATACAATAATACAAAGAACGAAGAACGTTATATACAAAGCGAGCGAGCGACCGAACTAGCGAGCTAGCGAGCGAGTGCGCCATTCATAGATAGACTCGTCCCCCGCATACCTCTTTCCGTCACTTGTCAACCAGCAAGAGAGACCGCGATAACGTTGAACAAAATATAGTGTGCGGAATCTTCATAAAACATGTTCCAGGATATACGTGTTTATTAATAAACCTTGCAAGTTTGTAAAATAAATGATTGTTATTTAAAATCTCCATTATATTTACGATGTTTGTATCATAATATTTTCTTTAATTTTACAATTTATAAGTACAATATGACCGCCCAAAGTTCAGGTAAAATTTGTGCAAAAAAGCCGGTTTTCGGAGGCTTATACTGAATTTGTTTCTAAAAATTTTGATTTTCTTTTATGATAGAAACCTAGATATAGTGCATAAGATACTTATTAGCTAAAAATTTTCAAAGAAAGATCTATAACAACGCCGTAATCACGTAACAGCGTTTGTATGAAAAGTAAGACGGGTTGGCCGCTCTTAAGATATCTTCAGTTTATAACAAAAAATAAAAACCTTTAAAGTAGGTTACTAAAATAAACAGAATCATCCAACTAAATCATTTTAAAAGTTACCCTTTCAATTACCTGCATTTATCAATTATTTTGAGAGTAAGGACTTGCGCATTTTCAAGATTAGAACAAAGTTGAACAAATTAATTTATTATTATTATTATCTTATCTGTGGTTAGTAAATACTACGTGTATGTTTTGATTAGAAGTTGTCTTATAAAGAACGATTGATTTATTTATTTAAATAAACAATACGTAATTGACCCGTAATCTTATCTGTGACGTTGCGTCCATGAATATTTAATTTTTCTTTTTAAATAAAGAACGATTACAGAATGCGTTGGTGACTGTGATATTAGTCACATAAAAATATAGGTAAATTATTCCAAATCACAAAGACTTCATTTGTTTAATGAGGTAATTGTTAACAAGAGCCTCTAAGTACATTATTGATAAGTAAAACATTCGTCAATCCCTGACTCACGGAGTATTGTCAATATTTACGTGACTTTAATAACGTAGGCTTGATTTTCAATTTAAGCACTTACATGACTAACCCCTAATACTCAAATAGTTAGTTCATCATGGTTTCATACATGAAAACAATTACATATTTAAAACCAGCAACGCCCCGCGGTTTTACCCGCGTTGTGCCCGTTCTTGTAGGAATTTCGGGATTTTTATACATATAAACCTTCCTCTTGAATTACTCTATCTATTAAACAAAACCGCATCAAAATCCGCGTAGTTTTAAAGATCTAAACATACATAGGGACAGACAGTGGAAAGCCACTTTGTTTTGTAAAATTTTTCACTACATAGTGTACTATGTAGTGAAAAATACTTGACTTGTTCCTCTCTCTCTCTCTCTCTCTCTTTCTGTATAAGGACGTGTTTCCAACAGAGCTTCGAGCTACGTTTGGTAACGATTAATATTCATAGTCGCATAGAAAGGTAGTAAAGACTATCTTTGTTGGAAGCTTGTACAGAAGCAACTTCAATTTAAGCTGATGAATGAGATGTTTCAAGCTCTATGGTTCTATGCCCAATGGAAAATACAACGTCAGTTTTTAAACGCGCGTTAATGAAGTGCTCGTACCAACGACGCATTATACATAGGTACAGTGAAGCGTAGTGTAGCAGAGCTTTAGTGGTATGGTGCCTTTAAAAATGTTTTCTAAAAACAATCGCTTGTTCGGGCAATAAAGCGTAGTTTTGAATACTATTGCTTGTGAAACATCCGGTATTGTTGAATATGGAACATTGAGGAGAATTGAGAAGCTTCATAATGAATAGGAAAATTTGACGCCTAATGAGGAAATAATAATCCATTTTATTTAGGAAATAGCAGCGCCCGCGGTTTTACCAGCATTGAGTCCGTTCCCGTGGAAATTACGGAAAGGAAAATAGACTATCACCTCCCCGTTGAATGGAGCCGTCCATTACAAAAAGAATTATTCAAATCGACTTGGTAGTTCCTGAGATTAGCGGGTTGAAACAAACAAAAAACAAACACTTTAGCTTTAATATAGGACTTTGTGTCTATAATTTTGTTTTGGGATTTCTACTACAATGATGCTGACGTCCCGTCATTGTTTCCACAGATTTCGCTGTACGTGGGAAAATTGGTACATCCTTTTATACCAATTTTCCTTTGCACTTTCTTCGAATGCCATCGCCAAGGATTTGACGTAGAAACTAAACACAAACTCTACCTCTTCATAATGTTAGTATAGAATTTTCTTTATAATATTACTAGCAGCGCCCCGCGGTTTTACCCGCGTTGTGCCCGTTCCCGTGGGAATTTCGGGAATTTTTTTACATAAAAACCTTCCTCTTGAATCACTCTACCTATTACAAAAAAACGGATCAAAAACCGTTGCGTAATTTTAAAGAATTAAGCATACAGACAAACAGACAAACAAACAGACAAAAATAGCGACTTTGTACAGACAAACAGACAAACAAACAGACAAAATAGCGACTTTGTTTTATACTATGTAGTGACGAGTTAAAATTCAAACCAACATGACTACCAACCAAAGACAAAGTTCTTCCATTGAGAAAAAGGGTTCAGTGATGAGGTTGGAGTTAAGAATTGAATGAAATAAGCCCTTTGTATATTGGACTTATAATAAAAAAAGCTGTTTCGCGCGGTGGTTCCGTCTGCGACCCAAACAGATGGCGCTAGTGTGAATTTGTATTTCGCGCTTACGTTATTTTCTCAGTGTGGTCGGATCCTCACCACTGTACTGATATTTTCAGTGAGATGAGAGACCTTTGCCCATCATTGGTACATTACAGGCAAATTCTATTATCAATGCGGCCACACGCCCATACAATTTGTTAATCAATCATCCTCTTTATTAAATTATTAAGTTAGAGTATAGTTAGGTAAGATCCAACTATCATTACAATCACCACAGAGTGTGACAAAAACACAACAAGCTTATCTGTGGCCAGAACCCAGAACTAACGAACCAAAAATCCGCCCACAGATATTATAATACCGCGGTATTATTGCTAAACAATGTGATATGACGTCATGGAAAGATAAAACAAATCCTACGAATATTATGAACTAGTAGAGATCCGTGGTTTTACCCGCGTTCATGATGGCATTTCGGGGTTAAAATGCGATCAATCCTACTAATATTATAAATGCGAAAGTTTGTGAGTATGTATGTTTGTTACTCTTTTACGAAGAAACTACTGGACGAATTTGAATTAAACTTTACAGTATTATAGGTTATACATCAGAATAACACATGGGATACATTTTATCCCGAATTTCCCGCGGGAACGGGTACTTCGTGGGTGAAACCGCAGGGCGCCGCCAGTGTTAAATAAAACCGAAATGTCTCCGTAAACGTAGTTTCGATTAAAAACTACAGAAGGCAGTTTAAATGACCATTGCGTACGTACAATTACCGGATTTTACAGAATGTTGTTTTCCTTATAATCTAACATCGGTTATAGGCGTTAGCCGTGACGCCGCGATTATCAACGCATTGTTGTGACATTAAATCAGAAAACATAAATAAATGACAACCAGAAACATAAATAATTCAATTATATAAGTTATTTTATTACACAAATGGTTATAGGCAACCTAGCAACGCCCTACGGTTTGACCCGTTCTCGTCAAATTTTCGGGGTAAAAAATCTTCCTAGTGTAGATAGCTTTTGTTACAATCTTTTTTCTACACCGACGTGTAGTTTTACGATTAACCTTTAAAAATAAAAACGAAAATGGAAAAGCTTTTTGGTTTTCGTAATATATGTAGCAGTGGAACAATAAAGATAGGTTAATAGGCCTAGTTTAGGTACTCTATCATTGCTGTTACTCCTCACTGTACTGATAGCTTCAGTGAGATGAGAGGTCTTTGCCCAGCAATGGGACATTACAGGGTACTTTACTTTACTATCATTGCTGTACTAATTCTTTCTTATAAAATAGCTTTGCTTGATAATAAATGTAAACTAGGCTTTATGGTCTCAGTATATTGACAAAAGTTATCAACAAACGGTTGAGAAATATCATAAAAAGTAGTTGATCTAATAATAACATAACAGGTGATAATTGACTAATGCGAAAGTTACGAGTATTAGGTAACTAATAACCATATTCAAAGCTAACTGGATGGTCCCATAAAAATATAATAGTGTTACCAGGTAGTGTAAACCAGGTTATTTGACAAACCAAGTAATATTTTGCATCAGGTAAACAGTAAAGTTTCGATTGTGAGATAAAATAACTGGTCATTCAAGCTATTCTGGTAAAAATATGACTCTTATCGGCACTTTAACAGACACTAATAGCCATCAATAACTGCCGAAAGTCTGGAGTGAAAGTTTGCTTAAAATTGCACAACGAAATATATATGTGACGTCATACACATACAGACAATACGCCGAGATTACGTGTCGTTTAGAGAATAGACAAAATCAAATGCCATAGAGAGTCTATATACATTAGACAATAAGTACAGCCTTAGCTAAAGTGTTATGGACTTGGTGTAGATGACAATACAGCTGAGATTTCATTAATCAGTGGTATGTGTAGGTTGAAAATTCACTGAAGATAGGTAGGTAGGTACCTAGTTTGAGGTTTTTGTAAGATTTTCCCCATTTGTACAGTCATGAATATTAATTAGTTTGAAGTATTTACGTCGATGTCGACTATGAAATAATAAATAACAATTTCGTATGAAAAAATCATTGTAGTTTTAGAAATAAAACTACTAATATTTTTTCCTTAGTCAGGTTAAAAGGAAAAAAGAATAAATTAAATAGATTTAAAAAAATAAATAAACTGACACAGCTGATTAAATAATTGAATAAGTAATTCAGTTGAATGTAATTTGTATTTAAATGTGTATTTACATTCAATTAACTTAAACCCACAAGCAGGTAGGTAGCTCACATCACTTGACTACAAGAAGGTATTGAGAAAAAAGGTTTTTTCTTTATGTCACATAAATCACTTTTTAAATAATAAATAAGTGAATTTTAGATAAAGTATAAGTAAGTAAGTATTAGCCTGTAATGTCACCCTGCTGGGCAAAGGCCTGTTAACTCACCAAATCAGTATGGTGAGGAGATAAAGTATAATGTTGGTATGCTTTATATGTAGTGATAGCAGCGCCCTGCGGTTTTACCCGCGTTGTGCCCGTTCCTGTGGGAATTTCGGGATGAAAAGTAGCCTATAACCTTCCCGTTGAATGTGGCTATCTATTACAAAAAGAATTATTCAAATTGGACTGATAATTCCTGAGATTACCTCAAACATACAAACAAACTTACAAATTTTACCTCTTTATAATATTAGTATAGATTTATCGGATTTTATTAGTGAAAATCGTTGAATACATTATATCACTTGTTCCTAAGATCCTCAGTAATTTTTATAAAAATAATATTAAATGTACAGACACAGTGAGTGTACGATTTTTTATATGTATAAATGGATAACAATTGTAGTGTCGCATATGTAGCTCTGGTGAAAGGACACTACCTAAAGGAGTAGAAACGAATAGGACAAAGTGATTTAAAAAAATTAAAAGTTTATATGACCTAGAAAGACCTAGGCCTAGATTAACCTATTTAGTACAAAACGGCTGTAATAAAGTTTCTTGGTAATAAATATTACATTATAGTGCAAGTGCATAAAGAAACAGTAAAAATCATAAGCATAGTAGCCATGCAGTTATCAGTTAGTAGAAGCCAATTAGAAACCAATAAAAAGCATACCAAATGAAAACACGAGTTAGAAAAATAATTGCTTTACTGATAAAATAAATAAACATAAATTGCTTGTTTCTATGAAAAACTTTATAAGTCAAAAATACATTATAAAACTTTAGTGAATGTGTAAATAAAATAAATTAAAAAAGTACTGTAAATTCTTATTTATTTTATAAGTATGTGTCATTGTATATTATTTTCTTCTCACTGTCCTGTATGACCCAGTGAAAGGCCGTAACAGGCCCACTCATTTAACACCCAGTGTAAAATGAGTTTTGAGTTTTATAAGCACAGCTTTGATTAGTAATCCCAACAAATGAGTAAATTCTTTACCTTAATATTATCCTGAAGTTCTCCAATTCTCGTATACTGTTTGAAAGTCTAGCAAAGGCATTGAAAAGGGCTACTATTTCCGTCCTTTGCAATCTCTCATGTGATTTGTGCCTTAAGGGAAGCTTCCCTTGTGTGGGATCTTCTGGACTGTTCCATTTGCCGGAAAACAGTATTTTTAAAGCTGTTCCAAGCCCTTGAGTCTGCAACTTACCCCAGAGCTTGCATTTATCACATCCAACACAATCCATGATTCGAGATATGTTTCTAAAGTGATCTCGGAACTCATGTTTGAGATTAGCAGCTTGATTGCCTCCATTGAACATTGAGGACTCGTTGAAATGGTCCGGGAATGTGTATATGACTCCGAGCATGTTCCTTATGGCATGCCTGGTCTCTTCATCTTCAACGGAGTTGCCTGTAAAGTACTCCTCATGTTCCAAATAAGGCCCAGCTTTGGCTAATGCTCTCATCTCTAAGAGATAGACAAAGTATAAGTTTTTCAGCCAGTTGGGACCTTCTCCGTGGGTCTGTGATGGGTCAAATCTCCGTTGGAACTCATCCAGGTTTGGGCCCCATTCACCATCAGGAGGGGCGGCGAACCCTACTCCTTTGTCAGAGAGCAAATACTTGGAACATAAGTGAATGTTTATGCTTGAATGTAAACCAGACACAGCTCTGTAGAACACTCTCTTTTCTAAACACATGTTACTTAAATCTGAGCTCAGCACATACGGGAAAGACTCATAAGGATTGAGCTTTGGTCTGAAACAATTTTCTTGGTAGATACTCCTCCATATCCTGTGAGCTGAAGGTCCTTTGTAACCGGTGTACCGTTCAGGGTTCAAAGACAAGTCTACATAGTCTGCATCAGCATCTTTATCATCACATTCACAGAAGTTGTCCACTGCATCATCATAGATTTTCCACTTGGCGATTTCGAACTGGCTAGCTGCACTGATGGTTGTGTTGAGGTAGCCCAAGTCAGGGTCGTGGTCGGTGTCACTGTTGCAATTGGACTGCGGCTGGATGTACTTGGCCGCGGGGAGCTCTTCCTTGTCTTCGTTTTGATATCCATTCTCATATCCAGGCACACTCTCTTTAGAACACGTCTTTATGTGACAATACTTCATCGCGCACCGGCTGTCGTCCACCCAGAAGGGACATTCCTTTTTTAAATTAACTTTATAGAAGCGGAAATAGTCTTTCGTGACCAAACTCTGTATCCGAGGGAAGATCTTCACATTGTTGAAGTAATCGATGGTGTCCACATTACAGGAGCAGTCGCCCAGGGCACCGTGCAGCTCATTAAAACATGCGGCACTGTCGCAATTATTCGGTTCATGTAGTTCCGTGTCGTAACCCACCGCCTGAACTATCGCGAGGGCGAAAATTATAAACACAACACAATACTTCTTGTACCCCATCTCGAATAATATGGCGGTTCCTTTCTCATGAGTAAATCCAATATTTAATAAAAGTTGAGTTGCTGCTAATTATTATCACTGTTTAACTGAGGCTAACATTAGATGTACTAAGTGAAAGTGTTTTATTATATTCAAAAAATAGAAAGGAGGACGTGCACATACAAACGTTCGCACTTTTCGTTAAATTCGACTGATTGGATTGTTTGTTGTTGACTTGTGTGTGTGTGTTGATTTGATTTGCTTTGCTTGCTTGCTTACTTGACGTTTGCGACATTATGACTTTGACAGTAACTTTTATGACTTCAGTACGATATTTGCGTAAAAATAGTAATCACGGTCACGGAGGTAGGAACTAAATTATTATTTTTATTCTTACAAACTTACTCGTAAAATAGGAAATGTAGGTAATAAAATAAGATGTTCGTTTTCCTATATCAACCTTATTCATTTATTAAACATTTAAATTAAATTACATATCAATTTTATAAAATAATAATAAAAATATAACAACAAACATACAAAACATAAAATAATTATATATTTATCACAAAATAAATATTCACGACAAAACCCCCAAAACGAGCACAACCCAAATAAAATCACAAATGCATTAAAAATTAAGCATAAATACATGTACAAGTTTTGTGACTTCGCTTGTGTATTTTTCAAACATTTCATACAGTTAAAAAAATGCAAAACTATTTCTGCTAATTATCTTTATACAGGGTGTAACCATTTTTTTTTTTTCATTTTAGTTTTAATAATACCGAAATAAAATAAATTAAACGTAACTTACAAAATAGGTTTTCGTAATAGGCACAGAATAAAAACACAGGGTATATATAAACTTGTATCATGTGTCATCAAATATCTACCTTAACGTTAAAAAATATACCTAGGTACCTACCTACCCAAAAATTCGATATAATTTCAAAACACATTATTATGTACATTATACCTAGACAGTATTATATTACCGCTAAGCTGTGACTGCAGCAATACAGCTTTAAAATTTCAGTCATGTTCATAATATTTTGGCATTACTTAACCTAAACTAATACGGGATATTTACTAATTAAGTCAATCATTACGAATATTACTTGAGAATAAGGGTGCTTTATGATCAGTAATATGCTATGTAGCGTTGCCATCAATGTTTTAATGTCGAATCCTTCCATATAAAAAAATGGTTTGTACATACAACCCGTTTCCACTAAATGTCTGCCATATATAGTACTGTAATGCGGGCAAAATGAATGAGATTGGCGGACATCAAACACACCCAACGCAAGGTATAGCTACGATATTTTCTGGTGAAAAAGCATCTATGACCCTATCTTTCATTCTTCAGTATGAGTCCTTCTTCATCGTTCTTTTGCATTATAACACCTTCAATACCATTTGGATCATAGTTGATAAGTACATACATTATTGGTTTGGCAGTGATCGTGTTAATACTTTGGCAGTGTAGGCGCCGGGGCTGTAGGTGCAGCTAATAAAGTGTCGTTAGGAGCTGCGGCTATGGATGCATCCCGAACTGACAACGAGTTTCTGATGAATGCTCTTCTACTCTCTTTGATAGCGTTCGCTAGGAAGAATGTGCAGAATATACCGGTACTCTGAAAAAAAACAATGTAAGTAAGTAGATTGGAGGATGTTGTAAGCAGATTGCAGCACATTATTGCATGTTTTTTATGGCTTTTGATAATCTAACATGGATAGTAACCACAGATAACCCAAACTAGGAACCATTGAGTTATATAGACTATATGTTCTCGTTTTATGTACTAACGTATAACTATACATTAGTACTATACGTTAATACTTGAAACTCAGGCACTACTACTACTACTAGGTACATCGAGTGGATGGCCAACCTGACCAATCCTGGTGTCACAGAATATATTAAGCCGCCAAAGGCCTCTGACATGGCTCAAGTAACGACTACTATCCGTAGAGAGTAACCGGGACCGACGGCTTAACGTGCCCTCCGAAGTACGGAATCATCTTACTTTTCGGGCAATCAGGTGATTCAGCCTGCAATGCCCTATCCAAACTGATCTCACAAAGAGATTTTTGTGAGATATTATCCCCACCGGGAATAGAACCCGGAACCTCCGGATCGTGAGCCAGGCGCTCAAACCACAAGACCACGGAGGCTGTTAGTAGGCACTACAAGGTCTATAAATACCTACTCGTAGAGCTAACTAAGATCCATAGTATGAATGGTACCGACCTATTTTTTTTTTAATTTATTCATCTAAGTATCTTTAAATAATGTGAACTTACATTACATAAAGATAGAAAACTAGCTAAGTACTCCAAATATGACCTCAGCTGTCAATTATCATAAAGAAGAAGTAAAGATGCGCTCACGCAACACGTTTAATTCAAGGATTTTCCTGTGTACTGCCACAGGTACGTGCCAAATATTATTATTCATTTTTTATTTGCATCTTAAGATATTTGTGTGTGCAGTTAATCTACCATTATTTCTTATAGGCTCTAGAAAAATCAACAGGTAGGTACAGGTTGCATTAAAAGTTCTACTTTCAAAGACTCGGCTAACTGCAAAGAGTTTCTTATTTAAAAAAAATCCATTATACATTTAATTAAAATAAGAGTGTCTGTTTGTAATCTTAAAATATATTACGGAACACATACCGATATATTTTTTAAAAATCGTCTGTCTGTTTGTTTGCACGGGCTAATCTCTCTGCCTGGAGTGATTTTGAAGGGACTTTTACTGGTAGCTGATGTAGGTAATAAAGAGTAACTAGGCTACTTTACTGTTTAAATCCACGCGGATGAAGTTGCAGGCACTGCTTGTGTTTTAAAAGTTGCGTTGTAACTATAACAATCGTCACAGTTCACCGCGTCGTGAAACTTAACTATAATAAGTTCATGTACTGCGACTGTTTCCTGTCAATGACCCCTTTTCAAGAGAACACACGAATCTTTAAAGAAGTTTTCTTACTTTTAAATGTTATAATTGTTATTTTAGGTCTTTTAGGAAAATACGATATCATTATACTTTTGTTGCCTTTGTCCTATATTTTTGCACCTATCTATACTTATACATATTATAAAGAGGTAAATTTTTTAAGTTTGTTTGTTTGTTTGTATGTTCGAGGTAATCTCAGGAATTACCTGTCCTATTTGAATAATTCTTTTTGTAATAGATAGCCACATTCAACGGGAAGGTTATAGGCTATTTTTTATCCCGAAAATCCCACGGGAACAGGCACAACGCGGGTAAAACCGCGGGGCGCTGCTAGTCGTTAATAAAATAAGTCATACTGGTTTCTTAGGTTAACGCAGACTAAATAAAATAAAATAAAAAAAATACGTTTATTTTATACACTACCTACCCATTTTGATTGTAAAGCGGCCGAAACTTCAGATAAAAATGTAAAATTCAGTTTTTGATAAACCGATCAATGTTACCAAACATCTTTTAATATCGAAACCACTCATAATATTATAACACCGTAAGATAAGATCATTTCGAATGGTACTTTACGCCCGTAGCACACCTCCGCTGCGAAACGATAACAGCCGAACGGCAACAATTTCACCATGTCTTGTCCGTATGTATGAGAAGCGGAATACTAGCGAAGTGCTAGCGAAACTGCCTATTCTAACGCATATAAGTATTTGAATCTCTTTGCCCGCGGGGTTTCGTTTATCTGCTCCGAACGCCAGCCACACTTCCGCGCTCCGGTCGCCATTCAAACTACACTTGATCGCAGCTGAATCCAGGAGGTTCCGCTACTCGTATTTCACAACGGAGGTGTGCTACAGGCAAATAATACTCAACATCTGTCGTTAGCCTTTACGAAGTTTGTTTCTGTCTACTATCCTTAATTCAATTACCAAATAACGAAGATTTAATGCAAGACCACGAAGTTAATTGAATGAACCAGTAATGAGGATTAATTACAATTGAATGAGTCACCATGATGCCTTGTCGGGCACTGTGTGGCATCACGGCATCTCTACTAATTATGGTCAGGTCACGCTATGTTAACAAACGCAAGGTTTGATATTGTATTGTTTACTTTTGTTATTCATAGCGTATTGTTCCTGAGGTTGAATTGACCCTCTGGTGTTGAAGGTTGGGAGTCCAAGTTTCTTTTAGGCCTTATCACAAGAGCTATGTCAAGCTACCTTGCTATGTTTGATATGATTAGTGGACGCTATCTTCTTCTTCTTCTTCACTCTATGAAGAAGTGGACACTTGGGTACCACCATCGTCATGTTACGTTGCTAATTTTGCTGAGCTATATTTAATACCTACTAGCTGTGCCCCGCGGTTTTACCCGCGTTGTACCTGTTCCCGTGGGAATTTCGGGATTTTTATTACTTATTATTCTATTCCTGGCCAAGATAAATAAAAAGAAAAAGATTATAGGTTATAGACTTCGATCAACAATACACATGTAGATCGAAGGTTATAGATTATGCTGGATACAAACATACTGGAAAACATAGCATGTTAACGTAATGTAGTCTATGGTGAAAAGGCGCCCACTTAAAAAAATACCAGGCAGTTGCCAGTTGCAAGAGTGATCTCGATAATTACGACCTTATAAACAGTCTACAAAGAAAAATAACACAAAATTAAACCATGAACAATTCATACCTGCAATATAGAAGCACATAGCGCAGTAATAGCTACCCACAGGAGTTGTTCTCTCGCGTAATCATGCAAAAGCTTCCCACACCCTCGCTGGTAAATGCTTCCACAGTCTGATGCGTACGGCTTCTGGACAGCATCCAGAGGACCCTGACCGCAGCAGGACAGCGGCAAATGACCTTTGGAGTTATAGTCGCTTGGACCGCTTACTCCACAGCACTCAAACTGAAAACACAAATTGTGATTGGTAAGTGTGTAAGGCCAAGTGCGAGTCGGACTCGTCCATGAAGGGTTCCGTCGCCATAATATAAACCTTCTTGTAGTAGTTCTTGTAGTTAGATGTTAGATTTGAGTTGATTGAATCTGTCCGTCTGTATTTCACAGCCACTTTTTTCCGAAACTATAAGGCCTATTCTATAACCTGTTGAAACTTGGTTAGTAGATGTATTCTGGTCTAAAAACTGCGACTCCAGGATTGGCCTACTCGATCTTACTTACCTCACAAAACGTAAATTACAAATATTTGTTCAAATAAGTACCGGAGTGCTAAGTTAAGGGTTAAGTTAGGTAGTTCGGTTGCCTAAATATATTTACTTACTTTAACATGGAGCCTGTCCCACCGAATAGCATCCACAGAGTTAACCTCCGCTTGGCTAGTTTCACTAAAATATGACGTCATTGTCGTCTTTATATCTATCTCTATGTTGTCCCATACAACCATTGCCCAAACGAAACAGGAGAACTCTATCACAACAACTATGATTATTAGAATGCCGGTCTGGAAAAAAAATTGAAAACATGAAAAAAAAATATCATAAAGGTAGCGAAAAATGTTTCAATGATTAATTGGTACCTACACACATAACATGAAAGGGCATCATAGATCTAGCAGTTCGCCAGCCAATCCAAGAAACGGAGCACGTAATAATTGCCATCATCAATAACATTATCGCTGGATACTCCACATTGACTCCTAAGAAGTGTCTATACACAAACAGCTTGTATAATAAAAATCCACTGGCTCCAAATAATACCACTGCTGACATCTACCGGAAAATCAAAACAATGTTTTAAGATTAACGCCATCTGTTGGGAATTTTCCTTACTAAAAACAATTATAACGCCAAATAGTGTATGTCACTCAACGCCGCACTTTATCACAGTCTGTCTCTTTTATTTCCATTGAAATCATCGTATTGCCTACCTCTTTTTGTGGATTAAAAAGTTACAATGTTTACTTGGTATAGTTTTACATGAACTTAAAAAAATTGGAACGAACCTTATGTATCAAAAAAGTTTTTCCGAGGAAATCAAAGTTTGTGCTACATTTCATTACGAATACAGAACTTTATATACAAATATTTATCAGTGATTTTATACGCTTATTAAATATACTAAACAAAAGTTTTGTTCAAGTTGTTATGACAACAAAAGAAATGCACTATTTGCTGAATCAGAAAATCTCAATATTAATTAAAAGAAACAAAACTTACCGCAAACAACACGTTGAAAGTTAACACTAGATATTTCCAACATTTTGAGGAAAGAGCCATTGTGGTTTCGCTACCAAATTCACATTCATGTGTCAGAGATCTTGTTTGTACCACGATTCATAACAAAGAGCCGGTTCCACTCGGGGATTGTTTGTAGCAATGTGATCGGACTCGTGGCTCAGTCAGCTCGCAGTGATGCAACGAAACCGCGGGACAGAATTAAACGTTCGACATTTTACTATACCGCTTAAAATTTTATCATTGAAATTAAACCGTATAGGCGCGCCAGTAGATTGTTTATCCGATTGTCTTTATGTAATGACTAATACTCATTTTTATGAAGTTATCGTCAATATCAGCTTATCATTATGATAACAGTGATGGTTTATTATCTAACCTAGTTTAAAACTGTATTTAGTTTACTTTGACGAGGTTTGAATGGGTGTTATATTTTTAGAACAGCGAGAGACACTTCTATTTGTGTCGTCTTCGCATCGCTCTACCTAGAATTTTAGCATGACATGAGAAAGCACTTCATTACCGCATTAACTTTACTCAAAAGCGCTCAATTATATAGGATTTGATTTAAAGCGCTAAGTAACGTATCTAGCTTTTATGCTGCTGACAGAAAGGCATAATAATAGGTAGGTAGTTTATTTTTATGAATAGGAAGAAGAGGTAAGAGGTTAAAAAGAAAACTCATCATTTGGAAACTAAAAGTAATATTTTATTACTTCAGTAGGAATTAAATTAAAAATAAATAATTATCTATTCAAACTCAGTAGTATTTATCTACATGAGTACTAACTCAAATCGAAATAATCACAAAAGCATAAATTCTGCACCAGTAAATCCGGCGGAGTCCTAACTTTAAGGATGGTCATGAGCTTGTTGATTTCATTCTCGATGGCTTCACTCATGGTGCCCACTTGCTGCACTGTCCTCAGCATAGTCCTGGCTTTGTCTACGTTCCTCTGATTCAACGCTATCAGAGCCAACAGTCCCCATCCATCAGCCAACAAAGGCTCAGTTCGGACTGCAGCCGCAGCCCACAATTCCGCCAAATGGTCGTCACCCATACAATTATATATTCTAGCAAATACAAGTGCAGTTTGTCCGCTAGGCACCAGTCTGTGGGCATGAGCTGCTCTCTGCAGTGCCTCCATCGGATCGGTTTTCATACGGTGCAATGCTGATTTCAGAAGAAATGCAGCAGGTACTTCAGAACCAGCATTATCGGCTTCTTTTAATGCTTTGTCGCATAACGGACCCCATTCGTGCATACAAGATAAACAAGACACCCGTAACTGCGACATCTTTGCTGTATGACCAAACATTTTGACTCCCGCTGTTATTACTGCCATAGCTTCATCATAATAACGTTTAAGAATAAAAGAAGCGCCTCGTATATAATATAAATCAATAGAATTTTCATATGGCAAAGAAAACCGACCGCCCTTAGTGGCACACCCTTTTTCGGCACAACGTAGTAAACATTCGCAAAATTTAAAACAACGAAGACAAAGGAAAAAAGCTGCTGCAATAAGTAATGGATTAACATGACAAACAATCCGTGGCGTCCAGAAAATTTCCTCTTCACCACTAATTTCAATCCATTGACCGACAAAATTCACCCAGTTGGGGGGCAGTTCATAAGCTTTCCTCATTTTTTTACCGGCTACATAAGCCGCGTAGTTTTCACCAATGTAATGGTTAAAAGCATGGATTGCTGCATATGATATCGCAGTGGAAGTTCCATCGGAATTATTACCTTTTGCTGCAATCAAGAAAGCTGCCAATGCCATCTCCTCCGCCTCGATTCCTTTGTCATACTCTTGAGCACCAAACATCCATAGTAAAAATCTACAGCGCGGATGCACGTTCAAACCTTCTAGAATATAATTCTTTGCATCAATGTCACAGTGTGCTTCTAAACATCGGAGAGCTTTGCACAATAAAGTTCTAGGATTATGCGGTGCCCATTGAAGATTATAGTTTAAGTGTCTGTTAGCGATCCCTTCATCTCCTAGCAGTCGGCTTCTTGCAATCGCTGCCTTTGGCGGTAAGCGGGGTGGAGGTGGTTGAGGATCAAAAGAAGCAGTGACCGCTCGTCTGCTGGCTGCGTGTTGACTAGTGACTATATCTTGCCATTCGACGTACGAACACTCGCCAGGAGGGAATTGTTTAAGCATAGCCCTCACTCGCATGAGAAGTCTATTAGCAGCAGTTCTTTTAATACCTTGGTTCATGGGTACTATGCCTCGACATGCTAAGCCACTGAGTTCTTTGTGAACGGCGAGTGCACCTCCTTCTATTCTGATTTTCCTGACGTCAATAGTTGTGTCTTCTGGTGGTGGGTCAATGACTAACTCGGCCACTGAATTGGAAGGCCCTTCTGGTGGTACTAAACCTATTGTCTCATACAATACTGCCATTTTCTTTCTGGGTACTAATGGATCAATGAGGTCAAATCTTATCCTTATGTAAGAAGAATGGCCAAATTCATCTGCTGGTGCCTCAGGTTCGCGCGCACTTGGCTTAGCACTAGTTGCAGGTAATTCAAGTAATACTTTTCCACATGCCTGAATCTCAGTGAAAGCTGAAAGTTTTGCAGCTACAGTGACGCTAAATTGTCCGGGCTCCATTAGTGGTTTTGCGTCGATTAATGCTATGTATCGGCCGCGTACTTCCACTTTACCCACTTTAGGTACTCCAGCCATTTCAAAAAAGAACGGCTCTCCTAGGCGACTTAGCAATATTTCCGGATCCACTAGGACACGTTTAATGCTGTTCCAGTAAAACACGCGACATTCTGAACCAGTATTAAGATCTAGGTCTTCTGGTATAAACATGTCTCTATCAACAGTTCTTAACTCTGAGTCAGCAGCGTGGCCCGCATTACTGGCAGAGGCCCAAACGTATTTCGTAGCTGAAGCATTACTTAATGTTTTCCCAAAGTTTACAGCATTTGGTACCACTAAGTTATCAAGTCCAATGGCTCCAATAAAACAAGTACCCTCTTTCACAGCTGGAATGCAATTTACTGAGAGCATTGTAAGTGTTAATAGTGTTTGAGTATTTGCTTGCAATATTGGATTAGCTGCTTTTGCATAGACTTCAACACTGCAAGGAGTCTTTGCACCAGAATCTATAAAGACCAATGGTATTGTGTGGTAAACTTCCTCTTCACCGGCTACTAAAGGGTAAAGATCAACGGTAGCTCCAGCTCTATTATCTACATTCAGTAATGGGTCTGGGTCTTTAGGACCTTTTGTTCCAGTTGTACGCAATAGTAATATCAACGGTCTATCGGCTATCAAATGTTGCCAATCAGGATCTTTCAAATCTACTGGTCGTAACGAAGTTTCAAAATCAGTTCCTTTCTCCCATTTTCCTTCGATAAATGTACATCCGTTCAATATCGCTAAAAAATTCCAGTCTCCAGGAGAAGGAGCATCAGTTAATAAAGTTATAGATAACTCAATATTTCTTGTATAAAACGTGGATTCGTACGATCCAAAAGAATCGTGAGTACCAGTCATTTTAGATTTAATTAATAATAAGCGTATAATAAGTAATATATTAATCACAGATATTTGACTGGCATGAATGTTTGCACTTGACAGTAAATCAAATGGCAAATGGCAAGCAACCACTATGATGTACTTTGGGCCACAGACCGCGAAGCAAAGACATGGCAAAGACATTTGGGTGCACTCGTGGTGTACTCTAGCCACTAAGAGCGTTTGTCCACCGCCGCCGGCACCGGACCGTCACCGGGAACGAGATTATTTCGGCCCGAGTTTATTATGACGTGACGGATGTGCGGTGGACACGCGGCTAAAGCAAAACGCTCTAAATGTATCTACCGCTACTTCGGCGCCGTCATCTCGTTGATCTCGTTCCCGGTGACGGTCCGGTGCCGGCGGCGGTGGACAAACGCTCTAACTCTAAGCTCTGAATGATAGATAACACATGGACACCACATGGATAACACCTATTATTATATTCTGAGTTTGGTATGAGTCTAGGATGGTCTACTCATAAGGAAATATAAGTAATAACACTGGGTGTCTCTTCCCAAAAAAGGGGCGTGGGTGAGTAGACAGATATCGTTTCTCAGTCTACGGACGAGTGGTTATTTTTTAATTTTCTACTGCGTGAATTTTACAGAAATTCCAGACTTCATTTAAAATTTACAGACAGTGTTTACAAACATTTTGTTTCAAATAGAAGAAATATTAAAATATTGTATTGCCAATCACAAAAAAATCACAGTTTTTATTTGTTCGCTTCGATCGTGGATAGTTGATGTCAAAGTCATCATATTATTGCATGCAATCAATAATGACATTGGCAACCTAAAATTGTAGATACGTATTTATCCAGTTGACCCCATGGAATTAGTAAGTACTACCCCTGACTGTTGACCCCATGTTGACACGAAACGAAATGTCAGCAGAAGCCAAAAATAGGTATGTACATCAAAAATTGGATTGACCACAGACCATGAACCGATAGAATCTACGAACGACCACAGCATACGAACGAATCGACACAAATACACAAATCACAATACCTACTGCGCAACACAACATGACAAACACATGACAAATGACAAGTTTGCGGTCTGTGATGACAACGTGATGACAACACTGAATCAGATGACAGCAGGCAGCAATTTCTAACTCTAATTTATTTTCTTTCACTTTTGTTGAAATTTGTTGTTTCTTTACTTTTAGAAGAAGAAAGTTGTTTTAGAACATTACAATGAAATATTTTATACTGCATGTAGAATAATAAAATACGAAAAGAGTGGATTGTACTGTATATATAGGCGCGTAGACATTGGTAAAATTAGAAATAATTAAACTTAAAAACATGAAATAAAATGTACACTTTACTACACGGATTTTACAAATATGTAGTGCAGAAAGACGAATACTGTGTTCTTATATTAGGTCTGGACAATGCTGGGAAAACTGTGAGTATCTGAATTGTGGAATTCAATCGATTCCAAAAAAAATATCAAGAGCCAATATGACCTAAAAGTTTGTCAACATTTTGGTAATTTTTCAGACATATTTGGAGGCAACAAAAACAAAATTTACTAAGAAATACAAGGCAATGAATCCAAGTAGAATAACAACTACAGTTGGCTTGAACATCGGTAAAATAGATGTGGACGGTGTGAGACTCAATTTTTGGGACCTTGGGGGCCAACAGGAGCTACAATCACTCTGGGATAAGGTGGGAAGAGGAAACATTCATTACTTTAAATTAAACCGTCTATCAATCTCATATATAAATAGAAATGAATCGCCGAAATGTATGTAAGTATGCACATAACTTGAAAAACTGCACCAAATTGAATGATTCTTTTTTTTAAGTGTTCCTTATTGGCAGGACAAGGTTTTTATATAAGAAAATAAGTAATAAAAATGTCGATATTTCCACGGGAATGGGTGCGCTGCAGGTGAAACCGCGGGGCATAGCTAGTTCTTAATAAAACATAGATTAATACTCAATCTATGTAAGAGAAGAAAAATTAACTCTACATTCATCACTTTAAATACCGGGTTCTAAAATATAGAATTAATGTAAAAAGGAAAATATATCCCCAAGACTCAGAGCAGCCCCTTTCAGTTTTACCCATGTTGTACTAGTTCCTTAGTAAAATAAGAATATAAAATCCTGTTGAATGTGGGGTATTGGTTTTTCTAATTCAAATTCAAATCCCATTATTATATCAGATCATTACAATCATCATCTTAACATTAAGTTTGTTAGCACAACAGTAACAATCTTTTTTTGAACTTTTGAGAGACACATTAATGTGTATGTAATATAAGTTTTATCACTGCCCAAAATATCATGAGAATACATTTTTAACAGCATATTTAAAGTTCGGGAGATTAGTCTCCATGTAAATTAGGCAACAGTATAACTTTTCCATCTTACCCCCAACCTCTATATTACTACTGACCCGTGCTTCGAAGGGCATGTTAAGCCGTCTGTCCCGGTTCCTTTCTACGGATAGTAGTCGTTACATGAGCCATCGGCGGCTCAATCACTCTGACACCAGGATTGGTCAGGTTGACTATCCACTCGATGAAGAAGAAGAAGACTGACCGCGCCCCGCTTTGTACCCGTTCCCGCGGGAATTTCAGGATAAAATTTATCCCATGTGTTATTCTAATGTATAAATTACTGTAAAGTTTAATCCAATTCTGTCTGTAGTTTTATTCAGAAAGAGTACCAAACATATACATATATACATACATACATACATACATCCTCGCAAACCTTCGCATTTATAATATTAGTAGGATAGGATAGAATAGATATTTTAGAGTAGGTGGTAAAATAAAGACATTAAAAACCTCAATATTCATTGAATTGTTTGTTTTTTAATCCATTTCCAGTACTATGCAGAGTGCCATGCTGTGATTTACATTGTAGACTCCTCTGATAGAGAAAGGATCTCAGAATCCAAAGAAACTTTTGGTTTGTATAATATTTGTTTATATACTAATATATTGATTAGAACCTCCTTTTTTGAAGAAATGAAATTATGGTCCATTTCATTGTATTTATTAAAATCTCAATTAAGTGTTTGTATCTTCAGTGAGATGAGAGGCCTTTACCCAGTAGTAGAAGATCACAGGCTAGTATTTTTTTTAAGAAGTTTATTTCTTAACCAAAGATATTCTCTTCTGTAAAGGATACCTAACTCATAATCATCTATATACATACATATATAAAAATGAAACCCGTTTTCCTTGGTCAAGGCATCACGCGTGAATGGCTGGACCGATTTCCACGGTTTTGCATTCGTTGGAAAGGTCTCGGGCTCCGTGAGGTTTATAGGGAATAAAAATCTCAAAATTCCCACGGGAACGGGGGCGCTGCGGGTGAAACCGCGGGGCACAGCTAGTCATAAATAAATAGTTATATTATTACATGAAAGCACAAGGACTAGCTTGTAAAAAGTAGCCTTTTGACTTAGTTTGGCCTGTATTGTCCTACTGCAGGGCAAAGGCCTCCCTGCCCTCATTCCACCTTTCTCAAAGTATCGAGATTGTTTGGCTATTGTTTAAACAAAAAGTAGTTTATTTATATTTCATTTGTTTTCAGACAGAATGATAGCCTCCGAACATCTATCTGGTATCCCACTTCTGGTGCTAGCCAACAAACAAGACATTCCGGACTGTATGGGAGTTCATACAGTCAAGCCGATCTTCAATCAGAATGCTCACCTTATTGGGGCCAGGGACATTATGCTGATGGCCACTTCTGCTCTTACTGGGTAATATTGAGAGAGCCATACACATCAAGATTCTTCTTCATCTTTATGACCTTATTGGCATAATAAATTATTTTACATAAGCTTACTGGAAAGTGCAAATAATATGGCATTGTCTTATAGTTTTTGCAAAAAAAATTATACAAGTATGTACCTATAGTTGAATAACCGACCAAACTGGTACATACCAAAAGGGCGCAACTATGACATTTTTTATTTATATTTTTCTTCACAAAAATAAAGATGTGTCCATATTTAAGATCACAAGTCTCTATCTTTCTGATGTCAGAAAAAAAACTTGTATGATAATGCTTGCAGTTTCTCTAGTAATATCACTCAATAAGAACTGAGTTGTCCCGTAAATTATTTCTTATGACTATCTCGCTTGCACTTACGGGCTTTATTGAGCTGCTTATTAAAGGTTGTACCAAAAAATTCAATTTTATGTAATGACCACACTAAAAAATGATTGACCACCGCCGACTTTGGTCTGTTACCTAAAGACAAGTTATTATAAATGACATTGTATATTACTGGTTTGCGCATTTTGTATGAAGAATTTAATATATTGTGAGCATGACTAATCAGGTCATTCATGGAAATACACTTGTAAATCACCTCTCAATGTCAGAACTTTATAGTTCTTACACACATTCATAGAGCCATTGTGTTATCATTACACCATGTGTAGTAGTATCTATTATATTCATTTCTTTGTTATACATATTGTTCGTAATATTTGCATAAGTTGACAGTATTATAATAATGTATGATTTTTATTTTCAGTGATGGAGTGGATGAAGGTATTAGGTGGTTAGTCGATTGCATAAAGCGCAACATGGTGGACCGTCCGCCCCGAAATCACGATGACAACTTATAACACCCAACGCATATTCAACGACCACATTGTAATGCATTGAATATTAATTAGTTTTACTATTAAGATAATGATGTGACTCGTCACCTATTGTATTGTGTTACTGACTTGGAATAAATAGAATTGTGACGGTATTGCTATCCTTTTTCAGTGATAAATTATACCTTTGATAAGAGATACGTCGGTTGTCGGTATTTGAGTACCTGCACCTGATAAAACACCTCTGATAACAGTACAGTTTGCACCTCAGTGAATTAGTGTCACTCATTGTGAAATGTTTATATTAAATAGATTTTTGTAAAGTTGTTGTGTTATTTTGTTTGTAATCATGGCCTATCCTATGTATGAAGTTGATTGGAGTGTGCTCCCGCCAGAACAAAACAGAAGGTAGGTGGATGATGAATTTGATGGTACAGTTATCTGAAGAGGATTTCATACTTTATAAAGTTTGTAGTGTTTGTTTAGCCTATAAATCGTTACAACAATCGTTACAAGAGAAATTAGAGCGGAAATACTTATCGAATCATTATCTAAAACACTTTTCCACGTAAGTAGACAGGCAGAGTTCAAAAAAATTCAACAGTGTTATTTTCCTCAATTTTCCTAGCAACTCTTTAGATGACTCCATATCATGATGTGATATTTAATGTTTAAATTACTTCAAAAATAATTCTACGAATTTTCGAATACTTTTAATGACAACAATTAAAGTTAGGTATATGTTAGAATTAAAAAAGAACTTTATTGAATACATTGAGCAAACGTCATGTGCGAGTCACGAACGCCATGTTGGATTTCTTGCAACGCACCACGGAAATGTCAGCTGGCAGTCATTGTAATAATTTATTGAAAATAATTGTGATAAAACGTTAGATATAACTGTTAGGCTTTACTTACAAGATCTGTACAATACAAAAACTCGAAATACATTAATTAAAACTTTATTTTTATTGAAAATAATGTCAAAAGTGAATCAAAGTTGGCGTGCGATTTCTCTTGCATTTGTATGGTTTGTGACGAAATAATATGGTATTAGATCTGACCCGGTATATATAAGTTATTTCTTTGTTGTTTTCGTTATGTTTTAAGTGTATTCAAGTGTGTGTTTCGATGTTAAAGTGTGTTTGTTTAACTGGTTTTTGACCCTACAAAAGTTGCACCTGGATCCGTCAATTATTACTGTATCTTGGTTGTGAGCATCAAGGAACATCTGTGAGGAGTAGAAAAGTATCAGTAATAGTCCAACAAGATGAACGGCAACGATTCCGGGTAAAGTTATTCTCAATAATTTATTGGGGTAAGGTTAGATTGCTAGGTCACAAAATACAGGAACTGGGCAATTTGAAGATCCTATCGTGTCGGTTTATCGATGGTTACGTATAGTTATTTATTACAGTGGGTTGGGGCTTGGTGGAATGACCTTTTACCTTTAACATTAAGCTACTTTACTCTGTTAAATCCTTTAATATACAATAAAACCAGCTTAGAATCCCCTGAAAGTAGAACACATTATGTACACCTAGATCCTATAACCTTCATAACTTGTTCAAAGAACTCCATGTAGAGTTACAACAGATTATTTTGGGTATCTTTACTGGGACACTAAGTATATCCAAAGATTCAATTGATTGAGTCAATTGCAGACATCGTCAATTGTTATTCACTCCGTTACATTTGATTGAGTAGTATTATTGACAATTTCTAAGATATTAATAGATTGTGAAGGATGAAAGATAATTATTCTTCAAACAGGCATGATTAATTGTGAGACTTTGTAAAAAATTATAGTTTTTGGACATGTTCACAAACTTATATTATATTGATACAACAGTACCCCAACTAACCATGCCCCGCAGTGTTACCCGCGTTTTACCCGTTTCCGTGGGAAATGCGGGATAAAATGTACCCCATGTGTTATTCTAATGTATAACCTATATTACTGTAAAGTTTCATGTAAATCCGTACAGTAGTTTTTCTGCGAAAGAGTTTTCTTCTTCCGTATTTATAATATTAGTAGGATTGTTGGCTGAGTTTTGTTCCACAATTGGACATTAAAATTGTCTCCTTTTATCCAAAGCTATGAGATTTTTGGCTTAAAAAATTTGTATGCTCAAATGTTTCATTTATGTGTAACTAAATTCATCAAAAATGGACCAGCCATTTAGGTTTAGGTGGATTAATTATTGGAGCATTGTGATATGACATAACCAATGTTTTATACTTTAAAAGTATTACTTCGTGAGAACCTTCTAAGGGAAAACAATTCAAAATTTGTACAATACTCTTAAGTTTATTTATTCAAAACAATGGAGAAAATTCAATAGTCTTCAATATGTACACTTGTTTTAAAAAATTATAAAGAAATTGATTTTTCATTGTAATTTTATATTAGCTTGGTAATTGTGAAACTTCATAATTATAACAATTAAAACAAAGTAGGGATATTAATTATTTAATAGCTAATTAAACACCAGTCATGAATTTTCCAACAATAAAAGTACAAAGATCAATCATTCTGTATGTATTACTCATTTCTCCAGAATTATGAACTATGTAACCAGGGATGCAAGATATTAAATTTCGGATTTGGATATGTTTCTGGATATTGGGTTAATTTTGTATTGGTTCCAGTTATTTAATTATATCAGTTTCGGATATTTCTGGTAACAGATTTTGATTTCCAAAGACTTTACAACGAAAATGTTAATAGTTATAAACAAAAACAATTTTCAACCTGTGCTATGTTTTGTCTCTGCTCCTATCCGAAATTATCCGAATCTTTTATTTTGGTTACAGCTACAGATAGGTTTAAATTTCGGATACTTGATAGATTTGTTGATAACATCCCTGGTGCACAGTATAATTTGAATTAATTTATATGTTGTATCTACATTATGTAAACTAATTTCACTTTCCTTTTATTTCCAGATTTAATCCGGCGTTTAACATTGCCGCTATAAAACAAGTGGTAAATGAGGCAATTGAAAGAGGTGAGTGACTCATTTATCTATGCTCAATAATCTATTATCAGATTGTTATCTATATCCTGAGTAAACTATAGTCTGGTCTAGATTTTATTAAGCAAAAGCAGTGATAATGGTTTAGTTTTAAGAACATTTTTAAAAGTATATTGCTGGAATGTCTTAATATAAATAATAGTATAATATCTCTGCAGTTAAATAATGTTGGTCAGGTTTCACAATATTCAGTTCACCAATTTAACCATTAGATCATAGCAGAAAGTCAGACAATTTTAATATAAGTAGGGATGGGTAAGACTTTACAACACATTTATGCTTTTACTAACATTTAGCACAGAAGTACTCTATAGTGACCACATCACTATGTTGACACACTATATGGGTACAAACACTCACCCACACTGTTACACTAATAGCTGGCCAACCCTGGTCAGAATTATAGACCTGCTGTGATGTTGTCTAAAATTTCACTAAAGTGTTCAAACATGGGTCGGTTTTAGATCACCAATTCATCACAGGCAAGCTGTAATATCTTCAGTGAGATGAGATGCTTTTGCACTGCACGCAGTGGGATATTACAGTCTAATATATACTTAAACACTTATATTAAGGCTATTTTTATCACCTAAATAATATCTATTACTATAGCTACCTAGACAACACTTCACCAAACTATCCTTTAAAAAATATCTAATTTTTACAAACTTTATTTTCTAAAACAATCTTAGTTAGTAATATTATACTATTATCTTCAATTTGATGAGATGAGAAGCTTTTGTTCAGTAGTGGGGTATATTATATTAGATAGGTTAATACTTACTTGCCTTACCGCTCTGCTCAGAGACGTCAAATGACTCTTTACGAGAGGTTAATAATAAAGTAATTGTTCAAAGAAATCTATGAAAAAATTCATCAATTAACTGTCCAATTTAATGGACGTGTTTATTTACTGGAAAATACATCAATTAATTGTCAATTTAATTGACGTCTCTGAGTGTTTTAGTTAATTAATAAGATAGCACAATAACAACAAGCACTGATGAACGCTTTATATGTGTGTGTGTCGTCCGTAAACAGTTGCGCCGGTTTCAGTGCGGATGCCCACGCCGACTCGGCTGCGGGACCTGATCCGTCAGATTAGGGCTGCGAGGACGGCGGCCGAAGAACGCAGCGTGGTCAACAAGGAGTGCGCGTACATACGGTCCACGTTCAGAGAGGAGGATAGTGTTTGGAGGTGGGTCTCGATTTGATACCTTCACAGTCCGGCGCCCTAAGCTTCACGACCAACCAGCTCCCCAACCCCAAGGCACCAACCCATGAAGGTTTTTTAATAAGTTATGGGTATTATGTAACATTTGCCTATGTTAAGTCGATCTGACATTGCTTCGAGGGGTGTCATAATAATTTGAATTGTATAATATAGCCTCCATCCATTTTTAAAGTCCATTTAAATCGTGGTTTCAGACCAGTGTTTCTTTCAGTGAGTTTATACATTTAAACTCGTGTATGAAACATTCGTATGCCAAAACGTTCGCATACACTCAAGCAGAACAAATCTTACTTTGAAAGCACCCCAAATGGTTATTGGTTAAAGTGTATCAAAGGAAAAATATTTTTTTTGTATCGATTAAATTACAATCCAGTATTTGTTAGAGTTGACTCTCTTCTTTATCTTCATCAGACGTAAATTTAAACAGGAAATTCTTCTGACACAAGTAAGATTAAAACCTAAGTCAATATTCTCCAATAAGCGTGCGTTATTGGTTTAATATTGTTTCTTATCTGATGAGAGATACCTTTAATAAAACATACTAAATGTTCATGTGTGTTTTATCATTATCTAAGTATCCTATTACGGGCATGTTAAAATTATTATTGTTTAATATCACATGACAGGCTGTGTGAATGTGATTGACTTGAATCAATGAAATCAAATCCCAAATAATTTGTGACTGCGGAGAATCACTTCAAACGATGCTGCATTCGCTGACCCCTTTATGCCCTGTCTTGGTACATTGAGCAGAGCGAAGCTGTGCGGTGCTTGACTGACCAATCACAATGCATGACGAAAAGATTTTGACATGACAATGAGTTGTTTGACAATCGCAATGCGCTGCGATTGGTAAATCGGGCTCCGGACAGCTCTGCTGCGCTTCAGTGTAAAAGCACGCTTTGACGTATATTTTATACTAGCAGCGCCCCGCGGTTTTACCCGCGTTGTGTCCGTTCCCGTGGGAATTTCGGGATAAAATGTAGCCTATAGCCTTCCTCGATAAATAGACTATCTAACAGTGAAAGAAGTATTCAAATCGGTTCAGTAGTTTATGAGATTAGCGCGTTTAAACAAACAAACAAACAAAACAAACTCTTCAGCTTTATAATATTAGTATAGATTTTCTTGTGTTTGTTTAAACTTAAGACACCCGTAATTATTAGTAGAATCTTAATCTTCTTCTTGTCGAGTAGATTAGTGGCCAACCCTGGTGTCAGAGTTCTTAGACCCCCTAAAGGCCTCCGACATGGTCTAACGGTTGAAACAACCGGGACCGACTGCGTTACGTACCCTCCGAAGCACGGTTGCTCTCAGATAGAAATGCCACTATCGGCCACTCATCCATGTAGAGGGAGAGCTGCGTTGCTTAACAATCGCGATGAACTGACATCGCTCGGTCAAACTACGCCGAGAGCGCAGAATTTCAATCAAATTATATGATTTGTCACTCGATATTCATTCGAAGGACATAGTGTTAATGCTAAACCGCAATGAAACCACATACAATATGAGGCGACTGCGACGACCGCCGACCCAAAACAACACCGTTCAACAATAACATACTTACGCCGTGAATTATTGTTCCACTGTTGTCACGCTTCACATGCACTTATTGTCAAATGCTCAGTAAATGCTCAGTTCAGTACTCATGATATAATAATAAATTACGTAACCTATTTAAGTTTTTATTACTTCATGTTATAAATCGGCACGGTTAGAAAAGATTACGATTGGTGAATTTGAGACGAAAATATGCTTTTAACCGAATATTTGACTCAGTCATTTGTAGGAATTTCTTCGATAAGTGGACTATCCAACACTGAAATAATTTTTCAAATAGTATAGATTTATATCTATAACGGGAAGAAGCTTCAACGGGAAGGATATAGATTATTTTTCATCCCGAAATTCCCACTGGAATGGGCATAACGCGGGTAAAACCGCGGGGCGCTGCTTGTGTAGCTATTTGAGATTTGGTTTATTGTATTGTAACTTTTTTTATTTGATTGTTAAAGCCTTAAGTGTCCCATTGTTGGGCAAAGGCCTCCCCCCATTCAGCTGTCAAGAGGTTCCTGACACCAACCTGACAAGTAAATGTCAAGCTCGGCTCGCCATTTCGCTCGTTTTGTAACTAGAGGAAAATATTGTTTATTCACGTTTAAAGATGACGTGTATTTTAACACGTTTCATCTAGTCTAGTCTAGTTGAGTTGATAACACCCAAGTAATAGATAACAGTCATGAATTAAACATACACGTACAGGAAAGTTAGTATGGAACTATATAGACAGAGATAGATAGACACTTTATTGTGTATTAGCAGCGCCCCGCGGTTTCACCCGCGTTGTTCCTGTTCCCGTAGCAATTTCGGGAATTTTTAAACTTATAAAACTTCCTCTTGAAACACTCTACCTATTACAAAAAACCGCATCAAAATCCGTTGCGTAATTATAAAGATTTAAGCATACAGACAAAAATAGCGACTTTGTTTTATATGTACTATGTAGTGATAAGATGTAGTTTCTAACTGATCTTGTTTAAATTACCATTTAGTTATTGTATAACAATTATCGCTAGCAGCAAATGGAATAACATTTCAAAGGCAAATTAATCTTCGTACGCGATACGTAATGAATACGTATATACTAGGGTGGGTCAAAAATATTTTTTTTTGAAATATGCTTTGTAATAGCGATAATTAGTTGTTATTTGATGCTATTATAACGTGTATAAAATATTATTTTAATCGGATAAGTGTAACTGCCTCCGGATTAGGTTTAAAGTTTACACATTTTTGTTCAAAAATCTGATGTTTCAAAGAAACCGTAATAGTACATATATCGCTTCAAATTCTTAAAACAACTGTTGTTTATTTAGAATTGATGTCTACTATTACCAAAGATATCGAATAATAACAAAGATGTGGGTACTTAGAAATTAATTGTATGTTTACGTTCGGGTATAGTTATGACAACAAAGTGATTCTTTAATTAAATTAGTTGAGTTGTGTTTAGCTAATACAAAGGTGTGTTTTTGT
This sequence comes from Cyclophora punctaria, assembly GCA_951394245.1. NCBI lineage: Eukaryota > Metazoa > Arthropoda > Insecta > Lepidoptera > Geometridae > Cyclophora > Cyclophora punctaria. Next base: position 1,820,593 of record OX596172.1, read on the forward strand.
GATTATTAAAATGAATCGTACTCGAAAAGCTTTTAAATGTCCTATATTTGGCGATACAAGTGATTTAAGAGACAATATGCTTCCAACTTACCAAGAAATAATAAAGTGCTACGAGTGGACGAGATTTGAGTTAAAAATGTCTAAAAACACTAAAAAAGAACCAAATTTTCAAGAAGTTTCCAATATTGTCACCGAAAAAGTAGAAACGTTATGGAAGAAAGCATCAATACCAATTATATCTCATGTTAGAGTGCAACCTATGTGGTTAAAGTATATGCTCCGACATGGTTTCACATCAAGAGCCATCCAAGTTGTAAAGATGGAGGAAGACATTTATGGCAGTTAATCTCAAGGTCTCGTTACTTGACGACAGAATTTAAATCTATTATTGATCCGGTAATACAACGCAACAGTTATTTTGCCCATACTGAAAACCTACTGCTAGCAATGTTATCAGACAGTGAAAAAGAGATATAAGAGAGTTAGCGCTGCGTCGTATTCTGAAAGCTCGCAGAGAGCAATCCCAAGATTTGAGGCTTTTTCATGTTCCGGAGCTAAACATGAATGCAGAAGTATATTACGACCTCATTAACTGGCAACAACAAGTAACAGAACCACCTATCCTGAAGCAAATCTCTACCGAGGAACTTGAATGTTTCATTGTTCGAGGAGAGGAGAACAAAATAGATTTTTTACGATTACCATTCCACACTCAAGCCGTTGAAAGGTCAGTTAAAACTGTAACGGAAGCTTCAGGAACTCTGTGCTCAAAATCAGCTCGAGAGGGTTACATTAAATCTAAGATTGAATCTCGAAAACTCATGCCAAAATTTGATAGTAAGAAGGATTTTTGTGTAAAATAAATGTTGTATAAAACTGTAAAAACTTATTTCTATATGTGTTTTCCTTTAATAATTAATAAAAATATAGTTTAAATATACGTTTTTATTATTTATATCCAACCTACAATATAATATTAAACATTTAGAAAAGTTTTAAAAATCAGACTTTTTCATTATTTTTTCCAAATTTTCAGGGCAATCCGGAGGCAAAAGAAATTATCCGATTGTCCTGAAATTTTCTGTGTTAGTTCTTACAACCATAACACAAGTTTTTAGTGCTATTACATGTCAAAAAACAAACTTTTATTTTTCTTCATACAACGGTAACCCACCCTAGTATATACGTACATATATTTGTGTGTATGTATGTATTTGTTTTATTTACTCGACTCTGCAAGGTCGTATGCAATATTATGAAACATCTTATGATTAAATTAGTGTACAAAGTTAAAAGTACTGATAATTGGTTTTTATTTGTAATAATTAAGGTATATAGAATTTACAGTATACATGCATACATTATGTCCTTACAAAAATGTAATGCAATGATTTTCGAAATCGTATCGTGAAATGGAACTTATTCATCTAAGTAAGATTTTTTGAAAACTTATAAAGCGCTTTATACATAATCATATTCTAACGAATAAATTGATGCAGTGATCTCTCTGACGTTACCTGGCTGGCTACTTTTTTGGGAAACCTAGTTATATGAAAAAACGTCGATCTATAACCATAAAAAATATGACGACGAATTAAGAACCTCCTTAATTGAAGATTGAGGAAGATTCTTTATTTAGATTAACGACTGTTACTGAACTTTACATATACCGCCTTATTAATAAACGATCTATACCTAAAACAATGTTTTGTCTCTTTTGCTCTTTGGAAAATAGCGTAGGTTGGAAAGGGACACACCATTTGATAGCTTGACTGCTCTTAATAAGACACTTATAAAGCACTTAATCTCTACTTATCCTTTCTCCTCATAGATGCCGCAACATAGCCAAGCTGTTATACATCCATATGCTTGGCTATCCAGCTCATTTCGGCCAGCTGGAATGCCTCAAGCTAATCGCCAGCCCGCGGTTCACCGACAAGCGAGTCGGCTATCTGGGCGCCATGTTGCTTTTGGACGAACGGCAGGATGTGCATCTGTTGATCACTAATTGTTTGAAGAAGTGAGTAATTAACTAATTATACTATCTATCTGTACGGGATTTCTACGTGACTTCTATGAATAATTTCTTCTCGTATGAAATACTTGACTGCAAAAATTATACATCGAATACTTTATACCGACCGCAACTATCATAGTGCGATCTGCACATTTTTGAAGTAACGTTACATCGCACGAAGAGAAGTTGGAGAACAAGGTACCGTTAAGATTTTCAATGTTTAAAAACGTCGAACAAACAATATTTTGCAGTAACAAACCATCATTTATGTCAGTCACTTGACTTGGAAGATACTTTATTCTCACTTTCAAGTAAAACATTTCAGAAAACTTCAGAACGTTCTGATCGACTGATCGAGCAATAGTTGCTTTTAATTTAACGTAAAATGAGAGAAAACACAGCTTCACCCTCAATAACAATCACCCCACCACCCCTCATTCCAGCGACCTGAACAGCAACACCCAATTCGTAGTCGGCCTCGCCCTGTGCACTCTCGGTGCGATCGCGTCCCCAGAAATGGCTCGAGATCTCGCCTCGGAAGTGGAGCGGTTGATCAAGTCCCCCAACGCGTACATCAAGAAGAAAGCGGCGCTCTGTGCCTTCAGGATCATCAGGCGGGTGCCGGATCTCATGGAGATGTTCCTGCCGGCCACTAGGAGCTTGTTGACGGAGAAGAATCATGGTGGGTGGACGATTACTTTTTTCAAGTCAAATATTTTTATTCAGTTTTGGCCCCAAAGAAGCTTTTTTGAACGTACCATACAAATTCTCGAATTATGGAACCTATATTGGTTTCTTAAGTTCAAGTGAACACTATTCATTTTGAATTGAAACTACGTTTACGGATACACTTCGCTTTTATTTACACTTTTATCTCACGTTTGACATTTTTATCGGGTTTTAACACGACAGTCTTCTGTGACCACGGTTCCTGTAAAGGGGCCGAAGAGTCAGATAAATACATGTATGGAAGATTATACGCTATTTTTCACCCCAAAATTCCCACGGGAACGGGACCAACACAACACTGACAAAACCACGGAGCGCTGCTATTCTTTTATAATACAACTAGCAGCGCCCCGCGGTTTTACCCGCGTTGTGCCCATTTCCTTGATTTTTTATACATACCTTCCTCTTGAATTACTCGTTAATAAACCGCATCAAAATCCTTTGCGTACTTTTAAAGATCTAAGCATACATAGGGGCAGACAGACAGCGGAAAACGACTTTGTTTTATACTATGTAGTGACTTTCCATTCACAGGTGTCCTCATAACCGGAGTCACCCTCATCACTGAAATGTGTGAGAACAGTCCCGATACACTGAACCATTTCAAGAAGGTAAGCTGAACTACGCTCCTTAACACGCAGTAATGTATTGTTAACTACACAATAGTTTAGAGTTGGTTATTAGATAGTATTCGCCTACGTTCATGTGCTAATATTCATGTCGTATAATGTACATGTTAAATGAAAAGTGTAAGAATGCAAGTTGACACAGGGATTTGACTTTTTACTGACAAATATTGGTATGATTTTGTTACTGTTTTTGATTTTATAATTCACAGAGATGTTAACAAATGACTCGCAGAGTGTCTGAAGTGAGATTTAAATCATGTTAGGTTTCGAGATTTCACTTGAAATCATAGAATATGACATGTCTTTGACTTTACAGTCTAAAAATCCAATACTTAAGCTATTATTCCTGATAAAGATGCATTAGGTAGACCTTATATAACTGTCTTAGAAGTAGGATTTAGATATAAACTAGGTTAGGTCAAGGAATTCCGCTTTTGGAATACGATTGTTGTTGTCAAGTTTAGTCAAAAAACTCAACATCTATAATAGAATCTAGCTTTTAATTTAGTTTTCTCAAAAAGATAGACATATCCTAGATAACATGCCCCTTATCATAGTGAGCGGGTTGTTAATAAAATCAACATATATATAGTAATCACAAAATCTAAAAAGTATTAGTAAGCTAGACCTTTCCAATTCCCTCCCCTATTTGATCTATACGTCTAGACCTAAAGGTCGCGACCTATAAACATGATATTGTGTTAGTGTTGGGCCACGCGACCGTTACCCTAGCTGTAAATCTATCGTCAAAAGTTAATTGTATTAAGGTACTGTCGGGGACGAAAATAGATTAACAATATGTCACTTCCTACGCAAACAGATAGGTTGATTACAATATATTGACGTGTATGTTTTGGTCAAGAATTATGAATGGGAAATATGTTTTATAGGATAATAGGATAGGTAATATATAAGGAAATATAGGATAGGTACTCGTAAAAACCTTTTTTTTATATGAGAATCGGATTATCGACTTTCTTTTACGGCTTTGCATTTTATTTGCTCACTGTACCAAATAAAAGGTACATATAAAATAAGTTTTAATAACATCGCCTGTTTATGCTGGAAAGAGAAGAGAAGAGTACCGGGAATGGGGGAAGGCCATTGGCCAACAATGGCATGATACAGGCTAATAGTAATAGTAGTTTTTGCTAAACTACTTTGGTGGCCGACTGTACATACTCGTACAGTGTCGGTTTTCGTTACCTTCAAATAGCTAATTCTTAGTTCAAATCCGAAGTAAAATATATTCTTTCTTATTAAAATTCCCACGATATTACTTTTTAAAAGTTAAAAATAGTCGCTTATCGATATATATGATTTTATGATTATTAATAGAGACAAGGTTCATTAATGGGGTTGACTTCCACTTGACCCTACATTAGTTTTAATGATTAACAATAAAAATAGAATGTTGTTTGAAAGAAGGTTATAGGTTAAGTTCGTGGGTGGAAATAGAACATTAGTCTCTTTAACATAATTTACAAGATTCGCATGAAAATCCATTTTTCCTTGCCTTCAGGTATAAAGATAATCCACCTTATTCATAAATGCTCTTTAATAAAAAAAACACCGTTATCTATACTAATATTATAAAGCTGAAGAGTTTGTTTTGTTTGTTTGTTTGTTTGTTTGTTTGTTTAAACGCGCTAATCTCAGAAACTACTAAACCGATTTGAATAATTCTTTCACTGTTAGATAGTCTATTTATCGAGGAAGGCTATAGGCTACATTTTATCCCGAAATTCCCACGGGAACGGGCACAACGCGGGTAAAACCGCGGGGCGCTGCTAGTATACCTATATAAAGTGTTTTGTCTCTTTTGCTCTTTGGAAAATGGCGTATGTTAGAAAGAGACAAAACATTTGATAGCTAAAATAGTGTTAATATGACTAAGGCCCAAAATCTTTTAGATAAAAGTATTTTATTGATACAAAACCGCATTTTAAAGGTGGTTAAGTTTACAAAACACTAATTTAATGTTTTGTGTTGTCCCGTAGGAGAGCGGACAGCGGGAGGTAATAAATAAACGCTGGTCCATGCACTATGTTTTATGTATATATATGTGTAGTTTGGTGGCATTGTAATATTAGCTTCAAGAATAACGCCTCAGTGATTTAGCAGCGGTGGGTATTCTTTTCTCTGCCAAAAGTGCAGTATCCGCGTCGAGCGAACCAGAGCCCTTTTTGAAAAGTTTTAAAAGGTTCGCAACTCGCAGTAAGCAAGCGTGGTGATCAGGCCTAAACCTATTAACTGTACTGATATCTTCAGTGAGATAAACATGCCTTTGATGCATTGGGCTATTACAGACTAATACTATAACTACAGTTCAAAGAAATTAATTATTTTTGGCAGATAAATGTCATCGCAATGTCAAATCAGAAATATACATCGATTAGATATATTTGGGTCACCTACTTTTATACCAGTTGTCGGGTTTAAAATAATATGGCCAAATATATTAACTGCCTATAAAACACTGTTAGTGAGTGTTTTGTCTCTTTTGCTCTTTGGGAAATAGCGTATGTCAGAAAGGGACACACCATTTGATAGCTAAAATGCTGCTAGTAAGTGTTTATGAATAAGGCCCTAAAATATATCAGAATTTGATTATATTTTACCCATTGCTAAATCAATGTTATTAAATTACTAGCAGCGCCCCGCGGTTTTACCCGCGTTGTGCCCGTTCCCGTGGGAATTTCGGGATTTTTTTTACATAAAACATTCCTCTTGAATCACTCTACCTATTACAAAAAACCGCATCAAAATCCGTTGCGTAATTTTAAAGATTTAAGCATACAGACAAACAGACACGAAACAGAAACGACTTTGTTTTATACTATGTAGTGATTACAATGCCACTAAGCTACAAAACGAGCATGAATGTAAATGTGTTCGTTATATATAAACCTATATATCTATATATATTGTACATGGGTATACAATACACTATACAAAACCAGGACATAACGGTCTTTGGCGATTGTACACAGGGCGTAAAGGCATAAAATGTAGACTATAGTCAACTTGGTTGTTAGTACTTGAGCACAAGTTAGGTGCAAACGATTTTGATACTTGTTATGTAGGTAGTAAAATTCATTAGGTATGTCATTGTTGGTTGGTTGTTTTTATGCAATGCTTTCAATGAATTCAATGTAAAAAGTAATGTACCTACAAAAGCTTTGTAACTACCCCTGTATTAATATACAGGTATTAATATACAGGGGTAGTTAGTAAAAGGCACAAAATTAAGCAACCCTTATTTTTTTACATCAGTGAAAATGTATTCATACATTTTCATGAAATAAAAAATACATGAATTGGCTACTTTTTCTTACTTATAATTTGTATGCTAAAAGTTGCTAACAGATATGATTCGTTCATTCTTAGCTATGAACGTTTTAAATTTAAAATGTACCTCCTGAATCCCCTCTAGTTAGTTACTAATTTTATCTAGTAAAATATCAGTAAATTTCCTTTTCTCCAAAAAAAAAATCATTGCATAAAAACTTCATGATAGTAAAATACATACTAATATTAATCCAATTCATCCAAGTACCACTAGTTTGATTGAAAAGCACATTTGAATGTGACTAACTAACGGTAGATGGGGTAAATATATAGCGTTTAAATAATTTTTAAGTATTTAGACATCATGATAAGCCCTGTCCCATGTATATTAGCTGTTGTAACTCTGTCATTATGTAAGCGCCTTAACAGGGCTGGATTAAGGTATAATTTGAACTATTTTGGGGCCCTTATCGGAAAAAATGCTAATTGTGCTTTATGGCGGTTTATACCAGAACTCTCAAATCTATTTAGTATTCAAATATGATTAATAAACAAATGAAATTTGTTTCGAATTATGTTCTATTTGGTGCTATATAATACAATTTTGAACGAATAGATTTTTTTTGTTAAACATATTTAGGCTCTAAAAAAATTAAGAATGTTTGTGCAATCCGCTCTTAATGTTGAAGAATAAGCGCAATGCAGTTTAAATATACTACAAATCAGCCATTGCTTAGCTTAAAACTTGTATTATGGTGCTTTTTGCCCAGTACTATGCTACGGTCGCAAAGCAGGATGAATTTTGTTCGTTGACCTATATCTGTCTCTGTCACCAGTATACAATATTAATGCAGTTTCACCGACCGCCACCGCGTTGTGCAAGTGAGACAGTAATATTGTGTATTAGTGATACGAAACTCAATGGTAAAGGTCAACGAACGGAACTCTACCTGTTACGCGACCGTGCTTTATGCTACGTTAGATATGACTGGTAGTAGGGCACCGTTAGCCAGGGCCCCGTAATAATCCTTAATCTGGCTCTGTACAATGTATTACAATTGTATCAAAATATACTCCTATTTAAAGTATACAGAAATGCCTGTCGATAGTTTCTTTTCGTATTTTTCTATTTTATTTTGCTTTGCGATGCAACCCTTATGTATTGTGTGGGTGGTGCGAAAATGAACTTTACATGTATTGTAATAAAGGTTTATATTTCTAGATTGTTCCGAATTTGGTGAGGATATTGAAGAATCTAATTTTGGCGGGATATTCGCCGGAGCATGACGTTAGCGGGGTTTCGGATCCGTTCCTACAAGTAAGTTTATTCAATTCAACTATTACTCGCAGCGTCTATGGTTTTACCCATTCCTGTAGGAATTTTAATATAAAAAGGAGCCCTGGTTTATTGACGGGAGCTCTGTCCAGCTCTGGGACAACTCTGGAAAAAAGACAGGTTAATAAAAAGGTAGTCTTTAGGAAGACCTTCACCCAGCTGTAGGACATAATAGGCTAATAATATATAGCCTTAATCCTTCCCTGTGAATCACTCTTTCTATCGAAAAACGCGCATGCGTCTTCGAGAACAGACGGACAGACGTGTGGACTTTGATTCATAATATCTAAGGATGTCTATTTTCCTTGTCTATTCTTGAATATAGAAAGTAATGCTAGAATGTTCGTGGAAAGTAATACGAGTCTCTCGTTTGTACACAAAATGTGTTCAATGTTTATATTATTTACTAGATAAAACGTGTTTATCTGATAAGCAGGTGTTGATATCGAATCTATATTTACTTAACAAATACACTATATTAATACTTAGTGACTTGCAGATATAAACCTCAATTCTCTAAAGAGTAATGACAGATAATATTTAGAAATTTTACAGCAAGTTATGCAATAATATGTTTTAACTATGAGTTTCATACCCTATGTAGCATGATGTTTATAAGTTTGTGCTCTATATGTGGCATTGAAGTTCTTAAACGGCTAAACCGATTTTATTTGAGAGGTTACAATTTAAAAAACGCGTTTAGGGAATAATGCTATTGCATTCCCTCTAGCTTTAGACAAGACCAAAACTTTACTCAGCAATTCCAAGGTATAGGTTAAGAAAAAAACTACTAATAAAGACAATTATAACAATACTTTTCTCATTCCAGGTTAAAATCCTTCGCCTCCTCCGAATACTCGGCAAAAACGACGCCGAGGCCTCAGAAGCTATGAACGACATCCTCGCCCAAGTGGCCACCAACACGGAGACCACCAAGAACGTTGGCAACACCATTCTGTACGAAACTGTACTCTCCATCATGGATATCAAATCGGAGAGTTCGTTACGAGTTTTGGCCGTGAATATACTCGGCAGGTTCCTGTTGAATAATGATAAGAATATTCGATATGTCGCGTTGAATACGCTGCTGAGGACTGTACATGTGGATACTTCGGCTGTGCAGAGGCATAGGACCACCATTTTGGAGTGTTTGAAGGTAATACTTTGCTTTCATTAACGTTATTAACGCCTTAGTAGTCCAGTGGCATCTGCATTTGTCTGCCAACACTAAGATTCCGGGTTCAATTCTCGGGTATTTCCTATTTACTTCTACGACGAGATTTTCTTTTCAAATATAACTCGAGAGACCTACCATCCAGTATTTACATTATACCTAATCCTTACTGTATTGATCTTCAGTGCAGCCCTCCAACGCATACCAGTGGAACATTACAAACATTACTTAACTTTAGTAAAATAAAATCAACCTGTACATAGTTTACCAGTAACTATTTCAGTAGTAGATACATCACAAATACTATAAATTACCCAAAAATATAAACAGCAATACTTAATCCCATCATCTTCTCCCACAGGACCCCGACGTATCAATACGCCGGCGAGCTATGGAGCTTTCCTTCGCGTTGATCAACGGGCAGAACATCCGCAGTATGATGAAGGAACTGCTCGCGTTCCTCGAGCGGTCGGACGCGGAGTTCAAAGCGCACTGCTCGAGTGCTATGGTGTTGGCGGCCGAGAGGTACGCGCCCAGCAACAAGTGGCATTTGGATACGCTGTTCAAAGTGTTCTTGAAGGTGAGTTAGTCCAATTGTGACTTGGTTTTGTGAGAAATGAGCGAAAGGACCATGACGCCTGATTTTTTCGTCTACACAACTTCTAAACAACGCCTCGGTGGTCTAGTGGTATGTGCCCTCGCCTGCCAAGACTGTGATCCTGGGTTCAATTCCCGGTCGAGCGAAAACATATTACCTACTTTTCAAACATGGCTCGGGTTTGAGATCACCAACCCGCATTAGGCAAGCGGGGTAATTAAGCCTAATCCTCCTGAGTGCAACGATATCTTCAGTGAGATGAGAGGCCTTTGCCCATCAATGGGACATTACAGGCTAATACTATACTTTTACACCAGAAGTTCCATTCTCCCTATTCACACGTTTCTTTATGTATTTTTGATCCGTATTGACATGGTGTGATACATTGTTCAGGCGGGCAACTACCTGCGCGACGACACGGTGTCGAGCACGATCCAGATCGTGTCGGTGTCGGGCGCGGAGCGGCAGGCGTACGCCGCCATGCGCCTGTGGACGGCGCTGCAGCGCGCCGCCACCGCCGCAGACGCCACGGAGAAGCAGCCGCTCGTGCAGGTACGCGCCCACACACGCACACACACACACACGCAAAGACCTAACGCCAAATTGGAGACAAAACTTATTAAAAACTGTATGTCGCCAAATTATTGCTCCTGGGACAGATTAATGCCATTTCACAGGGTTTAAGAGTAATAAGAGTAAACTCTGCTCTAGCGAATGTCAATGGAGGCTCTAAGACCGACCTATAATGATTTTACCTTTAAATGTTCCTTAACCATTGTAAAATCATTGCAGGTGGCAGCGTGGACGATCGGTGAATACGGCGACTTGCTTGTCTCTGAAGCTAGTAATGCTATCTCTATGGTAGATGACGATGGAGTCGGTAAGGATGTTAAATATCATCTTGCCTAAATATATAATATTAAGTTATTTATAAGTTGCCCTAAAAAGGTCTTTCCATCAGCGTTATCCTATACCAAGTTTATTATTATTGGTGGATATCAACATCGCAATATCGGGTTGCGTCTGACACTAAACGTAATATAGCATCTGCCTGGCTAGCACAACTAATATCACAGAAGGCAAAAAGATGATAAAATAAATACTGTAAGTTGATTGATGGGATATATCAATTTCTATTTTTCCGACAATGTGTCCCACCCAAATTACACAGTTTTTATCATATCACGTCTTGTCACTTTCTGTCTTGTTCATCACGCTAGGGGGCGTTCGTTGTGCGTTGTAGTGCAAAAGAAGTTGCCTATGATCTAACATAAAGTCAGTATTACATGTATTATACAGTCAGTTCTCCCTATACGCGAATAAACTTAAATATACATAACACCCTCAACCAATTATTTTAAAATCACATTTATATAAGAACACAAAGTAAACATAATTCATAACTGTTCCAGACGACTTCGAGCGTCCCTCTGAAGAGTACGTGATCGACATCTACCAGAAGCTGCTGTGGTCCACGCAGCTGTCCATCACGACGAAGGAGTACCTGCTGCTGTCGCTCGCCAAGCTCTCCACGCGCTTCACCACGCAGCCCAGTCAGGAGTGAGTCGCCTTGCTCGTCTATACAAGCCTTGCTAATATTATTATTTACTGCTAATTATATAATAAAGCTGATAGCCACATTCAACGGGATGGTTTAATCCTGAAATTCCTCCAGTTACAACGCGGCTACTAAACCGCAGAGTACTGCTAGTATTACCTATAAAGTAAAGCAAATTTTTGTAATTTAATCTCATTTTAAATGAAGATTATGTTTTTTTTAATGAGAAATAAAGTAAAGATCTTTATAAACTGAAATAAGTCTTAAACGTCACCAATGGGGAGGGAGGGTTAAAAATGACAAAACAAACATCACGTGATTACTGTACCCATATCTTAATCCAAAATCTCATCTAAATTGGTTAAACGATTCAATCACAAAAGCGAAACGGTCTTCCGCATTTATGAGTATTAGAATGGAACGCATTGTTATTGACTTCAATTGTGTTTGTTACATTGTATCTATCTTCTAAAGTATTTACATTTATTTTTCATGTATTTCAGCAAAATCCGTGTAATAATCGACACGTTCGGCTCCCACATTCACATCGAACTCCAACAGAGAGGCGTCGAGTTATCACAACTGTACAGGTATGTTGTTATTTATTGATCTTCTATTTAAAAACATTCTAATCTTAGCGATGTTTGCTCATTGCCATTGTTAGGCAACGGGCAGCTCGGCCCCTACTTTAATGGGTGGCCTATAGCGGCACTTCTATCTGAGCGCTACCGTGCTCAATCAACGTTTCAATCGTTGGCCCATGTCGTCACCTTCAGGCGGTTTAAAATCTCCGACACCATTGGTGGTCAGTAACCTCGTGAACTTCCTCTGCAGACAGTACGCGCACCTGCGGCCGGCGCTGCTGGAGCGCATGCCGGCCATGGAGGGTGCAGAGGAGCGGCCCGAGGCGGAGCCGGCGGCGCCCGGCGGCGAGGCGGCGCCCGACGCGCTGCTCGACCTCATCATCGGCGCCGAGCTGGCGCCGCCCGCCGCGCCGCCCGCCGCGCTCGCCAACAACAACTCCACCGCCACCGTCAGTACACCGCAACACACATATCAACTCACTTTTCAGTGGTCATGGCAACGAGTAAAGTATAAGGAATGGCCAAAAATGTTCTGTCTATGCCTATGTTGATAAAAGCTGAAACTGAAACGTTATTATCTATTTAATTAATGTATCAGTCAGCAATCGGATCTACTGATCTATCTATATATATAAAAATGAAACCCGTTTTTGTTGTCGTCGCATCACGCGTGAATGGCTGGACCGATTTCCACGGTTTTGCATTCGTTGGAAAGGTCTCGGGCTCCGTGAGGTTTATAGGGAATAAAAATCTCAAAATTCCCACGGGAACGGGGGCGCTGCGGGTGAAACCGCAGGGCACAGCTAGTATAATATAAAAATGAAACCCGTTTTCGTTGGTCGTGGCATCACGCGTGAATGGCTGGACCGATTTCACTAATTATTTTTTTGTTGTATTTGTTATTATTAGGAGAAGGTTCTTACGGAAAAAAATATTAAGAAAATCTCTCAGAAATATTGAAAAATATAGATTTAATTTTGCATATTTAAAAAAACACGCGTAACGAATGTCAATGTCATTCACAGCCATAGACTATATTGAAAGAGCATTGTTTGTTCGGAAAGTCAATCAAAAAGTGCATCATTGCTATGCTAAGGCGGTACGAAGTTCGCCGGGTCAGCTAGTTGTGAATAAAAAAAAGCGGCCAAGTGCGAGTCGGACTCGCCCATGAAGGGTTCCGTAGCAGCGAGTAACATAATAAAGAAGTTCTTGAAATAAATGTTTTTTTATTTACATTTGAGTTATTGAATGAATAATCAGTATTTTTTTGCGGTTTACGATTTATGTCGTAAAAAAAAAACTACTAACTAGACCTCGTTCAAACCAATTTTCGGTGTTAGATTACATTGTTATGTACATCATATATTTTTTTTAGTTTTATCATTCTCTTATTTTAGAAGTTACAGGGGGGGGGACACACATTTTACCACTTTGGAAGAGTCTCTCGCGCAAACTATTCAGTTTAGAAAAAAATGATATTAGAAACCTCAATACCATTTTTGAAGACCTATCCATAGATACCCCACACGTATGGGTTTGATGAAAAAAAAAATTTTTTTTCATTTCTAAGTATGGGAGACCCCCCTAAAATTTTATTTTTTTTCTATTTTAGTGTGAAAATATTAATGCGGTTCACAGAATACATCTACACACTAAGTTTCAACAACATAGCTCTTATAGTTTCGGAGAAAAAAGGCTGTGACATACGGACAGACGGACGGACAGACAGACAGACAGACATGACGAATCTATAAGGGTTCCGTTTTTGCCATTTGGCTACGGAACCCTAAAAAGACGTTAATTAAGTACAACCCCGTATTTAGAGCAATCGATAAAGTAACATACATCAAATATTTACAACTCAACAACTTCCAAGCAACTTCTAGGCTATTTTATTAAGTACCCCAGAAATCGTAAACCGTTTAAAATTTGTATGTATAATGTTATGTGTTTATTCCCCAGGATATCCTGGACCTGCTGTCGGGTCTGGAGCTGTCGACGCCGTCGCTGGTGAACAACAACGTGCCGCCCGCCGCACTCATTGACGACCTCTTCGCCTCGCCGCCGCCCGTCATCACACAAGGTAACACACTTTTTATCACTTAGGGCGGACTGCTCAAGCATTCTTCTTTTTATTAACAAATGACGTTCGCATACTTTTTAAACTCACACGATTTGCTCTCATTTTACTAAATGAAACGGGTCTGTATCACGTAGATAATGTAAAGTATTTATTAAAATACGTACCCGACGTTTCGAACGGATACAGACCCGTTTCATTTAGTAAGTGACGTTCGTATTAAACAGTGATTTTCTGATCCCTTACCTGACGATATCATGAATATGTTCCAGACATCCTCACAGTGACGGCGCTGGATAAGAACGGGGTCCGCGTAGTGTTCCTGGTGGAGCGCGGCGGCGACACGGTCACGCTCACGATGAAGGCCAACAGTACGGACACGCTGACCGACTTCCTGTTCCAGTGTGCTGTGCCCAGGGTATGTGCCACTGATTTTAATATAGAATAGACTAGCTGTGACCCGCGGTTTAACCCGCAGCGCCCCCGTTCCCGTGGGAATTTCGAGATTTTTTATCACTTATTTTCTTATATAAAAACCTTGTCCTGACAATAAGGAACACATAAGTATGTATATTTATTGTGTACATGTCTCTTTATCCTTATTCTCTGTAACTTTGCGTTACAGAGAATAAGGACTGACCTCTTTCTAGAGGTCAGAGAACCCTACAAGAGTTTTATTTTACGTTCGTGTTGTGACATTCGGTATGTTTACCAGAGTGAACTCCCTCGGTCAAAATTCTTACGTAAGAACTCTTTCTTAAGAGCGGCCAACCCGTCTTACTTTTCATACAAACGCTGTTACGTGATTACGGCGTTGTTATAGATCTTTCTTTGAAAATTTTTAGCTAATAAGTATCTTATGCACTATATCTAGGTTTCTATCATAAAAGAAAATCAAAATTTTTAGAAACAAATTCAGTATAAGCCTCCGAAAACCGGCTTTTTTGCACAAATTTTACCTGAACTTTGGGCGGTCATATTGTACTTATAAATTGTAAAATTAAAGAAAATATTATGATAGAAACATCGTAAATATAATGGAGATTTTAAATAACAATCATTTATTTTACAAACATGCAAGGTTTATTAATAAACACGTATATCCTGGAACATGTTTTATGAAGATTCCGCACACTATATTTTGTTCAACGTTATCGCGGTCTCTCTTGCTGGTTGACAAGTGACGGAAAGAGGTATGCGGGGGACGAGTCTATCTATAGCTGGGTATCCATTTGAGGCAGCCTCGGGCCGAGCGGCTGCCTCGGCCCGAGGCAGATCTAGTGGAGACCGTGCCGCGAGTCGAGGCTTGCCGCGACTTGAACCAAACGAGGCGGCCGCGCAGCGAGCCAAATCGTGTCGGTAAATGGCCATGCTCAAAGACGCCTCAGTGTGAGGCGTGCGTTAAGTGGAGACGGACGTACGTGTGCTCGGCACGCAGCAAAATGGATAATGAGAAATGTATCGCTGACGATATATTTCCTTAATCCACCATCGATGTTTCCGTTTCTTATGTTGCTTCCTTTTGTAGTGACTAATTACTACTAATGCTGCAGCGACTTTACGTGCGTCAACCATGGTGGTTAATGAGGAATTGAGAAAATCGTGGCTCGGGTTGAGGCTTGCCGCTCGATACGATATTATGTGTGCTCAAGTGGAGACGCATGTACTTTCCGAAACCCGCGGCACGCTCAGAATGAGGCAGCTCGCCACGAGGCTGCGCAAATGGATACCCAGCTTATGAATGGCGCACTCGCTCGCTAGCTCGCTAGTTCGGTCGCTCGCTCGCTTTGTATACAAGGAGTAACATAATACCCCTATAAGTACCGGGGCAGGGCATTCTACTCGTCATGGCGAACTACGTTTTTTATACCTTAATTGATATTTCGAAGTTTTTCATTCATGTATTTACTTTTAAAGTTTCCCTTAGAAATACACTATCAAAAGGATGAGGCAACCCTACAACAGCTGTTTATTTGACCTTTCACTTTGAACTCTAGACCAAAAAAACAGAAATCAAAAATAGACAAAACATAGGTAGAAAAGTAAAATATTGACATTTCAAAGAGTATTATTTAAAGAGGCCGTCATCAACAGTAACTCTTAAGAGGCCCATACACGGTAAGATTTATCTGTACGATCCGTCGCGTTAAACCGATCGAAACGACGAATCGATGGTGTATGTCAAGATCGTTAAAGGTACTGACAGACGTGCTCAAAAAAGCATGCTAATAAGCTTGCTTAAAATTAGCATGCTCTGCAAACTGTTCACATTTGCCAGAAATAAGCATGCTTGTTTTTTAATTACATCAATTAATTGCATAAAACATGTTTAGACGTGCTCGGATCACGCCCCCCCCCCCCCCCCCTAGCCGCGCCTCAGGTAGCATGCTCGAAAATCAAACGTTGTTTCATTTTTGAGCATGCTCTAAATAAGCATGCTCATTGCTCATTACATTACACACGTGCTACTAATGCGCACTTGCTCAATAAAAGTATGCTTAAGTATGTGCTAGTAATGAGCACGTCTGGCAGTACCTTTACGATTTACTTAATCGAAAATGATGTCGGAAATCGCAACCAAAACATTTATTTGAACACGTCCTTAACAAGCTTCAAACAAGTAAATGTTCGATCGTTACGACCAGTCGTTTCGAGTATGAGCAACATTTTTGATGCGATCAATCGTCACGATTTTCATCAGATCGATCGTATAGACGAATCGTACCGTATATGGGGCCCTTTCTTTAGATACGCTGTGAAATGAGGTTGGCAATCGACATATTTATGATTATTTATGGGTAGAGTTTATAACCTTATTATTCTCTTGAAATCTACGTCTTGAAAGCTGTCAATATGTAAACAACTATTTTTAAGCTGATAAATTTGTTTGTAGGATTTAAATATTGTCTTCTTATGAAGCGATGTGTGTAGACTGTGGAGTGTCTTGTCTGTTGTGTACCTAGTGTTGTGTAAACTTAATCAATGATAACCAAATCGTGTCAATATTCAGTTGTTAAACCAGTGATACAATTGGTAATGTCAAAGTTTAGGTATGTGATTTAAATAAGAATCCTAACAATGGATTGGCCGTGGTTCTACTTACCTACCAGTGCTACCAAGGATAAAATGGTACGTTCCTACCTAGAGGTAGTTTCATAAACCATCTAACATTTCTGCGTACACACGTGCAGTACGATAGTAGGTAATAAACATTTAGGGTTGTCGCAAATTTCTAAGATTGAAATATTTTTACTTTTGTATGGGAATTTTAAATACGATGTATTCTACCTTTGCACAAGTAAAACAATTTACATGCTATATCCAAACAAACCGGCTGAGTACTTATAGGGCCATACAGATATACCTTGTATAACGTTCTTCGTTCTTTGTATTATTGTATTGTGCCTACGATATATTTACTAGCTGCGCCCCGCGGTTTTACCCGCGTTGTGCCCGTTCCCGGGGAAATTTAAGAACCACTCGACCGATTTTGTGCAAACTTCACATAAACCCTCTACTAAATAGTCCGAACAAAGCCTAAATATTTAGTTTGGATAGGTCAGCCCGTTCACGAGTTATAAAATTACAACGAAAAGTGGCATTGATTTTTGTATACCTATTTCCATAATATCCCACACGTAGGTTCTCTCGAACTTATTTGTACGCAATAATGAGTACTTTGATTATGTCGAACAATGTTTTTATATATCATCAATAGATTTAGCAGCGCACACCAATAACCAATTTTTGTGGGCATGTTTTTCATACCTTTTGGGTAACATTATTCCAATTTGAATACCCTTTTTAAAAAAAAAATACCTCGCCTATGTCCGTACCTAAAGTGTACGAGTACTTTACCTATAGGTGAAAGAATTCAAACAAACAAACAACTATACAAACAAAGTTACAAACTTTACATCTTTATAATATTAGAATAAAAGCAATGTGCGTGAAGCGAGTAGCGAGTATCGGTAGTAGCGAGGTAGTGAGGCGCGTGTACTAGACCATATCACAGTTTAAATTAGTTTCCAGTAGGTATTAAATTAATAAAGAACCCCGCACAAAATGTTCGGTAAAAATCTTTCGGTCGATTTGGCTGAAATTTTGAGATAATGTAGTCTTTAATACTCTAATTAACTGTGTGAAGTTACAACTTCAATTAATGACTAGTTTTTAAAATATGAGGTTTTTAAAATATACTTGTCTACGAGTAGGTACGTAGTGTTCAAGCAGTTGAAGTAGGTAGATAATTACAGTTGCATAATTAGATATCGTCTTTTATCTATGAAGCAAGAGTGTGAATGTCGAACGGCATACAGAACTGATGCGAAATGTCTGAAGTAATCAATCAGTGTCAATCTAACTCAAAATAGTAAAATATGCATTTTGCATTTCGCCTAGTAAAAAGTCGTTGCTATATATGCGATGCTGCCTTAGAGCGTTTGTCCACCGCCGCCGGCACCGGACCGTCACCGGGAACGAGATTATTTCGGCCCGAGTTTATTATGACGTGACGGATGTGCGGTGGACACGCGGCTAAAGCAAAACGCTCTAAATGTATCTACCGCTACTTCGGCGCCGTCATCTCGTTCCCGGTGACGGTCCGGTGCCGGCGGCGGTGGACAAACGCTCTTAAGGCCACTACACACATGCCGGCGGCAATGCCGCCGGGTTCATGCCGAGCGGCTATGCCGCCGGCAATACGAGCCGCCGGCACAAGCCGCACAAAGCCGTCAAGCATCATTCCGGTTCGGCGGCCATGCCGGCGGCTCCTTTGTGCGGCAAAGCCGCCGGGTGCACGGGGGCTTGGCCGGCGGCTTAGCCGGCGGCCCTGCCGCCGGCACTGTGTGTAGGAGCCTTTAGTGCCACGAGTAATGGTGCGATTGGTTAGAGAAGACGAAGAAATGTTGATTGAGTTTGCCAAGCAAAGACGGGATGAAGCTGGTGGTTTACCAGTAGACGTTGTTGGTGACACACATATTTGCAATAATTGTAACCTTTCAATTATTGGGGACATTCAGATACTGAATGATGATCCCCAGTGTTACATCTATGTGCCGGTTAGGTACGTGTGCTGCAGAGGACATTTAGATGAAAGAGGTTTTCTGACTGAAGATATTCTAGTGGAGTTGAGGTATATTAACAGACCGTTTATAAAAGGAAATGAGTTACAAACTTTTTTGGAAAATATTAACCCGACACTCCGGTGATAATCGTTGTATATTGTCAACGCCGTTGCATACAAAACAAGCACGCGTAGTTCTTTGCTGTAAAATATTTAACTGCAAACACTGGGGATTATCATTCAGTATCTGAATGTCCCAAATAATTGAAAGGTTACAATTATTGCAAATACGTGTGTCACCAACAACGTCTACTGGTAAACCACCAGCTTCATCCCGTCTTTGCTTGGCTAACTCAATCAACATTTCTCCGTCTTCTCTAACCAATCGCACCATTACTCGTGGCACTAAAGGCTCCTACACACAGTGCCGGCGGCAGGGCCACCGGGTAAGCCGCCGGCCAAGCCGCCGGCTTTGCCGCACAAAGGAGCCGCCGGCATGGCCGCCGAACCGGAATGATGCTTGACGGCTTTGTGCGGCTTGTGCCGGCGGCTCGTATTGCCGGCGGCATAGCCGCTCGGCATGAACCCGGCGGCATTGCCGCCGGCATGTGTGTAGTAGCCCTAAGGCAGCATCGCATTATATAGCAACGAATTCTGTTTCTGAACGCCATTTTACTAGGCGAAATGCAAAATGCATATTTTACTATTTTGAGTTAGATTGACACTGATTGATTACTTCAGACATTTCGCATCAGTTCTGTATGCCGTTCGACATTCACACTCGTGCTTCATAGATAAAAGACGATATCTAATTATGCAACTGTAATTATCTACCTACTTCAACTGCTTGAACACTACGTACCTACTCGTAGACAAGTATATTTTAAAAACCTCATATTTTAAAAACTAGTCATTAATTGAAGTTGTAACTTCACACAGTTAATTAGAGTATTAAAGACTACATTATCTCAAAATTTTAGCCAAATCGACCGAAAGATTTTTACCGAACATTTTGTGCGGGGTTCTTTGAATTTGAATTTATATATGATTTTTGAAGCAGCGTTTTTTGCATTAATCGATTATATTGTGCTGTTTTTGGTTGTTTGAGTTGTTCATTAACTCATTCAAGATAAAATTTTATAAATTACCGGGAATAATTAAATCTACTTATGAAAAAAACAGCATGCATATTTATTATACACTTAATGTTTCATTTAAAATTAATTTTATTTGATTGAATATAAAATACTCACAATCAAAAACTAGAAGAAAATATCAAGTAGGTGTAAAAAAATATCAAGATGCAATTAAAATAGTCTAGGCGGGCAGCCCTATCGCATCTGTGCGTTCAGCGCGTGTGTAGGTATCTAACTGAAGAACAGAGCCGAGTTACATTACTGGTATTACTATACTGTGATATATTATCATGAATCTCATCGTACGTATCGTCAACGGCCGTCCGCCCCGAGTGAGCGACGAAAGTTATCGAATGCCAAACGAGCGCTCAGGTGCTTTCTCTCTCTTTTCGCAGTGCCTCTTTTTCTGACATTGCGCTAGTTGAAACAACAAGCTTTTCAATAATGTTCGCGTTGGAGATAGACGGCCCGGGAAGGGCCCTCTTAATGTTATTCTGTGTGTGTCGCAGACGCTCCAGCTCGACATGATGTCTCCGTCAGGCACCACGCTCTCCCCGCACGGGGAAATCACGCAAGTTCTCAAAATCACAAACCCATCTAGAGTAAGTATCAAACTGTACATATTTTACTCACTTCACTTGTCCAATTTAATGTCAAGTTCTCTGTATATATTAGTTCTAACATATATCAGCTGGTCTTGGCTCCATTTTTCCTTGTTGGCTTCCTAGATAAGTTAACCCATTCAGTGCCGAGCCCGCCCATCGGCGGGCAATATTTTTTAACTCTCACGCCGAGACCGCCCATGGGCGGTTTGATTTTAAACTGCAATAACTTTACAAAATAACGTCAGAAAGTAATGAGATGATGTGTAAGGATTTGTTTCATTATAATTTATTGGCAACTCAAATGGCCTGCGGATATTTGAAGTTTTGAAAAAAAAAAACAATTCTAATCTGTCATGCCGAGCCCGCCTTTGGGCGGGCAAGATTTGATTTCAGAAGTCACAAACCTATTGTAAATGGTACGACTAACAACTATTATTAAGTTCTTACATGCTCGCTTCTTCTTTAGCATGAATTTCGTGTACAAAAATAAAGTGTTATCCTCTATTTCACATATACCTACGTATAAAAATTGTTTAAATATACTTTCATATGATGCAGGTAACAGAATATGCACGACATATTTTTATTATTGCACCGAAAATAGAAAGTACAGTACATGTAAACAGAACATATCAAACGATTCATGTCGGAATCTGCAGCTTCATGCCGAAAACGCCAATGGGCGGGCAAGAATACATAATCGAGATGCCGGGCCCGCCGATGGGCGGGCTGCATAGTACAGTATGGCGGCATCTGGGTAATATCGTTACTTTTCAGAAAGGCAGTGAATGGGTTAAAAGTATGGTGCATATAGCCAATGATAACCCACTGCTATGCAAAAGCCTCTCATTTCACAGAAGATATCATTACATTAAGAAGGATAGCGTAACACTTATACATATTACTACTCTACGCTTGCTTTTATGTTATTCTTCAGTTCAAATTAAACTATACTCTTTTTTTTTTATTGTCCCAAAATGTGGACCAATGTCGTCACTTTTCCAGCCGAAGACAATTGCTCCTGAAGACGAAAAAGGTTTAGTGATTTTATTAATAAAATATAACATTACCCATTCCAGACTCCACTCCGACTAAGGATACGAGTGTCTTACAACACGGAGGCCGGGCCAGTGCTCGAACAGGCCGAGGTGAACAACTTCCCTCCGGACCTGTTCAACTGACCGGCCTCACACGGCCTCCGACCACACACAAGTGGTTAGTGCAGACGGATTAACGTGTAACGAGTGATCTATGGACAATCAGTGTTAATATAAGTTCTAATACGGTTATTTTATAGCTATAAAGTTTAATGTTTCACTGTTGGACTATTCATGTTATGGCTGGTGGGGTGAGTTGTTGGTGAATTTGATGCTTATTCTGGTAGAGTTGTGTCATGATTGAGTCAATTGGATTTTTCTATCATAGTTAACATACTTGTTTTTTTGCGAGGAGCACAATTTGTTACAACTATTCTATCGCGATTCAACTTAGACTCCATTGATACACGATTAATGTAAAAAAATTTACACCCTATAGGGTTGTATACCGGCTGATTTATCAGAAGGGGTTTACCAGACAACTTACGCCGCTGGACTTGTAATAATAAACCTGACTGCTTGAGTGTATCTCGGTAATTGATCAATAGTACGGGATATTTAATATTTATAACCACTTATGACTTGTCGCTTCGTTTTATCAAGTTATCTCGTGAACAAATTGGTAGTAAAATTTGCAGAGTGTTACTAAGATATCTTTAAATGAAATTTCAAGTAAATCAGATTTTGAAAGAGTAATAGTCGATTTTGCATTCATATTTGTTTATATTGTGTTACACAATTACAGTTTTAAAAGACTTTAGTCACTCTTGTCACCAAATCTATAATGTTTAATTATTTTAATATCAATGAGAACTTATGTCATTAAAATATGAGCTTTTAAACATTAACAACTTACTTATAATATTTCTAAATTAAAGCTTATATTTTGATGGCTTACTTCTCTGTGGGAGATGTTACAATTTGTAAAAGTCTTTACAAACAAAATTATAGAATTCACGTAAAAAGTAACAAGAAGACATTATCTTTTATTGTAATTAGTCTGTCTATGTGTGCTGATAAGAAATTTACGAAATATGCTGGAAAATGTTTGCATCATTTGAGGAAAATAGCTTTGCTGTTCATTCTCTAGCATATCTCGTAAAATATATTCGAAGGGCCTTGCTGAACAATCTAAATATAGATAAAAATCGTTTTAAAATAATTTATTGTTAAAGTTTCATATAGTTAATTGTATTTAACAGAGCTGTCTTGATTTTGGACAGAATTCACTTTTATATATTCAGTAAGGTCCCAAATGTGATTGTGTACAGATTGTATGTATGTTTATTCATATTTCATTTTAATGTTGCACACTGTATAAGTTGAGAATAATGTAATTAAATCCCGCACATATACACGTATATTTTTACTTATGACAACCCTCGATCTTGTGTTAAAGCCTAGATTGTGGATGTAAACACTTAACGTCTATTCTTCTTTGCCATCATTGCAATAAAAAGTGTCGTGACAAAATGACACAAGTCTGCTGCTTAAAGTACTAAAAAGTACTAAGTGTTATGTTATACTATTATTCTTATTCTTATACAACGTGTGACATGATTATTGATTACTTCCGTGATGGATGGCATGCCCTTTCCTAACAACTATCGCTAAAGACTGACCTCTTGAACGAAACGCGTAGCAAATCAATTACGTCTTTGTTGAAATTGGTTAAGACATACATTTTAGGCCACTATGATACAAAAGTTTACATAGGCATCTTGTTTGCTTGATGGTGGATATTGTATGTGTTATATATTGCAACTTACTATATTTTTTGAGTTTGTAAACACGTATTATTATTATTTAAAATGTTTTTGGCTTAAGATTTCCCTTCGCCGATTACAACAAAGACATTTGTGCGAATTTTTATTTGTCCTTGACGTTTAAACATTCCAGTTTTTAATGTAGTTACGATCGTAGATGGTATTTAGGGCCCTTAGGTTGGAATTGTGATGGAGAAATTAATATAAATCATTTGTGAACGACTGATGAAATAACTTATTAAAAGACGTAGAAAATGTGAATGTAATTTCTCGGTTGGACGAGTCAATATTATGACAATCTCAAAAAATTACAGCACTCCGTTTTGTTGTGCTGTGCTTCAATAGATTCTGTTTTGTTACTAGCTAGTTTTAGCTAAAACATTTATTTGCGTCACTCCCGCTTATTCAAATGATGTACTTTACTGATATAAAAATATTTTTTGAAGCTGTTAAACATTCCCGAATTTATAATAATGCCGTCTTGAACGCTACTATCCTCTTTTTAAAATATATTATAAATAAAATGTGAAATTGTTATCTTGTGTCGCTCCGCGCTCGCGATGTAAATACAAACATTGAGATTGTGTAATATACGATTTATATAAATGTAATCTATTGTGAAATGGAGGGCTGTTTCGATTGTACTTAATAAAGTTATAAATATTATATTGTAAACAAAAATAAACATTTAAATTAAATATTATTTACGTGTAAGCAATTAGGAATACGGAAAGGTGTAAAATTTTCTTTAGTCATTTGTTTTTTACGTCGAGACATAGACAATATTATAATTTTTGTATATTTATTCAAAATTTTTGAATATATAGAACGATGTATTCTTATTTTTTAAATTGTGTAATTATACCGATTGTAGTTAATAGTCGACTTATTCCTAATGCATTTTGTTATCTGTAGTTATTTATAATCGCTTCTGTGGTAGAAGATTTTACTGAATTTCATGAAAAATAATGTAAAATTATAATTGGGGTACCACTAACAGTTAAAACTAGATTTTATGAGTTTTAACTGTGTATTCTATTCATATTAAATGTACTTACATCTTGAAAAGTGCCATTATATTGTGTTCCTATGCATGTGAACTAAAGTTAAAACCAAAACTATGTTAGTTATCATCAAATGTTCGTAATATTTT
The DNA here is from genome assembly GCA_951394245.1 of Cyclophora punctaria. Classification (NCBI taxonomy): domain Eukaryota; kingdom Metazoa; phylum Arthropoda; class Insecta; order Lepidoptera; family Geometridae; genus Cyclophora; species Cyclophora punctaria. The sequence continues at coordinate 1,845,411 of OX596172.1, forward strand.
TGTTAACACAATGTAGGTTTTTTCAAAAAGTGACATTTATTTTCCCCAATTTAATTTGGCATAAAGAACGTTAGTTTAGTATTTTATTTAACCTTATTTATGTTTAATTACTAACCAAGCACAGTTTTAAACTTCGATTTTAGGTGTACTTTAGGTATTAGAATTTGACACAGTTGAATAGGAGAAATGCACACGCTACGCTAGCATACGGTCAGTAAACGGGACCCACAGCTTATTATTTTGTTTTAATAAATCATTTATTTTCCCGCAAAGAGAGCTTGGCAAAATATCGTACTTGGTGCTTCGTTTTTATTCATATATGTCTAAATAGAAGGCCCTCCACATTGAGATGTTATCAATTTGTGTATAACTAAAGCTATGTGAAAGATGTACATAATGATTATAATGATTTTATGTAAATTGGTTAATAAATATTTGAGAATGTTTATATAATCAACATTGGTGTATTAATTTCATTCATGACCTCATGTCTTATTGTTCTGGAAGCCAAAGATTTCCATGAATAGAGAGAGTTTCACGCCCGTGTTATAAATATAAAATGGATGAACAAACCTCTCGAGTTCTGCTCGCCTAAATAATAATAGGCTCGTGGTCTGTGCTGTTCTTTCATAATCTATCAATCAAATGCTGTGTGAGGTGGTTGATGCTGATTTTGTTGAAGTCCTACTATAAATATAAATGCAAAAATTGGGAGTATGAATGTATGCAAAAAAAATTCACGTAAAAACTACTGAATAGATTTGGATGAATAATTAACAAACTTATGTCAGAAATAGGATTCACTAATTTTAAAAAAGTCAGTTACAAGATAATCACTTTTAATTAAGTAGGTTCAAAGTTTACACGTACAATTTAATAATATAAGCAGATAATTTGATTATATTTTACATTTATTCTATCATAGGCGTAGGGGCGCAGGGTCGGCCGCTGACGCTGTTGAACAGTCTGTCTTTGATCATCTGTGCCATCAAGCCGTGGATCACTTCTATGGTCGTCTTGCACGCGTCTTTAGTGGCCTTACCGAGTTTATCTTCTGTGCGTTTCTCGTGAGGATCTGAGCCTGCGACTATGAAGCCTCCACGACCTGAAAAAAGGTATTTTAAGCTATAGGGTTACTAAGTTTTTTGAAGTTCCTAAATTGGACCATTTTATTGGATGATGTATTAAGAAACTGTCAACAGGTCTAACAAATTTTGGTGAGTGTGGAACTTCATGGTGGTCTATAAGATTTCTTTAAAGCACATGGTATTACAAAGTCAAAAAAGAAATACTGTAAGAATAGCACTATTGATTGAAATATAAAAATAATAGACTTACCGAGACAAACCTCGCTCTGCTCCAACTTATCGGACAAGTCAAATATCTGTCCTGTCGTGTATTCAGCATTAGTTATCAGACAAGAGCTACTGAGAGTGTTCACCCAGTACTTATTCCAGAGAGAGTCGAGCAGTCTGCGGTCCAGTGAGGACTTGAAGTATGAGACTTCCAGAGAGTAGTACTGTTTGCAGTGGACTCCGAAGTCCTCGATCTTGTTGAGAGGGATGGTCTGGTATTCTGATGGCTCTTCATTGGCTGGTTTATAACCCTGAAAATATTATATTTTATGTTTATTTATGGTATGGCAGCCTGTAATGTTATACTGCTGGACCAAGGCCTCTCATAATTTTTTTGGTTTTTAGGGTTCCGTAGCCAAATGGCAAAAACGGAACCCTTATAGATTCGTCATGTCTGTCTGTCTGTCTGTCCGTCCGTCTGTCTGTCTGTCTGTCCGTATGTCACAGCCTTTTTTCTCCGAAACTATAAGAGCTATGTTGTTGAAACTTAGTGTGTAGATGTATTCTGTGAACCGCATTAATATTTTCACACTAAAATAGAAAAAAAATAAAATTTTAGGGGGGTCTCCCATACTTAGAAATGAAAAAAAAATTTTTTTTTTCATCAAACCCATACGTGTGGGGTATCTATGGATAGGTCTTCAAAAATGGTATTGAGGTTTCTAATATCATTTTTTTCTAAACTGAATAGTTTGCGCGAGAGACTCTTCCAAAGTGGTAAAATGTGTGTCCCCCCCCCTGTAACTTCTAAAATAAGAGAATGATAAAACTAAAAAAAATATATGATGTACATAACAATGTAATCTAACACCGAAAATTGGTTTGAACGAGGTCTAGTTAGTAGTTTTTTTTTTACGACATAAATCGTAAACCGCAAAAAAATACTGATTATTCATTCAATAACTCAAATGTAAATAAAAAAACATTTATTTCAAGAACTTCTTTATTATGTTACTCGCTGCTACGGAACCCTACATGGGCGAGTCCGACTCGCACTTGGCCGCTTTTTTCAAAATAGGTTAATAAGATGTAGTTATAAATTGGTAAAACATACCTTTGGATAAGTCCTAAATGCTCCAAGACACACTTTGCCGGCGGATATGGTTCTGACGGGATCAATGACAATGGCAACAAACGGTTCTTGGAAATTCTGGTTCAACATCTGTGTGGAGACGTCTATCCCGGACAGCCAGCAGCCGTAGCCGGGGTGACTGTGATACCAACCGATGGCATTCTCGTGGCGGCCCACCTGAGGGTTAAATAGTAATTATTACATTTGAGTTTGCATTTTGAAAACCACTTTTTACATTAAATTTACCTAATAATTTTTTTTTATACAACGTGTAACATAATACCCCTATAAGTACCGGGGCAGGGCGTTCTACTCGTCATGGCGAACTACGTTTTTTATGCCTTAATTGATATTTCGAAGTTTTTCATTCATGTATTTACTTTTAAAGTATCCCTTAGAAATACACTATCAAAAGGATGAGGCAACCCTACAACAGCTGTTTATTTGACCTTTCACTTTGAACTCTAGGCCAAAAAACCAGAAATCAAAAATAGACAAAACATAGGTAGAAAAGTAAAATATTGACATTTCAAAGAGTATTATTTAAAGAGGCCGTCATCAACAGTAGCTCTTAAGAGGCCCATACACGGTAAGATTTATCTGTACGATCCGTCGCGTTAAACCGATCGAAACGACGAATCGATGGTGTATGTCAAGATCGTTAAAGGTACTAACAGACGTGCTCAAAAAAAGCATGCTAATAAGCTTGCTTAAAATTAGCATGCTCTGCAAACTGTTCACATTTGCCAGAAATAAGCATGCTTGTTTTTAGGGTTCCGTAGCCAAATGGCAAAAACGGAACCCTTATAGATTCGTCATGTCTGTCTGTCTGTCTGTCCGTCCGTCTGTCTGTCCGTATGTCACAGCCTTTTTTCTCCGAAACTATAAGAGCTATGTTGTTGAAACTTAGTGTGTAGATGTATTCTGTGAACCGCATTAATATTTTCACACTAAAATAGAAAAAAAATAAAATTTTAGGGGGGTCTCCCATACTTAGAAATGAAAAAAATATTTTTTTTTTTTATCAAACCCATACGTGTGGGGTATCTATGGATAGGTCTTCAAAAATGGTATTGAGGTTTCTAATATCATTTTTTTCTAAACTGAATAGTTTGCGCGAGAGACTCTTCCAAAGTGGTAAAATGTGTGTCCCCCCCCCTGTAACTTCTAAAATAAGAGAATGATAAAACTAAAAAAAATATATGATGTACATAACAATGTAATCTAACACCGAAAATTGGTTTGAACGAGGTCTAGTTAGTAGTTTTTTTTTTACGACATAAATCGTAAACCGCAAAAAAATACTGATTATTCATTCAATAACTCAAATGTAAATAAAAAAACATTTATTTCAAGAACTTCTTTATTATGTTACTCGCTGCTACGGAACCCTTCATGGGCGAGTCCGACTCGCACTTGGCCGCTTTTTTAATTACATCAATTAATTGCATAAAACATGTTTAGACGTGCTCGGATCACGCCCCCCCCCCCCCTACCCGCGCCTCAGGTAGCATGCTCGAAAATCAAACGTTGTTTGATTTTGAGCATGCTCTAAATAAGCATGCTCATTACATTACACACGTGCTACTAATGAGCACTTGCTCAATAAAAGCATGCTTATGTGCTAGTAATGAGCACGTCTGGCAGTACCTTTACGATTTACTTAATCGAAAATGATGTCGGAAATCGCAACCAAAACATTTATTTGAACACGTCCTTAACAAGCTTCAAACAAGTAAATGATCGATCGTTACGACCAGTCGTTTCGAGTATGAGCGACATTTTTGATGCGATCAATCGTCACGATTTTCATCAGATCGATCGTATAGACGAATCGTACCGTATATGGGGCCCTTTAGATACGCTGTGAAATGAGGTTGGCAATCGACATATTTATGATTATTTATGGGTAGAGTTTATAACCTTATTATTCTCTTGAAATCTACGTCTTGAAAGCTGTCAATATGTAAACAACTATTTTTAAGCTGATAAATTTGTTTGTAGGATTTAAATATTGTCTTATTATGAAGCGATGTGTGGAGACTGTGGAGTGTCTTGTCTGTTGTGTACCTAGTGTTGTGTAAACTTAATCAATGATAACCAAATCGTGTCAATATTCAGTTGTTAAACCAGTGATACAATTGGTAATGTCAAAGTTTAGGTATGTGATTTAAATAAAAAACCTAACAATGGATTGGCCGTGGTTCTACTTACCTACCAGTGCTACCAAGGATAAAATGGTACGTACCTACCTAGAGGTAGTTTCATAAACCATCTGACAGTTCTGCGTACACACGTGCAGTACATAGTAGGTAATAAACATTTAGGGTTGTCGCAAATTTCTAAGATTAAAATATTTTTACTTTTGTATGGGAATTTTAAATACGATGTATTCTACCTTTGCACACGTAAAACAATTTACATGCTTTATCCAAACAAACCGGCTGAGTACTTATAGGGCCATACAGATATACCTTGTATATATTACCTTAATTACCTTAATGTTTCACAAGTCATTATTATACTTAAAAAGAAGATTAAGAACTAAGAACATGTATGTACAAATCAACTGTGCAATCTGAAAGTGAAAGTCTCCAATGCTAAAAAATTAAAGGCCATTAACATGACAGAAGAAGAAGAACTGAACAATAAAAAACAAGATACATCTATGGTCTTCATACCTGTTTAGCAGCTTCGATGTAAGCAGTCATGTATTCGTAAGCCTGTGCCTGAGCGTTCACCCGGGTCTCTGTGCCTTCGACCGGCAACGCAAACGAGTCCATCACAATCATCGTGTTTGCGTCCACTTTACCTGATGACGATGAAAAATTAAAATAAGATTATCTTTATATGAAGATTTTATAAAACATGGACAACATATTAATAGTGTACTCCTTGGTGACTTTTGGAAAGCTTTGTATACAGATACAGATCCAATTTGTACAGTTAATGAGATGTTATGAATGTTATTGTAATGAAAAATAACAGATTTTCTTACCCAGTAGAAGTCCCATAACTTCCAAAGTACCCCCGGATCTGGCATGCATCACCATCTTCAAGAGCGCTAACGCGGAGATCTTTATGTCTTTGAAGAAATGAGGGCTGTGAAAGGTAGAAAACCATTAAACCTTATTAAATGAAAAACACCATAGAGGTTTTAATAGGTTATTCGGAAAAAGAATAAGTGGGAATATTACGCACTAAAATTACGTCCATTGTACTAGAAAATACTTTCACAAGATAAAAGTTCTTACTCTTTCTCCCATGGTTTCGCTGCTAAGATATCCTGTTGCTGCTTTCTGTCGTAGCGGTAAATATCATCAACACTGGAAACTGTTTCAATATTGTTGGCCATTGCCCATGTTTTCTGGGCAATGGTAGTCTGTGACTCTGAGCTTGTAGACGCCATAATTTTTATCAAAATTCAATTACGAACAAAGCGAGTTAATCGCTTTTCGTAAATACCATTAATTCACACAGTTCTGAGTTCTAATTAATTTAATTCGGCAATAATTTCGCTGACAAGACAAGTAAATCAAACAAACAGCAAAAATTTATTTGATTTGATTGATTGATATTTTTTTAACGAAAGCTGATTTAATGTCACACCAGCTGTCACTGTCAGATTATTCTGATTAACTGTCATTGTGAAGTTTAAATACTCATGACATGAGTATTCATTGAACCATGGATGAACTAACAAAAGCAAAGATGGGACGGACGACGGACGGATGGGTATGGGACGGATATTTTGGGTGTTCTTGATGTGGAATATGAAGATTTCTATTGTTTAATGTCTTTAGATTTAGATCTAGTTTATATATTTGTATTTATATATAAGTAGTTTTGTAACTAAATAAATAACATAAAACATGCGGATAAAATCTTGCCGATCATTTGATTTCATGTAAAAGCATTGAGTTATATGTACTACGTACTAGAGAGGCTACGTCGAACAAAAATCGTGAAGAGATTTTTCTAATGACATTGACGGATAGGTCTAGTTGAATGACATTACTCGGAATTTAACAATAGAGATTATAAAAATCATCGTAGACCGGACTCTTAGTAGAAATATGTACCTAGTCTTTTTTTCAATAATCTCAGAAGTTAATTTTTATTTTTATAAAAAGTATATGAAGAATAATAGCAAAAGGTTTTTTAACCGACTTAAAAAAGGAGGAAGTTTCTCAATTTGTCCGTATATACATGAGTTTTTTTTTGTGCGCTCGCGGATGTATAATCCGTTGTAACTATATGAACCGATTTTCATGTTTTTTTTTTGAAGATATTTATATAAAAAACCCATTTTAAAAAAATCCCGCCCAAATCGGATCAATAGTTTCCGAGAAATGGCAGACAAAAAATAGATATATGTTTTTAAAACTTAGGGTCGAACAAACCTCCTTTTTGAAGTCGGTTAATATAAAAAGATGGTTGATATATAATATCAATCGGAATTAGGAATTTATCAATGCTCGTCGATAGTGTCCACTCTGTATCTCATATCTCATATACTCTTTGTAATATGACCGTTTGTTGATGTAAAAATATTTATTTTTAAATATTTATTTAAAATTGTTTTCGGAGTAGAAAATTATACCTACGAGTGAAAGGTCACTTCTTTACTTCTATTTGTGTTTCTTAAAGTATTTTTGCAATAACGCAATGCACATGAGGGCATATTTTATTTGAAAAAACAATAGCTGTAACACATGTAGTTCTGGCCAGAGCTGGCCATCGACTAAGTGAACACTGGACACCTGTCCGGTGCGAATCTCTCACGAAGCTTGTTTGAAGTGGCTTCTCTAGTACGTAGTACATATAACTCAATGTGTAAAAGGTACATGAAGCGAGACTAGACGAATACTAATTACATAAATACTTACATAAAGTATTTGTGTATTTATATGTATTGAATTAAGTTTCAGTTAGCAAGGTTTCATTTAACTATTTTATTAATTATTTTATTTAATCTGAATCGAGCGTAGGTACTAACATTTTACCGTGACTAACTTTAAACAAAGAAAAGAAACCGGAAATTAACTAAGTACAATCAAAATTTTCGAAGCTGACGAAATACATGGTGAACAGGTGAAACAACAACATTATTGCAATAGACGGGGTGCCCCAATTCATGCGTCATCGAATGTTTTGTTTTCGTCGGCATGTTTCACCCACACCGGCCGCCTTTCATTTCATAGAATCACCTTAGATTACATCATTTTTCTCATTACACCTTGATTTCCCAACATTCTAACTGCATATTGATTCCAGGGTAAATTATGATATAGGGAAAAAAATTAACAACTTAATTATGTAGGCATTGAATACCATGAACAATTATTTATTTATAAAATATCGATCAAAACTGTAGAGAAATGAGAAAAAACAAGTGTAAATGCAGCTGGCGCTTTGCTGTCCTTGTTTATCACAAAATATTAACGTGTATTCTCTTTCGCTCTTACTTTTCGTGACGTAGATATTTCTATCTCGCTCTAGCGTACGCAAATTTATCTGTATTCTGCTCTTTCATTTAATCATTAAAAGTCTGACTCCACCCACTGATAATAGTCAACCAATGGCGTAGGTCCACATACACTCTTTAAATTGTCGCTCGAAATGGGTTTAAAACACTTCTCGATGTCGAATATGACCGACGCAATCGTTTGTTGTACGCGACATAAATATAATCGCATAAAAGTGCTCTAACAAAGTCGAGAAAATTCCACGAGTTATTATGATAACATCAAGACTTTAGAAGATAGATTAAAGTGGTGTGTGGTGTTTTTATGTGTTTATTGGAGAAGGCGTGAATATGAGTGCTCCGATCATCATCACTGTGCCCAACAACTATCTGGGAATGGAGGAGGAGAGCGTGGTGCTCGACGTGTCTCCTGCTCCCTCCAGGAAGCGCCGGCTGGACCACTTGACTTGGGAGGAGAAGATGCAGAGAAAGTGAGTCCGACTACTTATCTAGTGTCCAAGCACTCAAGTACTTAGTTAGGTTCTATCTACTTGCTTGCGTGTCGAATTTGACAATTGAAAATTCTAGATTCAAATCGAATGAATTACGTTTACACCTATTCAATGCCAATATAATGCCCATTGTTTTCCTGGTAACTATTGCATCAACTACTCCACCGTCCAAAGTCTGCCGAGTTGTTTGACCTTCATATCCCGTTAGCGTTACGCCAATACAGTTAGCAGTGAGTTAACGCGTAGACACTAACAGATAATGTCATTGACACAGGAAGCTGAAGAATCGCGTCGCGGCGCAGACATCACGCGACAGGAAGAAGGCGAAAATGGATGATATGGAAGATCGTATCAAGGGATTGGAGGACGTCAACAAGAGGTTGATCAGTGAAATGGAGAGCTTGAAGGCGCTGAACGAGCGTCTGTTGAGCGAGAACCAGTCGCTTCGCAGCGAGGCGGCGGCGCGGACCGTCGCGGGAGCCCTAGGACCAGCAGAGTCCCCTCAGCAGAAGGCAGGGCCCCCGCCGGCGCTCCGCGCGGCTCGCCTGCTGCTGGCGATGTGTCTCCTCTCTCAGACATCCTCGCCCACCTCGAGTCCGAAGAGTACCTCGACACCCTCCATCAACTTGCAGAGTCCCTCATCAAAGAAATTGATGCAAGTGCTGCAGGAGAGACTCAAAATGTAAGTTGCACAAACAAACTAGTTTCTTATTCATAAACGTTTATTAACAGAATTTTAGGTATTAAATTGTTTATCCCTTTCCGACATCCGCCATTTTCCGAAGAGCGAAAGAGACAAAACATTTTTATAGTGTTTTAGTTAAGTATATAACGTTTATGAATACCACTGTAAGGTCATAAACAAACAAACAGAAACAGGACTATGAAACGCCACTTGGTACCAAAACTCAATTACGCAATTTATTAAGTAACAGTTTGCCGGCCCAAAATGGGGTCACTAGGGCCCTTATCTATACGAGATAACACAAAAATACAAAAAGTGTTTATCAACTTTCATACGTGATAAATTAATCCACCCATCGAGAGTTTTTGATGACTTAACAGGAAAATCATATTGAGATAAAGATGTTGTTTGGAAGATCGGGTTGCTTAGCTCATAAGAACCTACATTATTGTATGATGCAATATGTGTCTAATTTACATCATACAATAAGCATCTGTGCTCATATAAAGAGTTCCAAGTACAAATATACCTATATTGTTTATTCAAGTGTTTTTTTATTAATGATGAATAATTTGTTTAATAATGTTACATATAGATATGTTAACTAAGAGTTGTAACAACTCCTTGTTGGTAACCAAGTTAGCGCCATGTAAGTGGTTACTAATTCTCGTAGTTTAGATAAAGCATGCATATAAATAAGCATCAAACTCGTTTTAGTTCGTAGAAAATTTACGACTTATTTACACTGTAAGGTTCAATGTCTCTTTTATGTTAACGATTGAGACTAAAATAAAGTTAAAATACAAATGTTGAATATGATAGTGTTTTTCAAAACGGAAAGATTAGCATTTCAAGCAAATTATAACGTAATCCGTTTGTTCCAGGACCCAATCCGGGACACTAGAGAGTGCCCTAAAACAAATAAAGTGGTGGGGCCCGCAGCAGAGCACCTGGAATCCAGTGAAAGTCACATCATAGACATGAAACACGACGTCCACCGGATACTATCACAGCACTCTTACGCGCATCCCTACTCACCTGACGTACAAATAAAAGAAGAGAACAATGACAAAGGAGACATGTTCTACGCCAGTTGCGACGAGGCAAACGACTGCATCACCATCGAGGTGCCGTGTGAAGAGGTCCTTGAAGAGATTCCGGCGATACAAGTCGATACGGACTTTAACTCGCTCACGAATAACGCCACGGGCATAACCATGGAATGCGACATGAAAATGCTCTCCCCGATGAGCCTTTCACCGAAGTCTGTTGAGGAGAACATTCTAGGGTTGTCTCCGTCGCGGAGCTTCACCTCCGACCTCGGCTACGAGTCGCTCGCCTCGCCCCTCAGTGAACCAGATTCGATGGACTTGTCAGATTTTTGGTGCGAATCCTTCTCGGAATTGTTCCCAGGCCTCGCCTGAGAAGTAATTCTGATACTGAATTTCACATCAAGACTGATTAGGCTTATTTGTTTATTGAATCTACGTAGACTTTTGTTTAAGTTTAGTAAATGACAAAGTATAATTAAATAGGTTTTAATGAATTAATTATTATTGATCGTGTTGTCTAGTTCGACTTGTAATTTTTTATTTGTTATGCCATGTGTAATTTTAGGGATGTATGTAAGAATTAAATGTTAATATTCTGTGAAATACGTATTATTACTTTTCCCCGGTAAAACGGCTGCGGCTGCGGAAATAAAGTACATAAGTAGAATTTTCTAGTTTCACCTCACCAACATTATGAATCATCTCGGCCAAAAAGGTAAATTACGAATCGCCTCTCTACAGCACTCGTCATCGATGACGCATATTGAGACCAAAATAAGAGAATAATCAAGTCCTAACTGGCGCCTTGCCGAACATGCGTGAAATAAAACGTATCCAAATTCAAAGGTTAAACAGCTTAACAGCATTTTAGCTATCGAATGGTTTATCCCTTTCCCACTTACGCTATTTTCCAAAGAGCATAAGAGACAAAACTAATTTATAACAGTATTTTAGGAGCGTTCATGAATAACGCGGAAATTGAATAACAAAATTGACAACGTAAAATACGCATAATAAATCCTCTTGTCATTTGTATGATAAATACAATTCCTAATAATTACAAGTAAGTACTTAAGTATTTTAAAGTATTTCCATTAACAGTTTTAATTAGCCACGATAAGATAAACATTACTTTACGTGATAAACTCAAGGCCTGTCTGTTTGCGATAAATAAATATTCGATTATAATCCAATATAATCACGAATTACGCTCAATATAATTTCTAGAATGATATACAACATCACATTTTATACACAATAATATGACATGCTGCATAGATGTCATATCTTCAATAATGCAAGTGTTACCTACGTTGCACCCATTAGCATTACCGTGGGAAATCCTGGATAAAAAGTATCCCTTGTGTTACTTCGATGTACCTATACCCTGTATTACTGTAAAGTTTCATCCAAATATGTCCAGTAGTTTTTGCGTGAAAGGGTAATAATTTTATACAGGGAACACCGTGTATAGTTGACAATTTAAATAACATATTTTAGGTGAAAATGTATACATATACAAAAATATCTAAATATAATACATGCATATAATGTATTTAATGCACTTGGTGAAAGCACATCTATAAACCTGTGTTTCGAAACAATTTAAAGTGTGTTTTGATACCGGTAATAACCGAAATTAAAATACAATTGAAAGTTTAATTAAATGAATGATAAAACACAATAGACACAGATAAAATAATTCGGAATTTAATATATCTCGACCGGACGTCATTCCGGTTGGATAGACTATGATAGAGTACATTACAGTGGTATTATTTTAATGGGAATATAACTTTGTTTGTACAATACATTTAATGTTTTGTTTATAGTATTTTTGCTTATTATGAATTATTAGCAACTCCCCGCGGTATTACCCGGGTTGTGCCCCTTCCGGTGGGTATATTTCGGGATGAAAAATAGCCTATAACCTTTCCGTTGAATATGGCTATCCATTACGAAAAGAATTATTCAAGATTGGTATTTTCTGAGATTAGCGCGTTCAAACTTACAAAACTCTTCAGATTTATTATATTAGAACCTTTTAAAACAGATTACAAACTCTTCAGTTTTTAATTATAAATTAGGTAATAGATCCATAACTGTCATCATCAATTGGTAAGCAAGAAGAGAAAAGAATAGATAATACAACAAAAAAACGAATAAACACCAATCCATAGATCTACTTACACTAATATTTTATAGAGGAAAACTTTGTTTATAATGAATAGGCTCAAAAACTACTGGACCGTTTTTAAAAATTCTTTCACCATTCGAAAGCTACATTATCCACGAGTAACATAGGCTATTTTTCATCCCGGAATTCCCACGGGAACGGGTACATTGCGGGTAAAACCGCGGGGCAATAAACAATAAAACGAACCCATTAATTCAATTGGATTCTTTCCTTCGGCGTTGAATTTTTAATGAAATTATTGACTTGCGAGTGGAAATTAGATAATCGAACATACCTACTTCGTAGCACTTCTCATGGCCATTTCTTTCTTACATATTTGTTTTTATCGGATGATGTAACTTAATTACACTTAGATAGTGCTTATTTTTGTCATGGAGGTAGGATAAGATATGTATGTAGTATGTAGTTTTAAACGATTTACTTACAACTGATGAGAAAATTGAAAGAAAATCTATTTTAAATTTATTTTTAGCGGCCTTGCCCTGCTGTGGGACACAATAAAACACGTGTTTACTTTTTAGAATTATAGTATAAAACAGTTCTTAAACAGCATAGAAAATAAATGGTGACCATTTTTACACATCTATGTGTTTTTAATTAACCAATTGGGATTTTGAAAAAAAAAAAATGATTTTTTTAATGTATTTTAAAACTTTATTATTAATAATATTGATATTTAATGCAAAAAACTTATAAAAAATATTTTTTCAATTAATTATAAACAATTAAAAATTGAATAAAAATCACGTGACTATAAACGCGCCATAATTGGTCACCGTGCTTGTGACGTGATAATGTTATAGCTATTTAACCAAAAGTACGTACAGCGTTTACGGCTATTACACGTGTAACCGAATGAGGCTATCATTATGACGTCACACGCGCTCGGGTTTGTTCGGGAGTTGTCCGAGTGTCTTCGGTACTGGATTCAAAAATTAATTTTTATTTTGAAATAACTTTTGAATTATTACGAAAAAAATAAAATAAAAATAGTTTTGTTATGAAACTAATATATAATCTTTCCATTTCTCACAAAAATTTTTTTTTTTCAAAAGCCCAATTGTGTCCCACTACTGGGCAAAGGCCTCCGTCAAGTTGTGGGCTATGAGGAGACTGTTGCGGCCCTCAACGCTTTCCCTCCTTCCCTTCCAAGCCATAATAAAATAATAGGGCTTGGCATAATCTAGCCCAGAACAGGAATGGGCTAGATTGTGCCAATCCCTATTAATTTATAAACATTATTAATTAGTCAGTAGAAGTTCGAGTTACAAATCACAAATTTTACTGTCTTGTATTAATACGTCACCTCCAATAAAACAAAACGTATAAAAACATTAAATATATTTGTTAAATATTACATATTTAATTGGTATCTCTCGATACGGGGCTACATACTCGCGCTGGTTAATATAACCGGAATTATCGTTAAAAGCTATTTAAATTAAAATATTTTAGTCTATTGAATGACAATGATTAGATAAATAAAAAGGAATTACATAAATTATGATAATTATTCATTTAAACTTTAATTGATTACAGCCTAGCTTTTCCCCGCGGTCTCTTCTTTAATGTATTCTTCCCGTTGTAATTTCGGAATAAAGTTACCTTTGTTCTTTTCCATAGTCAAATCATCTCTGTACAAAGTTTCTTCAAAATTGGTTTAGTTGTTTAGGTGTAAAGCACTACAGACAGATATATTTACTTCTGTATGTATAAGTAGAGCGTAGGGACAAAATATTAGTGTCACGTAACATTTTCATAAAACTGGTGTGTGACAGAGATAGCGCGCTACAAAAGACTAGTCAACTATCTCTTTCCAGAGCTAAGTGTTAAATCTGTATATGTACATCGGGTTTTAGTTGATAACACAATTATTTCTGCGTATCTTAACAATTTATCCTTCAAATACTCATAAGCCACTCAAATTAGGAGTAACATTCACTTTAGACAGTCATTTGTCAAAAGTGTATCTATCATATACTCTTCTGACAACTTTCTGACATTATAGATCATTACTGACATTTATAGTACATTATTGACAACTTTTTGTCTAAATAGTACATTTTAACCACTAATTGTCAAAATTGTGAACCTATTTTGTCATATTGTCATTACGGGCTGCTTAATTTGAGTGTTTTTGAGTATTCAAGCAAAAGTGTGTAACCTAGCAACTATGTGAACGATAACATAGCGTGCGTGTATATAACGAGCCAGATAAGGCGTTTGGCACTCGCTGTTAACAATAAAAAAGCGATAACATTCACCAATAAACTTATAACAATGTAGCAAATTATTTTACAGCGATAAACCTTAATTGATGGAAGATATTACAGAGTCTATGCATTTAGCGTTAATCTATTTTGATTGATCATTACAGAAAGTTTACTTTATTCTTAATAGCTAAACTGTGTATTAAATTATGTAAATATCTTTTGCAGGGGTTGTTTTATAAAGTTTAAACCATTTTAGAGAAGTTATTTTGTACAATTTAGTTTAATTAGGTATTCGTTAGTTTACAAATATGTGATCTAAAAGTTTTGGAGACTAATTATGATCGCTAATAGCCCGGTTACATATTATGAGTGTGTTAAAATACACAGATATTGCAGGGGGATTGGAGCAAGTCAGTTTCACCGCGCTTGTGTGTGTGTGTGTGTGTGCGTGTTTGTGTATATGTGTTTGCTTAATTGTAATTGTGTACTAGATTGTTTTTGGAAATAAGTTTTTGTATTTTTGTAATTCACTGAGCTACTTGCAATATGTATTTATATCACACGTCTATTGGTTACCGGGATATTAAATTGGATAGAAGACTACTTACCCGATTGTGCGCAATGAAATGTGGTGTTATGCTATTTTCAACCCTACTACTTACTAGGTTTCTTCTAAAACATCGACTTTATTTTTGCTTAAACTAACAATTGAATGTTATATTTTATTTATAATATAATAAATACTATAAGTATTTTATGTAAGACATATATTCTTATATTATAGACTTGGCTGTATCTCTTATTCACGTAACTTTAAGGTACTTTTTCCAATACCATACTATTATTTTTGAGCCGTCAAAGGTACACATTATTTTGTGTAAAAGTTAAAAAAACAAATAGGACATCACAACACACAAATACTTCCTAAACAATTATTATTAGTCAACAATTACATGAAAGTATCCAAACTTAACGAGTCCGCCATTTTGCGATCATAGACAACGTTTGTCTATACCTACCAGACATAAACCACAGACTTCACATGACATTACAATTAAATCACATTAGATGTCCTACGATTTTGAAAGTATCGATGATTTATAAATACATTCTATAATAACCTATTAACTGTGGTAATTTCATTGTACAGAATATCTGAATCACATATCTACATATCGATTTAATTAGCGCCATTTTTCAATAATCGATTTAAGATCTATCATACATACAAATAGATTTTACTACGCAACATACGACAGACAGCGCCATCTCTTGACAGTTTCCATAAGTTTATGGAACTAATTGGAGCGCCATCTATCCGAAGAGTTTGTCAAAGCACGTATGACAGTAGGGTTTATCGTTTTGTTCTTTGAAAGTGCCTTTGTTCAGTTGTCTGAGGCAGAATGCGCATACAAAGTGTTCGGGGTGGAATTTCCTGAACATTGCTGTGATGCAGCGACCGGCTATGGGTTTATGGCAGCCAGCGCAGAGCGAGCCCCGCTTGCCGTGGTAATGCGTTTCACAATATGGCTGCCCTTCGTGTTCAAAGAAAGATCCACCGTGGAATGGCTCCCGGCATTCCTAAAATCAAAGAAAATACATCAGTTAATTGTATTAATTAAAAAAGAAGATTTAACAATAGATTCCCCGTGAAAAGAGAGTGCAGAGGCTTTTGCCGAGCTGTGGGACATACCAAGCCTAAAATATCATCCATAGAAGCTAATGATCAAATGAATAAAAATGGCACTACTCTAGTAGTGCCATTTTTACTAAAGGCTAATGACTCATCAAGTATGCTTCTGCAAGGACACAGCATAAGTCTATAGCTGTGCAAGGTAGTGTCTCGATGACATGACAATTCTATCGTGACTCAGTTGGACATATTAAACCCAAGTGTTAAGTGTATCGTGTATTATGTATTTTTATAAAAAAGAAATAAGAATATTATGTTTTACAAACTAAGCGCAGCAAAGACAGTTCACCTGGGAGGTGCTGGCATTTTAAATTTTTTCAAAGTGTATGTAATCAAGTGAAGAAAAAAATGCTATTGCACTAGTGTAGTACATGTGAATGAGGGCATTTTTGACCGAAATCTAGTCCTATATAATCATAACTGTACTACAATTATATCAATAGTTTGACTATACGTTCTTTTTTTGTTGTTTGTTTACAATAAAATAATCTACCTAGCTCACAAGATAGCGCCACTAAAGCGCTTTACATCTTAGTATTCAAATGATATAAACTTAGATAAAAAATCGTCGAATAGTACTTTTATTTATTTTGTTTACAATTCAACAATACAAATTGGCTTAAATCCACGAGAAATGAGAGTTTCAACATTTCTTAATATTTGAAATATTAACTATTTCACTTTCATGTGACATTTTCTTTTAAACATTTTTAAGTATAGAGTTTTAAAAAATAAAGTAACATTATTTCATGATTATATCACCGCGTATATAAGCTTTAAATTTTTTGTTTGGTTATTTTTTAGCCCCGGTTGTTTCAATCTGTCTACCATGTCCGAGGTATTGAGGTAGTCTATCAGAAGTCAGATGCAACCCGCGATGTACTAACAAATAAAGAAATATTTAAAAATATGATTTGTATTTTGTATTTACTCTTATGTTTTGTTTTCTTTATTTTACTAGCGACGCGCCCTCGCTTTGCTTTGGGTAATCAAAATAATAGACTCCCAGAGATTGAAAAAAAGTCATTTTGAATATGTAACTGAATATTGGTAAAAATCCCATGAAAACAGAATCAGTTGTTTAGATAATCTCGAACATACAGACAGACAAATAGACGCGGCGGGGACGTCATTTCAAAAAGACACTAGCAAATGGGTATTTAGTACAGTACGTCTAGTCTACAAAAAAAAACATTGCGCAATTGTTTGTGTGACTTGTAACTAGTATAACGCCCTTTCTTCACCTACTAAACTTGTTGTTGGCTCCGTGTACTATTAATAGGCCATTTCAAAAATAACCGTCGATCAGATGGTTTAACTAATCGGCCTGATTATTCGAGCTACGGCGGACGCATCGCTACGTCACACCAATATAAATAGCAACTTCGTCGCCTGCGGTTACCAACGGGAAACCCTATACCTAGCTCTTGACCCCGAAACAAAATAAGGCAACTTTCTTCAGTGTCCTTCATAAAGGTCATTGCCGTTTGCCGTCCGGTGACATGCGTATACGCACGTGACCTTCGCACGCTACGCATGTCCCGTAAATTTCAAAGTATTTTTGTTTATTTATATGTGTTTTTTTGTTATTATTTTTTTCTTTTTTTCTTTATTATAGAACTTAACATTACAGTAATAATATTATAAAAATATATTAACATAATACCCTATAAGCTAGACTAGATTTTGTTGTTTCATTTCATGTCCGAAGTGTTTGTGTGTGTGAGTGTGTGTGTGTGTTGTTTAGATAACATTGTGTGTGTTGGTGTCATGTCATCATCGCCCGTAGAGCATAGCTGTAAAGAAATTGGGGGAGGGCATCTTTGGAGGGACATTGTGACGTCATCTATTCATCTTCATCGACTCCCACGCATTGGGGGCATACCGGCTTGCCTTCCATCGCATAGAAGGATTTGCCTTTGACGGCTATTTGACAGTCCTGTGCGGATAGAACAGTACATTAACCACATGTCCAATACATCATTTTAAAGATGATGCTTTGGAAATGTTATACTTGACCTGGCGTAGGGTTTCAGGGGTTACAAACCTTGATATTGTCGGTTCAACTGCCGAGTGTTGCATCTAAGATGGAGGTACTGATACTGACCTTGCATACGAAGCAATCGGGGTGCCACTGTGTGTTCAGCGCCGAGATATAGTTCTCCATGATGGGCTTGTTGCAGCCGCCGCACTTGGGCGCGAACATGTCGAAGTAATCAGCGCGGCAGTAGGGCTTCCCATCCCTCTCATGGAACCCATCTTCTCCAAATTGTTGCCCGCATTGAGCACAGAAGAAGTGTTCTGTATGCCATGTTTTTTCGAGGGCCGTCACGCATTTCTGCAACACAAAATAGCCTTTAGGACCTGAAACATAAGAGTGAATTAAAACAATTGATGGTAAACTGACGTCAAGGATCGGTCCGTTGCAGTAAGCGCATCTCGGCGAGAAGAGGTTGTGGTAGTCGGGCTCGCAGTAGGGGCGGCCGTCGCGCTCGAAGAAGTTCCTCGTGCCCAGCTCCTGGTTGCAGTGAGCGCAGGTGAAGTGCTCGGGGTGCCAGGTGCGGCCCAGCGCCGTGATCACCTACGGAAAACAACTCGTTAGCCAAAGACCTTTCACTACACTCCAACAAACTATGTCCTATCTTCGTTCCACTCCACCTGTCCGACGATGGGCTTCTCGCAGGCGTTGCAGCAGCCCTTTTGGGGCGTTTGTACTCCTTGACGGCTCATGTCTGCTCGAAGCGAGCCGAGCATATGCTCAAGCGAGGCGGGCTCGGGTTGGCGCGGGGTGCTGCGGTAGTGCTCCTGCCACGCGCGCTTTTCGCGGTACACGTGGGTTCCGCCCTCGCCGCCGTTGCCGCTCACCTGCAACACATAGGGTTCAGTGATAATGCTGTTACATTCGGGATGAGCCAGGATGAGTGGTGAGTTGGAACGGCGCTCACTGAAGGATACCGTCCGCTCGGGCTGGATGGGCGCGAGTGCGGCTCGGACGTAATGTTTGTCTATGTATCGGGGGGCCGCCCCCGCCCCCCTCGAGTGATGTAACGCTGGGACTATGTTTAGATCGCGGGAGCGGGACGGGACGTGCGAGAGGGACAACAACACTGCTGGAGAGCGCGCGGGCTGGAAATAGACGTGGGCCAAGAAAGGCCTCAACTAAATATTATAATAAACGGGAAAGTGTGCGAGCGTGGTGCAGTGTGCCGACCCGTGACGTCATCCGCAGAACCTTCTGACTCATGCTGTTTGATACCTCGCTAACGCACGCGGGTCAACGTTAACTAACGCACCGTGAATGAAACTGTCTGTAATATAGGTCGGGGATGTATAAACATCGGTGTGAAATACAGCATTTATAATGTTATCAGGTCAAGTGTCTTGTTGGCAAGTCGTCTGGTCGAGACTCGTCAATCCGCGTATATCTTACACGTAGCCTTGCGACGGTATGTAAACACCGATATTATGTAGTTAGAGAGAAATTTAGAGAAATAGAGTGAGTTATAAATGAAATAATAAACAACAAGAGTAATGTATGGGAACGAAGATTAACGGGTGTTTGTATTACACGAACATTACCGTTCATCTTTCGGTTTCGATTCCGATTGATATTTATCATGGCTGATGTAAAAAACTCGAGTAGGCTCTAAGGTTTAGGAACTCAAAGAAAAGACAGAGAGAACACCAGTCGGCACTTTATTCCAACGGTGCATATTTAGATAAGTCCATATACTTCATACAAGTTGGTATCTTACTACCTTACTACCCAGTCTACTTAACTAAGAGGTTGTTCCCTCGGTGTGAACTAATATAATAAAGTTGAGGAGGACCTTTGTTTATTTTGTAATCCATAAACACATACACCGGAACGTTAAAGTCTATTTTTCATCCCGAAATCTCCACGAGAAAGGGGATAACGCGGGTAAAAACCGCGGGACGCTGCTAGTTTATTTATATTGCTGGTGTGATGGTGATGACTGACATAGCCAAAGAGTTGCTGCTATAGATGTACTGGCACCTCTACCTTCTCCTAAACTATAAATTGAAGAATCTCACCTTGAAGTCGGAGAGTGAAGCCATCAGATCGTCCAGCTCCTTAGTCGCACTACTGGCGTGATGGTGGTGTCTGGCCGGCGCGGGTGTGGGCGAGGGTTGCTGTTGCGGATGAGCTGGCTCCACCACCGTCTCTTGGACTGTCACTGTCACTTGTTTGGTCCCTGGACGGGGGAGAGTGCCCCCCGTGGAGGGCAGCGGTGATGTGGAGGTGCGTCTGTGGAATAAAAGGAATTATGTAGAATAGTGAATAATGAAATGTAGTGGCATGACATAGACCTGGCTGGTTAAGACCATCATAGGAAAGATAGGATTTATACAGAACTAGCTAACCCGGCCAACGTGGTTTTACCATATAAAAATTAAGGGGTGAGTCCTCTTGGCAATAGAAATACGTCATCTGTGAAAATCTCAACTGACTAGTTATCACCGTTCTTGAGATGCAGCCTGGTGATAGACAGACGGACGGACGGACAGCGAAGTTTCAGTAATAGGATCCCGTTTTTACCCTAAACAGTAAAGCTAGTCAATAAAACACCATTTTCATCAGTAAATCAATGTAAGTCTGTTGGCACGAGTGGACTGTACCGAGCGCGCATCAAACTCTCTAAATAGCGCATTGTCCTTCCGAACTAATTCATTTCATCTACATCTGGAGTAGTATGTCTGTGTCACTGTGTCTCGCTTATTTGACATTTTATTTATGTTCTCTGTTACCACAAAATGAATATCTATTTTGTTTACATAGAAAAGAAAATGATTGAAGGTGTGTCTAGTTTTTAAAACTAGAAAAGAAAATAGTGAGAAATTGTCTTGTTATGATCCACTGTTAACCTAGCTGTTCACCGCAAGTGTGAAAAATTACTACGACTACATTTGCCTGAAAGGTATAATCTATGGTAAAATTCACTAAAATCAGTGCAGTGGTATAGTCGTGCTTAAAGATGTCTTATGTTGATTAGATCCAAGAAATTGTATGAGTCTGCTTTTGAAAATAACTTAATCAGTGTACAGAACCCAGGATCAGGGTTCTGTTTCTATCATATATTTTGAAATCAAGAGCTCAGGTACAATTGAGTAGACATTTAAGTTGAACCATATAATTTATTGCCACAGGTACACGCGAGCACTGTGTCACTTCCAAACATATTTCAGATAATCGCGTTTCATCTTCAGGAGCCGACTAGGCAGGTGTGCCAAACATTTGTTAGCGAATAAATAGTAATTAGCGAAAGGAAACAGTGTCTTTAGCGGCTGCCAGAAACAATTAATAAGTACACCCGGCATTGTTATGGATGTATGTCTGAGGTAATATTTGCCAATTTCGGTGATGTTAGTGTTGATGTATGTGTTGGAAATTGGGAGGCCATTTTGTTTTAGTAATGCTAAAATGTTGTTAATTACTGAGATAAGTTTATTAAACTTCTTCTCTTATATCTCTTACTTATATCTTTTTTATAAAAAATAAAGAACTACAGTGTGGCCCGCGGGCCTGGGGTTGAGCAGCCTTGGGTTAGACAGTCCTTCAAGTGGTGTTATTAATTTGACTATGCTTATATAAAAAGGATAAAAGAGAAGTAATCAATGGAAGTAATAAATAACTGTCTAGCTAGATAATTGAAATTCCAAAAAGCGAGAGTGGCTGAATTGGGGAAGTTTTTACCCAAGACTGGGGCGATACAGTTTTGGACAAGCACTTGTAGAAAACCATCAACAGACTGCAATTAAATGCAAGGGGAACGTTATAAAATAAACCTTAGAATTAAAAATAAATACGAATATCCAAGACGGAGTTATGTCCATATGTTTATGCCTAAATATAAATATCCTATTTGAAAAAATATCTTTTCCGAAGCCCAATAAAGATTAAGACTATTATGAGTCATTACTGACACTGTACAGGCCAAAGGCCTTTTTAAGACTGCGATTATCTCATTCAAAACTACATGACGTCAATGACCAAACAGACTGTGAAGAAGCTTTATTTTATTCGGAATCAATGCATCGTAAAGCAAGTTGTAAAACAGCAATGAAACCAAATCAAAGCGAACGTCATCCCACCAACTGTTTATTTAATTTAATATTAGTTGTAAATCCAGTATTATATAGTTCTGGCATATTGCTTGACATACGCAAAATATGAATGTGCAATCAAACTATGAAGATTGATATTATATGATGATGGAGTAATATGAAGTGAATGTTTTATTTTTTAGTTTTATGTTAGGTATTCCAATAAACTTAGTAGATAATATGCTTGCTCTATGTTACTCATACAGCTAACCAAAACTCCAGTTTTGAATTTGATTACGTTTAAATATTTAGTAAAATTTCCTTTAATCTGATTCTTTGAGAAAAACATGAAAAGAATCATGAATTATCAATCGGTAAATAAGACCATTACAAAAGTACAAAATTCTGCGCGATTTCCCTTGATGAGGTAATTAACATCTTAATCCCAAAAAATATCAAAAAATCATCAGTACCTGCAAACAAATTCTAATCCAACATACAAAACGTTTGGAAAAACAAGCGCGTATGACGTCACGCGTCTATTTGCGCCCGCGCACGCAACAAAAATACGCGCGTACCGACTGTTGTGTAATCTATGGGCGGTTTCACACGGCCCGAGAAAATGTACTCCGATCGGTTAGGAGATTTACGAGAACCAATGATACGTGAGGCGATGCGAAGGGACGCCTACATTTGGCAGAGAACACATCAATATCATAAGCACATCGTTAATTTTCGACGGCCTCATAAATATAACTCATTGTTTTTTTTTTCGATTTTCAGGTGAATTTTGATGACAGAATTATTCTTGAAATCTCTGTGATTTTTCTTATTCTGTGTATCAGATCAAATGGTTTAATTTTATTCAAAATCACCAAAAGGTTATTACAAAAAAGTCTCCAATTTTAATGTCATGTCGCCATAATTGAAAATCTGCACCAAATGTTTGTAATGACTGCTTTATAATAAATGGAGTTGAAATGCATCTGGCTACAATAAATTAAATTTGGACTAATTATAATGAATTGTTTATTTCGTTTGGCAAATAGGTATCTATACTAATCTATACTAATATTATAAAGCTGAAGAGTTTGTTTTGTTTGTTTGTTTGTTTGTTTGTTTGTTTGTTTAAACGCGCTAATCTCAGGAACTACTGGTCCGATTTGAAAAATTCTTTTTGTAATGTATAGCCACATTCAACGGGAAGGTTATAGGCTATTTTCCATCCTGGAATTCCTACGGGAACGGGCACAACGCGGGTAAAACCGCGGGGCGCCGCTAGTCTATACTAATATTATAAAGCTGAAGAGTTTGTTTTGTTTGTTTGTTTGTTTGTTTAAACGCGCTAATCTCAGAAACTACTGAACCGATTTGAATAATTCTTTTTGTAATGGATAACTACATTCAACGGGAAGGTTATAGGCTATTTTTTTATCCCGAAATTCCCACGGGAACGGGCACAGCGCGGGTAAAACCGCGGGGCGCCGCTCGTGCATAAATAAATTAATATATCACAGTTTAATATCTGCACTTATTTGTTTATTAATAAGCAAGCAATGCCTTTAGTTTCCCTCCCGAATAGTGACTGTACCATATACAATAATAAATGTACACATACACGGTTAATTAGACCCAAACTAAGCTCTAAATTTGTAATATGGAATCTAACTGATACTACTACATATACCTACACAAATACTTTATAAGAATATATAATTGACACTTAACCGTCGTCGCCAATAACTATGTCTTCCCATATTGTTGATTCCAGGAGGGAATCGAACCCGCAACCCACGACACAGCAAACGCTCTCACTGCCGCTGTGCCAACGGGCTTGTCTTACAATAACATCGCATAATATCATCATTATTGTCAGATTTAAAGTAGCGACTGAAAAAACACGTTAACATGTTTATTTTAAAAGCGGTGAAGTAATAAATTTGTTTTGGCTAATTTAAACTGAAGGCTAGAATGATACATTGATGCGTAATAGAACTTTTTTATATCCAGTGTCTTAGAAAATGGAAGGGCAGGATCTCAGTGGGGGGCAAAAGACTCTTCTGAGCTCTAATCTCCCTTTGTCTTAACTACACCTGTTTGAGCCATGTTTCAGAACCTATGCTCTATTCGACCTGGGGTCAACCCTGCTAAATCTGAGTTGTCAATCGGATCTCGATTCAATAGTCCAACATATTTGGTATTCACGTAAGAACAAAATGCGTCGAAATAAATTATCGAATTGCAATTTATAAACAATCGACAATAGAATTGGGTAAAAATCCTGAACCCCCGTTGCTATTGATAAAAGATTTAATAAAAAGGCTACTTCACTTACCCATTCGTCATGTCAGCATTGAGCTGGTCGAGGAGTGAGTCCACTGTAGGCCGCGACGCGGGGCTGGTGGCGCCGTTGGTCCTCGCGTATCCATCTACAACAAACGGATTAGTTAACTACCTTTTTATTTTACCCTTATCTATTTTAGTTTAAACTCTTTGTTCTAATTTACTCCTCAATAATTTCATGTGAGCTTGTTTAAGAAAAAATTAGAAAAAAATTGGTCTTTGTCCCACAACTGGGCAAAGACCTCTCATCTCACTGAAGATATCAGTAATATTACGAAGATATCACTGAAGATATCAGTAATTCAATTTTAAATCTTTTTATTGTAATGTCTCATTAATTTATAATTTATTTTTGTAATTTTTTTATTAAATGTTTATTTTTAGGTTATTTCCTTGTATGGATTTTAATAGATGAAATAAATAATTGTAATTCTAAGGTATAGTGAGGAGGAAAAACTACATTGAATTAAAATATAGCGAAATGAAATTAAAAAGTTAAGTTATGATATTTTTTATCTGTCGTTTATTTACTGTGTCATAATCATACATAATCATGTCATAATCGTACACATTTTCGTTTCAGGTAAGTTTAAAAAATCATTGTATCGTATTGTTAATAGATAAGCATTTTGGCATACAGAATAAAGATGTTACTGTATTTGGTTTAGTAGACAGTTAAATATTTTTAGATTTTTTCAGAAGCGAAGATGCAAACTTTCAATACAAAGCATCAGTTACATTATTTCATCATAAGAAGTAATGTTACGATTACATACATGTAATAGTATTACTACAACAAAGAGTCTATTGATCTAGTAAACAAAGGTAAATGAACTTCAAGCACTACTTTCAAAGTCAACACAAAACAACCGTTTGGCACACACAAAGTATAATAATAATTTAATATTAACCTATTATACGCTTGTCTGACCACGTCATATTAAAACGTAATTGTATTATTTGATATGACATCCAAGACATGGAAGTAAACTAGGATTATGAAAAATAAATTATAATTTTATTTATCTTACTAATATTATAAATGCGTAAGTTTGTGAGGATGTTTGTTACTCTTTCACGAAAAAACTACTGGACAGATTTGGATGAAACTTTACAGTGATATAGGTTATACATCAGAAAAACACATGGGGTACATTTTATCCCAAATTTCCCGCGGGAACGGGTACAATGCGGGTAAGACCGCGAGATAAATAATAATAAATAATAAATAATAAATAAATTCTTTATTCATAATAATACAATAAAACATTTATAACAATTTGTTGATGTCCCCTTTTAAGCGTAATGCCTGTGCCAGGGGACAACGCTCTTCCATAACATTGTTTGGGTGATATATTATTAAGTTATTACAATGATTATAATTTAATGCTTAAAATAATGATATTATTTATTTATTTTGACAAAGTAATATATAACATAACTTTACATTGAGTGTTCGGGAGTGTGTGAGTGCTATGTGCGTGTGTGGTGGTGTGTGTGTGAAAGATGGGTATGTGTGTATCTGAGTGTATCGAGAGTTTGAGAGTGTGACGAAACACTTGTGTATTGTATTATTTTATTGCAAGAGAAGCTCTATTTCGTTATATGTTAATGATTCTATCCAGTTTTGAACAGCAACCTTACATTGGTAACGATTTTTACTGAAAATATTTATTTCTTTATTTATGATGTTATATAGAGTAGCAGATCTACTGTTGAACTGCATTTTACCAAACTTCGTTTTTGTGATTGGTGGTATTACTACATTCGCGATTCTTCTTCTGGGTTTATTTATAGGCTTTTCGTACGTTGCCATCATATGCCTTCTGAGTATTAGTTGACAGATATAGAGTTTCCTGACTGTCAATAATTTCGTCTCTTGATATAGAGTGTCGGAGGGGTACCTCTTTTTCTTAAAATACATTGTTTTTATCAATGCACGCTGAGCTCGTTCTACCGTCATAAATTTAGTTTTAGCAGCACCGCCCCACGCCGGGATACAATACGATAGAATAGACTGAACTAGTGCTAAATAGATTGTAATAAGCAAAGAATTCTTTTGTTTTGTGTCATTTGGTAAAATGTTTCTTAGTGTCCCAAAGACCCAAATTAGCTTACGTACTCTAGCTGCAGTCTGTTCAAGATGAGGATACCAGGATAGGTGATGGTCAAGTGTCACGCCCAGGTATTTGGTTTCATTAACTCTTTCAATGATAGGACAGTTACATTGAGTGGTCCTACGGTTACATGAATGTATTTTTAGTTGAAAAGAGTCATCAGGTTGTGTGCGGTTATCAATACTAAAACAGATATAATTTGATTTGGTGGTATTAAGGGACAGTAAGTTGTTGTTAAGCCAAATTCCTATTCGTGAAAGCCCTACTTCAGCACAGTTTTGCACATCAGACCAAGATTTCCCAAAAAACACGATAGCTGTATCATCTGCATATGCGAAAATGGAGGCATTCCTGAGAGACATACCAAAGAGCCCGTTTAGATAAATCAGAAACAGTGTAGGACCGAGTACGCTGCCCTGCGGGACGCCACAAGATACCTCACATTCGTCACTAATTATGCCATTGATTTTTACTCTTTGCCTTCTGTTATGAAGGTAATCTTTAAAAAGAGCTAAGGTCATTCCTCTAATTCCCGCTCTCTCCAGTTTTTTTAAGAGTATAGGGATAGAAACGGTATCAAATGCCTTCTTAAGGTCTAAAAATGCCGCGAGACATTTAAGGCCCATATCAACCTTATTGGCTATTAAAGCACTTAGGTTTACTACTGCATCTTCGGTGGATAAACCCTGTCTAAAACCATACTGAGATGGGGAGAGTATATTATATTTTTCGAGGTAGTTAATTAGTCTGTTGTTTATTAATTTTTCTAGAATCTTTGCTATAACTGGTAGAATAGAAATAGGCCTATAGTTGTTAATGTCATCTCTATCCCCACTCTTGTGTATCGGAATTACAATGGATTGTTTTAGAGAGGTTGGAAATACACCCTGTTCAAAGCAGAGATTAGCCAGA
This sequence comes from Cyclophora punctaria, assembly GCA_951394245.1. Classification (NCBI taxonomy): domain Eukaryota; kingdom Metazoa; phylum Arthropoda; class Insecta; order Lepidoptera; family Geometridae; genus Cyclophora; species Cyclophora punctaria. The sequence goes on from OX596172.1 coordinate 1,873,095, forward strand.
TGAACTAGGACAGGAATCACCTCCTGTTTTACGTGTTTGAGATATCTTGTAGAAATGTTGTCCCAACCAGGGGAACTGTCTGATTTAAGATTAGCAAGAACATTTCCTACTTCTGTAGCGTCAGTATTCAATAACACAAAAGAGTTAGGTGAACTAGTACCAGTCCCTTCCGCTGAGCTGTCAGCATTGCTATTCGTGATAATCTGTTGTGCTAAATGTTTACCGACGTTTACAAAGTGGTGGTTAGCGTGGTTAGTCGATTCTCTAGGGGAGCGTTTAATATTTAGAAGTTCATATGACCCGTGTTTGGAATTGTTAGAATATGTAATATTTTTAATATTCGTCCATAGTAATTTACTATTAGATGCCGATTTAGTAAGTAGATCTCTTTCATAGTTACGTTTTAATTTCTTAATTAGTTGATTGCAGTAATTACGGTACCGAGTGTAGGTTATTTTAAGCGTTAAATTAAACGGGTCACTGCGGAGTTTCTTTTGGAGTATATTTCGATTTCTAATACATTTTAAAATGCCCGTAGTGATCCAGGGTTTTATGATTCGATTTCTTTTCGGTATTGACTCTATGGTGGTACTAATAGTAATGGACTCCTGTAATAATCGAATTAAGTTATCTATTAGTAAATTCGGATCCTTAGCAAAGAGTAAACTTGAAACTTTCTTTTCTTTTAAGTATTTCAGAGCTTGATCAAAATTGATACTAGTTTTAGTTTTCAGAGTTGGTACATGATTTTTCAACTTGGATAGTGATAAAAATGTTGTTAAGTGATCAGTAGTGGTTGTCTCAATAATTGCAATAGTGGCAGTAATCTTTTTCTTGTCGATTTTTAACATAAAATGGTCGAGACAACTCCCCTCTCTCGTGGCTAGGGTGTGACCTGGGAGTATACCATGCATCGATAGCATGTTGAGATAAGATGTTCTATTCTTGTACTCAAGGGAGGCTTCTACATCTTTTGGTATAATATTTATATTAAGGTCACCTGTTACAATGATACTCTTTTGGTTTGACAGTGACTCAAGATGAGCATTAAGGCTATCTATAAACAACTCGGTGTTAGAGAAGGAAGGAGAGCGGTATAGGCAGATAACAACATTGTTCAAAATGTTTAGTTGTAAACCCGAAGCCTGAGATATCCTTATTTCACTAACTTTGTGTTTTAGAGTTCTTTTTATATAAACAACCACACCGTCATTTTGGTTAAGTTGATGTTTGGTATGATATGATATGTAGTCGTTTATCTGGGGAATTGGTTTTAAATCACTTAATCTACACTCTGTTAAAACTATGACGTCTACCTCAAAAGTAAACTTAGCAAGAGTCAATAAAAAGCTATCAAAGTTACAGTAAATACTTCTTATGTTCTGAGAGATAATAGTGAAGTCACATTTATTCACATGAATATTTTGTGTAAAATTTAACTGATCACAAACAACACTACGGGCTATTTGTAATTCATCCAAGTCTGAAAAAGCCTGTATGTTAGATTTATTGATCATTGTACAATAATTCCGTAATTAAGGTTGTACAATACGTAACTGCGATTTTATTTACATTAGATGTATGAGCTCTCTTTTTAATTAATAATAATTTAGTTTGTGTGAAAAGTGTTTTTTGAGTTTGAGGAGTGTTAATGAATTTAACATGTTTTTGTATTGTGTTATTGTTGAGGATGTAAGTATTAGAATAATAATGTTGTAATTGTTTGAGTTTTATGTATATTAGTGTTACATTTTGACAAGTACTTCCTTTGTTGAATAATATTACTGTAGGAGTAAAATCCAAAAATATACAAATAATAAGTTCTAAAATGTGAATTTGGACAAAGAATGTGGTTAGTCATTTATCTGAGGACAACTTATGTACCTGGTCTTCACTTCTTATAACTATAACAGGAGATTGTTCGTTTTTTCGTACATAAACCCTTCCGTAAGATGTCCAACAAAATTTGAAGCTACCGGATTTCACAAGATCCCTGGAGAGGAAAAAGAGTCGTGATCCCTTGGTGGTCAGGTGTTCCGAGATGAAAACAGGGGTGTCCACATTAGTGCGTAAACCCAAGTGCTGAGCGCAAATTTTTGCCTTTTGTTTAGCGTTAAACATCTTACATCCTTTAATGAAGTCGTTTTTCACTAGGGTAGACGAAGTTTCCACAATTATTGCTGTGTTTTTCATATCTTCTCTCTTTCCTCTCACTCTATAAATATCCCTGATGTCCGTTTTTTTAAGATTGGCATTGATCTGGTTAGAAAGGCTTTCCACCATGTTAATAAGATCCTCTTTTGTTTCCGAATTCATCTTCGGCACATTTTTCATTTCAAAATTGGTTTTCCGGGCATTTATTTCCATGTTTTCTATTTTATCTTCTAGCAGAGAAATGCGAATTCTGTCTTCTTTCGACTGCCTTTGTAAAAGATCAAGTTTCTTTTTTAATTCTTCGTTTTGTTCAGACAGAAAGTTTATTGATGTCTCTATGTTGATATTGGTTTGATTCAGCGTTTTCAGAGAGGGGGCAATTTTTTTCAGTTCTTCCTCTTGAATAGATAGTTTGCTGGAGATCATGTTCATAATCTCTTCTTTAAATTTAGTAAATGCGTTAGGTAAATCATCCTCCCTCATTCTTTTAAAGCGAGATGTTACATAGGTTGGTGTGGTTTCAGGAATGTTTTTCAATAGGTATGTAGAGATGCTAGTAGTCGTGTATATACATGATCGGCCGTTAAGATTTCATTCTTATCATCTATTATGATCTCAGTTGCTCCAGGCTGTCACATTCATAACCCAAAGATCACTAACATAATTTAAAGGTACGAGATAATAATAAACTTTAATTGCTTCAAAACAGACACAAATGTCCAATCCAAAGACATCGTAGTTAACAACAGGTGGTTCGAAACAAAGCTTCCTGCCAAAAGCGAGGCGTTGTCAGATGGAGCCAATGACACGTGACTCTTGGGGACGCGTGTTGAAAGATGGACCGGCTTAGAGGACAACGTGTGGAGATCACAGTCAGGTGATTCGAATTTTTTACATACAACCATGCAATGCGTAGGTGGTCTAGTGTATAAGCACTGGCCTGCCAAGACTGAGGTCCCGGGTTCAATTCCCTGGCCGAGCGAAAACATGTTTCCCATTTTTCAAACATGGCTCGGGTTCAAGATCACCAACCCGCATTTGGCATGCGTGGTGATTATGCCTAATCCTCCTCTCTGTACTGGTCCTCTTCAATAAAGGCTTCCTACTTTACTTTACTTTTTTTACAGCCATGGACTAAGGACTAAGACTTATGGTCGGCAAGGTTCGAGGTTGAAGATCTAGGTTGGAGACAGTTAGTAGAAAAATTAGGAAAATATGTGAACTTTACAATTCAGGGCACTTGAACTTAAATTCAGTTGCCACGTTCTACTAAGCCTAAATTAAATTATCTATACTAATATTATAAAGCTGAAGAGTTTGTTTTGTTTGTTTGTTTGTTTGTTTGTTTGTTTAAACGCGCTAATCTCAGAAACTACTGAACCGATTTGAATAATTCTTTTTGTAATAGATAGCCACATTCAATGGGAAGGTTATAGGCTATTTTTCATCCCGAAATTCCTACGGGAACGGGTACAACGCGGGTAAAACCGCGGGGCGCTGCTAGTTAAGTATAAAGAGGTAATTTTTTTAATTTTGTTCGAGCTCGGAAATTACAATTCCGATTGCGAATAATTCTTTTTGTAATGGATAACCACATTCAACTGGAAGGTTACAGACTAAGTGTTACAATTTTGAACCCTTTTTTTGATCCCTAGTAAACAAAGATTCTTTGTTTTGATCTTGATCTTTGTTTGAAATGTTGCAGTTAATTCAGCTCTGAATAACGAATTAAATTTTATTTGTTTTCTTTGATATCACTGACTGACGTTGGTATTCATGATTGTTTACAAACAGAACTCCATCAAACAATCGTTCTTTTGAAGGTTACTGTGCTCCTGTATAGATACAGTCAATCTATGTATCTGATTGCCCGAAAAGTAAGATGATTCCGTGCTTCGGAGGGCACGTTAAGCCGTCTCGGTCCCGGTTACTTTCTACGGATAGTAGTCCTTACATGAGCCATGTCAGACGCCTTCGGCGGCTCAATAACTCTGACACCAGGATTGGTCAGGTTGACCATCCACTCGATGAAGAAGAAGATCTATGTATGTATGTGGTATTCTAGATAATCAGAAACCCAAAATCCATATACGAGTAGCACTTCAAGGTTTTACTCGCTTTATACCCATATTTTTAGCTGAACTTTTTAGTTTAAAAGAAGCTTGGTTACCTTTCCTTGAGCTAACTTATGCCCCGCGGTTTTAACCACGTTGTGTCAGTTCCCGTGGGAATTTCGGGATGAAAATAGCCTATAACCTTCCCGTTGAACAAAATTATTCAAATCAGATTGGTAGTGGAGATTAGCGGGATCATACAAACAAAAAACAAACTTCAGCTTTAGTAGATAGTATGTATGTATGTATGTATGTATGTATGTATGTATATGTATGTATATGTATGTATGTGTATGTATGTGTATGTATGTGTATGTATGTATATGTATGTATGTATGTATGTATGTGTATGTATGTATGTATATGTATGTATGTATATGTATGTATGTATGTCACAACACTTTAGTCTTCTAAATTAATATCTAAACCTAGACATAACACGAGAAACACTGAGCTTTTAATAATTACCATCCAAAACATTTATTAAAATAAATCAGTTCTAAGTTAAGATGCGCGTGCGACGAGCATTAATTAGGCTGTGATTAACATCGTCAATCTATCGTTTTGATGAACACGCCTTGCGGGTACCGCTCTAAATATAATATGTCATGTTGCCAGAAGACGGAGACAAAATGTTTCAAGTTCACTGGAACGAAATAGAGAAAACGCGTATCGTATTTTATTTTTAGGGTTCCTTAGCTAATGCGTAAAACGGGTCTCTATTGCTAAAACTCCGCTGTCTATCTGTCCGTCTTTCTGTCACCAAGTTGTATCTCATGAACAATAAGCTAGACAGAAATTTGAAATTTTTAAAGATTATGTTTTCTGTAGTTGCTATAACAACAAATACTAGAAAGCGAATAAAAGAGATATTAAATGTGGCTCCCATACAATAAATGTGATTTATGTACCGTTTTTAAAGATGGAACGGAACCTTCAGTGCGCGAGTCCTTCTCGCACTTGGCCGGTTTTTACTTTCTATAAACGATCAATGCAGTTAGTATAATAAAAATATTTTATTATTTTCAAAAGTAAGGTTTCTGTAATTACGTTGCAATCGGCATTATCATCGGAACAAAACGTGTATTCAATACAGCTCACCCGGTTGAGGTTAACTGGTTCATAATTCAGCTCCAAGATTTGTCCTTTACTAACAAACGAACAGGTCAAGTTGATAAATGATTATATCAGTATATTATATAGCGGTCGCGGTGTAGTTTGACTAAGCTTCGATTACACTGTTACAACTCGATCAGTTCTACATAATCCTAGTTCACGAACCCCAAACGTGAAAATTGTTTCACTAAAACCGAGTTCAGTTGACCGATATACGAGATACACTAACATCGCTTAGGTCCCTAAACTATGCTAGTTGTTGCGATTGTTAAGCAACGTGCAGCTCCACCCGTTCTAGGATGGGTGGTCGATAGTGAAATTTTTATCTAAGCGCTACCATGCTTCGGAAGGCACGTTAAGCAGTCGGTCCAAAGTGTTTCAATCGTTAGACCATGTCGGAGGCATTTAGGCGGTCTCAGAACTCCCGAGACCAGGGTAGGCCACTAACCAAAACAAAATAAATGAATGGGTCAAACAACATTGATATACCTAACCCATACTAGTTTCTTAAGTTTATGTGAACGCTACTCAAGTCTTCCGTGACCACGGTTCCTGCAGAGGGGCCGAAACGTCAGATAAAAATCTATATATATAAAAATGAAACCCGTTTTCCTTGGTCAAGGCATCACGCGTGAATGGCTGGACCGATTTCCACGGTTTTGCATTCGTTGGAAAGGTCTCGGGCTCCGTTAGGTTTATAGGGAATAAAAATCTCAAAATTCCCACGGGAACGGGGGCGCTGCGGGTGAAACCGCAGGGCACAGCTAGTATAAAATAAAAGTGAAGTGTATTCGTAAACGTAGTTTCAAAATACCTAACCCAATACGAAATTCGCCTTCCTTAATTCCAATGTATATCGATCTGTATCTTTCAAGAAAGTAATCAAAGCACATAAATAACCCAGTAATCGAACACATCGCAAAACATTCCAGATAATACTACTTAAAGCCCCGCCTCCAGTTACTAAATCAAACGTAATGGCTATTGCAGAACGTTTAGTGTTCATTTCGTATCTTCTGAAATAAAAGTCCAATAATCAATCATTGACCACTGACCGCTGAATATAACAGATAGAGCAATACCAACTGTATTTATAGTTATGTAAACACAAATGTGTGTTCGAATCTATGTTGATTCTATTTCTGTGTAAATCTGGAAATGTTATGCCAACTAAAACATTAGCATGACTATCTTATGTATATCATATCTGTACTAATCTATATAAATAAAAATAAATTGCTGTTCGTTAGTCTGCTTAAAACTCGAGTACGCCTGAACCGATTTGGCAAATTTTGGTCTTGAAATATTCATGAAAGTCCAGGGAAGGTTTGAACGGTAAGCAGTGAGGAAAAAATGCAGGTGAAACCGCAGGGCACAGCTAGTACTAATATAATAAAGCTGAAGAGTATGTTTGAACGCGCTAATCTCAGGAATGACTAGTCCGTTTTTAATTATTATTTTTGATATGGATAGCCACATTAATTGGAAAGGTTATTGGCTAATTTCCATCCCGTAAAGCCCACGGGAACGGGCACAACGCCGGTAAAACAGTGGGGTACTATTAGTTCTAAATATTCTGTGATCGACATTAATTATTCGAACAGATATACGTCCGGTCATATGTGTTTAATTTAAACTTCTGTGGGTCGGATGTCAACAGCAGTAAAACTCTGATGTAAATTGTGTTCAAGGTTAATCTGACAAGAATAATTTATAGGGGAAATTGAATATTAAAAGTGTCGAGTTAATTTATGGTGCTGCTTGCGATCCAAGATAGTAGGATATTTTCCACAAATGACAGTTTTTCTTCTATGAAAGACTAAAATAGTGCTGATTGACCAACTGTTTAGATACTAAGCTTCTTTGTTATTTCTTCTTTGGAACCAACGAGGGAAAACAAACGGGAGCAATAAGGGTGGAAGTGCTTCCAAACTTGGTTTAGTCCTAAATATGACACATAGCTATAGAAGTTGAAACTTTATATATGACCTTCGTGATCAGGCGTACATACCTACATAGGGCAAACGACTTGGTTGTATAAAGTTTCATGCAAATCCATTTAGTAGTTTTTGTGTGAAAGAGTAATAAAATTTATAATATTAGTAGGACAATGCCTTCTGATTATCTTTCTCTGTCACATGGCATTAATAAATAAATAGATAATGTATAGGCAAAGTTCACAATGTTAAAAGTAAAAGTAAAAATGCTCACCATGTCTATCATAGCTCTTGTCATAGTTCCCGTAGCGAGCGTTGCTCAGGTCATCCAGCAGGCAGTCCAGCTCAGTGAGACCCCTGCCCGTCCGGCCATACCCCGAGCTGTTGACGTTGTAGCTCGGGGAGTAGTACTGCTGCTTCACTGGTATCACACGCTCCAGGGAGCTGGTGTTCTGGTAGGTGGGCTGTGGGGAGAAGATGCTGGTTAGAAGAGTATAGAAGGTACAGAAGATCTGGGTGTGAACAATTTCAGGGGAATAGTCAACTTATGGATGGTAAGTTCAAAAGAGCCTCTTTGGGGCCAAAACTGAATAAAAATATTTGACTTTGACTGTTTAAGGCGTAAGGGTCCGTTTCCACTGGGCGCTGCTAGTTGCCCATGCAAAAAAATGCTGCATCATAAAGCGTTGATTTTAATAACCATAATTGAACGTTTGATTTGAAATGGAAAATCAAGGACATCATCATTAGTGTCTACTTAAAAGAACACGTTCAAAAACATTGAGAACCGTCATAAAGCTAATGGAAAACAAACAGAAGGACAGATCATTAAATATATTTCGGTTTCAGGAAACACGCACTATAAAAAGGGCTGCCAAGTCTCCGCTGTAACCACAATATTAATGATGTATTCTAATGGGCTGTGCCGTGTATATAATGTCACAGACCTTGTGACAGAACATTCAATTTGTGGTGGGCCTAACTAGACGTGAGAGAGAACACCTGACCGACAAATTATAGAATATTTTTACTTTAAAACGATATAAATAGAAAATGAATTAGACACTTGTAATCAAATATGTCGACTAATAATAGGGGGTAACATGTGATAGTAGTACATCAATATTGTACCGCTTAGGGAGTTAATTTTAGGGGAAATTAAATATTTTGATACACTCCAAAATAACGAAAATTGTGATATCATGGACAACGATGACTAATTTTGAATTGGAACTACATTTACGGTTACACTTCGCTTTTATTTTATTTTTATCTGACGTTTCGGCCCTTTTACAGGAACCGTGGTCCCAGAAGACCATGACTAACTTACTCAAACATACTTTATTAAAATTTTAAGACAAAATGTACAACAATTAAGATTTTGACGCGGTTTTTTTAAATAGATAGAGTGATTCAGGAGAAAGGTTTATATGTATAAAAATTCCCGAAATTCCCATGGGAACGGGCACAAGGCGGGTAAAACCGCGGGGCGCTGGTTTAACATAATATACTCTAAGATAATATGTACTGAAACCTGAGCAGTTACAATAATTTCTTGGCACCGCATCTTGATTTGAAATTCAATAAAATGTTAAACAAACATTATGTGTTCGGGACGTCATCGCTTCGAGTGATAAATCATTCTAGATTTAAAGATGATGCGAGCTGATCTCAATATAACAATTCCAGGCAATAAGTTCGATTAAAAAAATCTTATAATTTTTTAATAAATTAAGTAAAGAAAACGCCTGTAAGATCCATCTTATGTTTGAGTACAAGTTTTTGCTTGTATTTCCCACGCTGATTCATCAAAATAATATTACTCATATTAGCGACATCTATTAACGCAGCGGTGAAAGTATACCCTTGGACTCAATCCAGAGAAATACTTCCATTCATAAAGTAGTATTACAACACAAAACTAGATGGCGCTTATATCATTCATGAGTAACTCCTCAATGTATACTTCTATACTATTATTATAAAGAAGTAAAGTTTCTAACTTTGTTAGTAAGGCTAATCTAAGAAACAACCAATCCGATTTGAATAATTCTTTTTGTAATGGATAGCCACATTCAACGGGATGCTTCTAGGCTATTTTTCATCCCGGAATTCCCACGGGAACGCGGGGAAACCGCGGGGCGCTGCTTGTTATAGAGTAAAATGATACATAACATCAATATGGTAGCTTCGTGGGTTTGTGTGACCTTATATGTATGACACTTTGAAGTAAAGTACATTATTAGCATAATATATTTTATACTCAGTTGCTGAATGACCAAAACCACAACCGTGGGTCATCGCACTGACTTCCTAATACGTCAATTAGCGTGTAATCCTGTGGCTTCGAGCGAGCGCTTTTTAAACCTTCTTAAAGCGCTTTTTTTAATTCCAATAATTATAAGAATATAATTATTTGGCTATGGTATAATAAAAAGGGTATAGAGAGTTAAACGTATATTTTTCTTCGCTTTAGAAGAACAAGAGAAAACCATATCAAGCCATGCCCGCTTGATATATTTTCACACATTTATGCGTAAAAGAAATACTCGTGTGAATGAGACCTAAATCACATACCATACAATAAAGCTATTACATACGTCCCTTGAAAGCAAACTTTTATTTACCATTGAGTTAGGATAACTATAACTTAATGGTATTTACATATTAATTTATCCTTACATCCTGTGTCTACTTTGCGTAATGATTATGTCACTTATTTATTATGCATCTCAATTGAGCGTTTTAACATTTATAATAAGAAAGAGACTACGATAAGCAGGGCACGTTAAGCAGTCGGTCCCGGTTGTTTTGAATCGTTAGACCATGTCAGGGGCCTAAAAACTTCGACACCAGGGTTGGCTACTAACCGAAATGAATGGATGAATGGATGAACTTCTACCCAAGCATATCTCTTCTCCTTTTACTCTTTCCGAAGGAAGGAAGGAAGAAGGAAGTTTTTTGATTAATTAATTTAACCAGCTATTTTACTTTATAGGACCCGTGAGAAGATAAAGATTACACCTACACCATTTTATTTTTTATAATCGTTTTAATAGGTTTGAAGTAAGTACTTTGAAGATATCCCGTTAATATTATGTAGTCATAGTGTGTAGTGTGTGCTGCTCAGGTCAAGGGCACTCACCGAAACTGGTTTAGCGTAATCCGAAGACATATTCCTCGATCCATTAATGGATCCATATCCAGTGGAGGTGGGGGAGCTGAGGCTACCCCCCGGGGAGCTCAGTCTACCGGGGGAGCTTCCCCTGCCGAGCGGGGAGGCTGTCCTACCGGGGGATGTGGTCCTACCGCCAGGGGAGGCGGTGCGGCCCCCGGGACTGTTGACTCGGGCTCCAGGGTTGATGGAGTTCTGGAGATCAGCGAGCAGGGCATCTGGAATTTAAAAAGGGTTTTTTGGTGAGTATTTATTCAGTTATACATATTTTTGCGGTCATTGTTAAAAATAAGTAAGTTTATGGTAGGAGAGTTGAAGGTGCACCCTCTTAATATTTTTTTTCGTCACCTCACTGTCCCACAGCTGGTTAAAAGTCTCCCCAATCTTATTGAATCCAATGAGAGGCAAATGCAAAGTTCCGAAGCTCAAATTCATAAAATTAAAAATCTCTCTTTTTTGACGACATTTTATGCTCGTAATTGGGGTTAAATTTTAAAGATGATGTAGATAATTAAGCTGAATGAATCTAATGAATATGGTATTTATCACCATATTTAATGAATATTGTATTCATTTCAGCGAGTAGCACTTGATGATAATCAAAATATTTAATTATAATTTATTTAACAAACAGGTAACAAGAATGTACCTACTTCACGTCAAATTATCCGTACATATACCCGGGGTTTTACCCATGATGCGTCCGTTTTTCCGTTGAAATTTCAGGATGAAAGTAGACTATGACCTTCCTATTAAATGTGGATAACATATGATAGTAAAGGAAAAGATTTGTAAAACCATAGTGCGCTCAAACAAATAAAAAAAGCTCTTAAGCTTTATTACATTGAAGTATCAATAATGGCGAACTATTGTTATCCTACTAATCCTACTAATATTATAAATGCGAAAGTTTGTGAGGATGGATGTATGTATGGATGGATGTATGGATGTATGATTGTTGCTCTTTCACGCAAAAACTACTGAACGGATTTGGATGAAACTTTTCAGTAATATAGGTTATACATCAGAATAACATATGGGATACATTTTATCCCGAAATTCCTGCGGTAACGGGTACAACGCGGGTAAAACCGCGGGGCGCTGCTAGTAGTTTAATAAACACATATCATCTATCTTCACAAACCTTGTGATTATAATAAGCACCTATAAAACACAAATCAATACTAACAATAAACCTGAAGTGTTTGATTTTTTGTTTGTTTAAACGGGCTTATCTCAGGAACTACCAGTCCGATTGGAATAATTCTTTCTGTACCGGATAGTCGCATTCAAGAAGAAGGTTATTATATGTAAGCTATTTTTTTTATTCCGAAATTCCTACGGTAACAGACAGAATGTGGGTAAAACCGCGGGTCGTTCTAGTACATACATAAAACGAAGAATAGCCAGCAATAATAGACATATAAGTAAACAGAAACCAGTTGAGTTTACTCAATGATATCATTCTTATTTGTCGTCCTCAGTAGTGTGTAGTTATGTAATGAACATTAAGAACACATAATTAGTATAGTACTTTAAGATACTATTGATTCATATAAGGTTTTTAAAGGTAATTTAACCCTATGTATTAAATAGATTAAGATTAAATAATAAGGAGACAGATTAAAGAAAAGGCGTCTATTATATCGTATGGAGATGTGAAGGAGCTTGTACTGAACCGAAATAGATGGAGAAGTCTGCAGCGGACTCACCGACAAGAGCCTTGCTCTAAATGAAGGACCTACCCACTGATCCAGAGACTCCTCGAAGAGTGCGTTCACATAGAAATTGAGCAGAGCAGGTTGAAGCTCATTTATAGTCATAGTAGTAGCTACTGCTGGGCAAAGGCCTCTCATCTCATTGAAGATATCAGTACAGTGAGGAGCACAATTAACCAATAACAATGCACGAAAATATTTTGAAAATTTCATTGCGTCGCCATTGAGCTTCCTAATCTCTCCGCTGCTATGGTATGGTAACAAACCCTAACGACAGATCCCAGTAACCCATCTCAATTGTACGAGTATACCATCATAAAGAGGTCCATACACGGTAAGATTTATCTGTACGATCCGTCGCGTCAAACCAATCCACCATCGATTCGTCGTTTCGATCGGTTCCAATCTTTTGACGCGACGGATCGTACAGATAAATCTTACCGTGTATGGGCCCCTTAACACACGTCAAAACATTTGATCTACCTATGTAAATAAATGTTTAACAGAAAACGTTCAATGAAACAATCCTATAGTTAAATGGTGCAGTCTGCAAATAATCAACCTACCACCTCTTTCCACAGGACAATCGATACCATCCATACGGATCCTTTCAAAAACGAAAACGACCGTTGTGTCTTCAAAACGAACTACGTAGTTTGATAACCAAGGGTTAATGCCTTTATAAGCCTTCGAAACGACGAAAAGAATCTCTACCTTATCCCAAATAAAATAAGGAATTGATTACTTTAAATCCGGTCTGAGATAAGACGCTATAATCCTGTTAGTAAACAATACGCGATAATGCAGAGTATAGTATAAATTAATTAATTACTTGTTGTTCTCGGTTCGAGGAAATCAATCTTATTTAGAGGTCGTTTCTATTAAACCAATAGGTTATTACAAATAAACAAATGACTACTTGTGACTTTAAAGAGCAAATGGTAGGGGATTTGTCGATAAATACCTATGTTTCTAACACCCTCATAGAGCACCTCGACGTACTCCGGCTCCTTCGCAACTTCCTGCTTCGGTTTCTTTATAATTTTCCCGTAAATATCATCGTTTACCGTATAATGCGTCCTAGAATACCTCTCCATTTCAAAAACTTTTCGCACTACACTTTCACTAACAGCACCAAAGGAACTGGCAATCAAGAATTCGCGAAACACAATGAAAGAAAAAAACAAAGCTTTAGCCAATCCAAGAGCAAGGATTCTAAATTTAAATATATGTATCTCTTTTGGTTGTAAACGAGTGAGGAGGCGGGCGGCGCACATATGGACTAATACAGTACTGATTCACCTCAGTCGAGCGAACACCGCAACAAATGGCGACCGACTCAATATTATAAACCGCGTAAATAATGCACAGAAAGGGTTTAGTTTCATTTTAATTTCACGGATAAAGCTGTGAGACGAGGCCGGCGCGTTTATCAGATGCAAAATGAGCCCTTTGCATTATAATTGCGAGATAAGAGTGCCTTGACTGGCAAACCTGTTGGTTGAGACGAATGAACATAATGCATAGTCTAGTGATGTCGATATGGTACATAGTACGTTTTAGAGGTGTGTAATTAATAACCGCTGACGCAGTATCTTGATAACACACATCGGACTGGTGACTGGTGTGCTGAGGAATTCGGCCGTTGGTCCTAGAGAGTGTATCTTTTGTCCAGCATTAGTATGCATATTCTTTTCTCTATCTAAAGAGGTTTCTGTGTTAAGATCCGTCGCGGAGATGACGTCAAGTGAAATAGGTCATGATTGTGAATGCGTTCATTCATTAGGACGGGATGTTTTTTCTCTGGATGTTGTAATTGGTAATGTTGAAATTGTTTGTTTTTTCGAAGTGACGAAATGGTTTTTTTTAAATTTGGTACCTAAAAAAAGTTGCAAAATTAAACCTTATAAATATGGATATACGAGAAAAATAATGCTGGATATTTTATCATAGAGTGTTATGAGACATAATACAAAATAGTTTTTAGTAGGTACTCGCATCATTCATTTACTAATTTATTAACTTCACGGAAAGTTTTAGGCCAACTTATTGATAGAGCTAAATGAAAATATATCCCAATTTTCCTACCGGAAATCTTAATAGCTGACTACAAAATAAGTATAATAGAAAAACAGACCTATTAAAATAAAAAATAACAAGAGACTATGATGATCTAAATAAACAACTGGGAATAATGTAATTAAAATCAATTGAAATTGTATAAAAAGATAGAAGGTATTAATGTCTTTATATCAAAATGAAAACAACAAGGTGAGCATAATACTGCATGCGTAAATTAAAGCGCCTTACAATATTGTTATAGCAAACGACTTAAAGTGTGAAGCTAATTAAACTTCGCAGGCGCACTCAGATTATATCAGTAACAAAAACATATTTACGATCGGATTTTATCATAAAAGTTACAAAAATTGCTTGTAAACCTATAAACAGGCGATATTTAGGTCAAACTATCTTTACGTATTTTTATTTTTATTTAGTGTTAGTAATAAAAGTGAAAAAATTAGGTGGGGAATAAATTTACGTTAACTGGTAAATTTACCGCTTGCTTATTTTTATTGAACGATGGTTAAGCAACGTTTCGCTACGATATTAATGGGATGGGAGACCGATGTAGTAATACTTGCCTCACATAAGAGGCAGGATAAAGTGAAACTTCACTTACACTTGTAACAACTTTAATGTACCTTTATTCGCAAAATGAATGAATATGAATATACTATGGCGCCACTGTGCTTTGAAGACTACATAATATTATCGTTGACTGTTACCCACGTTGTACGCGTTCCCGCGGTAATTTCGGGATAAAAATATCCCATATGTTATTCTGATGTACAACCTATATTACTGTGAAGTTTCATCCAAATCCTTCAAGTATTTTCGTGAAAGAATAACTAACATACATACATCCTCACAAACATTCACATTTATTATATTAGTAGGATTGATTGTTGTTATTTGATAGACAAAGTCATTATGGAGACTAGATCTTAACGAGTCCTGGGTTAGGCACTTCAGTTATGTACTTGAGGGTTTTTTAATTGTCAATGATTACTTTGAACGTGTGGACGGCACGGTGGTGGATGAACGGATGAAGTAAATCCTGAAGTTGACCTTTTATAGAACCTTTGGCATAGAAAGGTAAGAAAAAAATTGTACGTAAAATGTAGCAAGTAATGTATATAGAGCGGATGAGATATGCATCATACCAGTCCTTAGCATAGCCAAGAGCAAACCGAAATATATTCTAAAAATAAAATAAAAACTGAAAAGAAAGCAAGAAAGTAAAATCTGTAATGTCACTGACAGACAAAGGCTTCTAATCTCACGAAACATTAGTACAGTGAGGAGGTAAACAATAGACTATACAAATAAGATACAAATATACTATGGGTATAAAATTGCAACCAAAAGCTATTGTTTTGAAATAACAAACATAATAACAAACAATCACAAACAATAATATTCGTTACATATTGCGGTTCCAACCCGCAAGGTTATCAACGCTAGACTGCTAGTTGACACTACAATATAAAGATCAGACTCCAACAAAGAGATAGAGATGTGTGTGGCGAGACAACACATTTCATCTTATAAGAAAATAACAAGTATGACATCGGCATCGATACAGAAACGTTCCGAATGGATAACAAAACCCCATTGAATTTATCTCGCAAAAGTTTCCCCAAACAGTTCCCACCCTTTACGATGGAAAAATTAAACTTCAAGTTTTAAAACAAAATAAAAGATATAAAAAGTTAACTACAGCGAAAATCCACATCCCCACATCCCCATGATGGTACTGCTACATGGCTGGACAGGGCTAAACAAACACCTAAAAATATACGTGAAAACTATAAAACTCCCTTTTTAGGCTAAAACTCGCAGTATTCACTCCCCAGTTTTTAGTATAACTTCCTAACTATAAAATCATGCATCGCAAATGCTAGATGGTTTCTAGACCCAAAGCAAAAAATCTTTTAAAGACAGACTCCAATATCTTTGTTAGAAATGGCAAGACTTGATCCCAACTATGGCGCTCACAACTATTGGTCTGTTTTCGATAAACCGGGCCCGACCAGACACATGTAATGACGACTCATATAAGGACTTGATTTTAGATTTCGCAGATTTACTATCGACAGATACGAGATTGAGAAATAGTTGTAATAAAAGTTGTAAGACTTAGCTCTCAATTCTACTGAAAAAAAGCTTCGTATTCTGGGTTGGTGTCAGAGATAACCGATTTTCTTATACAAAACAATAAAAAAATTGTGCGTCGCTATGACCCATTATTTATTGATATCAATATCGCGGGAAACGTATTTAGCTATTTACTTATGTTGGGTATTGCGCAAGGTTTGTTTACAGTCGGACTCAAGCGATCCACTAACACGTTACCGCACCGATATAGCGCAAGCCGTGCAATTACTACTGACTCACGAATTAATTCACCACCCATTGTTGACTTACCCAAGTATGCACTGAAATCCGTAAAGTATTTCTTCCATTCGGTGGACTTGAGTTCGGGGGGCGACATGGGCCCTCGGTCGGCGCTGTACTTCCTCTCCAGCACCGGAGAGAAGGACACCGACTTAGGGGATGCGGAGCGCGTGCGCACGGAAGACATCCCTCTTGAGTATATAAAGCGATACCGAGGATAAGGTCGCGGGCAGTCGTGGCTGGACCACGGCTACGAGTAGACTGGTTATTTTCGGAAAGATGCTGAGTTATCTACGAACGAGCTCGGAGCATGATAGCGCGGTCACTGTTGCTGGCGACAGTTACGCGAGACGCGCTATTCCCGTCAGGTGGTCATTTCCGCTGGTTGCACGTTTCACAACTCATACAGAACTAACTTCATTAACCTAGTGATGAGAGAATATTGAACATCTCGTAGGGCCGCCGCGTTACATAAGTGACGTGTCAGATGGCGGATACGCGTGGGCGGGCGGCGCCCTACAATTGCCCCCATGGAAAACCGTACAGAATATTTGTTTTCGACGCCAGTAAACAAATCAAACGAATGTCCCATGTGCTAGTTTTCTTGACCTGAATTAGAGTACCATCGTACCATGTAAATAAGTGCGGTGCGATATATCAACAGATTATTTTGGGAAGACGATGGGCATCGGACGTAATGGCTCACCATTCCGTCAGCCGATTACAAAATAATGACCCATTGAGTTACATGGCCGGGATGATTGTAATTGGGACGCAAAGTTAACGACTTCACTGTTTATAATTACGTAAATTGCTGTATAATTACTATTTAATGAGCATGTGCGTTGCGTAACGCATCAAATTGGGATTTGTAATCGTCTTGATTTAAATAAAATTACAGATGGAGAAATAGAATGGTGGACTCAATGGGGATATCAGAAATTATCTGATCGTGCGGATTAGTCTTAATGTCCGAAGGTCTCGTGACTGCCATGCCTTGCTTCCGTTCAATCATTCAATTATAATCCCATAAATCGCAAATAGGCATGCCAGGAAGTTCAGCCTCAGTAACAGAAGTGTCGCTCGTTAAGTCATTGTTCTTGGGCTTCTGTGTGGGAGAGGCCCATCCGAGTGGGCGCTGGTGGCAGAATCGAAGGCCACACAGGTACCGCCGGCCAACGCCAACAAAACATTAAAATGTTAAAATAAACCATTATTACGTCAACATAGTACGAACACTACCTCGATTTCGGTTTATTATAGCACTTTTTGAATGAAATACGCATGATAATATATTTTCGAACGGAAATAGCGATCGGGAGGGAAACACGATGCGTCACTGTGCTAAAATCAGATTAAATAGCGAAGCGTTAAGAAAAATAGTTATTTATTATCATAAATAGAGCGGATAGGTTTTAAATTATAATGTACAAGGACAAAGTATCAGCGTCCTCTCTAGGTTTCGTAATTAAACCTTTGGATTAGATTCATACTTTTTTGATTGGTAGACACTAGTTCTTATTAATTTATTGCAGAAATGTTCATTAGTGAGTAAAAGCTCGACTAGATATTTTTCTAGTAACTAATGACTAGATTCGAACTAGTTCTAGAGCCATGGATATAAATCGACTTTTAACAAATCCAGTAACTAGAAACTTTAAAACTCGCCAGTAAAATCAGAAAATGTTGAACTCTGACTATTCTTTAATGGAGTTAAGTGATGAAACTGATACCATAATTTAGGAGGCCATGAGGTCCTACCACAATCTAGGGGTCTATAATCTCAATGAATCCAATAAAGGGTTCATCTGTAAATGAAATCTATATTGACAGTGACAAGGTTAATAGTGACATACGACCGATGTTGTGTTTTTAAACATGGCTCACTGGATATGGGGACCAAACTAAAAGTTAACTCAAGACCAACTATACTGGTGAAAGTTGAAAAAAGTTTTCTATGACATTAACTTATGGACGATGAAGGATATAACGATTGGGAAACTTTTGCTATCATTTTTGCAAAAAGTATAAAAATTGACGATGGAAAAAATAACATTAAGCAATAGAGTAGGAAGAATTCAAGAAACGAAAAAACACATTATAAATCTATTAAACAGTTTAAGGATTACACTTTGCCAGTTTGAAAATAACAAAAAAAGTACTGTATTGTACGACTGGGAAAAAAATGCAAAAACTAATGAATCTCCAAAACATAAACAATAATATTTCACATCACATCGAAGGCCATGTCAGAGCAGCAACATGAACAATACCAGTCAATATTTCAACATTGACAGCACATCCATGAGTTGAGTGACATCTCGGTGTGGCATGTTGTCACCGCTTGCATATTAACTAATAAAACAAATCACTTCAGACATCTGCATAGGACTCTTGAGTTGCAGACAAATGTTCGGATCGACCTGATTTCTAAAATCTGCACAGTGGAGCCAGACGGGAATTTTTAACCTCTCCTGACCATCCGCTAACAAAATTACATCATTCAAATTTTCTCCATCTAAAATTAGAACACGCGCCAATCCGATGCAAACAGTGTTATTTATAGCCAATAAAGTGTGAGTAGCGACGTGATAATACGTCGGGTCCTCGCGCTCCTTTGATTGACTGTTGACATTATACTATACAAGCCAGATGTTTTACGAGACGCCACTTCGAATGCACAAATGATGTACCGCAAGCTCAGACAATGACGTTTTAAAAACAACCGTTCTATACTTAGATGCAATATTTTTGTTTTGTCAGCTACACCGGTTTATTTTTATGTGCACGCTCTAATTAGTGTTGTTGTTAGTTCAAAGGGAAATCGAGTAACCGCCGCCAGCTCCGAGTGCACCGGCCCGCTAACGAACTCAACAGGCGATTAGTTTCACACTTGTCCAATTGGACACATCAACCGCGGCGAATCGATTCGAGAACCGCGACAGAGCACTCACTGTGTAATTTAAAAACCGAATTTGTCAATATTTGTGCGGAAGACGCGGGTGAGATCGGCGTGGTCGGATAGATGTCGTCGCTGCGACTGACAAGTATCGCGGCGTGTCTACGCGGGACAGTTTCTAATGATGTTAGTTTGATTGTGGCGTGTGTAATGAGGGCATGTGGGAGGGAGCCGGCTCCAGGGAAGGCACTCGCTACTCCCAGACCAGGTGTCGTAGCGGATCTTCGCATTCTCGGAAACCGCCGCGGATGGGAATGCGACATACGAAGAATGCCCCCTATAACAGTTGAACGACACAACATTATTGCAAATAAGGGCGATATAGGGCGTAAATCAGTTAACATTTTCCATTCAAGATGTAAAGTATCACATCACACGACCCACTAATACTTGGAATTGGACGTAACGTGTCAGAAATTAGGTCGAAGTGTCGATACAGCATCCAGTGAGTTTTATATTAGAGAGAAATATGCATAACGAACAAACTATCAAATTAGAGAATATGTAATAACATTATTTTCTGTATGATTTCCACCATGGTAACCCTTCTTGGGTTGGCATGGTGGAAATTTTTAATGAATTTTTAAATAAAAAATAAAACGGCTACAAAGTTTTGGTTGAAAAATTCAACTAACATCTTCATAGCACAAGGTAACTTCATGGCACACTTAACAATAACATTTCTGTTCCATAAACCAAAAATGCCGTAATTTCCTCAAAAGCTTTGGTAAATAGTAAATAAACTTCACCTTCTAACTAATCATTTACTAAACTGTAAGATAATACAATACGTATAACGCAACGAACAACATACTACAAACCTAGTAATATTGTACAAAATGATATTAAGAAACCGTGACGAATTGACTGGTCAATGCCAAAGAATGGATCCGTCGAACCGTAGAAAAACAATCAAATCAAAAAGTATCATTATTTAGTGTCACGTTAATCCTTTGTACCTTTGTATAACTACTATAAAGCTTATTATACAAAATTATAGCGATGGAATATGGAATGAATTACAATGATTATAATAGTAGTGCTTCCGGGTTATGTCCGAGTGGGCTGGACATGCCTCCTTTTGGTAACTGGACTTTACTATAAAAACATAACATCTTGTTCACGTAACAGTAATCATTGAATACGCAGTCATTAAGAAGATTTTATCTATTAAAATAGGTTTGATTGCAATTAACTAACCATATTTTTCTTTATCTCATCTAATTGTATATTAACCTCTGTCAACTCTCAATTTTGATATCATTATTTTTTCCCTTTAGGACCAAAAGGTTGAATTCCTAAAATGTTGAATTCCCTAAAAGTTGACTTTCCCAAAATGTTGGATCTCGTAATGTTGAAATTGCACCAATGTTGAATCCTAAAATGTTGAATTTGCAATAAGTTGAATTTGCAATAAGTTGAACTCCCAAAATGTTGAATTGCAACAAGTCGAAAATATGCTTGTCATTAAAGAAAAATACATGTAAGTAAAAAAAAATAACCCTAACCTACCGAATTACTTACTATTCGGTAGGTTAGGGTTATTTTTTTTCCTAGTTCCATAGTTATCGGTTAACATTACGGGGGAATAAATCAACTTTCTGGGATATCCAACATTTTGGGAATTCAACCTCATGAGAATTCAACATTATGCGAAAGTAAAAAAATCAACATTTTGGGAAAGTCAACATTTTGGGAATTCAACATATTAGGAATTCAACCTTTTGGTCCTAAAGGATTTTTTCAGGTCAAGTATATTGAAAAGATGAAACTATAATTTTGAAACATATTTCCAGTAAGCGATTTAAAAAAAATCAATTGCAAAGAAGTATTTCAAGTTGAGGGTGTCATGTTTCATCATCATTTAATACTACAAATAGAACCTTCTATAAACCTTATTAGCTACAGACGTAGTAAAAAATTACCGGCATTTAATTAGCCAATTAGACAATTAATCAAACAGACATATTGTACAACACTAACATTGTCTTTTAACTAATTTATATCCTACAACTTGAGTCAATTTATATCCAATTGTTTGCTAATGCGCTAAGTCTTCGAGACAGGCAGTTGATTATTGCCATTTGTGAAGTCGAATTATCTTTTAAATCACATGTCGGTAATGCGTGTAGAATTTCAATCATGGCGTATTTGGAAAATGGGCACACCTACTCATTATCTAGATTCCTTTGATCGTAGCGGTGCGCTACACTACTAGGTAACAATTTGATAGGCCAGCTTTATTGATTAAATATTTGTCTTCTATTGTACGATCGTAAGTAGCCCTAAAGAAATGTTCGAGGTCGATTAATTCGTAAAACTGAAGCTGTCACTAACTTTAGCTTGTTGAGAAAAGTACTTTGGTTCAGTAAATAAATAGGTGTCAATGTATGAACGTATTCCCTTCTAATACCGTATGGTATGCAATATAGACTATTGTTAACTATATTGTATAAGTAAAATTATTAAAATATGTATTAGTATTAGAATTTAGAATGTAAGTTACTGTATTGTACTTTGGTATTACTACTGGAGGAGGGCGTTGGTATACGCAACACAGCTCACGCTATCGCGTATATCATCAATTCCAAAAGTTGTAAAAATGTATTTGTTCCCAAATAAATAATTTTTAATTTAATTTAATTACTTATCTTTAAACAGCGAAAGGCCATTTTTTTGCAAGGCTGCGACAAAAGTGTAAATATTTTTTTAATTTGCAAAAATACTTTCTTATACTACTAAAATCTCAGCAGTAGTAGTAGAAAAAGGCAGTAAACTAGAAAATAAGTCGTAAAAATTAAAGAGCAGCATGTTTTCTAACGAGTGCTATCAGGGCCATACTTGGGGAGACATCACATCCATCAGGCTTGTCCGATTCAACCACTTGCGATTGTGATTGAAAGGGTTCCGCCGAGAATACCGCCTCAGTCGGTAGTCGGCGTTATTTATTGATAACTAGTCGTGCTAGGTGACTTTG
Source organism: Cyclophora punctaria (assembly GCA_951394245.1). Lineage (NCBI taxonomy): Eukaryota > Metazoa > Arthropoda > Insecta > Lepidoptera > Geometridae > Cyclophora > Cyclophora punctaria. The sequence continues at coordinate 1,895,706 of OX596172.1, forward strand.
TTAGGCATTAATATTTACAAGACACAATTATTTTGTAAAAGAAAGTGTTGATTGAGAGACGTTGGTACAGACGTGGGATATTGTCGACTAATAGTTTTTTAAGGGTCATTAGAGTGTTGAAGGAAAATAATGGTTGAAATCAAACGGTTTTTTGCTTTTCGGAATGTCTTTCTCCCTCTCTCTCTCTCAAATTAGACACAAAACTTACTATTAGATAAACCTGCTTATTTTATTTTTTGGAAAATGACTTAGGGTACTTAAATCCCGATATGACTTAGGGTACTTAAATCCCACGGAAACAAGTTCCACACAGAAGAAACCTCGAGGTACCTCAAGATATAATATAATGTGTGTTCTCTATAAAGTTGAGTGTTCGGCAGATAACGTAAAGTCCAAACACATCAAACAAGCCATAACTAAAATGGCGTTGGAACAAAAATTCCAAAACCATGTTAATAACTCCGACAACGAAATGCCCGTAAAAAGACATTTGGTCTGTCACCGATCCCTAATAAGCGCTCAAGATCAATAAAAAGATGATCAAATTAACATAAAACTATTAAGAACTTTATGACGGAACCACTAAAAATAATAAACATATGCTTACCTGTCATTATGGCGGCAAAAAGTTACAAGATGTACAAATGAGGCACAGAAACTGAATTAAACACTCAAAATGTTGCTGGGAAAATGTGTTTTCATCGAGAATTGAATCGAAACTGCGTTATTCCAGATAATTCTGTGGAATGCGCGTTCCCGCCATATGTTTTGTGTATGGGGATAACTAGTATGTATTGGCACACAAGAGCTGAGTGTGTACAGTGATGCTAAGGCGTTAACAGTTTTATACTTGGTGTGTTTATGTTTCTGAAGCTTAGGTCATAGGCAATGCCGGGATGCCTTGCGCAGGTTCAAGGAGCCTCCCTGACATTGGTGGTTTTCCCCAGTGGGCGGGCGGGACGCTATGCAGCTATGCACCGAGGACAATGCACCCGTGACGTCATCGGTTACGTACTGCGTCGACCATTCCCTAACATTGATGCATATTTTATTAGACCCGTATAACAATACAAAGATTATGATCTAAGGACTTTATTATAGGACTTAATACTAACTAAATGATACGAAGTTTTGTAGTATTTTTTAATGGTGAAGCATAAGCGCCATCTAGTAGTGGCGCTGTGAACTGAACTCAATTAAAAGCGCGCGCGTTTGTTTCACAGTTGCGTAGGTGCGTCAATTATGAACTTAATGTGCTGGTTTTCCGACAGATGGCGCATATCAACGTAGTGTTTTCGTTTTTCAGGCCTTCTCGCATTGAACGCTAAAGATAGTAATATTAAAGAAAAACACAAATACTAGGGAAAGAAAACCCACCAGTAAATCAGTTGGGGCGCAAAAATGATAAATCACTTTTTGATGTGTACAAAAATACACTTTTCTTTTACAAAAAAAAATAGGGCGAAAGTAAAAAATATATTTGGCTTGTGAACCTACAGAATACGAATCTTAATGAGGTCATTCACCGACTGTCAAAAGAGAGATTTTAAAGATAATTAGCGAAATGTGGTCTATTTATAAGCAAAGGAACATAATAACGAAACATCTTTAGGTTCTAGACAATTTTAATGCTATAAATAAGGCAGATAACATAGTAAAGACTGATTCGAAACTATAGAGAAAACTAGCTAAACCCCGCGGTTTCACTCGCGTTGAACCCATTCCCGCGGGAATTTCGGATTGAAAAATAGATGTTGTCCGATTCTCAGACCTACTCGATATGCACACAAAATTTCATGAGAATCGGTCGAGCCGTTTCAGAGGAGTTAAACCACGCACCCCGTGACACGAGAATCACTACATAATATAAAACAAAGTCGCGTCTGTTTGTCTGTATGCTTAAATGTTTAAAATTACGCAACGGATTTTGATGCGGTTTTTTGTAATAGGTAGAGTGATTCAAGAGGAAGGTTTTTATGTAAAAAAATTCCCGAAATTCCCACGGGAACGGGCACAACGCGGGTAAAACCGCGGGGCGCTGCTAGTATTAGATAAACATTAGCCCAAACGATAAGGTCAAACTGATAGCAAAATAGCGCAACCACATTAACGCCAAAGCTAATGATAACAAACGATCTGATTCCATCATAGAAATTGGCTATTGACCTTGAAGCATTCAAGGTGATAGTCAACATGAAAATCTACTTATCAAAATAGTCTTCGCGTGTTCTGGACTGAATCATGTCAAGGATGGGCTTGATTACATTGGGATACTTTGAAGACACAGGTTGCTAGACTTTACAATGGTAGTAGGAGCAAAAGTTGCTCACACTATTCAAGGTGTTGATAGTCGATATGACACATGTCATATGCAACTAGTTGACAACCACAATCAATAAATGTAGTGCGTGACTGTCTTTACTATACAAAGAAAGCACAACAAAGAGAATCAAATATCAACATGTGTATACATACACTTTATTGACAATTTCCAACAGACAAACAATAATATAATACAAGATGACTCACTATTTCAGAAGTTTTTTATAAAACATGTTCAAATGTAAATCTAAATGGATTCCCGAGACGTTAAAACTATCAATAAAACACGACACTATAATTAATGTTATTCCTGGGCTAATGCTTGTTATCTCTGGTACAGGAATACTTGAGTCAATTGCATCGCTAAGACATAAAGTGGCATTTAATTGTGGTAGCAAGAAATTTATGACCAGTTTAATGGCCTCTACCTGAATGTTTTTAGTCGGCAGTTAGTTTAATGTCGTTATTAGTCTTGTTTGAGTTAACGAGAGAAATGTTCGAGTCAGGTAAATGGGATTTTTCACTGCAAATAACACTAAGCGGTACACGATTTGTTCTATGTTATTAGATGCCATTTCTGTAAGGAATAATAGAGTTAACGGATAAAAGTTGAAATATAATTTGTTTTGTCTACTTCAGGGTATAAGGGCAACGTACAGCCAAACATTGGATTTTGTCAAAGAACAAAATTAGTTTTGAGTACTGATAGAAAGGTCATAAAAAAAAACAATGTAACCCGTATTCGAACAAATAAATAATTTTAATTATTTTTTTATTTCAATTATCCATACCACAATTAACCTTAATAGATATGTACTGTCAAATTGACTGACAAAAAAATTCCCAGAAAAAAATACTTCACCCTTTTGACCACTTCTAAACCAAATCAAAGTCCCTACCTCCCTTTGATCTTGTATTCAGAGAATCGTTTAATCCGAAATCAAATTAATGTCATCGATCTTTCCCCCTAAAGCCCTATTGACACACAAGTCACACACCTTTCAACACATGTGATGTGATGTCGAAACTGTGGTCACACATGAATAGGAATATGTTAGTCATTACAACTTTTTGTACCGAATTGGATACGGTTTAGGCAGAACGAAAAATAATATGGTTTTAACTGTTGAAATAAAGAAGTACTCTTGTGGGTCTTACTGTAAAGAGGTAACGTTTGTAAGTTTGGAGTAAATCTATGGAACTCTCTATCCATAGAGAAAACATCTTTAATTGATAAAGGCTGGGCTGAAACAAAGATAAGCGAGGATGGCAGCATCAAATTAAACTTCTTTTTAAAACTTTGAACTCACTTTTATGTACAAATGGCGATATCTTTTCAATTAATGATCGCTTGAAGACATTTGCGATGGTTGCAATCAATGTGACGGTACAATATCTATAAGATTCCCATTTAATTTGTCTGTGCAAATAGTTGAGCAGAGAAATTATTGAAAAGTAAAAGTGTCTACCATGCTAACAATTTTCCGGGATCATAAAACTTTCGCTAATAAACTTAGCAATTAAATATTTCCTTGTAGAATAAAGAAAACTCTACTAACAATGACTCCAACTGAAACAATAATTAGACTAATAGCTCCCATTAATAGATTAGGAACAACAAGCATGAATGATGGGATTATCAATTTTTCACACACTCTCATCTAATTGATATTGGCGTTTGACATGAGATAGAGAAAAAACTTAACATCATTTGGCACGAATTTACAGATTACTTCACGGTTTAAGCAATAAAGTGGGGATCATTAGCAAAAACAGGCCTATACGTACACCGCGAATTATTTAATAGGAGAAAAAAATAGATGGCCTTGACGGATGGACAGACATGGCGAATAAGGGTTTACTTTTCGCTATTCTAAGTAACCCTTCATCACGTTTGTTGATGAAATAGAAAATATTAGTATTCTAATGTAATTTGTAGATGCAAATGTTATGTTTGAATTAAAAGTCGCGGGCGGAGTGCCAATTGCGACAATTAATGATACTCCTGCTAGAGTCTAGTGATATCACTCCCATGTCACTGACCGACCCACATTTTTCAATGTCTTTGTCTTTAAATATATATTATTAGATGCCATTGAAATATTGAGTGAGAATATAATGGTGATTTTAATTACATAAGAATATACTAAGTTGCAGAGCAATAGGGTACAAGTTCCATCCATATTTGTCAAAACAAAAATATTTTGTTGACAGGTAAATTGTACTGTCGAGGAAATAGGGTAAAGATAGCATTGAATATGTTTTTTTATGTAAATAATTAATGCTATATTTATTACATTATAATACCTATAAAATCATAAAAATTATCATTTGTTCAGTTCACCCAGAGTTCAACACTTTAAGAAAATCTAATCACTACATACACACATCAAAAGTGTCTAGGGATCAGGTATGTTTTAGAGCATTGCTGCAAATGAGGTTTGTTATAATAACTTTTTGGGTCGCTATCGGTTCTATTGAGTGAATTTCATTATTTTGATTAAAAAAAAAGTTTAAATTTCGAATATAAAAAGAAAATCAGCCGTCAGTAAGGATTTCTATAAAAGTGTGAAATCTCGTTTAGACCAAATCATTACAATTTCTGCATCGTAACTGAAAAAAACTGCATTGATATGGAGCGACGACGTCACTTGACTCGAGAAGAGATGATAAGAGCCATCGGAATGTTAGAAGCTGGTTCCAGGCAACGTACTGTGGCTATCGCTCTTGACACTAAACAGAGCGTTATAAGCCGCCTCTGGACACGCTATCGTATCACGGGCAGCGTGGCCGAGCGGCATGCAGGACGATCTCGCATCACCACTCGCAGACAGGACCGGTACATCCAAAATACGGCTCGAAGGAATCGTACCATGACCGCCATGATGTTGGTTACAAGGCTCCACGCCACTTCAGGCTTGTTGCTAAGCGACCAAACCATCCGAAATCGTTTACGTGAAGTGAATCTGCGTTCCCGAAGGCCGCTGAGAGTTCCACCTATAGCACCCCGCAATCGTCGGGCCCGTTTACAATGGGCTCGCGAACACAGATATTGGGAGGAAGAAGACTGGCATTGTGTGTGCTTTTCCGATGAATCTCGTTTCGGTATGAGACCAGATACAAGACGTACTCGAGTTTGGAGGACCTCTGGACGTCAAGAACGTTTGAGATTTTGTCAGGAAGTTCATCCATATGGTGGGGGAACAATAATGATATGGGCCGGTATTTGGATTGGTGGGAGAACCGATCTCATTTGGATCAGGGGCAACCTCAATGCTCAGATTTACGCGGAGAGAATTGTTACAGACGTAATCATCCCTTTACGAGACCAGTTGGGTGATTCGTTTCAATTAATGCACGACAATGCACGTCCACACACAGCTAGAGTCGTAACTCGCACACTTGACGAAGCTCATATCAACATTTTGCCGTGGCCTGCTCAGTCGCCAGACCTTAATCCAATTGAACACGCATGGGATATGCTCCAAAGAAGGGCTCTGCCGAGTACGGATGCTGTGAACACTCAACAACAACTTTTTGACTTGTTAGAAAGGAAGTGGGCGGAAATTCCTCAAAGCGATTTTGATGAACTCATTTTAAGCATGTCAAATCGCTGCGATAGTGTGATTCGAGTTCGTGGTGGTAACACAGATTATTAATTGTTTTATCTGTACAATAAAAATGCAGGCCTGTCTTCATTTCGACTTTTTTTTGCCATTTAATCGACGCCGTTAACTCAGGTAAATTTTCCACAATTTGCAAAAGCTGCAATTTTTCATTATTTTTCCAGGACAATAGGGGTATGTTGCTAACTTAAACATAAGAATAAAAATAAAAAGCCAGTCTAGAAGACTAGATTTGGTAAATATGGACTAGATAATTTTTTATTGCCAAAAATGTACTTGATCCCTAGACACTTTTGATGTGTGTAGTATAAAACAAAGTCGCGTCTGTTTGTCTGTATGCTTAAATCTTTAAAATTACGCAACGGATTTTGATGCGGTTTTTTTTAATAGGTAGAGTGATTCAAGAGGAAGGTTTTTATGTAAAAAAAAATCCCGAAATTCCCACGGGAACGGGCACAACGCGGGTAAAACCGCGGGGCGCTGCTAGTTAATCATATTTTGAAAACATAGAACAACTAGCAATAATACATCAATAAAAGTTTTCCGAAATAAACTTAACAATAATCCCATCCTAATATTAATATCTGCCGGATGTTGATTCACAAAATATTTCCTCAATATAATTCAACCACTTTAATGGACGAAAGTTTTACGGAGATAGTTATGACGAGCCATAACATTGTGAAAGAGGAATATTATAAGAGAGTAGCGAAATATCCTATGGAATGAAGAATTAATCGTGATATTTTATAATGGAAGATATACAGCAGAATACAGAGAAAAAGATGGCAATATGCGACAAAGGTCATATCTATACTAATATTATAAAGCTGAAGAGTTTGTTTTGTTTGTTTGTTTGTTTGTTTAAACGCGCTAATCTCAGAAACTACTGAACCGATTTGAATAATTCTTTTTGTAATGGATAACTACATTCAACGGGAAGGTTATAGGCTATTTTTTATCCCGAAATTCCCACGGGAACGGGCACAGCGCGGGTAAAACCGCGGGGCGCCGCTAGTAGAATCATAAGATGTCAAAATTTTAAAAAAAATCGTTTTTATGAGATTTTGATCACGAGTAGGTTAGAGGCCAACCCTGGTGTTTGAGTTTTTACACCGCCTAAAGGCCTCCAACATGGTCTAACGATTGAAACATCCCAAGCAAACTGCTTAACGTGCATTTTGAAGCTCGGTAGCTCAGATAAAAATACTAATATCGGCCACCCATCCAAATAGGGGCCGAGCTACAATATGCCTAACAATCGCAATGAACTAACAGGATTTAGGATTTTGATTTTGGTATTATGTTGCAAGATTATGATGCTTAAACATAACTTCAAATAACCAAGACGATTGATAGAGATGGTTGTGAAAGAACGCTTAATTGCATCAACAAATATACTTCAAACATAGCAGACCTCTCCCGAACAGACTAGAAACAACACAAACAACCATAAAATCGATTAACGACACAGTAAATATTGTACAAATGTAAACTTCGTTATAAAACAACGATTTATTCAACGTGATTTCAGGAATAGGGGAGATGTGAAAGAAGGACGCTTTCTGGAAGCTATCACTCTGTTTAATGGAAGGAAATCTTTTAATTGGACTCATAGATTAGGTGATAATGTCGTAAATACATGTCCAATGCAAGTGTTTAGAAAATGTTATGTATAATAAATCTAGCAGCGTCCCACGGTTTTACTCGCATTGTGCCCGTTCCCGTGGGAATTTTTTACTTATAAAGCTTCCTCTCAAATCACTATCTATTAAAAAACTGCATCAAAATCCGTTGCGTAGTTTTAAAGATCTAAGAATACATATGGTCCAAGAGCTGGCTGCAAAAATCCTGGCCGATCAGTTAACAGAATGAAATGTTTTTTAAAAGGTAGTACTTATATCTAGAATGACAAATATCAATGTGTGCCTGGGCGGAACTTGTGCATAAGTTTTATATGTGTTGTCTTTGGAGCTTTTTTCGTACAATAACTGTACCAATGGAGTAACACTTTCAAATTATTTTCAAAAGTTAGTTTTCAACAAGTAAAATAAAATTGTTTTTGTGTGCCTCATTAAATCCTGTGCCCATGCCTTGGCACACCATATTTAAAAATATTTTTTTTTGTTCGTTTGTGTACCCATCGTGTAACAACTTCAAATTAGTACCAAATTAAAGTTTAAACATTCCTTTATTAAAAAAAAAAGGTGTGCCACGCCTATGCCTGTTACTAATACATGGCACACACCATTTCATGTTGAAAGTCTTATACTATCACTAATATAATCTATTGAGGAAGTATTGAGGAATGAGGAATCAAAATGATTAAAAACAAAACTTTTCATTTATTTTGATGTAAACAAAGTCGGAATTTATAATATAAAAAAATTAGTCTTACATATATTCATAAAAGTGATAAAAAATACATATCTAAACATACGTTAGAACATTCATACCTTTCTGTTCTTATCAAACATCGTCATAACTATCATCATGATCATCATCAGCATTATCATCATTATCGTTATTATAATCGTCATTATCATTATCACTTTCATCGTATTCTAATTCTACTGACACAATGTCTTCAATTAAAAGCGGTGTTGGATCACCTTCGAACCAAAACGGTTCAGTTTTATTATGATAAAATATATTATTATTATTATTATAGTGTTTCTCCTCGGAGTCACGGGACAAGCCCGGTCTTTTTGAGAGGCATGCGAGGGGATACAGATCCAACTCGTAGAGGCCCTTTGGAGATGTTTAAAGTAATGGATTACAACTGCAGGGACACACTCCCGACCACATCAGTACAACATGTCCGGGAATGTGTACCTGCAGAAGTAGGGACTATTGTAAGTAAAAATGAAAGAAAAAGACTGGGCTATGGAAATGAAGGTTGAATGGACTGGAAATGGGATATTGCAAAGAGGTCGGCACCTGCCATAACAAGTTGTGAACAAGTTATCGGCGGCAGGCCGTGGCTCGCCGCCCGCTGGATGGGCCCCCCGAAACAGCCGACGTAGAGACGGCAAGGGGGCAACATCGGCGCCGATAACGACTGTGCCTCTAACGACCCCCCTCTGGCCGGCCGGTGAAGGCAAGCCAGAGCCGAGAGTCCTGCGGGCCCCCTTGGGGTCCACTCCGACCGGTGAAGGCTCGCCGGAGACGAGGGCCCTGACCGACTCTCTGGGGCACTCGGGAATCGCCCGTGGTGTCGCTACTCACCGACAGCTCGCCACAAGCTGCCCTGCGGGCTTTATTATTATTATTGTGTTTTTATACAATGTATATCTCTCCCAAGGGAGGTTATGTAGAGAGCACGGGCCGAAGCCAAGTGCCATAATTATAGATTGAGAAACTTGCGGACAAGTCTGCAAGTATTGAGGATGACGGCTTTTTGTAATAATTTATATATATTGGGGTTCATATTGATTGTTTCTAGGCTGCTGTGTAGGGTCTTGGGTATGACGCCTGTGCTGGAGATAACAATAGGGATGGTGCGGACTTGATTTACCTGCCATTGTGTTTTGATTTCTATTGCTAGGTCTACATATTTTGCTATTTTTTCTGTATGTGTGGTTTGGAGGTTATGGGTATTGCACACTGCTATGTCTATTAAATATACGGTTTTTGTATCTTTGTTAAGGAGCGTTATGTCTGGTCTATTGAAATGAATTGTTTTATCAGTCACGATGGTCCTATCCCAGTAAAGGCGGAATTTGTGGTTTTCTAAGACTTGTTCTGGTGTATATTTGTAATAAGCTGTTTTTTGCGGTATGAAGTCACATTGCTGTGCTATATTTTGGTGAATAATGGAGGCAACTTGGTCATGTCTGTGCTTATAATCAGTTTGGGCTATTGCTCTACATGCTCCTGTAATGTGTTGAATTGTCTCGGAAGCGCCATGACAGCGCCGACATGTATCTGGGTGGTTAGGTCTGCGAATGATGAATTTTTGGTAGTTAGCAGTATCGATGACTTGGTCCTGGATAGCTATCATAAAGCCCTCGGTCTCGGGGAAGAGGTCGCCCTGCTGCAGCCATGCGTTCGATGCTTTTTTATCGACATGTGGTTGCAACAGATCTTGGCGATGTCTTCCATGCAAGGACTTCCGCTCCCAAGATGCTATTTTGTCCGTGACACTGACTATTTGTTCGTTAAGTTGGGTTGGTTGGGAAGATAGATTTAATGGAGTGACTTTTTTATCAGCTTTTACTATGTTGTCATGAAGTGTGGAGTTAAGAGCTTTCTTGTGAAAGAAATTTCTGAGTGTAGAGATCTGTTTATTATGGAGATTGGTTATGTCTATGAACCCGCGTCCGCCTTCATCTCTAGGGATGGTCACACGTTGAAAGCACGAGCGTGGATGGTGTTTTCGGTGTTTAGTTAGAGTTGTATTTATTATTCGCTGTAATTTTAATAGATCTGTCTTCGACCAGTTGATAACGCCAAAGGAATAGGTAAGAATAGGAACGGCATAAGAATTTACAGCTTTGGTTAGATTTCGGGAGTTTAATTGAGTTTTCATGATACTGTTAAGTCTGTGTTTGAATTTACATATCAAGGTATCTTTGGTGTGTTTTTGATTTATGTTTGATGTCTGTTGGAATCCTAAATATTTATATGTGGTGTTTGGGTCTAATGGTTCTATTATTCTTTGGTCACTTAAAATATATTCTTCCGGTTCTATTAGTCTACCTTGTCTGAGGGTAAATGTTTTGCATTTGTCGATCCCAAATTGCATTTGAATGTCGTTGGAGAACTTCTCGGTTATGTCAGCGAGATTGTGTAATGCGGTTATTGTGTTGCTGTACAATTTGATATCATCCACGTACATTAGGTGAGTTAATGTGGTGGTGGAATTGGCAGATTTTATAAAGAGACCATTATTACTTCGGTTCAGTAGTTTTGATAATGGGTTTAGTGCTAAACAAAACCACAGAGGACTTAGTGAATCTCCCTGGAAAATACCTCGCAGGATTTGTATCAAATCGGTTTCTATAGTTTTACCTAAGAAAAGTTTAGTTTGCCATTTTGTCATAATTGTCATTAAAAATTCTATAATAACTGGATGTATTTTATAGTAACGGAGTACTTGTATAAGCCAACTGTGAGGTACAGAATCATATGCCTTGCTGTAATCGATGTACATGGTACAAATATCTCTCTTTTGTTGTGTGCTGTTTTTCATTGCAACTAAATCTATTGTGAGCTGTTCCTTACATCCTTGACTGTGTTTCCGGCAACCTTTCTGTTCTTCAGCAAGAATGTTATTATTAATTAAGTGTTTGTATATAGTATGTGATAAGCAAGCAGTAATTATTTTGTATATAGTTTGTAAACATGTAATAGGTCTATATTTCGAAGGGTCTGAGGTTCTTTCACTATCTTTGGGTATCATGTAAGTTTTACCTTGTGTTATGAATTCGGGGACGGAACAAGGGTTATTTATAAAGTTGTTGATAAAATGGTGGAGTGTCGGATGAATTGAAGTAAATTTTTTATAGTAGTAATTGTGTATATTATCTGAACCTGGAGTTTTCCAGTTATGAAGTTGTTTTAAAATAGATTCAAATGTTTGTATTGTAATAGATTCGTATTGCATATCTGGTATATCATTAGGTTCGTGTATCCACTCGGCGTCTTTATTATGTTGGGTAGGTTGTGACCATATGCCTGACCAGTATTGGTGCAAGGAATCTGCCTCTGGAAATGAATTTGTATTGTTTATTGAATGGGTGTTGGTAGTTGTGTTTGAGAGGTGTCGGTAAAATTGTTTTTCATTGTTATTGAACTTTGCATTTTGTTGCTTTCTTAGGGTACAGTTGACATATCTTCTTCGCCGACTTGTTGTTGCATTTAATTTTTGTTTCAATGTGTCTAAAAATTGACTATCGGTTATGTTTGGTTCCTCGTGTCTTGAGTGTGTTTTATATTTTTGTTTAATTTTTGTTATATGTGATTCTAATATTGGAGACCTACTTCCTAACATGTAATGTGACATTCTGCCAATATCTTTTCTAAGTATTTCTATTTTTATATCCAGTCGTTTTAACCATTTAGGACGTCTATCTTGATTGCGGTTTTGAATATCGGGTTGGTTAGCAAATTCTTTTATTTTCGAGCCATTACAAATTGCTGCCGTATATGCTGAACAATAAACTAATGTATGTATGTGCATGAAATCGTCGTCGTCGGAAATATATTTAGGTAGAATGTAGTCGTTAATGTATTGTATTATATGAGAAAATTTTCTTGATGTTTTTTGTTTGGGTATAAAGGGTCTAGAAGTAGGTCCAGAGTATAGATATTTGTCATACGCAGTTTTAAAGGCATCTTCAATCTTAGCATTTAGTAAGTCTTCTGAAAGATCAATTGGTTCGGGGTTAGGTTGTGTATTGGGTTGTGTGTTGCTTGTGTCATTTTGGGTGTGGTAATGTTGACTGCTATCATATGTATCAAGGGTGATATCATTATTGTTTTGGGTGGAATCTATAAGTCTTTGACTTGCTTGATTATCTAAACTATTTTTTACTTCTTGTCGGATTTCTTGTAATCTATTTGGCGCTATAAGCTTGTTGTTAATGATCACCCGTTTTTGGTCAGCGATTCGTTGTTCAGAGACATGAGCAATGCTCGGAAATTGAGCTATAATGAAGGAGTGTAAGGGTTTGCGGTAAGCAGATCTATTGGTTTCTAAATTAGTAATTGTATAATAAGATCTTATGATTGCTTCATTTATGTCGTCTGTCCATCTCATACGAGATCCACTTGATTGTGTCTCTTGGGTGTTATGGGATTGTGCAATATTAGTATTGTTGTGGGTATCATTTAAAGTTTGGGTTACTTCTTCTCTAATCTGATTTAGAATATTGGCTGGTAATAGTTTACTTCTAATAATTGCTCTTCGTTGGTCGCCTACACGTTGCCTAGATACATCTATTTCAGGAAATCGTTCAGTGAATTTTTGGTGCAATGGTTCTAAATATCCTCTGATTTTTGTTTCGACTGCAGTAATGGTAAGGTATGTGCGCCATATGAACTCATTCATTTCTTGCGTCCATGATATTCGCGCGCGAGCTCGGCCAAGGGCGGATGCAGGGTTGTCGGCAATTGCCTCCTGCACAACGTCCAAGGCTGGAGAAGGAGATGAAAGTCGAGAAGATGTGGGAGACAGATGGTTCATGTATGAACGTGGTGATGATGGGAGTGATGGGAAGAGTGAGATGGATGAAGATGAGGGTGAGGATGATGGCATGGCTGTAGCATCTCGTCCTGCGGACTCGGTAGGGGCCCGCCTGCTCAACCCACTACCGCTGACGGTTCGCATGCTGGAGCACTCAGCGTCAGCTCCAAGTGCGCCCCGGCGATCGCCCCCGGGAAGCGACTCTAAACGTTTTCTTTTTGATCGTGTCTCCATGTTACTGGGATACCATTGCCACGATTGCCACTTTGTGGCCGTCCCCGCGTCGAGATCAGATGGTCGATCTCGGCGTGTGGTTAGGTTTCAGGGACTGTTAGGTTCGCCATTGCCTCGTCCGTCAGCCAGCAGGGTGCACCACGTGCAGGTGAGGTTGGCTTGGACCCCGAAAGATGGAAATTGGGGTCCCTTACACCCCTTATTATTATTATTATTATGACAATACAATTTCAAGGGCTCAACGGTCATTTCCGAAACTTACCTGCGTGTAGAATACCTGTGAAGAATATCAGTGAAAGTAGGCATAGTATAAGACTTTCAACATGAAATGGTGTGTGCCATGTATTAGTAACAGGCATAGGCGTGGCACACCTTTTTTTTTTAATAAAGGAATGTTTAAACTTTAATTTGGTACTAATTTGAAGTTGTTACACGATGGGTACACAAACGAACAAAAAAAAATATTTTTAAATATGGTGTGCCAAGGCATGGGCACAGGATTTAATGAGGCACACAAAAACAATTTTATTTTACTTGTTGAAAACTAACTTTTGAAAATAATTTGAAAGTGTTACTCCATTAGTACAGTTATTGTACGAAAAAAGCTCCAAAGACAACACATATAAAACTTATGCACAAGTTCCGCCCAGGCACACATTGATATTTGTCATTCTAGATATAAGTACTACCTTTTAAAAAACATTTCATTCTGTTAACTGATCGGCCAGGATTTTTGCAGCCAGCTCTCGCTCTAATAGGGACAGACAGACAGCGGAAAGCGACTTTGTTTTATACTATGTAGTGATGGAATAATAACAAGATAATAATGTGTATTGATAAAATTTAATTTCATAGAATCAGTTGAGACTTAAAGATTTAAAACCAAATAAGAAAGAATATTGACATTCATTAGAGATTACATTTGGTCACAGCAAGATAACGATACCTCTAGAAATTGGTTACATTATGGTAATGATTTTACGCCTAAAAATATCATTTAATTTGCCTGTGTTTTCCCATTGTAGGTCATACAGGACTGTGTGCGTATGCCTATTAATGTAATTTAATTTTGGCCTGTATCGACCCATCTATACTAATATTATAAAGCTGAAGAGTTTGTTTTGTTTGTTTGTTTGTTTGTTTGTTTGTTTGTTTGTTTAAACGCGCTAATCTCAGAAACTACTGAACCGATTTGAATAATTCTTTTTGTAATAGATAGCCACATTCAACGGGAAGGTTATAGGCTATTTTTCATCCCGAAATTCCTACGGGAACGGGTACAACGCGGGTAAAACCGCGGGGCGCTGCTAGTTGTAGAATATAGGTCCAGGGAGTAAGGAAAATAGTACTTCAAATAAACGACTATACAGAAAATAGTAGAACAAGGAAGAAATAACTCGAAAGTACTCACTATACAATGGTAACTACCAATAAATAATGCAGGGAAGTTGTACCAGCGTATGAAACCGCTTCGCATACCGCGAGTTCAAATAGGCGGTACAGACCTGCTAATTAATACCTAAATAGCTAACATTGTTCCAGAAGTGGTGCCCGGAAATAGCATCGAACTGTAGTTAGACAAGTTAGAGGTGTTAACAACATTTTTATTAATGATCTGACTAATTCTGTTAGGTTTATTAGTGAGACATTTGGAGATTAGTCACGAGTATTTTTGGGGAAATATTAACAGAGGTTTTTTCTGTGCGAGTGGACGATTTTGCTGGCATACTAGTATTCCATCTGCTAGAATTTGTTTAATTTCAAGATACTGTATCTGAAAATTGTTCAATGTATTTTACTTGCAGTTACCTGGCCTGCTAGTCACTGCTATTTTTTATAAGTGTGTGTATTCCTATGGGAACGTACCCTTAGAGCCTTATTAACTTACACTGTTATACTCGTAATGTGTTTTGTCTCTTTTACTCTTTGGAAAATTGCTTATATCAGAAAGTGACAAACCACTTGGTAGCTAAACTGTTCTTAATACGCGTTTATTAATATAGCCCTTAGGGTATTAGATTTGCATGTGTAATGCCTCGGTGGTCTAGTGGTATATGCACTCGCCTGCCAAGACTGAGGTCCCGGGTTCAATTCCCAGGTCAAGCGAATACGTGTTTCCTACTTTTCAAACATCTCGGGTTTGAGATCACCAACCGGCAGTAGGCTAGCGTGGTGATTACGCCTATACCTCCTCACTGTACTGATATCTTCAGTGAGATGAAAGGCCTTTGCCCAACAGTGGAACATTACAGGCTAATACTTTATGTGTAATAGAATAGTCCTTAAAACGTTATTTATAAGCAATTCCATTAAGTAGCTGAATCAAAGAGATTTGTTTGAATTAAATGAATCATTGTTTGAATTTGTTATTAATATTAATAAAACTCGTAGTATTATTGTAACTAATGATTTACAAATAATAACAATACAGCTGTACTGACCGATAAATTATGTTTTTGTAATAATATTAACTTTAAATTGACATCACCTGTTATTGAAAACCAACACCATAATGTTATCAAAAGTGAATTTATAATAATAGCAGCGCCCCGCGGTGTTACCCGCGTTGTACGCGTTCCTGCGGGAATTTCGGGATAGAATGTATCCCATGTGTTATTCTGATGTATAACCTATATTAATGTAAAGTTTCATCCAAATCCGTCCAGTAGTTTTAAAAATAACCACACTTACATACAACTTTTCAACCCCTCTTTTAACCCTGTTTTCGCAATATATATACCGAACTATATCACTTCAATTTCTAAGAATGCGTTTCCATTAAAGATTCATTAAAGATTTTGACAGTCAATGCATTCTTTGACAATGTCAATGCGTTATGATTATACTCCGCACCGCGTCAGTGCATACGCAAACTAAGAGTTATTTTCCCTACACCTAACCCAAGAAACAACTATCCTTTTTCTATATAGTAGTAAATATGATAAATACGATAGTTTCTTTGTAATAATAATGATTTCAAGAACTTTATAGTCAGAGATCTATTTCCAGAGAACAGTCTCTCATCAGGGCCGAGACTGCGGTTACCGCGAATGAATCACGCCAGTAACAACTAACACCATATTAGTAACAACTCGAAATGTTTACAGTTACTCATTATAGCCATTGTTTGGAGTACAGCCTTTATATTATACTAGAAACTCGCCTTTACTATGTATTGGGTTATGAAAATATTCCGTAGAAATTAACATAACATTATGTGTCAGTACTTTTACTTAAAGTTCCTTATATATTTTTATTCGTTTTGGCCTTAGTTTTATCCAAAGCCCTGGAATAAGTGTATCTTACGTAGCGCCCCACGTTGTACCCGTTACCGCGGGAATTTCGGGATAGAATGCATCAAATGTCTTATTCTGATGTATAACGTACATTACTGTAAAGTTACATCCAAATCGGTTCTAGTTTTTACGTGTAAGAGTAACAATAATTGTTTCATACATCGCATTTATAATTCAGTACCTATACGACTTAGCATATTTATAAAGTCAGTTGTTAAACTACGATATTATTTAACCTTAAACAACCCCGTATATTATCAATTTTTATAAAAAATAATTCAAACTAATTATTATAAAGGTAGAGCTACATACATAGTCAAAAGAACGAAAGTCAAATCCATTAAGAATGTAAAGCAACACTCCATAACGGAATACAAATTCATAAAATCTAATTAGGGGAAGAGCCTTATACTCGTAAAATTGTAATTAGCCGTATTACCATAAGTATTATAATAGTAATCCCTAGCGGATCGGCTTGACCACTGTTCCAAATAAGGAGTGGGTACTGGGTAGAGGTGGCTTTTGAATGACAACCAGGTGTTGCCTGAATGGAGTGACGTCATGAGATGTGGACGTGATGTGGTACGAGTCGCAAACTTATCAGTTGAGCATATTCGAGAATATTGGTATAACATTACTAGCAGTCCTACGGATATACTACCCTACGGATAGTAGTCGTTACATGAGCCATGTCAGAGGCCTTTGGCGGCTCAATAACTCTGACACCAG
Organism: Cyclophora punctaria; assembly: GCA_951394245.1. Classification (NCBI taxonomy): domain Eukaryota; kingdom Metazoa; phylum Arthropoda; class Insecta; order Lepidoptera; family Geometridae; genus Cyclophora; species Cyclophora punctaria. The sequence goes on from OX596172.1 coordinate 1,913,102, forward strand.
GATTGGTCAAGTTGACCATCCACTCGATAAGAAGAAGATTACTAGCAGTGCCCCACGGTTTTACCCCCTTTCCCGTGGGAATTTCAAGATTAAAAACGGCCTATTACCTTCCTGTCGAATATGGCTATCTATTTTAAAATAATTATTCGAATCGGGTTGGTAATTCCCGAGATTAGCCCGAACATACAAACAAACAAAATTACAAATTTTTCCTCTATAATATTAATATAGAAGTCCATACATTTGTGGCAATCGACACGAAAGAATAAGAAGAAGTATAACATAAATTCCTGAAAAGAAATCTACTACTAGGTAAGCGAAGATTCCGAAAACTGATGTAATAAAAAAGTATTTAACCTGAAAATTGACCTACTGTAGGGCAAAGGCCTCTGATCTCACTGAAGTAATTATTATGAATGGCAAAAACTGTACCAACACCTATTTAAAAATAGTAGTTAATAGCGTCAACAAACAATTATGGTAATTGACCTATGACCTCGGATCATGTACTACATGCTCTACGTCATAAGCATATTAAGGGATCAAAAACCAAGGGGATTTTTCGGTCACATCTATGCTATCCTCAACGTCAAAGTCAAATATTTTAATTCAGTTTTGGTACCAAAGAGGCTCTTTTGAACGCACCACTCATTCGGAAGAACATCAGCACTGACGTATGGGCAAGAAACTCCGTTGATATTTTTTTAAATAAGGTTCATAATACAATTTTAATGCGTATAAGTTTAGATAACATGACTTCTTATACTAGGTATGCTCAGGTCCTATGTTTTGTGTCTACGAAGCATATCAAACGGAGCTTAGCAACGAAAAAATCGATGGCGGTATCCACCTACTATACCAAAAGTTGCAAAGCTCTGCTGGAAAAGCACCCTTAATCACAATAAAAAGATAACAAAATATTAATTTAGTAAAGGCGAACAACACACCAAGCCGTTCATTACTCATTATTTGCCTCCAAATTTTAATTAAGGCGTACATTTTTGTTCGTCATGGCCCTTAAGCCATATGGTTTCGGTTATCAAAGGCCGAATCCGACGTAATAATTCTGTATAGCTGCGGATACAATGTCACATGAGTCCAGGCACGAATTCAGAGGGGGGCAATTAATTGAACTCTTTGCCCCTGAATGCCATAATAATATAGGTATCTGTTGTCAATTTTTAACACAAAAAATGATTTCGAATTGCCTCTTCTCGTAACGAAATACTATTGCCTCCCAAAATGAGAACGCAAGTAAAAAGAGCTTACATCTCTTATCGATATCCACGCACGAAAAATGAGCTATTATTGCATCGTCCTCTTAATAAAATCAGAACCATCCACCCCCTCCCTAAACCAAACCCTGGCTCGGCGCCTGCATGACCTCGGTAAGGTCAGGTTGACGTCAACTGCCTCCACACTCAATGGAAACAAGTGACATGAACTTTTTCCTGATCTCCTCAGTAGGCCAAGGTGCTGCTAATTGCGAATATTTATTGTATTTCCTTTAATCGATGTGTTTTCATTTAAGACGTCTAATTGTTCTCGTAATAATGTTTACTCATTGAGCCTTATTAATAAACGTAGTGTAACTAAACCACTGTTACACTGTGTTTTGTCTCTTTTGATCTTCGGAAAATTGCGTATGTCAGAAAGTGACAAACTGTGTTTCTCTTTCTAGGTTGACATTAGGTTAATAAATTAAATATATTATGGCAAATTGTTATTTAACTCCTGAGATTTTGTTTTGGTGGACTAAATTGACCCACGTCTTAGGGGGTTTATAAATCAAAAGGAATAAACGGAACCCTGATAGATCATAGATTACTTGTATGTCTGTCCGTCTGGCACACCCGTGTTTTAAAAATTTGATCCTTTTAATATTTCGCACCCAATGCAAGCTTGGTAACCCATCATAACATTTACAACACCAAACGTTGCTTAACCAACAAGCAACAACATTCTCAAAAACAATGCAAGTTCCGCAACAAACACTACATTAAATCCAGTACTTAGTACCTAAGCTAGATACCTGAATAGATGCTAGATCAAGAATATTCACCGCAGCATTCCATCACATGACGAAATCGTTATTTAGCGTCGAATCGCTAAACCACCGAGGACGTAGGTTGATAATGCTACTTCAAATGATTCTATCAACTTTATAAAAGAAGACGTAGGTTTTACGATATGTAAACTAAATAATATGGTGTTAAAAGATATAGTAGAAAAGTGATGTCAAATTATATGAGAATTTGAATATGTACTAGGAATTTAAGAAGCATTGATGTCTGTTTATTTATAACTACAGGTGACCATTTTAGTTGATTAATACAGGACCTTATGATATTTAAGAAGGCTTATCCCATATATTATGGACTACTTTCATGCGATAAAAACAAGCAATCAATGAGTAAGAGTACTTAATAATGATACAAAAATGACACATTGTTTAAGTTCCAAAACATTAATAATCACATAGATGTAATAACAAAGAACATTATATTACTTCACCAACCCATGTCATGTTACAAAACTACAGATGTGACAAATTGACGATGACGTCATTGTTGGAAGGTCACAAGTTGTGATCAGCGTCCACCACACCGCATGAGAAAGCAAAGCAAGGTGTTTATGTTAACCGACAAATTAACGGCAACACTGCTCATAAAACAGTTGATGGGACGATAAAAGACGTGAATGTAAGAATAGTTCACCACCCACGAGCTCCGCTTCGAATAGAAGCAAGCGTCATAAAAAACACAATAACACCACACAATCTTAATCATCATAAAGAAACATCGATTACAATCACGATAAAGAATAAGTACTTAGCGAAGATAAAAAAGAAAATATCATATTCATCACACATCAAAACGTAACATTTTCAACTAAAACCACAGTGTTGACACATAAAAACACAAGACACGTAACAAACCCAACAAAACACTCTAATAATAAACCTGGCAAACGTTTAAACTGAAATACTGTGCTCTTTTTAATAGATCCAAACGGGATGTAAATAATAAGGAACTGTAATCATTAGATGCACTCGGACGCACCTCTAGATAAATAAATACAGCGGATAGACGAACCATCTGCAGGCGGTCGTGCGGAACGCAACGGAGTAGCAAGAGAAGTAGTAAACAAACCGATGAATGAATTATATAGAATTAAATAAAGTGAATACTCACAGCCGGGCGATATTCCGTTCTCCTTCATAGCGCAGCGGAATGGGTAATAAGTGCCTGGCAGCACCTTGCCGTACATTGTCCGATCCATCGTGAAGTTGTTTTTTAAACACCCACAGGTCCAACACCGGGCTCAAACGGCCATAATCACAGCCTACACAGACTAGCGAGTAAACAGTCCTACGCTAGAAAATTGCACACTGCATTTGTTGTTAATTAATACGACTTATGCACCTGTTAGAAAAGCGTGTTATCTCAAGGATGCGACGCGATGCGACTAATCGTTTTTGGTTTTCATATCGATTTGGTTTATCGGTCCGGTTCGCGTCGCGTGTTGTGATTGGTGATAAGGTGATAAGGCAATGTCAAGAGGGCGAGGACGGTGCCGCAGTAGTTGTCGTCGACGCGTCCCAGTCACAACTGAAGTCGCGTGTTGAGTGGTGAGCCGGCGCCGGCGCACGCCACTCCATACAAATACAACCTCTACTACCAGTGGCCATAGATTATTTATACACTGACACAGCCACGGTTAAACGCGATTCTTCAAATTGTTTCTATTATTCGAGAATGGTGTACATAATATACTAAGCGGTTTTTAAAATTTTGCTTTTGTGCCGTGAATTGAGTGGCAAAAATAATATACTTATCTTATATTTTGTCTCATCTCATCCTAGAAAAATCTTACTTCTTTCTTCTTAGAATGTCGAGCACTTTTCAAACAGCAATCAATCACACAATTCTCATAACAGTAGATTCATTTCAACTCTGTTCTATTTTGCCTCCAAAATAATATCGCCCTGCGGCATCCGGTAGAAAATTATGAAATGTTATGCGCGTGAGTGTCGACTTGACAGACTTCCGGTCAATCACTCTTCTTTCACACTCGCTCAAGTTTACGACGGTCTTTGGAAAAGGACGACCACTCTTTGATGTACCACGAAATGTCATTTTTAAAGGGCAATAAAGTATAAAGAAATTCCTCTAAAGGATGTTAACGAGCTAATCCTACAACATTAAGTGGATAATTCGTTATTTTAAGTGACACTTCGTTTAACACTTTAATTTTATTTGGCTGACATCATTATTGACTTAAATTGAGTTGATAAGCTGAATCGGGCAAATATCACAACTCTTTTACAAACTTTCACAATTTTCACTTTTCCCTACGCTTATCCACAATTAGTATAACCCATAACCCAAACAACAGTTACCTAAACACTACAATGTCCAATGCATTTCCAAGCGTCATCTGAACGATGGCACTAACTGTACTATTGTTTGAGTCTCACTAATGAGGAAGTAAATATTTGAACGAGGTACCGCGAGATACGGCAGCCTCTACGAGTACCTAGAGTTTGCATTTGATAAAACGAACGCAAGTGAACACTATAGGCCTCTTAACTCACTAAAAATAATAAATTCAGAAAAGGCCATTTAGACAAGGCCTTTAAGTTGTGTTGATGCCTCAAAAGGCCTTAACAAAACTATGAGAAATAATATATTTGCAGGACAAATTCACACACGGATTATTAGACCCAAACTAAGCTCTAACTAACTGATACTATTACATACACATACACAAATCCAATACCATAACGCCATTATCAACCATTCATCCAACATCCAACGCCTCTAACGGCCATCCTTCCAATTAGAGGCCGCATATACGTTGCTTAACACTCGCGATAAGTCAATTTCTCTTAGTAAAACGCCACGAGTGCTACAAAGTAGTATGTAGTACCTTACATAAACATAATTAATATCGCAATTAATATTCATCAGTGCACTGCATTTGATCTCATATAGGAAATACGACGCATTATCTACAGTAGCTAATCGTCCTAGGTTACAAGTGAGTCTAGATCTAGATGCAACGTGTAATGCACTACCGTAACCGCATCTAATCAATTCGGCCTTCACATCATAACGACTGCTCTATAAATATAAATACGCGTTAATGTGAAAATAAATTTTAAAGTCATGTCCCTAAACCTACGTTATGTATTTCATTTTTGACACAAAGCCAAGATAAATCCATTTAAACTTGCCAAATGTAAAAACTACACACTGACCGATGTGTGTAACAATAACTATGTAGGTACTGTCTATTTCATGTGTGTGCGAAAACTTCGTAGACACCGAATCTTGTAGAGCAAACTTTTCTACGCATTCACGTTAAAACTACAGCACAAAATACACATCAAAATGACTACATAAGAAATCCAATTCTCAAACAATATTAACTTTGAAAAGAAACACGTCTCATTAAAAACAGGAGATTAGGAAAGAAACGGTAATTTAACTAACGAAATAACTTCATTCAAGATTGATCGCGTGGAAACAAACTTGAGAAGAAATAAACACGATAAATCGTATGCACCGAATGGTTGTCTGGACGTTTTTTTCGGTCGCACCGGCGCGCTTGGACTAACAGACGAGACTGATGGACACACGCACCTTATCAATGCCGGGTCGTGACGTTAAACTAGGAATGACGTCACTTAATGTATTGCTAATCTATGGATAAGGGTGATTCTCACTGCGGGGCCAATGCACATAAGCGTAAGTACGCTTGAGAGGAAAGGATACATAACAAATAAACTTACTAATTACTAGCAGCGCCCCGCGGTTTTACCCGCGTTGTGCCAGTTCCCGTGGGAATTTCGGGATAAAAAAATAGCCAAAACCTTCCCGTTGAATGTGGCTATCTATTACAAAAAAAGAATTATTCAAATCGGACTGATAATTCCTGAGATTACCTCGAAAATACAAACAAACAAACAAACAATCTTACAAATTTTACCTCTTTATAATATTAGTATCTAATACGAGTAGATGTGAATAAAAAAATATATAATAATAAAATAAAAAAATCATCGATTGTGTTTATTCGTGATTAAGTCCCGTCTAAATTAGTGTATACAGTGTTGTCATATATTGATAGTTTAAATAGTTTATATGAATAAATAAGTAAAACTACTGATTGAATAAGACTTCAAATTCGTTCGATTTCATAAATCTTTTATTATTTTTTCTAAAATTCGCATGGTTTAACTCTCTCGACAAAGCACAGTGAGATGGATGTCTGTACGTAGTTTTAGCAAGCACTGTAAAACTAAACTAAACTAAATTACAGTGCTTGCTAAAACTACTTACAGACAGACTCAGATTTCTTATTTATCTGAGATAGGTTTTACATACAAGATTTTTTTGGGTACCAAAACCAATTTTAGTATACCTATATTATTACATACCTTTATAGTACTCCTGTTCGATTCACGTATAAGTCTAGTTTACAAGTTACATTGGAAGAAAAACGTTCAGTCCGTACGCACCTTTACAAGATTTAAAATACTCAAATTAAGTAAACACCAAATATTACGTGTGCGAGAACCATTACATCACGACATACGATTTTATAGGAGTGGTTCCTACTCCATGCTTATTATAAAGAGAGCCCAAACATATGTCATTAATTTAATTGTACGTTAAATGACAAAACGGACTCGCCCCTAATTATTGTGACATTGCATGTTGTTGCAGCCAGTTAATTGTAATTGGACATTAAATATAACAAGCAATATGAGATTACTAGCAGCGCCCCGCGGTTTTATCTGCGTTGTTCCCGTTGGAATTTAGGAATGAAAAATAGCCAAACTGTAACTGCCAAATGTAAACCAAACTAAAAATATAACCTTCCCATTGAAAGTGGTTATCCATTACAAAAATAATTATTCAAATCGCATTGGTAGTATCTGAAATTAACGCGTTCAAACAAACAAAAAACAAACCTTCAGCTATATCGCTAAGTACTATAATATCAGCTTCTATACACTGCTCAAGTTGCTAGTTTTATTAAGCTATGCGCTATAACTGGCTGCTGTATTTCAACAGTACAACTTAGGATTATTATGTATCTTGCTGTTAATACTCCAAAAAAACAAATAAATAAATAAAATATTACAATAGTACAGATGGGATAGTAGGCAAGTATTATTAAGTTGTTATTTTCGTAACGATCGTCGATCGAGATTTGTCACCGGGTCCACACATCCCTGGCTTATTTGCATCAAAAAGATGATTCAAAAAACGATGACCACATCAAATCAGCATAGATTACGTAACTGCAGGTTACAAATTAACCTACGACCTTTTTCTAATAAGTCTAATGAAGATATACTGCTCAGCGCTCATCCTTATATTAACGGACATTAATCAATAATTTCAATAGCCTAAAAATAGTCGGAGATCCCATTTGAGGGATCTCTGTAATGGTGATCTGTTTAATATCAATGGGTTGGCACGTGGGGATACAACGAACACTTTTTAAATACTAGGAAGAAAGAAGACTATTTAGATGCTAGATAGTTATGTATAGGTATTGTTTTAAATTAAGTTACAGTCTAGACTTGACGATCCCTCCTAACTGAACAGGTTAATCCTTTTGCTCATTGGAGATATCAGTACCGTTAAAGCTGGAATTCCTTTGAAATGTTTAATACGTATAGATTTGATAAAAATATTTGTGACATCTTTTTTTACTTGCGGCTACATACGTACGTAATGCATGTGTTCAAGGGATTAGGCTGTATTTATTTCGCGGGGATAAAACCGCGAGGTTGTCGAACTCTCGAACTCCAGGGTGATATTACTCTATGGTGGTTATACTTTAGTGCCCACTTTAGTGACAAAGGGACCTATAGGGTAGGGTGACCTATAGAGTTGGATGAGACCAATTTATTTAAAAGGTTTTTCTAGAGATTTTTGGTTGAGGTTTTTCAGAGGCGTTAACCGACCTAACAGTACAACTAACTTTAACATTAACCTTTGACTGGCAAGGAAAAGTCGAAGACTCGTTTGTCCTTCGTTCTGAATTTAGTATCAATAGTGCGCTATTATAATTTAATGACCGCCATAAAACACAATTATTTAAATGAAGTATTAAGAATAATAATAGAACCTCATTTGCCGGTCATACGCACTAAGGAGTTTGGTACCAAACAGGTTTACAGGAATGCCGCGACGCCGGAGTATTTTAGCAATACATATTTACACACTTTTATTAGCAGCCAGTGTGTGTTCATGTACCTGAGTTAGAAATATTTCTGCGAAGGTTCGTCGGTTAGGATTTTTATTCGTGTTTAAAACCGGCGCCATTTTAGCGGCTTGAACCTTTGACCTGGCATATAAGGGCGTATTGACATGAATCCCGTTTTCTATTCAAGACAATTTCGAATTAAATCACCGATGCAGACACCGCAACGAAAAATCAGTTTTATTATCTATACTAATATTATAAAGAGGTAAATTTTTTTGTAATAGATAGCTACATTCAACGGGAAGGTTATAGGCTATTTTTCATCCCGAAATTCTCATAGCAGCGGGCACAACGCGGGTAAAATTGGGGGGCGATGCTAGTTTTTACATAAATATGAAACAATGTCTTCTTCCGCATCTGTCTTTATCGCGATCAACTGAAAAACTACTCAACGGATTTGCTTGCGGATTTCACCAATAGGCAGAGAAATTCATAAGGAAGAATTTGGGATACTTTTTATACCTACTAAAATATCCACGGGAACGGATGCAACACGAGTAAACTCCATGGCTCAAGGATCGTATAAAAACATCGATTTCCCTAACTTACATCATGCACCTTTTTCAACATGTTTCGACTCATCTAACATCCATTAAGTGCAATAGATCGTCAATGGCGTCCATCCACTGAAGCCATCAATCATTATTGCGCGTGTTGCCATTAACGTTATTCGCCGCCGCCCCATAACGCTGGCTTCCTGGGCTTCATCATTACGTTGATAACTTTCCCGAGGCGATACGACATCGAAAGTCCATATCTATTTGTAGACGTGTAATGAATATGATTGATTTTTTAGAGAGGAAGTAAGGAAGGGGGAAATGCAGTGGGATTTGACAGACTAATTAATGTTTTAGATATATATATGAAACGACGTATTTATGACGACAGTACGAGTAAATAATGCTATATCAACATGGGTCCAATTATGTGTCTTAATTAAACTACTATTTCAGTACAAATTAAATCATATTAATTGAACGCTTCTTTGTAAACAAACCTTTACTTCAGAGATTGAGCGAGTATGAACGAATCACTCCGATATCATACGTACGATGCATCAACCATGCGGTTAGTGCGTCTGCGTGTAAAAGTAGTAGGTGTATACGTCACGCCTTTAGGGTGTGTTACAATTGAGATTTTCTTACTTGTGGTTTACTTGAAATAATTAATATCTCTTAAAATATGGGTTTTAGGACTATACGTTATATAACTTTATATACTCTAATTAGGCTCTAAAATCGTTGGTTTAAATCTTTCGGGTTATTAAGGCTCACCGTGTATAATCCCTAATGGTTGGTATATCATTATTACTGTTTTAAAATTGTTAGACACACTCTTTTTTTTCTTATGTGAGTTAAAATATGGGCTATTGTGATCGAAATATATATACAAAGGTTACATCTCGAGAAGTATATCTCTCATTATAGGAGCCCCTTAGTTCAGCATGTGATCTACCATACAGGTGCGGCCATTTCACTATACACACCAAGGGTGTCTAAAATTTTCTTTAATTCAAATGATGAAATATGGGAACGGGCACAATGTGGGTAAAACCGTGGAGTGCTGCTGGAACAATATATAAATGATACATCTCCCCAGTTTTATATCAAAATGTATCCACAGATAAGATAAATTGTGTTGAATAGAAATGTTTGTTTACATTCTATTATAAGATACAACTATTTAGTTCTATCATATTCATTGAATCACAACACTAACAAATATTATTTACTATTGAGTTTATTGAACACATATACAAATTTATATTTACTTCAGTAGGTAAATATTTATTTATAGTTTCATATTTTATATTTGAGATTGGAGTATAAACAGAACTTTGTGATATGAGTTTATATAATTTTCAGAATATTAGTTATGTAATAACTAATAGAGTACTAAGAAGGTTAATCTATCAATAATATTGAATCCTTTATTAGTAATAATAACAGATTTGAAACTGGTAAATGAAAGAGATTGAGAGCTAAAGTATGAGTCACCTTAGTCAAGTACGAAAATAAGAATAGTAAATTAAATATCACCTTTTGAGATGACCTTTCGGACATCTGTTGGATAATGTGCAGTATATACAAATTACAGCGATATGTGTATTGAAATTCATGTATAAACATGCCGATAACGATTTTCTTAGTGTTAAGTTGTTGTCGTCAGCATATTGTTCTACTCCGGATGCGCCTATGGCGTCACGTCTGTCTTTCTAGCCCCATCTTGGAGCTAACTTAGTATACGCCCGGCGCCTGAATCAGATCATCAATTCGCGACGAGTTATTTACAAAGAACACGTCATTTTAGTATACTTAACACACAAACAGGTTATGATAACAACTTACCTAAATCATCCATTTTCTTCTCAGTAACACCACACAATAACACACAACAATACTATTCTTATCACGTCTATATGGCACTTGGAATTGAGTTTTAATTTAAATGGATAACTGATTAATACTAAAATAATACTGATTCACGAAAATCACGAAAATTACAGCCCAAATATGGCAAATTGATAAATGTCAAAATGACAAAATTGACAAATTACTGAATGACATTGATTGTTAGCGTAATGTTGGCTCTACTGAATGTCTGTCAAAATAAAATGTTTATTTTTGTCAAAATGTTTAATGTTTATGTTTGTGCAGCCGGGCGCCGCGCTTTCGCAAAGTGCTAGTAATTATCATTGCTATGTAACGTACCTTATGATTTTTTGTGCTCTTTTACTATATTTTTAACTTTTGGGTTTTTGGTAAGTAAAGTCCATTTTCAGGTTACTGAACGAAAAGAAACCGCCTTTACCAACCTTATAAACCAAAAATGTCAAATAAAGAGTTTGGTCGAAAACTATATTTTTGAAGTTGTTTTTTTTTAAATAAATATATTTATTGTAAAGTTTTATATATTATAGATTCTACCTTAAATTGAATACACTTTTAATTAACTGACAAACCTTTTTATTTTAAATGACCCACGAATAATTAGTATACAACTAGTAGTCCATCGAAATGTTACATTTTTTAGGCCTAACCTTGCGTTTTTTAGAGGACGCAATTTTATTTTTTAGATGTGTAGGGGGGGTCAGTGTAAAGCTAAAACTAAGTTTGTGGGGTCGCCACCCTTGTCCCACGGCCGCCATCTTGAAAATAAGGGTTGAAATGGTTTTTACGATATATCTCTTAAACTATTAATGTTATTTAAAAAAATTGTTAACATTTTTGTTGCAAATTAAATTCTCTACAACTTTGGTCCAGTAACTTTTTGTCGTAGAACTATAAATAAAAAAGTTATAAGGGAAAATGTTCAGAAATTCGAAAAGTAAAAATAAAAGACATAAGGGACATTACAGCTGCTGCTGATCCTAATACCGATCTATCGAAGGTCGTAGTTCGATTAGGTGGGTTCCATTTGCTCATGTCGTTCATAGGTGCGATTGGATATATCATGTCTGGTAGTGGACTCGAGGATATCTTCAAATTAATTTATGCTGAGAACTGTGTACAGCACATAATGTCTGGACATGCTTATGGTAGGGCTATACGTGCTCATTTATAGTACTATTATCATCCAGAAAATCTCTTTCTTCTTCTGTAAATTCTATTAAATCCATAAATATTTTTGTTACTGATAAATGCACTAGCAAATGAGCACGTACAGCCTTACCATAAGCATGTCCAGACATTATGTGCTGTACACAGTTCTCAGCATAAATTAATTTGAAGATATCCTCGAGTCCACTACCAGACATGATATATCCAATCGCACCTATGAACGACATGAGCAAATGGAACCCACCTAATCGAACTACGACCTTCGATAGATCGGTATTAGGTTCAGCAGCAGCTGTAATGTCCCTTATGTCTTTTATTTTTACTTTTCGAATTTCTGAACATTTTCGCTTATAACTTTTTTATTTATAGTTCTACGACAAAAAGTTACTGGACCAAAGTTGTAGAGAATTTAATTTGCAACAAAAATGTTAACAATTTTTTTAAATAACATTAATAGTTTAAGAGATATACCGTAAAAACCATTTCAACCCTTATTTTCAAGATGGCGGCCGTGGGACAAGGGTGGCGACCCCACAAACTTAGTTTTAGCTTTACACTGACCCCCCCTATACATCTAAAAAATAAAATTGCGTCCTCTAAAAAACGCAACCCCAAATGTAACTTTTCGATGGACTATAGCTATGTTCTGCGATTTCAGCCGCATTTATTCCGTCACTGCTTACCGTTTAAACCTTCCCTGGATTACGAATTACGACAAACATTTCAAACCAGAATCTACTAAATCGGTCCAGCTGTTCTCGAGTTTTAGCGAGACTAATGAAACAAACCACGATTGATTTGTCTATAGTTATACAATAAATGACATAATTAAACAATTAGATAATTTTTAGGGCCCAAGTTTCTAGTTTCAGAACGTACCTTCATCTTGTTATCGATTCACTCATCGTTGCAGAACAGATTTTGTTATTGTACGCCCAAATATAAAGTATTAGTTAATCGAATCATATTTTTAACAATGAGTGCGCCAGCGGAACAATTAACTTTAGCCAGAGACGTGAAAAGAGCTATCGAATTACTGGAAAAATTGCAACAAAGTGGCGAAGTACCTGCCACGAAACTAGCTGCATTACAGAAGGTTTTACAAAGTGACTTCTTGAACGCCGTGCGTGAGGTTTATGAACATGTTTATGAAACGGTCGACATCCAAGGGTCTGCTGATATTCGAGCTTCGGCCACAGCCAAAGCCACGGTGGCCGCATTCGCTGCTGCAGAAGGCCATGCCCATCCGAGAGTTGTCGAGCTCCCGAAAACTGAAGAAGGCTTAGGGTTCAACGTTATGGGTGGTAAGGAGCAGAACTCTCCTATTTATATATCTCGGATCATTCCTGGCGGCGTAGCAGACCGTCACGGCGGCCTCAAGAGAGGTGATCAGCTGTTATCTGTCAATGGAGTGTCTGTGGAGGGGGAGAATCACGAGAAAGCTGTGGAACTCCTCAAACAAGCTGTTGGATCTGTGAAACTGGTTGTAAGATACACTCCAAAGGTCCTCGAGGAGATGGAAATGAGGTTTGACAAGCAGAGGACCGGGCGCAGACGACAGAACTATTAAAAAGGCATTTGATGCTAACAATCCCAATGTCTTCACTTGTTTTCCTGTACATTGTTTATTATTGAGCTAGAATCAAGTCCTTTAACTATTTTTTAGTCAAATAAGCCCTAATTTACTGTTTTTATTCAATATTCCTAGAACGTTAAATGCATTTTATCACATTAGAATCATTCAATTTACAGATACTACTCAAATAACAACATCAAAAAATTATTCAGTCTTCTAAAATAAATAGTGTAGTGATAAGATATGAGAATATTTAATTGTTGAATAAGTATTAAAAATATTTTATCACTTTTATGTTGTAATGTTGATGTATTTAATTAATCATAGTTTAATGCTTATTTAAATGTATTAGTATTATTTAGAATTAATATTTAATGTAAATATTTAGTAAGCATGATTACATCATGTAATAGACGAATATTTGTATTTTTTTTTGGTATTTTTAAAGCAAATGGGATGCATTATGCATATTTTTAAGCATGTTTACAACTTAGGGCATTCATTCTGCTAAATCTATTGTATTATTTGGAATCACCTGATTGCCCAAAAAGTAAGAGGATTCTGTGCTTCAGAGGGCACGTTAGGCCGTCGGTCCTGGTTACTTTCTACGGTTAGTAGTCGTTACATGAGCAATGTCAGAGGCCTTTGGCGGCTCAATAACTCTGACACCAGGATTGGTCAGGTTGACCATCCACTCGATGAAGAAAAAGAAGATTAATTGGACTTTGTAAACATTTTTTCTACCGTAATATATATCAGCTTAGCTGAAGTGACCCTCAGGTTAGAGATTAAAAAGAGTTGAGTAACTATACTGAAAGGGATTATAAGAAGGAATGATGAGTTGCATCCAAGTCATCTCCAGATGACATTAGCAAGAGATATTATGTATTTCATTCATAGTAATCATAATACCTATTTCAACAGTATTGTATTAGTCATCCTTGAAATTAAGCCAGAAAAATAGTTTAATTTGATGTTTTACTTAACTGCACATACATACTTAATTTAAATGTATCAAATTTATTAACACAATAAAACTCCTTATTAAACGAAACTTATTTTATTGTTGTTATTTACATCATTACTTTAGATTCTTATAAATAAAAACTACTAATATTTGTTTCAGTTTGTTTACATGTCAAAACAGTATCAATCATATAACTTCAGAAATTGTTGGATTTCTTTTACTATTCTATCATTTACAACTATATGAACACACTTTAGCCAAAACACTGTTTTAAAATGGTTTGTTCCTTTCCACCTTAAGCTATTTTCCACAGAGCAAAAGGGACAAAACATTTTAACAGTGTTTTAGTTAAAGAGGGTTCGTGAATAAGACGATAAGCATTTACATTAAAAGTAAAAGTAAAGCCTATAGTATTCCACTGCTGGGCAAAGACCTCTCTCACCAAAGATAAGTATGGTGAGGAGGATTAGGCGTTATCACCACGCTTGCCTAATAATTCACAAACAGTTACCAGTTATCGAAACCACCAAATTTATATTTCCCGTCTTTCTTCGCCTTCTTGGCCGCTACTTCCTGTGTCTTCTTGTCTTTGCTCTGTTCTTGTAAGTTCAAGTACTTGCCGACTCCACTCCTGAACACCTTGAGAGGCTGCGCTGATGCCTTCTTAGGTTTTACTCCAGACCCTTCGGCTTCTGCTTTCCGTTTCAATTCTTCTATTCTTTCTTTTGCTAGCTGTAATAAAAAGACAGTTAATAAAGAACAATATAAAGACATTAAACGCCTGGAAATTGGCAATTTCTGCTTAATGCCCATATTTTACTATAACTCTCAATAGTAGCCTCCGTCGTACGTAAGTTCCCGTTTAAAAAATATTAAGGCAAACAGTTTATAGTTAAACATGTTAAGATTCTCGCCGATAAAAATAAGTACAACTTTAAAAGTCGAAGCACGGCAGCGCTTAGATAGAAATGCCATTATCGGCCACCCATCCTGGTAGGGCCGAATTCCACCTTGCTTAAAAAACTAAACTGTTTAAATTATAAATGCGAAAGTCTGTGAAGATTGATGTATGTGTTGATGTACGTTTGTTACTTTTTCACGCAAAAACTACTAAACGGATTTGGATGAAATTTTACAGTAATATAGTTTATCAGAATTTATTCCGAAATTCCCGCGGGAACGGGTACAACGCGGGTGAAACCGCGGGGCGTGACTAGTGAACTATAGTAGTAGGTGCGGATGCAAATCAGTACATACGTCTTCCTCCGCTTCGGTAAACGGGTCCACAAACACCTGCGTGGCCTCGATCACTATGTCGTGAATGGGCCGGTCCTTATTGTCCACCTCAATTTGTTCCATGGCGGTGAGAGTCTCCATACCACCGACAAGCTTCCCGAATATAGTGTGCTTGCCGTCCAGTTGTTTACATGAACGGAATGTTATGAAGCTGTAACAATGAAAAGACGATATGTATACTTACAGATTTTTGAGTCGGTTGTAAGCAGTTTTGGTCCAAATTCAACCATTTCATTCATCCTACTAATTAATAATACAATATTTTGTAATGCGTAAGTTTATGAGGATGTATGATTGATTGCTCTTTCACGCAAAAATTGAGATAAATAAAAAAAGTACATTATATTATGTAGTAGTATCAGTTATTCACATTCCATAATATGTAGAGCTTGTAAGCAATTTGACCATGTGTGAATCTGTCTGTGTAAATATGAATACCATCATATTTATTTTACTTTTCATCCCCATCTATCCATCTATATATATAAAATTCAAAGCCCTGACTGACTGACTGATAATCAACGCAAAGCCCCAAACGCTACACCTAGAAACATGAAATTTGGCAGGAAGGTTCTTTAAGTGACGTAAGTGCGCACTAAGAAAGGATTTTCGAAAATTCCTACGGGAACGGGCTCAACACGGGCAAAGCGGCGGGGCGCTGCTAGTTTCAGATAAAAGATATAGGTACTTAAGGCTACATCTACCTTATTCATTAACGATATCTAACTAAAACACTGTTAGTGAGTGTTTTGTCTCTTTCGCTCTTTGGCAAATAGCGTATGTCGGAAAGGGACAAACCATTTGATAGCTAAAGTGCTGTTAACAAGCGTTAATGAATAAAGCCCTCAGAGATTACATTGTTGAACACACTTACAACTGAGATCCATTAGTATTAGGTCCCGAGTTAGCCATGGACAGTACTCCTCTCCCGGTGTGATGCAGGTTCGGTCGGATCTCATCTTCAAACGGTTTCTTCCACACCGACTCGCCGCCTAAACCAGTGCCCGTAGGATCTCCACCTTGGATCTAAACATTTAAAAAATGTATGAACTATGAAATTTAAAGGCTTCATCCCGAAATTCCTACGGCAACAACCGCGAGGCGGTGCTATTTTTAGATAGGTACATCAATAATAGTAAATATTATGACAAAAAGTTTACCATTTAAATGCATATTTAGCAAAACTATATCAAATAGCACCCTGTAGAAGTCTGCTTAGCATCCTGTAGTTACCTTATTTTATACTCGTTTACGCAAGTTTTACGGTATGAAATGTAGCCAAACCCCACTAATAAATTGTGTAGTATTTTTTACGGTGCAAGATATATAATGCTCATAATGCTCACCATAAAGTTCCTAATAGACCTATGGAACTTGGTGCCGTGATAATACCCCGTGCTGCAGTGCTTTATGAAGTTGTCGGACGCTTTCGGCGTGACGTCACAGTAGAGCTCGAAGTTCAGCGGCCCGCAGTTTGTTATCAATCTTACATACCCTGGGAAGAAGGAATGGTACTCTAGTTTGGTTCAGTCACTATTCACGAGAACTACTCTAGGATGTGACGTCTTAGTACAAATCATGAAAAGGAGGATTCACAACAGACGACCCATTATGTATCAAACACTCTGAGATTAACTATACACAATCGCATATTCTCATTGCTATACGCCTACTTAGGATCATTCGATACAACATCCACACTAACCGCTCCATTTGGACCGCGCTACTGACTTACGCGGTCTGTGCAATTTGGATCGTTCGGTGTGGTTCCTTTAGGGCGACAGTTAACCAGAATGTCTCTTATTATATATAAACTATAGGCATATAAGTGTTACTATTACAAAAAATGGCTCTATGGATGGCCAAGTCTCTGAAAGGCTAACATTGCCTAACCAAAGTCTATAGATGACAACCAAACTCTACCTTTCTTCTTAACCCTGTCGTACTTGACATCATCTTCACATATGATGGCTGCCTCATGCACTGTCTCCGGCACCATGGCTGTGGATGTGAAACTAGCAGCCACCATGCCGGTGGAGTAATGTGCTGCGTTGAACTTGTCTGCCACCTGTTCAGGATTGGAAAGGGTTTATTAGCAATCTTTGCAGACACTATGTCAAGTGATTTTAACGACATTAATGTAAGAGGTGTCACATACTGGCTCCGCCCTGTCGCGCGTGATTTTAAGCATAAAGACATGACAATCGACATCTAATATTATAAAGAGGTAAAATTTGTAAGTTTGTTTGTTTGTTTGTATGTCCCAGCTAATCTCGGGAATTACCTGTCTGATTTGAATAATTATTTTTGTAATAGATAGCATACGGATAACATTCAATGGGAAGGTCATAGGCTATTTTTTTATCCCGATATTCCCACGGGCACGGGCACAACGCGGGTAAAACCGCGGGGCGCTGCTAGTAGTAAATATTTGAGTTTATTTGGCGCAGGGCCACCTTTCGCAGAAGCAGATCACACCACTACATGAGGCAGATATGCGTGCAATCCGTCCCTCCGCGTACTGTGGCGGCACGCGGCGGGACACGGAGCTTATGGGAGAGTTATCATTAGCCCTTTATCCAGTCACTCTATGCATGCTGGAATGCTTGTATGAGCAATGATGCTTTCATGAACTTGACACATGCGATCTTTAAGTCCTAGCATAGATGCATATATGTGTAAGAATCACCTCTTTCTTGTCTTCTTTCTTCTCTGGAGCTTTGTATTCCTTTTCAAGCTCCTGCAGAATTTCTTTTGTTTCAGACGACACTGTTTTTAACCTTGCATGGGGATCTTTCTTCATAGCTATTTCCTCTGTAAAAATAATAGGTATGTATTAATTATTGAAACTTGACTTATTTGTATTGATAGACAAATATTAAGATTACTAACAGCTGTAAAAATATTAATATTACTAGCAGCGCCCCGCGGTTTTACCCGCGTTGTGCCCGTTCCCGTGGGAATTTCGGGATAAAATGTAGCCTATAGCCTTCCTCGATAAATAGACTATCTAACAGTGAAAGAATTATTCAAATCGGTTCAGTAGTTTCTGAGATTAGCGCGTTTAAACAAACAAACAAACAAACAAACAAAACAAACTCTTCAGCTTTATAATATTAGTATAGATAAGATGGCCTGATAATAATTTATTGCAGTTTGTAAAAAAACTTTTATGTTTCTGACCATTCTGATCAATCTTAGTTACAAAGAGTCCAGGAAGGAAATATTCTATGTTATCTATTAGCTAAATAAAGGCAAGAGTCCACCCAAGACATTAATTATTTAAATCTAATAAACAATAACATTGTCCATCATATAATATACTAGCTGTGCCCTGCAGTTTCACCGTCCTCGTGGGAATTTCGATATTTTTTTACTTATTTTCTTATGTAAACACCTTGTCCTGACAATAAGGAACAAATAAAAAAATGATTACATCCAATTTGGTGCAGTTGTTGTGAAGTTATGCTCGTACATACATTTTGGAGATTCATTTTTATTTATATAGATTAACTAGCAGCGCCCCGCGGTTTTACCCGCGTTGTGCCCGTTCCCGTGGGAATTTCGGGATAAAATGTAGCCTATAGCCTTCCTCGATAAATAGACTATCTAACAGTGAAAGAATTATTCAAATCGGTTCAGTAGTTTCTGAGATTAGCGCGTTTAAACAAACAAACAAACAAACAAACAAAACAAACTCTTCAGCTTTATAATATTAGTATAGATTAGGGCATGCTTACCTTCAGTTTCCACCCTCAAATTATTCTTAACATGGTGGAAAGCGGCAATATTAAACTTCCCAATCTTATTTGGCTCTTGCAACACAATGATATCATTTTTAGTGAACGGAGTATCGTTAATAAGATCCTTAAAGTTCTTCCCTTTAATATTGAGTTGTTCGACAGCTTCATATGAGAAGACATTGCCAGTAGGTTTGATGGCAACAATGTGGGTGTTGTTTGTGATTGGTTTGAATAGAACCGGGCAGTGGTATTGGTCTTCGGCGTTTTTGAAGAAGTTAAGTTTGGTCAATGATTTGACATCTAGTTTCTGTGAAAATTAAAAAAATTGTGTGAATATATGGGGTTCCAAATAGTTTCTGATGATTAACTACAATAGGTAGAATAAATATTTAGAGAAACTCTTTAAATACTGATGGCTTGCACTGAATTGATTGATAACATAACAACACCATATCATAACTTGAGGTAGATTATCTTACCTTCCCGGTAACAGGATTAACTTTAAACCTCTTCACGAACTCTAGAACAGGCTGTAGTTCGAATATATTTCCTTCGTCGTCACAGTAAGGGTCCTCAAATGGCAGTAAGCTGACACAACAATGGTCAATTGGTAACCTTCTGAATGAGGCGTCCTCTTCTGTTGTAATACCCGTTCCCGACCGTTTGCCGCCATAAATAGTGGTCCACTCTGTGTACGTAATGTACCTAAAACAATTAAGCAATTAGTTACAAGTTTTTAGCTTTTGAAGAAACTATTTTCGATAATTAAAAGATGTGTGAGAACTGCTAACATTTTATCCTTTTGATGTTGGCGTTTACCCATTTTGAATTATATTAATACACGATGGTTTTAATTATACACTGTTTATGAGTTCTAAGTTAAGTAAGCTGCTATAAATTGGATTGGATGAATTTAATGAAATAAATGCACCAAATTCAATCACAACACGAAACAACAAACAATGAGATTTCAGAAACATATATCAATCAAGCAAACACAGCAAATTGACTTTTGTATTTGTTTGTTTGACAGGCAGATCGAGAATTGAGATCGACAGCTGAGACGGGGGCTGAGACCACAGAAGAACTAAAGTGACTCGGAGAATGACAAATCCTGACATTGACAATGACAGTATTTATAACTTCATGTTGACGAATCTTGCATTGCAAAATTTTAATATTGCCATTATCAATATTTTACATTATCTCCACAGATTTGTAGCAGCGACACTATTTTGTAGTTGTTTATAAAAACGATTATGTAAAGGAGAAAATTGTCATACCTATTATATTATGTACGGTATTTAAATAAAATTTATTTAATCATGTTCACTGTTGATCTTCAAGTCTTACTTTGTTCTTCTTTGGAACATTATTGACACCACCCATAGACTATGTTGCAAATTATGGCAACAAAATAAATTAAAAAAAACATCAAACTTCAAAATGTCGGAAAATGGTTGTGCTTCACATATTTTTTCCTGAATTTTAATAGATTTATTAATTAGAATTTGCTTGATTTCTATATATAATCATAAAAATAGTTTCATTTTGGGCTCCCCTAAATAAAACCAATTATTTAACCGTATAACTTCGTGTAGTGTTAATGTGTATTCTTCGATTCCACGAACAATAATTTGTTTGTGTTGGTGAGGCTAAGGTGTTTGAAGAATTTATCGAATGGATGAAATGTGGTAATGCAAAAAGAATATTTGCAAACCTTACCCGACATTAAAAGGAATAAACATCAGAGGTCCTAAAAGGTACAGCAAGTCTCTGTATTTGTTATTTATTCAATTATATTGTTTGAAATTCATGGGAAGTAACTGGCTGCCTGTTTGCGGTTTGCAGTGCCATCACATAACGCCAAGTATTCAATGGTATTAAAGTGCTAAGGCTAGATATATTGAACCAGTTCTTTCACTTAATATCTGTCTGGTACTGGAGGATATAACTTTAGTAAATTAGGTCGCCGGTAAATGAAAAAAGTTATCGGATAACGCCAGCCCACAAGATGGCCGACTGTTATTCGTAAGGTACAAAATAAACCGTAATTCATTCAATTGTCTCGCTATTTATTTGATTTTCTTTGTTTCGAGTTCGTGATGCTTTGATGCACATATATATTTCGCTTTTCTGTGACGTGAAGCGTTAGGTTTAGTGTTTAAGAAAGTCTTTGTCTGTAGTTTGACTGCTTGTTAAAAATAAAAAAAGACCCCGAAAACTTACCTGTCTACCTGATCGTTTTGTATTTTTTGCAACAATTTATCGATTCTAACCGTCTGCCCTAGCTATATCCAAACTTAGACATTATGTTGTAGTGTACACATTGGATATTATATTAGGTGTTTGGTGTCAATGCACTCTGTGTCCTTAGCTGTGTCATTTAATTTCGCAAACATTAACAAGCTTGCTCATCATTCAACGGATTTTATACGAGCTACAATAATAGAACACAATCCAACATGTAAATGCTTTGTAAATAAAATCCATCAATTTAGCACACTTCACCGTCATACCACAATATGATGCTTTCATTAACAGCTTTTTGGTGTGGAATGAGTCATTTGGTGCTTTTAGATAATGTCTGGTGCGTCTGGTTCGTCAGGAAGTGGCACGGGACGCGGTCGAGGATCGAGCAACGGAGCAACAGACAGCAAACCAGAGACTAAGGAGAATAAACCAAACCCCAAGATGTCTAAGGCTCTCGGCACATCTGCCAAGAGGATTCAGAAGGAACTAGCAGAGATCACGCTTGACCCACCTCCCAACTGCAGTGCGGGGCCTAAAGGAGACAACTTGTATGAATGGGTGTCCACTATACTAGGACCTCCCGGATCAGTATATGAAGGAGGCGTCTTCTTTTTAGACATACACTTTTCACCTGAATACCCATTCAAACCACCTAAGGTAATTCATATTATTTACTTAACCATTATCAATAATAATTTGAACTATAAGTAGGTATGTCTGAACATACCTACCTAACTACAGACTTGAAAATGTTGGCTAAATGTTTACTTTACTTTATATTATTTAGATGATAAAGTAATCTACCTATTTCTCAATAATCTCAAATGATAGATGTTATTTATACTAGTTGTTGAACACATTTTATCTATGTACCATGATATACCTAAATATCTGTTACCATTTGCAATTTAAAGTCACTCATTACAGAATAACATGTGTCTATTTATCTGTTATAGCATTATAGCTTCTATTTTAATTTAGTTTTTTGATTGAAAGATGCTTTCATGGAGTGTTTTTAGAGTGGTCATGAGTCTATGTGACCTTTGTTCAATGTTGACGAGAACCAAACAATCGTAATATTATTCAATTTAATTGTCCTTATAAATCTCTTTGTTTTAGGTGACATTCAGAACAAGAATATACCACTGTAACATCAACAGCCAAGGTGTGATATGTCTAGATATCCTCAAAGACAACTGGTCCCCAGCACTCACTATATCTAAAGTACTACTATCTATCTGCTCACTGCTTACCGATTGTAATCCAGGTTCGTAAATATTATGTTAAATACTCTTATAAATCTTAAAATTCAAGTGTGTTATATTAGCTACATTCATGAGCAAGGTTATAGGTGAGATTTATTTTCGAAATTCCCACAGAATTGAGGTAAAACCACGACCTGTTTCTTGATTAAATCTTCTGTTAGTTTATTTTTTGGCAATTTTCTTAAAAACTATTGATCCATTGTATTTGATGTCAGTTTGTGGCATCGAATCTCATGTCCAAATCGATTGTTATTTGATTTTTTTAATAATCATAGGCAAATCTCTTCAAATAGATAAATAAATAAATAAATAGAAAGTAAGATCCCTCCAAAAGATCTCCAACATGATCTAACGATTGAAACAACCCGGTTGTTACTGTTACCAACTACTAAACACTGATGTGTATATTTCCAGCGGACCCGCTAGTAGGCAGCATCGCGACGCAGTACCTCCAGAACAGAGAGGAGCACGACCGCATCGCCCGCCTCTGGACGAAGCGCTACGCGACATGATTACCCCGTCGCGACCGTCACACAATATCATATACTCAACCATACTGCTCTAAATCCATCCTCCTCACATTAATATAAGCTTTATACTTATTGGATCACTACTTTTTGCGTCATATTTGTGTCAAGTCAAAGTAACAATGTATACTACATTTATGCCGCAAAGAGAATTGTATAATACGGCTTATTGATAACTTAGTTGCGATTATTGTGATGTCATGCTTGTGATGACTTGTCTGATTTGTATAATGTTAGGGTAATGTTTAGTTATTGAAATTGATCAACTTTCTGTTAACTTTTAGCATCTGTGTTGTATCAAATGCAGTGATAAGTTTATATGTGTATTGTAGGCTTCACCAGTGATTGAGTCAATTTTGCAGCTGTAATGCGATGATCTCATACACTCGGTCAACTGTTACTACTATCATGTAAGGATGTCTGGAATATAAATACGTTAAGAAGATTTTAGTAATAGCACGATTTCAACAATAATTTTTGGGTAAATTTTACAAGAAATTGGCAATAATTTGTAATGAGTATGAAAGTGACTCTTTTAAAATCGAAGGTAAATTAATTTCGGTGGTTTTGTATGTTAAATGTTTCAAACGATTCCATCTCAATGATTTAAACTTTTACTAAGAATCGGTTGGTTTCTCGATTCATATTTCGTTCGTAATCATAATATTCCTTAAGTTAGCCAAATTATCTCGTCACCTATAGGTATGTGTGTTACTATTCAAATTGTGCAATCGTCATTAGTAAACAAAAATATTTGTACGAAGCACGAACGTAGAGTGTCTAATGAATGAATATATCCAATTATTTTTGTAGGAAAAGGCTGGAAAGTGAGAATTTGCGAATTTGCGGATGAATTGTTTCGTAATACAAGGCAAGTTTTGGTGATGTGACAATATTTTCCAAGAATCAGCTTGAACAATTTTCGTTTATGATATAAACATATCAGATATGATGTAATCGGTTTGTAAACTTTTTTTATTTGTGCAAATGTCAACCATTTTATATGTTACTAAGTGCCAAAAGCATTGGCCTGTTCTAGCCACGCTCCAGACACAACTCTCCCTAAATATTCCGAGTAGATTGTAAACCAGTTACTAGATATAAGTTATTTTATTGTCTAGGTAATGTATAATGTATGTCCTAACCTTAGATTTTAATGAATATTTAGTGTTTTAATTATTTTAGCAAAAATGTATGTCGCTCGTACGTGGGAACTGAAAAAGTTTTGGTGATGATAAAAGTACTTTTTGTAAGAATTGTAAAATGGTGATTTCGTTTGAAACTGGTGCTGTGAGAATCAAATGCTTGCGACATACAAGAGAATGCGCCCTCGACGTGTTCCGGACTTGTGATTTTTATTTGGTTATAGGAATCGATTGTGCTTGCAACAACAGCTCTTGTTTACTGCGACTAATGTTCCTCGAAACTTAATAATTCTATTCTGAATCCGTGTAACCATCTTTTGTTACAATTTATATTTCATGGTAAAATAGGAAAATAAAATGTGTGTAAAAACTAGGACTTGGATGATGTTTTATTATTTTATTTTAAATCTCACCTTTAACTATCATTTTTGAGTTATTACTTTCATACCTGAGGAGTTTTGTTCTTTTTAATGACATTAGACATGAATATATAATGAATCAACAAGTGTTTACGATCAGATAATTTTATTTTGTTATAAATATTTCTAAGAAACACTTCAAAACACAGATATTATGTACGTACATTTCATTATAGAAATCTGGTATAACACCAGCATTTTATAATAAAATGCCTCTTAAATACAATATGAATAATATATTATAGTGCATCATATCTACTTATCTAGACATTGGAGTATAAAAATTAAAGTTAGTTTAAATTTTGAGAACCATACAAGGCGATATAAAGATAGAAAAAGTATTTGGCAGATTCAAACAGATTCTAATGAAATAAATCAGTCTTCTACACTGAGCACTCTTGTGAAACGCGATTGTGCCTGTGCTTCAATAACACTGTACGTAGAACACTATTTGATCGAAGAGATATTGTAGAATATATTATATAATCAGATAATATTCACTTTATAACATGTAGTTTATTAAGTAAAGAGAAAATTGGGATCGTTAGGGTGTCACCACACTAATGGATCGAGCGGTGATCGGTTGATGGCAGAATGATACGACTCGTTAAAATAAAGTCAAATAAACATCCGATCTTTTTATTTCACCAATTGATTAGTGTAGTGGCACCCTTAGTTCGAGATCTTAAATAGCAAAACTACACTACACATAGAAATACGTATACTAACACACAATAAGGCTGGGGTCGCACCTATTCGAGTTAAAAAAATAGCACTTGAGAGTCTTTCACGACAAAAAGACCTCAGCATAAAAAAATATCAACTTAAACTGATATAACAATAAAAAATAAATAATTCATCATATACAGACGGTAATGGGTATCGTATCACATGTGGTGAACTCGAGATATTTGGATACAAAGTGGAACGCGATGAATTAGACGGTCTCGTACTGGCTGCGGATGGAGCGCGCGAGGCAGCACGCGAATATCACTCCCAGCAGCTGGAACAACAACAAAAAATAGACGGTTAATTTTAGTAAGTCTTTTATGCACAAAATTACAGTGCACAACACTACAGGATAAATTTACAAAACCGAAGTTGGATGTAAGATACATTTTATAACCTCGCTCAATATAATAGTTTTTTTTATGGTGTATAATTATTTACTGAATTCAAGTATAATATGTAAAAAATAACCGATATACTTGCAAAATATTGAAGGAGACTTTTGCCCAGAATTTGGACAGTATAAGTTAAAAAATCGTAAAATATCTATTGCACAATAATTACCTGCACAAACGCAATACCCAAGCCGACTCCACCCAGCACCATAGCGATATCCTTGAAGTGGTCGACCAGTTTAGTGAGACACCCGGCTGTGTGGAAGTTGGGCGAGTCGGGGGTGCAAGTGGCGACGACTCCGCTGGTGATGACCTGTCCGTTGCAGCACGACTCGGGGATGGGCAGGCTGTTGTTCTTCCAGTCGCCGGGGCCGGTGATGCCGCAGCATTGCAGCTGGAAAAAGTAAAAACATTTATTGCATAAATATTTGATATCGTATCGGTCGTGTGGTTCTTGTAGGTGTTTCTCATTTATAAGAAGACTAGCCGCGCCCCGCGGTTACCCATTTGTTGTTTCTCGTTTTGTACCCTTTCCCGCGGGAATTTCGGTATAAAATATATAGACAGTTGAAATTCTGACAGATGATGTATTTCTATTGCCGCTATAACAACAATAAATACTAAAAAGAAACTTCAACAAATATTCAAGGGGTGCTCTGAGCACCCCTTGAATTTGTTGTATGGACAACAAACGTGATTTTTTGCTGTTTTTTAATGTACGGTACCCTCCGTGCGCGAGTCCGACTCGCACTTGGCCAGTTTTTAAGATATTCAGTGTACATAAGAAACAATAGCAACTTCATTAATCAATTCGCAGAGACCTTAAAAGCTTGAAAATTAAATCATCTTTTGTTTCGCAGAACTACCAAAAAACTAATAGCTAATAATGAGATGAGAATAACTGAGCGAGTTCAGTCCACAAAACCGGTTAACAACGTGGCTAAAATAAGTTATTTTAACATTTTCGTAAGATATTTTTATCGACCAAGTAGTTAGCAACAAAAATTAAGCAGGTAATATTTTAACAAAATACCATGTGATTATTTTTAGGAAGTTTTAAGTTAACTTAAACAAATGTTTCGTTCATTTGACCTTGTGGTTGTTAAAATAACCTGTAAGCGCCTGCTAGGGCATTGTATTGGAAGCCTGACGAATGTCTATTCATTCACAAGTGGCGGAGAATGGACAAATGCTGAATACTAAGTAACAGCTTCGTATTGAGTAGTGTACATCAAGTAGGTAAGATATAAGTAGGTGTAGGTACTTATTGAGGTTTGATCTGATTTAAATCTTCCTGCTGCACTTGAAGACGTCAATTAAATCGACAATTAACTAAAGTAAAAAGTATTAGCCTGTAATGTCCCACAGCTGGGCAAAGGCCTTTCATCTTACCGAAGATATGGAGGACAAATAACTTATTGACGTAACTTTTCCTGACACATGAGTATGGCAGTTATTGTTATGTTATTCTAACAATAACTAAAACATACTTAAGTCAATGACTCAATTTCATATAACTATTCATATAACAGCTGGTTAGAAACGAAGGAACCATTACCTTCATTACCATTACATATCTTCCTTATATAAGTTAAGACATTCATTTGTCAACAAAGGTGTATCACCAGTTACTTAACAACTAATAACTTCTTCTTCATCGAGTGGATGGTCAACCTGACCAATCCTGGTGTCAGAGTTATTGAGCCGCCAAAGGCCTCTGACATGGCTCATGTAACCACTACTATCCGTAGAAAGTAACAGGGACCGACGACTTAACATGCCCTCCGAATCACGGAATCATCTTACTTTTCGGGCAATCAGGTGACTAACTAATAACTAAGTTACTACCAAATAACTATATGAAATAAAATAATTGTATCCATAAACGTAGTTCCATCCAATAGTAGTCTTATGCCTCTCAAAAAGACCGAACTAGTCTACTACTCAGAAACTCTATATTAATAAAAGTACTTACGTCAGTCTGCACGATGTCAAAGGTCTTCCTGACGTTCGGGTCGGTGGGGTACTCCTTGATGCTCTCGTTGAGGTGGCGCATGATGGACGTCTCCAGGTCGGCGTGCTTCATGTACCCTGCGATGCCCACCCCCAGTTCCGCCACGAAGATTATCAGCAGGAATACCGAGAACTGTGGAATAAATTAAGTTTTGTTAGTTGAGACTTTGTTGCTTATCTTTAAGTACTAAGTATGGGTGTATTAGGTAGTTGTGTTGACGTAACTATTGTTGATGATAGGTAGGTGCTAATGTTATCTAAATTATGTCTATATTATCGATAGGTGTCTGGTGTTTAGATGGTTCCTGATCGATATTTATATAATAAAGCTGAGTTTTTTGTTATTTTTTATCGAAATTCCCACGGTAACAAGCACAACGCGGGTAAAACCGCAAGGCCTTGCTAATATTTTTATATCTGTGGATCGTGTCAATAAGTTATAAAAATTTAGGCCTGACTTATGACTTATTATTATCAAACGAAACTAAAATACGCCTACAGATTTTCAACTATTTTGGGCATTAACCAAACTTTAAATGTATAGGTACTACACTAAACGTTACGTTTGAGGTTTTAGGTTAATTTAGCAACTAGATGATTTAAGTAGGCATTTATTGGCTCTGTATCACCATACAAAGGCTTTAAAATTGGCATTGATTTACGACTTTCTCATGACCGCGACCAATATCCGGAGGTCAAGATAACTCAAATTAATCATATACAATTTCAACAATACATTTTATGATTAATTTGAGAAACAGAAGAATATTTAACGATTTTCCGTTCACAAAGGATCTAACTCGGGAAAACTCCAATCTATACTATAATATTATAAAGCTGCAGCATTTGTTTGTCTTTTTGTTTGAACGCGCTAATCTCAGGAACTACGGGTCCTATTTAAAAATTTCTTTTTGTAATGGATAGCCACATTCAACTGAAAGGTCATAGGCTACTTTTCATTCTAAAATTACCACGGGAACGGGTTCAACGCGGGTAAAACCGCAGGACGCTGCTAGTGTACTAATACAAGGAGAAAATCCTATGCGTTCAGTTAATCTGATACAGTCTCCATCCAATACGTAGATCCAATAACCAGATTACGGAGTAACATGGTATGGTAGTGACAGGAAAACAGGAAGCACTGGGTATAAGTACTATCTGATAGTTATAAATGCAACAAAGTTATTGTTGGTGCCTATGTGTACAATTTTTTTTTAAACTTAGGTTCTGGTACCTGCACATAAATGGATACTTAAAAGGTCAAGGCTTTTTAATAGTTTGACAAAGCTCATCACGATTGATAAGCAACGTACCTACAGCTTAGCTTCTGGGATTCACTGTGCTATTGAGGGCAAGTAATCTTGTCGGTCCCAGTTGTTAAAATCGATCGGAGGCCTTTAGCTTTTTTTAAACTGCGAGACTCAGATTGGCTACTAACAACAAACTTACTTACTCTTTGAAAAGTGTATCAAGAAGTCAGAATAGGTACTTATACAAACAAAACTACAAGACACCATTTTCAGGACGTTATTAAATAAGCGAAAGAGGAATATAATCATCCAAACATATTTCATCTCTCGCCTCCACAAATACAATTTATCGGAAGGCCATTGCTTTCAAAACCAATTTCCTACATAATACATCAAGAGATCCTCGTATCTCGGCTCTTGGTTCCAAATTAATGTGAGTGAGTATGGAGTGAGTGAATGATATCGATTTCGTGTACCGTACGAGCCCACAGGTTATGCTAATGAACTGACTGAGTTATTTTATGTTACGATACTGTTAAATATGATTTCATGTTCGGTAGTGGGTGACGATATGTTGTGAAATACCTATTGGTTTTAATTAAAACGGCTAATGAATACAATAATTATTTATTACGAACTAGCAGCGCCCCGCGGTTTTACCCGCGTTGTTCTCGTTCCCGTGGGAATTCTGGGTATTTTTATACATATAAATCGTCCTCTTGAATCACTCTATCTATGTATTTAAAAAACTGCATCAAAATCCGTTGCGTAGTTTTAAAGATCTAAGCATACATAGGCACAGACAGGCAACGGGAAGCGACTTTGTTTAGTGATGTTTTTCTGATTTGAACCAATTTTTTGGCATCGTTAATTAGACTTCAGTATGGTTTGGTATAAAAATTAGACCAATCTAGGTTCATTAATCGCCAAGCTATAAGCAACAAACATAAATGAAATTAAACAACATCTTTATTGAATTGTATTAAAAACTGGGTTTGCTCAAAAATTCAAATTTAATTCAGACTAGACGGTATTATTATTAGCGTAATCTAAAAGGGTACACATTTTTAGTTTTGTTCGCATCACATGATTTAATTTAAATTTACTGTTATGTATGTGACATTGATTTTATTGCCGGACACTATTATCTAGGTTTATCGCGACAGTCAATAGTCTAGACTAGCTCAATCACGTACCTACAACCTATCTGTTAGTGTTACATATTTGTCGTGTTAACTAAACAAAGCTATTTCGTTTCTAACATATGCGTCTAGAAATAGAACACGATTTCTCGCCTAAGGGTACGTTTTCATTGAAGCGAAACAGAGCTGTGCGGAGCTTAACTGACCAATCACATTGCATTACGAATTTAGATTTAGAAATTGGTAATGCCCAATGTGTTGTGATTGGTGAATCGGTCGCCGCCCCGCTCCGCTTATAAACGCATCTCACATCGTGCGAATGTAAACAGGCGTTTAGAGACGTCTAGTGACTGACTTAGTAAGTTTTTAATCAAAAATTGGTAAAACACAAGTAATTTATTGTGCCTGGAAAAAAAAACCTGTTGATACAACTGGTAGTGACAACTGACTGGCTTCAATATTCAATTCATTCGGTTTCATCGTCACAAATATTTGACTTCCTATTTTGTAGTTAAATCTCTACCCCCTTAATCATAAACGCTCTTTTACTAAATAAAACGCTGTAAAAGTGTTTTGTCTCTTTTGCTCTCTGGAAAATAGCGTAGGTATGTCGGGAAAGGACCAGCCGTTTAATAGCTAAAATGCATAAGTTTATGAATAAGGCCACTATTTACTTATTTAATTAACTTTCATTTCTATACTTAGCATCTATGATATACCTACAATATAGATAGATACATCATTTGGAAGTATAATACCGGAGTAGTTATCTAGGCGTGACCTTCATGACATATTAACAGTCTAGTGCAGAACAATCTAGAACGTCTCAACTCTAAAGCATTTTACTTGTAGCGGTAATGGAGCGTCATTTATGTTAAGAGCTAAGTCTCTGTGGGGGTTTAATACGGTTGTTAAAGTAATGGGGATAGTAAAAATATGGAATAGGTATTTGTAGAGGTTCTGGGTGTAAAATCACAGAATGTAGGTTAGGTACCTCCCTAATTGTATGAAATGAGAATGATCTTAAGTGAATAGCGAATGAGTGAGGGCGCGGGCGAGTAGGTTAATGTCATTATTATTATAGCGTCTCTCCCCGCACTCTGTCGCGAGCGCTTCACCCACCTCCCGATGAAGGTCACCGTATGTGATCGAAACGTGTTGAGGAACTCTCAACAGTAGCCTCCGTCGTACTTAAGTTCCCGTTTAAATAAATAATAAGGTCAAGTAGGTTAGTGGGCAGCAATGGTGTCGGAGCTTAGACCGCCTAAAGGCCTTCCACATGGTCTAACGATTGAAATAACTGGGACCGACTGCTTAACGTAGCCGAAGCACGGTAGCGAATAATAATAATAATTGTTAGGAATGAGAATAATGTTGACTTGTCAGTGAAGTATTTAAAAATATTTAATTAATTGATACAGAACCTGTTCTCATACATAGAGGTTACTTATTTAGTTCATGTACATACACAATCTTTGGAAATCTTATGTAACTTGTACAAAATGAACTGAAAATATTACTGAGTATCTAAGTATATAATGCATATATATAACAGGGATAGGTACGTGTCGTATTTTTACGATACTAGTTGATAAAGTCAACATGAACTCTATAAATCAATACCTACTTACCACAGTAAGTATTACGCAGATCATATTACAGAGTATAGCATGACAAACAAACACATGATCTCTACGTACCCTCGTATTATAGCGTGAATGGCCTTTTATCTACCTTTTTTATATTATGTATACGGGTCTCAGTATTTTTGTGCGACACCTAGGAAAGAATTAAAGATTTGGCAATATACTAATTCTTTACCTGAAATACAGGCCAAAATATACTTACCTATTCTAGTACTATAATTATTAACGTGGAAGTTTATGAAGATTACTGGATGGATGAATGGATGTCTGTTACTATTGGATGAATTTGGATGAATATTGTCAGAGATAGATTAACGAGAAAACGGATAGGTGTTGCTTCCTCATAACTACTACTACTAACCTAAATAAAAACGCTAGATGTAATTTCATACTTAAATGCAGAAATTTTTGCCTTTTTAATCAAGATGTAATTATGGACAAGGAAATAGACCACTGTTTAATTAAAATACTAGACAAGTGTTATCTGATAGGAAATGCACATAAATTATTGCCATCAATCAGATCAAATATAAATATTTATAAACTTCTTACTTGCGCATTAATATTAATGATAACATAGAATAAGGACTTTATTCACGCGGTTCTTATTAAAACGGCGCCATGTTTAACAAGTGAACAAAACATTGCGTTTTCGTTGTTTTTTTGGAACTCTCTGTCGGTTTTGTCTCGTTGAAGTTTCACACAAAGGAGTATTCATTGAGTTTCGAGGAAGGAAGTATTTTCGTTTCCACTATCTGAAGGAAAGTCAATACGAAAAGAGCATTCATTCTAGATTAAGACTCTTTAACTATTGTAATCTTTTAAAAGAATAGGATTACTATATTAATTATCTTTGAAAATTATCTAAAAATATAGAGTATAGTTATTAAATTGTAATTTAATGATTTTATCTTTTATATCTATGTAGAGCGAACGTCGTATCAACCGAGGTAGCGTAGGCGGAACGTTCTTCGATAGGGATTGGTAGGAGAAGGCAAACGATAGGAACGGTAGGAGAATTTGGGCGAGACCTTTTCCCAGCAGTGGGACAGCATAGGTTAGGCAACGAATGATAAGTTCTATAGCAAGAGATAAAACAGCAAAGGTCTTTTAGAAATTGTCCTCTACTATGTATGACTAAACCAGAAAAAAACGACAAAATTAAGTAAAGTAAGGCTTTTATCCGACAACTGGGTGAAAGCTAAGTGTCCACTTTAAATAAAGGACACTGAGTCATATCGCTCAGATAACAGTGTTTGTGACACTCGCTGAACAATATCGATTTGTGCTTATCTCGGACGTTACCCGGGCCAGACGGGCGGTACTCACGTAAGGAAAACTGCGCATTTAAAAAGGGATTGAGTCACATGTTTGAGTATTTAGGTAAAATGTGTGAGTAATTAGGGAGTAAGATGTAGGTATCAGTTTTGCCGCTTTTGCGTGGAGACTGACAATATAATTTTGATGGTAGGTTAGCTATCTTAGTGAGGTACCTTTATATGTACATAAAATCCTCTACGTTCAAGTATATCAAGCAGCTGAGTCATAGGTATTTGGAATAATAAATAACTTGCAGATTTTTAAATATTTTAAAACCGTTCACTTTCATTCAATACGAATCATAAATGCCAAAACTTGCAAGGTGATCTCGTCACGTGTTGCAAATTGGATGTCCGCCACAACTTGTTTTTAAAACATGGCGCTGGCTCATTATCTATTTACATAAGTATATATATTAACATTTGTTTTGTTTACAAATAACAAAGTACATACCCAAATAAAATTATATGTGTATGTACGTAATGCAAATGAGAGGAAATAAATAATGGTACTTTCAGAAAACAATGAATTGGCCTGTCGCCAGAACTGAAAGGATCAGTTTTAGTCAAATTTAAGAAATCAATTAGTGATCGCTGACAAAAGGATTATTCTTTATATTGAAATTGAAGTAGGTTTGAGGACGAATGAAACAGTTGGGTGCCACTAATATAATTCTAGGAGCAATGTAATTACTATGTATATTACTACGTAAGTTCTGGCTCAAGATTCTCTTTATTACTTGCGTCGAACTCGACCTTTCAGAGGTTAATCACTTTGTTTTCTCTTTCAAATGGTAATTGTGTTCATTCCTTTGATCGGGAGTACACGTGGAGGATACAACTATAAATAAATGTATATTATGTTACTATGTACCTGTAGTATCACCACCATCATACGTAGGTATAACCACAGTATAAATATAAACAATTAGCAGCTCCCCGCGGTTTTACCCGCGTTGTACCCGTTCCCGTGGAAATTTCAGGATGCAAAGCCTATAACCTTCCCTTTGAATGTGGCTATTCATTACAAAAAGAATTATTCAAATCGGACTGATAATTCCTGAGATTACCTCGAACATACAAACAAACAAACAAACCTACAAATTTTACCTCTTTATGATATTAGTTATACTGTGGTATAACGATTCAAGAGATAATTTTGGGATGAAAAGTACTCTTTGATTGACCGGATTCCAAATTATTTTTTAGCAAAAGTGTTATAAGTACATACCTACATATAATATTATTAAGGATTCGAATGGTCAGATAGCTATTGTTATAGAAATATTCATACAAATATTAATTTCTCGCGATTCTGTAATAGCCGACAGAAAACTGGGTACAACCGATGCTGTTTGTATCTTTAGTTGCCGTGTTTGTGGAGTGTAACTACTTATTAAGTTTACTTAAAGGCCAATGAATACTGGACATAAAATTACATACACTATTAAGATAGACAGTTATGAGTTCTTTAACATCAGTTTTTATGTGTATAAAGTTATTTATTTATTTTATAACCTATTTATAAAGCTACTGAATGAATAACTAAAGGCAAATACCATATAAGTACTGTATGTATGTGATCGCACATGTGTCATGTTAAACCGGAATCATATTGTCCATTCATACAATAGAAAATCGTTTATG
Organism: Cyclophora punctaria; assembly: GCA_951394245.1. Classification (NCBI taxonomy): domain Eukaryota; kingdom Metazoa; phylum Arthropoda; class Insecta; order Lepidoptera; family Geometridae; genus Cyclophora; species Cyclophora punctaria. The sequence continues at coordinate 1,948,283 of OX596172.1, forward strand.
CATTGTTTGATATCAGTGATAATAAAACATAAAAACAGTAGTATTAACCCGTAATGCCCCACTGCTAGGCATGGGCCTCTCGTCTCACCGAAGCTGTCAGTACAGTGAGGAGGATTAGGCGTAATTACCACGCTTGCCTAATGCGGGTTGGTGGTCTCAAACCCGAGTGGCTCGGGCCGTTTTAAAAGAAGGAAACATGTTTTCGGTTGACCCGGGAATTGAAGCCGGGACCCCAGACTGGGCAGGTGAATGCACATCACGAGATACAATAGCTTAAATGAAAATAGCATATTTTTCCAACTAACTGAACAAAGCTATTGAAAACAAGTGCGGAGTTAAACTGTCGTGTTTTTAATATTAGAAAGTCCTATAGGATTCCTAGAATCGGATCATTTCGAATATCGCCTATACTAAATACCCGCAACCATCTATCTCTATTCAAGTAGACAGGAACCCATAAGTGTTTTTAATCATCAATTTCGTAATTCTCTAAAATAGATATCATAGCCCACATTTCGTTTTCATTAGACCGACTCGTAAAATGTTACATTAAGGATATAAAAATAGAGACTAAGACTAGATGAGACCGCATTGTTGTGGATGTTGAATCACTAAATGAATTATTTTGGGGAAGACATCTGTTTCGGTTTTGTCTTTATTAAACTTCGGTTGTTGGGCTTTCGCCTTTATCTTTTCATGTGTGGAAGTGCTGATAAACGTAGCAATTAAAGTTTACCAAAACTAATAATAATCTCTTTGCAGTATCCCATCACTGGTGCATCCAAACTTCATTTCTATAGTATGGATTGAATTTATATAAAAGTTGTTTATATACACAGGATATGTGCGGCCCAGAAGGTTTGATAAATGTTAGATCAGTTGCTGATAAGAAGGTCTCTGCTTGTTATTTATATTAAGAGTAAGTACGTTAAGGAAGGTAGTTTTTTGAATATTAATAGGCTAAATTAAAAGTTATGCGGGGATGGTATTATATTCTGAATCCTGCTAATATTTTATTGTAGGTATTATTCTATTTTATTGTTTTATTTTATTTCACATCTATCCTGTACCTACATAACTCAGATCTCTTAATCAGAATATTCACTAAACATGAGTCATATTTTTATTGCACTTTTTATTCCGAGTTTAGTTTATATTTTAACTTTAATATTTGCATGCCTTTAGGTGTTTAAATCAAAAACTATTTACGCAAATAAATATATTTAAATTCGAACATATCCAGTCCACCCTTATTTATGTTTAAACCTCAACAGAACAGTCACAGAGCACACACAATCTACTTTATTTACGTGTAAACCTACACGAAGACTATACGAATATCGTATCAAATCACGGACATGCATCATTCATAGAATGTCACATGGTAGGTCGTGACAAACACGGGAAATGCAGTTAACAATTAATTACACTAACTGCTGTACACTTATTGTTCGCTGTGAGCTGTGTGATTCAAAACGGAACGTAAAGTACAGCGTATACTTTAGTACATTATTTATAACTCAGTGCGCACACTACACGTTGTACATCGAAAACGGAGTTTATTAAACAATTATATTGAGCTTAGCTTTGCCAATGCCTGCCTGTATCTTACTTGGTTTCTAAAGGCATTAGTTAACGAGGTAATTTGTAGGTAATCGAGCGTCAATTACGTAAGGCTATTAAAAATCCTACTAATACTATAAATGCGAAAGTTTGTGAGGATGGAGTATGTATGTTTGTTACTCTTTCACGAAAAAACTACTGGACAGATTTGGATGAAACTTTACAATAATGTAGGTTATACATAAGAATAACACATGGGATACATTTTATCCCGAAATTCCTGCGGGAACGGGTACAACGCGGGTAACAACCGCGGGGTGTGGCTAGTAATATAGATGTGATTCAATGCAAATAAGTACAATGATAAATGTATGATGTATAGAAATGTTTCAATTAATTTTATTTGTTTACATTTTCATCTTGGGATATTGTCACAAGTACTGTTATGAATGCGTATCTTATAACAAGACTTGTCATTGGTTAATTAATTCATCTTGCTTTACCGTTCATAAGATCAATGTCAGTAGTGATACGATAAGCTAATGAGTCGAATTCTACATACATAGTTATTATAAGAAGTTGTTAGTTTGATTGTCTTGACTAGAATACATTATATACATACATACTATATAATAGAGTAAATTATACTAATGTGGAAGTGTCACGGTTCAAGCGACCACCTTTTACTTTAGTTTCGCTACAAAGAAAAATGTGTTATTTTTCTTACAAATAAAATAATATTAAAGCGCCCGCGCCTTGACTTAAATAAGATGATACGACGAACGTACGTCCGATGTATTAATTATCATAAAAACAATATCATTATGGTATTTAGCCGTGTGTGTAAAATAAAAGGAAATAGCAAGTAACAACTAAATAAATAAAGTAACATGAATCCCATACAAAAGAATATAACAACAAATATTGACGAGTACGAGAAAAATCCCATCATGAATAATATCAATTCAAATTATTTTGGAAGCATAAATAAAATATTCTATTATGATAATGCAAAATATTTGGGGAATATGGAATGTCTCTGAACCGTTTTTGTTACTTGATCCTGTGACAAGATTTCGGCTACTTTTTATTGAGAAATTCATACGAGAAGGGACACTAAGAGTGACACTGTGGGTAACAGCTAGTATACTGTATCGTAAGCATACGAAAGTAAGTATGTCAGTCTGTCACACTTTCACACCCAAACTGCTAAAATAAATTTGTAATTTGATTAGGATACGAGTAAAATACCTCAAATGCAACATAATATACAAAGGTACAACCGAATACAAAGGTGCGCACAAACACACTGCTGACAGTTAGTACAAAAATCTCTCCAATACATGATTAATGAAGCACAGTTTAATAAACAGCATTATAAAGAGGAAGCGTTCATTTAACGACGTTCAGTTCGACGCACCAGGTCAAAGATCACAGGTCCAGACGTGGCCAATTGGTGCACACTGGACACACGGCTGTTCCTATTGATATGGACCAATTCATCAGAAGACGTATTAGAATGTAAGTCGAACAGATGTTTGCTGAATCTGTTACTTACTTACTAAAGCATTCGGATTGATGTTTTGTTACGCAGTTGTAATTTACGTTGTAGGTAATGGTTATACTTTTATTGCAAAGTTTGTTTCATTCATTTCAAAATGAATGACTGAATTCATTCATTCAATTCATTTGTTTCAATTCATTAAAGATTAATCGATTAAATCCTATCTAGTTCATTGAACGTCTTACGTTGCATAATTAAAGTTATGTACCTACTTATTAATTTCAAGAACATTATGCAGTATGCATTCTTATATAAACTCGAGATAACATCTAATATTTAGACTCAAGCGAAATAATTTAGCTCAATGCTTTCAGAATGTTCTACATATCTAACAGATATATTTAATTAGTGTCTTACATAAAATTCTAGAAGTTTCGATTGTAAACATAATGTTTGATACATAACTATTAGTATCATGCCTCTATGTTTGAACGATACGTATGCCAACTACGTAAGTTAAATATGTTTTTTCACAAGTTGTTTTTGTATAATTCATTACGGTAGCAATTCAAAATGGCCGCATAATGACTTCTTGATTACTGTTACATATTTTATTTATAATAACATAATAGTTATTACCTAACTCAGGTAAATAAATAGCGAAATACTTTGTTCAGGCTAAGGACAAATTGTGTGAAATATAGGTAAAAGGATAAAAAGGGAACTTGTGACAAGATTGGATTTGGTACCAAAGATATTTATAATTGTTATCATTATTTCTCTCTATCAAGAGCTTATCCTACTAATCTTATATATAAAATTCTCGTGTCACAGTGTTCGTTCGCGTACTCCTCCGAAACGGCTCGACCGATTCTCATGAAATTTTGTGAGCATATTGAGTAGGTCTGAGAATCGGCCAACGTCTATTTTTCATCCCGAAATTCCCGCGGGAACGGGTACAACGCGGGTGAAATCGCGGGGCGCAGCTAGTATTATATATGCGACAGTTTGTAAGGATGGATGAATGTATGTTTGTTACTCTTTCACGAAAAGAATATTGGAGGGATTTGGATAAAACTTTACAGTAATATAGGTTATACAACACATGGGATACATTTTATCCTGAAATTCCCGCGGGAACGGGTTCAACGTGGGTAACAACCGCGGGGCGCGGCTAGTAGTACATAATAAAACACATCTAAAATCAAAACTGCAAGATTATGGCTTCCTAGCTCACTAAAGAAGTCTCATTTATTAAAGAAATTAGAAGTTGCATAGATTGTTATATTACGTAACCATCTGACATATCCAGTAGTTGAAGGAATGGTCATAAACATGATCTAAGATGATTCACAAGTACGTATTTCCTAATTAACCAATGAGATGTACCTTGGAACCACTTATCAAGTCGAGAACAACACTATAATATACTACTGTTTTGTTGACCTTTGTATCAAGCAGGTGTATTGTAGATTTAAGATTGCGATGGTTAATAGGGTATTGCTCCATGAATACACTTTAGTGCTTAAGTATCTTATTTATATGTATAGAATAATATAATTATAATAAATAATAAATATAGAATTTACTTGTACCCTTGTTGTAAATTCAAATATGAAGGTGAATGTTCAAGACATTTGTACACAGAGGATTACGTAGCATGAATGTTCGTTGAGAAAATAATTTGAACATTCTTTATACGTAGTGGCTACAAGTCAACGCCAAGTCACACAACATTAACTATAAATAATAAAGAAATCGCAAGAAAAGAAACTTAGACTTGGCACGACTTTGTCTAGATTTCGTTACTTTTTAGAGATAAACAAGCAGCTCCATCGAGACTTGGCTAGTTTTTTACAGAATGATTTTGATGGGATTCAAATTACAGTTGACATAAAATTACTTCCTTTAGCACGATTATACCAGAGTTTAATCATAAATACATAAAATAGTTCTGAATAACGCTCTGCGGTTAGTTTATGATAAAACCTACAATAGCACGATAAGGGCGCCCTTGAATCCAACCGTGTTTTAATGTAAGTACTTTGTCATTGCATATAGTTGATACTTGGGGTTATCGAGAATAACTTAGTTCAAAAATATTTGCCTAGATATTACATATTAATCGTAAAAATATAGAAACACTAGCTGTGCCCCGCGGTTAAACCCGCAGCGCCCCCGTTCCCGTAGGAATTTTGAGATTTTTATTCCTTATTTTTCTTATATAAAAACTTTGTCCTGACAATTAGGAACACATGAAAAAAAGAATCATCCAATTTGGTGCAGTCGTTCTGAAGTTATGCGCTTACCAACACATATTGCGATTAATTTTTATATTACTTATTATAGATGTTAGTTAAACGGAGATTTGCATAGAGAATGTATTCAATGAGTTTCAGGAATCTGCACTCTGCCGTTTTCCCCGCGTTGTGCCCTGTCCCGAGGGAACTTCGCGATGAAAAATAGCCTTCCCGTTGAACGTGGCTATCTATGAGAAACATAACTATTTACATCGGATTTGTAGCTTCTGAGATTAGCACGTTCAATTGGTCCCAAAAAAAATCCATTTCTGACTATTTTAGAAGCTTCAAATTCAATATAATTTAGTAATATTCATAAGTTAAAAATGAACACATTGTTATTATACATCAACCGATCTCATTATCGTTTCGCTCATTAATATTATACTCGTAATATAAATCAGAACAAATTTAATTTCATGCAGATATAACAATGTTTTTGATCAACTGATACTATTATTACATTTTTTATCAAACATTTCCTGTTATGCACTACGTCCAATATTTACTTTGTGACGGCAAGTTAAAAATACCAATTCGAAATAGAATAATCGATACACTTGTGGCCTAATTTAACGTAAGTACTTCCATATCTATCTGCGTTAGCTATTAGCTAAAGAGTTTGTATGTTTAAAGGTCTAATATGTTTTGTACTACATATTATGATTCCTTATTCAAAGGAGGTTTATAAGTAGGTTAGTTTTCAATCTGGGTTCCGGTGAAAACGCGGGAAAATTGAGGAGCGCAGCTTTTGTTGCATTAGGAGTTATTTCTAACCTTAAAATCCGTCACAGATTAGGATTATAACCTAAAAGTATAATTCTACCTCCACACTACCTTATACTCGTAACCGTTTTCTGACGCGGTAAAGTTTTTGATACAATGTTTGATACAAATCTATACTATTATAAAGAGGTAAAATTTGTATGTTTGTTTGTATGTTCGAGCTAATCTCGGGAATTACTTGTCCGATTTGAATAATTCTTTTTGTAATAGATAGCCACATTTAACGGGAAGGTTATAGGCTATTTTTCTTTCCTAAATTCCCACAGGAACGGACACAACGCGGGTAAAACCGCGGAGTGTTGTATTGAATAAGTTGTTTAAGTTTTCGTTTTTCAAGGTTCAGGATATGATGGGACTGGCATGCCTTGCTTGGGTAAAAGTCCCTAAATAGATTTAGATTTTAAAAAAACCTTATAACTACGTAATTAAAAGACTAAAATGACAGCTGTCAAAGACACGCTTGTGCGCCGCGCCGGGGGCGGTGCAAATATCACCACGCTTATCTACAACATTGGGACAACATGGCAGCTATTGTCAAACACGCAACGTAGTTATCACCTGGGTAACCGTATTCATGTATGTACTTTAAGACCCTAATTTTACGTTGTGTAATAGAGGGTAAAATGCATTGTTTAAAAAGTTATAAAGTTTTTATTGTTATTAAAAGTTACTTGTCAATGTCAATGTATACCACTAATGCTGGGGCCATACTCACGTTTAATGTCAATGCCCATTATCTGCAATTTTTAATGCATTAAAGTGGGTGGCTACACTTAAACTGTCTCTGTCTCTCTTTGATGTACCGCCACTCGAGCTATCGCCTACGCCATACGGCATTGTTAATGCCATTGTCAAATTATCACGTATAGTCGTGGCTACACCTACGGTATACGTCCATTATCTATATAATTTATGGCATTTCTCGTATGTGTGGCCCGGGCATAAGGTAGAGAATAAGGAAAATATATTTGTATTAGTCATCCATCATTATCTTTGTGGCGCAAAACCTATAGGTATAAATAGTATACAAAGTAATAAGGTTATTTTATTGGCCAACTCTGATGTCGAACTTTCTAGACGCTCAAAGGATCATACATAACTTATATCGCCAGACAGTATCAGTGGCCTTTAGACTTCAAACTCAAGCTGTTGTGTTGATTGGTTGGCCTCTAACTTAATCCACCTTATACCAACCCTCAGAGGTTTTCTCTTCGTTTTATCTGTACTTTTTAGACAAATTTCTCTATAAGTACAATGCAATGTTATATGCTTGCCCGGCAGGGTTAGTCACTAACTTACTCGACCTTACCTAAACCTAATAAGGCTTGGTAAAAACGAACTAAGTAATACCTAAGTCCTGGCACAAAAAACACGACTCACCGTAACAATCATGCAGTGGTTCTCCTTCACAGCGCCGCAGCAGCCGAAGAAGGCCACAATGAACACTATGATGCCCACAATGATCAGCACAGCCGGGCCCGAGGTGTAGAACTTCTCATCAGTCAGGTCCATATAGGGAGACGAGTTCATCTCGGCCTTAATCCCCACGATCAGGATAATAAGGCCCGTGATCTGTGGGTGGACGTTAGAGGGTTAAAATGTGTTCCAATGAGGTTTGGTTGATCAGTTTATTTAAAATTAGAATGATCGTCGCGAGGATTATAAATTTATAATTCCCGTGATCGGTAGATTGTTGAAGGCACGTTGAAGGGTTAGAAGGTGTTCGAAATTCGAATGACGTTTGATGATCAATTACATACAACGATGCTTACGATCGCGGATGAAGGGTTGAAAAGGGTTTTTCAATTAATGACATTTGATGATTTTTTTTGACTGATTAAATTAAGACCTATAGGTATTGGGTACTTCATCGTTGTAAAGTTAAAAAGATGTCAGTTGAGTCAGTGCAAGCTGTGTCACGCTTTATTTGGTATTTTTTGCGAGTCAAGGATATACAAATAAATGAATTCAGAACAATGAATATTTTTTATTTAGGTACCTACCTATGGTCTCTGTCATACTTAAACATATATGCGTTCTTGTAGGTAGGCGAAAAAGCATTGTGCAATAAAACAATGTGAGTCACCATAACCCAACAAAACCGTAATTATTTTCCAAAGTAGGACTGGGGTAAATTACCTGTTCTGTTAAGCTGTTTAAAAGGTGAACTGACGTACCTACCAATAGTTTTAAAAAACTAAATAAATACGTACAAGTTACATGACTGCAAATTAATTTAAAATATTTGATGACTAGAAAAACTAAGGTAGGTAATAATAAGTAATAAGGTAGGTACCTACCTCAGAGAAAAAAAAATCGAATTATAATGAGAGCAATAAAATAAGTGTCAGAAATAATTGTATATCCTTGAAATAAAATGAATGACTCACTACCTAGTTAATTATGAATTAAATGCCAAGTATTAAAATATCAACTTACCGCAAACAAAAGATTGAACGCAAAAAGTAAATATTTAACACACGACATTCCTCCACCGAGAGCCATTTTTGTTTTTTATAAGTTGCACTTTGTGTTCTATATTTTAAATCTGGAACAAAAGAACGTCAATAAAAAATACACCTTTCGCCACGCTAGCTAGCAAGGTAAACATCGATTTTGCGTTTGTTGACCAAGGGTAGCTAACAAAATGTTTATCACTATTTTATCCGGTTTTAAAATCACAAACTGTACTATTATTGTAGCGCATAATTTCTAAAACACCCAGATAAGTATAATTTTCAAAGCTTACCGCAAAATAAATATTATTTCGATAAATTATATTCGGAACAAAGACAACACAGACACACGTCCGATACGCAACAAAACACTCAGTGACAGTGTTGCTAGTGTTAAGAAAGAATGAATTCGGGTGATTTTTTAAACGAGAAGAGTTGCCAACGTAAAAAATCCACCAATACCACAGATGAAATGAAAGTTATAGCAGTTCATGGAGTAATGATTTTTTATGAGGTCTACAATCTTGTGCTGCTATTGGTATTATAAAATATGTAAGTATGTACATTGTACCTTTTTAAGTATTTATTTAGGGTTTAGACATTTGAATGGGCTCGTTTCACACAAGATAGGTACCTAGCTGAAATGCAGAAGTATATATGACTTGTCCTTATACAAAAACATTATCTAATGCAAATAACAGAATAGTTGAGATTAGCGTGGTTAAATATGAAGGCAAGGCATACTTTGTTCAATATAGAGAGATAAAAATACGTCTTGCATACAACAATGAAATAAAACGTTATTCTACAATATCTATCTATACTAAGATTAGATGGACGTGTCAAGATAAATGATTTTGGGTTGTTTATTGATTGATAAATTCATCTCGATTCACCTCAGTTTATCGATAACCAACAGTTGGTGGTGTTTGTGCGATTTTACAGTATTTTGAGTCATAATGGGTATAAATTTTAAGATTAAAGTTCCTAAGTTTTTAAAATCAGTGAGGTATTGTTTAGGGGCTGTAAACGGTGTTTTTTTGGTAAGATTTTTTCAAATAAGTTACAACTTTCGCTATCTATTTGTTAGACGGCTAGTTAGTCAAGGGGACGGATAATTGATTTGAACCAAGGGTGGCTGAACCTTTTTTTTTGTTTGAGTGGTAAGGTATTATTGTTTGTTCCCTCCCTATTTCTCCAAACCAAACTTCACGCGTTACAACAAATTAATTTTGTACCAGCCTCCCTTTATAACCCAACTGCTAAAAAGAGTTCCTTATCGAAACAACCTTTCCAAAAAAAATCTAACCGGCTTCAATACTAGTGACTAAAAATATACATCAATAAATTAGAGTTTACCCTGGGAATATCTTCTTACCAACAAAAACAGATCAATCATCAAAATCGGTTCGTAAACAACGAAGTTATCTGCGAACATGCATAAAAATAGTATAAACTCGTAATACGGTCGAATTGAGAAACCTCCTCCTTTATTGAAATCGTTTAGAAAGGGTTTTATGTCGTAAGTAAATTGTCCATGTAACTATTGTAACAACCAGCAAATTTAAGTGTCCTCCGAAGCACGGTAACGCTCAGATAGAATTAGGAATGAGAAAAGGAATAAGGAGTTTCAGCGCCTTAGGTATTCAAAAACGCTTATCAAGAGCACTTTAGCTAACAAATGGTTTGTCCCTTTCCAACATACGCTATTTGTAAAAGAGCGAAAGAGACAAAACGCTTTAATTCACTGTTAAATATCGTTTATGAATAAGGAGGTAATTATCTATGATTTTGCCCTTCCAGCTTACCGGTATCCTACTCATAGTGGTCGGTATAGTGGTCCTAGTCTCGTATGCAGGATACGATGCCTTGATCACCAACAGGTTCTTCAACGTGTCAGGGTTCGCGGTGGCCACTGGGGCTATCATTGTGCTGGCGAGTGTTCTCGGGTTCTATGGCGCTATATCGGAGAATTTTTACTTCATTTTTGGGGTAAGACTCTCCTAACTCCTTTCATTTACCTATTTAATCTTTTTTCGACTTTGTGGATTTGTGGCTATAAACAATTGAATAATTGGTACTTTAAGATTTAATTTATTACAATATTAGCCGCGCCCCGCGGTGTTACCCGCGTTGTACCCGTTCCCGCGGGAATTTCGGGATAAAATGTATCCCATGTGTTATTCTGATGTATAACCTATATTACTGTAAAATTTAATTCAAATCCGTTTAGTAGTTTTTGCGTGAAACAGTAACAAACATACATACATCCTCACAAACTTTCCTCAATATTAATAGGATTAAACAACTAGCATGACTCAATACCTATGAAAGTAATCTCAAATCTAACTAGAAGCTAGTTTCAGTATAGGAAATCAGCACTTAACGTGATACCACCTACCGCACTCAAAATCATTTTTATATGAGTCATACGAAAGCATAGCCGATAAAATAGATAATTTCGACGGAGAAATACCTACTCTACACTTTTTCACTAAGTAGTAAATCTATTAATTGAAATATATGTGACATTTTTTTGTGATGGGTTAAGAATAAATAAATAATATACCTAAACAAATTCACACACGGTTAATTAGACCCAAAGTAAGCTCTAAGCTTGTGTTATGGAATCTAATTAACTGATACTACTACATATACACACACACAAATACTTTTATAAGAATATATAATTGACACCCAGACGTCGTCGCCAACAACTATGTCTGCACATATTGTTGACTCCGGGCGGGAATCGAACCCGCAACCCCCGACACAGTAAGCGCTCTCACTGCCACTGTGCCAACGGGCTTGGCAAAGATGAATTAATGATTAAGTACCTACGTTTTCAGTTGTCTAACAGCCATTTACTCTTTCCAGTACTTCGTAATGGTAGTAGTGGTGCTAGTCTTCGAAATATCTCTGATAATAGCTGCGTTTTCTCTTGAAAACGACGCGACTCAAGAGATCGGTTCGAGCATGAGAGAGAGCTTGAACCAATACAGCACGCGACTTGATGTTGCTAAGTTATGGGATGATTTGCAGATGGCTGTAAGTATAAAATCTCATCTATACATAGGTAAATTATTCAACTACAGCTATCCAAAACTGAAAAACCCCGCGAATTAGTTGACCTGTCCTGCCGCCATCTTCTTTCTTTGACATTCAAAATGTCAGCGCAAGTTGGCGCGTAATCAATGGCGCGAGTTTTGAATTAATAGTTAGTTTTAAGTGTATTATTCGAGACACGAGGCATTATACTTAGCTTAGCGTGTCTTAGCTGAGCTGACTTGAAGTTAAATGATAAGTAGGTATGTAATAAGATAAGGACCAGTTAAAGCAATATATGACCGATGAGTCACTTTTTTTTATTGTAATTTTACTAATCACTGAACGCCTCTGATCAAATTGTTAGTTGGACTGTTTTACCAGCTCTAATTAACTTGCATTGCTATTAGCTTAAACAAATGTTGTATTGATATCTTCAGTGCGATAAGAGGCCTTTGCCCATCAGTCGGACATTACAGGCTAATACTACTGCAACTAAATTTTGTATGAAAAATGTAATCTCTTTTTTAACATTTTATCATTTCACAGTTCGAATGCTGCGGAGTGTCTGGTAGGTTCGACTACGTGTCAAACCAGATTCCTGTCAGTTGCTGTCACATCGACTACGGGACTATATCTCCGTTCGAGTGCGGGACGGCCAACGCTCACACCGCGGGTTGTGCTCAACAGTTAGGGGATTGGCTCAGCTCCAGGGCTAATGTCCTGGGGATTACTGCTGCGGTGTGCACTGGGTTCCAGGTTTGTTAGAGATGTTTTTATTTAAATGTGGAATATTTCGCGGTAGTGTTTTGTTTGCCTCACGTTTTGTATGTGTATCGCTGTCACATAATATATGAATCTCACACCACACCCACACAGACTACATCTACAATGATCTCAAACTGACGGCATGCGGCAGTTACACCATGAATTTCTTAAGCGCCTTAAAAAATATCTCGGCAAAGCAATATAATAATTATAGGTTTTAGTTTCACAGAAAACTTATTCTAAACTTATTATTATCTTGGCTCCTACCTACTTGGATGGGTGGCCGATAGTGGCTTTTCTATTTGAGCGCTACCGTGCTTCGGAGGGCACGTTAGGCAGTCGTCCCGGTTGTTTCAATCCTTAGACTAGAGTGGAAGGCCTTTAGGCGGTCTAATTCCGACTCTAAGTTTGGCCAATGACCTACTTGAATTGAATGAATGAATGAACTTATATTTGACGCACCTAGAGCTAAAGAATGTATTTGTTTACCTACCTATTGTCGACTCATTTATGACGAAACAATTTCATACTTACTCGTAGGAAAAATTAAAGATAATGATAATCGTTTGTGTCTGTTTGTTAGGTTACTAGATCTATAGATTACAATTGCATTGAAATGAATAAAAAAGTTTTCAGTGTCATTGGAGAGAATCTTTCACCACACAAAAAGAGGTTACATACAATGTTTGTAGATAAAGTGATCCCGAGTAAAGGAGGGGAATTTTAAATGTCGATTTTTGTTAAAGGTAATAATCACAGCAGTCACTGGCTGGCTAGCCTGGAGGTCCAAGTTTGAACAAGTCGAGCTGGAGCAGTGAAAAAAGGAAAAAATCTACCTATTCCACCCAATGTTCATTTACTTATAAAACAATGTAGTTCAGTCACAATGCCAAGAATAATTCCTCTAATACTTAATCATCGATAAAAAAACGTCATTTTGTTATTAACAGTTATCTTCATATCAATAAGCTAAAACATTGATGAATATGTGAAGTAGCCCAATTTGAATTTCGGTAGTCAGTAATTCAGGTGGCTGATAAAAAATATGGGGCTTGAATCGTTTTTGATATGTAGATAGCCCTTGATAGTATGTATTTTCATAATGTTTATTTACCCCAAATGACGGCATAATAAATCTATGTCTAATATTCTAATTTCTAAACTTGAAGAAAAATAAACAATTCAATCTTCGTAATCCTGTGTTTTTTAAACAAATAATGGAGGAAGTATGTTTTAATTTGTGTTAAAAATAGAGATATTTTCCCCATTGAGTTACTTGTAAGTACTAACGTACAGTACATATAACTCAATGATTTTCCCCCACAATTTCTAATGAAAAATTCATGTTTTCCGACTAACAATACAATTGTAATTTACACTGCAAAAACCGGTTTTGTAACAGTCTTCAATCAAGCGGAAGAATGGCGTAACTCATGTAAATAAAGTACTAACCAATGATAATTATACGATACGAAGGAACTCGTGTTTTAGTTTTAAACTATTCAGCAAACAATTTTAAACTCGCGCGGCGGGCTGCCCTCTGCGAGCTAGTTAAATTTAACATCACAAATGTCATATTATTGCATAGTTTCAGTTCGTGACTGAACCGCCACTGAGTGAAACTCCACTAGCCAACGAAGATAAGTTATTATCATCAAGTGAGTCTGAAAGTAGCTAACAGAACAGTGACGCTCGAACCAAGATAAATCAGCTTGTTCTCCTTATCAAGATTAATGTACCGATAAAAATATCGGAAACCTTGCTGAAATACCGCGTGATAACGCAACGAGCGGTCGTATTTTGTGAATAATTTATTTTTAAATAAAAAAATGTGGTCGAAACTGTTTACGACGGTTAAATACTCTTTGGTGGCCGTTAATTTTCTTTTTGTGGTGAGTTACTGAAGAAAAAAGTGTTCTAATATAGGGTTTTTACTTCGTTGGAATAATAAATATTCTCGAGTCGGTTATTGTTCATGTGATTTGTGTTTTCAGATAACTGGAATTATAATATTGTCTGTGGGTGGTTCAGTGCAGTCGGCGTACAATGGATACCATGAATTTCTTTCGGAGCGATTCTTTTCTCTACCAGCCTTTTGTATTGCTACGGGTGTTATTATATTTTTGATTGCGTCATTTGGATTTTATGGCGCGTTTATGGAAAACTATATGATGAACATGGCGGTGAGTCTTGTCTATGTTATTAACATCATACTTAGAACCTTATTATATTAAACATCTGTAATCTATACTAATATGTTAATAAAAAATACTATATTTGGTAATGTGACAAAGTACTAAATTAATTTTCTTCAGCTAACTGTACATAAGACACATAAGTACTTTGATAGTCACTTTCCGATATACACATATGCAAGTGTTTACATAGTTGTTTTTCAATGTCAGAAGAGGGCGTTTTTATAACGTCGAGTTAAGTAATCTTGTAAGCCATAAATAAGGTAGAAATAAACTATGCATAACAAACCATAAGTAAGTACATACCTTAGAATATATACGGCTATAGAAGTAGTGAATCTTACGTCATAATTGCTAGAACGGTCAAGAGATATTTAACTTCGCCCAGGAAAGAATGAGACAGAACTACTAATCGTGCATCCCTTTCGCGTAACCCATTATTTTTACTGTCACAAGTTAAAAGTTGTGACATACAGTACAAGTGATCGCTATTCTGTTGTTGTGCCAGTGTTATAATTTAAATTACAGTGTGTATTTTATGAGATACTAGCAGTGCCCCGCGGTTTCACCCGCGTTGTACCCGTTCCCGCAGGAATTTCGCGATAAAAAGTAGCCTATGTCCTTTCTCAGGCTCTGGACTAACTGCGTACCAAATTTCATTCAAATCGGTTCAGTAGTTTTAGCGTGAAAGCGTAACAGACAGACAGACAGACAGAGTTACTTTCGCATTTATAATATTAGTTAGGATTAGGATAGACTCCATTAGTTAAGATTGTGCTAAAAACAAGTTTACGGTATGGTTGGATGCAGTGTGTTAGGCTGCCGAAAAAATATATTGCTATCTAAAAGGGGCACGCGAACGCTACTTCTATAGGTATATATATTCTAAGGTACATACCTACAAATTTTAATGAGCTGATTGAATGAATGAATAAATGAATGAATGAACTAATAAATTTATTTTTAAAGAAAATGGCACTAAATTAAATGCAGTTGAACTACTAAACATGAAGTTATTTGAGTAGATTACATATAAACAGCAAACTATGAGCTTGCCTATACCAACTATCTATCTAGATAGCTATGGAATTTCAGTTATATTATTGTCTAGTAGACACGAAATAAACTTAGAACAAATAATAAATTAGGGCTTATATATAATCTCCGAGATATTTATTTATTTTCAGTTATCATTACGATAAAACAGTCGAATCTACACAATTCATGAATATAAAGACATCTCATATTGTGGCTGTAGATTATGGAATAGTTCCGAGGTGATTTTATATTTTAAAAGAAATTACAATACTTACCTATTTAACAATAGAGTTTTGAACGAAATTGTGGAGACATTTGTCCATCTGTGGGACAGCGAAGTTACTTAAAAAAGACAAAATAGTTTGAAATGGAATTGATTAGTTTAAAAAAAGTGATTCCTAAAATACATTTTGAAATAAAGATTATGGCGTGCCTTAATAAGGCATTTGTACCTTGTACAATTTGCATACATACCTACTTGTTATCATATCAGCCAAAGTTAAAACCCGTGTATTCTTAATTTTTATTTGTTTGTCTACACTAATATT
Source organism: Cyclophora punctaria (assembly GCA_951394245.1). NCBI lineage: Eukaryota > Metazoa > Arthropoda > Insecta > Lepidoptera > Geometridae > Cyclophora > Cyclophora punctaria. The sequence continues at coordinate 1,964,486 of OX596172.1, forward strand.
ATAAAGAGGAAAACTTTGTCTGTTTGGTTGTAATGAATAGGCTCAAAAACTACTGGACCGTTTTTAAAAATTCTTTCACCATTCGAAAGCTACATTATCCACGAATAACATAGGCTATTTTCATCCCGAAATTCCCACAGGAATGGACACAACGCGGGTAAAACCGCGGGGCGCTGCTAGTTAACTATAAAATAGTAGTCACTGCTTAATCGCAGAGTGGATGAAATAGTAAGTGCTACCTGTAATACGTTGTGATAAGAAATATCGTTCAGTGCATTACTAGATTTAATGATACGCAATTAAATAAACAATAGGCTAGGTAGATACTTTGCCTATAAAATGGTAGTGGGAATGCTGAAGGCCTCTGAGGTTCTGACTCAGAGGTATTAGGTCTAAACTACAACCCAAGTGTTTGTAGTTTAGACCGCCTCTAAACATCAAACACTAGGGTTGTAAGTAACCTACTCGATTTTATTTTTGCTTACGAAAGTATTCAATGAGTATACCCGGAAAAATTCCCATGCGGTTAGTTAGACCCAAACTTACCTCTAAGCTAGATTTCTAAGAGTGCGGGGAGAGACGCTGTCGCGAGCGCTTAACCCACCTACTAATGAAGGTCACCGAATGTGACCGAAACGTGTTGAGGAACTCTCAACAGTAGACTCCATCGTACGTAAGTTCCCGTTTAAGAAATAATAGATTTCTAAGCTCCATTTTTTCTTAATGTGGTCTAAATTAAATTAATGTGGTCTAAATTCCTTCGGAAGAGGATACTGTCGATACCAAAGTTCGCTCCATTACGAAATCCAAAGCTAACAGTCTACATTTGACCAACCACTGAACTTTTTACATTTCAGTTCGCCGGCGCCATGGTACTGATGTTCATATTCCAACTGTCAGCCTGTATAGCCGGGTACGCGTTACGAGGGAACACGGTGGCGCTGGTGCAGCAGCAGCTGTCCTCTACCATGGACTTGTACGGCGCTGACAAGAACTACGAGGTCACCAAGCTTTGGGATGAAGTGCAGGAAGATGTGAGTGTATATTTTTGAAGTTTAAACTTCTTTAACGGTACTTTTTTCATGGGTAAACAAATGCTAAACTCGCGTCAGGTCACGTGACCCGAAAATTCGTAAGACGTTTTAACGTTTATTTTAACTCTCCTGCTAACATAACGCCAGCTTTAGCCGGTTCAAGCATTTTTGATGCAGCTATCTAGCCTTCAATTTCATTCCTACTTGATCATACAATCCCAAGTCTTAGCATCGATTTCCAAAATCCTATTTTCCCTGCTTCCAGTTCCAATGCTGCGGTGTCCTCAACGCGAGCGACTGGCTACGTCCATTGGGCACTCAGGAAACCGAAGGTCTTCCCGTGAGCTGCTGTTCCCATACTTATGGAACAGTGCAGATCTTCAACTGTACTGTGTCTATAGCGTACAACACCGGCTGTGCGGACGCGTTCGGAGACTTTGTCAGGGCACATGCTGGGGCTATCGGTGTGACGGGCATCTTCTTGGTGCTGATGCAGGTTAGTTGTAGATGGTATTGTTAACTGTTGTGTATATATTTTATTTTTGTATGTGTTTTGTTTTATAGATCTTGGAACTGAATGGAAAAAATAAGAAAGGCCTTTGCTCAACAATGTGCCACAAGGTTTATCTATACTACTAATAATCTACGCTAAATAATAAAGCTTAGAGTTTGACTTTTTATTTGTTCTTTTTGAAATGAATAGCCATATTCAACAGGAAGGTTCTAGGCTATTTTTTAAACCGAAATTCCCACGGGAACGGGCATAACGCGATTAAAAACGTGAGGCGTTTTTAGTATTGTAGTAAAAATGGTTCATATACAATTATTCTTATCTAAAGACACCTTCAAAATTGGTGGGTAAGTGAAATTAAAAAGTGTAAGCAAATGGGATTGGATGGGAAATAAAAAACCGGTATGCAATAAGGCAAAAATAAAGATCATTTTTAAAGTAGGTCAAGTAAACTCGAGCATGACCTACAGGGGCTATAGGTCATTTCAGGTCAGGTCAGTTCAGGTCAGTTCAGGGTTTCCCGCCCAACTCGTCGAGTCTCTCGTCGGAAAGCGGAAAAATATTTATTTTACAATGGATCTTGATGTGCCACACTATTTGTATATCCCTTTGTTCATATTGAAAACTTATTTTATATATTAATTCCTAGTTGATGGAAGAAAAATCTAGATAGACTTTTTAGCAAGTATGTATAACAAATAAACAACATCTCACATCTGTGAAATGAGATCAAGAACCATTATTTTGTAAAATGTTGAGTGGCGAGTCTTAGGACGCATCAAACTAACACACGCAATCACGCACGCACACACATACAAACGCAGGAGCCGGAGGGAGCTTGAAATTTTGGCGGGACATTTCTTTAACTTTTAAGCCCTCTTTTCTACACTAATATTATAAAGAGGAAAACTTTGTTTGTTTGATTGTAATGAATAGGCTCAAAAACTACTAACCGTTTTAAACAATTCTTTCACTATTCGAAAGCTACATTATCCACGAGTAACATAGGCTATTTTTCATCCCGAAATTCCCACAGGAATGGACACAACGCGGGTAAAACCGCGGGGCGCTGCTAGTAATTAATAATTTATTACTAAGATTCAGATTACCAGGAAAAGATCTCGAGACAATGTCAACATTGAATCTAATCATTCACCGATAATACTGAAGTGAATGCATTATTCATACTCTAATAGAAAATGCTACGGGTTCTTCAACGATACGGCACCACATTACAAAATTATCCTTAAAAATCTTCTTAAAAGTTTAATTACTTCATTCAAATCTGTAAAGGAACGTGCCCTCGCCGAAACATTTACACATATTATAACCGGTGACTTTACCTCACTAAAAAGTAAAGTATAAAGTATTAGCCTGTAATGACCCACTGCTGGGCAAAGGCCTCTCATCTCACTGAAGATACAGTACAATGAGGAGGATTAGGCGTAAACACCACGCTCGCAAAATGCGGGTTGGTGATCTCAAACCTTCACTATTGAACTGAAATGATATAAAAAGAAAACTCGCATGATTAATGTTCTATTTTAACACTATCATTAACTATCATGTGTTGGACGCGCGACGGGATGTGTAAACTATGTCTCATGATTTAGAGCAAATTGCATAAGAACTGTTTTTTATTTAATATCTAATAATTTTCATTTTAAATGTTCTTCTTTTACATGCACAATAACTTTTCAATGAACAGCTTCTGCTGTTAAGTCATGTAAAAATACTAAATAGATTTAAGGGTTCTTATACTTCCGCCCTTACATGTTTTAAACGATCTATCACGAAACTTAATGTGGAAGACTAACTTCCACGCGAGCGAAGCCGCGGGCAAAAGCTAGTTATGTTATAAATTGTAAATGGCTTGTGCAGTTCACAATCTGTCGTCTCATAATCTTACTACTTGGATTATATACCAACGGTGTTTACAATTTTTCGGTGACATACGTGTATCTAACTTTAGTGAGAGTACAACATAAAATTAGCATACTTATTAAATGTAGTTAAGTTACGCTAGTTGTAAAGGTACTTAAGTGCATCCATTAATGAAGATACTGTTTACTTCCAGGGGCTGGCCGTGGCCGGGGCGTTATGGATGGCGAAGATATCCAGGGAGGAACACGGCGCCTACCCTTAGAGTTTAGAGTAATATAGAATAGACAACTGACTTGTGCTTTAGTGGGATGCCTCGGTGTAGCGGCAGAGATAACGGCGGTGACTAGGGACGTTGAAAATACAAAAGTGTAGTAACAAAAGTTTTGAATGGTTAATGGTCAAGGTATTCTTTTTTGTAAATTGCAGGATTTGCAGGTCGCAATTCGTTGTTGCTTGCACCGTGGTCTCCCAGTAGATGTTAAGTAAAGTTTAGGTGTAAACTGCTTGGGAATTGAGTGCATATAAGGGTGTGTATCTATTGAAGCGAAGTTCAGTGATGCGGAACTCAGTTTACCAATTATAGCGCATTGGGATTTATTTATTTAATGACACATCGACAGTGTTGCAGATTTTACACTTAAGTCTAAGGTTACAGAGTACATTTCTGATATGAACACCAATAAGAGATGTACAGTCAGGGATTGTCAAAGAACGCATTGATATTGTTAAAATCTTTTCGTAATGCGTTGGGGTTGGTCCGTTGAGCTCATCACCGCTTCAACCCTAACTCACCCTTAAGTTTTTAAAAGCTTCTTCTATCTATAATCTAACAAGTTATTTCAAAAACTACTTATAAGTAGACTATTTAAAAATTTCAAGTCATTTTTCCCACTACTTAATTTTAAGCAAAAATATATTGTCACAATGAGTGGTACCTAAATTATAGTGGAAGCATACCAAATACATCCCACACACCAACAACTTTAATGGTCTTTTTTAAACTTACACGATTTGATTGAACACATCAGTTCACCCGCGACCACGAGAGGTGCAATTCCCTCGAAACGTCGGGAAATAAAAAGTAAGTTATTACTTGCTTTATTAAATTTCTAACGCGAAAAAACTCGTGTGAATACGTTTACAACAACTTTAATAGTTTCAAAATTATTTAGTAAGGCTGTTGATGACGGCCTCTTTACTCTATACTCTTTTTATTGTCAAATGTGTTAAAATAAGTTTTAATTATTTTTTGCTTTCGGCCTCTTTAATTAGTACTCTTTGTGTCAATGTTTTTTTGCTTTTCTATGTTTTTTGTTTTTCTAGTTGTCATTACCGTCACAATAAATTTTGCACACGTTTTTGGTATTGCTCTCGTTTTATTATTATATTGTATTGCGAAATAAGCTCAAACACTTTTCAAAGGCGTCGTTTAGATCAGTCCAGTTCATAGCTAGTCGCCGCATCGTGATACGTTAAGTTCGCGTCGTGTTTATGTGAACGAGCCCTTAGGCCTTCTTCAAGTATAAATGTGTCACCTCTATATTCATTTGTTAATTATATATTATCATTATCTATCTATTTGATAACACATTGTTGATTCTACGTCGGTTGAGTCATTAATTATAAGAATAGATTAATAATATAAAATGTTGGATGTACCTGTCCATTTGTCATTGATGTTAAACATTGTGTTATACTTATCAATCATCTTAATGAATGAGTTATATTTTATGCATTTTGAGTGTTTGTAAACTAGATTGATTGCCGAGACTCAAATACTAAGTTTTCTAAATAAAATAAAAAATAAATTAATTACGTCTCTCCTATTTAACCTGAGTAAAAGTTTTGTCAACTGTCAGCTCTAGAATTAATTTGTAAAATATTTATGGTCATGTTGTTAATTTTGACGATAAACAAATTAAAAAGAAAAATATAAGCCTCTACTTTTGAGAATTCAATTTCATTAGTAAAGTAACACATATCTATTACAGTTTAAAGAGGAAGTTTATCCTGCTCCATAAAATATATGGAACCTAAATACATTAAAATAATGTAAGTGCGACTTACATTATTTTTAACATAGCGCCATCTACTGGAACGAGTGCGCACTCACCGCGCAAAACAACATAAACAGTACTCTATCATAGAATCAAATGAAAACCTAGTTCGCATTAGCAGAGCCAACGATAGACTATTTCCTCTAGCAATGACTATAAATGTAAACTATTCTTTATGGTTACAAATTATTTTTCTCCTTTTAATAGTCTGGTAAAGTAAACAATGTGTAAATGTTTTCAATACATTTAATAATATTTAAAATACTTAACTTATTGTAAAAAGATGATTCAGTTTATTATGCCATCATTTTATTTGTGCAATAATAATTGTAGCTATTAAAGAGAATATAGTAATATATAGACTAGTTAACCCTGTTAAATAGTTTCGTAAGTATGTTTAATTGATTGTAAAATAAACCAGTGAAAATATATTTTCTTTTATTTAAATAGCATACTGATTCCTTCAGTGAGATGAGAGGCCTTTGCCCAGTAGTGGGACATCATTACAGGCTAATACTTACTTACTGTAAAAGTATGTTATTGCCTAGTCTGAGGATGAGCGAAGCATGTTTGTTTTCCTATACTGTCACACTCAGAAGTCAAAGTCAAAGTCAAAGTCAAATATTTTTATTCAGTTTTGGCCCCATAGAGACTCTTTTGAACGTACCATCTTTTGAACGTTAAGTGTTCAATTAATCAACACTTAACTAATTTGACGTAATTCTTCATACATTACAAGTCAACATCACTCATTAAATCTCTACATAGGGAGCACATTTCAAGTCTCTGGAAGGCGTAATGAAGGTTCCGTAATAAAGTAGGCAAATTCAAATGTAGGAAGCATTTCGCTCTAGTGCTTAGTCTAATTATAAATTTACAAAGTATAATTTACATGTAGTTATTGTAGAAGTATGTATGACAAACAATAAGATAAGAAGTTTTTAGAAGTTTAGCGATAGCGAGTCGACCCATTCAAATTTTCCATGCCAGGCAGACACTACTAGCATTCCAAAAACTTTGTCATTTTCAATCTGAAAATGTTCTAATGTATACTTCGACAAAACTAAAGTGCCTAGCATTTTGATTCCCTACAGTAAAGCCTTCAATGACTAATAGCTGGAGAGCTAGTGAACCCTGGGAGTAACGGTCTCCCTGTAAGGTTAGAAATTTGTATACTTACGATTTATGACATGCTAAGAGCAATAGCCATGACCTGGCAGGCGTCAGCCCTGCACGTCATCAGCCCCTTTATTTTTTGGACTGTTAAGTAAATTGAGTTTCAAAACTTGTTTCTGTAAATTTGAAAATTTAATAGGATAAAGTTTATTTATTGTACATCTTAAAAAAAAATTGACAGGCGATTACAATAAGCAGAAGTATATGACAGATCAATTAGAAAACGTACAGTTGATGAGGTAAAATAAACTTTATCCTGTATACTTAAAATTGGTATATGTTTTCAAATAAACGTCTCAGAGTAAATATGTACAATGCCAGGCGGTTTTGAACAGCATAAGACCTTGACAGGCGAGGGGACAGCTGCTAAGGGCGTGCAAATAAGAAATGTTACATGAACGCATACAGTAAATGCAATGTATTTTATTGGGTTTTATGCAATCTACATTATTTTTAACATTCATTTTCTTCAGCATCATCCGAAATTTCGCTATCACTGTTTTCATCATCATATGATTCTTCAACAATGTTTTCCTCATCTGAAAATAGTAAAAAAAAATATTTTAATGAATCAATAAGGTTGTTAAGAATTAAATATCAAGCTCAATTACATAGGACTGCGTATTAAATGTTACGGAATAAAATAGTATGTTACCTGAAATGCATTCCTCAGTTTCAGTCGATTGTGCTGTGGCAGTATCAGCAGGTCCTTGTAAAAGTATGTCGTATATAGAAGATGGAACCGTATTCCCCTCAAACCAATTAAATTCGTAACGACTATCAATTAGGTTCCAACCGTTATTTTCAGGTGTAAGAATTGTTGGTTCTTTTAAATTACAATTTCGCCATATATTTGTAATGTAGGCAGTTCTCAATAATTGTTGATGTAGGTAGTTAACGTTTGCAGGGTGGTAAATTCGATGAATCATAGCTTACTACTTTTTTCATAAACACTTTAGGATTATTTGTGTTGCACGTAGCAAGGAACTTTTCAAAAATTTCAAAGGAAATTTCGGATGATGCTGAAGAAAATGAATGTTAAAAATAATGTAGATTGCATAAAACCCAATAAAATACATTGCATTTACTGTATGCGTTCATGTAACATTTCTTATTTGCACGCCCTTAGCAGCTGTCCCCTCGCCTGTCAAGGTCTTATGCTGTTCAAAACCGCCTGGCATTGTACATATTTACTCTGAGACGTTTACTTGAAAACATATAAAAATTTTAAGTATACAGGATAAAGTTTATTTTACCTCATCAACTGTACGTTTTCTAATTGATCTGTCATATACTTCTGCTTATTGTAATCGCCTGTCAATTTTTTTTTAAGATGTACAATAAATAAACTTTATCCTATTAAATTTTCAAATTTACAGAAACAAGTTTTGAAACTCAATTTACTTAACATTCCAAAAAATAAAGGGGCTGATGACGTGCAGGGCTGACGCCTGCCAGGTCATGGCTATTGCTCTTAGCATGTCATAAATCGTAAATAAACAAATTTCTAACCTTACAGGGAGACCGTTACTCCCAGGGTTCACTAGCTCTTGGACTATAAGCCCCAGTCAGTTGTAACTTTATAATTAACTAGCGACGCTCTGCGGTTTTACCCGCATTGTACCCGTGCCCGTGGGAATATCGGGATGAAAAATAGCCTATAACCTTCCCGTTGAATGTGGCTATCTATTACAAAAGAATTATACAAATCGGAATGGTAATTCCAGAGTTTAGTTCGAAAATACAAACAAACAAACTTTCAAATCGTATCTCACTATAATTTTAGTATAGAATATAGTATACTATAAAACAAGCAACGATTCATGTTGCATGCCGTGCTCATCTTATACACGTTTGAGTATAACTGGGCAGAACAATAAGACATAACACGTGACTTTATGAATGCACGGAGCAAACTAATAAATATGTACAACCGAACTCATTGTAATTGTTCTTTTAAATGTTATTAACAAACTTCAAGGATAAACATAGGTTACGTGACGTCACTGAGGACTTTAAACAGCCTCCGTGGTATTGTGGTTTGAGCGCTCGGCTCACGATCCAGAGATCCGGGTTCGATTCCCGGTGGGGTCAACATCTCACAAAAATTTCTTTGTAAGACTGCCCTCAGTTTGGTTAGGGCATTGCAGGCTGAATCACCTGATTGCCCGAAAAGCAAGATGATTCCGTGCTTCGGAGGGCACGTTAAGCCGTTGGTACCGGTTACTTTCTACGGAAAGTAGTCGTTAAATGAACCATCCACTCACTCAACACCATCCACTCGATGAGGACTTCTGCTGCTCATAATAATTCTGTACTGTTTACAAATCATTAGTAGAGTAAAGTAATACCTCAAGATACAGTAGCAGTAGGTCTTAATACGCACATTTCGAAGTTCCCATGAGTGGCATTCCAAATTCATAAGTCCATCAAGTTCATAAGTCAGCCAAGATAAGTCAGGTTGCCAAGTTCATACGTCAATAGTCAAGAACACAAGACCATCCGCCGAGTTCATAATTAGTTTGTCAAGTTCAAAAGCCAGTTTGTCAAGTCCATAAACTCAATAAACATGAGTACAAGCCATCCAAATACTATGCATAGATAGCACGTCCTTCAAGATCTCCAAAATGTTCTTATAATACTAATTAAACCACCTATCATGGTGCTATGACGTCGTATTTACCATGCCGCTCAACCGTCAGCCTTCAGCTAATTGGCTGAAAGTAATTCAAGTGTTCCGTGCCTGGAAAACCTTTCACAGTCACAGTGAAACTCAGCCCGGGTCGGACGTACGCACGTTACCGTGATAAAACTTATAAAAAAGCCAGTATTAATCCAACAGCCGAACGATAAACACGTCAAAATGACGAATAACACCGAAGTGGGAATGAAATGTATCAAATACATGCTTTTGTGCATCACAGCGATATTTGTGGTAAGTTTTTTTTGTCTTTTATCGCTATTGCGCCATTTATATTAGCCTGATATTCTTATCTAGGTATTCTTTGAACACCTGCTGTTAATGTTTTTGTTTCATCCTTATTGGTTTGGTTTTAAGGTTGAAAGTCGAGTGAATCTTTGATGGAATACATATTAAACAAGGGTCGATTATTGATGCATTTTTAATATGGGTAGCTTGATTTGAATGACGTCATAGAGAAAGAAGTTATATTCATATAGTTATATCTATAAACAATGGAGTTTGTTTTACTAGACTATTTACGTCTCATGCTACCTTGCTTAGATCAGTTACAGTAATCGGCAAACGCCGTTACCCATTGGCCTTTAGAGAGTATTCGACCAGATTCGGTTCGGTAAAGCATTAAGCCTGCCCAAATTAAACATACCGCCAAAGCACAACCAATGTATAGTATCTAGGAAGTTTGTCATCGTAGGCAAACTTCACATTCGGTTATTAATGGGTTACTAAAATGACCATCCTAAAAGATCGATGGGTAGTAGTTTCCGACGCATACTATACTTGTTTTCGACTCTACCTGTCAGAAAGCTATTAAGATTGATGACGTCATAATGTATAGACATAAAAGGGGTTGTAATAACGTAACCTTTGACATATGAAACTCACTTAAACTTGACCTCAGAACTAATGTAAACAACAAGACAGGTGGACAGAGTAAACGTACTTTCTTATTATATAAGCTGTCGGATCCGGATTTTTAATCGGATATCAGCTCGGGATTTTATTTCTTATAGACACCATATTAGAATCCGAATAAGAGAGAAAAAATAGCTTCATAAACAATTAGCGGCGCCCCACGGATTTAACCACTTTGTGCCGGTTTTCGTGGGAATATCGGGATGCAAAATACCTTATAACCTTCCCGTTGAATGTGGCTATCTATTGCAAAAATAATTATTCAAATCGGAGTAGTAGTTTCTGGGATAGGCGCGTTCAAATATACAAAGACCAAATCTTCAGCTTTATTATATACCTATTAGTATAGATTTTCTGCCACAGGGACGTTCGAATTCCGGACCCGACAGCCGATAAGTAGGAACGGACTCTATTAATGGGTGTAATTGTATTCTTTGAAAAGGTATTCTTACGACCACAGAGCTAAATGTAACTCGTAACATTACACTTACGTCCTCGGTTACAGTATGTCATTGTAGTTTAATGATAAAATGGTTTAGAATTCATAATAAACAACCAGACAAACTATCGGATTTCTAAGCGATACAGTATCAGTTCATACATAACTACTAGTACTATACCCAACTATAGTACTCGGTCGAAACCATAGCCAAAACAGATACCGCTTTACTAGTAATAGCTCATTAACTAAAACACTGTTCTCAAGTGTTTTGTCTCTTTCGCTCTTTGAGAAATAGCGTGTGTCGGAAAGGGACACACCATTTTGCAGCTTAAGTTAATAATCTTTTATGAATATATACATATCAGTTAGTTTGGGTATAATTAACTATTTATATTCCACTAGCAGCGCCCCGCGGTTTTACCCGCGTTGTACCCGTTCCCGTAGGAATTTCGGGATGAAAAATAGCCTATAACCTTCCCGTTGAATGTGGCTATCTATTACAAAAAGAATTATTCAAATCGGTTCAGTAGTTTCTGAGATTAGCGCGTTTAAACAAACAAACAAACAAACAAAACAAACTCTTCAGCTTTATAATATTAGTATAGATATTACAAGTAAGAGCTTAGTTTGGGTATAATTAACCGTGTTTGAATTTGTTTGGGCATATAAGTATATGTATATTTTTTACGTGAAAACGTGTTATCTAAAAACTATTCGTCCGGAAAAAATGTTCGGAGGTGATAAGAACGAGGCTAATTGAACGGTTTTTTTCACTAATTAACACAATTATTAGCACAACTTTGTTCAATGCAGACTTCACAGTCTGTTGTCAACAACTACACCGTCGAGATAAGTCGAAAATGTGGGCGCACATTTTACTTCTTTGTTTTTTAAAACAAATGAAACTAATAGCACCAGCGTTGTGCCCGTTCCCGTGGGAATTTCAGGATAAAAAAATAGCCTATAATCTTCTCGTTGAATGAGGCTATCAATTACAAAAATCATTATTCAAATAGCATTGGTAGTTACAGCACGTTCAAACAATAAATCAAACTCTTATAACATAAGTAAGTAAAGATGGTATTGGAATAACATCTACGAGTATACTAATATAATAAAGGCGAAGAGTTTGTTTGTTTGAACGCGCTAACCTCTGAAACAACGAATCTGGTTCCAATAATTCTTTCGTAATGGATAACCAAATTTAACGGGAAAGTTATAGGCTATTTTTCATCCCGAAATTTTTGCGGAAACGAGTACAACGCGGGTAAAACCTAGAGGCACGCTAGTCTATCATAACAGACGTCTTAAATGCTTATAAACATTTCACTACTATAATAATTATAAAATTCTTTAGCAAGCATTCTTAACATTTGCAACAGGCATATTTCGCTATTCCTTAGTTACGGATATATCCATCCACGCTCCCTTGAACGATCCTTCTGTATATCTTTAATATTTTCTTTAGGCTCATTGTTTATACATAGTTATAATTCAGGTATTTACCTCAAATAAGCGTAGATATTACTGGCAACACTGACGCGTTTAATTAAGTCTGCAATGCTAATGAATGGCATGCTTTAGTGCTAGTAATGAACATACATAGACGTAGGTACCAACTGGGACCAAGTCATTCTAGTTCAGATTGATTCAATTTCAGTAACATAACAATCAGTAGGTAATTATAATTGATAGAAGTATAAGTTCCCAATGTATGTACAACTAGTAGTGCCCCGCGCTTTGACCCACGTTGTGCCCGTTCCCGTGGGAATTTGGGGATGAAAAATAGCATATAACCTTCCCGTTGAATGTAGGTAACTATAACAAAAATAAAATTGCGAACGCTTCTTCTTAGTATTTTGCATTTGTTGAAAAATGTCAGTAAAAAAACTCTGTCTACCAATATGAAGAACTAGCAGCGCTTCGCGGTTTAGGCGCGTTGTGCCCGTTCCCTTTAGAATTTCGGGATGAAAAATAACCTATAACTTTGCGTTGAATATGGCTATATCCATTATAAAAAGAATTATTCAAGTCGGATTGGTAGTTTCTGAGATTTACGCGTTCAAACAAAAAGACAAACTCTTCAGCTTTATTATATTACTATAGATACGTATAAGTACATAAGTAGTTTCTCTATCACTAACATCAAAGTTTATATACACTGAAGTAACATTTGATCAATGTTGGTACGCGATAACAGAATGTTATATCGGCCAGGGCAGATAAAGCGCCTTTTATCAGTTAATATCTACCTTTGTCATATGTACCTGGCGTTTTATTGGTCTAGAATTGGTATAGATAGAACAATAGGTTTGCTTTATATGCCTAAAAGTATATATATACATTTTAAATGCTTGTTCATGACTTAATTTTCACTTTAGTTATCACTACATTGTATAAAACAAAGTCGCTTTCCGCTTCTGTCTTACCATATAAATGCTTAGATCTTTAAAACTACGCAACGTATTTTGATGCAGTTTTTTTAATAGATAGAGTGATTCAAGAGGAAGGTTTATAAGTTTAAAAATGCCCGAAATTCCCACGGGAACGGACACAACGCGGGTAAAACCGCGGGGCGCTAAGTCTCTTACTCTACTCAGTACTCTACCACCAGTCGTTTAAAATCTCGCTATTTGAACACATAAAAAGCATATACATAAACCAGTCGAATTGAGAAACCTCCTCCTTTCTTCCGAAATCCCGAAATTTCTACGGGAACGAGCACAATATAAGATACGGCATGTTATCAAATGAACACCACTTTGATTGAATTGGTTGACGATCGCTCGCATCATACATGTATATTGGATTATGACTGAACTGGGGCAAAACTGTCGCATGACAAATTAATCTAGTTAAGAGCTAGATCTATAAAAGGTACCGCTAGGTCTAGAAATCTGTTAGGTTTCTAGAAATTGAAGGCAAGTAATTTTAATGACAACTTAAGGATATAATGACTGTCCTAGATTCTAATTTATAATTAACCAAATTAATAATTACCAAGTTATTAAATATTAATTAGTTATTAATTTTCTAAAATGACTTAATATTTACTAATAAATGAATGATGTCACAATAACACCATTTCTATATAATTTTGTCTTTTCATGGCGTTACAAAAATCTACGTTCTCCCTTCACAGGCCCCTATAACGTTTTATACTTATTAGACGATCGACGGAGTTTGTTTATATTAAAGTAATAATTACGTCCGCTGCGATACTTTGTTATTTAGAAATTTAAACGCTCTATAACTAAAACACTGTTAGTGAGTGTTTTGTCTCTTTTGCTCTTTGGAAAATATCGTATGTCAGAAAGGGACAAACCATTTGATAGCTAAAATGCTGCTGGTAAGCATTTACGAATAAGGCCTTATGTATGTAAGTTCTAGTGGCCAACCCCCGGTGTCGGAGATTTTAGACCGCCTAAAGGCCTCCGACATGATCTTACGATTGATACACAATTTAACGTGCCCTCCGAAGCACGGTAGCGCTCAGATAGATATACGACTATCGGCCACCCATCCGAGTAGGGTCGAGCTGCACGTTGCTTAATCGCAATGAGTTAGCACTGCTGAGTCAAACTACACCACGAGCGCTACATGACAGAAAACGCTCAGTTTGCGAGAGCCCTTAGGGGCCTGTCCAATAGGAATATTAATATAAACCAATAGGATTGCATAAAATCTCCGGTCAGATATTTTATGCCATCCTATTGGTTAATATTTGTCCGTTTCTCCGCTCCGCAGCCTCGCTCCGCATCAATAGACAGGCACCCTTATTCTACCATGGCAGTCAGTATTTTTAAACCTCGAGTTTTATAACAAACAACTACACAATAGCGATACCTTAAAAGCTTATTTACCACACTAATTAGCGTGGTTTATAAGGTAAGACCGCCATTCTTCATTGGATGTTTATTATGACATCACTTCTCGTGTCATTTTAGTAATGGCAGTCTTACCTAACCGCGAATATGATACACAGTATTGAACTAATGATCTGTCTGTATCAACAAAAATATAATGTGATTCATTTATAATTAAGGGCCTTATTCATGAAAGCTTATCAACTTATCAACAGCATTTTAGCTTTCGAATGGTTTGTCCCTTTCTGACATACGATATTTTATAAAGAGCAAAAGAGACAAAACACTATTATAACAGAATTTTAGATAAACAGCGTTTATGAATAATGCGGTAAATCTCTATCAAATCAAACAATACTTAAACTAGAAAATTCCTTTCTTCCTTCATCACTACTTAAGTTTTTTTAGAGCGTAAATATGTTTAAAAAACAAAAGTTGTTTATTCAAATTTGTACTTTAATATCCACCAAATAGGACACTATTTATAACGAACGTCATTTGTTTTGTTAAACATATTTAGCTGCTAAATAAACCTAAGAATGTTTGTGCAATTCACCCTTAACCTTCTTTCACTATAGAAAATTGTCTTTGGTTGGCAAGTCGGCCATATTTGTTTTCTATAGACAACAAAACAAACACGTAAGTACTACACGATTTTACTCGAACATAATGAGTTAGAGCGTTTGTCCACCGCCGCCGGCACCGGACCGTCATACGAGATTATTTCGGCCCGAGTTTATTAAGACGTGACGGATGTGCGGTGGACACGCGGCTAAAGCAAAACGCTCTAAATGTATCTACCGCTACTTCGGCGCCGTCATCTCGTTCCCGGTGACGGTCCGGTGCCGGCGGCGGTGGACAAACGCTCTTACAGCCACGTATTAAGTACATGATCGCAGCGAAGAGATTCTTTATAACTAGGTATTGATTTTCGACGTCCGTGCCACGTTAGGCCTTGAATGAATGACCATAGTTTAATACAGCTATATAGAGTAGCGCTCGTAGCCTTGTATTGACTAACCGATGTTAGTTCATTGCAATTAATAAGCAACGGGCAGCTCGGCCCCTACTTGGATGGGTGGCCGATAGAGGCATTTCTATCTGAGCGCTACCGTGCTTCGGACGGCACGTTAAGCAGTCGGTCCCGGTTGTTTCAATCGTCATACCATATCGGAGGCTTTTAAGCGGTCTAAAAACTCTGACACCAGGGTTTGCAACTATACCTACTCGAAATGAATGAATATAGCTATTTACTCTGTTGATAGCCTTTTCCTGTTTATTTAGCTTGTTCACTCCGCTGTAGAGTGATATAGATTAGGTCCATAAGTCATGTTATTATGGTAGGTTTTATTGTGTGGTATAGTAGTTTAGTTATAATTTTTCTTATGATTGTTACATCTAATAGTTATATCATGTTATAACTACACCGCGCGTAGCATGTATTTGTAGATCATGCTAACGTTGTTTTCTCAGCTATATAGTTAGTTTAGACTAGCACTCATTATACTTAGGTTATGTAAAGTAAGACAATAAGTAAAGGCCATTTTATATGACCATTTTATGGTTTTGCTCGGGACAGTGAGATTTTCCTCATCTCGACCTTAACTCATGCGCAGAACAAGTACAAACCTACCCAGTTTTCCCTAATTTATATCGGTTACCACAATGTGCTACAAGCATCCTCTAGCACACTGACTATGCACCAAGCCTAATAAAACTTCTAGATATGCGGTCATTGAACCACCCTTACCATTTTTATCGATTACCTAGTCGTAAGTAACATACAAAGTTGTAGTTAAAACATAAACTCTTATTAGGGTTCTCGACCTTGTAACTACGATAAAGTTAATGGGTTACAATGAAATAGAAAATTACATTATCTAGCAACAGTTACATTTAATGGCCTTGTTATCGATTGATCGAGTTATTAGCCCTGCATTAGATGCACGATAGACAATTGTGAGCATTTGTAAAATAAATAGAAATAACTAGCCGCACCCTGCAGTGTTATCTGCACTGTACCCGTTCCCGCGGGAATTTCTGTATTAAATGTATCCCATGTGTTATTCAGATGTATAACCTACATTACTGTAAAGTTTCATTCAAATCTGTCCAGTCGTTTTTTCGTGAATGAGTACAGTAGCAGATTTCCAATTTACTTTTATTGTCCTCAGCTAACATCAGCGCTGATCATCTCGGTGGGCACCACCATCTACGCGATCTACCACGACGTCTCCTTCTTCCTGGACGATGCGTTCTTCTCGCCAGCGGCCTTCATCATCGCCATCGGAGTCATTATGCTGTTCGTCTCTCTCTTCGGGTGCATCGGCGCGCTCAAGGAGAGCACCTGCTTGGTCAATGTGGTGAGTAGTTGATGGTTTTGGTTCATTTACGACTTGAGGCGAGCGTTGTTGAACGAGCGAAGTTGCGAAGCGAATTTGAGCCGCTTTATTCTTTATTTTATTAGGAGTTTGAAGATAAAATCTTTCTTTATTCCAGTAGGAATGTCATCTGGTCCAAAAAGAATTTGAAGATAAAAGGCTCTGAATCTTTCGTCATGTTTCTTGCGTTTTTCGGATATAAATAGTGCAATTACGCTGCCTAATCAATGAATCCCTGGTACAATCCATTATTTTATCCGATAAAGAGTTTGTTTTTAAATAAAGATTTGGAACTACTAATTAAGATTATAAATAAGGACGTTCGCGAATGGTATATTCACTATCAACATTTGCAAGGTTAATTTGAGACACTATCTGATTGAAAAACAGCAGTAACTTCATTTTTAATATGGACCTCGAGTTTTTATGTTTGAACAAGTTTAATATGGGCAGTACATACATAGACTAGACGGTATTCTGAATAAATAATGAAAGAAAACGTGCGACGTACCGTAGCGCGTGGTGTTAGCGAAAAATCAATTTCCACTATTTCATAGCGCATATTTTAGTTCAATGTTATCGTATTGAAGCAAATATGTCCCTGCATGATTCATGATCAGTCACCTTGGGCAATGACTTAGTTTTGTAGAAATAGCTTACAATATTTTTTTGATAAAAATATTAGCATGCCATGCCATGAGGTAACTTGATTTAAGTACTTATTACTTTAAACGTTGCTAAATCATTGCCAAACCTAGTTTGAACAACATCAAAAGTAAGTCTGAATATATGTCCTGAAATCCTTGCTACCTATAAAGAGTTAATAACTCTACCTTACATACCTAACTATCTATCTCTAAAAATAGATTCTAATGATTTGAAAACTAAGAATCTCCTTCAGTCTGTTCCAAAAAAGACTAACAGTTTCTATCCCTCATTTCAGTTCGCAGTGATCTTGAGCGTGGTGTTTGTGCTGGAGATAGCGGCCGCCATCGCAGCGTACAGCCTGCGCGCTCAGGTGACCAACATGCTGGACGAGAGGCTCCGCAGCACCCTGCCTTACTACTACGAGAGCCCGGAGGTCGGAGACGCTTTCAACTTCATACAGGATAGGGTAAGTCCGAAAACTTGATTTATAGAAAATTGTCCCAATAACACGGCGTCAATTTCTTGCTTTTACGCTACATGGAGTCTGCCTTTTTACTAAATATGCGCTGGCTCAAAGCGAATATCGCAAATGAGAGGAAAATCCGCTAATTAAATGCAAATAAAATGAAAGGCCAGTAAAAAATGATGTAGGAAACTTTTTTGAATCCATTTTGTGATGCTCCTTATCTTACCTACATAAAACACAACCTTTGACAATCAATATGAAAACTCTATTGATCCAAAAATCGATACATAATTATAGAGTCACGCTCAGTAATCATAGTAGATAGTAATCATACAGAACATCTATCAGACCAACATTTCTCTAATTCCAGCTCAACTGCTGCGGTGTAGACAGCTACATGGACTGGAGTGACGTCACTCCCCCGGCTGGATTCACCGGGATCTCAGTCCAAAACATCACCGTCCCCAACTCCTGTTGCGCGGAGTCCAAATACGTGACCATTGACGACACTCCAGTAGCTGAGTGCACCAAGTTGTATGCCAACGGGTGTCTGCCTAGAGTGTTCTATCTGGTCTACCAGAGTGCAGGCCTGTTGGGTGCTGGAGCCATGACTATTGCTTTCATTCAGGTAGGTTGAAACAAAACGAACTTAAGGGTGCCTGTCCATTGATGCGGAGCGAGACTGCGGAGCGGAGAAAAAAACAAATACTAACCAATAGGATTGCATAAAATATCTGACCGGAGATTTTATACAATCCTATTGATTTATATTTCTCCGTTTCTCCGCTCCGCATCAATGGACAGCCACCCTAAGGGCGGATTGCGCAATACCTCGTAAATCAATTTAGTACCTAAATATGTTTCCACATTAAGAGTGTCTTTTCTTTGTCTCAAACGAAATGCTCAAACGAAATGCTTTTCAAATGCTCCTTATTTTAGTTTTTGAAGCCAATTAAAAGGTTAAGCACAAAAAAATCATAAATTTTTTTAGAGTCGCTTTTAAGACATGAACAGGGAAAATGATTGGTTATATACCTATAATAATTTATAATCAGTGGCGTAAATGAAGCGGCATCGATTTTTAGAATTCTGAGTCAGACTTTATTTAAGGTGATGAAAAATTTTCAGTGCAAACTTACTTACGCTACGAGTACATGATAAGAAATACCTGTTTGCTGATAACGTTTTAAATATGTATTAATTCAATGAATTTATTAATATCACATTCTGACGACAGTATTGAACTTTATAACCGACTGCTGATGACTGAAAAGAAAGCAGAGAACTAAATTCTTATGCAACAACATTTTTAAAATCTCATTTCAATTTCTTAAGCTTAAACGATTTTTTTTTCAAAAGAAGGTTCTGTATCTGTTGAACCCGTAGATGTATGTTGTGTTTGTTCGCAATATTCTCAAACACAACTGATCCGATTTTGGAGATTTGTTACCCATTGTAATGTTTCCCAGAGCCTAGTAAATATCAGTAGGTCAGTTTCCGCCTTTTTTTCTAATTGCTTCTAACATTCCTGTATAACTCCTTCCAGATTATCGGCATCGTGTTCTCCTTCTCTCTGGCCAGTTCTATCCGTAAAGCCAAGAGCGAGCGCGAGCGTCGCCGCTGGGAGATCCAAGAACAGATGATCAACGCCTACACCTCCCTTAACCCCAACAAGGAGAAAGCGACACCCGTCGTTTACGTTCCATTCCAGGGACAAACCGTCGCTTAGGGTTAAAAAGGAGATTGCTTAATCATCAGATAAAATCAAGAAACGAAGTAGGCAGTGGAATAGTACAATATTGTCATTTTTTTTTCGTTAATAATATTTTAACTGATGATGGTAGCATTGGCCTTTAGTCGACTTTAGTCACATATTTAAGATATCTACGATTAATGTTAAAATAGTGATTTACTTTACATTCCTTTAACATTCATTGAATTATTTATACTTAACTCGTATGTATAAGATTGCCTTATGTGAATGTAACTGAAGCCAAAGTGATTTACCAATATAATTTAAAAATATTTTACTACATAAAGTATCAAAGTATTTTCATAATTTTAATCTCACAAAAATAAGGTCAATTTGTATTGTTAAAAATAATACTTAGGTGAAATTAAATAAAGTACCTATTTTTTGTAAAACAATTTCTTTTATTTCTTTAACTAACCTAACACAAAAGTATGACGACAAAACAGAACTTAAGAAGAAGACGAAAAGGGAAAGAAAACAGAAGCAGTCTTCTGAGAAACAGAACTTTCTAACCAGCATGTATAGAAAATACGAACCTCATGAAACTCTCCGCTTTGACGTATGTAAATCATCTAACTATGAGGTACATTACAGCTGCTGACAATAAACATAATAGACAAGACAAAATAAAACATACATACGAGTACATAATATAAATTGCAAATGCGCCATTACATACATTACGCCACACAAGTGCCATGATTGGTCGAATCATATAAAAATACATCCAAGTACGTACCATGATACAAAAGTACCCAAGTACTCAGTCTGTGCCAGATATTGAATACCCTTTCAGTCGCCTGATAGTGATAAGAGATAAGCGATATAACAAGATAAGCCGATGACGCTTGTTAGCACGGATTATATTAAACTCAAAAACAGTGATTATTGCGAAATGTTTGTTTGACCATTATCCTATCTTTTTGGCTTGTATTTGACTTGATGGTAATTTGGACACGCCATCACTACATAGTATAAAATAAAGTCGCATTCCACTGTCTGTCTGTCCCTATGTAGGCTTAGATCTTTAAAACTACGCAACGGATTTGGACGCATTTTTTAAAAATAGTTAAGAGTGAATCAAGAAGAAGGTTTATATGTCATTATTATTTGTTCAAACGGGAACTTACGTACGACGGAGGTTACTGTCGAGTGTCCCCTTAACACGTTTCGGGCACGTCCGGTGACCATCATCAGGAGTTGGGTTAAGCGCTAGCGACAGCGTCTCAGACGTTGGTGTTGGTAGTTTTTGTAAATATCGATTACACAGATTTTTGGGAAGTTTGTTTTATAATATGTAAAGACTCGAAACGCTCCGCCTTGTTACTAGTTCCCGTGGGGATTTTGGGAAAACAAATAGCCTGAAACCTTTCTCGTAAATCACTCTGTCTATCTGAGTATAGAGTGAGAAGATAGACTCGGTGGAAGACTTACTTTTATAATACGCAAAGATGGTAAGATCCCAAGGTAATAAACACATAGTAACAATACTTAAGCACTATAATCTATACTAATATTATAAAGCTGAAGAGTTTGTTTTGTTTGTTTGTTTGTTTGTTTGTTTGTTTAAACGCGCTAATCTCAGAAACTACTGAACCGATTTGAATAATTATTTTTGTAATAGATAGCCACATTCAACGGGAAGGTTATAGGCTATTTTTCATCCCGAAATTCCTACGGGAACGGGTACAACGCGGGTAAAACCGCGGGGCGCTGCTAGTACTGTATAATACAAAGTTTCAAGGCGTTTATAAGGAAATATTGAACTTGCCCTTGCCGATGTCAAAATGGCGATGCTTCTTTAATCACGGAAACTATTCGACCTTGTAGCTAAACAATGTGAACGATACTTACCTATATTATGTATTTTACTGTAGTTGTATTTCTTACGCATTCTAAATTCTAAAACAGGAAAAAGGTTCTTATTTATTCTATCTTTAATTAATAGAAAAAAAGAATACCAACTTTAAGTTAAGATTTTATATGGACTACATATCTCTCTGACCTGTTAATAATGTAGTGATCTTGCCTTTTAAATGACGAAGGTATTTTCGAAATAGGCTTATAACCGAGGTAACGAATAAACCGAGACATAAATATCACCAAAAACCTTCTCAAGGTGTTTTATTGTTTTTATCTTTTGGGCTGACCTAAAAATGGGGATATTTTGAATAATATTTACTGATACATGTGACTTATACTAATTAAGCCGTGACTTATTAATATAATGAATGCGAAAATAGCTTAATCTGTCTTTCGTTTCACTGTCTAAGCCAGTAAAATATGAAATTCCCGCGGGAAAATTTGATTAGGACGAGCTAATTAGTCGATAACTTTCATAAAACATTAATATTCCTTATCAATAAACACTCAAATCAATCAATACTAATACTTATCTAATACATACTTCACTACAGTTTATTTACCTCCATCTATATTAACAATTAAGTAAGTATTTACAGATATTAAATAAAATAAACAAACATGTATTTCAGCTTATACTCACGGATAATCTTATCTCCGATATCCGAGCAAGTACCAGTAATATCTAAGAATCAACAAAATGCAAGAAGTACAGTCCGGCAAGTATAACTTGGCGCGGCTGTGCGCCACTGTGTTCAATTTCAATGTCAATGTACTTTTATAACTGCATCTCTTGTACCACTTTTTATCACTTTAGGCATGATGATAGCACAGTAGGTACTTAGTTAGCAAAATATTCGCAACGATGTTTACTATGAACTCGGAAGTGTAAAAGTGAATTACCTATAGTTTTAGTTCCTCAAATCGCCACCGCCAACTTATATTTGCCGGACTGTATAAGTACATTTACCGGTAAGACAAAGCAGGGATGTGAAAACATAATTTTATCAACACCTCACCGTTATCTGGCAGATATCGTTTAGACTTCACTTCGGACGGTGTTAAGCAATTGTTTTCGTTAGCAGATTTGTGTTAAAATGACGGCCCCAGTGGCTTCTGCCAACCAAAAAGTGATGTTCAATAAAACAGAGGCGGAATACAACATGAAATCTATAAGATTTCTGTTGTTGACAATCACTGCGATGTTTTTTGTGAGTATATTTTGAAGTAATTGAAGGATTTAAGTAGGTATCTGTGTGACTTTATGCATTATCTATTTTACTGCCTTCCAATAAGTACTTAGTGTTATGACGAATATCATAAATTATTGTTTAATAGGTATATTCATACATTGTATGCAAGGGGATTTTTTTGCAAATATTTCGTACATACTTATTAAAATCTAAAGTTGTTGCCCTTAAATGCTAACTTTAGGGAGATGAATAGAGTTAATAGTATTTTTTAAACTTACACGAGTTGAACACATAGTAATAAACAGTAAGTTATTACTTGCTTTATTAACTTTCTAACGCGAAAAACCCGTGTGAGTACGTTAACTATGAATAGAGAGGTATTTTGCATAAATAGGGTGTACGAGTAAATATAAAAAGGCACCTATGTCTATGTGGCAACTAAAGCTGTAAGTATACAAAAAAAAACTCCTAAACTGTTCAAATCGGTTCCTATACGCGCTGATGTACCAGCGCAGGATAAAACAGGATAGGGTTTATTCTCCTTTCTTTCTATATGCAGTCTTAGATGACAAATAGATGCACCAATTTCATCGAAGCGTGTCAAACGAAAGTGTCAATAATGTTTTAAGAAAATAATCTTATTTAATTTTGAATTTTCCAGGTGATCGCCGGTGTAATGATAGTCCTAGGCATGTCGGTGTACGGGCACTATCACAACTTCACCTTCTTCTACGAGACCGCGAAGACCGGTCACTTCATGACTCCATCAGTCCTTTGCGTGTTGCTTGGATTGGTGCTAATCGTAGTCTCTCTGTTCGGATTCTTTGGAAGCTTCAAGCAGAGCACTTGTATGGTCAATAGTGTGAGTACACCCTTTTAATAATCATCTTATGCCTATGCTATGCTTAGTTGATATTCAACGATCATATTAAACGTAGCATATCATATATCTATGGTAAGTGGCAAACCCTTGGGCCCTTGTGCTTGGATGGTGGTACCCCAAGGCACCACACACAAGGTACACTCTTCAGGATTGCTAAATTGCTACATATATCGTGGTCAATATCCTTTCCATTTAGAATTATAATAAACGAAACGAAAAGGTTTATGTATCTATACCTTTCCATGAATAAAATATATACTTTTCAATATCTAACGATAATATAAAAAAAAATTGTCCACATTTTTCAGTACGCCATCCTTCTAATCCTGATCTTAATAATGCAAATGGTGGCAGTGATACTGGCGTTCACATTGAACCAGGATCAGATAGTCAAATTGCTGTACATTCCCGTTGAAGACTACACTACTGACTCCGAGATACAGAACGAGATGGACTCTTTGCAGTCATCGGTATGTATTGACATAGTGTGAAGATAAATATATATATATAGTGATTTGTTTGAAATTTAGTCAAGGCGAGGAAGGAAATAAACATTACAGTTTATTTAGAATGTTAAGGCTACAGATTTTGTGCTATGGGCAAGCGATTTTAGTCCATAAATAGATGATCGCTACTAACATTGCGATGTAACCTAACCTAACCAAACAATACGTACTTATCTACTCGTATAATGATTGATGACAGACGGAAACGTGCAAATTCAAAATAATAGTTTGATTGACATGGATTGTTCTGTTTTGAGATGTGATAAACGCTATTGAGTAGCATATTTTCACTATCTGTGTAACTCTTTGATCTAGATCTTTATAGAGTCTAATAAATATTCTAAACCCTAACCACTGCAGCATTGCTAACAATATCCCAATCTTAAAAATCCAGAAAATATCACACCCTATGTGCCAACGGGCTTGACTGAAGGGTTGTTGTTGGTTGCATGTTAGAGTGGTTACTGTATCGTGGGTTACGGGTTCGAATCCCGTCCGGAGTCAATAATATGTACAGAGATATTTTTGGCACCGACGAAGTTTGGGTATCAGTTATATATTCAAATAAAGTATTTGTGTATGTAATTGTAATCATGTCAATAAGTTAAATCCTATAACACAAGCTTAGAGCTTAGTTTGGGTGTATTTAATTCTGAATTTGTCCTCTAAACATTATCACTATTATTTCCACAGCTCGGCTGCTGTGGTTCCAACTCCTACATGGATTACTTGGGAATGGAATTTACCAGCAATCACTCTACCGTAGTGGTCTCCAAAGAAACCGATAGCGAAGTGATCACAATCGTGATTCCCAGCAGCTGCTGCGTGACCAGTGGAGACGTGTTCTGCAGTAGAATGTGGTCTACTGGATGCAAGCAGGTGCTGGTGGATGTGCTGTACCAAAACGCGACAGTTATTGGAGTTCTGGGCATGTCTGTCATGGTTATCAATGTGAGTATATTTGATAATACTCCTTTAACTAATAGGCGCCCGTTCCCATGGGTAGTTTGGGATGAAAAATCACAAAAACTGCTCATCGGATTTTCATTCCATTCTCAACAAATGACAAAGTAACTCAAAAGTACACCTTATCATAATTATTAGTTTCTTTTTTAAAATTTGTGATGACTGCAGCGTAGAAGATCATCGCACAGTTTCAATTAAACAAAGCTTTTCCAAAAGTCAATCACATTAATGGGTATATTAACCACTTTTAAAGACAGCGTTAATTTATAAAGTTGAAGTGTATATTAGGCACTGACGTTTGTCATTTTGGCTGTATTACTAAAGATCTAAATTCACCTTGAAATCTAGGTTATGTGTACATCAACAATTTAATTAAAAACACAACAGTGTTCTGGTTTAAATGATAAGCAATAGCTTAGATAAGTCTATAAATTATATCTTATCAAAACAATTTCATATTTGGGTGTCAGTTTAGTTTAGACTTTTAGAGAAAGAGAGAAACTTTATACCAAATATTACATAGAAAATGTAAACTGAATAAAGAGTGTGGTGATAGTAATTTTCTTGAAAAACAGTTAAAAACACAAGTCACTTTTCATTATGAAACTCTTAATCAAAATAGGCTTACAAATATGCCATCCATTCTATAACTTTCGCATTCAAAATAATAGTATATACTACATTTCAAGTGTAACTAGCAGTGCTCTGCGGTTTTACCGGTGTTGTACCCGTTCCCGTGGGAATTTCGAGTTGAAAAATAGCTATACCCTTGAATATGGCTATCAATCACAATAATAATTATTCAAATCGGATTGATAGCTTCCGAGATCAGCACATTTAAACAAACAAAAAATCCCACTCTTCAGCATATATATTATGTTAGTATAGTAGTACGATTACGGTTTTTCAGTTGCTCGGCATCGTTTTCGCATTACTCCTCGCCAGATGCATCAGGAAGATGAAAAGTGAGAGAGCACTCCTCATGTGGAAGATCAAGGAGCAGTTCATCATGGCGAGGAACGCAGAGGAGGAAATGAAGAACCAGAGCCAAGTGTACATAGAGGAACAGTCGTCTAGTGTCGCGTAGTCTATGATCTATACTCCCTCTATGGTATAATCGAGGAAATAAAATGTTTGGTAGAGTAAACGTCTTCTAGAGAGTTAAACATTATATTTTCTCCAAAATATCAACAGTTTTTTTGGGACCAATAATGTTTGATACATAATATGCTTGTATTAATATAATGTTGATATAGATTCTCTATTATACTACAACTTAAACTATCTACAACTACAGTATCCATTGTTCTATAATTACTGATTATTTAAGTGAGAGGCATCATTATATAAACCATTGTTATTGTTACTTAATCAACTTCGTTAATTTAAATAAATTGTTATCATTATGTGATGTTTTATTGAATTGCTTTTACTTTAGTAAAACATGAATATCTGTATTTTTGAAGAGTCTAATTGAAATCAAAACTCATTTTATTATTCCTATTTCTTTAATATAATATTTACAAAATAAATATTTACATAATATATAAATCACTAGGAGATATCCATGCACAATATACTTTTATAAATAACAAGGAAATTATTTAATACCTCCAATGATTATCAATAATTAAATTATTTACAAGACTTGTGTGAGTGGTTGTTTGTACCATTTCTATCACAGGGTGCCTTTACACCAGACCATAGTAGTAGTAGTATTGGCCTTTAATGTCTCACAGCTGGGCAAAAGACCCTTAACTCACTGAAGATATCAGTACAGTGAGAAGACCTACCATACCATGTTTAATATATCGAGACCACTAGCACCATGTAAATGTTACTATGCCAAGTTCAATATGATTTGGTGAGACTAAATGTTGCATAGGAATGTATGCATAACTGGTGTAAAGGCACCCTTACAGTGGGAGACATAATCTTACCATTCGTTACCACCCCCACCATTATAGCCACCATCTAACAATGTTCCAGTTTATCTATTACTTTATCTATTAGATGATCTACTTGGTGGCCGGCTTTAGCCATGATCCAATAGATGGTAGTGTGAAAATTTTGCAAGATTTAGTGGGCACATGCTCAGACATTATCTTGAACAGAAATAACTTTTCCTCTATATATAATTTGTACCGATAACTGATACTACAACTAATGTATACCATTATCTAACCCATACTTTACTCTATGATCCCAAAACACTTTACCTTGCAATCTTATCACATCACCGACAGTCTCATGCTCTCCGTCTTTCAAGTATGGAGGTGTGAACTCCCGGTAAGCTATGCATACTCGGCGAGATGTGATGTCTTCGCGCAGCACGCAGTGCTCCCAGTGGTAGCGAGGTTCTCCGTATATAATGAGGAGTGAGCGCCTGGAAATGGTGCAAAAAAAATAAATGTAGATCATTTATCATTTATTGAACTCACCAACAAGAGCCTAGCTCTTGTCTGTTGTTGGCGAGTCTGATGCAGAGTATATATCTCGATTCTCCATCTACTCCTAATGAAGGATTATCAAAAGATAAATGTTCTAATGTTTCATTTTTATCATAAATTTTATATCTTTTGTAACACTGGCCATTTTAAACATTCCTTTGAATGGAATTACCTATTGTGTGTGTAAGTTAAGTAACTCTGTGTGACAGAATGTACTTTGAAACTGATAGATAAAAAATGTTTAAACATACCTAGGCATTGGTATTCTTATAATAGCATCCAGAAAACTGTCAGGCTTGCTCGCCTCATAAGCAACTTTGTCTTTTGAATCACCATTTAATATTGTTCCATCAGAACTGACCACAGGGTAATAGTCATCAGTACAAAGCAGGTTATACTTCGTTTTACTTCCTAAGTAAGGAGTCATGGTCAGAACGGAGTCCGATAAACAGTTGACAGTCACAATCCGTTCCCCCCAAATCCAACAATCGTCAATATGAGGATCTATTGAAGCTCCTTTATCAGGATCATACTCCAACGAACACTGTTCAATTACTTCATAACCTTTCATCAAATCCACTGACTCGAATCTCTCTTGCAGATACTTGGAAAACGCGGGAAATCCACTAAAATTACCGAGTACAGCTTTCTTCTTCTTAAAATTTGTTTTTGGTCCATAATTTTGCTTTCTGCGGCCGCTTTGAGATGTATCCCACGGCACTTCATCTATATTTTTCATTAGCTCTTCTTCCTCCTTTTCAGAGATGAAATCCAGCTGAATATATACTCCCGGGTAGTAAATACTCTCACCTTCATGGTGAGGATGCTGTTTATACAAGTCTAAGTCCCAACCGGGCCAGGCTTTGTTGCAATAGGGACAGTAAACATAACCTTTACTTTTATCAAGTTCCAGTTGAAGTTTCAAGGCCTCTGCTCCATACTGGGTTTCGCAAATTAAGCACGTTCTGCAGCCTTTGCAGCCGCAAGGACGCGGCTTTGTCATTGTGAAGATAATATTATGTGATTTATTCAATATAATTTAGTTTGATTTGAAAAAAAACAAGACACGGACAACGTAGATCGGTCGGTTCGAAGGAAATTGGATTGGTTGGATCATAGAGTAACTTATTTAAACAGGAATTTTATTGGATTGGATTGTTGGATTTGTTGGATGGAAAAGCTTTGACTTTGACATTAACATCAAATCAACTGTACAACTTTTGTAAACTTTGACTTTGACATTCATGAGACAATTGACAAATACGAAGATTGGAAGTGTTTTTAGTTTTAGCATTTAGTGATGGGATTTCTTTAGTTTCTTGGTCTGTGATGGAATTGTCTTTCCGGACATTCATTTGAAATGTTCGTGCCTGTGTTTGAATAAGCTTTTATTGAATAATCTAAATATAAATATAACTTTTTTACTCAGTTAAGTTAAATAAAACATAATATTTTATAAATAAATTCATTTATTACGATTAACAAATAGCTAACATTATTCGCAATTTTATATAAAAAAAACTTATTCTCCTCGTCATATCTGAGTATATTGACCGGGTGCAATAATATCATCTACGAAAATGCATCATTACACTACGCTATAAAATATGCAAAAGTATTATAATTTTTATTCGCGTTTACAGTTTCACATATATAAAATCTGCCTTATAAGTATAAAAACAAATCTATTCCATGATTGTCTTTCATAAATAGTCTAATATAATCTTATGTCATCAAAAGATAACGTTCATATAATATTAAAGTGACTTGAAACATACAAAAGAATCTTGAAGAATTTTGAACCTTACTGGGGCTCGTTTTTTTTTTTATAAATATGATATTATGTCATTTAATATAAGGCACAACTTATTACTTAATTTGTGTGATTGAAAAGCACTTTGTGTCTACCGACTCTAGTAATAATAATTAGTAATTATCTTAATCTACAATTGTGTAGATAAAAAATGTGGCCTGCCACTTTTTTAGATTAAATTGTGCGATACATTACTTTTAAAATCTATTTTGATGGAATTAAATTATAAAAAAGCATTTATAATTAGCTATCTTAGTATAATTAAAAATCATGAAATTTATTCCACTAAAAGTTACTTATTTAATGAAATTATTTATAATCTAACTAAAACGCCTTAATAATACCAAAAATAACGTGTCAAATCCTTCTGCTTATTTCTCAGCACCAGTTTATACCGATCACAATATATCAAAGACCTTACTTTTAAAGCCGGCTCGGCACTTACATTTAATATGATATCGTATATAATAATTATTTTATACTTCGAAAGCGTGAACGAACGATATGCACCTAAAACTTATTGAATAATATTAAACCGCCATAAGTATATAATATGAAATATTTTATATTAATACAATAATATTATAATGGCAGTGATTTTTCCTAATTCCCTATTGAAATTGATGCGTTCTCTTAACTAAGTAGCAACATATTCTCAGTATCACTTAAACATAGTTTTGAACTATTTTAATAAGTAAAAAACATGATTGATGTCGATTGATATCCTGAGTACTACACATATTTTAAAAACTTCATCCTGTCTGTCAAAAGTGTTAAAGTATCGTCCGGTTAGTGTATTAATCCATTTGACTTTTGCAAGTGCTTTCGTCGCTGAGAAGACTCAATGTATCTATGACTAGATCATAACAATATAACTCCAGATTATTTTTGGGTAGAGTTCAATCGAGTTCTTCAAACTCTATGACTCGGAAGGTGGGGTTGTCTCTGGGCGCGGGGGGCGGCGAGGGCGTGGGCGGCGCGACGAGCACCGCGGGCGGCCGCAGCCCCGGCGCCTCCGGATGCTATTCGTCCACCAGCTCCCACAGCATCAGCGCCGCGTCGGTGCCGCCGGCGCTCACCAGGCACCGGTCGTTGAACAGGAACCGAGCGTTATTCACGGCTCCGCTGTACACTTTCATCTCATTGTACTCGGATTTTGGACTGGCACATGGATACCTGTGATAAAGACAAGGAGGTATGTAAAGATTTCAAACTAAAATACTGCACATAGCATTTGTATTCAATTAAGCTATTTGAGCAATATTTTTAGTCCTTATAAAACGGAAGTGATTTTCTATACGTTACCTGAACAAACGTAAGTATCCATCTGAGTCTCCACTTATAAGTAGATCATGAGCCGATGACCGACTTGATGAAGCTATCAGCGTCGTCATCGGATAGAAACGGTTATTCCACATTCCTGTAATGAAATATTAATGTATTATTATTAAAATACATAATGTAATATACCTATTATAAGAGATGACATTGCTTGCACTAACCTGACACTAGGAATCCTACAGTAGAATTATATGTGGACCACTTAACATCTTTCATGGCTATTGGACTCTTTTCAGGTGAAAGCGATTTAATATCCCCTGAAATAATAAAACGTGCCGTTAATAAATATCTTCAGAAACCTTTGTATTCAACTTTTCTTCATGCCAAACACTTACAGAAGGATAAATCATAGTCAGCAGTAACCGTTTGAAGATAGTTGCCATCAAGACTCCAATCCAGTTGCATAAGTGGTTGGGCGCCTCGTATTTTATTCGACTTCTTATAAGAGAAGCCATCTCTTGATACACGGAAGAGGTAGATGCTGCCATTTTGTGAACCAATTGCTAGGAAATCTCCAGCTGAGAACAATATTTCAACAGTATTTACAATGATACTCTAGGCGACTAAAATTCTAGAGCTTCGTTGTATAAAACTTACAAGAATTGTACTGTAAGCAATTGAGTGGAGATCCACAAACGCGTAGAGTTGCTACGTGAGCTCCTGCATCAGCATTCAAAACCACTAAATGACCTTCAGTGCTACCGGCGGCCAACGCGCCACCTCCTGGATGCCATGCCAATGAAACACACTCGTATCCGACCTGAAAACTACCTCTTTATAGTATTCTACTCATATTTAATGTAGAGAAAGCATTTCACTTTAGAAATTGACTTAAAAACTTGTTGTAAAATAGCGCTTTTATATTGCTAATATTACCTGTGTAGCAAAAACTAGTTTGTGTCCTTTCCATAAAGCGATATTCTTGTCATGTCCAGCAGTTGCAAACATTTCGTCATCAGGGTGAACGGCTAGACCCATTAGTGTTTTGTGGTGGCCGAATATTATCTGAAAAAAACATTAAGTAAGTAGATATCTAAAGTACGGTTCAAGTACTTATGTGACAAAGTTATTGAAAAAAGTACCTGATTAAATCTCCTCTGTAGAGAGCCTTCCAGGATATTATTCCTTGTTGTACCGACATACAAGTTGCCATCGTTTCTGCCAGGTCTTTGCGGGTAGATGCTACGTACGCCTCCGGCTGATTCCGGTAACTAAATACATAATAATTATGGCATAATACTTTATACTAAAGAAACAGAAGTGAAGGATTTAGTAATACATTGGTTTCTTACCTTAGTTTCAGTGATTCTTTTATAATTTTGCAGTGAATCCCATGCAGCAATTTTTCTGTCTTTCTCACCACCAGAAATCAATGTTCCTTCTGACAACATGACTAAGGAACTGATTCCTTTGATATGTGCCTAAAGCGTTAATAAAAGTGTTAATGATGATTAAAAATTAAAAATATTTCAAAACATAATTCCATCATTTTTATTTTTACCTCAAATTCCATCCGTACAAAATAAGCGCCATCACTATCGACGCTATAAATTGTTATAAATCCATCACTATCAGCGGTTACCACATCTCCGTCTTGTTCAAATTGCAGTGAAGTAACGTGAGTTCGAGATGGCTGAAAAATAAATTATATCCGGATAATCCGGACAAAAATACGGGTCAACATCACTAGTTAGTTCCATTCGTACTTATAATGTTGGCAGCATTGAGCAAGGAATTTCAATTGATAGATGTCAGATGATCAGCAACAAAACGCGGGAATAATTTAAAAATGTTTCGGTTTCATTAATAACCACCAACATCACAGAGGTTTACTTACAGGTTTGATAATATCGGTGCGTTCAAAGAATCCATCTTTCCTGCGATTCCAGAAGGCCAAGTGTCCTTTCCCGTGCGTTATGAGCAAGTTGTCGTCCAGTGGGTGGAAGGCAGCACCGGTTAATTCCTCTTGAAGAGTCTACAACAAATCAAAGTAGGCATTTATGTGAGAACAGACCTTAGTTCTTAGTTGGACTAAGCTTACGAATATAATTGTAGGAATGAACCAGGTAAATGCCTAAATATATTGTATCGGTTAGTCGAAGCAATCTTCCCTCATTACTCAAATAACTGTTAGCCTCGGTAACTATATATTTAAAATATTACATTCAAAATTATACTATACGAATAATTATATACTCTGCTTTTAGAATGAAGTAACAATTATATACCTAATAGTAGAATAATACCAAGGTAGAAGTATCTAGCACCCAGTAACCCAGTATCTACTCAAATGATGTAATGTAAGAATTATAACTTGTTCAAAATCGTCACGCAAATAGGAGGTAGCGTAGCGTGACCAACTATGACGTTTACCAAGATGGATTCCTGCTCAATAAATAGTGGCAGGAAGAAAGTACACTTTAAAAACTTAAGTTACGTTTCGTACATTACATTTCTTCATGGTATAGAGTGCTATTTGACTATTAATTGAAACGTACTTTGATGTCATTATTATTTGTTGAAACGGGAACTTACGTACGCGAGCGCTTCACCCACCTCCTGATGAAGGCCACCGTATGTGGCCGAAACGTGTTGAGGGACAACTCAACAGTAACCTCCGCGTACGTAAGTTCCCGTTTCAACAAATAATATAGAGTGCTAGTTATTAAGTTTAACCGCTTAAGTTAAATCTAGCTTGCTAAGTGTCACTTTTCACTCAATATATAGGTATTAAGTAGGTAAGTTAGTGCCTCATTATACTTTATTTCTATTACCCATGTTATTATAACAATATTTCAGTTCAGAATTTGCGGAAAACGGATATAAACTCCTAGTTGTAATTCGTTGGAGCTTGATTGAGTATGACATTGCGTGGTCGAGTTACCTTTCCAGTTACCACTTAGTGTGAATGAATAATAGTAATATTATGAGGACTCATTACAATTACTAATATATTTTACTACCGTAGCGTAAGTACTTAAGTGAGGAGAATAAGTACCTACCGTACAGTCAGCACAGTTTGAGTAATCACGCTTTCTAATTGGAACGAATGTTGAATAAAGTGGTAGATTTTTTGTCATTGAAACAAACAATGAATTATAAAGCTTGTGTCTGATGGGTCCTTTTAAGATGTATGGCTATTAGTAGAAAGCCTATGTCATGAAAACCTACATTATGTTTTTAATGAACAAATTGAAAAAAACCCTGAAAAAATCCTGAAGTAGTCCTGAAGTTTGCTATCCTTCTTCCAAGTTACAATTTCTTTCCCGACAATAAAACACTACGCAACTTCCGTAGTCTTATCTGCTACGTCGTAGTACGGTCGTAGCAACGAGCAATCATTTTTATTGTAGCTAAACAAACGGTATGAAAGTGTAGCAAGCATTTTTGTAGTCAATAGAAATTACATTAAAAAAGTATTTTCATTAAAGTAATAATTATGAAAACCCTTATCAAATAATTAAAAGAACAGCGATGAAAATTCCAAGTAGCAGTCTTTGAACAATAAAATAAATCCTCATAATATTACTGCAATTGCATTAAGTGACAAAAACACTGCACTCCTTTATCGCAGGTCAAATCTTAATACCTTTGCAGACCTTGAGCGGCGACAAGGGCAACCAACTGACTAGACTAAGTAAAAAGTTACATTTCATATAAAATATGTGTTGTTTTTCTCGTAACTTTGTATTCGGCGTCTTCGTGCATGTAAATCATATTTATTTAGCTTTATTTTACGACTTTATTATTCAGATATTTATTACTTTTATAACGTTTATTATAAAAGGTTCAAATTTGGCGTAAATTAGTTATAAGCGCTACGAAGTTCGAGGTTTGTAGGTAACTTATAAGACAAGCCAAGAAGTACCTACGAGAAACATTCAGTGAATACTGTATGTCAGTAATTTGATAATTTATATAAGTAAAGACTATTAAAAGGCTATAAATATTGATAGATAGAGACAGATATTACGTTTCATGTTGTTTGTCCGCGATTGACCAGGTCTATTGCACTGTCATTTGCCTTCCTAAGATCCTCCACAGTGCAGGGAACGGGGCTGTTGGGACACTGAGTTGAGTAAGCGAGACACACGCGGGTGTGGAGCTGTCCCAACCATGACGATACGACGGGTGACTATAGCTGCGGAGCTATCGTCTTCCGAGAAGGGGTTTTCTAACCTAACCTAACCTAACAAGGTAATATTTGTCTTATATATTTGAAACTTACCGCCACTTTTCCCAGTAGATGCCCCCACTGCCACTGCCACACAGACAGAATGCTCTCACGACCGGCGTCCACGGCTAGCACGTAGCTTCCGCCATTCTGTTGACATAATACAATTGTATAACACATACAGACCAATAATATAACTAGCTGCGCCCAGCAATCCCACCCGCGTAGTACCCGTTCCCGCGGCAATTTCGGGATAAAATGTTGAAAGACAGTCATTTACTTTACTGGATAATCAAGATATCTTACTAAAATTATAAATGCGAAAGTTTGTGAGGATGGATGTATGTTTGTTACTCTTTCACGCAAAAAGTACTGAACGGATTTGGAAGAAACTTTACTGTAATATTGGTTATACATCAGAATAACTTATGGGATACATTTCATCTCGAATTTCCCATTACCAATGACATGAAGAAAAAGAACATTCGGGCATATAAAAACTGGTTTTCCTCACCAACTGGGAGAAGGCGACGGCGGCGACCCCCGCCTCGAACTCGGCCATCCCGAAGACGTGCAGCGTCTGCAGCGAGTCGGTGCTCCAGATGCGCACGTGCGCCTGCGCGCGCCGCCCGCGCCCCGCGCGCTGCCCGCTCGCCACCAGCTCGCGCGACGGGTGCAGCTCCATGCTGGCGAGTGAGGTTACGTTACGAAGGTTGAGCAAGGTTGACCATTACTCAGAGGGTCAAAATTTACGTACATTCGTGAAAATATTATTTTATATGCGGTTGCATAAATCTCAAATAAACGATTAGCCTGTTATGTCCCACCACTGCCGGGCATAGGCCTGTCATCTCATAGAAGATATCAGTACAGTTTGAAAACCAAAATTGTCGCAACATTAAAGGCCACGGTAGCCGCCATAAGTGTGGCTTATTCCGGGCCAAAATTTAAATGTATTAAAATTGGGCTCTTTGAATCGAGAAGAAGAAGTAAATTTTGAAAACTAAAATTGTCGCAGAATTAACGGAATACCATGACAACATACCACTGTATATCCTCGGTGTGTCCCGTGTAGTGCCGCTGCGAGTCCTCGTCGCGGTCGAACATCACGGCGACGGCCGCCACGTAATACAGCAGCTCGCCGGTGGGCAGCACCCACAGGTTGCGGCGGGAATCGTGGCCGCGGTAACCGAACCTGCCACGGGAAAACTCTATAAGATATATGGGGAAATATTCTTATACCTAGCGACTTGTGATGAAAGAAAACCAAACACTCAATTGGCTCAAAATTTTACAGAATCCTGTGAGTTTCTTAAATTTAAATTTAAACTCCATTTTACTGTAAGACACTAGTTAGAATTTCCCACTTAATGAGATTTTCCCAGCAGAAACGAAAGATTTTAGCGTGGACCGTGTTGTTTGAAAACTTAGCAGTTCCCATCGATATATTATTATTTATCAGTTATTCCCACAACTGGGAAGAATCCCTATCTCGCTTCTTTATTTTATCTAACCCATTATCCTGCACTCGTAATAAAAGCTGACAAGTAATAGCAGCAACAAATACAAACGGAGAAACTTTACTAAACTTTGTGGACTTGTAATTACTTACACCCAATCAAGTTGCAGCTTCTTATCGGGCGGCGTGTTGTCGATGGGCGCGTGGTGTATGGGCGGGTAGAAGGTGCGCCGCAGGCCGCGGATCGTGACGCGGATCGGCTCTTCCTTGAGCACTTCTAGTAGGGTATAGTCTGTAACAAAAGATCATTCATTCATTTCGAGTAGGTTAGAGGCCAACTCGTGTCGGAGTTTCTAGACCGCCTAAAGGCCTCCGACATGGTTTGACAAATGCAGGTGTAATATTAAGACGCTTCTTTGTCAATATGTAAATATTACTCCTAACACTTTTGCTTTACACAATCTTTTGTAAACTTACCAGAATTGCGTACGATTTCTCCCTCAGGCGCGTATAGCACTCTGGGTCGGCTTTTACTCCTCGCGCGGCGCCCGCGCAGGTCCTCGGACACGGGGGCGGCGGCTACTGATGCTCTGGACCGAGACCTGAGTCCAAACAACTCCATATTAACACTAAAATTATATTCAAATTAAAGTATCAGCCTGCAAAAGCCTCTCAAAATTATATGAATGTGAACATTTTCTTCCTGGTTAACCAAAAAGTATGAGAGCGACCCTACCAAATCTGAGGAAATACCGATACCGTAATATCATTTGCATATTGTGCCATCTTTTAAGAAGCGGACGAGGTCAGCGGTCAGAGAAAACAAACTAGGTAACAAAAATCAGCCTAGCCTCACAAAATCTATACTTAATATAATAAAGCTGAAGAGTTTGAATGCGCTAATTTTCGATCTACCAATCCGATTCGAATTATATTTTTTTGATGGATAGCAAGATTCAACGGGAAGGTTAAAGGTTTTTTTCATTCCGCAATTCCCACGGGAACGGGCACAAAGCGGGTAAAACCGCGGGGCGCAGCTAGTTGTCGATAAGTCAGCAACTAGAACGATGGTGTTAGGACATGTTTATATTCAATCTTCTAGGTAACTCTAGGTAACTAAATAATTAATGCAATACACTGCTAAAATAAAAAAACAGCTTTAACCCTTACAAGTCAAACTAAAATACAATTAAAAATACTAACTATATCTGCATCGTTAAAACAATAAAAGGTTTGTACATGCAAATGTTAAGACGGTTGCTACTTTACATGCAAATGTTGTACCTTCTACAAAAGTTAAGTAAAGTCTGTTATGTCCCATTACAGGTCAAAGGCCTCTCATCTCATCAAAGATATTAGTACAGTGACGGGGTTGATTTTCTATCAACGAGTATACAAACACATTCAAAAGTTTTACCTTTAATAGTTAAGTTAGGTGTAGTCTGTATCAAAGGCTCATAAGTACAGTATTACGAGGTTGATATAGACAGACAGAGGTCTGTCTATCCTATCCTAGTCCTAGTAATACTATAAATGCGAAAGTTTGTGAGGATGGATGTATGTATGTTTGTTGCTCTTTCACGCAAAAACTACTGAACGGATTTGGATGAAACTTTACAGTAATATAGGTTATACATCAGAATAACATATGGGATACATTTTATCCCGAAATCCCTACGGGAACGGGTACAACGCAGGTAACACCGCGGGGCGCAGTTAGTACAAATATAATAAAGTAGAAGAGTTTGTGTTTTGTTTTGTTTGAACCATTTTGAACGCGTTAATCTCAGAATCTACCAATCCAATTCAATAATTATTTTTGTAATAGATAGCCATATTCAACGGGAAGGTTATAAGCTATTTTTTCCCTAAATTCCTACGGGAAATTTCACAACGTAGAACAAAGTAAATCCGCGGTGAGCTGCTTCTACATACTACAATATACAAGCACATATTCTTACTATACGAACACACATTCAAATGTACCGTAGTAGCACAAAGGGTTGGTTCATGTAAATGGTACCTTCTTATCGGCGACTCGATCGGCAGCGGAGCGCTGACCCCCGGGCTGAGCGCGGGCACCATCAGCGAGCCCAGGTAGAAGGTTTCCACGTCTGCGAACTCATTGCGAAGTTGGGAGAAGCTTCGTACCTGGTGACAGAGGGAGTTGATTGAAAAACTACTTAGTAATGTAACGGTTTGAACTAGAAGGAACGGTTATTGAAAGCCGTATCCCTACTTATATTATACATGCGAAAGTTTGTGAGGATGTATGTGTGTTTGTGACTCTTTCACATCAAAACTACTGAATAGATTTGAATGTAAATTTACAGTTATACAGAACACATAGGATTCATTTTCCCGAAATTCCCAAAGTAACAGATACAACGCGCAAGTACTCGGTTAACGAAAATGTACATCACACTGCAAGGGAATGGTATATATTACTCTACTAATACTGTAAGGAGGAAATTCTCAAATCAGCGGTAAATAAAAAACTATGTAAGTAAACGTATTTTTTTTTACCCCAACGAACTAGTTCTAATATGAGCCTGTTTCAAGTTCGCCAATGAAATATTATATGTCTGTAAGACTCGTAGAAGTTAATGAGTTAGGTCTAAACACCGTGAGTGCATTAGTCTATACCATAGAGCCATTTGTTTTTGTTAACATTACCTAGAGTCAATGTCTGCTGACCGCTAAAAGTCCTAAATGAAAATTCTATTACTAATCACGTAATCACTATGAATACACCTATTCTGTTTATTCCAACTATTATTCCAAATATTATTCCAACTCACTGATACATTGTTTGTTACCAACTAATTTAAAAACAGAACGTATTTGAGGAATGATATAACATAATTACGATTAGGTAACTAGTTTTAATTGTTAACAATCCAAGCAGGCTTGGCAATGTCAACGGTACTAATTTAAGTTATTTAAATTTTAGAAAATCGCTGTGATTGCATCAGTCGCGGTTCTACCAACGTCATCGGTAAGGTGTTAACTACGTCATGCTGGTTTCAGTAACTGTAATACCTACTGAGATGTATAGAATAAGCACGTTTTGTAGATAAGTAGTTAGGGAATTGTACATAGATAGATTCATATATTGTCGGCGGTCACGATTATTTCAATAGTTTATACTCTTGTTGTTAGATTGGCATTCCCGGTTATTACAATTGCAAGGCTTAAAGGTAGTCTTAAAGCGACAGTAAAGGACTCCATGTAATATAAAGTTTGTCTTTTGAATGTGTCACTACATACAACATTCAAAAGCATTTGTTGTAGATATACGTACCTATTCAACACGATGGGAGTATGCAAACAGAAAGATACTTATTCTGTAACTAATTACATAAATAAAAACACTAAGTTTTATTACCTCTTGTCCTGTAATAGTATACATGCGCTTAGCTCCACTCATCTTCAAAACTTGACCTAAATCTTCAAGCACTTCTTCGAATGGTTGAGTCGTTCGCAGGTTAAGTAGAACGCGACACTGAAATATTGTGTTAGTTTACAATAGGGACAAACTCACGTCTGTAAAGGGTTCTCGTAGTCTGACGTAGCGTCGGAGATTATGCATAGGGTTACGCGAACTTTCAGCGAGTGAGTAATTTGATATGGTATGACGCTCCTGTTTATTCAATGTAACGACGCCTTATGTTAATGTTTGAACATTAAGTTGAGCAAAATAAAATCCTATGAAAATTGCATTTAGCTAGGTTACTCTAAAATTACCAATAAAAAGGTCAGTCCGTATATTTTTGAAAATTGCCCTCAAATTCTTTATATCTTCCGTTTAGTTACCATATAGCCCTGGAACTTAAACTATGGTTCGTATTAGTTCTTGCGGATATTTGCACGGCCTCTAGTAAATTCCGCTGAACTCCGACAGTCGAAATGACCGGCTGTGGAACACCCAAGGTCGCGGACGTACCTAATAGTCGATGCCAATCGCGTAATGCACTCATGTTTAAGGTGTGTGAAAGGTTTTCATGGGAAAGCTATAACGCTTTTGTAATGAGTATTGGTTGGTGCTTTTGAAATGTGAATCATTAGGTAAGTACCATTTCACTTTCAGTAATGTTTCAGTATTTATTTGAAAGTGAAAGGTATAAAAGCTTTGGTGGGTACAGATTATTTTTATATAGCCTACTCTACATTTCAGTAGATAGGTAGGTACCAAACATTACGAACAGAACACACTTGACAAATGGCCCAACAATGGGACGATACAGGGTAACCTTACCCCATAAAGCTCATACATTAATAGATTTTTTACTAACACAGGATTTTGTCCAGATTTGTTATGAATAAAGCTGACGAATTTCCTTCCCTCAAACTGTTGCCTTCCCTACCTTCCCTACTTTCAACAAACTGTTGTCTAACCTGTATAGAATGGTCCATATTGTTGATAATCCTGATGACTCTCCCGCTGCTCGGCTTGCCGCCCCCCGGGGGCGGGGCGTCAGACTCCGCCACCGATTGCTTCCTGGTGCCCCCTCGGGACCATCCACTCGCTCCCGTAGTGGTTCCCCCTCCGTACCACATGCCGTTCTTTTTGCCGTAACTTGCAGCCTGAGGGAAGACGTACGAACTTGTCATTGGAGTTAGCTGTGGAAGATGTTGTTATAGAAAAGATGTTGTTTAAATGTTGAAAGTTATCGTGAAGAAACTTCGATTGTAAAAGAAGGAATTTAAATAGTTATTAGTGAAGATAATGTATGGAAAAGGGTGTCAAGAGTTGTGTTGTGTTTGATAAGTCAAAGTATAAAATGAGTGTTTTCGTGTAGAGTTCGCCCAAGAAAAATGTTAAGGAATATGAGATTCATGAGGTCAGTGTAATTATGGGTTATAACTTTCGTTTATTTATCCGGACATAATTGCCCACCCAAACAATGTTTGCCCCTGACACGAATACAGCGCTTGATAAATGTGGAAACGAAGCACATTCGCTTCATAAAGCTTTCTTGTAGCTTTTCAGCAGCAAAAAAGCCTTGAACCACATAAACGGAAGAAACAAAGTAAGCATTATATTTCTTTTAACGATTGGGAGTTAATATTACGTAAATACAGTGCTTTCTCGTATGCAAATTGAATACCATTTGCCACAATGTGTAAATGTGTGTCAAGCACGTTAACAATCCTTCATAAGCGCGTGCTCGCTCGGGAATTTTATGGACTTACAAGAGAATTCACTCGGTTCCACTTGACCGAAGTTTTTTCAACGTTTTTCTAAGGAATTTCAAATAAACCCAGTAACCTACTTTTCTTATTGGCGGTTTTATTTTCTTGGTTTAGAATTTTAGATTCTAATGGTTGCTTACACGTTTTGAAATGTTTGTTTTTGTGTACCTACGAGTAAGTTTTATTATTAAACATATTATAATGTGACGGCTGTTGTTTAGGCATTAAAAACAATAAGATTGAACCCTTGTTTAAATTTTATATTTATGGCATTATCATTAATTATAAATAATCAAAGTCTCACACAGATATTGAATAAATCGAGTAAATAATGCGTTACAATTTAAAAATAGTAAGTTAAGAAATAAAAAAATTCATAACGTTTTAAATGTTTGTAACCTTTGTTGCGAACCGTACAAACTCATTGTTTATACAACAAAAGTTGTGTAAACCGAGAGTAAATGCGCATATTTATCAAACCCCATTAAATTATAAACCGGCACTCACCATAACAGACACCCTCAGATCCTCTGCACTTTTATTGTGCACCCGAATTCTAAGTCGCGATATTTTGCCGTTAACACAGCGACCGGCGGCGACCGAGGAGTCTCTCGGACCACTGACGGCTCGGTGGCAAATTATGCACGTCCTTGGCTAGTGGTACTGACCGCTCTTCAAGGACAGTTCTTATCGCACTGTGCGTGCAATACCGACAATACGAAACGACCCTTTTACGCGGAAATTCACACCCATACGTTTACACCATGTTACGCTCATGGGTTTCCGATAGGTCTACTTTAACTGGTCACCTCTATGTGGCACTAGGAAGTAGACGACAAGGCCTTCTCAAATTGCTGCATAGCCAAGACTGCGGTGTTTCGAAATTAATACGTCTGACGTTCATTTAGTTTTGAATTTAATTTGAAATGTTTGTTTAGCTGTAATTAAGTATTATTATGGAGGCACTTGAAATATTCTTAACATATTTTTGAGGCGTTGCTAACCAAGTTATGAGCTCGTAGGTTCGGTAATAGGTTAGCAATTCACTAACGATTCATATGACGTAATCGATGGAAGAACAAGCACAGCTACTCAAACGTAAAAGTGTAACCAAAACAAGTCCAAAGAAATAAAAGGCGAAATTATCAATGAATGAAACCCTTGGAGTGTTTGTAAAGGTATCAGTTAGCGGGTCATTTATTGGTGGCAGGCGACATTACCCTATCTACAGTACGCAGGCGGTCCACGCAACTCATTTGAATATTTACGAGCAAAACACCAGATTATGTAATTCACTCAAGCTCTAGGCTATTACTTATTCTACTTTACCGAAATAACCAAAACTGGACTCTTTTATGAAAATTGTTTCTTATGGTAATTAATTTACTTCCATTTTCATAAAAAAGCGATTAGTCAGTTGACTTTAGATCTGAGATTTGCGAATATCGCCTCTTTTTTGTAATATTGTATTTTTTTATTAATTAGCGACCTTATAGGCTTAATTGCTTCTTTGTTTTATATAAATGAAGGCTAAGGAAAATTGTTTTGCAAATAACTTTGATATGTGGGCCCTTATTTTTCATGCATTATCAAGGTACGCATATCAACGCGCCTACAACAGAAATTAAAATGGTTTAATAAGTATTTCAAAATAAAGAATAGTTTTTATTTTTACTCTGCTATACAAGCTTTTCACATTACAAAGAATGTTCAATTCGTACACATCACTAATCTTCTTCTTTTCGGAATAGCACGCTAATACAGCAAAATTATGGAAATAGCGATCAATAGCTAAGTTTTCGGTGGTATAAGATTATGGAAACAATGGATAAGTTAC
The DNA here is from genome assembly GCA_951394245.1 of Cyclophora punctaria. Taxonomy (NCBI): domain Eukaryota; kingdom Metazoa; phylum Arthropoda; class Insecta; order Lepidoptera; family Geometridae; genus Cyclophora; species Cyclophora punctaria. The sequence continues at coordinate 2,008,001 of OX596172.1, forward strand.
TAAGTCTTTAGATGAGATATATCAATATTTTATGAAAAGAAGAAAGACTTATTCGTTTTCGTACGTTTACGTTTTCAAGTAACGTACAAAATGCTTATCTATGATACTGGAGTAATTTATATTAAGCACAATAATGACGAAAAGTATGCGATACAACCTTATGTGATAAAATAACGTAACGTAACTCACTAAGTGAGATAACCGTTATTATGTAGTAACGTAAAAGTAACTCACTGGTGTAACCGGCGGGTCAGCGGTGTACACAGGCAGCGAGACCACCACGAAGGGCTCCTCGTCGCTGTCCATCGAGGAGTCGGCCCCGTGCATCCACCGGTACCGGCTCGGACGCCACACTTTTATATCGACCCTAATCTCTGGGGTACAAGGCCTATTTTGCAATAGACCTCCCGTTATAGTTCAAAACTGAGATATGAATTTTGAGTTATTTCTGAATTGTTAAAAAACGATATTGTATATGAACTATTTTCTTGGTTTTTGGTTGATTTGGTCGAAGTATTAGAAGTTGAAAACATAGTAAATATACGGTTTTTGTATAATAATATTGAATTTAATTATAAGCGTGATAAATTGTTATGATGGATGTTTGTTGTCGACGCCAAAAGGTTTGCTACGACTTGGAGTAGAGGATTAAGCATGATTATGAAATAGTGTACACCATACGGTATCAACATTGAATTGAATCAATATTTCAATGTTGAAACTATTCAGTCAGCTTTATAAAAAGGAATTTTTTGGAAATTAAATTTATGCACTTTACTTCAGATTGATCTAACGCGTATGAGAGCACATTAATGAGAATACACATTTAAATGCACAAAATTTCAAACATATCTCTCAACTTAACATCGTAATGCTTCATAGACTATTAAGTGTCTCTTCTAAAACAAATCATCGCCTCTAAACAGTTCTATTAAGTTGTCAACCAATCGGATTCAAGTTCAAGTACCTAGCTATCTGTTTGTACAAGTGTCGTGTCGGCATGCACTTAAGTTTTGCATACTGCGATACAGCTAACGTACGGTCCCACTCTGACGTCCATCCGGCCCAACGGACATCACATTTACATAAACTTACAATAAACAAGATACCTGATTTGTGATCCGGTTAATCGCATAATTTTGTGTTGATTTTGTTTGATGTATACTGAATATTATAAAGAGGAAAACTTTGTTTGTTTGGTTGTAATGAATAGGCTCAAAAACGAATGGACCGTTTTTAAAAATTCTTTCACCATTCGAAAGCTACATTATCCACGAGTAACATAGGCTATTTTTCATCCCGAAATTCCCACAGGAATGGACACAACGCGGATAAAACCGCGGGGCGCTGCTAGTACTGAATATTATAAAGAGGTAAACTTTGTTTGTAAGAGCTAATCTCAGAAACTATCAATCCGATTTGAATAATTATTTTTGTAATAGATAGCCACATTCAACGGGAAGGTTATAGGCTGGTTTTCATCCTGAAATTCCCACGGGAACGGGTACAACAAGGGTGAAACCGCGGGGCGCTGCTAGTATTCTATATGTGAGTTATATGTTTTTTCTGTGTTCAAGGATTTATGGCTTAGTATTGGTTGACAGCTTCCGTTGATGTCTTTTATATTACTGTGGCTTTTGTTTAAGTTAAGTGCTGCAGCTGCTTTTACTAACGATTGTTAAATGAAAATTGTTGTGTTATGTATCAAAGGGGGTTAACAAATATCTCTAGATTTTTTTATAACCTATTTTGTGTAAAATATTTTATTGTATGGAATTCCATTTAATTCCTCGAATATATTTCTCGTTAAGGCTCGTTAATTTCAGAAAGTTGTAAGTAAGTCATGGAATATGAGTCATGAATATATAATACCTACCTAGGTATTAAATAATGTTGTGTTAGATGTAGAAACTTAAAGCTGAAACTAACAATGGCTTTTATAAAATAGGCCGCATTAATAAACTTTGGACTAATGTTTGAACATCTGAGAGAGGCTTTTCTTGTTTTGGTCCTAATTTAACCACAATGTATTTAACTATAATGCATTACTTTAGGAAACAAAAACAATAGACAAAATGTCATTGCATTTTTAAAGCAAGACAACTAGAGTAGCCACTTTTTTACATAAATTGACAGTACTTTTTTCTTAGCCAAGAACGACACTGCAGTTTGATGCAATGCAACACATACACCTAAACTCCACAAACTTAGTTGAGTTCAAATTAATTCCAGATATATATATTTTATTTTATTTAGAAAGTATATAAATGAGACGCAATGCATTCTTATAATAAATTATAAACTTTAAGTGAGTACAAACTTTAAAGTGTATTTACTATGTTTTCACTTGAACACTTCAATTTCGAAATACTTTTGAAATATTGACTTAACAATTAGTAAGCTTATTGACAATATTGATAGAGCACGTCGTTTTTCCGAGCCATCACATATGGCACTAGGCTGCATCGGCACAGCTGACTAATTTGCACAACTAAACAAAAGCCTTCCACTACCCTGACCCAAAACACCGAACTGACGACCTAAACGAATGAAGAAGCAACCGTAAGTCTTCGTGATAAGTGATATTTTTCAGGGCACCGAGGTATCCGTTTACGACGGTTAGATCGAGCAGACTATTTGAATTTCATACAGTATGGCTAGCTGGCATCGCATGGAGGGGGCGTCAAGGTCACTCTGGGTCCGACTCCACGCAACGGGGTGACCAAACATTATGACCGAACAAATATTCTATTACTTATTCCTATTAAAATATTTTCAAATAGCTCCCAACTAAAAATACGTAATCGTTAACTAATTTTCGGTTAATTTGAAGTTTTCGTGGCTATAATTTTTATTGAATCGACAAATTGTTACTAAGTCAGAAAGGGGCTGATTGGATTTAAATATCTATGCAAATATTTGGTTATCTTGATTAAAATGATCATTAAGAACCCTATTCATTACTAGCACATTTGATTATTTTCTTTGTTTTCTTTCAATGTCCAGCCATTTCGGAGGGCCTTTCGCGGTCAAAAACTCAAACAATTTACATTATGGCAAATAAATAAATTTCAATTTGAACCTCTTTGAAGTTATTAATCTACACTGATTGTGATTTTGTTTGACCATTAGCCTACACAAGGTCTGGTTCCATTTATATAATTTTATAAAGCGGTAAATAATGGACTCTTGTTCAATACACTACATAGTATAAAACAAAGTCGCTTTTCGCTGTCTGTCTGTGTGTCTGTTCCTATGTATGCTTAGATCTTTAAAACTACGCAACGGATTTCGACGCGGTTTTTTAAAAGATAGAGTGATTCAAGAGGAGGGTTAATATGTATAAAAAATCCCGAAATTTCCTCGGAAACGGGCATAACGCGGGTAAAGCCGCGGGGCGCTGTTAGTTAATATATAATTTTATAAAGCGGTAAATAATGGACTCTTGTTTCATATTGAGATATGCATCGAAGCGGAGGTTGGTTTGCAATTAAGAGTGCTTAAAAGTGTCACGACAAACAATTATTAGTTAGTAAGTCCGCGGTCACGACTCACGAGCTGCCCCGCACGCCAACCGATAACAACTAATTTCGGATTACGCATTACACTCATTAACATAAAAATGGCTGTATTAAACAATTTCAGGACCTTGATCCATTTCACTGTAATACTTTTCTTACATAACGGTTACTTAAGAAACTTAACATAGTTTCCGATGGAATGTTTATAAGTTTCCAAAAATTGTGTCAGAGGCACGCATTTTTCCAATTCATAATCTCAATTTTGACATTAGTTTATTGAACTGAAATCAGTGGAAAGATTGAGATTGCGTAATTAGGTGTAACGTTATGAATACTAAATGACTTTACTGGAGCGAGGTGTGTTATTACAATAATTTATAATGTCGGTCGGTATTTTTGGTAATGGGTACATTGAAACTCTTTTCAGATTAGGTATCCTGGAAAAATCTAGGTCTAATATTGAACTGGGTTATTAGGTAATGTTTATCAATGGCGCAGGTATTACTTCAACCCTTTTGAAAAATATGCCAAGCTACACTCGTAGTAGTTTGCAATAATTTCAGAATAATAATGTACTGGCCATGCTCCGCGGTTTTACCCGGGTTGTGTCCGTTCAGTCAACTCCATTTTTTTCCGTTTTTTCTAAAGCATGGCCACCATACACGTTCAAGAGGCTACCATTAAACACAGTTATAAACCTAAACGGTGCAATCGACAATTTGCTGAAACAGCGCTTGACCTATATCCCCAATTCTTTCGTAAGCGAAGCCTCGTGAAATGGGTATCGACGTATAGCCGGAACAAAAAAGTACTAAAATACTTCCTACATGAGTTTCGCATGGTCCGGTGGTCGACACGACAGCTTAATGCTTCGACTTCTTGGAATATATTTGCTTTGATTGATATCTATACTATTATTATAAAGAGGTAAAGTTTTTAACATTATTGTCTTCTGTGACCAAGGTTCCTGTAAAGGGGCCGAAACGTCAGATAAAAATGAAAAATAAAAGCGAAGTGTATCCGAAAACGTAGTTTTAATTCAAAATTAGTGTTTAACTTTGTTTGTATATTTGTCGGATCGGTATTTTCTGAGATTTGTCCTCGTTTCTAAGGACTAATCTAAGTTGTAATGGATAGCCACATTCAACGGGAAGATTATAGGCTATTTTTCATTCCCGAATTCCCACGGGCGCGGGCACAACGCGGGTAGAACTGCGGGGCGTCGTTAGTTTGTTGATAAAACAAATGGGTCTGTTTTGTTTTCTTTGTTACAATAGTAATAGGAAGCAGATATGTAAGTAGACTACTTCTTATGGAAGCAGGTAATGTATACTGGTTAAAACAGAGTACTAAACTGTAACTGCCTTATTCATAAACGCTCTCTAACCAAAACACTGTTAGTGAGTGTTTTGTCTCTTTTGCTCTTTGGAAAATAGCGTATGTCAGAAAGGGTCAAAACATTTGATAGCTAAAATGCTGCTAGTAAGCGTATGAATAAGGCCTTAAGTATGTAGTTACCGTTTTCTCTACTGACTACTCTTTGAATGTAAAATACTAGCAGCGCCCCGCGGTTTTACCCGCGTTGTACCCGTTCCCGTAGGAATTTCGGGATGAAAAATAGCCTATAACCTTCCCGTTGAATGTGGCTATACATTACAAAAAGAATTTTTCAAATCGGACCAGTAGTTCCTGAGATTAGCGCGTTTAAACAAACAAACAAACAAAACGAACTCTTCAGCTTTATAATATTAGTATAGATTAGTTGAATTGCCTATTTTACAGTTAGTAACCACAAATGGGACGAAGATCTTGACCGCTTTGACAGGGATTGGTCTGAAAGGATGCTTGGCAAATGATGAGGGAGACCTGTGCCCAGGAGTGGGACACAATCACTACATAGTATAAAACAAAGTCGCTTTCCGCTATCTGTTTGTCTGTCCCTATGTATGCTTAGATCTTTAAAACTACGCAATGGATTTTGACGCAGTTTTTTAAATATTTAGAGTGATTCAAGAGGAAGGTTTATATGTATAAAAAATCCCGAAATTCCCACAGAAACGGGCACAACGCGGGTAAAACCGCGGGGCGCTGCTAGTAATAAATAAACAGTTAAAAAGGTTGCTAACGACGTCAAGTGTTATAACTGCATGTCAGAGCAAAAACGATTCAATTCCGAAATAATTTGAATATATGTGACACAAAAAATGAGTTGCATTTCAAGCATAACGTATTACTTACAGCGTATTGTACTAGTCACTTCTCCGCTACAATTATTTACAATTTAACTTTATTAAAACACACACGCGAATATTACCTTTGCATATGTACTTGGTAATTAGGTAAATATAGGGATATGGTTGGATGTGGTCCGTGAGTTAAGTGAGTGTACTTGCAAGTGTACGATTAATAAAGTATATGTTAAGAATTACTTATGTTATATGTTATGTCTGATCTAAAAAAAGACGTGTGGCACTCGGGTACTGCCGCGGTAAAGCTATTGCATAGTTATTTTTTCTATCACTAGATGGCGTTAGTGGGGAGCGTGAGGTTATTTCGTTACGGAATTTCTGGATTCGGTCCCCGCGCTCAAGGCCCGCGATAGAAGCCATGCAATAGCTTAAAAATAACAATTACATTTAAGCACGTTAACTTTGAAGTGGTCACTCTGGGGTCGGAGTTTTTAGACCGCCTTAAGGTATCCTAAATGGTCTGACGATTGAAACAACTGGGACCAACAAAGACTAAAGGTAGTCTTTCCCCTATATTTCCCCTTTCCTTTCCTTCCCTATAGATCCTAAGTTACTTTTATTGCGCGCAGAAACGTTAGTGTAATCACAAAGTGGCGCGCCCTCTACCTAGCTCGTTATGACAATGCACATTTCCAAAGTAATTGTAGTATTGACTGATAACTAAGCTTTCTTCTAAACAATAAAGTTGAAAATTACAAGAAGATCTCTATATTAAAAAAACTAAGTCGTGATAGTTACACCATTTATAACCCAAGAACGGCTGGACCGATTTTAATGATTCTTTTATTATTTTATTTATCTTGATCAGGAATAGTCATAAAAATCTCAAAATTCCCACGAGAACGGGTGCGCTGCGAGTGAAAGCGCGGCGCAGAGCTAGTGTTGTTTAAAGATATGCTGTAGTATGATGAATTGTAATTAATTCGTATTTAAATGTAAGAATATCTATTTAATAAAACTTTATGTAACCCAAAAACATTATACTTATATAATATTAAAAATTTAAAGCAGTACATAAATCACATAATTTTAATTCATGTGTTCCAGTTTTTTAATGGAACTCGTAAAAATATTGACACGAAACGTTTTGACCGAACTAGGAACGGCTACGGGCTACGATCGCTACGGAACTACGTAGCGCTACGAATAATTCGCTACGAATGTGCTACTATGAAATATGGCATAAAGTACTTTATTTATTTTGATGTTCTATGGGAAATTAAGTAGTAGATATGCCCCATATATAAAAAGCCCTATACAATCCCACAGTTGGGAGTATAGGAATCATTAATAAGCATCTATAGTTACAGTTTTGAAAAAATGCCTTTTAAACACTCTTTGTTCTGCAAACACCAAAAAAAAACCTTTGTGTATTAGGCTTATGTTTCAAATGTTATCCATACATCTGACCACATTTTTGTTAAGTAAAGTATGCAGGTATTGTAAATGTCGGTCAACGTTAGGGCTCACGTGTGATCTAGATTTTTGGTTCTATTCCTTTGTAGGTATTTGGGAGTTTTGTGTATGTTTAAGTATTTTTTTTGAAATGATGTCAACTGGAGCGTTTAGTATTTCATACGTGAGAGAGATGTTATTTGTTGGATTGTTGTTTATTTATTAGCAGCGCCCCGCGGCTTTACTCATAGTGCCCATACTCGTGGGAATTCCAGGATGAAAAATAGCCTATAATCTTCCTATTGAATGTGAGTGTCCATTTAAAAAAAATGTAATGTGGCTATTTATTACAAACATACTTATTCGAATCGGGTCGGTAGTTTATGAGATTAGCGCGTTCAAAAACACATAAAATAAAAACAAACTCTTTGACTTTTTTATATTGCTATAGATATTCTCTGAATGTTATAGATGTGTTGATATATTCATAATATTGCAAGCGATAATAATTGCTTTCCTTTTGTACAAACCATAAGGAATAAGGTAATACCCAAAAGTCATATCAATTACTTTAATGTGAACAGTATGATATCTGAAACGAAAATGAGATTGTATTCATGCTTATCAAAATAGGAAAGTATGAAGAATTTGCAGAAATTGAGAAAGAGGTAAGCCTTTTAATGATAACGTTTTGTACCTACTCTATAGATTTAGAACAGAGTGATATTCTATCATGATATTTACAAGTAATTTCAAGATCTGAACCAATTGTTTTGGCTTAAGTTATTTTCTTGATAAGGAAGGAAAATAGATATAAATGATTTAAATAAGTATATTAAATAGGAATCAACACAAGTGATTAGAAGAATTATGACGTAGAATTATTATTCTATTCTACTAGTATAAAATCTATCTTCTCAAGAGAAGGGCAGCGGTAAACAAGTCTTTCAAAAATTACGCACAAATAAGTATAGCATGTTATTAAGTACTCGTATCGAATAGTAAATGTAATAATACAAATGTTTTCTCAAAGTTTCCGTGAGCAGTGATCGTTGAAGCGTTGCCTTGGTGCAAATTAAGTGCAAGGTAGTGCATTGACCCCCTGGAGGTGCCATTTACCTTTGCTGTGGCCGGCATCGTCCGAATCGCAGCGTTCATGGGTACTTCCTGAATGGGAACAGATTCCACTATATACCATTTCGATATTATCGGCGGTTTATCAGGTCTTTGTATCACGCAGTGATTGTTTTTTCTTCAGGGTCAGAGTCAGACCCTTAGGGACCCTTGGCTTGGCGTTCGTATATGTACCTCCTCCCACTAAATGTTGTCGGAGTTGGTGTACGTGTTTGACCCCCTGGAGGGGTCCTAAGTGCCATTTTTTCAAAGGATAGATCATAATTTTTTTTGGTATTGGTGGAATAAAATCTGGCAATAGGTCTGGTATAAAACAATACCATATACAAGAATTCTTATTTTAAAAACAGCTTGTTCTTGCTTGCCAGTGATTTAATTCAGTTCTAAAGTTTGGGAAAGTCATAGCTGTCCCTTTTGTAACCCAAATATTAAATAAGGATAGATAATAATTCTATTCATAACAAAAATGAATAGCTAAAAAGTTAAGCTAAAATTAAGAATCTATTTAATGGCTACCAGTCAAGATAACTATGTTATTTTAAATACAACAGAGAGCGAGATAAACACAAGTTCCTAAACAGATATTGCTACTTGTGTATACTATACGGTAGGTGCAAAGCATCCTAAATATGTGTCCACATTGAAAGCTCTAACATATTATTTTTACACTATTTAAACTATCACGATATGAACACATTGTAAACACTAATCTAGACGGGACTTAATCGCGAATTAATATTATTTTTAAACAAAAGAATCTAAATGTTATATTATCTGCAGAAAATATACCATAATAACTACCAGTAAAATAATTAGTTTTTAGTTACTAGTTATGAAATGGACTCGTTTAAATTAAAGACGTTTGAATATTTTGCGAGGAGTTTCGAAGAACTGTGAAACAATACCTTAAATTGAACTTTCCGGAACACATTCAAGAAAAAATGTAACAAATTGGAAACTCTATTAGCATACCTCTATATTATTCCACGTAATTGTTTGTTTTCGAATTTCCTTATTCAGAATACTTAATAACGGTGTTTAAGTGGAAAACGTATTTTTTGCAATTAGAGCCTCTTATCGTTTTAGGGTACAGTGAAAACAAAGTATTGTGTGTGTAATCAAAATGCAAATACGGGGGCTGGAGTGTGCGTGCTTATCCTGCGACCCACATCTAGCGCAAGGACGCGGCGACCTCGTCTCACCGGCGACATTACATCGGCAAACTCCCAATTTACGTAATCACTAATCACACCCTGATGACCAAATTAAAAGAAAATTGTTTTCCAAAATTAAGACGCACGATAAACATTCAATTTAGGTTATAGACCACGCGCGTTTTTGAGGTTAGAAGCTGTAAAGTTACAAAACTTAAAATGTTTTCCGCTTTTCCTATACAGTAAATATTGGCCGTTATATTAAAATAGATAGATGACAATCGAACTCACCTTAAATGTCTTGTACGAGGAGACGACATAGGAGGCTCCATCTTCCAGTTCCTCGAGCCGGTACTTGCGGTCACCGTCCATTCCGAAGATGAAGCGCGCGCCGCGAGGCAGCTCGAGTCGCTCCGAGAGGCGGTCCAGCAGCACGTCCATGGAGGCGAGGTCGCGGCCCGGCTTGAAGCGGAACTCCACGCCCGGGTGGAACGGGTCCCCGTTGCGGTAGAACGTCACCCGCCGCGCCTTCCAGTAGTTCAGGTTGGCGTACCGGCTGGCCGGCTCGGGCCGCGCGGGCCGCGCCACCTCCGAGCCCTCGGACGCATCGTCCGGCCGCTGCAGCTGGTGCGGCGAGGCGGGCCGCGACGGCCGCCAGTCGCCCGGCTCGCGCTCCTCGTCCGACGCGGGCTGCGGCTCAGGCTCGGGCGCAGCCGCGGGCGTGGGCGCGGGCTCCGCCGCCGGCTCCTGTCGGCGTGCACGCGACGCTACACGCGGGGGGAGCGACCGACGCGACATCGCTCGCTACGACCCGCCCGCAAACTGACCGACCCCGACCCAACCCCCACCGCGCTACTCCCAATCAACTGATAGCCTTGTCTACCGCCCGGCCACTTCATTCATGCACGCTGCAGCCACACACGCCACCCACGTGCGATTGATTCCGACTAATGCGATAACGCATGACTCGGCTAACTTTCTTAACTAGCTACAATCATTGAAACTCCCGGCATGTGCTACGCATGCGGATTTGCTACGTCGTAGGCATGGTTACATTACTACGACTTTAACTCAGACGCGTAGCAATGAACATACATGTAACTGTTATACATACATAGAACTCGTTTCTTTAACAACTTCTGAGTAACTTGGAGTGTTGAAAGTTGTATAAAAGAATATTAGAAAAGAGCGACACAACAATAATTTACATAAATTACTGAATGACTAACAAATAGTTAGATGCTCCATAAGATAAAGACTAACGAGTTGTTCATTATACTACACGCTCGTGGTCACGGGATAACGAGTTATCCCGTGACCACGAGCGGTGTAATCCGCTCGAAACGTCGGGTACGTATTTTATTATAATACGTTAAATTATCCAACGCGATACTGACCCGTTTCATTTAGTATAATGAGTGCAAATCGTGTGAGTTTAAAAAGTATATTAACGAGTTGTTGCCGTTAGAGCATGACTAAGTGATCTTAGTCACGATCATTGGGCCTTTAATGAAGGTTAAATATGATTCATGAAATTCAGCCCTCAGCATTTACACAAATTAACAATAATTGAGGTAATTTATAGAAAAAAATCACAGTTTCGGGCACTTAGAATTGTTTTTTTGTATTAACATTCTGATGTAGACATAAGTGGAGCAACACCTTTGCGGAGTTCATTGAACCTACTCGCAGATTGAAATTAATCAATACTTTTAAGTGGAATAATATGTAAACATGTGGTGATTATGCCTTCTCCTCCTCACCGTACTGATATCTTCGGTGAGATGAGAGGCCTTTGCCCAACAGTGGGACATTACTGGCTAACCTAACCTAACCTACCAATATGTAAACATGGAAAATTATCAAGAAAGAAGCTTATCAATACTGTATTTATATACTTTAAAATGAAATTAATAGACGTATATTTATAGGACACATTCACACACGGTTAATTAGACCCAAACTAAGCTCTGGTCGCTTGTATAATGAAATTTAAGTAACTGTTAATAATACATATACCTAAACAAATACTTTATATGAATGTATAATATAGACACCCAAACGTCGTCGCCATTAACTAATATGAATAAATAGTTTCTAGATAGACTTTGATTTTATCAATATATAGATATATAAGAGAGACTGGTAATTGGTGGCCCAAAATCGAGAAGAATGGCGGGACTGGGGGGAGGTCTTTGCACAACAGTGGGACAATACGGGCTAACAGTAACAGTAATAGATATATTATTTATAATATATAGTAATGTCACAATATACTAAAATATGAAGTGACCGGGCAAGTACCTACTACCTATGGCTATCTTATTTCACTGATTGGACGTAACACTTAAACAAGGGGTTGTTTTTTAATTCTTACATTCAAAATTAAATCGCTTCCTTTTTCAAAAATATTGTGAAATTCTTACCACTGCCGCAGCCGCTCCATTGGTCGCTTCCGATGCCATTATTCAAAAAAAGAATCACAACCACAGACACAATAATAAAAAAAAAACGCGGGAAACTAATTCGATCTTTCTCTATTAAAAGTAAATTAATTAGAACACTAACAGAATGTTAAAAGGAATTTTATTTATTTAATTCCATTGTGTTATAATTGGCAAGTGCAAAGTCGTCCGGTTATGTATTGTGGAAGGAGGCAAGTGACGGCGAAGGCGGCTGGCCGAATCGGTGGCGTGCCACTTAGGGCCGCTTCACACGACACGGCGCCCTGACGTGACCACACTCAAACGTAATCGATAACGGAGGCCTAAGGAATAGGTGTTCCTTTTTGAGCACTCGACTACGAAACCAAGTTTTAGGGTTCCGCTTTTAAAAGCTAAATTTGGTTGCGCTATTTATAATAAAGTTTTATGCTTGTTTATTTTTTTTTATGTCTAGTTTTACTTTAGGTAGGTTAGTAATGAAATACTGTAAGTTGATATCTAACCTTAAATTTGAAAAAAAAACGTACATAATATGACGCAATAAAATAAATACAATATGGCGGACCAACTTAACGATAACCTATTTCTTTGCATTTTATCATTTTAAAGGCATTAGCATTTAGCATTAGCGTTTATGTATTTAATGGGCGTTTGCAAACAGGCCGCATACGAACCGACAATTATACGCCAATCTCTTACAATTTCAAAATAACTGTATAATGGCTGCAGTTTACCTGTTTGACATTTCATTGTTGATAAATTTGCATAAACGATTTGATGTTGAAACTGTTTCGCGTGACTTCAGTAAACGTAACCTTTTCTGTATTAAAGTATAGAAAATATCCGAATTATAGGCAAATAAAAGTGCATAATGCTCCAGATAAATTGTACCTCGGTTAAGCAATAATCACTCTTAACGACGGGTATTTAAGGTTTTTAATATAAAGTTAGTTATAATTAAGTCTGTTGAAAACCAAGTCCACATTAACCAGCTATTAAAAATATGTTGTATTCTTACATAGTTTCGTGTTAACACCTCGCTAATTTTCGTTATGATTATGAAAACTTTATACTTTGTAAATGGGGCACGGTTAACTTGACCTAAATATTGAAAAAAGTTTTTACTTCCTTTTTTTATACCGTGTGTTATTTTTTACAATGTGCTATCGTTAATCTACGTCTACGTCGTAGCACCGTAGCGGGCTTGTAGCTGTCGTAGTCATCCTGTAGGCTCGTAGCTTGCTACGTAGAATAATAAATATTATTATGGCCCAGTGCCATAATTCTTATTCATTTTATAGTTTTACGAGCCTCATAAAACTATAATAGGATAGGAAAGCTAATAGTAGAAATTATTACACCATTTTATATTTGCTGGATACAATAAAATTGTAGATTTGATTTTTGACTTTTGTTTGTTTTTTTGAACGCGCTAATCTCAGAAACTACCAATCCGCTTTCAATAATTATTATTATATTAGATACGACGTTCAACGGGAAGGTTATAGGCTATTTTTATCCTGAAATTCCTACGGGATAGGTCACGACGGGGGTAAAACCGCGAGGCGCTGCCGGTCTGTTATAAAACGTAGCATTATCAAATTCATCGTTATGTAGACATTCAAAATCTTACCTACTAAATTATAAAGAGGTAAAGTTTCTATATGTTATTTTTCATACTTTGTTCTAAGTTATTTTTCATCCCAAAATTCCCACGGGAACGGACCCAATTCAGGTACAACCGCGGGGTGCAACTAGTTTATTATATAACCACTTCTAAAATATTAACTTCATATCTTTAAATTATTTCCAATTAATACAATTACAATGAAAAACCCAGATAAGAGATGCATTTCATCATTGACTGAAACAACAGTAATCATTATCAAAAATAAACTAATAAAAGAACCGAATACACAAAACAACAAAAAAACTAAATTTAAACCAAAAGCTTCGCAATTCCATCACCTAACCCTAATTCCACACACAGTCATAATTAAGTTAATTTATGTAACAATTTCTGGTCGGATTCCTGCGACAAGCTATGTGCTATGTACTAATTCTTTTATCCTTGACATACCTGACTTCCTCCTTCAGTCCTTGGAACGCATTACATCTGAATCGACTAATATTTCGCTTGTTTCGTATTAAAACAAAAAGTTAAATTACGCATCTGATTCTTTGAGATTAAACTTATTTATTAAGGTCGTCACGCTATTCGGTTATTCAATTGAGTTCTAACGTAATGTAAATAAGAAAGTTTTTTGCTTGTTATTAATGGTGATATGGTAGTGCGTAGGAGGGTACAGTCGACGGCGAAAAAGATTTACGGTTCTCCAATATTCGTGGACGTCCTGTTATTCCACGCAGTCTTTCTTTGCGTATGATTTTACATTTATATTCCTTATAGTTATGAGTTTACAGTTTATTTAGTTAAATAATAACACTGAGTGTATATCCTTCCATGATTTAAGTAAGCTAAGCAAAACTTAGTGTTTTGGAATATAAAATAAAATGTTTATATGCTTTTCAATAGTAGCTCACTAAATTGATGATATTAATACCAAATATTTTCCTATTTGTGAACTTTTGCTATTGTCAGTACTTAGTGCAATAGTTGCTATGTTAAACTTATGTACCTAGTTTATGTATTCATTAAGTAACTAATCCGCTTGAAGTCAATTAAAAATATTTTACACAATAAAACAAAATATTTGTACCCTGTCCACTTTGAGAAATAAAATAGGAAGAAAACATGATAGGTACTAGGTGAATAGATACATGTCTATATAAAAGTCAAATACCTACACCAATTACCTTAAACCAACAACGAAACGCAATACATAATTAATGCGAGGGTGGCTTGTGTTCGGCCAATAACGGAAGCTCATTACATTTTTATATACACGCTGATTTCACCACTAAGTTGTGGTAATAAGGATCGTTTTCGTTTCAAAGTTGTTCGGTGACAGGCACTGAATGACACTGGTGTCATAATATTGGCCTTCCGGCCTTTGATTGGGCGGATAGGCGTATAGATAGGCTGGTGAATCCGCCCGCCCAACGGGAAGGCACGCCCATGAGATTTACGCATATCTCCTTCATATCTCTGGTAGATACGCTCGGGTTACTTGGCAACGGGGCTTGTTTGTTTTTAGGAAGTGGTGTTTGTGACTGCGGAGTTACTAATACCGACATCCCGTAATATACTATAAAATGCATTACCGTGCCTACATTGTGTCGTATATAAAGCGTATATAGGTTATGTATTGAACCTTATATTAAACATTATTAACTTAGATCGATCGTGTAACCCGAAAGATCCTATTGTTTAATAAACTATTCCTGAATACAGTCTAACAGAATCTAAATACAGTTAAAAATCTTTTAAACGAAAACAAAAATCATTGTGTCAAATATTCAAACAAGTTTACGGTTTCAAATTAAACGTTATGAAAATAAAACATAAAAGAAAATAACATTTGAACAACCATTATACAACCAAGTCGACACTGCACACTGGCTAGACTAACATCGTAAAATTATAATGATTACGTAGCAACGTTGACTCCAGTGGCTGGTCATATTATGCAAAAATGGCTGAAAAAAATAATCGACAGCCCTACTTGCGGGAACTAAAATAAGGGCACACGACACTTCGTGACAACATACCGTGAAGGAAAACGCGGCATAAAACGAACTCTATTGAAGTAATCTTTACGGTTCAATATTGTTTATTTTTGTAACAAAACAAAGGAATATAATGTGTGCTTGTAAGAAACAATGGCTAGACGAAAATAAAAGATGTGACGTTTGCCCTACTTGGGTGAAAGTTATTGGTTAATATTTAACCTACTTCAAAAACCAGGAGGTTCAAATTTTTAGCGTTAAGTAACCATAACCATGGTGGTACCTACTGAGGTATAGGAGTCAGTTCTTTTTCGATCTTATGTAGGAGGAAGCTTCTTCAACAAGCTGTTTTAGCTTAGATTAGAATAATCAAACGTTTTCCACGTTATCATCAAAATTACGTATCGCCTTATTACCACTTATCGATCGAAACTCTTTATATTTTCGAAGGAAAAACTATTTAAAACTAGCTGTGCCCCGCGGCTTCACCCACAGCGCACCCGTTCCCGTAGGAAATACGGGATAAATAGTATCCTATATCCGTCTCCTGGTTCTAAGCTACCTCCTCACTAGTTTTCAGCCAAATCGGTTCAGCCGTTCTCGAGTTATAAATAGTGTAACTAACACTACTTTCTTTTATATATATAGATAATAGAGTTATCCTCTCTAATGTTATCAAAGAAGGTTCAAGAATCGACCCCATCCTCTTTAATATTTACGAAAAAAGTTCAGTTATATGCAATCTTCGATCAACAATACCATAGATGTCGGGTCACGTACAAAATCAAAGCTAAAAACTGTCCGGTTTGACAGCTTATTTTGTTTACTACCAACCTGACAAAAAAGTTTTAAAACAGTTCGTTCTTTTTGAAGAACTACAGATGGAATGGAGTCGTGTTGAACACTTAAATAATTTGTAATATGCACATAAAAGTTTACTTATAATTATTTATGTTTTGGGCTATCTATGTTTGATAGTATACATACTTGTTTTTTTGCTAGTGTTCTGTTATGTTTGTGTATGTTTTTGGCCAAGGTTTCTATCGCTGGATGTCAAAAATAAAAATATACTTAAATTCCACATCTTTATATTCATGATTATAATCTTAATAATAAAAGTACAGTTCAGTGCAATTAATAATTCTATAATAAATTAATTATATATAATAAATTATTACTACAAATCTACTCCATGGTTTTGCTGTTCTGTTTCACAAAATTTTGCGCCAACGTTGGCCAAACATTTGTATCGGTGACTTCAAAACAGTATTTTTTTTCAAAATTTGATATTATTTATTAGTTAGCTTAAAATATAACTTATTCTACATGTACTTACCAAAAGTAAGACACTCCGGCCGTTGAATTGTTTTTCCGGCCATTATTTTTGCAACTTTTAAATAAACATTGCGGCATTGTGTTGTGTTGTGACACGTGTTTACATTGGCTGTGGTTCGAGGGCACTAAATATAAGATCGGCTCACTTTTCAAATGAGCCGATAAGCACCTGGCCGTATGATTTGCGCCGACCCGACATCTAGTTGTCTATTGTTGATCGAAGTATGCAATCCTTTTTATTATTTTCAAATAAGGTATCGAATGAAAACTCTTTAATATTTTCGAATGAGGTTTAAATATCTACGCAAACCTTCGAAGTCTAAGAAAACTTATTGAAATATCATATCTTTTAAGTTTTTAAACGAAGATATAATTTAGGGTGCCTGTCCATCGAATGATATGTTACAATGCTATTTAGGAACTAATGATATAAAACTACGTCGCATGGCGTAGCATACCACTGGTGGAAAGACACACTAAATTTTATAAGGATGTAAATGGATAAAAACTAGTTTTGAAAAGTAGAAAACATTTATTCTTATCTCATAAGGAAACTTAATTCAAACATCTTTGTTTTTCTTCTTTTTCTTCTTAGGTTTCTCTTGTTCGATAACTTCACTATCAAGATCTACTTCGATGACGTCATCGTTTATGCGTTTCTTATTTTTATTAGTTTTAACTTCATTAGTTATTTCATCATCAATAACTACTACATTCTCTAGTTCTGGTTTGTTTTTATTTTTCTTCTTCTTTTTCTTGGGAGAATCGTTCACTTCTATTACTTCTGTGTCTAAATTGTCCAAATCTTCTATCACGTGTTCTATGATTTGGTTATTTTCGTCATTCTTACGATTTTTCTTCGATTTATCTTTAACTTCTACAATTTCAGACTCTGCTACAGATTCAGAAGTACGTTTCTTCTTTTTCTTTTTAGGTACTTCGTCGGTATCAGCGGTGACGTCATTTTCAATTGCATCAGCAGTGATTTCATGGTCATTATTTGAATTTTCTTTACACTTTTTGCTTTTCTTTTTACTACCACTTTCAACTTCATTAGATTCACTATTCTTAATATCACCCCTACCATTGTCCGCTTCTTTACCTTGCTTCCTACTAATAGCTTTAGCCATATCTTTTTCGTCTCGATCGATAACGGCTAAAAAGAAACCGGTAGTAAGATCTGAATCTGGTTTAGCGTAAAGGCATCTAGTACCCATGCTTCCATACATGGCCGAGCCGAAGTTATTCCAGTTACCTTTGAGCATTTCTTTGACATCTTGCACCCGCCATTTTGCTCTAGAAGTTTTGACTACGTTGGTGATGACGCGCTCGTTTTCTTCAGGGTATAGAGAACAAGTGCTATAGACAATGCGTTTTGCTTTTGGGAAGGCGTTCATAGCGTGTTTAAGGAACTTCTCCTGTAGTGATGTTAGCTTGGCGAGGCGAGTCGCTTCTATGTAGTTGTGGACACAGAAATCCATACCTAGAACATGATATTTACGTTAAAAATCAGCTTATCATGTAATCATACAAAAAAATAAGTTTATCTAGTGAAAGATGAACATTAAGTTTGAATAACGAAATACATAATATGTATAATATAAAAAATACACTAACCACAGAAGGAAGAAAATATGGCAAAGCACTTATCAAAAAGTTGTTTTCTAATAATCTATAATAATGTAATAAGGCTAAAGATTTAGTTTTTCTAGTATTTGGACTTCCAAGGTTTTTGTTACTTATGTCCTAAATATCTCAACAAAAAAACAGGTCGATTACGAGATCGAAATATAAGAAAACAGCGAACAAAACAATAAAATTGCTTAGTACATAATATATCACACACTTGTACCAAAAAGGCTCATCAAGAACACACTTTTTGCAACAAGGGTTTAACAGAAACTAAAAAATATAATCACCCGAGCCCGAACAGCTTGGATCCAGCAAGATATACTCCACATCGTCGTACTCCCCTCGCTTCAACTCCAGCGCGTCCTTATGGAACGTCTCCACACATTTACATCCAGTTTTCTCCACAAAATCACAGAGCGTCTGGTACCGTTGCTCGTTCCTCTCTACAGCGTATATTTTCCCCTGAAAACAAAGACAAAATCACTACATAGTATAAAACAAAGTCGCTTTCCGTTGTCTGTCTGTTTGTCCCAATGTATGATTAGATCGTATAAGTATAAAAACTCCCGAAATTCCCTCGGGAACGGGCACAACGCGGGTATAACCGCGCGGCACTGCTAGTGTAACTGTAAATAATTTTTAAACTACCTGTCAATATGTGCCTTATGAACTGTGTCGTGTTTTGTTACAACAGTACATGTACCAAATTCGTGCAGACTGCATGGTGCTGTATTGTGGCTACCTGATGTCATAGTATATAGATCGCCTAAACTCTAAAATAGTCCGTACTCAACAGAGACTGACAGTTTGAAATACTTTTAAGTGCCTTTCCACCATGTATGCTACATTTGATATCCAGTGTTCAAGTAAAACAGCATTGCAATATTCGCAATATAAAGAATAGAACACCATTCATATTAAACGTAGAATATCCATGATTTCCATCAGATACCTTAACTCCTTAGTTATAAGTGTAAATAAGAATAGAACTTACCTCATTCCTCATGTAAGCTGCGAGTTGCGTAGTTTTCATACCGGGCGCAGCACACATGTCCAACGCGGTGCAACCGCTAGGTGGCGCTAGTAGATGTACTGCCAAGGCAGTAGCCTGGAACATGAGTACAATATAAATTGAACACATTGAACAGAAAAATACCTTCGATTTCTCATAAAAGAAAATAATTGAATAATGTGGATAGCCTCACTGTAGGGCAAAGGTCAATCATCTCTCTACGATAAGGCGATTTAGATGAATATTAGGCATAGCCGTGCCCCGCGGTTTTACCCGCGTTGTGCCCGTTCCCATGGGAATTCCGGGATAAAAATTGCCTATAACTTTCCCGTTGAATGTATCACAAAAATAATCTATTAAATAAACAAACAAACAAACTTAAATAAACAAACAAACTTACAAATTTTACCCTTATAATATTATATAGTATAGTATATATAGTATAGATAATCACAATGCTTTCCTACTGTCTTCATTTCATTCTGTTTAAGCCTAATGACAAATCACAAATATATTAAGATCAACGATTAAACATTAAAAAGCAAATAGTACCTTATCCTGCAGTACAATCTTATTTTCCAAATAAAGCTCATGATCATGCCACTTAGTTCCCGGAGCGAACACAAACATGGTCTTCACATGATAGTCTTGTGTGAAGTCGTACTCCGTTAACTTCTTTATCTGTTCTAAGTAGTCGTCGTACGAGCCTGAAGTGCACCGGATGAAGTGGAAACCCTCGTCTTGGAAGGCTCTGATGGCATCCGAGGTGGTGAGGAGGTTGGTGTTGATCCTGACATACCGAGGCCGAGGAGTTACTGGAATATTAAGGGGTGTTAAGGTGTAACAGTCAGTCATGGGTAGATATATTTCTAGTTGTTTGTAGAATGTGTTTGATGTACTGGATGTATGTATTTCGCCTTTTCCCCTTCCCCTGATCCTAGTGCAATGTACAGTGAGAAAGTGCTCTTAAAAAAACCAATACCAAGGAGATAGTGCTATCAAATATCACCAAAACATAACTTAATATTCCCACTCACACACATCGTTACTGTATTGAGTACTAAAGTATGGTCACGAAGCAGGAAAAATTTCATCCTTCTTTATCTATCTGTCTCTTTCACTACTACTCAATAAAATTACTGTCTCACTCGCCACAATGCGTTGGCGGAGTGAAACGGCAATACTATTGAGTACGAGTGACAGAGATAAATAGTTAAAGGGACAATGGATGAAATTATTCTCGCTTCGCGACTGTACTTTACACCTGGTATGATTATACATCCTTGTATGAAATGTGTATGAAAATCTTCAGCCATTTGGTGAACATACCTTTTACCAAAGTAACACAACATTACACAAATAACACATTGTAATGATTACATCAAATGAGGAATCAATAAAACAAAAAAAATATATAATTAGTTTGCTCTTTATTCCATCCATGAATTGTTTTAGTATTATGTTATTGCTATAATAATGATACCTGAAGATTAATTATTATAATAATGATTGATTCCCAGAATAAATTATGCCTTAAAGTTATTTAAATATAGTTTTGATAGCATGTTTTATCAATATAAAAAATATTGTATCTTTGGTAAGTTGTAACATAAATGTGGAAGGATTAAAAGCATAATTTAATTCAGGCAGACCTTAGAAGATAGATATTTAAGTTTAATATTACTACTTTCTAGTTATAATAAACAAAATCATGGACTGTAAATAAACTAGAATACTGTAACGAAATGACGGAATAAAAACGGAATGTTAATCCTCTTTTAAATTCAAACTGCTCTTCTCTGTCTCAACGGGAACAGGTTTGTATGAGTGTTGATCAATTTCATTGCCATCCTCATCATATTCCTTCTCATGGTATGCTCGGTATGCATACACACATATAATTATATTGACAACTACTACAGCAGCCAACACTGACCACACATTACAGGCAAACTGATTGTGTGGGTAGTACTCATTCATTATGTGACGCACTCCAAAGAATGCGACAAACGGCAGTGTGAACATAGCGGTACTGAAAACTACAAGGAGTCCCAAGACGGATGTAATTCTCTTTGTGTCTTCTGACACCCATGGCCTTTCCTCTGTCTCAGCCATTTCAATGAGTTGTTATATGAAGTTAATGAATCTGAAAAAGATATAAAAAGAAATTTACCTTCATTCTTCATGTCATCTTGATGCTCAGATACATATGATTCAAAGTTTTCTTTGTAAGACAATATTGTTTGCTCCGGCTTGCTTTTTCCTGGTAAAGTCTTTTTGCCAAACAATAGCTCGGTCGTGAGGACCTTGGCTAGCCATGGGTCTAATCGGCTTTCAGTTTTGAATACGTCAAAATGTTCAAATATTTTATCAATATCAGCCGCATGTTTTATAGTTTCTGTTATTAGTGCATAAAGCACGTTTGTTTTCTGCAAAATGTTACAGGTATAAGGATCACATTTATTATAGTTTTCTGGATAGTTTTATGTATAATAGATAGGTAGTAGTAAGTAAATAAATTAGAATTGAACTTACAAAGTGTCGAAGTTTATCGTCGTACAATAGAGTTTTAACACTGCCGCCTTCGGTGGAAACCTTCTTAAAAATAGTAGCCGCTATCTTAAAATGCCTTGGTACCCTTACAGAGTGTTCAAACATTTTATGTTGCAAAACATCGGGTAAAAACTTTCGAATTACAAAACTATTCAAGTTTCTCTCCTATCCTTGCCTTCACAGCTTGCCTTCACGACTCACGAGACATCTGTCACATTGACAAAATGAGTTGACAAGAGGTTAAGATGCGTTCAATTATTTATTTTTATTATCAAAATATGTGTGGTTATCTATGGTTCTAATGTCTATCAATCAATCCCAATCCAACCAATCTATTCATTCGTTCCTTTCCTACTTTGAAATCCGTAGTTTGTTTTCCAGATATTGCGTGTATTTTGCACGTGAAAAACATTTCTAATTTTTTGTAAATATAGTATTTTGTGTTAAATGTGACCGTCAGAAATATGTAAGCAATTTGGACGACTAGGTAAAAGTTAGAAATTGTGTCCATGACCTACGTTTCAATGTTGTTTGTGTAATCTCTATGACAGTTTCATTTCGAATGGAGATTTGCCCCTCGTAAAATACCAGGAAATGCTATGATTCAACAACATGTTTGTTTCGAGAGTAGTGGGTACAGTGTTGTTCGTTTTGTTTCAGTAGTAAACAGCTGGTGACAGTGGCGAGGCGGGAGTGTTACGACGGTTGTTTGTTATAATGTGTCGGGGGCGATTTGTGTAACCTGTGAAGATCAATCAAAACAATGGTTCCTGCGCCGAGCTGTCCCGACAAGTGGGACTATTGGTCCTCCTCGCAGTCGCATGTGGTGGAGCTGATGTGTCTGCTGCCCACCTCCGTGTACGTCCCGCTCACGACCCCATGGGATGCCACCATCCTGGATGTCAAAAAGGTTAGTGGAGGAGGCACATCCTCAATGATTCACGCACTCGTCGAGTGTTTACTGCAAATAAACTAGTTGCGAGATAAAAGTGCATCAAACTGTTGAATAATATGTTTGCACATGTGCTTGTTTATTTTAGAAAGTACATTTGTGTTATTTACTAGTTTGTTGCCTTATATTTGTTACATAGAACTCTGATTATAGTGTGAAATTAATGCTTGTATATATGGAGAAGTAATATTGATGCTAATAACACAAATTAAACATGGATTCTTAACTTTAAACACAGATCTTACTGTTTGTCTACATTGTTATTTTTCAGCATTATACATTATTAAGCAAGAAATATTACTCTACGCCACATAACTGGGTACACAATATAATAAAAATATCTTATTACAGGAGCTATGGAACAGGGCCATCAACTATCCTCGATTTGGGGCCCTCCATGACATGTCAGACTTTGTGTTCCGGTTCGTGAACTCCCTGGCTGTCTTGGAAGATGTTGACGATGAGACTAAACGCATCCGAGACATAAAGCCGGTGTTTGGAGTGTTTGTTATTGTCGAAAGATCTGTAGAGAGGCCTGGGGAACAATCGCTGAACACGCAGATTAGCCATTTGATTGGAAAAGGTATATTAATACATTGTTATATAATTTTCCTTCAGGTTTCTTTTCCTTGATTATTATTGGTTGCTGGGTATTTTCTATTTTAATAATATGTACCTATTTAGTTACAAAATTACATCTATTTCAGACTTTTCTTTATTAAAATTGTTGCTATGTGGAAGACAAAGATATCTCTAAAACTTTGTAAAAGTATTTGAGTGATATGATGCTGATAATAAAGAGTACCATTTTTCATTTTGATGTATAGAACAATGCTAATAATGCTATAATTTTTTTTTCCATCCAGACAAGGTTGTGGACAAATGCTAGTATAATGTCCTGTTTGATACTTGCATGGATTTTTAAAAGATCTTTGAAGAAAGATAAATGTAAAGGCTTAGATATAGCTTTAAATCGCATCCTCAGATTTAGTCTAAGGAAAATGTTTAAGGGGTTGATGGTGGCAAGTGGAGCTGAATGGACCGTTTCTTTCAGCAAATAATGATAAATATTGTACATTGATATAAATATTCAATTTGTTTCCCATTTCAGGCTTAACCGAGTTTGACAGTCTACGAAGTTCAGAAGTAAAAGACTTCAGATTGCGCATGAGAGATATGGCTGAGGAGAATATGGTGAAGAGATTGAACTGCAAGCCATTGGACAGATTGAGATACAGATACAAGCCACGACTGACAGAGCGAGAGAGGATACCCATGATATTGAAGAATAGGATCAATTTCTCTCTTTACACACCAAAGTTTGATGACACAGATATATTGGTAAGTTCTCAAACATATCCTGTTCTACTATACCAACTCGCATTAGGGTGCATTTACAGGCGAGCGAATGCTCATTCTATCCCCACTCTATAAAATTCTTGTAAATTCTTGTAAGAATTTTATAGAGTGGGGTTAAAATGAGCATTCGCTCGCCTGATGTAAATGCACCCTTAGGCAAACATGGTGATTACGCCCAATCCTCCTCACTATGCTGATATCTTCAGAGAGATTAGAGGCCTTTGACCAGCAGTGGATTACAGCATTACTGGCCTTACTATCTTTTACTTTCTTTTTCGTGAAAATGTATTGAGTAATTCTTTCATGCAAAAACTACTGAACAGATTTGGTTGAAACTGCAGGAATATCGCTTATAAATCAAAATAGCTTTCATTTTGGTGCAAAACTTATGTTACGAGTTTGAAAAACTGTATCGGTATATTGTCACATATTATCATTGATGGATAACTGTATGTATTAATTACTAGCTGTGCCCTGCGGTTTCATCCGCATTTATTTCGTCACTGATTACCTCTTAAACCTTCCCTGGACTTTCATGAATATTTCAAGACCAAAATTAGCCAAATTGGTTTAGCCTTTCTCGAGTTTTAAGCAGACTAACGAACAGCAATTCATTTTTATTTATATAGATTTGTTTAAATTACTTAATCTAAACTTAGCCAAAATATAAATAACTTACAATAGTTAAGGATATAAAGTTTACATATAGCTGTGGTTTCATATGGGTTTTTCCAAATTTCATTTGTGTATCTTTAAGTATCCTGTAGTGTGGCATTGAATCTATACTAATATTATAAAGCTGAAGAGTTTGTTTTGTTTGTTTGTTTGTTTGTTTGTTTGTTTGTTTAAACGCGCTAATCTCAGAAACTACTGAACCGATTTAAATAATTCTTTCACTGTTAGATAGTCTATTTATCGAGGAAGGCTATAGGCTACATTTTATCCCGAAATTCCCACGGGAACGGGCACAACGCGGGTAAAACCGCGGGGCGCTGCTAGTACTTAATATGCGGTATGTTATTTAAGTCCTACTGTCTAATTCAGTGGAAAAATAAAGCCTTATTTTCCTTATGTGGTTTTCCTGTATGAATTTATTACAATTTCTATTTAATTAGGATATTGAAATGATTTGTATAGATTAGTCATGGCTAAATGTTTTGCTTCTCGACTTCATGAGGGAGATAGTCGACTTGTTCGGTTTTGTAGAGCGTTATCTCTGTCACACACTAGGAATGTGATGTTTGATGTACTGACGCGACCACAGACAAAATAGCGACAAAAACATAGGGATACGGGAATGGAATTATACTCAAATTGCAGAAAAATAAATACATCAGGACAAATTCATACACAGTTAATTGGACACAAACTAAGTTAAAGCTTGTGTTATGGAATAATATATGAAGGTAAATTCAATCGAATTTTGAACCTCTTGGGAGCCTTTCTCGCGACACCTTTGAGTGTGTGAGTGTATCCACTACGTGACGTAGGTCACCCGTAGTTATTTTCTACTAGCAGCGCCCCGCGGTTTTACCCACGATGTGTCCGTTCCCGTGGGAATTACGGGATGAAAATTAGCCTTAAACATTCCCGTTGAATGTGGCTATCCATTACAAAGAATTATTCAAATCGGATTAGAAGTTTCCGAGATTAGCGCGTTCAACTCATCAGCTTTATTGTATGAGTATAGATTTATGATCATTTGCATATTAATTTCCTTCCTCATTTAATTTTGGAACCTTATTCAGACTTTAATTTGAAACATTCACTCATTTATATGATCTGTTGTGTTTGTACATTGTTTAAGTTAACTAGCTGTCCCGGCAAACGTTGTTTTGCTGTATAAAAAGCAAGGGAGGACCACCCTTAACATTTAGGGGGGTTAAAAATAGATGTCGTCCGATTCTCACACTTACCCGATACCTATGCACACAAAATTTCATGAGAATCGGTCAAGCTGTTTGGGAGGAGTTTAACTACAAACACCGAGACACGAGAATTTTACATATTAGACTAGCAGCGCCCCGCGGTTTTACCCGCGTTGTGCCCGTTCCCATGGGAGTTTTGGTATGAAAAATAACCTGACCCTTGAATGTGGCTACCTATTACAAAAAGAATTATTAAAATCGGACTGATAACTCCCGAGATTACCTCGAAAATTCAAACAAACAAACTTACAAAGTTTACCTCTTTATAATTAGTATATATTAATTAATTAATCGGAGGATTTCAGTTTGGTGTAACACCGTCCTAATAGGTGTTATAAATAGTAATCACTTGTAGACTGACGTCTAGACGTAATCGCGTAACCGCTGGCAATGACAATGACATATATATTTCTGCTCACATCTTTTACCTATTGGCCTATATACCTAGAATATCTACACCAATATTGTGTTAAATATATTTCGTATTCGATCGTTTGATATCAGTGTTGTATAATGCGTGAAGGTTAATTACATAATTAATAAATTATCATTTTCTTAATATATCTGCTGTAAGTCACTGTGATTTCTGTGTTTAAATATTAAAGTTTTAACCAACATGTTATTTAAACTTACCAACTAACCAACCGTTGCAACAGTAAGTTAAGCCTAACCGAATAGAAGATAAAGCGAGTAAACAGTTTCTATAAGTATACAAAAACAAGAAAGAGAATGCATTGGAGTGGTCCTTTGCCGATCTATGGGGCAGATAGAAAAAGATTACAGATTAAAACAAAAAAATACAAAAACTTTATTGAACTAATGCCTAACTAAAGACTATATCATACTAAAACTTTTTTAAGAGTTATTCGTCTCTCATGGAATGCTCCTCACCCATTCCTTCTTCTTCCATATCCTCCTCGTCTTCCTTCTCTCCTTCTTCAATCCACTGCATCATCAGCTCTTTGGCTTCACCTCTGAAAGTATACCGCATTCAGTATAAATCATAGGTTCGTGGCGTAGTTTGACTAAGATTGATAAGCACTGTGCAACTCGGCTTGTGTTTGGATCGGTGGCTGATAGTAGCATTTCTGTCTGAGCGCCACAGTGTTTCACACACGTTAAATTGTCGGCACCGGTTTTTCCATCGATAAACTAAGTCGGACGCTTTTAGGCGGTCTAAAAACTCCGTCATTAGGGTTGGTCTCTAACCGTTTCGAACTTTCTTACCTACATTTAAATCCTTTACAATCAGGTGTATCATGTTAGGGTTACAACTGACTCTGACTCAGAAATAAAACAGTCAACAGAACGGATCTGGATAAAAAGGGCATAGAGATAGATTGCGAATCTAAAAGAACACATTCTATGAGTCTGGAGGATCACATAATTTCTATCCCTTAATTCATTCGGGAACGCGTACGAGAAAGTTTAAGAGAGTTACGAGAAGAAAACCGCAAGTTCTCTAAACGAGTCACCTTTCCTCGGGGCTCACGATGCTTTTGTTAAGCCTCTTCACTCGCGGCAGCGTGGCTAGTACCTCCACCCTCAGTTCAGGGTCCTCTTCTTCCGCAGCCGCCTCGCCCCCTTCCTGCCCCGTACCTCCCATGTAAGGGCACCCTTTTAGTATTAGAGTTTCTAGGGCTGTCAGTGCCTGTGGAAAATTACAGCAATGTAGAAATGGCAAATCTTGGTTGAATGTTGGTTATTGTTTATTTTGGTTCTTACTTTTGGAGTTAAATGGCATAAAAAAAATCCTTTCCCTACAAATGCAAAGTTAGAAAAAATCTTAGGCCAACTTACCCTCAACTTTTTGATCTGTTTCAACGTAGATATTTTGCAACTCCTCAAATTTACGTACGTAAGCTTAGTCAATCCTTCGTCGAGTCCGTCCAAATTCCTTATAGGATTATGTCGTACGTGTAAAACTCTCAAATTGGTCAGTTTCTCTATTCCAGCCAGACTCTTTATTTTATTGCCAGCTAGATATAGGCTGTCTAGATTAGGGAAGTCTAAGTCTAGAACGTCCGTGATCATATTGTAGCGGAAATCCAGAACTTTGATGTGTGGCATCCTGCTTTTAAAGAATATCTTTGTGATTTTATTGTATCCTATCTCTAGGGTCGATAATTCTGGTTGGTAAACATCTTCTACAGTTGATATGAAGTTTTTGTTCAGTATCAGTACTTGTAGGTACTTTCCTGGTTTCAAAGCCGCTGATTTCAGCTGGTTGCTGTCGGCTTGTATGAGAACTAAGTACGGCAAGTCCATCAGCACTCCAAGTTGATCTAGATTTAACAAGTTGTCTGATACGTCTATAAACTGGAGGTGTTTGAAACGTATTACCTTGGTTAAATCGGTTAAGCCCATTTTGGAAATATCCAATTTTAAATATGTGTAGCTGTGAATAAAATAACCTGTTTCATATAGTGATGAGTTTCTTTCTATTTCTAAACTCGCTTAGGAAAATGTACAGATTGACTACGTAAAGATATTGTGAGTTTGAAACGATAAGATCTTCTCGTTCATTCATTCGTTCGAGTAGGTTAGTGGCCAACCCTGGTTGGGAGTATTTAGACCGCCTAAAGTTTTTTAAAGTACGGAACCTTCCGTGCGCGAGTCTGACTCGCACTTGGCCGGTTTTTTACACCAAAATTGGAACAAAGTTGAACATACAATTGGAACAACAGAGACTAAAACTATAACATCCTGTTGTACCTGTTTGGTTATATTATGTCTTTTTGTAGCAATAAATAGACTATATTATATATATATCAACTAGCAGCGCCCCGCGGTTTTACCCGCGTTGTGCCCGTTCCCGTGGGAATTTCGGGAATTTTTTTACATAAAAACCTTCCTCTTGAATCACTCTACCTATTAAAAAAAACCGCATCAAAATCCGTTGCGTAATTTTAAAGATTTAAGCATACAGACAAACAGACAAAAATAGCGACTTTGTTTTATACTATGTAGTGAAGCCGATTATCGACAACCTACCCATCACCATCTGCCGTTTTCCCCAAGAACTGCAGTCGTTGTTTTATCTCGTTTACGTCGATAGGCCTGACGATCACCTCCGGCTTTTCTTCCTCATCTACCATAGGTTCATCGTTCTCCTCGGCTTCTTGTTGTTCTTCATCACCCGCTGGTTCCTTTACCTGTTCGTCTACCTCGTCTCGCTTCGTTGATAGATCAAACTTTGATTTGAGCATTTTCAGTTATGTTCAATTGACGGTGTACAGTAATATAGTATGAAGTAATATCAGTAGAGTATACAGTGATCTGCAGTTAAAGGCTTATGTATTAATAATTGGTTTTTATCGTATTATTTATTTGTTTACGTTGTTTTTTTATTATGACATATGATGTGTCTGTCAGGTTGTCAATTTAATTGATTGATTTGTTGAAAAGGAATGATGGTGTACTAAGTTTCATAATAGTTTTCTGTAAAAAGGTTTGCACTACCTTATTATATTATTTTAATAATTTGAATTAACTAGTTTAATTTGAAGTAATTTAAAAATAATGTTGTTTTTGTAAGTTCCTCAATTAAAACTATACTAATAATTTAAGGAATATAAAGGTTAATTTTGTAATTTTGTTTATTTGTATGTTCTGGTTTACCTTGGGAATTACCAGCATTGCCGATTCGTATAATTATTTTATGTAACTATACAGTAACTATAAGGTAAAATAATCAAGAGGAAGGCTATGTTATTCCCGAAATTCTCACGGGAACGGGCACAACGCAGAACCAGGCACGACTAGTTAATATTATAAAGAATAGAAAAGTTTGTAGAATAATCGTTCTAACTCTGCGGTGCGTTCATCAAACGTTATGTTAGGTCGAAACTTGACCTTTCACAGCTACAAATAATTGTATCTATAATAGGTTATTTCACCATTTTTTTAAATTCTTTCTATTAACTCATCTTTTTATCACATTTTAGTTAGAGACTAAAATCAGTTTTTTTTACATCGCTATTATTTCCAGAGTTACAGGCGGTCAAAGTTACTGATTAGACAGAGAAAGCACTACTATCTCTGTGACGTCACAAAGCTTGTAGCCCCGTAAAAATCGTTTTGCAAGAAAGGGACAGGAGAGAATCTTTCGGAGCTTATAATGTCTTTATTTTTTAATCGATTTTGATTCTGATTTCAGTTTTAATCATAATTTTAGTTATTTGACTAAATTCATCTCTCAAATTGTAAATTTTTAATACCAGTGAAATACCCTACGAGTATGCTACCCGCTATTTGTGTTAATTTAACGTTGTCCTTGTTACAGTTTTCATCGAGCGTGCAAGCGACCCGGAAGCCACACGAGCACATTGAGTATGTACTGCGCAAGTTCAACTTGAGGGGCAGTCGACATGACTATGTTCTTAAGGTGACGTCAATTGATTTTATATACTTTTCCATCCAGAAATATACATAAAATATATCTACTTAAGCCCTATTTTCGCTTGGTACTTGGAAAAGTTGCTCACTTCATTAAAAAAGGTTGCGAATGAGAAGTTTCTCTTGTTTTGAAAGACGGTCAAAGAGCGAGAAAGACATTCGATCAAAAGGCAAATAAAAATAAACGCAAAAAATAAGAGTACGAGTACGAGTTACAAGTACTCTCATATAACTCTATCTAGTCTTATAAATACAAACTACCTATATCATTAATAATGTAATAGTATTTTATAATGCTGAAATGACTTGAAAATTAAATTTTCATATAAAACATTAATCGAAACTTATATATTGTACATAAGTTATCCTGCCTATGCCTTAATCTTTATTCCCACAGGATATTTCGTCGGGTAATTTATTATTTGGTGTATAATATATAGTGTAAATATATAGTGTATAAGTTATACTATTTTAAACAATTTAATTAATGGTTGATTATGCATAAATATTTATTTTATTTATACATTGAAATACCATAACCACTTACTGTTACAAAGATAACCGGAACAGTCCACCAGATGTCGCTAGCAGTGTGACAACTTAACAAAAACAAAAACCAAAGAGACTCCAAAGAGGTTTGGTAACGTCTCGAATACCTGATATATGTTAACATGGAGGTTTTATCACAGGTTTGCGGGCGCGAAGAGTATTTATTCGGCGATCATCCGCTTATTCAGTTCCAGTATATTCAGGAAATGTTGGCGACAGACGGGGTTCCGCAGGTTATGGGTGTCAGGATTGATAAATTGCCTCTTTCATGTAAGTTGACACTAGTAAAGCGTACTAAAAAAAGCACAGTTTCAAGTTTGAGTAGTAAACTTATTCCGTTTATTAGACAACGTGCAGGTCGGCTACTACATGGATGGTTAGCTGATAGGATCATTTCTATTAAAGTGCTACCATGCTTCGGAAGGCACGTTAAGTTCTTGGCCCCAGTTGGCTAAATTGAAAACCTTTAGGCGGTCTAAAAACTCGTGACACTAAGGTTTTTTCTCTGAAGATATATTTCATCTATCCTAGAGAAGAAATAGAACGATCTTCTGTCTCTAGGCTATCTTTACGGTTAGCCCTGCAAGGTTTGCAAGTGAAAAAGTATTAGCCTGTAATGTCCTACAGGTAGGCAAAGCCCTCTCATCTCACTGAAGATATCAGTACAGTGAGGAGGATGAGGCGTAATCACCACGTTTGCCTAATGACGGTTTGGTGATCGCAAACCCGAGCCATGTTTGAACAGTAGGAAAAATGTTCTCGACTCGGGAATTGAACCCGAAACCTCCGGCTTGGCAGGCTAGTGCACACCACTAGACCACCGAGGGTTTGCAAGTAAACTTACTTTATTATTTATTTCCAGTGGACTGGAACAACCCTAACCACAAGGTGACATCTCAAATCGAACGGAAGCGACTGCCGTCCGAGCACTCGAAGTCATCGTGGAGTATCGAGAAGAATTACACCGTGTTCGTGCATAGTGTGCATAGACTAAACGTAGAGCCGGGCCGGAATGCCGAGGTATGGGTGATAACAATTATTTTAATCCTTAAATCTAAACTAATACGGCTGATTTTATAACCATAAAAAATTTCTTCTGTAAAAAAAAATTCAGCTGTTATTAATTTGGCTTAAAATTAAACAAGTTGCAATATTAATTGTCACCTAGTGTACTTCTACATCATCATTAGACTATGTTACATTTAGGCGGTTAAAATCTCCGACTCTAGTGGTGGCCACTAACCTGTACAAACTTGCTTTACTTCACGACATCCTGGTGCCGTACCGCCGCTAACCATATTATTACTCAACTTCTCATGTCTCAGGGTACCTCTTACCTATACTACGTTCTTACTATACGAGTACTACTCTATGGCACACAAGTTGTGTGCCACCTCTTATCAACACTACCTTATTACTCAACTCCCCATGTTGTCTAACCTATACTACGTTGTTAGTATAGTAGTGTATGTACGGTGTTACTTAACTCCCCACCTGTAACCAACCTAACCCATAGTACCTGGTTACTATACAGGTGGTGTGCCAGGCCGGCATCTTCCACGGCGGCAAGCCGCTGTGCGAGAGCGTGAAGACGCGCGTGGCGAGCGTGTCGGCGCGCGGCGTGGCCGAGTGGGCGCAGGCGCTCGTGTTCGCGCTGCGCGTGTGCGACCTGCCGCGCATGGCGCGCCTGTGCCTCGGCATCTACGAGCTGGCGCGGCACAAGGGCAAGCGCCGCGGCAAGGACAACAACAAGGTGCCCAGCCCGCCTATACGATCACGATCCTACATCCCTGCCTAATACTATACCTCCAAAATTAGCACATCGAAGTTTTCATAAATCAGAACACACACACTTAATAATTTTAGTGAATTGTTCTTCAACTTGAACTGCTTGTAGTATATTTTTTAAATTTGGCGTAAGCCTTTAACTTCTTCCCTCTTATAGTCCTCTTTAAACTTTCCATTCAATAAAGCATTATTAGTGTTCAATGTTCCACTGGTACCTTGAACCAATCGCTTGGTGCGCAGGAGACCATCAACAAGCTGGCGTGGGCCAACATCCAGATCTTCGACTACAAGGAGCAGCTGCGCACGGCGGGCGAGGCGCTGTGCATGTGGACGCACGTGGCGGACGACACGCAGGGCGACGACCTGCTGCTGCACCCGCTCGGCACCGTCGTCTCCAACCCCAACGCCGACTCCTGCACGCAGCTGCAGCTCCGCTTCTCCAAGTCAGTCCTACTCGTATTATAGACTAGCTCCGCCCCACTTTGTACCCGTTCCATAGGGAATTTCGGGATAATAGTACTTTGTATGTTATATGTTGTATAACCTATATTACTGTAAAGTTTCATCAAAATCCGTTCAGTAGTGTTGGCGTGAAAGAGCAACAAACATAGTATATGTATGTGTTCGCGAAATATTAAAAAAGTTATTGAATAATTGTTTTCCTCCCACTCACGATTGCCATATATATTAATTAATCACTATTTCTTACAGTTACGACTGCAAATACCCTATAGTGTTTCCCGAGAGAGAAGTAGTGGAGGCATATTCTGAAAATATCGAGAAGGAATCCCCAGAAGTAATGGATCGACTTAGTAGAGACTTCGAGAGATTGCGAGCCACGGCAGAAAAAGATCCTATGTACGAAATGCACGAGCAAGAGAAGAAAGATATTTGGGCAGCGAGGTAAGTAACCAACAAACTATTAAGATGTTACCTTAAAATATCACTTTTTCGTGTAGGTTTGTAAGTTATTTGTAAGCAAAACGTAACTTAAAGCCTATAATGGAAAATTATGTAATAAGCAACTGCGCATTACATTACATTAAAATGCTCACAGATCAAATTTCTCATTTTATGAGTGATATTTTATTACTGTTAGCCTGTATCATCCCATTGCTGGGCAAAGGCCTCCCCCCATTCCCGCCACTCTTCTCGATTTGAAGCCAAGCTATTTTATTATGCCTGTCAATTGTTTTGTTGTCAATTTTCAATCCATACTCCAATAGAAAATAACGCTCTTAAAATTCCCTAAATATTTATACTGTGTGTCAGTGTCACACCACCCTAAAATAGTTTATTTCGTAACCCACCTAAATGTCTATGCCACGGTCAAAGTTGGCTCCTTCACTGTGTACCACTTTCACCCGTCCTTTTTTCAATACAGGGAGCGTTTCCTCGAAGAAGCTCCGGAGCTACTCCCCAAGCTAGTGTCGTGCGTGGAGTGGAGCGAGCGCGCCGAGGTGTCGACAGTGTTGCGCATGTTGCCGCGCTGGAAGCAGTTCAAGCGCGTCGAGTCAGCGCTCGAGCTGCTTGATTACGCTTACGCTGACGCCGCCGTGAGAAGCTTCGCCGTTAAGTGTTTGGAGAGTATTAGGTGAGGGTTCCACATGTATATCATGTATGCTGGTGTTTTTCTGACCATCTATGGGCTTTTGGCATTGATCTTTGAAATTGCTAGTCGGATTATAGTAGTTTATGCAACTGTCATATAAAGAAGGGTATTAAAACACGAGTGTGAGTTTATGAAACGAGCGCAGCGAGTTTCATAATAGTAACGAGTGTTTTAATACCCGTGTTATATGCAGTTGCATACACTACTTTATCTTCACTAATGCAATTAATCAAACAAAATTTTAAAAACAAAACACATTACGAATCATTAAATTCACGCGTACGTGTATTGTCACAGTGAACTTGCCGCCATTAAAATCTAACCAATGAGAGCAGCTGCGCGCGCAGGGCCGCAGGGCGCGATGTTATAATGAGATTTTACGATATCGATGTGGATATTATAACATCATGGGCAATTGCTTAAGTTGAGTGTTTTAGTTGTCTGCGCTATAACAGTAGTAATTATAAGTCAAGTATTGGAAACATAAGTAGAATGTTACAACATTAGTGTAGATAAAAATTATTATTTTTGTATTGGATGGCCAAATTCAAGGGACCATTCCCTTGATATGGCTCTCTAATAATAAAATAAAAACGATGTTTAATTAATTTTAGCCGAAAATTGCCAAGGGTAGGGGCATAGCGCAGACACAGCGAAATTGTAGAAAATGTATTAATAATACAATTTGTATTTTTTTCTTTTGCAGCGACGACGATCTCTTGCTTTACCTTCTACAGCTGGTCCAGGCGTTGAAACACGAGTCGTATCTGATGTGCGATCTCGCCAAGTTCCTACTCAAGCGCGCGTACAACAATATGACTATTGGACATTATTTGTTCTGGCATTTACGGTAAGCAAGCGATATGCAAGTAATTTTGACTGAACCTTCCGTTCAGTAATCTGACGTTTTGTAATGTCAAAATCTAAAATAATTTGACGGCATACTTATCAATAGTGCAGTCAGATTGTAATTGTGTATGATGTAAATTTTCTTATAAATAGACAAATAAACTGCTGGTTTCATAACCACTCTGATGAGTGCCTCTCAGACAATGCGATTAAATTGTACAAATTTATAGTGTTGTCGGTGTAGGATATAGATTATAGACAAGTAACCATGAGGCTGACATGACCAACAAGGGTGGTCGAAGCCGTGATTAAAATTAGAATTAAAAAAAATTGATTGGGTGTTTAAATGTTTAATCTATTTTTTTATAGCATTGTTTACATTTTTGGACGGTGTTATATGTGTGTTTTGTACCATATTGTGTTCCCCACAGGTCGGAGATGCACGTGCCCGCAGTGGCGGTTCGCTTCGGGTTGCTTCTGGAAGCGTACTGCCGCGGCAGCCAGGACCACATTAACAAGCTGATGAGGCAGATCACGTGTTTGGACAAACTCAAGTGTAAGTATATGTATACGCTAACCACATTCTGATAGGATATTTTAAAATGCTTTATAAATATATCTCGGTATCTCTTTATAATATAAGTATAGACTCATGCTAAATCGGGCCAATGAATATGATTTTAAATAGACTTCAAAGAAACACATAGCTATTCGGAATATAACATTTTATTGTTTGTTTTGAGCAATTGAATTACACACGAAAGCCGAGTGAATTTTAATGAAATAAGTAACCTAGAATGTATAGTTCGGAGACACATTGAATTTGATACATTTGTCACAGTGAATTAATTGTATTACTTACTATTATTATCGACAGGGGTATCCCAATCCATTCCGAAGAAGAACGAGATAAAGAAGGCGCGCGCCGTGCTTGAGCAACAGCTACAGGAGAGACATTGTCTGGAGGCGCTCTGCGACTTCGTGTCGCCGCTCAACCCCGCCTTCGTGTGCAAGCGCATCAAGTGAGTCATCATCAAGGAAACAATATCACTAGCTATTACGTTCAGCTAGCTACATACGCATATAAGACGCATAAGAACATATAAGACGTGTGCTTACACGCCTTTGCTAAAAAAGTCCTCTCACATTATATATTAGTTTTATAGTTTGATACCTTTCGAGACTCGTATAGCGCGTATCTATGAGTGCATGCACTCTATTTATTAACATAAGCTCTAATTACATGATTTTCTCTACCAGACCTGAAGGCTGCCGAGTGATGGACAGCAAAATGCGTCCTCTTATGTTGGACTTTGAAAACGTCGACCCGACGGGCAAAGACATCCGCATTATATTGAAGATTGGCGATGATCTGCGACAGGACATGTTTACACTGCAAATGTTAAGGATTATGGATAGACTTTGGAAAAGCGAGGGATGTGATTTTAGGTGAGAAAGTTTTTAGTATTTGAAGTATCGTCGTTTTGTTATTATCTTTTAAGTAAAAACTCAACACTACTGTGAAGTTTGCCAAATTACGCCCCGTGGTGCACTGTGGATACTTGACGTGGATATTACGATCAGCTTGACTAAACAGTTGAATAATAATAAGGAATAAGGCTTTGTGCTGAGTTTAAAGTTTGTCTGAAGTTGAGTATATTTACACTACAAACGTCAAGCTATTTTCACCTATAATGAACTAGGACTTAGGGTGCATTTTTATTGAAGCGGATCTGAGCTAAATTGACCAATCATACTAAAACATTCTGAACTAATGCCATGCCATTCGTCTCAGCTCCACTCCTAATAAGTGGAAACGCTGCCTCAAACTTTTCTAATGCTTACTTTTGTCTCTTTAGACTGAATCCATACAACTGCATCTCAATGGAGTACGCAGTAGGTATGATCGAAGTGGTCGAAGATGCAGAGACTGTAGCCAACATACAAAAGGAGAGTGCGTTCTTTAACGCAACATCCACCATTTCCAAATCTAAATTGTTACGTAAGTATTATGTTTTAACACTTTGGTTTGTTTAACCAACCTCATAATATGTATTAAAATATTAGCGGTGTAATCCAACTCCGTAGCGCTCAAGAGCATAGTTTGATAGTTAATTGCAATGCTAAGCAGTTCGGCTGCAACTCGGATTAGTGGTTGATAGTGGCATTTCTATCTGAGCGCTGCCGTGTTACAGAGGGCACTTTTAACTATTCGTCGCAGTTGTTTCAATATCTAGATCTTGTCGGAGGCCTTTAGGCGATTAACAAACTTGCTAAACTATACAAAATCATTGTATCAATGTATTTTTTGTTTCTAAATGTAACGAAAACCTTCTCCGCAGACTGGCTGAGCAAGCACAACAGCGACACATTCAACAAGGCGGTAGACGAGTTCACGATGTCTTGTGCCGGGTATTGCGTCGCCACCTACGTGCTCGGCATCGCCGACCGCCACCCCGACAACATCATGGTCAAGAAGAGCGGACAGGTAACGTACCTTGACCTTGTCTTAAGGCTGTTTCATGTTGTCCAATCAAATGAATAATATATCCCGGTAGATATTTGTAGACTTATAATCGCAGCCTAATGTCTCTGTGGTCTATTGGTACGTGCACTCGCCTGCCAAGACTAAGGTCCCGGGTCGAGCGAAAACATGTTTCCTACTTTTCAACACATGCCCCGGGTTTGAGATCACCAACCCGCATTTAGCAAGAGTGATGAGAGTGTGCCTTATCCTCCTGTATTGTATCTTCAGTGAGATGAGAGACCTTTGCTCAGCACTGTCATATTAATACTCGACTTTTCCCCACAGTTATTCCACATAGATTTCGGCCACTTCCTCGGTCATTTCAAGCAGAAGTACGGGTTCAAACGCGAGCGCGCGCCGTTTGTAATGACGCACGATTTCATACACGTTATCAATAAGGGACAGAAGGGGTCGGGTGATAACGAACCGATCGACTTTAAGATATTCAAGGAGAATTGTGAGAAGGTGAGAGATAGATAACATTACCTAAGTTTATATGAAAACGATATTAATCTTTGCCTATTTTAGTGGGCAACAGTGTCAGAGTTTGAAAACTAGTCATGACATTAATTATACTCATGAGTTTAACGTCATAGCTGTGGCGCCTAAAAAAAGTGCATCTATATTTTAATTTTGTATTATGTATAGTATAAAGTATGTGTATAGTGTAACTTTTACTGGCTGTCCTAAATAAATAAATAAATAACTTCAAATTTAATGAAATGTCATGAGTTGGGTTATTTAATGGATCATTGATTAAAGATGATGTTATTATATCTTTGTTACTGTGCAGTGAGATATTTCGTTTACAAGAAAGTAATTCCAAATTGAGTGACTACAAAGATTTCCGCTCAATTTTTAAAATAATTATATTGGTATTTTAGGGCATGGTTCGGGTTTGAGATCACCAACCTGCATTTGGCAAGTGTGGTGATTATGCCTAATTCTCCTCACTGTACTGATATTTTCAGTGCGATGAGAGCTCTTTGCCTAGCAGTGGGTCATTACAGGCTAATACTTACTTACTTATTTATGGTATTTGATTTGCAGGCGTTCAAAATCCTCCGTAAACACGGACACCTGATCTTGTCCCTGTTCTCGATGATGATTTCCACGGGGCTGCCTGAACTCAGCTCGGAGAAGGATTTGCAGTACTTGAGAGAGACTTTGGTAACAATTTCATTATTTTGTTGGGTAGAGCATTTCTCTTATAGTAAGCTCGAGTTACGCTCGCTATCATATTATATCTAGCTATTGTTCGCTTGAGCTTTTAAAAGATTTAGAATATTAATACATTCTCTCTTTTATCTTAATCTATACTAATGTTATAAAGAGGTAAAGTTTCTAACTTTGTTTGTTTGTAAGGGCTTATCTCAGAACCTACCAATCCGATTTGAGTAATTCTTTTTGTAATGGATAGCCACATTCAACGGGAAGATTAAAGGCTTCTTTCATCCTGAAATTCCCAAGGGAAGGGGCACAACGGGGGTAAAACCGTGGGGCGCTGCTAGTTTTCTATACATTGATTGTGAATGTATATTGCCAAGACCATTATAGGAACTATTAATCATGCAACTTTAAATTCTCAGGTACTGGATCTATCCGAAGAGAAAGCCTTGGAGCATTTCCGTCAGAAATTCAACGAGGCTGTAAAGGCTTCCTGGACGACATCCTTCAACTGGGCCTTCCATAACATAGACAAGAACAACTGACAGTGACCCGTCAGCAGACGGCTCAAGAGGCAGCCGTCGAAGAACACGCCACAGACATTGTAGAGTAACTACAGTGTCTATGGTGTGACACCGACCGATATTGTCCATGGTGTGGTTCCGAGCGACATTGTAAAGTGACACTGACTATGGAAATGTAGGATATCGTCTATGATCACGCTGAGGTCGGTTACACCATAGACTTTAAAAACACTGCATTGTCTGTGGCACATACACTCAACATTGTCTGCGGAGTGACATCTTCATTGGAGCGACATCTTTGGAGTGTCGCTGACTCCAATTGTGGTCATGTAGTCGTTGACACTATGGACTTCGGGGATGCTCTATATTGTCTGTGGTCATATCAAGGTTGGTGGCTCTATGAACTTTATACAGTGGACTATAGTTCGGCTTTTGTGAAATGGACACTTGTCGTATCCACTCGCTTATGGTTTGTTTAGTATGAAGTATTCTGGACACTGAACTGTACGTGCGAATCGGATTTGCTATGATCTTATTAATTTAATCAGCATTATGGACTATTGACTTTGATTATAACTACGAATTAAGTCAGATTTCACATAACTAATGTTATATTAAATATGAAATAGTGATTCGGATGACTATATTCAAATGAAAAATGTTTTATTTTTTTCATATGTGTAATAGTAAGTTAAACCATATATTCGTACGTTCTATCTCAAAATGAATTAACATAACAGTGAATCGTATTACATTGGAGTTAAGGTCGTAAATAGCGTGATTCAATAGACTTTTATTAATAAGTGGACCGCTGTGTGGTGATGTCAGTGAAGTTCTACTTTTTCCATTTTTTCTCTTAATCATAATAAATATCTATAGCAAATTATATTACTCTGTACGCTTGTAATATGATGTTATTGCTTCCTTTATGTTCAACTCTTTACTTGTAGAATGGGGCGACTGACATTCCAACTAAAATTTGATCAAGATTGTTGCAAAACATGTATGTATCTCATTTAAGTCTATAAGCAGTGTTCTTTTCGTAAAATTTTACTTTATTTTTGTGCTTAACGGCTTAATATATATTTGTAAAAATTAATCCATACCATATTTTTATAATAAGTGAATTGATAGATCCATTACTAACGACAAAATGGAGTATCTATGCCATAAAAGAAGCTAAAACCTAAGGTATCTACATAAGAAAAAACTGTACCGGTACACTGCGGGTTGATAATTGAGAAATCAACGTGTATCTACTGCAGTTTCTAAGTTACATGGAAAATGTCATTTTAAAAAGGTTATATGTCAGTGTCGAAATGTCAGTTACCCCGTTTTGTATTAGAGATGACAAGTTTTCGATGTTAAAACATCTGAGTGTTTCTATCAGTGGGCAGGCGAGGTTGTCCCAAGACTGATAGCGATTGGAGTGGAGACAAAGTCGGGCCGCGTGTTATACTTGGCTGAAGGAGCTGGGATATACATCGCTAATATACAATTATTAACGTGTATTTGCATTTTAACAACTTGATGATAAATATGAAATGAGTGTCCATAGTTGCACTTGGAAATTTTTGGCAGCAAATTAACCATGGACACTAGAAATTGACACTAGGTCAACGTTAGATAACATCTTAAGTTGCATACAAATTGGTATATCCTTGCAACGTTTCCGTTTATTTAACTAGTTCAAATTATGTGCATATTATTCAATGTTAACAAATGTTATGAAATAGATTTTGTCTAATATTTTATGTTTTAGCGCCGACTATTTGATCGTTTCAAAGGAATGAAGATGATATTGTAGGCAAATGAAACATCGATCAGAAAACTCACTTGATTAATTTGTTGCCAACATTTTGTAGTGGATAACTTAAATAAATGGACTAAAAATTCCATTATAAAATGCAAATACTTAGAGTAAGATTTTTTGTCTTTCTCTAACGATATGATATCTCTCTTAGTTAGAAAGAGACACAGTACAGTGATGATATTCAGCGTTTGTTGAAAGGTTATAACGTTAGTCAGTATGTAAGTTATTCTATTGTATTGCTTTAGATATAATGTTTTGATGTGTACTACAATCAACTAATTTATATATTTGCAGCCACTAATGTGTTCTTATAAGTGTGATTTTCCACCGGTAAATTGGTTTTGACACGTTTAGTGTCAGCTAATCAGGCAAGACACTAAGGGCCTTAATCATAAACGGTTATTAACAGCACTTTAGCTGTCAAATGGTTTGTCCCTTTCCGACATACGCTATTTGCCAAAGAGCGAAAGAGACAAAACACTTTAAAACACTTTTTAAGTTAAATATTGTTTATGAATAAGGCGGTTAATATTTAAATGTCAGAAATGTGGAAACATTTCGATTTGTCTCGAGGATCTGGTGGTAAAATAACACACTACTATTATTTTCATAATGTACCTCTACATACTTAAATATTTATAAAGCAGTGATAATGAATAAACAAACTATGTGATTATTATATAGATTTCTTTTTCTCGATGGGAAATGTGATTAGTCTTATGTTTTAATGAAGTACACATCAAAATAAGTGGAGTTAAGGCATTTTGTTATAATGTAAGGTCAAAGAAGAGGGCGGCGGTGAATTTGGCTGTGATAAAAACGTGCAGGTAGGTGAGATCGTTAGTTAGAAAAGTTTAATGTCATTTCCTTCTTTCACGGTTAGATCTAGATTTAATAAACACAGTTTGGGACAAAATTGGCGTCTAAAATCTTTTAATAAAATTTGTATTTCAGTTTGAACGGTGATTTGAAAATAATCCTCTTATTTTATGTTTATTGTAAATTTTTGATTTTTAACTAAGGCATTTATCTTTATTTTTCATTTTATAAATATAAATTATGATGAATTATAATTTATTGACTGTTTTAATGTTTAGGGACGCGTATTATATGTAAACTAAGGTATAGTTTAATTGTAATATTAGATTGTTTGGTGAGAAAGGGATAAGAATATCCGCCGTGCTCTTCTAATCCGACTAATATGGCTGCGATAAAAAAATTCACAATATGATACTTGTGTCAATTTTGTATCTAAATTGGTGGCATTAAAATAAACGTCATGGCATATATGTCACCGATTCACGTGCAATTTTTGTGACATAATATAGTTTGTGACATTTTTTTTCATTACACGTTTTAGTCGGACCTGACCTGTTATATAAGCTCATTTTAATTATTAGATGAATTAATGCTCTCATTTGTAAATTAGATTATAAGTAGTTACGTAGTTATCATCATTCATCATTATATACCATACTATAAGTAACTGTACCGCTATGAACTTTAAAAAACTTTACACATAAATACTCACACACAAAAAGTATACAAATGTTGGGCATCGAAACTGCAACCTTTTGGTATGAAACAGGGTTTTTTGTTTAGCAAACTCAATGAAATAAAACTGTTATTTACGATTGTTTTCATGAAATATGTATTAAGTTTGTAGCGGATCTGTATTCTTTATATATTATGTAGTTAATGGGATATTTTAACAAACCAATTGGATTACATTGTAGTGTGTAATCTTAGACCTAATAATTAGTCCAGCTAAAACGCTGTCAAAGTGCTGTCAAGTGAAGCTGTTTTGTAAATATTGCGTGAGCCATGCGTCATTGACGTCTAAAGTAAAACTAACCAAATTAAGTGATTAAAATAATTTCACATGACGTATTTTTGCGTGCTTCACTACATTATTCTGAGTGCTTGGTCTGGACTTTTAATTAGGTCTGAGTGTGTAATGTACGTTATGTAACAGTTTAGCAGTATTAAAATGTCGTTATAATGATCGCTTTAGTTTCTACGTATAATCGAGCTACCTCACGCTCTTGTGTATTAAGCTCCATCAATCAATAATCAACCCCATCATCTAGGTAATAAAGCATAAAATCGGCAAGCTAATAAATAATGTAGCAGAAGTATACACGAACTAATAAATAGATTAAATATGCCTTAATACGTTAGCAGTAAGACTCAAAAAAATCAGTTTGAATACTATCAGGAATTTGTATAAAAAAATCTGCATGTGCAGTTTATAACTGGATTTGTTATTAATGTTCAAATGCGTGGTTTTATAAATAGTTTTATGGAGACTAAGAGTATTTAAGCGTTTATGTTCCTTCTATGCAAATGACTGCCAGTAACAATGCGAATCTTCGTTGAATAGCATTAAAGCTGACTGTACACTTGAAAACATTAATGTCATGTTTTAGTGACATTTGTGTAACATTTTAATGACATAATTGTGATTTAAACCATCATATAAAATTAAACGTCAGGAAAAACCATAATGTAGAGAACACTCATCAAAGTGTCGTTTGGACATGTTCTTTAACATCCACAATGATATGATAACTTAGTCATATAGTCAAATTTCTA
Source organism: Cyclophora punctaria (assembly GCA_951394245.1). NCBI lineage: Eukaryota > Metazoa > Arthropoda > Insecta > Lepidoptera > Geometridae > Cyclophora > Cyclophora punctaria. The sequence goes on from OX596172.1 coordinate 2,052,121, forward strand.
AATCAAATACGCGAACTTAATCAAGTGTACACGAGGCTTGCTTCAATGTATTTTCGCTGTTAAATAAAAAACAAAAGACAATCAGTGACATATACCTCGAATAATATTTAGACATATCAGTACAGCAGTTCAATTAATTTTAAATTGCGTACAATGCATTCGTATTTGTTATGGACACTCTTTTTTCAACAAACCATTACTTACGATTGGATTGAAAGGATTTGATTTGACGTTTTGGCCTGTAAGAGCGTTTGTCCACCGCCGCCGGCACCGGACCGTCACCGGGAACGAGATTATATCGGCCCGAGTTTATTATGACGTGACGGATGTGCGGTGGACACGCGGCTAAAGCAAAACGCTCTAAATGTATCTACCGCTACTTCGGCGCCGTCATCTCTTTCCCGGTGACGGTCCGGTGCCGGCGGCGGTGGACAAACGCTCTAAGAATACAATACTTAGGCAGAAAAGCCTTACAACAAATACATAGTAAAAAAAATCTCTTAATTTTTTTATGCGTAGCCAAAGTAAACACCTTAATCAAAATCAAGTAAAGTCAAAATAACTAGAAAAAAATACGAATTGGAATCCCAATAAAATCTAATGGTTATTGTGTTGGAGTAATTTTTGTGTTGCCTTATCAGTCTTATCACATCACCCAGATGATCTTATCTACACCAGCTATTTAATATATTCGTGTTTCTATGCCCGGACTGACAAGTTGTATAGACGCTGTGTGTTGGACACTATACATATGACACAAACCAGTCCTATAAATGACCACTTTGTAAAAGATAAAACTTCACTTCATAGTGTTGCAGCATCTTGTCATCTTGCATGCTGGAAATAGATGTATAAAAAATAAAATATGCCTATTTTTTATAAATGCACAAGGAAGTAATTTGAAAGATGTTACAAAATATGAATGAGCCTTGAATTGATAGTAAATTATAATTTGATTCATGTTCCAAACTAGTTTTTCCAAAAATCAATAGGCCTAACATATTTAATACATAATTAATTACCATTTATAATATAATGCAAAGTGTGACGGACTTATTTGATATAAAATCGATGTTCAAAGTTTGTTAAAACATTCGTTGGAGCAACATCGGGACAGGTATTCAAACATTAACATAACTTGTCGGATTCTTCATTGCCAAATGAGTTTCGACTTATTAAATGAATTCAATTAATATTCGAATGTTACTTTAACTTACGAATATTTTAAACTGGCTACTCGCTTTAGCTTCTATTCGGTTAGTCATAACTTAATGTTGCAAAGGTTGGTTAGTTGATATGTTTAAACAACACGTTGGTTAAACATTTGTAAATGCTAAAACAATATTTTTGTACCGCGAAAAACCTCGTAGTAATACGATAGTAATTATAGTAAATCGATAGTATTAAAATACAATGAATCTCGTCATCAAAAATACTTGATATGAGGAAGGCTAAAGGCTAGTTTTTGTGCTTAATTATAAGAGAACGGGTTGAAACTACCAGTCACCGGTAGTCATACGTTAAGCTTGCAAACCTAAGTTATAACCCATTTACTTTATAAAGGGTGTATCAATCAAATACGAATGCTTGTACCAATATCAGAGACCTAACGTCCAACGCCACAAGATATTGTTTAACTCACTCCGTGTATCGACGCACTCATCCGTGATTTGATTATATCCATATCTGAAATCCGACCCGTTGCGGGTTCGATTCTAAGACCGTGCTATGTGGGTCAAACCATGGCGACAGTCCGCCGTCTTGTGTAACGCATTTTCGGTTTGAAGTCATTCGGAAAATGTGATTGACCGCGTTTTGCCGCGCTTTCTTGTTCATGTGGTTTGATGTTATTTTGTTTTCATGTAAATGAATACCAAGTAGCTCGGTATGTTTTAAGTTTGACTTAAACAGTTAGGTAGCTAATTTACCTCGGAATGACTACATATCCGTTTATCAATGTTTTTCCGAATATAACAAGAGTATAATACTCGTTTGTGTACAATGCACAGACATCATTAGACTAAGTCCAAATACGCGGTACGAAGTCTTATTTTTCTTTCAATTATTGCGTTTGTCTCGTTTTTGTATAAAAAACTAAAGAAATTCCATGCGCCCGAACTACTGCGCACTACTGTAGCCAATAAAACGCACGTGGGACAACTAAAAAAGCTGAATTGAAATAGTCCTTGATGAAGTACTAATTGTCCAATATACTGGAGAGAGTTAAACAATATACCGAACCGCTCAACACTGCCAATAAGTAACAGTAGACTGATAGTTCAAACAGTTAAAATAAGTTTTCTCTCCTAACAGTATGCCTACTGATCGGCGCAGCTACGACATCAAAGAGTGCAGAACAGTAGCAACATGGTACCTCCGGTAGGGCTTTAGAAACTTCTTGCAAATAAAATGTATAAAGTTATACATAAAATAATACTAGGAATATATTAAATACCGAAAATCAAAGAATTGTTTGCAAATTTTGATTTATCCCTACTTTATGTTATGTATAATTTTTAGGATATATTTGTTTGTAAGGCAGCCGGAAGCCATCTTTGTCGTAGTTTGCATATAACCTTACGTTTTTATGCTCAGTTTCAATTCGCTAGATAGTATTAAACTTAACTATGTTCACAAAAACTTCCCTCTACGAATAGCTTCCTATAGATGTAACGATCCATCGAACGATTAAACTTTATCGATAATTAATTCGAATAGATCATTTAATAGCTGATTTGTAAAATAATAATTGCATTTTATTAGCAACATTATGCAAATGATTATTTTAATTATAATTCGTCTTTACATTTTCCTAGAATAAATCAAAACTAAGTACAGATAAGCAGTTAAGTAATTGAAATAACCTAATGCTTCCTTTAGTGGTTAATGGAATGAACAATTATCAAATATTTCATACTTACAAATCGGTTTAGAAGATGACTAAATGCGAGCCACTATATTAATTAAACTTGCCTCCTTAACATAACGGCCTAAGGCTTAATATGGCTTGACAGTGTTTTAACTGCTTCTGTTTAGTGTAATTTATGCCAGAACAAAATAATTCACATAATTTAATTATATTTTTCAAGCATAATTTTTATTTGGATGAAATACAATTAAATACAGGATGTTTCTTTTACAAAGATGTGGATATTTTAACAGAATAATTTGGGTTGAGTTATATATGATTCAAAAACATTAATTTTTAAGTTACATTGTTTTATATATTTACGCTGATATATAAATAGAAATAATATAAATGGATAACAGGATAGTTTTATAAGGTATAATGAAATAAACGGATTCAATGCAATTACGAACAGTACACAATGTTAGTGAAATATTTTAATCTTATATCTATAATATTAATTTAAACACGGTTGTAATTTACGGACATTTTTCCATGTGACATTATTGTCCCAAATGTGACTCAAAATTAGGCCACCTCATGTCAAGATAATTCTATTCTGATATATCCTTTATTTTGTTGTTTTACTGGTGAAAGATATACAAAAAAGGATACAAGAAATATAAGCTAAGTTACACCTTTTGTTTTTGCCCTTGACATTTCCAGCAATATTCCAATATAATACAAAAATAATATTGTCACATGTAAAAGTCCACCAATATTTGTATAACCAAATATGAATTGTATATGAATGAAATAGAATAAGTATTCATAACCATTACGAAGTTATTACATTATATACTGCTAGTTAGGTTATATTGGTTGGAGTGAATACTAAAAGTTGAAAGTTAAACAAAGAGATCACTTCAATATTTCTTGAAGTAATTACTTTTAAACGAACAAAGTTACTTCAAGTTTATAGGTAACTTGAGTATACTTTAAAGTTTGAAGTCGTAACTTTTATTTCACTCCGTCCAGTTTGTATGTCACTTCAGTTTTTACATCAAAAGTTCCTTTATCATGTGTCATTCATGTTTTCTAGTAAGTTACTTGAGCGCGATATCCATCATTTTAGTTTTATATTTAAAAATATTATTGTATAAAAATAATTTACTGATTAATTAATTATTTGCTATCTCAAATAAGTTTTTTTGAATAAACATTTACATACGAGGTTTTCTGGACTTTTGTTGGCATTAAAGTCATACTAACATTCTTCGCGGCTTAATTAATTACGTACTAGCAGCGCCCCGCGGTTTTACCCGCGTTGTGCCTGTTCCCGTGGGAATTTCGGGAATTTTTTTACATAAAAACCTTCCTCTTGAATCACTCTACCTATTACAAAAAACCGCATCAAAATCCGTTGCGTAATTTTAAAGATTTAAGCATACAGACAAACAGAAGACAAACAGACGCGACTTTGTTTTATACTATGTAGTGATGATGTCGTACGTGAAATTACGCCATGTATCAATAAAATTACCTACAACAATTTTCCTGTTACTATATAAGTACAGATTTACTTAATATTGCGTAACATGGCATTAAACTGGTTTCCTTTAACTATTCAACAAAAACTAAAGCAATTACCACACAATGTCGTGGGTGGATCCAATGCCAGTGAACTTTAATACCTCTAGAACTAGAACCTCTGTCCCTTATACGTATGAGTAAGTCGTTAGTATTATAGGTATTGTCTAATATTTGCTTTCATACCTGAAGAGATTATCATTAAGAAATGTTTCTTATCTACATCATTATACATTAATTTGAAATAGTCGGACGCTTCGGTTGCCGCGCGTTGACAGTCGTTCCATTGGTTTCGTTAACGCCGCGTGTGCTGTGAATATGTCCGTGTGTTGAGTTGGAGAATAAGTTTTGTTGGAAAAAGTTTTGTTTTACACAATGACGGCTGGGAATGAAGAGCATGAACCCCTGATTTCTTCATCGGTTGATAATCAACGTGTTACGTTCAGTAACACGCCTCCTGTAAGTACTTTTGTGTTGTAATTATAAATATATGCAGTTATTTAGGTAGTTAGATATATCTTATGGTTTTTAGTTATGTGTATTTTTCTTCTAGAGTTTCAGATTATTATTTAGACCTAGGACATTTTCTTAGTTTGGTTTTATTTCTAGATTTACTTTTTAGTTGTTTTTTTAACACTAGTTTGAGTTTTTCAAATATTTTCGAAGATAAATTAAGCCTTTTCTCTGTATAAAAATTTGGCATTTTTATTTTCTTCGCAAAAAATAATAATAAAAATAGTAACAAGAATACATAGATAGAAGATCCGTATAACTTAATTAAATACATTATTGATATCAATATTTTCTAATCTCACATTTTAAAGTAAGAATATTTTATATGTTTTTTTTACGTTAGATTAAATCGATAGATATAAGCTCTAAATATGTTTTATTAATCCAGTACGGAGCCAAGGTTAGAGCGAGACTTCCACTATCCTAAGTTGAGCCACAAAAAGGTGAAACTGGTTTTTTTAATGCACCGGTTTTGGTCCCACAACATCTGAGTTTTTACATTCTTAAAGCTCTTCGTACCGTCTCTATAAGTTTTATTTACTTAATCTTTTTATAGTTCGATACAATATATTGATCTTTAATGATTTATTTGGTTGTCAATAGATTACCGAGATCTTTAAGTTTATTTATTGATTATAGGGAATATGTGGGAGTGATTTTGCTGGATATATATCAATTTAATGTCTTCATAATAACTCATTTGAATATGATTTATTTATAAAACTTCCATTATGAATATACTTTTGATTAATAATGTCAATAAGTATGTTCGTGCAGCCTTGTGGCTTATTTAAATGTAGATTTCCTATACCGCCATGCGGTTTAACTTACGCATCTTTTAATTTCCTGCCGGAATTTCAGTATAGTTAAAACCCTAAGTTCTACATAGTAAAAAACAAAGTCCCCGGTCGCGTCTGTCTGTCAGTCTTTTCACGTGGTTTTCACCAATCGATAGAATAATTCTTCCGGAAGGTTTATATGTATACATATAAAAGACTAGAATTCCCACAGGAACAGGTACAACGCGGGTAAAACAGCGGGGCTCTGCTAGTTATATCTATATTCATCCAGTTGTTACTGTGAAGAAGTAAAACATCCATCCATTCATGCTTACACTCGTTTCTACGACTAGTTAGAAGTTCGCGGTATTTCTAGGAAATCTTTAACGGGTTCCTATGTCCTTGATTTTCATTATCTTGCCCCGTCTAGACGGTACAATTTCGCTTCGTATCCAACCGACGATATTGCGTTCAAGTCGGTTTATTGGTTCATTAGCTGTACGCAATATTGGAGAAAGACAATGTTGCTATGTGATGGAAAACTCCAGACCGGTTCTTGTTTATTTAATAACGGGTCCCTTTAAAGGTAAGACGGGAGAGATAAGCCTGTTTAAATACGACTATTAATTGACAGATGCAGTCATTGCTTCAGAAAGTTGCTCCGTTAATGCTGCCAAGCAACTGTTGCTAACACGTTTTGCAACTTATTTGTGACTTGGGCACTGACTCTACCTTTATTATTTGAGTTAACTTTGTCGTATGGAATCATAAATGGTTGTTTATTTAAAATCTACCAATCCCTATAAGATGCTACCTCCTACTAATATTATAAATGCGAAAGTTTGTGAGGATGGATGTATGTATGTATGGATGTATGTTTGTTGCTCTATCACGTAAAAACTACTGGACGGATTTCGATGAAATTTTACAGTAATATAGAGTATAAATCAGAATAACACATGGGATACATTTTATCCCGAAATTCCCGCGGAAACTGATATAACGCGGGTAACACCGCGGGGCGCGGCTAGTATGTTATATAAGGAGCTATTAGATTGGTTAGCTTTGTTATTATTCTATAGGGTTCTATTAGGTAGCAAAATACATTTTATTATTCAGTTTTTTTTAATATGATTTAAAGTTTTCGAAGGCCGGTTACATTGTATTCTCGGTTGTTACAATCGTTAGACTATGCCGGATTCCTTAAGGCGGACTAAAAACTCCCGACACTAGGGTTGGTCACTAACCTACACGAACTTAGGCGTCTGAAAACCAGCGCTGTACCAAGACCTCGACCTCTGTACAGCATCAGCTGAGATGTCTCCATTTGCTGCATTTTTAAGTAGTAATTTAGATATTTGTTTTTCTTCTAATTGTGGCAATAAACGTTTTGTTTGTTTTCTAAGCTTTTGATAGTAAGGTTCGTTCAAGTGAGCTATTCATTCGAAAACACACGTTTTCTCTACTTTCCATACAGTAGTCAATCATTAAGCCGGTATGTTCTCAGCAAGCTCGTCCGATCTCCGTCCAATTGTATTCAATTCATTGTGATCAGCTATATCCTGCTAACTCGAGATATGTATATCAATAATACATATCTTGACACGTCTTCGTGATGTTAGGGTTACTTTACTTGGAAAATTCGATAGGTTTAGGGGCTAAAATTGTGGTTACGGAGCCGTTGAAATCTTTTTCAACCTTTGGTAAAGAGCTAGTACCAATTAAAAATATTTTGCTCAAGTTTGAAGCATTTGGTACAGGAACACACCATATGCCAAGTCTTTTCTTTCATAATTTGATCAATTTTGTAGATTGTTGAAATCTCAAAATGCATCTCACCTTAAAATAAAAAGCAACAGCCAATTTAAATGAGTCCACAAACCTACTGTATGAGGCATGAGGGATATTCGCGAATCGGTTCAACCAATCCCAACACTTTTCAAGGTTACCAGCAGTGCCTCGTAGTTTAACCCGTGTTGTAATCCTGCGGGAATTTCGGTATAAAATGTATCCCATGTGTTATTCTGATGTATAACCTATATTGCTGTAAAATTTCATCTAAATCCGTTCAGTATTTATTTACGTTCCTCTTGCGACTGAGATTGTTCAAAAGGTAGCTTAAAGTTTAAATTTAACTCATTTTTCATTTTTATTATATTAGCATAGATTTTTACTCATCGCTTTAATTTCTTTGAAAAAGTATTACAAAATTAATTGGCAAGCCATTGATCTTCGACTAGGAAGTTTAGTCATACTAAGTACTGAGTTAATTACTAACTTCAACAAATATAATTTTCAACAAGTGTCTACGAGTATATCGAACTTGATTGAAAGGTGTTCTTAGTTTGACCAACACTTAATTATGTGTATAAGAATAACCCACAAAAACAGTACCGGTTCTACAAATTACTATGTTACGTGAGGTCACTCTACCACACGTTTGTAGTGTAAAATGTTACTTTAATAGGACATAGATGCACTATTTTATTAATACAAAACCCATTATAACTTTCCATAGTCGCCGATTTTTCTGAACAATGAATGAACAATTTGGTTACAACTGAATATTCCCTATTGTAGATCAAACCATTATTTGTGTCTCATTAAAGTGATAACTATTAACAGTCGAAACAATTGTTTGTAGCTGTCTTATAAAATTTCATATATAGTAATCCATTGTAGTAAATGTAATAAGAATTAAAATTAGCTTTATAGTATTACTAGCAGCGCCCCGCGGTTTTACCCGCGTTGTGCCCGTTCCCGTGGGAATTTCGGGATGAAAAATAGCCTATAACCTTCCCGTTGAATGTGGCTATCCATAAAAAAAAGAATTATTCAAATCGGTTCAGTAGTTTCTGAGATTAGCGCGTTTAAACAAACAAACAAACAAACAAACAAACAAACAAACAAACAAACAAACAAACAAACAAAACAAACTCTTCAGCTTTATAATATTAGTATAGATAGTATTAGTATCTATACTAATATTATAAAGCTGAAGTGTTTGTTTTGTTTGTTTGTTTGTTTGTTTAAACGCGCTAATCTCAGAAACTACTGAACCGATTTGAATAATTCTTTCACTGTTAGATAGTCTATTTATCGAGGAAGGCTATAGGCTACATTTTATCCCGAAATTCCCACGGGAACGGGCACAACGCGGGTAAAACCGCGGGGCGCTGCTAGTTATCTATATACTATCTACACTAATATTATAAAGAGGAAAACTTTGTTTGGTTGTAATGAATAGGCTCAAAAACTACTGGACCGTTTTTAAAAATTCTTTCACCATTCGAAAGCTACATTATCCACGAGTAACATAGGCTATTTTTTATCCCGAAATTCCCACAGGAATGGACACAACGCGGGTAAAACCGCGGGGCGCTGCTAGTAAGAGCTAAAGTTTCTAGCTTTGTTTGTTTGTGAGGGCTTATCTCAGAAACTACCAATCCGATTTGAATTATCCTTTTTGTTATAGATAGCCACATTCAACGGGAAGGTTATAGGCTATTTTTCATCGCGAAATTCCCACAGGAACGGCCTTGACGCAAGTAAAACCGCGGGGTGCTGCTAGTATTATATATTTTAGACTGCTATACTACACAACTTCGCAAATAGCTTTTTTTAATACTGTACTAGCAGCGCCCCGCGGTTTTATCCGCGTTGTACCCGTTCCCGTGGGAATTTCGGGAATTTCTATGCATAAACCTTCCTCTTGAACCACTCCATCCATTTAAAAAACACGTCAAAATCCGTTGAGTAGTTTTAAAGATCTAAGCATACCTAGGGACAGACATACAACGGAAAGCGACTTTGTTTTAGACTATGTAGTGATGTACATTATTATATAAAAAAAACATAATCTACCTAACTTATAAGATGTTAAGGTCGTTACTCTAGTATATAATAATATGTTACAAGTCATTTTCCATGGTTAAGATGTTGAGCAATTTAAATAATCATTATCTCTATACACAGACAGCTTCTCGATGTTGAAACGCGTTGTAAATTGTACAGCGTGGCTCTAAGCATTTGAAAACGGGTTAAAGATATCTTATGTGTGGATAGGTCATAACTTGCAAATTCCAGATATCTTAGCGTATTCATTCAACCTCAGAAATCTAGTTTTTATTCATTAATAATCAATGTTAGCTTTTTATAGTAACTGCGCCTAAGGCCACTTTAAATTTAAAATTCCTGTCTAATATTGAATGTTTCTGTTGGTAGACCTTTGTGTTGCGTATCTTTGGCTTATAATTTGACACCTAACAAGGTTATTACCACACTTCCTCAACCAGTATTTTATGTAACCCGACACTAGCAATGATCCGGATATTGTCGGATCGGAAAGTATTAGGAGCGAAAGTGTAATGAACCCGTGGGAGTAACTAATACCCAATTTAAGGGTTTCCTTAATGTGGTGGTTTCCAAATTGTATCAATAGTTTGTTGGGGGTAATCCGATAAAGTTACTGTTGCCTAGCGCCGTGTCTACTTTTTGTTCCCTCCCTAGTTACTGTTATGTACTGTACTGAACTATAATGATTTAAGAAGGTAACGATGGTTTCGTACCAACTTCTGATCTTTTAAAGTCAGTGTATAAAAAGTAATGTTACGTCTGTACGTTTATACCTACTTTGATTGTCAATTATGTACTGAGATTACCTATAATAGAATATGATCTAGATATAGGCTTACACGCTTGCCTAATGCAAATTTCACGCACTGATAATCTTAAACCTGCTTCTTGATATTTAATTATATAGGGTCATTTCGCCAGTTCGCGTCCATTTAGTGCAGTTGGTAAGTTTGAAGGAGAAAATAAAAATGTTCCAGCACTAGTTTCAATGAAAAATTTATGTAATGTGTTCATTATATAGTCTACTATAGGGTTCGCTTACAGTTTTGTTCGAAACTACTTGTGTTTTTTTTATAAATAGAAAAACTTCAAAAATAGGCGTTTTACCCACTTTGCGTCCAAAAATTCTAAATTGCGTCCACCCATAGACCATTTTGCGTCCACCAGCTAAGAAAAGGAATGTAGGGGTGATATTTTTCAGATAATGTAAAGAAAAATTGTCTTTTAACAGTATTCCGTTAGCTCCACGGCTGGTACATGTTCTTTCTCAGATTCCACATCTGGTATCCACCAAGGTTTTGTTGTAGAGTGTATTTCGGCTGTTACTGTTTGAACCTGCACAGTCGAACCGGAGTTAGCTTCATCATTTATGTTTTCATCTTCTACGTATAATGAAGAGATGGTGATTTCTTTAGACGTCTTTAGTTGTATCCAATTCTAAAATAGTACTATTTCGTTCTATTGGGCGTTTTTCCATTACCCGGCCCGGCATCGGCAACGGCGCCGGCGCCGGCGCCGTGCCGGTGCCGGGGAAGCAAAAATGTATGAAAATGTATGGCTCGCTTTTTGACTTACCGGCGCCGGCGCCGGCCCGGCATTGAGTCCTGCCGGCGCCGTCGCCGGCGCCGGGGTAGCAAGCTTCCCACCGGTGCCGGCCCGGCAAAATTGCATGTGTATTGCATATTTATATGAATTGTAGCCGTGTGAGTGTGTAAGTCCGTGTCAGTACTGTACCACTCACCGGGCGTAAACCGGCATCGACACCGGCGCAGTAGAAAAACAAAACCCCGGCGCCGGTGCCGGTGCACGGCCATGCCGGTGCCGGTGCTCGGCCATGCCGGTGCCGAGCCGGGTAATGGAAAAACGACCATTGATAGTTCCATATGAGACCTCTCAGATTCAGTTTCGATAGAAATTTCTGCAAAGAAAACTTCAGCAGTAAGTGTTTTTAGTTTTAACTCTTAGTTTTGATTTAAAAAAATAATGCATATTAAATTATAAGTTAAAAAATATATTAATGCTATTATTTGAATTTAATTAAAAAATGGACGCAATTTGGTACAATACTATTTCCTTGTAGGTATAGTTTGCGTCCACATATGATATACGATATTATCTTTTTCTACAATCATAATAACGTGGACGCAAATTGCTCATTATAATTGCATGATAATAATACATAAATAAAAAGTAAATACAAATCCCCTTTTTTAATTTTATCACATAAAAATAAAAACTAACTAAATCATAAATAGACGAGTTCGCGTCCATTGTGGTCGCAAAGTGGAACTTTTTTAAATTCGGTGTAGTAATTCGCGTCCACCTTATTTTAACTGTTAACTTTAAAAAAAACAAGCAAGTACATAATTAATATTACTCCTTTTTTCATGCTTTATGTCTAGAAACAGCTATGTATTCTAAAATACGCTTAAAACAATAAAATACTTACCGTCGAACGCGCCCCTGCTCACTATTTTTTGGCCAACATTTCGCGCGTTTGCGTTTCTTTGTTGAAGAACGGAAACTAACTATTTTTTCTAGACATGATTGGTTAGGCTCACAGAACTTTTGTCTATGTCTATGTGCCTCTTAAGGTGTGTCCAAACATTAAGCAGCACGAGCGCGGCAGCAACACGCGGCATGTCTAGGACACATTTCTGCCGCGCTCTAGTTTGGACAAAGCCGACTAATGTTTGCGCGGCAGTACTGCGCGGCACAACCAAGATACGCCGCGCGCTTCAGTTGGAATCAGAACTAAAATGAAAGCGGTCGCGTGTGTCGTAGCTCTGCTTATTATTAAAAAAATGCGTAAAAGAGCTAAGAAGAAACATATTTTAATGAGGGAATGCTGAATGAAACCACTTTTTCAACGGAAGTTACAGAATATTGAATCAATAAATTACGAAATTAATTACCGAACACCACAGTTTTTAAGATTAACCTTAGAAGAGTTTGAACATTTACATAGTCTGGTTGAGCCACATATTAAAAAAGAAGATACATACTGGCGTAAAGCAATCACAACAAAAGACTCCTATTCTAGTCTACAATACGTGTTTTGTGTATCAAAACAAACCATATCATCAGTCATTTGTAGCGGTGACTTCAAATCAGTATTTTTTTTCAAACTTTGATATTATTTATTAGTTTAGCCACAGATTACTAAATAGTTACTAGTTAAGCTTAAAATATAACATATTCTACATGTACTCACAGAAAGTAAGACTCCGGCCGTTAAATTGTTTTTCCGGCCATTATTTTTGCAACTTTAGAATAAACATTGCGGCATTGTGACACGTGTTTACATTGGCTGTGGTTCGAGGGAACTAAATAAAAGAGTGGCTCTCTTTTCAAATGAGGCGCTAAGCACCGAGACCTATTATTTGCGCCGACCCGAAATCTAGTTGTGTATTTAATTGTTGATCGAAGATGTTTGTGCGCAGAAATACGTCCAAACACAAATACTGCCGAAAGTTTACTTAGAATGTTCGTGCGCGGCAGGTAGCCAGAAGCGTTCGCGCGCGGCTGTCGTCTAGTCACAGCGCGGCGCGCCGCGCGCGGCAGCCGCGCTCGATTGCCGCTCGATGTTTGGACACACCTTTATACGATTAGGTATTAGCGATAAAGACTTTTCGGTGATTTAGTGTATTAATATACCTATTTTCGAGAATTTTTATAGGGAGGTCCGAAAAATGGACGCGAATAGGGCGCTGGACGCGAACAGGCGCAATGACCCTAGTTGTCTATTGGTTGTTAGTTGTTATTAAAATTCTCAGAGTATAAACAATTTATATTAAGTTAATAAAGTTTCATACCTATATCTATAAAGATTTAGGCGGATTGCACATGTATTCTTAATTTTATTTAGCGTTTAGCTTAATTCATAGTATACTATCCTATGGTATACTATTGTGGGGAGGTGCCGCCGATGTTCAATAAATTTTTTTACTCCAAAAGAGAGCTTTTCGCGCAATTTATAAATTGGGGTCACGTGAGTCACTAAGGGAACGTTTTAAATCCAGTCGAATTCTTACCGTTCCTTCGTTATATATATTTGAAAATATAATGTATGCCCGCCGAAACTTGAGTAACCTTAAGGTGCGCGGAGATCACCACAGTTTTAATACGCGAAATAGAAATAAGCTTGCTGTTGTTAAGTCCAGGTTAGCGCGAACCGGGAAGTCTTTCATTGGTAGATGTATTCAATTTTATAATAAAATTCCCAAGGAGGTAACTGGGCTTAGTGAAGGTAAATTCAAATCGTACGTTAAAGACGTTTTATTGACTAAAGCATACTATAGCGTTACTGATTACATTGAGGACAAATATGTCTGGAGTCAAATTCCTGCACCAGCAAGTCAAGCTGATTTTGACATGTAATCTATACTTATAAGTATTAAATTGTATTATACCTTGACTTAAAAAAAAAATAACCAGCAGAGTTTCTTGCCCATTCTTCTCTGCTGATGTTCTTCCGAATGGGTGGTACGTTCAAAAGAGCCTCTATGGGGCCAAAACTGAATAAAAATATTTGACTTTGACTTGACTTTGACTTTGACACAAATGTCGTTCGTTTTAAATAGTGTTCCATTTCGTGCATTATAGAATACAGTTTTGAACGAACGGCTTTTGTTCCTAAACTTATTGAGTACCTACTTAAATATTGGTACTCAATAGGTTTAGGAGTTCTTGTGTAAACCCTTCAAACCTTACAAATACTTATAAATAGGTGAGTTCATTGACTATTTAAGTATGTATTTGTCTTTTCCTCCTCTGCTAACTTCCATTGTCGAAGGTACCGAAGGTTGACCACATACTTCTCCGTAATATATACATTTACTTACCACTTTCCATATTTATATTAACTACTTGCTACTACTGGTACGGTTATGTCTTTTGAAACTGACTGTAACTCAATTCATTGTGGTTCCGATAACTTGTGGTTACTACTGGATATTTAGATCACAAGTAACATGATAACGGTTAGGTTAGGTAATTCGGTTTTAGGTTAAGTAAAGGAAAGTTTTGATATGGTTTTCCTAGGAAATAAAATATTTATTATTATTATTGAGTATTTTCAATTAAAAAAAGATGTAAGTAGTTAATTAATTTAAAAGCCATAGATACACTCGAAAACTTTAATGTATACTTACTCTTAATAAAGTTGCTATAAAGCACTGTTAGTACTCGTGGTTAGTACACACAATATTTGTCAAAATGTGTGAATAAAGTGCCTCCTTTTTTGGAGTTTAAGTATTCCGTTAAAAATCCTGAAAATATTTAACAATCAAATTCCTCAACTTCCAGGAAGAACAATCTCCCAACGATTCCCCGCGAGTTAGTGGAGGGGAGATCACCCTTTCTATCCCTGCTAACCGGAACTATGGAGCCATCGGAGGCGTGGAGAAGGTCACCTACACCTGGGCAGATGTCAATGCTTTCGCCACTGAAAACAGGAATAGGAGTAGAAAGATCTGGAACTTCTGGAAGCCGTCAGCCAGTGGCATGTTTCAGCAGAGGAAGCAGTTGCTTAGGAATGGTATGTTTAATATTATTTTTGCTAATGACTCCTTTTTACTATCACCGATGACCGATTCCCATGATCGTCTGACATTAGCGATCATCGTGCAAGCATCAGCACAATCGTCGAGCACTCGAATGATTAGTGGTACTGATGAAGTTACCGATCGCACGTTATGATCGTTAAGTATGTCTCCTCCTCCCAATAGCTGATCGAGCATGGCTTACTCGGTTGAGTTGTTGAGTACTGTCCCTAATCGTTCTCGTAATCGCGGCGATCGGTGACTTGTCGGGTTTACATACAAGGACGAAAGGAATTTTGGGTGTAGATCGCTGAGGGAATGAATGAACTAAATTAATGATGAATGATCATATGAATTGTTCGACGATCGTGACGATGAAAGACGAACATGCGAGTAATGATCATCAGCGATAGTGCAGAGGGAGCTTAATATAACTTTATCATAAGGAATGTAAAGATATTTGTGCGTAATTTGGATGTAAATTGTTCCTTGTACTTAGCACAATGCGCGTCTTGTCATGTCGTAGTATCAACGAATCACAGTATGTCCGTTACAGATACAATAATAATACTGTTATTTGGTAATTGACCTCTGTACTTTTTGATAGGTATACCATGAATTCTGAAATCCAAATTACGAAGAAATTATTTATATCATCATCATCAACATTTCGCCTACTTTTGGATATTGCCTTAATTGTATAGTCCTCTACAGAGACCAGGATTGATTTTATTTATCAGCACTTCAAATTCAACACTTCCCCAATTTCCAGAAATCATTAACTCTGTCAACTCACCCCTCACTAATAGGATTATCATGTTTTTTACCACTCGCACGGACTAAAAATTTCAAAACCCAAAAAACAGTTCTTGCTGTGAAAATTCTTCCTTCTCTTTCCAACAGTAAACGGCGCAGCATACCCCGGCGAGCTTCTCGCTCTGATGGGGTCATCAGGGGCCGGGAAGACAACACTCCTCAACACGCTGACTTTCCGCACCCCTAGTGGTGTAGTGGCCAGTGGTACCAGGGCTCTGAACGGCCAGCCAGCCACGCCTGAGGCCATGGCAGCACTGTCGGCGTATGTGCAGCAGCAAGACTTGTTTATCGGCACCCTTACCGTTAGAGAGCATTTGGTGTTCCAGGTATGTGAAGCTAATGATAAGCTGATAATAATTCAATAGGATTCCGTGCTTCGGAGGGCACGTTAAGCCGTCGGTCCCGGTTACTTTCTACGGATAGTAGTCGTTACATGAGCCATGACAGACGCCTTTGGTGGCTCAATAACTGACACCAGGATTGGCAGGCTGACCATCCGCTCGATGAAGAAGAAGAATAGGATCAAGCTTTCAATTTCTCAGTTTTAAACTTAATTAAAAAAGACATTTGACGCTTGATCTGAGTTTCTATAACACGCCCTTTTTATTTCGTTTCAGGCTTTAGTTCGTATGGATCGCCACATCCCGTACGCTCAGCGAATGAAACGTGTCAATGAAGTTATTCAAGAGGTGAGATTTTACTAGCCATATGACTTAGTTGGATAAGTTGATAACTGATAATGAAGCTAAGGCAGGACATCTCTATATTTAAGACTAACGGAGCCCCGCGGTTTACCCGCGTCGGGCTCGTTCCCGTGGGAATGTCGGGATAAAAAATAGCCTATAACCTTCCCGTTGAATGTAGTTATCCATTACAAAAAGAATTATTCAAATCGGACTGGTAAGTCCCGAGATTAGCTCGAACATGCAAACAAACAAACAAACTTAAAAAAATACCTCTTTATAATCTTCTTATATATAAAATTCTCGTGTCACAGTGTTCGTTCGCGTACTCCTCCGAAACGGCTCGACCGATTCTCATGAAATTTTGTGAGCATATTGAGTAGGTCTGAGAATCGGCCAACGTCTATTTTTCATCCCGAAATTCCCGCGGGAACGGGTACAACGCGGGTGAAACCCCGGGGCGCAGCTAGTAATAGTATAGATATCTAGTTTGATCTAATGACTTCAATCTAGAATAGTCTGATCTAAGGTGCTACTGCTTGTGCTGCTGATGTATCCAGGTACATACGTGGAAGATGCGAATGATTATAAATGATGCCTTAACACCCTCCCCTTACCTTCCCAGCTGGCGCTGTCAAAGTGCCAGAACACAGTGATCGGCATCCCCGGGAGACTGAAGGGTATTTCCGGGGGTGAGATGAAGCGCCTCTCGTTCGCCAGCGAGGTGCTCACCGACCCGCCGCTCATGTTCTGCGACGAGCCCACCTCTGGACTTGACTCGTTTATGGCGCAGAATGTGGTTCAGGTATGTTGGTTGTTTTATTGAGATTTCTTTTCAGGAAAAAAAATGGTTAGCATAGATAAAGTTAAGTGAAGTATTAGTCAGTGTACCATTTTTGTCCAATATAGATTTTTTACATGTTGAATGACTAGGGAATATTTCTTCCTTCACGGATAGGTTCACCTATGTATGTATCTACAGTAAAAGTAACTTATTGGATCACCCAACTAAAAAATTATCTTTATTTCACTCACATCTATGTAACCAATAAACTGTTCCCTCCAGGTGCTCAAAAGCCTCGCCCAGAAAGGCAAGACGGTGGTGTGCACGATCCACCAGCCGTCCTCCGAGCTGTACGCCATGTTCGACAAGCTGCTCATCATGGCCGACGGGAGAGTCGCCTTCCTCGGCTCACCGGACCAGGCTACCGATTTCTTTAGAGAGTGAGTACTTTTACTTTCATGACTCTTGAAAAGAAGATGTCTTTGGAAACTCCCACTTAATTAGCTAAGTTATTATGCAAGCTAAGCTAAATATAACTTCTATCTTTTATCTCATACCATTATATAGAAATAGAAAGAGAAAAATGAGGACAAAACAGCATCATATGCCCGCTGCAAGAATCTGTTAGGGTAGTATATTGTAGATTAGCTGGTTCTATCAGCACTACTTAATCTTGTGAGATACTATACTATTTCCGTGTTTCAATCTCTATAAAGTTAGGCTCGTTCTTCTACAAACTTATATGATTATATTTTAATGTAGAAACAGTGTAACCGCTTTTCTTTTAAGCATTAGTAGATTATTTATTAGTACCTCTATTAGGAAACATAACAATAATTAACATAACATGATAATATTATGTTACTGTTGATACAACAGTACAAACTTATATTAAGCACTGCTGTAGAGCTCGTGGTGGAGTTGGCTAAGTCATATTAGTTAATTGTGATTATTAAGCGACGTGCAGTTCGGCCTCTGCTTGGATGGATGGTCGATAGTGGCATTTCTATCTGAGCGCTACCGTGCTTCAGAGGGCACATAAAGCAGTCGGTCCCAATTGTTTCAATCGTCAGACCATGTCGGAGGTCTTTAGGCGGTCTAAGAACTCCGACTCCAGGGTCTGGCACTGACCAGCTTCATTCTTTAAGCACCATCTTGTCAAAAGGTTAATTTAAATAATTACCACCCTAACCTTTACCCCGTCCCCAGGGTGGGCGCGGCGTGCCCGACCAACTACAACCCAGCGGACCACTTCATCCAGCTGCTGTCGGGCGTGCCGGGCCGCGAGGACACCACGCGCCACACCATCGACACCGTCTGCAACGCCTTCGCCAAGTCAGAGATGGGATGCAAAATCGCCGCTGAGGCCGAAAATGCCTTGTATCATCAGGTACCTATTGATTATATAGATTCCAATTGTATTTCGAAGAAACTTAGTGAACCGTTAGACTTAGAAGATAATTAGAAAACGTTAAGCTTCCTTTTTATCATCGTCTTAATTCATCATACGTTTATAGGTGATTAGGTTTAATAATACTCTGCGTAAGATTTCGGCAATATCCCCCATTATTCGCCTTAGAAGTACGTATCACCCCTCCCCCCCCCCCAGCGTAAGATCTCTATTTTTCAATGTAGAACTCGTCTATAAAATTTTATTATACCCCTGTCCCAATATCCCCTATTATCCTTCTAAGACCTCATCCAAACTAAGTAGACCTCTAGCTACCTCCACTTCCCCCCAGCGTAAGATCTCGTCGGGCTGGGCGGACGCCGCGTGGACGGGCGCGGCGGCGCTGCGCGCGCACCGCTCCCCGTACAAGGCCAGCTGGTGCGCGCAGTTCCGCGCCGTGCTGTGGCGCTCGTGGCTCTCCGTCACCAAGGAGCCCATGCTCATCAAAGTGCGCTTCCTGCAGACTATCGTGAGTACCGCACACGCACACATACAAACGTGACCACATGACTTTAACACTGGGCCATTGTGTCTTCTGTGACCACGGTTCCTATAAAAGGGCCGAAACGTCAGATAGAAATGTAAAATAAAAGCGATGTGGATCCGTAAACGCAGTTTCAATTAAAAACATGACTTGACAGTTTGCTGCCCTTGATTCCAAAATTGCTGATGGAATACGAAACTCCAGTACCTTAAACCTTAGTAATCAATCTTGTAACATAATGTTGGTGTTTCCAGATGGTGTCCATCCTGATCGGCGTGATATACTTCGGACAGAACTTGGACCAGGACGGTGTCATGAACATCAACGGAGCCATCTTCATGTTCCTCACCAACATGACCTTCCAGAACATTTTCGCTGTCATCAACGTGAGTACTTTATCTGTACTAGATCCGTAAAAATCTATGGTTTTATCTGTATTATGAGAAATAAGTATTTTCTCAATAAAATATTTAAACTCGATCCCACTAATTGTGGGGGAAAATAACCAACAATCTACAAAATTTTCACATTAGTGCCATCTATTGGATCGCGGGTGGAACCAACTCGCGGAACAGCTAGTGTCTTATACAAAATGTCAGCTCATTGTAATAGACAAGAATGCACATTGTGCATTCGTGCATTCTTGTCATTCTTGTCGACAGATGACTTGAGAATCTTGAATAAGTTAATTCCACTTGATACCACCAGAACGACACTACCAGTGGTGTAGTTTCGGTGGAATTAACGCTTGAATTCTTCTACGCCTAGAGAGATGATAAATAAGAGATTTTCATACGCCTAATATATATATAGATGCTTGTTTTCGACTGTCCAGTATATGAAGAGCAATGACTTTCTGTATATGATTATTTTTCCTATCAAAGATATGGATAAAATATCTTCTCCTAGATAAATGAGAACAATTTCAAACAAATTGAAGTGTGTCCTTTCCTTTTTCCAGGTATTCTGTTCAGAACTACCAATCTTCATACGAGAGCACCATTCAGGGATGTATCGAGCCGACGTGTATTTCTTATCGAAGACACTGGCTGAAGCGCCAGTGTTCGCCACCATACCGCTAGTGTTCACCACTATAGCGTACTATATGATAGGGTTGAATCCTGACCCCACTCGGTTCTTCATAGCTTCAGGGTTAGCAGCTCTGGTTACCAATGTGGCTACGTCGTTTGGTGAGTGAAGTTTTACTTTTGTTTGAAGTGTACCATAGATGGCCTTATCGGAGCAGGCTGACTGAACTAATACAGTTCGGATCAGATTCGTACACATGAACTCAAATATCGCCTCCGTTGACTTCGCTTGTCGCTCTAGCTGTCTGAGCCCAGCTTATTACAAATTATACAGTACTAGCGGAGCCCCACGGTGGTGCCCGTTTCCGTGGGAATTTCGGGATGAAAAATAGCCTATAACCTTTCCGTTGAACGTGGCTATCCATTACAAAAATAGTTATTCAAATCGAATTTGAAGTTTCTGAGATTAGTCTTTGCAAATAAACAAAGTTAGGAACTTTACCTCTTTATAATATTAGCTTTAATTATGAATTAAATTATCAATATAAACGTATTTTTAATGGCAATAACTATTGAATGCCCCTAAATGAACTGACGCCAAAATAGTTATGAAATAATGAATGACTCAGTGTCATTAGATAAAAATAACTATTTCATATTAAAGACGCGAGTGTCATAATGAAACTTAATGATTCAATCTAACTTTAATTGACGTTTAATGGAACATAATGATTCAAATGTAATAACCATTAATTATTCTTATTACACAATAATTTTGGTGTGATTGTAAGAAAATTGAGTTAATTATTTTGTTCATTACTGTACTTGTCGTGTGCCGGGCGTTATTTCCAATTTGGAAACCAGTTTCTATGTTATTTATATATTATGTTCATTGACAATTTCTTTGATACCCTTTATTTGATTTTGAGAGTCCAAATCCGATTCAAAGAGGATTGCCTTGCACAGACGAACTTTTACAAAAAAATTACTAGCCGCGCCCCGCGGTTTTACCAGCTTTGTTCCCGCTGGAATTTCAGGATTAAATGTATCCCATGTGTTATTCTGATGTATCACCCATATAACTGTAAAGTTTCATTCAAATCCGTTCAGTAGTTTTTTCGTGAAAGAGTAACAAACATACATAATATCCATACATCCATCCTCATAAACTTTCGCATTTATAATATTAGTAGGATAAGCCAAAATGGTTTTTCAAAAATATCGAGCTTCCAATGCTAGAAAGAAAATAACAACAATGTTTCAAGAATTTTCTCGTCACTTGATATTAGTCAATCGTGTTTCCAATAGGTATACCTTGAAGTAACCTTACTGCGAGTATCACTTAATTATGAATAAAATT
Organism: Cyclophora punctaria; assembly: GCA_951394245.1. Lineage (NCBI taxonomy): Eukaryota > Metazoa > Arthropoda > Insecta > Lepidoptera > Geometridae > Cyclophora > Cyclophora punctaria. The sequence goes on from OX596172.1 coordinate 2,073,854, forward strand.
ATAATAAAATAATAATATTATTTAAAGTGCTTAGTTTATTAATTCAAATACGAACCGGATTTGTGACATTTTTAGTATTACATCTATACTAATCTATACTAATATTATAAAGAGGTAAAATTTGTAAGTTTGTTCGTATATTCGAGGCAATCTCGGGAATTACCAGCCCGATTTGAATAATTATTTTTGCAATGGATGACTACATTCAACGGAAAGGTTAAAGGTTATTTTCCATCTCGAAATTCCCACGGGAACGGGCACAAAGCGGGTTAAACCGCGGGGCACTGCTAGTCTTATATATTGGTGTTACCGAATTTAATATGAAAAGAAAAAACCTTGATTACACTTGCTGTTTTCTTATATTTCAAATTGCTTTTATCTATTTGGATTAATTAATTAATGACGTTCTGACCTTTCGAAGAGAGGCCTCGAGTGCAGGCTCATGCACGTCCGTCCTAATTTTTGAATCTAACAAAAGTGCAGGCTGTAAATCACTACATAGTATAAAACAAAGTCGCTTTCGTCGCGTCGCGTCGTCTGTCAGTCGTCTGTCGTCTGTCGTCTGTCCCTATGTATGCTTAGATATTTAAAACTACGCAACAGATTTTGACGCGGTTTTTTAAATAGATAGAGAGAACGATTTAAGAGGAAGGTTCACATGTATAAAAATTCCCAAAATTCCCACGGGAACGGGCACAACGCGGGTAAAACCGCGCGGCGCTGCTAGTGTATGCATAACTAGAATAAAACTTATCTCAGGGTTAACCTGTTCCGCCTTATTCATAAACGTTAACTAAACCTCTGTTTTAAAGTGTTTAGTCAATTTTGCTCTTTGGAAAATAACGAATAAACCAATTTATAGCCCCTAATTAGTTATCCTAACTCAATGCCCCTAATCTTCAAAACGCAGACGTGACCAAACACGCTAATTTACATGCTACTAAATTGATGACTGAAACAGCGAATCAAGTCAAAATTAGGTCAAAGTCAGTTTCAAATTCAGTTTTGGCCCCAAAGAGGCTCTTTTGAACGTACCACCCATTTGGAAGAACATCAGCAGAGACGAATGGGCAAGAAACTCTGCTGGTTATGTTTTTGCGTTAGTTTGTCATCCCCGTTACCTCATTTCTTTATTCCATAATCTTCGCTCAGTATCTCAACCTCTTTTTTAATTCTACTCCATCTTCCAGGATACCTGATCTCGTGCGCGAGTAGCAGCGTGAGCATGGCGGCCTCCGTGGGCCCGCCCATCATCATACCCTTCATGCTGTTCGGAGGTTTCTTCCTCAACTCTGGGTAAGGAGGATTTCACATTTAATAGCTTAGTAATAATGGCAAAGGTGGAAGTTAGGCAACGTGTCTCTTGCCTGACTTACAAGGCATCGCATCTTTCTTTTAAATTGAGTTGAAAATAATGCGAGCGTCATACATTTCAATATACTTGCTTGCTCGCTCTCGCCCAAACGACGCGTGCGCGAGCGAATAACCCCCTGTATATTCTATCGACGAGCATCCAAGGTGGCCGTTGGCATGCTTGTACGAGCATTTATTACTTTACACTCGTGCTCTTTCGCTCACGAATGCTGTTTAACGAACGATAGAGTTACTGTGTAAAGGGTCCTATTGTAGTTCAATAATTATCAGCCGGGAAAAATTCAATTTGCTTTTTTTTGAGCGAGTTTCAGCGAGCATTTGTTCTGAACATTAGTTAACCGTACATGTCTCTCTCCCAGCTCTGTGCCCCCCTACCTCGGGTGGATATCGTACCTGTCGTGGTTCCGGTACGGCAACGAGGCGCTTCTCATCAACCAGTGGTCCGGCGTCGACTCCATCGCCTGCACGCGCGAGAACTTCACCTGCCCTGCTTCCGGGCAGGTGGTGCTCGATACCTTGAGCTTCTCAGAGGTAAGGGATCACTTTTGTCCTAGTATAGTCTACATCCACTTACATAACAGCTATACATATAGGTCATTCATTATACAGAATGATTAAAAAATATAATGCAATCATCAGTAACATGAAAAAGTGACGAATCGATGAGCGCGTTTTGTGTCACGTGACAAAAAAATTATAAATGCATTTTATTAACGATTTTATAGATGAATGCAATTTAAATCAAAACGAAGAGTCGGGTTTTAGAAGTCTTGGGGGACATTCTCCAAAGCTTTTGATGAGTCGAAGCGATCGCAAGGATCATTTTGAGATATCAAAAGCTTTGCCGAGAAAAATATTTTCGGAAGCGTAAATTCGTTAAAAACTGTCTCTTTCTCTATCCGTCGTTAGGAAAGAGATAGACAAAAGATTTTTTTCACATAAATATTTGGTATAGGATACACTGATATATGCAAGCTCTTAAAGAATAATAATTATATAAAAACCCCAACCTTTATTAATACACCCCGTATTTCATTCGCAGGCGGACTTCACAATGGACGTGGTGAACATGGTCCTCCTCTTCATCGGATTCAGACTACTCGCGTACTTCGCGCTACTGATGCGCGCGCGCAGAGCCAAGTAGACAAATCAATACATAGATTATTAGACGTTATATCTAAGTAGGAATCTTTTGTTATGAATAATACAATTAAAAAAGTATCTTTACCACATTCTACATTGTTCAACTCGTAGTCCCTTAATAAACGCGATGTAACTAAAACACTGTTACATAATGTGTTTTGTCTCTTTTGCTCTTCGGAAAATTGCGTATGTCAGAGAGTGACAAATCATTCGATAGCAAAAATTTTCTTAATACGATTTTATTAATAAGGGCCGTAGTATCTACTTTTTCAGGTTTTAAAAATGTGAATTAAATACTTATGATTTACGTTATCTTATAAATCATTTGCGTCAGTTATATTGAACCCACGAAAGTGTACACTAACCGGCTTATTAATAAAAACAAATGATAAAAAGTGTTTGTCACTTTTGCTCTTTGTAAAATAGCGTATGTCGGAAAGGGACTAATCATTTGATAGGCTAAATAAGCGATTAAAATTAAGGTCATAAGTATCAGCTTATCTATATATATAAAAATGAAACCCGTTGTTTGTTGTCGTCGCATCACGCGTGAATAGCTGGACCGATTTCACTAATTCTTTTTTTGTTGTATTTGTTATTATTAGTAGAAGGTTCTTACGGAAAAAAATATTAAGAAAATCTCTCAGAAATAGTGAAAAATATACATTTAATTTTGCATTTTTAAAAAAACACGCGTAACGAATGTCAATGTCATTCACAGCCATAGATTATATTGAAAGAGCATTGTTTGTTCGGAAAGTAGTGCATCATTGCTACGCTAACGCGGTACGAAGTTCGCCGGGTCAGCTAGTGACATTATAAAAATCAAAGCAGCCTTTTCACTTGTTACGAACAGTTCTGAACGTATTGCTTGCTCGCTCTTTCATTCAGTAAAAAGTGAACAAGCAATGTATTCTTGCTTCGCTTAGAGTCGTTTAAATATAACACTCATTTGAATCACTTGTAAATTTAAATTTATATATATTATTGGGTATTTTAGTTGTAGTAGTATTTTACCTATATTTCTTAGAGAAAATAGAACGAGTTATGTATGGAATGGTACTACTTGGAGTATGCCATCTCGCAAGAAAGCATCTATTCACTAACCATGCAGAAAATAATCATTTTCTTATTTTATTACTTATAAATATATTTTCTTAGATAATTATATCAGTTGAATGAGTACATTGGTTGACAATTTAGTCGGCAGATCCGAGTTCCACTGCATGGTCATAAGTCTACTTAATAAATTGCCGATTTCTGTATTAAATAAAATACCATCGATTTCTTTACCAGACTATTCTTCTTTCATATAAAATAGTTAATTAAGGTTTACATAAAAAATAAAACTGTAACTGTAAAAACAAATTATTTTTAAGTGTTTTTTATTAAAATTATACATAACGTGTAATGTGATAAATATTGTATAAATGATTGTATCGTGTGTTACATACACAAATAAATGTTTTTGAAATAAATACCAGTTTTATTTCTTCATGTTATTATTTTTCTTCCTCACTGTACTGATATCTTCAGTGGGGTGAGAAGCCTTTGCCCAGCAGTGGGACATTACAGGCTAATACTTTACTTTTTACTATTTTTATAAACTTTTACTTTTTCTTATTTCGAATCTAAATCTTGCTCGGTTTTGACTTAGTTAGGGTTTTCTCTTCTCTAAAGACATGTCTCTCTCTCTCTTTCTATTCTATATGATCTATGGGAAGAAAAGAGATAAAAGATTATAGAGATATTGCATAACACGTTTGGTTTGGATGTCATTGAATGGAATAAACAAATACAAGCTTTTTTAATTGTTTATGTTTTGTAATATAGATTCTATACTTGTTTTTAATCTGACCTTATGCTTGCATTTACGCAATCAATCGTTTTTTTAATTTTTCAATTTTGAATGGAAAATAAAACGATGGCGGAGTGCGTTTTTTAATTTCATTATTATTATAAAAAGAAGAAATATAATCATAGATGTTTTTTCTGTTTGAATTTTATAACTAAATAAATAAATATACCTGGACAAATTCACACACGGTTAATTAGACCCAAAGTAAGCTCTAAGCTTGTGTTATGGAATCTAATTAACTGGTACTACTACATATACATACACAAATATTTTCTATGAATATATAATTGACACCCAGACGTCGTCGCCAACAACTATGTCTGCACATATTGTTGACTCCGGGCGGGAATCAAACCCGCAACCCCCGACACAGTAAGCGCTCTCACTGCCACTGTGCCAACGGGCTTGTCAAAACTAAGTAAAACTAAGTAACATATAATAGCTTGTAAAGTGAGCAATAGTATGCCTAACTATAATATTTGTGCGCTCTACAAATCTTTACTTTATAATATAATATTATAAAAAGGTTAAAATTTGTAAGTTTGATTGTTTGTATTTTCGAGCAAATTTTTGGAATTATCCGTACGATTGAAAACGGGATCGGGAAACGCGGCCTATTTTTTCATCTAGCTGCTATCTAGGGCGCTGCTAGTTAACAGAATAAAAAGAATTACTGTATGTATTTTGTTGAAAAAATTCAGAATTATTGGACGGAATTGATTGATACACATACAAACATATGATAAAAAAGTAAAAACGAAAGTTTTAACCTGTAATCCCAGTCTCACTAATGGGCTAAGGCCTTCTCACAAAGATACAATACTCACTGTACTGTATCTTTGAGAGTATAGTAAGGTGGATTAGGCGTAATCACCACGTTTGCCTAGTAGTGCCTGTTTGCGAATATAGCATAAAGAAATAATTATTATAACATAAGGTCTTTTTAAAATTTTGATTATAACATCAATCGATCTTTTTTATCTTAAAAGGTACTCAAAAATTAACCGAACCTAACCTAACGCCTTTTAAAAAAATACACGTGTCTCCAATCCATTGCTATTCTATAAAAAATCTATAGAGTCATAGTTGTTTATGATTATGTTTGTGTGTATTTTTAAATTTTTGATAAGGTTTTTATTTTATTTTAATACGAACACTCAGTAGCATATAATCTACTCGATAGACCATTGAGGGCATTGTCTCTTTTCGTCCCAAAATTCCCTTGAAAAGGCGGGTAAAACCACGGGGCGTTCCAAGTATTATGCTTATAGGCCTATAGAATATATTTAATTATGTTATTTTTCAAATATTTTGGGTTGAAGGTCTCTATTTGAATAATTTTTAGTATATAGCGAGCTCGTTATGATAAGGTCCGGCTTAAATTATACAGCAATTAATATAAGTAAACCTACTTGAATACGAATGAAATATCTATATCTATACTAATATAATAAAGAGGTAAAATTTGTTTGTTTGTTTGTTTGTTCGAGGTAATCTCGGGAATTATCGGTCCGATTTGAATAATTATTTTTTAATAGATAGCCACATTCAACGGAAAGGTTATAGGCTATTTTTCATTCCAAAATTCCCACGGGAACGGGTACAACGTGGGTGAAACCGCGGGGCGCTGCTTATTATAATAAATCCGAAGAGTTTGTTTTTTTGTTTGTTTGTCAATACTCGTACAAGCCTAAGTAATCTGATCGTCTGCTTGTTGCGTTAAAATGCGTAAGTATAGGTTTGGTTTTCTGATTGTGTTAGATAACTAAGTTACATAGCCTAGGCATCGTATGGAATGCCTAACATGCTTTCAGACAATTGTTATTTCCAATTATTCAACATAATATATTTTATGACCTTTGCCCAGCAGTGGGACAATAAAGGTTAATAAATTAAAAAAAAAAAAAAAAATATGTGATTTCATAAACATTTTGTTTCATATTTTCGAATCTAAAACAATTCAAAAATAAAACAATTTTGATACAATTTCTAATTTCTGTTAGGCCCTGTCGTGCGGCTAACTGCTATTACGGTACAATATACCTATCACCGATAGTCTCTAATAGTAGTAGGGTTGACACTTCGTCAATTAAATTCAAATTCAAATTTCTTTAATATTATCAGATCATTACAATCATTTATAATCGTTTACGTTAGTTCGCGCGCTCAATACCTCTGACACCAGGATTGGTCAGGTTGACCATGCACTTGATGAAGAAGAAGAACTAAGACGAAACTCAGTGGGCCAATTCATTCATCTACCTATACTAATATTATAAAGCTGCAGAGTTTGTTAGTTTGTTTGAACGCGCTAATCTCAGAAACTACTGGTCCGATTTGAAAAAATATTTTTGTAATGGATAGCCACATTCAACGGCTCCCCGTTGAGGGTTATAGGCTATTTTTCATCCCGGAATTACAAGGGGTACGGGCACAACGCAGGTAAAACCGCGGGGCGCTGCTAGTTATTGTATAATACTAACAGTTGTACCCGTAGTTATAGTTATTTATTAGGAATTATTTCTGTGCATATCAGCCACCTTTTCAAATATAAAAGTTAGGCAACTTTACCGAAATTTCCGGGATGAGTACAATTCGAGAAAAATCGCGGGGTGTTGTTAATTATATTCAAAACAAATTCATAGTAGGTAATTCAGTTAAGATGTATGTATTCGTTTTGAGGTACTATGTTATGCAAATCATTGATAAATATTAATTATATTTAAATACATTCCATTTTCTCATTCGCACTAGATAAGGCATCAACTATCAATGCTTAGTTATACTAGATTTGATTATGTGTGATTTGTATATAAAATGAGTTTTTATTGCGATCCGAAATATACAGGCGATTCGTATCAGAGCCTTCGTTTAATGTTAAATAGGCATTTTTTTCGTAGTTTTTTTAATAACCTCGAGACGTTAGTATATTTTGGATGTATTAGTACCCAAGTTTTAGCCTGCATCCTGCATTGAACGGTTGACATTGACAAGACTCGATCCTACATTTAGTCTCTTGATATAGCTATCTGACTATAGGAAGGAAATAAAGTTTTTGTGCGGTTTTTTCAAGAGTGTGCTCCAAGTCAGATAACTGAGGATGGTTGCTTTGATCGGTAAACTACTCGTATAGTTAATTAATTTAAAGAAATTTGTAATAAATGAGAGTGTACCGTTAAAAGGCCGGATCGATTCTTTTTTAAAGTGACTTGTTGAAAATCGTTATAATGGCTATCACGGAGTTTTTTCAGCTAGACGTAAGAACCCAAATTAATACATATTATTTTTTAATTAATAATGCTTTGCGACTTTCAAATTCGCATATATTTTTAATACAGGATTTAATTTTTGTTTTTCAAAGTACTTATGTATTATTAATTAACGACTTTTCAGGCAGACTTTTATTCGGCAGAGAGACACTATAGTTTTAACATTATGCGTATTATTTTTATGTTCAGTTTTAGGGCCAACACTGCGTTAAGCGTGCGCACGCCGCGGTTCCATACAAAACTGAAAAGACGCGGGCGCGCCCGCCCCGTGTGGCTTCATACAAAAGTGAATTGTCGCGTGCGATGTCATACAAAAGTGAACCGACGCGTGCGCCCGCCCCGTGTGCGTACGCCGCGTGCGCACGCGGCGGGCGCACACTTAACGCAGTGTTGACCCTTAAAAACCTAAGTTTTTTCATAGGATCGCGGGCGGGCGTATGGTTGACTCGGTGTCAACCCTGTCGCCGCCCGCGATCCAATGCCCACTGACCCGGACGGGCCAGTATCGCGTGTCTAAAAGTATAAGTTACAAGTAAACTGAAGCCAAACAACCTAGCTGTCACATCGTTTTCCACAACACAATACACATCTTAGGCTTTTCGGCGGGTTGCCTTATAGGATTAGCACGTTTCAGGCTAAAATAGGTCTTATAACTAGGTACCTACGGATGTGGGATCTAATAATTATTCACATATACCTAAAATAGAGTTAAGTATTATCCTGTTATGTCCCACGGCTGGACAGAGACCTTACATCTCACCGAAGATATCTGTACAGTGAGGAGGATTAGTCGTAATCACCACGCTTGCAGCACCTATTTCTATATTATGTGTCTAATTAAGTCAACTGTGCTATATTTTGCAATAGGATTAGATTTTACGGTCCAATAATGACTAATAGACTGTGATATATCATGGATGTATCAAATTAAGTAGTCTAGGTACCTATTTCCTGTTTAGTTGTTAAATAACTAGGGCGCCTTAACGTACGTTTAGTTTACGAGTAGAATTATGTCTTTACGTCATTGGATCTGTTTAGGCTAAGGTTAGACGATAGGTTAGACGCGCCCTAATAGGCACAGGGATCACGAGAGAATAATATGATTTCCCTATTACGTGAAACTAGTTATTTACAGTTTATATACCTACTTATATCCAGATGGGTTAAGGGTTGAAGTAACCCTTAAAGTCTGAGAATGCTGAAGATGCATCACTCCATCCATCTATCCATCCATAATATTCAAACCCCAAATTAAATTAAGTATTACGTAATAATGGATCTGTAACTGTGCCATCTTTTATTTTATTATCTTCTTTTTCTCTGCAGGGTCAGTAGGTTTACAAAGCGATACCACTACATAGTACAAAACAAAGTCGCTTTCCGCTGTCTGTCTGTCCCAATGTATGCTTAGATCTTTAAATAATGAAACTACGCTACTCGGTTTGTTTTAAATAGATAGAGTGATTCAAGAGGAAGGTTTATATGTATAAAAATTCCCGAAATTTTCACGGATCGGGAACAACGCGGGTAAAACCGCGGGGCGCAGCTAGTGATATAATCAAATGCTCTGTCGATAGGTATTTTTTTTTAATTCGAGTTTTCCACCATTGTCACCAAGTAGCTCGCAGTATTTATCAATATGATGTCTTGTCGCCTTCTAGCACGTTCATTGTGGTAGAAGAACTGTCATTATTCCAGTAAGAAGTGGTAAAATTATTTATAATATTACTTTAATTGACTTGGTCAAAGGTATTCCCTATCTGGGGTTTTACGTCTTATGTGGCAATTTAGACCCAAAATGTTACATACAGTTACGTAATTAAATTATCTAATTAGTTCCCAATCAGCATTAATGTGCTGTTCAATTTTATATTGTTTTGTTCTATAGCTAACCAAAGTAGGGTTAAGTTAGCAGTATCCATGAGGAAAAAAGGAAAAAAAAATATTGCATTGCACCAGTTAAATGCGCTTTTTGAAATTGTTTGTAAGAAAAATTGAGTCATAAATGTCATAATATTACTTAAGTAAATTTAAAACTTTTTTATACGAAAATCTATAGAAGAAAAAATAAATCAACAAAAAAAGCTATACAAATACTTAGTATTAGTTTTAAAGGTACTAGTTCATTACATTAAACAATGCTTTGTAATTAAATTGTAGTAACTTTATACTGGAACATTGAACACTAAACTCGTTTTCTACAAGTTTCCCTCAAAACGATGCCTATACAATTTACTTTGTCTCTTTTTAGTTATCATGCTGTCTTACTCCGACCATAGAGTATGTCAAATAGAATCGGTTCTATCCAGAGACAGTCGCGTGCGTGTTCTTTTTTCAAAAACTTTTAACGTCGCACCGTAAGATGACCGCGCGCGGAAGTTTGTTCTAATTATAAATATAATATCATTTTAAAAAATGAGTAAGAAATCAATTGATGGAAAAGGGACTAAAAAAAGTGCACCGAAGGTTTTAAGCGACACAAAGCCTATGGGTTTGACTGCGTTAGAAAAAACTGTAAGTTTTTATTATTAATATAATTAATTTATGTTTAATATGTAGTTAGATGTCAGTTTAATTACAAAAACAATCTGAAATTATGCGTAATACAGTGGTTTAATAAACAAAGGTTGCGTAAGATTTTTTATTATTGCTCAATATTTTGATGTGTTTCTTTTCTAGTGCAATACCCCGTAGTCATGTTATAGGTAGCTCAATGGTTGTATTTAATGGCTCGATTTTATTAATGAACGTAGAATGTGAGAAAAGATCAGCAAAAAATAATTAACGGGATTATTTCTTGTTTTATGTTTACCGTTCCACATAATATTATTATTTAATGTCAATTTCCTATTCTTTAGAAATTGTAGGTAACCTATTCACGATTGATATTTAAATGACATTATGAAGTGATTAAAGTTAACTAAAGCTATGCTTCCAAAGCACCAAAATCCTAACAAAAAAGAAAACAAAGTGAGAATCCTGGATCGGAATTTTAACGAACCGTTTGGATCAAAATCTTTCGCATTACAAAAACGTCCGCAGCATTCGAATTCGTTTGTACTTTGCGAGCTTCGAAGGTCATGTATGTATACACACGCGTGGAATAAATCATGATTCTTGTAACAACCCTTGTTTAGAAAAAAATAATTAAAGCGATTCCGTAAGCATATTTTGGTAAGTGTAGAGTCCGCATTAACCGAAAACAAAAACTGTAATCTATGAAATAAGTAGCTGAATAGTATATACTCAACTAGCAGCGCCCCGCGGTTTTACCCGCGTTGTGCCCGTTCCCGTGGGAATTTCGGGAATTTTTTTACATAAAAACCTTCCTCTTGAATCATTCTACCTATTACAAAAAACCGCATCAAAATCCGTTGCGTAATTTTAAAGATTTAAGCATACAGACAAACAGACAAACAGAAGACAAACAGACGCGACTTTGTTTTATACTATGTAGTGATGTTAACATTATTATGTTAATTAGGTATATGATTATACTAGCAGCGCCCCGCGGTTTTACCCGCGTTGTACCCGTTCCCGTAGGAATTTCGGGATGAAAAATAGCCTATAACCTTCCCGTTGAATGTGGCTATCTATTACAAAAAGAATTATTCAAATCGGTTCAGTAGTTTCTGAGATTAGCGCGTTTAAACAAACAAACAAACAAACAAACAAACAAACAAACAAACAAACAAACAAAACAAACTCTTCAGCTTTATAATATTAGTATAGATTAAAATGAACATATGGGTACCAAAAAAACCTCGTGGGAGAAAAATTGAGTAAATTATTACTATCTTATTTTTATTGGATGGGAGGAAGTCTTCGCTTATGATCTATTTGGTGTCACCGGTCTCTTTTATTGATCTGTCACCTTGTACAGGTTTTTGAAGGATCAATGTCTTTTATTTAAAAAAATTAAGTCTTAAAGGTTAACCAGCAATTATTAAGGGATTCTACAAGCATTCTTAATTATATAAGCGCCTTAATAGGTTTAATAAGCGAATGATTTAAAATGCGTTCTAAATAGTGTTCTATTTCATGCAAAATAAAGTATAATTTTGAACAGCTTTTGTTTTTAGGTACTTAATAGATCTTTAGTGTTCTTGTTATTTTTTAATGACGATCTTGATAAGGTACGGCATAGTCATATCACTCAACAGTATATTTAATTAATTGCATAATGATGTCGATAAAACGTGTATTCCGTGTGTCAATTTTGGTACTATCTAACAAAATCACGTTTGTTTTAGAAGATAGTATTAGTTGCGAGATGTTAAACAGATTTTAATGTATTTTATAAGTGTTAAACATGCCGATCTACAAATTTGGCAAATAAAAGAGTTTATGATCTCAAAAATTACAGTTTTACGCGTTATTTTTCTCATGTTACTAACCTTTTTGTAACTTTATTTGCTTATAAATGTTAAACTTTTTTATGTTTCCAATTGAAACTAAGGGATACACTTCGCTTTTATTTTACATTTTTGTCTGACGTTTCAGCCCCATAACCATCGCATCAACAATGCGTGTGTATAGCTACTTATTACAACAAGTACCTATGACTCTAGGGCGCTCGTGAGATATAATAACGTAGGTATTAAATCCACGGATATAACTAATCAAACAGACAGAAATCATTAAGACAGTGTAGATAAAACAGTTCTTAGTTTAGTCTTCTCCTTTATTCTCTACTAGCAGCGCCCCGCGGTGTTACCCGCGTTGTGCCCGTTCCCGTGGGAATTTCGGGATAAAATGTATCCCATGTGTTATACTGATGTATAACCTATATTACTGTAAAGTTTCATCTAAATCCGTTCAGTAGTTTTTGCGTGAAAGAGCAACATACATATATGTACATCCATCCATACATACATCCATCCTCACAAACTTTCGCATTTATAATATTAGTAGGATTCCCTTTTTTCCATATAGCAGTATGTCATCGATCATGTTTGTGTAAATTTTCCGTTTCTCGTTTTTCTTTACGAAGTTTTTTAATGTCCTTATAAATAATTACAATGTCAAACAGGCATAATTTCCAACAAGTTTGAATAATAGAATTCAAATTAATTTAAATATTAATGTAGGTAGGTACATACATTATTTAACGCCAAAACATAAGTTGTCTATTTTAAAAGTTTTAACGCAAACAATTAAATAAGTGATTAATTTAAAAAGCTAAGATTGCTTTTCGCTGACAAGTGCACGCTGATGTAACGTTTGGTTCCGTATAAAAAAGTAAATGCATATTCAGCACACGACATTGAATCTAAAATCAATAATCTCTATGGAAAGAGGTTACCTTACAATAAATGACAACCTTACTAGCATCTATGAGATCAACTATAAAGCAACTAGGTATAGCTGTGCCCTGCAGTTGCACCCGCATTTATTCCGTCACTGCTTTCCTTTTAAACCTTCCCTGGACTTTAATGAATATTTCAAGACCAAAATTTGCCAAATCGGTTCAGCCGTTCTCGACTTTGAAGCAGACTAACGAACAGCAATTAATTTTTATAATAGGTATAGAAGATATATAAATATGTATATGCGTATGAAGCAGGTCTGACAGACTAAGGCATGAGGGTAATTTTTCCGATGTCTCAAAGCTAAGCTTGAAGCCGTATAAGGCTGTCTTATCACCTCCTCATCTAAGTCATTCTTCCCACCGTTCGGTCATCCGTAGACCACTAAAAACCATGTATGCCTTCAGAAAATGGATTCTGTCGCTATAGCAACCGTGCGAAGGCGCCGCATGCTTGTTATAACAATAGGGACCAATAGAGGCTCTAAGCACAGATTAATAAATAGTTACTAACGTAACAGATGCATCACTCCCATACAAAAGCGAAAATACCTACTCTAAAATAGCCTACAAAATCTTAAATAATAATACCGCTGCTCAAGACGAGAAGAAATGTACCATAATTACGCGCACGTAGAGTCGAGACTGTGTTGGCCACCGTGCGAGTCACGTGCCAACGCGTCATCGTAAGAATGCGCTAGGGTTGTACCTATGATGATTATTGTAATAAAACAAATGTTGCGAATCAACTATATTTTTTATTAGTCCATCAAATATGTTTTAGTTTTATATAATGATTTATAATTTTTTTCCCTTCTCGGAATTCTCTGTTATTAAATTTTATAGTAGAAAATATTCTAAATCGCGTAAATAATTTTAACAAATAATCATAAGGAAAACAGGAGCAAAGCGACGGAAACTCAACGGTTTTTAAAAGTTGTAATATGGTGCTACCAGGCCGATTCATTATGACGTTGTCAAAATTATTTAAAAATACTTTTTCCAAAAAAGTAGGTTCTTCGTTCGCTCGGCAATAATAATACGCGGGAAACGTGCGGAGCGCGCGCTCAGGCGGGCGTTTGGCAGCCCTCTGTCGGTTGTACCGTCGACGATACGCCGAGCGATAGGCATATAGCGCGTGACCTTGAGCGAGTGACGGAGGCCTGCTCTAAGTTAATAATGGCCGAAATATACGGTGACGATCATTGGTGGTAATTTATCTTGTCATGGCATGTAGTGGACCCTATTTGAAGTCGTAAATCACAGATAAATCTTCATAATTGGCGTGAACCGGAACCCTTGAAAGGAGTCAATAGGATATTGAGAAATTGTTGGGTACTAAAATGTTTCATTAGCCGCGTACCCACCTAGCGCACAGGCTCGCAAGCCGTGGCTCGCGAGCCATGGCTCGCGAGCCAGCCTCATTAGTTTTGTTCAATTTTCACGAGGCCGCCTCGCGAGGCAGGCTGAGCCATCATAAGTCGTGTATATTCAGCTGCAGCTATTTTCCTAGCTTCGCGCGCGAGCCAAAACATAACCGTACCCACCTAGCGCACAGGCTCGCGAGCCATGGCTCGCGAGCCAAATGCTCGGCTGGTGTGGACGTGCCTCGGGCGGCCTCGGGCGCGCGTTTGCTCGGCTGAGCACGGCTCGGCCCCGAGCGACAACAGATGGCTCGGGGTAACGGTAAACTTGACGCGCTCAAAGGTGCCTCGGTGAGCGCTGTGTGTTAATATATACACGACTTATGATGGCGGCTCGCGAGCCATGGCTCGCGAGCCTGTGCGCTAGGTGGGTACGCGGCTATTCAATTTATTTAATAACAGACTTGATGAGGTTGTTTCTCGATTTGGGTTGGGTGTAGATAGATAGATAAACCCTTTATTGTGCGTCATATTAACATACACATGAAACAGAAAACAAGTAATATTAAAAGTTGCACAATGAGCGGCCTTATCGCTAAGAGCGATCTCTCACAGGCAACCTTCGGATGGTAACTAAATTCACATTAAATAAGAAGCAGGTGTATATTTACTTTTTATGTGCGTTGGGGCTTATCTACGTCATTAAGGGCGACTTTATTTTTTTGTTTCAACGAAGTTTATCATTTCATTTTTCTGGGCGCAGGAGTGGGACATAACTGTCTATACCATACATTAATGTTTATGTTGACAAGACTGTTGGCACAGTGGCAGTGAGAGCGCTTACTATGTCGGGGGTTGCGGGTTCGATTTCCGCCCGGAGTCAACAATATGTGAAAACATAGTTGTTGGCAACGACGACTGGGTGTCAATTTTAAATTCTTATAAAGTATCTGTGTATGTATAATATACATATAGTAGTATCAGTTAGTTAGATTCCATAATACCAGCTTAGAGCTCTAGTTCGCGTCTAATTAACCGTTTGTGAATTTATCCGGGTGTATTATATAACTTTTGCTGTTTTCTGTCTGTAATGTTATTACATATTTGTTTAATTGATAACTTCCATTAGAGACTCCAAGGCGGGCTCTACTCTAAACTAAATTTATGTTTGTTTAATGCTAATTTACTGTTCGTCCACCAATTAAATTACTCGTTTGAAAAACGTATCAATTACAACATTATGCAAATGTTTATTTTAATTTTGAGCATATTTTCATCGCATAACCATAAAAAGTTTGGCACCTTATGTTTTTTAAAATACTTTATTGAAAAACCGACTACGAGTGTTCGTTTTTAGGGTTCCGTACCCAAAGGGTAAAAATGGGACCCTATAAATGAGACTTCGCTGTCCGTCCGTCCGTCTGTCACCAGGCTGTATGTATCTCAAGAACGGTGATAGCTAGACAGTTAAAATTTTCACAGATGATGTATTTCTATTGCCGCTATAACAAAAAATACAAATATTCAAGGGCTCCCGTGATACAAATTGTATCATACAACAAACGTGTTTTTTTGCCGTTTTCTAAAGTACGAAACCCTCCGTGCGCGAATCAAACTCGCACTTCGCCGGTTTTTTTAATGATTTTTATTGATTTTATGAGCTTAATCTGCCAAAAGCTGAACGGGTTTTCTTAAATCTTATTTGTTTAGTGATAGTTTTAAAAACTACAAATCATTCGTCATTATGACGGCCGTGGCGTAGTTTAAGTGACTAAACGACGTTCGTTCATTGCGATTGTTAAGCAACGCGCAGCTCGGTCCTTTCTTGGATGGGTCGCCGATAGAAGCATTTCTATCTGAGCGCTACCGTGCTTCGGGGGGCACGTTAAGCAGTCGGTCCCGGTGTTTCAATCGTTAGACCATTTCTAAGGCCTTTAGGCGGTTTAAAAACTTTGATACCAGGGTTAGCCACTAAACTCGAAGTGAATGAATGAATGAATGAAGAAACCAATGTGAATGAATGATATCAAAAACCTCTCTTTTATACAGGAACTTACCCCCGCCGACCTAGTGTTCGTCGAAAGCTACAAGCACCCTAGTCGTAAGAAATACGAGCCCTTGTTCCCTGAGGTGGAGGATGTGCTGGGGTCCACGCTGTCGCCGCAGCCCTGCACGCTGGTGTGGCGGGATGTTAGCGTCCACATCAAACAAAAGGATGGGAAGCTGAAACGACTTGTTAACAATGGTAAGTATCTCGGAAGAGCGAAGCACTTACTGCGTAACTTTTTTATTTGGTGGTTAGTACGATCTTTTTTGTATGGAC
Organism: Cyclophora punctaria; assembly: GCA_951394245.1. NCBI lineage: Eukaryota > Metazoa > Arthropoda > Insecta > Lepidoptera > Geometridae > Cyclophora > Cyclophora punctaria. The sequence goes on from OX596172.1 coordinate 2,090,493, forward strand.
TTCGCCCAAAACGGTCTTGGCTCCTTCACCGCTCAGAATGGGTGGTAAGACCCACTCATGAGAACGAAATATCGAGCAAAGTTTGTTCAAGACTAGCAGTGCCCCGCGGTGCTCTTGTAGCGTCCGGTTCGATGGAAAGTGATGAAAAGTAACTTGTGACCTTTTTGAATGTGGTTATTAAGACAAAAATAAATTCATATCGAATTGGTAATTGCTGAGAATGGCACGTTAAAAAAAAATCAGACTAATCCTATTCATTAAATTGAAAGCTTGTGGGCGAAGAAACGGTACTTAGGTCTCATGAGGCCTTTCAGTGATATCTGAACAAACTAATAAAAGCTGAATAATGGCATTTCTATCTGAGCGCTGCCGTGCTTCAGAGCGTACGTTTAATTGTCAGTCTCGGCTGTTTTAATTGCTAGACCAAGTCAGAGGCTTGTAGACGGTTTAAAAATGCCAACACAATTTTTTCATCCCGAAATTCCCACGGGAACGAGAACAATACGGGTAAAACCGCTGGGCGCTGCTAGTTCTATATATTATGAACAGATATTATATAGTATGTTTTACTTGCAGTAAATGGAATAGCTAAACCTGGTACTCTGATCGCGCTAATGGGTCCTAGGTAAGTTCATTTCAATATCTACCTTTAAGTCATTCACGCCTGTATTCATAAATTAGTCTAGCTTAAGGTCACTCAGGACTGTCAAATGCTTCCTTAATAGAGATTTAATGAGTGATTTTGACATGTACCTAATGTATGAAAAAAATTATTCATTTAGTTAATTAAGTGTCGGTTTAATGGATGACCGAGTGCGGCATTAATACACAATTATGAGCCTTATTACACTATAGTTATGACTGTTATTTGACAGTTTTATATAATCTATGAAAACATAATAAGGAGCGTAGACAAAAAAGATAGACAACTTGTCTCAAACAAGATGTCTATCTTTTTTGTCTACGCTAGATATTTTTGCCGTATGGAGGAGAGGCCTTTGCCCAGCATTGGGACACAATAATATTTAATAATAAAATCGTATTAATATAATAGAACTATGCCAAAGGTATTATTAACCTTTACCTTATGTATTATTATATATTTTAAATATGTACATTTGCCAAAAAACACTAAAACAACTTACTTTTTTATCCATTTTTTAAAGTGTATTTCTATAAAAATGAGCTGCTTAGCATTATTTTAAAACCATTTTGAGACGCATTTTTAAATAAAAATATTTTTTTTACAATAAAACTATTACAAAACGAACTAAATTTGTAGGTCACTTGAGAAACACTTCATTATGTGACATCCAAATTACTTTTATTACTCCAAAATTGCACTAATAAAACTTTTTTGAATTTATTTAAATGTGAAGTGCAATTTTGCATCTAGAATGTCAATTTTATTACTGCGTGTGGGTGACATATGTCACCCAATGTTGCATAATAATATGTAACTATTATACTTTTTAAACTCACACGATTTGCACTCATTATACTAAATGAAACGGGTCAGTATCGCGTTGGATAATTTAACGTATTATAATAAAATACGTACCCGACGTTTCGAGCGGATTACACCGCTCGTGGTCACGGGATAACTCCCGTAAAAATACGTTAAGTAAATTATCTAACGCGATATAGACCCGTTTCATTTAGTATAATGAGTTAATGAGCTTTTCGTATATCTGCTTATTTCTAGGGTTCCGTACCCAAAGGGTTAAAACGGGACTCTATTACTGAGACTTCGCTGTCCGTCCGTCTGTCACCAGGCTGTATCTCAAAAACGGTGATACCTTAACAATTGAAATTTTCAAAAATAAAATAAAAAATATATTCAAGGGGGGCTCCCATACATACAACAAACGTGATTTTTTGCCAAACTACTAAGGTTCCAAGTATGTTACCGGCGTTAGTATTTTATTTATTTTTTCAAACACTACAACAATACTGTCACAAGACGGCCAACATCAAACACGCATCGATTTTGGAATTCAATCAGGCGACTCAGTCTCAAACGCACCATGTGTGTCATTATTTAATACCCAAAGTATTACGGTGGGCAGTATTGATTACTTGTCATTAAGAGATCCAGTTACGCCCACGTACTATTGGGCAGCCAGTCACCGTAGTGAGAATGGGAAATTTTCACTTCATTTGAATAGATGTTATTCACGTTATTAGAATGCAGAGCAGTTCATTCAGTTTGTTTCAGACGAAAAAAGGTTAAGAAGAAAAATTTGGTACCTAATAGTGATGGGAAAAGGTTTCTTTAGTAAAGTTTACTTAGTTGTATTATATTTGTAATAGGTTAAAAATTCAAATTTGAAATTAAAAATTAAGATAATCATGGTAATTAGATTTTTTAAATTAACTTATTATGCCCCACTGCTGGGAAAAGGTCTCCGGCAACACCTTCCAAGCATCCTTGTTCTGGGCAACATCATAGTTTCATCATATTAAAAATATTGTTTACCCTAGGTATGCCTAGGTAATATTTTTTTTCCAAAGTCACAGTATGTTAAGTTTCGGATTTCCTCTTTCAAAATAAGTAAAGACAAGAAAAAATTTTGACGGCTGTCAATGGCACTCAGCATATTTAGTATGATCACAAAAAGTCCAGTCCTACGTACATTTTGATTGCATAATAATACATTAAGCTGTCATGTCTGTTCTAACCTTCAGTCTTATGAACACATAGTATTTTGTTAGTGTTAGGTTTCAGTCTCACGCTATGAATCTAGATTTTTTAGTACTTAACCAACCTTATTCATTGGTTTTCATATAATATACATCCGGTGCTTAAATCTATTCAATAGAGAATGACTATTAAGAATTTTATTTGTATGGAAATTTGTTCAACATTATTCCTCTCGTAAGGCACGAGTTTTTTATCATTGTATTCAAAAATTCATAAGAAAGGCTAACAAATATTCATCTCTACATCTTTACAAACGTCCACGATTAAAAAGATTAAAATAATGGTATGTGTACATATGTCATATAAACATTGTTTTTGTTGCAGCGGCGCCGGTAAGACAACATTAATGTCAGCTCTAGCAAATAGATGTCACGGTAAGAATTACTTTATTATTCTACTTTCACTCTATTTCCAACTAATATATATTTCCAACTAGCAGCGGAAATTTTGGGATGAAAAATAACCTATAACCTTCCCGTTGAATGTGGCTATATATTGCAAAATGAATTATTCAAATCGGGCTGGTAATTCCCGAGATTACCTCGAACATACAAAACAAAATTACAAATGTATTTATTTATTAAGATATTCCAGCAATATTATCACAAATAATACTCGTACAAATACCTCTTTTAAATATTAGTATAGAGTAGTTGAATTATTAATTATAATGTTAACAAATCCCAGAAGTCACGCCATCCGTCGACATTCACAAAAAGGGTCAGTTAAAAACCTTCTATTTCGAAATTAAGTAACACTTTGAATAATAAAATGATAAACAGGTTATTCTCGATGTCTCGTAGGCCTATCGAAGGCCTAATTAATATTTATGGTATATATTATATGGCATTCCGTAACACGTTGATATTCATTAAATGGTAGGCTTTTTTATGTCCGGATTTTCTTAAAAAACCAGTAAACATCATATAAAAATATTGCTTTATTTAAGAGGCAGTAATAATTAGGCATGTTTTATATTATAGTGGTTTATTTATACAGGTGCCAAAAAATCCATAAAATATTAACGGAATATTTTTTCTAAACATTAGGTATATTATTATTATTCGATTTCCTGGTAAGCAGGCGGCCTATTAATATTACAAAAAATGCATATAATTTTTTTTAACTATTTGAATAATTCAATAATAAATATTCTAGATTCATGCGGAAAAAAATTTTTGCCCCTGCCTAAGTCATTTATGAATTATTAATAAATTATTATTAATTATATGTTGACGTTATCTAATAAATAATCTTACGAATCAATTATAAGAATTAATATGATGAATAAAGTGGTTTTTGTATTCTGGCTTTTGTTTTTTAGGCCTGCTAAGTACAACACACAAAAAACATGTCTCTGAAATGTTATTCGGCCGCCTAAAATATTTTTTTGTCAATGATTTCCGAAACAACTCAATACATTTTTTATATAAGAACTAATTAATCAAAATACATTTTTAATTTCTGCCAAAATGCAGAAATCGGATTTTAATTACGTTTGACATCTTAGGGTCAATACTGCGTTAAGCGTGCGCACGTCGCGTGCCCCCGTCGCGTGCGCCCGCCGCGTGCGCACGCGTCTGTTCACTTTTGTATGAAACCGCGGCGTGCGCACGCTTAACGCAGTGTCGGCCCTTATAAATCAAAATACCACCGTCATTTCTTTATGTATATGTAAATTAGGTAGAGGGCAGAAAGGGTACATTTTTCCCGACTATGTCATAACAAGCATCGTAATCTGAAATCAAAGACAGTTGAGAAAAGGCAGTGAGACAGCGTGTAATTGACCATTGTGATATGTTTATTACCACATGGTTGTGGTGCGAAGTGGTGATAGACGAGTATGGAGGAAAACCACAAGCAGGGTTAGGTTTCCATAACTTTGTAACAGAAATTCAAGAGAAAACTATATTCTTGAGATTGGCTGTAGGGTTTCATCGAGAAAGTTCGTCTATTTTTAGATCAGTAGGACCAAATGGTCCGATAGTTATTCCCACAATATGAGTTTGGAGATCGCTAATAACCGAATATTAATTTGTTACCACCTAGTTTTTGAGATGTGACCTATTAACTAGCTGCAGCACCACTAGGTTCTTTCGCGTTGTAACCACATGATCCCGAGGGACCAAAAAAAATCACAGCTTTACTATAATATAAGGCTAATTTCGTGATATGATTCTCCCTACAGTTGGAACAGTGGTGGACGGCTGCATAGCTATGAACGGTCGTCCAGTGAGCGAATTCATGAATAAGGAGAGCGGCTACATGCACCAAGACGATTTGTTTGTGGAGAACCTGACTGTTATTGAACATCTCTCTATAATGGTGAGTGCAAAGAAACCTCTCGTAACAATACAGTGAAGCATGCAAAATTACACCAAACGCTGTGCGTCTCACAAATCACACGCACATGTTTGAAAAACTTCACTTTATAATAAGTAAATAATAAAGTAATGAATATACCTGGACAAATTCACACACGGTTAGTTAGACCCAAAGTAAGCCCTAAGCTTGTGTTATGGAATCTAATTAACTGATACTACTACTTTATCGTTGATAGAGTCATTATTCAGTTTTAGTTCTAGTTTGGTCTGTCCTGTTTCAACCTTAATGAAGTTAAAGTAGATACCTGCATATTAAAAACCTCTCTCTCCTAGATGCTCAGTACAGTGAGGAGGACAAGGCACAAACGCTACGCTTATCGACACATTTCTAAATTCAAATTCAAAATGTATTTGCCGTAATGTACCTAACCTTCAATTCAGCTTTTAATAATTTGAATGGTTTTTCAAAATTATCTTTTAAACCAGTCTTGCAATTAGCCCATTCATTATATCGTAGACATAATATTTCATTTTATGCAGTCCCGTGCTGATAAATTTGTCAGCCGATAATTAGTAGAATGTTAGACCTTTAAAAAATACTTATATACCGTTTATTCAAATTAATGCATTAATAATTGCGCCTATTAAAATATTATATTCATAAAACTTGGTCTGTCTGCATTTTTTGTTCGGTTAATTTACGAAAACGGGACGGTATAGCATGTTTCTTTCCGCATGCAGAAATAAATTGCCTATTGAGGATATTTTTTGGGAATAAATTAGTATTATAATTTGAGTTGTAGAACAAGATCATTAAAATTTTAATTTTTTTGAATGTTTTGTAGGCCTTGACATATCAAAGCCTAAAAAGTAACTGTCATTTCCTCACTGAATATTTGAGGGATGTTCGATTGTTACTTTATTTTCAAATGTCTAACTACATAGTGCTTGGTGGTGCCCCGTGAACGAAAGAGGTATTTACCCTGCAGTGATACATTATAGGTTACTACCACTACTACTTTATGATAATCCGTAAAATCTCCGATTACCATGAGACCCCTTCAAATATTTTGTAGGCTTACATCAAACCTATAAGAACAATTAGTAATGAATGTCCCACTAATGGGCTTTTATACCATTCCCTCTACGCTTACTTCTTTCTGACACAATGATAACATAACCAATACAGTCAAAAAGTACTAGCCTGTAATGTCCCAATGCTGAGCAAAGGCCTCCGTCTCACCGAAAATGATACAGTGAGGAGAATTAGGCGTAATGACCACGCTTCCCTCATGTGGGTGACAATACATTGTACTTAAAATAACAAAAGCCATAGTAAAACTCAATCTATTCGTCCAGGCTCGTCTCCGCATGGACAGCCGTACTTCGACCCTCTCCAGAAAGAGAAGGGTGAACCAATTGCTGAGACAGCTAGCGTTGTACGAGTCCAGGTTCACGAGGATCGGAGGATTGGATGGAACCAAGACCTTGTCTGGAGGAGAGAGGAAGCGACTGGCTTTTGCTACTGAGGTACCCCACTATTTATTTATAACTACTTCATTAATAAGAATTCTAAGCAGTTGGTCCCGGTTGTTTCAATCGTCAGACCATGTTGAAGGTCTTTAGGCGGTCTAAAACTCCCAGCACTAGGGTAAGCCACTAATGTACTCGAAATGAATCAATGAACAAGAATCCTACTAATTTTATAAATGCAAAAGTTTGTGAATTTTAGCAACGCCGCCCGTCAGAGAGGTCAAATGCTTCCTAAGTAGAGATTTAATGAGTGATTTTGACATGACGTAATGTATAAAAAATTACCTCAATTAGTTAAGTGTTGATTTAATGGACGTCTCTAAGTACGGCACTTTTGAATGCAAAAACTACTGAACGGATTGGGATTACATTTTACAGAACATTAAAACAACACATACCTATATGTATAAGTATATTTTAACATTAAATTCTTGCTGGAACGGGTTCAACGGAAGACAAACCGCGAGTTGCTACTAATCCTTAATAAAATGAAAGCTTTCAAGCCGATAAGTCGTTATCAGCACCTTATTTTAGAGATCGAGCATTGTTGCGAACCAATTAACTGTCATGCTTTTTGTTTGAGATGATAAAACATCGTTCCATTCCATAGTCCACTTTTTATTCAATTCCGACTCTCGAAACAGACTCTCTCAGAATGTTTAATCAATGAGTGACCTTATGATGACGTACATCATTTTTATATCTTCATATCAATTGATGTAACAATTTGGTCATTCATTTTACAACGTATATTTAATAGATCATCGATGAAAATACTTCAACTATACCTTTTGTGTATTTGAAGGGCATGTTGAAGGAAAGTGTAGATAAAGACATTATGATTAGGTCTAATCTGAGATTTTTATATAAAGTGAGGCTAAGTAGAAAATGTCTCCATATGTCGCATAGAAATCTAAAAGGGCATACCTACCCTAAAACAGTTGTTTCAACAAGAGCCTAAAGCCTTTCTAAAAGAAGAAGAAATCTTTTTACTATTGACGCCTCTATTTTACTACTGCGTCATCGTCACTAATTATTTGACACTAGCCACGCCCCAAGGTTTAACCCACGTTGTGCCCGTTCCCGTAGGAATTTCGGAAAAAAATAGCCTATAACCTTCCTCCGGAATGTTGCTATCCATTTCAAAAACAATTATTCGACTTGAACTTGTTCCCGAGATTATCCTAAACATACTAACAAATTTTTCAAGTTTAGTATAGAAGTAGAGATATAATATTCGATAATTTTATTTCATAAACCGAGTACATAAAGTATTCCTAAAACGCCTCCTTCCCCGCAGCTGCTAACGGACCCAGGTCTTCTGTTCTGCGACGAGCCCACCACTGGCCTGGACTCGTCTTCTGCCCTCAAGCTGGTCAGTCTTCTCCGCGCCAGTGCACTACAAGGCAAGACTGTCATATGCACCATACACCAGCCGTCTTCGGAACTGATGTCACATTTCGACAAGCTGGTGCTTTTGTCTGAAGGAAGAGTAGCCTTCGCTGGAACATCGGAGTCAGCGCTTGGGTTCTTTGAAAGGTAGGTTTGAGATAATATGTCTTGTATGAAGACTAGCGCTCGTACTCGGAGACGTCAAACGATTTCTTAGTAGAGATTTAATGAGTGATTTTGACATGTAATGTATGGAAAATTACGTCAATTAGTTAAGAATCGATTTAATGGACGTCTCTGATTGCAGTAATAGCTTCAGATAAAAAAAGTTTTTCGGAGTAGGTATCTCTTTAAAGTAATATAAGTAGTCAAATTTTGATTATGTATATGCAAAATTATATCTTCAGTGAGACGAGAGGCCTTTTCCCCGCCGTGGGACATTACGAGCTATTACTTTACTTTTCTTTACTTCATAAGCGAAATTGGACAATATTGGTATCTATCGTGTTTTGTGCGAAGTATATCTATAGCGAGGATAATGCATACGATATAATATCAAAAAGAATATTGAACAAGGGAAGTTGTCACTAAAGTGGTTGTAATAAATCAAAATCTCGCATAAACTTACTAAATATCGGACAAATTAGCTTTCATTATGCACAAGATTTATTACGATAAATATGACAAGAATACAATATAGAATTAATGGATTAAAGAATATAAATCATAATAATACTACAAAAAACAACATCGATCAAACGCTTACAAAACTACGTAACCATCAAACAAATAAATGCCTACAAAATCGAATAAATTACGAAACAGCTATTAAAATAACCTGTTCCAAACTAAATGTACTAAAAAGTTTCGTTGGTCTCGGCTCTGCATGCGTCTTTGTTGCCATAATTACTCAATACTGACCCAATACAATTGATGTTCATTATTTAAATGATCCTGATAACTCGTGACCCTAATAGAACTTCCTGATCCTCAGGCAGAAGGGAGCTATTGTTGTTATTAAACCGAATTTTAGATAAAGAATATGAACTTGTCAAGGATTAAAGGTGAAAATCGTAGAATATTTGTCGGCAAATAAATTCCTTGACAGCCGTAGGTACTTAGAGATATAAAATTATTCTTTTACCACCTTATTAATAAACGCTGTTTAACTAAAACACTGTTATAGTGTGTTTTGTCTTTTTTGCTCTTCGGAAAATTGCATAAGTCAGAAAGTGACAAACCATTTGTTAGCTAAACTGTTCTTTACGCGTTCATTAATATGTCTGATTTTTGACATGGGTTTGAAAAATGAACTTCTTCTTCATAGAGTCAATGAGTCTTCGTTTATTTTTTCTAAATATGGCTGGCCGAAAAGAGGTCAATGACACTGCCTTGCTTGCAGCGGCTTGCAAGTCCTGGAGCGAACAGGACTCCGGATAGCCCGCGCAGCCAGTGAACTAAAACTAAAATAAATAATTAATACACAAGAATAAACTATATACTCTACGACCTACGAGGCACGGTAGCGCTCAGATAAAATACATCACCATCGCTTAGTTACGTTAAGAGTCTGAACGCGTAAAAATTTCACAAAAAAAATCTTGCTTTTTTCGATTTCTTGATACCTATGTAAATGTTATAATAATTTAGAAAAATCATTCTAACACGCAATGAATCAGCTTTAAAGGATTCATCAGATCATCAGATCAGTTTTAAAGGATATGAAGAACCTGTTTTTAAAGACTATTTCAAGTTTTTTCTCATGGTCTATCAAAATATATTAAGACAACACAGATAAAATTTATTGGAAAGAGATGCCAATCTGCAATAATCTATATATAAAAATGAATCGCTGAATCTGTTGCTAAGCGCATAACTTCAGAACGACTGTACCAAATTGGATGATTCTTTTTTAATGTGTTCCTTATTGTCAGGACAAGGTTTTTATATAAGAAATATAAGGAATAAAAATCTCAAAATTCCCACGGGAACGGGGGCGCTGCGGGTGAAACCGCGGGGCACAGCTAGTATTTCCGTAAACCTAACCTAAACATTACTGTTAACTTAATACCTATCGAGTAAGGTGTGGTACTCATTTAAATTGAAACATAGGTATCCTACAGTCTTTAATAACAGGAACAATGCTAATAAACAAAACACGTATAAAATACTAGCAGCGCCCCGCGGTTTTACCCGCGTTGTACCCGTTCCCGTGGGAATTTCAGGATGAAAAGTAGCCTATAACGTTTCCGTTGAATGTGGCTATCCATTACAAACATATTTTTTCAAATCGGATCAGAAGTTCCCGAGGTTAGCGCGTTCAAACAAACAAACAAACTCTGCAGCTTTATAATGTTAGTACAGAATATGGATAGAATAAAAAAATCTTGAAAAGATTTCTCGAAAAATACACAAATTGAAAATAAATAAAAACTACGGTAATCCTACCTTTTTTGAGGTCGGATAGGTTGTTTCTTCGATTGAGATTAGCATAACACTAATTAGAACTATATAATACCTATTAAAAATGAAACTATGTTGCAATTCTAGTCTTTAATGGGTAGGTAACCTATTTCTTATTTCTTTTGTTATTAATGCATTAAACCACTTTTTTTAGTGTCAACGGTTAAAATTTCAGAGAATTTAATAGCAAAATAAAAATATGTCCCATGTCAACAATGAATTATAGATGAATAACGAATCCTTATCTGACATAATCAGAATTATATTTATGACAACGATTTAATTTGTGCATAGATTCTTATTTTGATAAGAAGTCGTCATCACTGGGGCTTAAGTCATCGCAGGAAGATAATTATATGGTATTCCGAAATACCGCTCACCGAAACGACGGTTCTCCGAAAACACTCTACTCCGACGGTTAGTTGAACGAAAAAATCATTGGCCGAAACAACGTTTCGCCGAAAGTATTATTTATTTTTTTCTATCAAATTACTCTTTTGAAATTCCAGTTTGTGCCATAATAGTGTCGACGGAGTTCCGCTGCGCGGAGCTCCTATTTCCGCCTTATTTTGGCCCTTCGGGCCTGATATAAACTTAACCTAACCTAACCTACGGTTGTCGGGCTTTCGGCGAAACGTTGTTTCGGCCAATGATTTTTTCGTTCAACTAACCGTCGGAGTAGAGTATTTTCGGAGAACCGTCCTTTCGGTGAACGGTATTTCGGAATACCATACGTAGCTGTCGCAGAAATAAATTGACATTTATAAATAAAACTGACAAATAAAATATATTATATTTGTGTATTTTTATTATATTTTATGTGTATGTTATTGTTTTTATTTTTATTTTGTAGTGTATAATGTGAATTGGCCACGCGGCAACTGTTTTAGTGTACATTTAGGTGTAAATAAAATAAGATTACAGTTCTTAAAGGGTCTGACATGGTCTAACGATTGAAATAATCCAGACCGACAATTTTACGTAACCTCCGAAGCACGGTAGCGCTCAGATAGAAATGCCACGTTCGGCACCCATCAAAGTAGGCGGCCGAGATGCACGTTGCTTAACAAACGCTAATGTACCAAAATCGCTTAATTAAACTACCATGAACGCTAACTATTTAGATTCTATAATACGAAAATCTATTAGTCGATATAATTGCTGTCTGTGAAATGTGAATACATCCTGCCTACTAAGATAGAGTGTCATTTCTTCCAGCCTCGGCTACCAATGCCCTCTAATGTACAACCCAACGGATTACTTCATCAACGTGTTGGCGCTGACGCCGGGGTCCGAAGCCGCGTCGCACCAGGCCATCAAGAGCGTCTGCGACCGCTTCGCCGTCAGTGACGTCGCTAAGGAACAGGATATGGAGATACAGCTGGAGTTCCATCTGATGGATCATGAGGATGAGGTGAGAGATGTTTTTGATCCGATACTGTCCCACTGCTGGGCAAAGGTTTCCACTAAGCATCGCTAAGCCCACCTCATGCTATGTATTTTGCAACCTTCCATCAATCATTTGCTTTTTTGTGTTTCATAAAAGAAAACTATATACTAAGCATTTGTATATGCTACTAGCTGTGCCCCGCAGTTACACCCGCAGTGCCCCCGTTCCCGTGGGAATTTCGGGATTTTTATTATTTATTTTCTTTTATAAAAACCTTGTCCTGACAATAAGGAACACATCAAAAAAAGAATCATCCAATTTGGTGCAGTCATTCTGAAGTTATGCGCTTACCAACACATTTAGCGATTCATTTTTAAATTTTAAAGATATACTAAGCATTTGTCATTATCATGCTTGCGCGTCAAAAACAAACGAGGGTAAAAAAATTGTTCTAGCAGAATCCTGCAAGTAGAGTAAATTTAACTTGAAAGATTTGACAAGAGACATGGTTAGCTAATTAGGTGTTGGCCGTTTGGTACGTTTGGTGATCGAAGTTTATTAAAACGAGATCAGTGACCGCGTTAAGCCATCGATGTGATTTTTAATCACGGTATTTTTGTTTCGCAATTCTAATTTCTCGAATAGTTGGAATCTTTAGAATTAATTAGCAAGACTATTAACCAGGTAAATGATAACCTGTATAATCTATACTAAGATTATAAAGCTGAAGAGTTTGTTTTGTTTGTTTGTTTGTTTAAACGCGCTAATCTCAGAAACTACTGAACCGATTTGAATAATTCTTTTTGTAATAGAAAGCCACATTCAACGGGAAGGTTATAGGCTATTTTTCATCCCGACATTCCTACGGGAACGGGTACAGCGCGGGTAAATCCGCGGGGCGCTGCTAGTATTGAATATAGCTACGAAATAGAGAAGTCGTCACTTTGATCTTCAGTAGTTTCTATCGAAGCTACAAATACGAAAAGGTAATGGTGGATCCAGGACTTTTGTTTTAGGGAAGGGCTTGTTATATTAGATATCACTACATAGTATAAAACAAAGTCGCTTTCCGCTGTCTGTCTGTCCCTATGAATGCTTAGATCTTTAAAAATGCGCAACGGATTTTGACGTGATTTTTTTAATACATAGAGTGATTCAAGACGAAGGTTTTTATGTATAAAAATTCCCACGGGAACGGGCAAAACGCGGGTAAAACGGCGGGGCGGTGCTAGTTATTTTTATACAAATGTCGGTATTAACGTGGGAATTCAAATCACCTATATAGGAACAGCCTCCAATGTCATTTGATGAATACAAATTAGCAGCAATAATGAGTCCTCTGACATTTATGATAAAAGTTGCCCAAAAAAAATTGCTTTGGTTTGCAAATACAGTATCCTATCCGGCATTGAAACTAGTTGAACGCCTATTTAAGTTTTATGTGTATAATTCGTATAATATTTTTTTCAATTCTATATATTTCTCTTATAATTAGGTATAAAGTAATAATTTTTGTTTCCAGGGAGCCAGAAAAGAGAGATCGGTGTACGATTTTAAATCGCCGTTTTTTATGACAAAGATTATGTGGCTGGTGTACAGATATATGCTCATCATCGTGAGAGACCCTAGAGTGCAGTTCTTGCGTATTATTCAGAAACTGGTAAGTTTATAGTCACACTATTTAAACTATCACGATATGAACACATTGTAAACACTAACCTAGACAGGACTATTCGCGATTTAGTCCCTTCTAGATTGGTGTTTACAAAGTATATATTCCATTTTAAAAGATTCCTGTAGATAGAGTTACTTCTATTTTTTAACGTACTCCGTCCTCATCAACTCTTTTTATGGCGCTACAAGTGTAGGTATGCAGGTTGTATTTTATTTTCAAAAAAATATAAATGCAGTTTTTATATATACTAAAATCGATGACATGATTCCTAAGACAAAATATTCGTACTTCTTGTAGATTCAGACTTGCACTCAGTGACCGATTAGTAAGAAACTTCCAGTAGATTAGTGACCTTGGTGTCGAAATTTTAAGTTCGCAAAAAATTCGCTCAAAACAGACATACAAATAAGAAATTCTTACTACTGGTTTCTTAAGTTAAAGCGAACACTACACTTCGCTTTTATAGAAGATAGTCTTCTGTGACCAAGGTTGCTTCTTCTTCTTCTTCTTCTTATCGAGTGGATGGTCAACTTGACCAATCCTGGTGTCAGAGTTATAGAGCCGCCAAAGGCCTCTGACATGGCTCATGTAACGACTACTATCCGTAGAAAGTAACCGGGACCGACGGCTTAACGTGCCCTCCGAAGCACGGAATCATCTTACTTTTCGGGCAATCAGGTGATTCAGCCTGCAATGCCCTAACCAAACTGGGGACAGTCTCACAAAGTGATTTTTGTGAGATATCCCCACCGGGAATCCAACCCGGAACCTCCGGATCGTGAGCCGAGCGCTCAAACCACTAGACCACGGAGGCTGTTACCAAGGTTGCTGTAAAGGGGCCAAAACGTCAGATAAAATCTATATGTATAAAATTCTAAATTCTGACTGACTGACTGATAATCAATGCACAGCCTCAACCGCTACATCTAGAAACATGAAATTTGGCAGGAAGGTTCTTCAAGTGACGTAAGTGCACACTAAGAAAGGATTTTCGAAAATTCCTACGGGAACGGGCTCAACGCGGGCAAAGCCACAGGGCGCTGCTAGTGTAAAATAAAATCTAAGTGGATCCGTAAACGTAGTCCCTTCTTACTATTTAAAATGCACGTTGCTTTATGTATTACGTTGTCCTGACGTCTTTGATCATTAAAAGAGCTTTTAATGCCCAACAGAATTGTGTTTGTGGGTAGCATTATAGTCAAAACTGGTTTGGAAATGTAGAACGTCATTAAATTGGTTCAAGTATGATTAGGGACTAGTAGACTCTTCGGAGTGGTTATAGTAGAATGTTTTATGTTCTGAATCTCATGTTCATGTGAAACTACGTTCACGGATACACTTCGGTTTTAAAAAACATAGCAGCGCCCCGCGGTTTTACCCTCGTGAGCCTATAACCTTCACGTTGAATATGGTTATGGTCACGTTGTCACTTCCATTACAAAAAGAATTATCCAATTCGGAATGGTAATTCTCGAGACTAGTCCTTATAACCAAACAAAGTTATAATCTTTCCCTCTTTATAATAATAGTATAGGTAGATTTTTATCTGACCATGTGTATTGATTCCTCCAGGCTATAGCCCTGGCAGCGGGCGTGTGTTTCCTGGGCACGGCGCGGCTGACGCAGGCGGGCGTGCAGGACGTGCAGGGGGCGCTCTTCATCATCATCGCAGAGAACACCTTCAGCCCCATGTACTCGGTGCTGCACATGTTCCCCGAAGAGTTCCCGCTGTTCCACCGCGAGCTCAGGGCTGGACTCTACTCCACGCCCATATATTATACTGCAAGGATGATCGCTTTGGTACGTTGTAATGTAATGTAATGTAACCCATAGTAAGATATAGTAGTGATAGCAAGGTAAAAGAGTTGTATAGCGCTGCCAAATATTACTGGAAGCAATGTCTGACTTACTTCAGGCTTTATTAACCAGCAAAGATTTATTCGTTTTAATAATTAGAATCCTTTTTAGGATTCCGTAACCAAAGGGTAAAAACGGGACCCTATTACTGAGACTTCGTTTTCCGTCCGTCCGTCCGCCTGTCACCAGGCTGTATCTCAAGAACGGTGACAGCTAGACAGTTGACATTTTCACAGATGATGTATTTCTATTGCCGCTATGTATGTTTGTTACTCTTTCACGAAAAAAACTACTGGACGGATTTGGATGAAACTTTACAGTAATTTAGGTAATACATCAGAATAACACATGGGACATTTTATCCCGAAATTCCCGCGGGAACGGGTACAACGCGGGTAACACCGCAGGCGCGGCTAATAAGTATACCTATAAGCATAAAAACGGTGGCCACCGTTCCTGTTAGGCTCTAGATAGACCGACCGCATTTCAACTGCAATCCTACCATAAATTGCAGTTCAGGATCAGTTTGATAGAATGCAGTTGACACGACTGCAATAGAACTGCAAACCAAAAGCGCAGTTGAAACCGTCTGTATAGAATCGAAAGGGGCCGAAACGGCAGGTAATAAAGTTAAAAAAGTGTAGGTATCCGTAAACTTAGTTTTAATGAGTAGTAATCGCTTAAACTTAAGAAACCAGTTATGCCTGTAGACTTTATGACTGGCATAATGGATTGGAGACACGTGTATTTTTCTAAGTTTGTCTCATGTTTTTGCAAAAGCTGAGCCCGCGAATTCACCCGCAGCCTATTAGTTCCAGTGAGAATTTGGAATTTTTATTTCTTAATACTATTCCGGATTAAGATAAATCATATTAAACAAATATCATAAAAATCGGTCCTAACTTCAAAGTTATAAATGTTAGTTACACTAACACGACTTTCTTGTATATACGTATATGTATATACTTAAGGTATTAGGTTAACAAAAACAAAATAATAATATAATACTAGTAGCGCACCGCCTTGTACCCGTTCCTGCGGGAAATTGGGGATAAAATGTATCCCATGTGTTATTCTGCTGTATGAACCATATCACTGTAAAGTTACATAAAAATCCGTTCAGTAGTTTTTGCGTGAAGGGGTAACAAACGTACATACATTTATTCTAACAAATATTCGCATTTTCGCATTTATAACATTATGTAGGTACCTAGGAGGATTTACGATATTTGTTCCATTTTACGGTTATGTAGTAGAAAGAAACCGATTATTACCAGTTCTAAGAAACTGATTCTATCCAGTATATAGGTGTCTAGATTTGGCATGTCATTAAATACTTTAAACACAAATATCAATTTATTGATCGTAATCTTAATCTTATTTACATTTCGTGTTTTTATTTAAGTATTTTAATTCTATTTATGGTAGATTTACAGACATTGTTTTGGACAGAAACTATTCAATTAATTATTCAACGATTTAAGCTTGTATAATTTTGTTAAAGTTTCTATAATTAGGCTTTATTTTATGGTATCAATATCAGCTTCTTTTAGGAAACCTAATATTTGTCCAGTGGTTGTAGTTTTCTATGAGTACTCTCTACTATATTCTAGTCGAAAAAGAAACTTTAGCAGCACCGCGCAGTTTTACTCGCGTTGTGCCCGGTCCTGTAGGAATTTCGGGATGAGAAATAACCTATAACCTTTCCGTTGAATGTGGCTATCCATTACAAAAATAATTATTCGAATATTTGAAAGAAAACTGCGGGATTGTTCCTAGTAATTTCATAAAACCGTTAGAATATTTCTATCCCTCAAGTTAAAAACTCTAACTTCGTCTTTTCTTGTGGTTTCCAGTTCCCGGGGCTCATCATAGAGCCGACCCTGTTCACGCTGGTGGTGTACTACATCGCGGGCCTGCGGAACACCCTGTACGCTTTCGGATTCACCGTCTTCATCGCTGTGCTGGTGCTTAACGTTGCTATCGCTTGTGGTGAGTTTGGCTTTGTATATTTAGTCCCAATTTCACCGTTACAACTGAACTCAATCACCTTAAATAAAACCTAGTTCACGAGCTAATCTGAGAATCAGATCAAATAATAATAAGCTAATCAAATCTTAAAAATGTATTCACTAAAATCGAGTTCAGTTGATCGTGGGTTGAGATAGGCAAGGTGTATTTGGCCCTTACACTTGTTTTTTTTATTTACCGTACTTGGAGGCATTAAATCTATCGAACAAAGATGCTCGTACTTTGGGCAACTAATGAACATTTTTTATTTCACTAGGAGAAATTTTGTACATCAATGTGCTAGTGAAGTAAAGAAAAGGTAAATTATAAGCCCACTGTTGGGCAAAGGCGGAGGCTCTCATTGAGGATATCAGTACAGTGAAGAGTAATTAAAGTGTATTCGTTCAAATTTTATTTGTGATGTCATTTCCAGGTTCGTTTTTCTCGTGCGCATTCGGCTCGATGCCGGTCGCGATCGCCTACCTGGTGCCATTCGACTACTCTCTCATGATGACTTCTGGACTCTTCGTAAAATTGAGGTGCGTACTCTAAATATATGTATACTTGTACATTTGTGCTACTCTGATAAGGCCTCTACTTTATACTATTTTGAAAACTGTTTTCCAGTTCGATGCCCAAATACGTGTCGTGGATCCGCTACATGTCCTGGCTGATGTACTCCAACGAGGCGATGAGCATCGTGCAGTGGGACGGCATCCAGAACATCAGTAAGGAATTTACTGTAACCTATTAGCAGCACCCCGCGGTTTTACCTGCGAATTACGGGATAAAAAATAGCCTATTTTTCCAAAGACCAATTCAACGTTCATACAAATTGGTTTTGTAGTTTTTGCGGTTTAGTAAGGTTTTAGTGTAAAAGAAGAACATTAAAATTTATCGGAAAATCCGGAAATCCTCACAAACTTTCCGCATCACTACATAGTATAAAACAAAGTCGCTATTTTTGTCTGTTTGTCTGTGCTTAAATCTTTAAAATTACGCAACGGATTTTGATGCGGTTTTTTGTAATAGGTTGAGTGATTCAAGAGAAAGGTTTTATGTAAAAAAAATCCCGAAATTCCCACGGGAGCGGGCACAACGCAAGTAAAACCGCGGGGAGCTGCTAATTTATAATATTAGTTGAATAGGGTGATTATTACTTATTGCTTCAGTGATCAAGTGGCATAAGCATTTGACTATCATTACTGGGGTCCCGGGTTCAATTTCCCCGGTCAAGCTAAGCATGTTCCAATTTTTTTTCAAACATTGCTTGGGTGTAAGAAAGCCTAATTACGCCTCATCCTCTGTACTGATATCTTCAGTGATATGAGAGATCTTTGCCCAGCGGTGAGACATATAAGACGTGTTTAACAGCCTTCGCTATTTCATTTTTTCATATAATATTATGCCACCATTATAAAAACGTAATTAGTACGATATCCAATTGCCAATAATAGGCTTAACTTTCAACGTGTCACAAACTAAACCTATCCAATTTAATACATCTGTTGTTCAGAAAAAATGCTATAAAAACGTGAGGGTTATAATAAATGCAGGTAAGACGCCATGGCGCTTGCATTGTAAGAGGTGATTCCGACAAAAAATAAATAATAAAAACTCCTTTGAATAGCTTCACGTAACTCGGGGGCGGTTTCTTGGAATTGAGAATTATTGTTAGGGGTATTTTGTTCTAGTTGTCACAATGGTATTCAATCTGAAGAATTTATTTGGTGTACCAAAGAATGACTAGAAAATCTAAGAGAAATTGTATTTTTAATAATAAATAAATTGATTATCTATGATAAATGGATTGTATTATTATTTTGATGCTATTTTGATAAATAGCCGAGTCATGTGTTGAACCTGGCCAACGTGCCACAACATCTCTTATTAACAAATTGGCTGATGCTACCGTCTCAACATTTATAGACATATATCCCTTCCTGTTTCTGAATAGCTCTGCATCATCTCCACCTTAAAAAGTTCAAATACTTAACAAGTTTAGTTTAACTAAAAATCGGAATTTTAAAACTAATATAGGTATAGTCTTGAAGTTTCACCTGGTGAATATATAATAAAATTAATTACCTATGCAAATGAAATGGGAACACACAAGTGTATCAGAAACATTGACGGCGTAGACTAAGGAAAAAAATATACTCACCTAATATCAGGGAATTCTAAAGCGTGTTCAATCTTTTCCAATAAATACAACACTGACGATTTACAAAACATAAATCTCCGAAAAAAGTCGGTTTCGTCAAAACTTTCGAAGTAATTTGGTCATTTTCGATATACGGCGATTATTTACGTCGAATATAGTAGAAACATTTTCTAAATTATCTAAAAATTCATATAAATCACTATCCATCTTCGTTGCTTAAAAGACAACGCACTTATGGGTCGGTTTATGTGCCCAGTTGTCGACCACCTAAATTTAGGGGACCTTTTAGCGTTTAGTTGACCCCTAACGGTTGGTGAAACGGAACCGCCCCCTAAACGGCCCCCTAAGCATGTTTAGGGGATCCCCTAAACTTAGGGGATGTTGGTGAAAACGGGCATGAAAGTTTTTTACCCATTTTATTTAAGTACGAGAATAGTGTGCGAGTGGACACTAACTCGCACACTATTAATCAAATCGATGTATAACCTAACAAATTTATTTCTGTACATTATTTCAAAAGAAGTTACATACAGCAAACTGAAAATTGACAAAGATAAATGAGACTCTGAACTGACATAAAGGCTAATTCCATCTCAAAATAACTACAGAAACTGCTGAAAGGCTGGTAAAATGTATCACATCACTACATAGTATAAAACAAAGTCGCGTCTGTTTGTCTTCTGTTTGTCTGTATGCTTAAATCTTTAAAATTACGCAACGGATTTTGATGCGGTTTTTTGTAATAGGTAGAGTGATTCAAGAGGAAGGTTTTTATGTAAAAAAAATCCCGAAATTCCCACGGGAACGGGCACAGCGCGGGTAAAACCGCGGGGCGCTGCTAGTTTATATATATGTACATCAATCATCATCTCCAGTCTCTGCTTTTTTAAACCATAATATACACCCAGCCCAGCTCTTCTGTCTAAGAATAATCTATCTCCAATGCCTTCTCAACCTATAACTAATCCTGTATGTATCTCTCAGCATGTGCGAGCGAAGGTCCATGCCTAAGTACTGGAGAAGAAGTGCTCGGGCGCTACGACTTCTCGAGCGAGCACCTGTGGGGCGACGTGACGGCGCTGTTCGGGCTCTACCTCGTGTTCCACCTGCTGGCTCTCTTCGCGCTGCAGCACAGGACCCGCAGAAAATAACCACCCACTAGCTATAGCTTCTTAGAAGACTTTGTGTGAACCAATATGGCGGATGTAGCCATAGACGATTGCTTCTAGAATGGTGTTTCGTTGAAGCGGACCGGAGCTGAGCGGAGATAAATCGGAGAACCAATCACAACGCGTTACGAAATATTTTTGGGAAAGTCAATGCGTACAGTCCGGCAAGTATAAGTTGGCGGTGGCGATTTGAGGAACTACAACGGTCATTCACTTTGAAACTTCCGAGTTCATAGTAAACATCGTTGCGAATATTTTGCTAACTACTGTGCTATCATCATGCCTAAAGTGATAAAAATTGGTACAAGAGAAGCAGTTATAAAAGTACATTGACATTGAACACAGTGGCGCACAGCCGCGCCAAGTTATGCTTGCCGGACTGTAGTTTGACATTTTTCAACGCGATGTGATTAGTCGATTGATCTCCACACAACTCAGCTCCGCTTTAATGGTATCTAATGGTTTAAGTAGTGATGGGGTGAGAATGTCACTAGGTTTTTTTTTATTTACAGAAGGAATTGCCTTTGCAAATTAGTTTAGATTTTAAGTCTTTTAAGAAGAAATAGATCATACATAGTATGGTTCCTGTATTCATTGCTTATACTTATTCAGTGTAAATAAAGGTTATGTTATGAAGTTTTGTTTTAACTCTGGACTCAAATAAAAAACTCAAGATACTGCAAAAGACCCCAACTCAGAAGTTTTTATGAAAGTATTTATTATTATACAGGGTGTTTTTTAAACGGTCACTTGGGTAAGTCTAAAATAAGTACTACAAGAAATACGAAATCTTTTTTTAGGAACAATGTCATCGATTTTAGTAAAAATAATGATGGCTAACATGACAGACTTGCCCATACTGATCGATAAAAAAACCACCAGCCTGTATACGGTCGAATTGAGAAACCTCCTTTTTTGAAGACTAACAAAATATGGAGCAGGGCGGCTGGCAAATTATTTGAAAAAAGAACATCGAGTATTAGCTTAGTTTCCAATAATGTCATGTTCTTTTTTCAAATATTGCTTTTCGATCGCCTGCGTATTAAAAATGACAAATGTTGTAGATACATCGTGATTATCACTTAGTTGTAAAACTGTCAATACAGGGTGTTTCACTCAGAACGCTATACTAGTACCATCTATTTCACACTGTGTATCGTTGACAACATCCAGCTAACGCTTTCATTGGTTCAACTTGTAACTTATTCACCTTATACGGTAAACACAGTTAGTTCGCGGTGTTTTGCCTAGATGGCGTTAGGGTCGCGATGTTTTGTTACCTGGCGCGGCGCCGCTGAGCGCAGGCGTACGTCGCGCTAGTTCAAATCCATCCGCCATATTCGTCGTGTCACGTTAACTGCACCGGATCGCATTCACATGTTTTATCGTAAATTAGACGTAACTTATGACAAAGAAACCTCGATTGTGGCTAAATAATAAACAAAATACAACAAATATGCGATCCGTTGGTGATCGAGATGTGTACTCGCGTCGTTTGTTGAATAATAAACGTGTAACGAACAGTGCATTCGTGTGTTTATGATAACAACATTTCACAGTACTCCCGGTCGTGTATTGTTTTAGTATCAAAAGCTTGGTGTTATGCAAGCCGACATAACCGTGACCTTGTTGTCGTGACCGTGCTTAAGGTGCTATTTGAGGTTACAATGCAGCTTGGATTATGAGCGACTGCGCCGAGCCATCAGGTTAGTACAAGTCCAGGCATTTTATCTCCCTGATAAAGCAATTCCAAGTGTTAATATTATCAAAATGCCCCACATTCGGGTTCCTAGACTGTTTGTTTATCGTCGTTCGTCGCCGAATAGAAGAAACGAATATAATTTAATTCAAAATTATAACCTGAAATTCACCGGTTATTTGCTGGTAGTTAACGGTAACTGAAACTGCATTGCGTGCGGAGGAAATAAAATAACAAATGAATGTTGAGAGCATATGTTTTGGGGTTAAGTAAGGCTTTGTATCGTAGTGAATGTAGAGGCTCGGTAAAGGGCTGTTAGTTGGCGGGAGAAGGGCTCCGCTCGTGTACCGAAGCGCGGGCGATGCACGAGCACGCAGGGAATGCAACCTCGCTACGGGAATCACAAAGAAACCAAACTGAATCAAGGACGGGAATTCGATTGCCCAAATTTTTTACTCGCTTTGGAAGGTCGTCGGACCAGCGATGCTATCCATTGGGATGGCTTCGATTTTATAAGTAACCGAAGATACAGATCTTGCTGCGCTTATTAATTTGAAATTAATAAAAAAACAATTAGTCTTATCTGATTCATCTAAAATGCACAAAATATACAACACGGGTCACAGATGATACAAACCAGCCAGTGACCATGAAACTACAAATCGTAAAATTTATGTTCCGAATTCAAATGCAACCATAAGGTCTCATCCGAAAGTTAACTTTGAGATAGTTCTGGGATTTGATGCCATATGCAACTCATTTCACAAGGACAGTAAACAAAATCATCAAGTTTGTGCCTCAGAGATAATACGATTGTAGAAATTATCTTCCAAATTGAAACAGAACCTTTACAATACCTACCAAAGTATTTCTTTCATCAATCCTCATTCCAAAATGCCAAAAGCACTCAACAAGTAATTTATTTTATTTCCAACCAATGAGTACTTCAAATCAAAATTGATAATTGAATTGATCAAGTCGTTTTAGATATGGATATTGGATAGTACGTCTCGAGTGGCCTCAAGTTCATAGTCCGTTGACCTAATAAAATACCAAGAATAGCCATGAGCATAAACAGAATACTGGAAGGCACTTAACATCTGAAGGAGATAATATTGACCAGAAAGAGGATGTATGTAGATCATATTATACTTATTTTCAAAATCAGTGACTTCAGTCCCAATCGAAACTTTTGAATCAATCATCAACTATAATTGAGCCTGTGTATTATGATTATACCTAATTCGTAACTGACTATTTCTGACATTGAAAACTTATTTTAGAAAAACTAATAAATCTTTCAGTCCATGTCAAGCTTCTAAATCAAGCTTATTTTGTGTGCTCATCAGCTTATAAATACTCTAGTATTCCACATCTGTTCACGCCTTTACAGAACCATAAACTAGAACATCTGATTAACAAACTAATAGCTGATCCTTTTTGTCATGAATAACGTAAATATTTTTTCAACGGACTTCCTGCGCGTTCTATTATTATGGTAATGTTTAATGTTTTTTCATTCAGTACCATTTTTTTACTGTCAGTAGCATGCTTCTACTTTGTGCAAGGGTAATGGGAATATACCCTTGCTATTGGAAGAAATGACTGGACACCATAACAATGCATAATGGTGTTACTCATGTCATCGTAGATTAAGATGGACATTATAGTTGTTTTTACAATAACCGTTTATTTGCATGTGAAATTTAAAATATTAACAATAAATCTTAAATAATAAGAAAGCTACTTATATCTCCTGCATAATGACAACATGCACTCAAACATTTCTGAATCACATTGCGTAATTCACGAGCTAGGTAGTTAAGGACGCCACTTACAAATTATGCTCTTAAAATGCAATCGTTATTCTGTAATACGATCGAAAGAAACATCACTTTGCTTTCCTATTTTTGAACGCTAATTAAATAAAAGAGGCTTAATTACTGAATGCTGTCCTGGTAAAAGCAAACACTAAAAGCTACTAAAATCTCAGTCACGAAACCGCCTTTCACGACTTATCTGAAGCAACCGAAACGTGGTCACTCGCACTATCAACGGATAAAAGCCACTCTAGATTACTCTGTGCTTTGTTGACGTCATTGTAATGTTATATACTGCACTCAACCGCAATTTGAGTAACTACAAACAATGTACAATAATAGATCAAGCGGACACCTGACCGCTATATTTGCTTTCATGACGGACGATCCAATGAATCAGTTGATTTGTTCATTCTTCTTTGTTTTATGACTGATTTTTGTTTGGTTGAAATATAACAATAAACAAAGTCTGTTTATGTGCAGTTAAACCATTTACTTCAGTGATCTGTTGGGTGAAGTTTGGCTTTGCTTTTAGAGTTTTTACTTCACCCTCATCTTCAAAAAAATTGCTTGAAAGTAGAAAATATTCTAGAAAAACGCTTAAGTTTTCACCATTGTGCGTTATACGTTCAAATAGGGTGATCTTTAAACAAGTTTTCTACCAAACAGTACCGAAGCGAAACGAGGACGGATCGAAAGGGACACCGAAGACGCTAGCTAATATTAGAGTTGAATAAAACACGATCTAGATAATGTCTCAGTTCGGCCTAATTGCCACAAGTCACGGCATTAGCTCCAGCAAATAACCAGAAAAGGTCGCACAGTAGCTCACCGATAGAACTTCGCGTGCGGAATCGTCGAGGTTAACCGGTGGCTACACTCATATAATGGCCACATATACACCGTATTTATAGTTAAACAACCACTATTAATATAAATTCACTGTAATTAATAATCGATTCAAATCTATGGTGATTGGCAATGTACTCGATCAAAAAGGTCATTCGCTACCTAAGGTTTAAGATACAGAGGAAAATGCTGCGCGTAATGTAGTGAAGGCAAAGTAAAATAATGCTTACAACAAAATAAGTAGCAGTGATTTTTGTAAAACCTTTCACATTCAATGTAAATAAGAATCACACAGCCATTTATAATCCTTTGAGAGCTTTATCTGAGTGGCATCTACCAGATTAATGAAGCTACTTAGTCGAAGGCACGAAGGGACAGGCTCTCGTCGGTTGCGACAGCCGCGGATGTGATTCATTAAAACACTGCCTAGATTTCCGTTTTAACCCGTTTTACTGGGATGCCCGTTTAAGCTGTCCACATAGAATACATCACACAATATTACGGCCAACGCCAAACAGGTATATCTAGTTTTGCGAGGAATTAAGAAGTGCTAAATCTGGACTTGCAGTTTTCAACGGTACTTAAATTGTCGTTTGCATTTCTAATCTCTCATCTGTCTCCCTCTGTACTCTGCGACAGAATGGGGCTCCGATCACAGATTAATCACGGACTGACTCGAAAAATTTTCTGCTAACTTCCGGATTAGTATCTCAATTCCATACTTGCTATGAAAAGATTGAGACACTTCAATCGGCACGTTCTCTGACTCAGACACAGTGACGTAAGGTTATTAAGTTGATCAATTTAGCTCATTCTGTTATTAGACGTCCAGATTTTTTATTCAACTGCACGGACTGAGTGAGACTTCGTTATTGATGGAATATTCTGTCATAGGCGACACCAGTTTTGATTGAATAATAGATTCTGACTCAGTGATTGATGTTGAAACTTTATAAATGCTTTGAATGGAATATCCGTTATCCTTTTATGAATTTCTAGAGCTTTATGAAGAATGATTGTCGCAGCAAACCTAAGTAGGCACGAGTGTAACTTGAGACCGATGAACTTGGCAATTAGCGACCCGCGTTCCAAGAAGGTGAAAGGAGTCTCGCGTGATAGTCATTTTTTTCTCGTAATCCACTTATGGTATTATAATGAGAATAATTTCGCTTCTGCTCTTTCTTGTTCGGAACCAATTACTTAGGTATCGGTCACAGATATAAGTGAAAGTCGGTAATTGTATTAATTTGTCGAGGAGCATCAATACGTGAAAGGATTAACATTTTTGTTCTCATTTCGATGACACTTATTATTCCAAATATGGTATAGAGTTTTTCTTGAGGAAAACTGCTATTTTACTACCAAGTACTGGCACACCATGGGACGTGGAAATTAAAAACTGGTTTAATGGTCGTTAAGACGCGTCGTAGAGTCTCACGTACTGGGACAAAAAATATGGAATAAGGCGGACTGGTTTCGGACAATACTTGAGACTTCGCGAGTGACATTTGAATGCCGATGCATTCACCATGTGACAACTCGCGGCAACATCGCGAGGCATGCAATACATGGAGCTCAGTGGGCACCGGGCTTGAGATCACACAACGAATTTAAGTAAAAAAGATATACGTGAAGCGATAATAAAACAATATGTGCTTTAAAAGGAAAATATTTGACACTTTTTTAAATTTTATGGAACACTAGAGCACGCCCACTCGTTGCCTACGCTCGCGGTCTCCGAGAATCAAAAGATTTATCGTCACATTCTGAAGGTCAGGCAGATGTAGCTCTCGAGATAAAATGAGAAACTGCACTCTATGAACCGTATTTCAAAAGTTACGTTATCTGATTAGAACAAGTGCAGTCGTCTCATAGCTGAAACCATATACGGCGTAATGTGCCTTTTTGGTTTTATATTATGTAAACGTTCTGTGCGTGCTGGCCTGATATGCAAAAAACGAGCAAAAACGAAGCTAGACGGTTTTGTAACAGAGTATTGGAATAGTATTTGCTTTACTGCGTCTATTTCCTGTTTGCGACATGTCATTACGACGTGGTTATTAGAGTTAGAGCTTGGTTCGTAGCCTAGTTTGAGATTTAGCACTAGCAGCAGACGTCGGGTCGCCGACCCTTAATTATCCAAGTGCGCACCGCCGCAGTGCAATGCTCCAGTAAAATTCTGCATAACAAGCCTTTATTAAACCCTGGCTCCCGCTTCCTCGATGCTGATGGTTCTTAATAGTTTTATGCAGGTCAATGGACTACACAAACAGGATTCAAAGGTAAATGTTTATTTCTTCCCGTGGTTGTATTCTATGGCGGCGCCGAACGGAAATTCATTGCTATTTTCCTATGCTTTTTCAATTACATTTTTCATATCTGTTTTGATGGAGGTTGTTGATTGAGTTCAGTCAGATGGACCAAATATTTTTGAAACACGAATAAAGCCTTTTGTTGCGAGTGATGTAATCAACACCGGATGAGTAAATGAAGCCACTCCATTCCGGGCTATCGAGTGACGTATTGTATCAATTTTGCATGTCCACGTTTGCACCGGCACCCCTTTGGGCCTTTTGTGAAACAGTAAATTGATAGCGTCGGCCAAATCGATTTAATTCGATGATTCATACCCATTCTGATGGATCGTAGCCTGCCTTTTCATTACCAGTTTGATAAAAAATGGAGTTATTATAGGTAGGTAATTGCAAGTTACTACCTCTGTCAGACACGACTTATTCAAATATGATATGATTATAAGTTGAAGGACTCGGGCCAGCTTAGTTTCCTCTAGTTTTGATAATGTTGCCAATAAATAAAACCAGTTTTGTTGGCGAAGTGGCACTATTGTCGAGATACAGCTAAATAATGAACGTCCTGCCTGTTACTTTTGTCCAAACAAGGAAGTGTGAATGTGGAGTAATTGCCAAGACCAGGAAACCGCTAAAAGGTTTCTTAGGTTCATCGATCATTTGAGTATTGGTTTCGTTTTAACAACTTCCTTTCTTAGCAATTTCAAGAGACATTTTCCAAAGAACGAATCATCATTTACAGATTGTCTTTTAATAGTGAGTAGGTACTTAATACAAGAAGCCACCGGTGCCGGAATTTTGTGATTAAAAGTATTATTCCAGACCCTTATCTATCCCTGAGTCAATTTTCATTTTTGCGTGAAGGAGAACACATCCAAACAACCATCCATCCTCACAAACATTCGCGTTTATAATAGTATATTAGTTAGATATTTTCCCGTTAACTTCGCCACATGAGTTAATATTTGGTCGTCATCTAGCTTATCCTAGAACTGGCTACATTCAGGTGGATCACGGTACATAATTTCTTTGGTAATTGCTGCAGACATTTCAACAATTTATACGGCGGTTGCCGCCATATTCCCCTGAGATGTATAGCGATGCAGTTGCAACATCGCGGTTACACTTACTAAGTATCATGGCTGCCAGACAGCAAGAAGCTTTCATGTATTCTATTACCAACATTGTAGGAAGGTTTATAGGCTGGACTTTTAAACGATATTCTTGAAGGAATTATATCTGCTGTCGTAATTGTTTTCTTACAGGAATCGATCTAACAATGTACGTAAGGAATATTAAAAATAAAAGCACATTTTTAATAATTACGTACCTACTTGCTTTTTAATGACACTAAAAATAATATTATCAACTACGTACCATATGAACCATATCATTACATGTACCTATCTGATTTTCACTTTAAGTTTACAAACAAGCAACAAGAAATGAATCCCACACAGATATCCCAAACCAAGGTACATACCTATTTATGCAGACGATACGTACACACTACATGCTCCAATTACATCCACAATCAAAACATTGATCAGAACAGACACCGTTACACCAATGACAGTTGTAAAACATAAATCATTTGCATTTCGTTGCCATTGTATGTTGTTAATTAAGACTACGTTGTGCATAATAATGCCCCGAAGAATATTGGAAGAGAGGTTAGATTGTGCCGCGGGTCGCAGTGTCACGGTAGATCATTGATAAATTAACAGCGGGTTAAATGATTTAATTAACTGCTCTTATTGGCGATAGATGTTTGTTTTATCAATGTTGTGTACTTAGTATTGATATAAACATACACACACATCTTTCCTATCTCACCCAAAACGGATATTATTTGTTTATTTATTTTTATTTGAGAAACAAACAGAACAATAATAAATTATAGCAAACTTTTAAACTTAGAGGGTGTCCTCAACATCTTTGTAGATAATTATTTTGTTACTGAAATGTAATTTATTTAATTACTAGCAGCGCCCCGCGGTTTTACCCGCGTTGTGCCCGTTGCCGTAGGAATATCTTCCTCTTGAATCACTCTACCTAATACAAAAAACCGCATCAAAATCCGTTGCGTAATTTTAAAGATTTAAGCATACAGACAAACAGACAAACATACAAAAATAGCGACTTTGTTTTATACTATGTAGTGATGTACTACTTACTACATTA
The DNA here is from genome assembly GCA_951394245.1 of Cyclophora punctaria. Classification (NCBI taxonomy): domain Eukaryota; kingdom Metazoa; phylum Arthropoda; class Insecta; order Lepidoptera; family Geometridae; genus Cyclophora; species Cyclophora punctaria. The sequence goes on from OX596172.1 coordinate 2,120,035, forward strand.
GTTCGTTTGCTCGCCGCATGTGACATTATGCTGACCGCAATTGAATAAAGAATGGTAGATTCTGTTTTTTGGATATGTGGCATTTCACCTAAAACATAAAGAACGAGTTTTTGTAGATGTAATGCCACCATTCAACATTAATTTAAAAAAGGACAGTTAGGTATGTCAGGATATCAGTTTTCCACCCAATAATTCTAAAATAAACGTCCCTTCTAACCAAGACCTTCCACTTGACAGGTATTCATTTCATCCTCAGGGACCTTACTATTTCAGTCTCAGACGTCTAATAAAGGTAATTTCCTTCCCCGTAACGAGTATTTGCTACCGTAGTTAACCACAAATAGAAACAGATAGAATTCTAGGCGATAACATTCCGTGACTGTCTTCATGCTATCTTTAAGATAAGATGAAATGTTTTACGCAAATGTATGTTTATGAAACTGTAATGAGTTTGAAGCCATTTATATCAACGATATGTATTGCTCGTTGGTCTGTAGAGACTATAGTATCTGCTAGCTGTAGTATAAAGAGATGACTCTGTACTATACTATCCATACTTATTTTTGGATATACCTCCTACGAACTACGAACGACGAAGACGCGCTATGTAGGTATTATCCCGAATTCTTCCTTACATGAAATCTTGATTGTGTACATATACACTCGCGCGAGACATGTAATATTTTATCCCCAATTTCCCACTTGAAATTTTGATTGTGTATATTCCTGCGGGAGACACGCAATGTTTTATCCCGATTTTCCTACATGAAATACTGATTACCCGAAGCGAAGCGAGGGCGGGTCGCTAGTATTTTTATAAAGAGGTAACGTTTCTTACTTTGTTTGTATGAGCTAATATCAGAAACTACCAATGCGATTTGAATCATTCATTTTTAATAGATAGCCTACGTTCAAGGAGACTATTTTTTTATCCCGAAATTCCCACGGGATCACGGGATGGGAATAACGCGGGTAAAACCGCTGGGCGCTACTAGTATGCAGTATTCTGTGTGAAGTTTCTCGCGTCTCGTTAGTCAGAGGCCGATGAGCAACACTTGTTACTCTGATTTAAGTTGAATATTATAATTTTACTTTTATACTTTTGATTCAAAACTATTAATTCCATTGGTGAAGTGTTTTAACAGCAAATTTTAAACAATGACGTACCGCTTTTACAATTCATTAAATTATGCTTTTTGCAAAAATTAACGATACACTTTCTGTTTTGACAGTTAAAATTCAAATGTTCAGTGTGTTTTTTGTCGTAACTATTCTGCTGCTGTACAGTTTAAGGTCACTGCATGCCGCAGCTGCAGATCGCAGTTTTGCAACGAATCAATTGTTGACGAATATAGTTTTTAATTCATTTTTAAATACCAGTACCAGTCCGATTTGAATAATTATTTTTGTAATAGATAGGCACATTCAACGGGAAGATTATAGGTTATTTTTCATCTCTAAGTTCCTATGGGAACAGGCACAACGCGGGAAAAACCACGCGGCGCTGCTACGTCTTAATAAATAAATTAACACTTATATATACCTACATTCTTAACAACTAACTGAATTGCCACTACGCTTGAAACCAACTACCTAAAGATTAGTAGAAACCAATGCAGTTTGCAGTCCGTCTTAGACTAGTACCTTAAAAAACGTGCGTGACACATACTCGAACATGCGCTATCTACTGTAGAAGTATGAGCGATAATACTGTACTATCGACTTTGTAATATGAGTGTCAGAAAAACGTCAACGCATTCTAATGCTTTTAGAATTAAATATCCGAATGTTATAATAATGTTACGTGTATGCTTTGTAGATAACTTAAGCATAGATTCATGCGACGATCAAAAATGCCCTAATACTTTCAGTTGCTAAATGGTAATCGAATTTCGGTCACCGAATCTCGTTTTCAGATTAGATTAAATTTACAATACGCCTCTTTGCGTCGGGGTGAAAATAGCAAACGAATACATTAACTAAAGAAGAGTAGGTACCTACTTATTATATTAACCATAAAAGTAAATTGACGTCCTACCCACAACACTACATCACTAAATCACCACTAAATACGCAAAACATAATAAATATACACATCATATCATTACAAGCCATCATCCCATCACCTGTTTACTGAATCATTTCCAATAAAAAATGCCGTTTACACACTATTAGTGTACAACACGAGAACAACAATATGTAGTGAATAACGAGTGGTAATACAGTAGTGATGTGCCTGATCGTTAACGAATACATGCCGATACGGATCCGGCTACGTATCTTGACATTCTCCGTACGAACTAACGTCAGGTCACTAGCCGTTTGATTAGAGGGCTGATTTTTTGTTTTATTTTGACCTTGACCAGAACAAAACAGGTTAAATTAACCTGTTTTTAGTGTTCCTAACATGTAGCTAAGAGTTTTTCAGTGAATTAAAAATAAGTAGTTAAAAGAAAGTTAGTTAAAAGAAAATTAAAGAGGTAAATACCCGTTAAAAAAGTCACGGATACGGATTTTTAATCTCCCGCGGATATCCTCGTATACGGATACGGTTACACATCACTAATACAGACTACGATAATCGCAGCACAGATGTGGTCGTAATAAATAACTACATACATGCGTTATCGCAAGGTCACTCTACTCGATGCATTTACAAAGAAAATAGGTAATTGTATCAATGTAATGCAGTAAAACAATATTCGACGGGATTGTATTTTACTTCAGTTTTAAGATATATTATTTTAGTCTTACCATTTCGACACCAGGGTTTGCCACACAAGTCGAAGATCGAACTTACTTTTCTTAAAACTTGAATAAACAAACCAAATAGGCCGATACACTTTTTCGTAATTTTTTTTTTCGTACTAGAAATCGTTCGACATTAAAGGAAGATAAATGAAAAAAAGCTCTTAGACTATATTAGGTAATTCAGTATATTAAGACCTTCTTTAAAATACATTTATTGTTTATAATTAATTATGAAATTAAGTACATAATATATAAATATTATTCAAAGGTGTTGTATTACTTCTATACATGTGTACTTAAATATTTCTCAACACAATGCGTGGTGTCGTAAGTGGGGCAAATAAAAAGATTGTTAAGTTCAAGCTAATCATACGTTGGGATTCCTTTGTATACAAAGTATTTCTGGTTTCAGTCACTAAAGGTAGATATTAATGTTTTTTTAAGAAAAATCCTAGGTACCTAACATGATCATCACTACATAGTATAAAATAAAGTCGCTTTCCGCTGTCAGTCTGCATGTCTGTCCTTATAAATGCTTAGATCTTTAAAACTACGCAACGGATTTTGCCGCGGTTTTTTAAAATAGACAGAGTGATTCAAGAGGAAGGTTTATATGTATAAAAATTCCCTAAATTCCCACGGGAACGGGCACAACGCGGGTAAAACTGCGGGGCGCTGCTAGTCTTAAATAGTTTGTGATTACTCGTATTTGGACGTCACAAAAGAGCACTCTTTTAATTAAGGCGCCTTGAGTTGTCCAGCTACGTTTGGTGTTTGAAAAACACCGAACATTTTTTTTTGTAAATGAACAGGTATCAAATTAATATAAAATTATACAGGGTATTAAATAAACAAAACGATAAATAATGCTTACCATAAACTCCAAATTGCACTGACCTTAAATCAAGCATAAAACTTGGATTATATTTTAAAATTACTACTCCAATAAAAACTGAATTTATTCTCCGTGCATCGACAATAAACATAACATTAAAATTATTTTATAGTTTGCAAATGATATCCTTGATATTAGCAACTTGAACTTTGCATCTATAGTTAACTGAATTTGCTTCGAGATGCTCTTTCATATTGTTTGCAAAGGTCAGCCCAAAGATTATAGAGACCTTACCAGTCAGCAACAAAGACTGTGACCTTGGTGCTTTACAGAAGCTCTTTGTTTACATTCTGTAGTATTTCGAAAGCAAATGGTACCAGTTAAGCTAACGCATCTAAATAGGCTCGCGTCTTGACTAATGCTTACAAACTGCGGTTTGGTACTTTGTTTCTAACAAAATTAACTCATTAATTGACTAACATTGAAAGCTTCTTCTATGGGACGATTTCTTTAGCAAATCAATACTTAAGTTTGAAATCTGATACACGGTTTGTTATCAGGTAATTTCTCATAGAAAGTGTTCTGTCGTATTAAAATGCCCAAATGAAGAATCGTTCCTAATTAATCGAAGTGTCGGTAATTTATCTTGTAATAGATGTGAATATTTCAATATTATTCTCTTGAAAGTAGACCATCGGATAACATTCTTGTTTTATTGCTATATGTCATCTCTAAAAGCTCTATTAGGGTTACATTACGATGGACAAAGTAGTGCATCGAGATATTATGATGCATGCGGTCGCTGCTTCTAGTAATTGGGTATTTGATTTATTACAAGCACAAACTTATTGGTATGTAAAAGCATTTGATTGCCATCATAACGGTGTTTAAATATTCTATTAACTACACTTTTGTGTGTTAGATCAACATTATTATCACTGTCGCTATTTGAAGAGTTGAAAAACAAATTCTGAAGGGACAATAACAACATTTTATATTGAAGAAGCAAAAGCGGTCCCACACCGGCCCCCGTGGAACACCACTGAATGAGATTCGAAGCTGGGACCTCAATAGATCAGATAGGCCATTGTGTTGCGGTAACAGCCATTTAAAGAGTGCAACGACCTCCCATCAAACACTCATTTTAAGATAGGAACGAAACTTGTTGGACAAAACGCATCATTTAATACGTATACAAAGTATCAAGCGATGACGGCTGGGTTTTATAAATAACGAAATTATGCTAAAATGACATAAGTTTAGTATAGGAAGAACATAAATATTGTAGCCACAATCAGATTTCCATTTGGATGCTGTTTAGAGGCATTTCTTTCTGATTTATTGTAGATTTATCAGCTTGGAATGTCCGCGGTGGTATTGTGCGGGCATTATTTATGGGAGTTGACAACTTTCAGTTTCAATAGTTAAAGACCGAAGTATTCTATCAGACAACTTTACTCGCCAATATAGAGACGATAACTGACCACAGACAGTCCTGGTAGAAAAAAGCAAGGCTCAGTGACTGGGACACTTGAAGTGTTACACGACCTTTACATACACTCAACTAATTATTGTTTTATTACTTCCTTCATTTTTATGTTTGCGTAATTGCTAGTAAATATCTTTTTTTAGGACTTGCATTCACATCGGTTAATGAAGTGTTATAAAATTACGTAGAGAATAAACGTGATTGTAAAACAATCTCTGTGTGAAAAAAGTTCGTTAAATGCAGTTGTTTGTTTGTCTTAGAAAAGAAAATAACACCAGGACTTTTTTGTATTTTTTTTGTTTTTTATTTGCGCTGTAATATGTGCTCTATTTCTTAGTCAAAAAGGTATATTCTTCTCTTCCTACTAAGCTAGGTAAAGGTTTGTTTTTATAAAGATTCATAATTGGTCCTTCATTACAATATTAACAGCGTTTTTAATGCACCAGTATTAAGATTAAAATAACTGTTAAGGCTTTGACACACATCCAATTATCGATATCCATAATTATAATTAAGTACATATAACAGGCTACAATTAGGAAGGATTTTGATCCTTATCTCTTTGTCATAAGGATTACATGAAGGTTCGTAACTACGTTAAAGTAGGTTGACATGCACACCTATGATGCGGTCGGATCAGTTTCAAGATTTCGCGGTTTATTGAATGACACGTTTTTTGAAAGAGATTGTAACTCGCCTTCTGTATAACATTTTCTTAATTGAAGAGCATAAGTATTGTTATACTTAAGTAAAATTTAGCGGTGGACCACCCTAGTCACTATAAGTTGAGATTTAAGCAATCATATCTTTCAAGTTGGATCAAATTGCAGACGGTGTGCAAATGAAATAAAAAATCGGTTCAGTAATTTAGTAGTCCATCGCGGACAAACAACGTGACTCGTCCATTTTATATACAAAGATTTTTACTTTTTACGGTAGGTATTTTTTACAAAGAACTTATCTTTAGAACCACCTCCTTGATTGCCATTTAGACCGATATCTATAGTTAACATTCCAAAAGCTGAATGAATAAATTAATTATCTGTGCGCTAATTTCGCGGTATGCCCGTCTGCCAACAAAGAAGGCACTGTACCAAGAATTAGTAATACTTGTATTTTACTCGGGTTTCTTGCACAATCCTTAATTTTCGCAGAACTATTGCATGGCATCATCGCAAAGTGATTCCAAATTGACTTGTTGCTGTTTTTGGAATTAGTTTTGTTAATTATGGTTTCAATTTTCAAAGAATTAGGTTTGGTAATATTTTAGTTTCATAATCAGCTTGATTTAATAACTGAACTTTGAAGTTCATCTTTTGAGTTTCGTAGTACTTTCAACAAGAAGACGTTGTTTAGATTGGCTAGTTTACAAGCTACCTCAGTAGGACGCTTGCGAGCAAGCAAAGTACTCGTACTCGTAAAATGTGATTTTTGACACATACTGCCTATAAAATGATCTGGATTCCAGCATGCAAACTCGCTCAATCTAATAAAATAATTCAAAAACGAGTATCATTAAAATCATTATTAATTGCGGTACGTTATCCATTGTTCCGTTAAAATATATGTCTTCTGTCGCCTCGTCTCGTTAATATATAAAACCCTTTATTTTACAGTTAAGTCCGTGACCGATTTCCGAAAGTATTGCTCCTTTGAGAACATATTTTTTGCGGATATCGTTTCAACTTTAAAATGACTGCATCGATGACAGTTGTGTGTAACTCAAGATAATATATTTGCGGGTATTATCATTTTATTCGATGTCATATATTTTTGGACAATACAACAATATTTTATATTATATCTTAAGTTATCATATATATTTAAAGTGTAATGAACGAGTTGACATGTTAAAAATTGAACTTTAAAAAGGTTAGTCCATGTTCGAAGTTTTTGCACCGGCTAAAGACCTTCTTGGTCTAACACATGAAACAACCGGAACCGACTTTCAATTTATAAGCTGCGAGCTAAAGAGTTCAAAGGAAGGTTTTCGCCATACATGAAAAAATGTTAAACATTGTCTAGTATTACTGGTGTACTTGGACCTTCTCAATCTTCTTTTTCTTATCGATTGGATGGTCAACCTGATCAATCCTGGTGTCAGAGTTATTGAGCCGCCAGAGCCTTCTCAATGATAAACTTAATTATGATAACAAACAAGTAAAATCGATTGTTTTATGCAATTTGATTCGTATGTCTGGAGAACCAAACTAGAGCTGCTGTGCAGTTATAGGTCACTCGTAACTGTCTTCTCTTATGTTTTTGTGTTGGATAGAGGCCAAAAAGAAAATAAATTGACCTTACTCAAAGAGATTTGTAAGTCTGCCAGAATATGCCCAAAAAGAAAATTACAGAATCTTTCTTTGTGGTAAACATCCGTATATATTGGCAGAGTAAGGGAATTAAAACATCCTTTATTGTCTTCAATAGACATCTTCATTGTTTTGTTGTATTTAAAACATGGCTCGGTTTCAATGCTATGTCGTATATTAAATATGGCTTGGATTTTCTCTGCTATGCAGTTGTTTCTCTTTAACTCGGATATCAATCTAGATATCAAAACTCGGATATCAAACTATCAATCCGATTTAAATAATTATTATGGTAATGAATAGCAACATTCAACGGGAAGGTTATAGGAAATTATCCCAGGAACGGGCACAACGCGGGTAAAACGCGGGCGCTGCTTTTGATATAATAAACACTGTGCGTTGATTGGTGGGATATTTCAAATTCGATTTTTGTATCAATTAGGTCACCAATTAAAACACAGTATTTATCGTATCATGTCTTGTCACCTTCTATCGTTGTTGTGCTAGGGGGCTGAGACACATTATATAAACTTAAAATTAGAACCGTAATAACTAAAAATCAAATACAAAACTTAAAAAAACAGAATAACAGACGTAAAACAATTCAGTACAGAACTGAAGATAAAGCACACTCTGCGAATTGAAATGTAACGTATGAATCAAAGTGCAACACGCCAATTCAAAGCCATTCAACTTTGATGTGAACTTTATAGGTTTGTAAAGCCGGTAAAACGTTTTTATTCACAAGCGTTCGGTTTGTTTTGTTCAGCGTAATGGCATTGCGAAGTCGTTATAGTTTATTCAAAGGGAATTTGAGATTAAAAGCGGTTTCTTTTTATGTGATGAAAGAAAATGACTCTTGGCTTCTTAAGGCAAGGGTAAGTTGTCTTTGTGGTCCGAACGTCTTGATGGTCGGGTCGAAGCCTCTAAAATGATCCGCTAATCTAAAATACTCTATTAATACCGGAGATAAAGATAGGGATAAAATATTGGAAAGTTACGGTGTCATTATGAGGGGTATCCGTAGACTGTAGTGCAGGCGAGTGAGGGCATCTAGCCACTTATGTGAATAAAGAAAATAAGTTTATAGTGTAGAGCTAGAGTAGCTAATTTAGCAACCCCATATTTATTGTTAATGGTAAACTTAGTTTCCTGCTGCCGGGTTCAATTCCAAGGCTCTTTGTTTCCCTAACATCGATTTTAATTTCGGCCAAACTATCGTTTTAGTTCTTTAGTAGTAGAAAACTCCAAGGAACAATATAAATCTCTGTTTGATTATTACGTTCCACCGACTACGAGGTCAATGGCCGGACAGGGTAGTCTGTTCTCTGTTTCCTTCTTAACGACTTCTTTATAAAGTTTCAGAGTTGGGCTATATTGAATAACAGGTTTGTGTTAATTGAATGTTCAACGATAAAGGATTGGCGTAATTTCTTTATCGAGTCGACCACTCGGTGATACGATGTTAGGGTGTTGGTACATTACGCGACCAAGATCGACGGGCAAGAATACCATTAATGTCGATCCGCAGCATAGAGAATCCAGCACCCATCTTTGTCAAGAAGCACGCTCAGGCCCATATTTTTGACACGATTCTTTGGGAACATTGTAGAAACAGTTGCCCACAGTTATCGTCACCTACCTTAAAATATAGAGTCCTGAAAGGCGATAGGTAACGGGCATGCTTCAGAGTATTTAACGGGCCCAAATTTCCCATTTTGATACAAAGTCTTTTCGAACTAAATTAAAACGATTCGATTACTGTAGGAAGAGCCTTACATTATCTCATCTGTAGTAATACTTTGTAAGATCCCTCTTAATACATGTTATTGGTCTTTTGATCCTTTATGACAAGTAATACCGGGTGATACGGAATATCAATGCGTTTATTTGTTCAGGATCTTTTTAGACTTAATATTTTTAGCCTTTAACCTCCTTGGAAACAGAGATAAACGTCAGTTCTGTGTATTTTTTTGTTGGTTAATAATAATAGAATAGTAGCATAGTACATAAGAAATGGAGAATAAGGAATGGTATAAATTATGGTTATTACTGTTTATGACTACAATAATAATATACTCTTCACATATTGCTGACTTCAGGCGAGAATCGAACCCGTAAACCACAACCCTCGATACAGTAAGCGCTCTCACAAACCACTGTGCCAAGCTTCGACCTTGTCAATTCACTATGAGAGGTATTTTTAAAAGTATTTTCTTAAACGTGTTATTATAGATATTGACTAAATTGTCAACAGCAGAACTTATTATGCAAATTCTCCTTAACCGGTTAATTCAATAATAATAGGTAAAATTGAAAACAATTCACCATTTAAAGAAGCGATGTGTCATAGAGTTCCAAGTTAAGTCATATTTCCATATCTATTCGAGAGGCCCCGAAATATGAATGAACGTACTCTTCGGTTTACTTCACTGATGTATGGGTTATAATCTATATATAAGATTGATTTCCCAACCAAAGACAATTTGATTTGTTCTGTACAAAAATATGTTAGTGATTTAATTTTTATCTTATTCCCAAAACCATTTTCCTCTATAGAAGGAATTGTCTATGGTGGTAAATTTGCTATATCAGTTAAGATTTTAACACTTTAAACTAATATTATAAATACGAAAGTGTATGATGATGTAGGTTTGTATGCGAGTTACTCTCACGAAAAATCTACTAGACGGATTTGGATGAAACTTTACAATAATATAGGTTACACAGCAGAATAATACATGGGATACATTTTATCCTGAAATTCCCGAAACGGGTAAACTGCGGGATAGACGGAGAGGCGAGGAAACTACTGTTCAATATCATAAGTTGTTTTTCCAAATTTTCTCGAGAGGCCCCGAATTCGTATGAATGAATATACGCTCACGTAGAAGAGTATTTGCCAATGTTATCACATCACTTATGTCAAGTGGTGCTAATTGAATAACTGCTTCGGATAAGTGTGTTGTTACTACATTTTTTTGCGTAGGTTAAGTTTAAGGTTGTATGTACTAAATGGGTGCTAGAGCTTGTTACGTGGTTTTGTTTGGAGAAAGTTCGGTGTTTTTAAAGTGTTTATTATATTTTTCCATTTGGTGTTTTCGCAATAGTTAGTCACATGTATTGTATGTGCGTATATTATACTTCTTGAGTAGATGTTATTATTTTTGAACTTAGTTGTATTGTTTTGGATTAGAAATATCAAAATAACTATGCGGAGAAAAGATTATACTTTAAAAACTCTTAACTAGTAAGGCTTATTAATCTATTAGGTATACTTACATTGACAGGTTCCTTGGGCTATATTTAGAAATACCATATCGATAAGAGAATTCACTGTAAAGTAAATGAACTTGTGCGTCGAATTACTTAATTCTTCTGTACCTTAACCCACAGTAGAGTATTTGAAATGCCGTAAATGTTGGAATTCGTCTAAAATCAAGTTAAACGCTATAAAAATGGCATGCGAGTTAACATATGCGTGGTTTTGGGCGCGGTTATTCCCTAAATGGGGAGAAATGTTTGAGACATGTGCACACTGACCGACTATGTGACCTTTCAATGTTATTTTGCTTTCCATTTTATATCGTGTGAAACTGGCCGATTGATTGTTAACATTTGTCATTGTATCTATTAGGTGGTTTGATTAATTTAGATAGAGTATGGTTTATGTTTGAGTGTTATGTTGGTCGATATTATATGTTCACAATGTATCAATACAGGACGTGACATACTATGCAACAAGGTAGAAAACACTTGGTACATTATTGAAAATGCTACATTATTCATTAGAAAAACGTCAGCAAAATATCCAATCCAATGTAATATTTGAGATACTTCACCGAGAATGTTGGACAAATAAATAAATACACCCGCACAAATTCACACACGGTTAATTAGACCCAAACTCAGTTTTAAGATTGTAAGTATTATGGAATCTAAATAACTGATACTAATCATAAATAATAATAATAACTGATACTATTACATATACATACACCCTGTATTATTTTCTACAAGTCTTATCGCATTGTATGACACAAATAAAGCAGCAAGTAACAACTAATGAAACTACATTAACAAATTACAAATCCCTCAAGAAGATAATTTATATCTAAGTGCATTGTAGTCTTCTTCATCGAGTGGATGGTCAACCTGACCAATCCCGGTGTCAGAGTTATTGAGCCGCCAAAGGCCTCTGACATGGATCATGTAACGACTACTATCCGTAGAAAGTAACCGGAACCGACAGCTTAACGTGCCCTTCGAAGTAAGGAATCATCTTACTTTTCGGGCAATCAGGTGATTCAGCGTGCAATGCCTTAACCAAACTGAGCACAGTCTCACAAAGAGATTTTGTGATATATTGTCTCCACCGGGAATCGAACCCGGAACCTCCGGATCGGTAGCCGGGCGTTCACAAGGCCACGGAGGCATTGTAGTAAAAAAAACATAAAACGTTACTTACTTGATACTTAATACCCGCTACTGCCATTGCGTCTCATAGACTATTTAGTAGACAATAGACATACATGATAGAGTATAAACTCTACTATAGACAATAGGCTGAGAATATGCCGCAACACGTCCGAGACCGTGAGATAACAGTAACGACACTTTTCAGCTACAATTTGACCTTAATTACTCTTGATGAAGCCGAATGTAGGTAGAAGGTATTCACGTGGGTATGTACTAGCACAGACTAGCGTGCGAGTGTTCATACTAGAGTAAGTACAATGGTGTTTGTGACTTACATTTTCTATATAGTACGTATGTATTTAGTAGATACTAAGTTGGGTTTTTTACGTAATCTTATAGACTGAGTAACACTTTGTTTTGCAAGAAACTATTGAATTTTGTCATTACTTTTAAAACCGCTACACATAGACTATAGTTACACCAGTAAGGTTATGACTAGTTTTTGCTCTAGGTATATAAACAAAACAAAATACCGACTGAATTGAGAACCTCCTCCTTCGACTTTTGAAGTCCGTTAAAAACCTGTGAAAATATCAGTTAGATGTCTCTAGTTTTTTTATGTATGCACACTAGCAGTAGGCAGCAGGCAAGCCTGATGATTACATCTATTCTATATATATAAAAATGAAAGCCGTTTTCCTTGGTCACGGCATCACGCGTGAATAGCTGGACCGATTTCCACGGTTTTGCATTCGTTGGAAAGGTCTCGGGCTCCGTGAGGTTTATAGGGAATAAAAATCTCAAAATTCCCACGGGAACGGGGGCGCTGCGGGTGAAACCGCGGGGCACAGCTAGTTGTATATATATCTTCAGCGATATCAATATCGATATCAGTCTTTGCCCAGCAGTGGTAAATTTCAGGCTAATACTTTTACTTCTCAAGCCATAACACTGTGATAATCTGACAATAAACCCATTAAAACTTACCAACATGCAATTTACTTCAAACTGCACCTGAATGTATAATAGCAACACTAATCTAAACAGCGATATTTATTCTATGACAGCTTAGAGTTATTTCACACGTACACAAGTAGGCATTGATTATGAGAAGTGAGACCTAATCTCGCAAGGACAACAAAATAGCAGTTGGAAACTGGAACAGTCGTGATCTTTGTATATTATTTACATTACTTTATGACACTTTCGATAAGATATTTTAGTACTTGCTTGATTATCTGTATTATGGACTGAGTTGTAAATTGGTAATAAAGGACGTACCTAATATTTATATATAATTCGTCCATTTTACTTTGACTGGAGTGTAGATGGCATACTTGCATAGCTAACACATATATATTTATGATATATTTATCCCGAAATTCCCAACGTAACTAGGACAACGCGGGTAAGACCGCGGGGCACGTCTAGTATAAAAGTAACTATAATGATTTTTCTGGTAAATGTGCACTTGTGTGTGACTTGCAGTTAAATAGCTTACGTGGTATTGATATAAAATAAATAATTTATGAAATAGGTAGAAGTTTGTTAGGATATCATATAGAAAATTATAATATAACCTGAGACAATGCTTAACTAGGCGATGACAAATACATGAGTCGATAAAATCAGTGTTGAATAAGCTATAATGCACCTCGTGTATTAGAATGTCAACGAATGTGCATCCTCATAAATTCTTTACACTTTAGTACCTTGTATCAATAGTCTTTTCTCCTTCTATAATCATAATATTCCTTTCGTCTGTAACCTTTCTATACTTTGACACAGTCCTATACTGTTTACATCTTATTACAGGCGCCACATTTCGATTGTTTTATCGTATCTATGTCTAAATCGATTCACGGTTGAATCGATTCGTGTCGGAATCGAGACAGGTTGGCTAATCAAAAGGAACAAAGGAAGGAATACTTACATAGAAAGGGTTTTACGATTCAATAATTTTGTAACACCTGGCGTATTGAGTTTGGGAGAAGTTTAGATCATTGTTGAAATCTGTTTGAATAAAATTATGTGATTATTTTGGTTACTTATTGTTTTATTAGGAGAGGGAAGATGATAAAACATCTCATACGACATGACAGATACATAAATAATATCATGGAAGGTAAAGTTGAAGGAAATCGCGGTGGGGAAGAGTTGGAATCAGTTACATGAGTCAGATTAAAGAAAAAGTGTCCGTCATGTCGTATAGAGATGTGAAGGAGCTTGTACTGAATAGGAATAGATGGAGAAGTCTGCATCGGACTCATCGACAAGAAACTTATTCTTTTTATGATGATAAATGTTTTATGATATTCAATTGTTTTGGTAGCGAATTTGTAACGGCCTTTCATAAATATACACTAACTCCGTCTAGTTAAAACACTTTTATAAAATGTTTTGTCACATGCTTCTTGGGAATATAGTATCCGTCGGAAAGGGAAGATATTGACAAACCATTTGATAGCTAAACTACTTTTTTAAGCGTTAATGAATAAGGTCCTTAATGTTTCGTTGCGATTTCAATTATACCCAAATCGAATATATTATATACTATCTGTGCCCCGTGGTTTCACCCGCAGCGCCCCCGTTCCCGTGGGAATTTTGAGATTTTTATTCCTTATTTTTCTTATATAAAAACCTTGTCCTGACAATAAGGAATACATTAAAAAAAGAATCATCCAAATTGGTCCAGGCGTTGTTGAGTTATGCGCTTACCAACACATTTTGCGATTCATTTTTATAATACAGATTATTCGAATAATAAGTCCATTATAATACTTAGAATGGCGAGATTCGATATTAATGATTCCGTATTTCAACTGCGACTGTCCGATCTCGTTAAAGAACCATTTATTTACAATTCTTATCGATTATAATATTGACTGTTCTTAATTTTATTCGGTCAAGGATTCGCATAATCGATACTTTTACGTTATTGTGTTGGTTATTGTGATTTTATTCGAGAAGAATTAATTGTATTGTGGACCATTACCGCCACGTACCTTTATAAAAGTACGAAGGTTAGTTATTATTACTCACAATAATGTTTATTTGTTCGAATTAACTATATTTTATTGTTGTCATAAAAATTTAATTTAATTTTTATTTGCATGTTAATTTGTTGCACGGAGATATAAATAAAAATGGTTTGAAAGTTCAAGTTGGCAGTGTGCCAAAATAAAATATTGTTTAAAAGTTTACAAAAAGTTATTCCGATACCGGGAATCGAACCCGAGCCTCCTGGGTGAGAGCCAGGTATCCTAGCCACTAGACCATATCGGAGTTACACTGTTAGTCGAATTTAAGAGTTAGATAAAGGACGATTACTTATTAACGACCGAAATTAAGCATTGTTAAACTTATCTTTGCGTGAACAGTCATTTATTTATATCTTGAGATTATTCGGCCGGCAATGAAGGTCACTGTTTATTTAACGTTTTTTGAAGATATAACTATAGCTATATACCAGATTTTTCTCACAATACCATTGTTCTTTATTTATGTAAATGGTGTTTTATGTAAGTTTAAAGTAATTGTTATGTGGTTTCTATTTAAATTATAATGTCAATCTTAACACCATAATTATGATATATTTTAAAATATTAATGTCTTCTTTTTGTTTCTTTCAGGTAATTACAAACACTGAGATTATTTTTTAATTTGCACTGATCATGTAAGTAATTTATTAAGTTAATTATAATTAGGAAAATAGAATACATAATATGAAAAGATAAATCACCACGCGACCGTAGTATGAGTGTTCTCCGACCTATGTTTGAAAATTAAATTGATAACATATTTTGCTCGATCCAAGAATTTATTCCAAGAGAAATAAGTTTTGAAAGTACATCTGTACCAGTGGCGGTGAAAAATTTAAATGAATTAATTTTATTTTAAGCATAATTAAAACAAACTCACATTAGAATACATACAAATTTCATAATAACATGACTAAGTCATTATTTATAAAGCTTTGTTTCCTTGAAAGCTGTTTAGCCGGAAACGCGCCTGTTTTCATTACTTCACTTAAACTATTCTAGTGCATAGTTCGAGCTTACAGCTTGCGAAACGAATTACGATCGTTTGCTGCACAATGTGCTAGCTATTAAGCTAAACATAGAACAAGACTACTCATTCAGTAATATCTTAAAAAGGGATGGTTCACAAATCCATTGATGGCTCGATAATCCCCAAGAGTTATGAACTTTTGGGGTATATTTATGAAAAAGGTAATAATTTAAACAGAATGTATTGTTTGTTATATGTAAAAAGCAGAATTTATTTAATTATAAATGATCAAATGTGTGAGTTGGATATGTGCCAAAATTACCTTGAGTTTAAAAGTACAAAAAGTCATTCCGATACCGGGAATCGAACCCGAGCCTCCTGGGTGAGAGCCAGGTATCCTAGCCACTAGACCATATCGGATATAACGGGATTAGCGAAATTAATGTACTATATGTCAAATCCCTACTTATTTTACATGAGAGCAATAAACATTGCAATATTGCAAGGCCATTTAGATAAACAGACTGATAACTAAGCCTCGATTCTGTGAAAAATGTAACAATGTTACCAATAAAACCCTTATCTTTGGTATAGTTTAATAAAAATAATACCCAGACAAATTCACCCAAACTTAGCTCTTAGCTATTAGACCCAAACTAAGCTCTAAGCTCATTTATTTAGTTATATGTACTTAGTATACAATCATATACTTAAGGTCAATATTTTCAGAAGTCACTTCGTAATGTCACCAACCCGCATAAGGCAAGCGTGGTGATTACGTCTAATCGTCCATATCCTCCTCACTGTACTGATATCTTCAGTGAGATAGGCCTTTGTACAGCAATGGGTCATTGCATGTTTATACTTACTTACGTCGTTATGTCAATGTGGCGAGACATATTATTAATCTAAATTATTCTGGAGAGATATTGTCATACATTATTCTACAGATATTTAACTTTAAACTCGAAGTACCTAACTATTTATTAATAAGGGTACAGTTAGGTATATATGACTATAACCCAATTTAAATAATTACTTTGTTTATTAATTCTGCTGCTGACTGTACAAACACAAAAACATTCCATATCCAACAACATTACGCAATTAAAGTAGAACACACAAAACGTATACGAATTAATATTAATGAGACAAATTGTTACACATAGTTATACTCGTAAATATGCAGACACTAGCATAGACTCAGGGTTTTACCCGTATCGCATCTGTAAATTATTATAGCACAGAAATAATCAAAGGCTTACACTTACGTTGAATTGGTTTTAGGAAGAATTTTGACGTAAATCCCTCCTTTTGAGGCTAAAAACTCTATGAAACAAGTACTTAGATGACAATTCCATTTCCAACCAAAAACACTTGCTTCTGTAGAGGAAAAATGTCTAGTGAATTTGTTCCATTCTTTACAAATCACTTTTTAATATTGTTACAGAGATTGGTTTTGGTTAAGACATATTAATTAAACAAATTGGTCTGTTGTACAAGCCACAAGTAATGTACCACTGCTGGGAATGGCCTTTCATCTCACTGAAGATATCAGTACAGTGAATAGGATTAAGCGTAATCACCACGCTTGGAAGAAATATTTCAGCCTTACAATCATTCGCATACAAAATATACGTACAAACATACAAACAAGCAGAGCGTGAAAACAACGTATTGCAGTAACCGTGAGCATCCTCATTAGGACAAAACAATTGTAATGGTTCACTTGTGCCCGCCTGTCCCGAATACTGGAATTGAATGACATCATCCAAAGGATCCAAAGGATGTTGCATGTTACCCTAAATATGGGTATTATGTGGAACTTGTGGTCTTGGTACGAGTTTTGGTGGTTAGCAGGCAATCATAGCAATGCAGTGTAGCTCGTAGTTTGACTAAGCATTGTTAGTTCATTGCGATTGTGCAGCACGACCTTTACTTGGATGGGTGGCCGATAGTGGCATTTCTATCTGAGAGCTACCTTGCTTCGGAGGGCACGTTTAATAGTCGGTCCCAGTTGTTTCAATCGTTAGATCACGTCGGAGGCGTTTAGGCGGTCTAAAAATTCCGACACCAGGGTTGCCCATTAACTTACTCGAACTTAATTACTTTTATAGCAATGCAAATGGTGCCGATAGGACACACCGAATTCATGTATCGAAGATTATTGATAATAATAGTTTTTGGTATCAATATGATTGTATTTTCCTAGAATACTAACTGGACAGTGAGATTGTCGGACAAATAGTTGGGACTAGCAGCGCCCCGCGGTTTTACCCGCGTTGTGCCCGTTCCCGTGGGAATTTCGGGATAAAATATAGCCTATAGCCTTCCTCGATAAATAGACTATCTAACAGTGAAAGAATTATTCAAATCGGTTCAGTAGTTTCTGAGATTAGCGCGTTTAAACAAACAAACAAACAAACAAACAAACAAAACAAACTCTTCAGCTTTATAATATTAGTATAGATAATAGTTTTTGGTATCAATATGATTGTATTTTCCTAGAATACTAACTGGACAGTGAGATTGTCGGACAAATAGTTGGGATTTAATTCAATAGCACGGATTTGATGGTTAGTGGTAGGGACTATAGCAATGTAATTGTCATTACAAATGTACGTGGTATGGGTATAGCTACAGCTTTGTCAGGGGAGGTGGGAGATTTAAATCTTTGCGTAGGTATATTTTTGACCATTTATGCTTGGGACGACTTCAGATATGGGATTTAGTTTGAAGACAATATTAAACAATTGATTTAGATTTTGCTTAAAACTTGGATGATGTTTCAGTATACCAACAGTTTCAGTAATCGATTCGGTACTTTTGGCGTCAAAGTTTTACAGAAAGACAGAGTTAGTTTTGTATTTATGCAAAGGGAAGTAGGGATGAGTACTTCAAGGTTCAGATGGAAGTGTTTGCCATTCAACTGTCAACACAGATGCTAAAATCCAACCAAACAACTCGAGTACTTAATGAATTTTTTTATCAACAATTTTATTTAGGGAATACGAATATAAACAAATATTCAGTATAATTCCCTGTTAATTCGAACGTTGAGTGGAAAAATCCAGTCCGCCATTTCCATCAACGAAATCTATTTTTTCTAACATAAAATTGTAAAACATCAAACGCGGTCTGTATAGAAATACACCGAAGTAAAGTTTAGAAACCAACATTGACGTATTATTTGTTTATATTACCTTCACAAATGGTACCTTTGTGTAAATTAAACAAACTATCATTCAGGTGTGTGGTTTATTTAACAACTATTCTGAGGAAGACCACCTCCCTGCACGGGGAATTGAAAATAAATATTGTAGGTACTGAGTTCTTTACAGGCGGCCTCAACTGTTTCGATTTACAAACGAATTCCGGCGCAAAGGACATACTCGTACAAGGTATGCGTTAAAGTTATCTATCCTAACATAAGGTACGTTTCAAACTAGTTTAGATGCAATTTGCAAACAAACAAATAAACAAACTAGTCATCCCACATTAAAATGTTCAAATATCTTAACATTTTATCGTTTACTGGTTTCTTAGGTTAGTCTTCTGTGACCACGGTTCTTGTAAAAGGGGCTGAAATATATTTTTAAGGGCCGAAATGTGGGTAAATTTTTAATTAAAAGCGAAATGTATCTGTGAACGTAATTTCAATTTTAAATTGTATCGTCTATGACTTTACTTTAAGTTAATACAAATAAGAAATTAAACATTTCATACATTTTTATCAGGAGCTGGACCTTGACTACGTAACACGATAGACGTTAGATACCGTCTTATTAGACCAATCATCTTCATAAAGCTAAAGATAAAGACGATAAGGCGAAGAACAGCTAAAATTAAAGACAGACGCTTTATTTTAATAGGCTTTTCGTTTATGATTACACAAGTTGCGTAACAAAGAAAACATTCCAAGCGAATAGTTTACGAGCAACAATAAACTCGGTACAATAAAATTGGCGTCATTTTAGACAGGTGTGCTAGTACTGAAAATGTAAATAGTGATGTGAACCAATGACGTGGTCGGAATGGAAATAGACGAGGGCAACTATTCTGTCTAAGACAGCGATGCGTCTGAGGAGACGTGTCTTGACACTCGTCAATCGTCGAGATTCGCGGCGGGATGCGCCGCGTGCCGCATACCACGGCCCACAGGTGATCGTTAATCAAATTTTACAGCAACATTTTAGCACACATGAAAACGTTATTTCACAGTAAGAAACCCGAGAACCGTCATAACTCTTGAAGAACACAAAACTACATCCCGCTCTATTAAAACCGAATTACAATTCAACGGAGCCATTGGCTGCATCTCAGTTATGAAAATATAGAGAGCAATGAGTACGCCGCTTTAATTTTAGCTGTCATTTGTCAAGAAACTAGAAATGAATTTCAGACGGTGCCAAACGTCTTTTGTATTCTGCCTGTAAGTGATTCATTGTGAAATGTCGGGTTTTTGTTCGAGAATTTTCAGCCAAAATAAACATTTTTTTGTTTATTGCTCGAGATTTTGTTACATAGTAACCGGATCATAAGATTTCGAAACAAATTCTCTAGATATAATAAGTGCGGAATAGTTAATTGATACTTCAATCCTAACGATTGAATTCGGCCTATTAGTTTATAATAAATCAATATTAATTGGAGTCGGAATACAATTTGAGAATTGGGTTTTATTCAAGAGTCGCCCACGTGAGGAACTTGATGTCATAACACGAGTCCAGTGTCGATTAGTGAATACTAGCCACCTGCCCCGTGGGCGGCCAGGGTCGCCGGAAAAATCTCCACAGTTTACCTGACCGAGTTGCGCAAACGGATTGTAATTTTACATGCACATTAAAAAGTCGAGATATTTCAAAGAGTAGGCGAGTGCATGACATATTGTTTACACGTGCGTTTTAAAATCGTACTGTTTGTTCAATTTCTTCGCACTCTTCAGCTATCAATCGAATGCTCAGTTAAAAGCTACCTAGAATCTGAATGTCAAGGTGAGGTGATGCAGTTGCATGATCAGTTGTGCATGTACTGAGTTTCCGGTGCGTTCTGATGGTTCAGCATACCACGTCGTCGTGCAAATTCTACGACCCCCTGTCTGTGAATTTATAAATAATCCCGGCACGCCAGTGGCGGCGGCGGAGCGGCACACCGCGGACGACGCGGGCCTCGCGCGAGCGCCCGCCCTGCTCGCGACTCAACATTAGGTTTAAACTCGCGTAAACCTACCCTAACAACCTGTTGAATTACAACTTACAAACCAACCGCGCCCCAATCGATAAGTGAACCAGTGCTCCAATACACCAGTGAAATGTGCCCGTCACTATTGAAATTGTAAATCAATGAGTTCAAAAACTTTCGTATGACCGGTCGTGGATTTTTCAACGTCTGATTAAGCAGACTTGTCGCATCCAATTTGTGAGGATAAATGGTCAACTGTGGGTTGTAGGTGACACCTAAAAGATTTCTCCTTGATCTCTAAATTTATGTCTCATTTAAAATGTAATGTGTTTAATCAATCCCGCGAAATTTATCTGCAGTGAAGATTTTAATTAAAATATTTAAAATGACCACATGAAGTCTTTAAAGTGGTCCTTCCCAGTATTTCTGGTTAATAATGTGTCACTAATGTTCATATCTGAACATTTTAATTGACTGAGATATTCCTTTGAATTGTTGCTGTAAAAACATAAAAGATATTGTAGAAAAAAATAAAAGATCGTAAAGTTAGTACGCTTCATCGGTCCCGCTTTCGTATTCAAGAGATTCCATTGATTCTCATGCGATGCTAATTCCGTTGTGTATTCGTTTTGACGTCTCATTAGTGTCTTCATTTGTGCACATATTGTTATTGGCATGTCTATTTTTGTTCGTTACTCGTCGTCTTGGCCTATTGGTACAAGTTCAACCGTTCTAAATCCGTAACAATCGCGATCTTTGTTTTCAACTTGTTGTTCTTACGAGATAACGAGTGATAAATCATTATCTAGAATTACCCTTCGCTTTTGATGTTTAATGTTAACTCCTCTTATCATTGGAGATTACACAAATCCTGCTGTTTATGCCACTTTGTTGTAACACTGAGGTTGCAGTAGAATCGATTTATATAATTTTCCGCTCTGTCTGTTCACCAGTGTCTACATTTTTCTTTATGATAAATGAAGTCAGCTACATGAATAGGGCTTTCCAGGCTTGTTTTGATAAATTACAGTAGACTGTTGATAGTAAATACTTTGTTGTTGCAAAAGTAACTGATTGTAAGATAGTGTACGTATTATTTCGGTTCGCGATTACTAAACATGAAATATTCCGTGAGATATCATGTCCGAATATCACATAATTTACAATTTTGAATAAAAGTCTCTAAGCAATCAATATATTATCAGATTTTGAGGAAAATGGCCTCTAATTTTTATGATAAATGATTTTGTTGAACAGTTGTTAATTTCGGGTAATTCGTTATATCCGTGCCAAGATAAATAAAAACAGGTAATCACTGTTCTCTTTTTCGTCATATTTTCTCTGAATTGTGACAGTTAAATTTAATAAATCACACGTAGTTACAACGTCATTTATTTGAGAAAATATTTTTGTGAAAAATTAAAATGTTTCAAAAAGAACATGCAGTGTTTTTTGCATTTCTAATTCTAATAGTAACTCGATATCATTCAGTGCTTATTTTATTAGCATTTAGTTAATAGCAATAACAATGATTTAACCCTAGTTTTTTTAATAATTTATTATTCACAAGAATGTTCATCCCGAATTATTCACAGGAGCGGGTTCCTGTAAAAAAATCGGCACAATAAAACTTTCTAAATTCTTCCTCTTGAAATTTTGCAATTTTTTTGAGATATATTAAAATATTCTTTAAAATCGAAGTGATAGGTAGTTCTAGAACCGCAAACAAAACTAAATCCACTTTATGACATCAGTAAAGAACTCAACTTTATTATATTCGTATAGATGATGGAGATAACAATGTTTGAAGGTACAATTTTTAATAACACGACGTAGGTGTCTTACTTCATGATCGACCTTCTGTCCCATATATCGCTTATCCATACAAACATAATCTAATCTAACTGCTATTTCATAATCGGTCTTTCGCCTTATTAGTACATTGTCCTCAATAATAATCTTATTTCTTTTATTCGTATTGTTTGTTACTGTATATCATTATTAGGCGGAGTTTACACTAGCAGACAAAAAACTAAGTGTACTAATGATACGTGATTTGGGCCTACATGGTGCAATAAATTGACACTAAGGTCTAGTAAGTCTACTTGAAGTTTCGTTTTAAATTTTTCATAGTCAACAACCAGCGTCTGAAAACCAGCGTTAGCTGAGACGCCTCCATTTGCTACATTTAAAAAAAAAAAATTTTAATTTTGTTCTTTGTCTTTTCGTATTCTTGTACTTGTAGCAATAAATTATTATTTTATTATTTATATTATTTTTACAAAATCTTTAGTTTGAACTGTAACCACAACTTTAAACTAGATGAACTGTTTTTAAACCACCCATTAGATTTAGCTTGATTCTGAATCAGATACATAATAAACATATCTGTACTTGCCATAACATTTAAGAAGTTGTATACATAGGAGACACAAAAATTCAACTGATTCTTTCCTTGTTTCTATTCACCCTGTAAAAGTTCAAGTCCACACTACACCCAAGCCTGCATTCCTAGTGACCAGTCATCAGTAACTATACATGTAATTGCTAACAGATAGTTACGCAAATCTGATTAATGATTACTATCTCTATTCACCGTTACTTCTATTTGGCCACTGTGTTGGACAATGACCTTATGAAGTTATCCTACATGCCTTAAATGAACATTCTTTAGCGATTGTGTTTTGTTTTTTATGCGTGGTTCGAATGAAATGTTTGATCGGTTAATTATGTTCTACATTGATAGGGAGTGTGGAATAATATTTAGTAACACAATAAGGTATTACATTTTAGGCTGTTTTAATTCTTTAATTGTCGAAATATCATCCTGGTTGACATTAATTGGATATTTTTATATCTGTTACAGCAAGATATGATTTATCAAAATTGAATAAGTTAGTAACCATAGCAACTAACAACCACAGATTAAAGTAAGAAAACCATTTGCTCATTTAAAGTTAAATACCTCAATGGCTTACTCAGTAGACGTCAATTGAATCGACAATTACATTGACATAATTTTTCATACATGGCACTTCAAAAATCACTAATTAACCTGTCCTAAGGGATCATTTGACGACTCTGGGTAAAGTGGTGAGACGCCATTATCCTGTTATGACAGATGACGTTTTAATACAGTCAATTTTGATCAATTTAAGGTATAAAAAATATGTGAAAATACGTAACTGACGGTTGTCATTTTCGGTTTCTTTCGTCAAAGATTTCTATGTACTTAGGTATACTAACCCAACTTTTAATCAACCTAATTAATTTTGAACGAATCAAGTGAAAAGTGTAAGTGAAAGAACATGTCCAGTTTATTGTGTGTGAATAAAATGGTTTCATGTTAAAAAGTGGTGATTAAAATACGTCAAAATGATGCAAGGATTGTTGGATTCGCTTTACAAGATCTATTCAGGTGAGTTTTAAATAGAATAAGGCTGTAGCAATTACATATAAACGTACTAACAGCGGCCCGCGGCTTTACCCGCGTTGTACCCGTTACTGTGGGAATTTCAGGATGAAAAGTAGCTTATAACCTTTCCGTTGAATGTGGCTATCTATTACAAAAAGAATTTTTCAAATCGGACCAGTAGGTAGTTCCTGAGATTAGCGCATTTAAACAAACTCTGCGGCTTTATAATATTAGTATAGATTACTACGGGTTGTCTCGCATACATTACCGGTAGTAACGTTAATAATGTGTAAAAATAGCGACATATCAAACATGCCTAATATCTAACATCTATAATACGTAGCGTAGCAACGTAACATAGTGGAAAACCACCCTAATTCTTAGGAGTAACTTAAAGCAGTGTAAGCAATTTTTTCGGTATAAGAGTTAACTTTAACTTTAAATTACAATGTGATAATTGCTTTAGTATAAAAAGTTGAACATAAAGAAAGATAAATTAATAGTAATTATTAAAGCAGAACTCGCTGTGAGAGTTTAGGAGCAAAAAATGGATGTAGAATTCTTTGGTGAAGGCATTTAGATATTACGGTAAATCAGAAACGGAGTTATTTGGCGCATAAGGCTATTTTTGTTAGATTAGACTTAACATAAGTATATTTTTATGTAGTTTTCTTATAAATCTATTCTAATATAATAAAGATGAAGAGTTCGTTTGAACGAGCTTATCTCAGAAATTACCAATCCGATTTGAATAATTCTTTTTGTAATAGATAGCCACATTCAACGGAAAGATTATAAGCTATTTTTCATCCAGAAATTCCTACGGGAACAGGCACAACGTGGATAAAACCGCGGGGGCTGCTAGTTGTACTATACTCGTACAACGAGTAATGTTTGTTGAAAATAACACATACATACATATATCCTCCCAAACTTTCGCATTTATAATATTAGTAGGAGTGTTTTAAGTTGAATTCAAATTCAACACATTGTGGCAATAAAAAAAGAAATACTGTAACCCGAAGTTTCACCTGAACCCTCAGTTTAATTAACCGCGGTACGGAGTCACGACTAAATTTGAGAAGAGGTCCATCAAGGCGTGGCCACCGTGAATTAATGTTAACTCAGTAATTTGCCATTTTTTGCAGTTGTTAGTTGTAAGCTAATCTTTGTAATGGGGCCGTTGACCCTGTTTCAAAAGTTTCGCGGTCCATCTAAGTATAATAATATTGATAAGCTCATTTTATTTCTGGCATAGCGGTTTCATTTGTAATGGTTTGAGGTTGGTATTAGATAAGAAGTGTATGATATATTCTAGGATTTAGAATAGTACATAGTGACAAGACAGTAGTAATTGAACATGCATGGTACAGTCACGAGCTTTAATTTTGGATACATTTCCATTAAATGTTGTTAGAACATTCATAATGCAATAAGGTCGAAACTTTAGTTTGATAGAAACGTAAAGTTATCGATGGTAAACAATATGACATTGATATTATTAGCTCTAAATAGCGTAAGTTTGCTACACGATATTCAACCCTAGGTGGATCCCAAATTATAAACAATATTCAACCTTAGGTGGGTCCCAAATTAAAGCTCGTGACTGTACATGGAGTAAACGCAACAGAGTAAAGAATACTGTGGTAGACCGCATACGGTGATTGACATGAGATGTCACCAAATTGGCGTATGCTCGTTGTCCCCGTACACGTGTCCCAGTCCTCGGGGACAACGGTACTTTGATCAAATATTTAAAATAACTTCCCGCTGTCCCCGTACCCTAAAGGTAAACTTTGGTTCAGGTCACAATTCTCACCTTACCTAACCCAGTTACTACTAGTCAATATGTCACCCACAAGTAAGGAGACAAGGGAATATAATATTTTACACTAACTGCCACACTCAAAAACGTCCATTAAATGTACACTTTATTAATTGACGGAATTTTTCATACATTACATGTCAAAATCACTCATTTAGATCTCTACTAAGGAAGCATTTGTCGTCTCTGGGTACGGGCGTTATATACCCTAATAATCGAACTCGCAACCTCCGTAAAGTGCACTCTGGGTCAACACTGCGTAAAGCGTGCGCACGCGGCGGGCGCACGCATCGGTTCACTTTTGTATGAAGCCACACGCGGCGGGCGCACGCCGCGGGCTTCCGAGACGGTTCACTTTCGTATGGAACCGCGGCGTGCGCACGCTTAACGCAGTGTCGGCCCTCAGATACCACTGTGCCAAATATGCTTACATTGTGTTCATTCCTCAAACCATATTAATAACATTAAAAGAATACAAATTATAAACATTTAATAATTTTATTGTCTAATTGGTTATCGTTTATTCTAATTACTGTTATCCGACACGGTTGACACAGATGGAACTGTGGCATTAGTGTCAATACGTGAACGTTTAAATAATAAATTAGATGCTTTGTTTATAGTTTTTATATGTTTATTATACATTATTATACTTGTGTTATCACTTATTTATAGTTATGTACTTGTTATGAAGATAAAGTGAAGTTACGATGTGTTTAAGAGATCAGTTATCAACAGTCACGCAGATTTAGGGGTGGGGAAGCGATGTTAGGCTAAGACGATTAAAAAAAGTAAAAAGCCTGTAATGTTGGATAAAAACTCATTGAAAATGCCCCACTGTTGGACAAAAACACATGATTACATTCATGAGTTCATTAATGATTTCAAATCCTAGTTTGGTTCAAAACCATGTTTAGAATAAAACATCAATAAAAAATATATCTGATGGATGTGCCTAAGTAATACTCATTATTAGCACGGAAGTAGGAAGTTTATGGCTTACCAAAACTACGCCTACCTATCAAAAATTATATTATTCGACATACAACTTTGAATAATCCGTTTATAGTATACTTATATTAAAACTAGCTAACTATTGGTTCGCAAAGCCTGTTCCAGTCCCAAGAAACGAACTTACAAACAGTACTTCATACTAACAAAACATACATAATAGTACCTACACACTATACAGTGCTATGCGTGCAGCATTCGTTAGAAGGTAACCTTAAGGTCATTGCCGACTTTGACATGATTCGGCTGATAACAAATCTATGGAAGATCGATGACAGACATTAGTCTCAGTCTTATTACGAACTTACAATGTTAAGCCCCGTATTCATTACATTTGTTAAGCATTTGAGCAGCTGCTAAAGTAAATTCGACTAGTTTAGTGGTCAAACTTGGAGCTTGCGTTTTTAGACCGCCTCAAGGTCTCCGACGTGTTCTGACGATTGATGCAACCAGGACCGACATTTTAACGTGCCCTCCGATGCACGGTATCGCTCAGATGCCGCTATCGGCAACTAAGTAGGGGTCACGTAAGTAGGGCTGCACGTTGCTTAACAAAAGCAATGAGTTAACATCGCTAAGCTAAACTACACCATGAGCACTACAGCAGTTGGTAAACAATGGTTTCCACTCATCGACTTTTCCACTAGAACTTTGCATTGCTACGTTGCTTAATTCGTTGTGATTGGTCTGCAATTATCTACTAGCAACACGCGATTGCCGAGTAGCATACAAGCAACAAGCATAGCATGCAAGCATATGTGTAATTCTGCAATATATCTGCAACACGTTTGCTGCAATGCAATTTTACAATGAATACAGTCCTTTACTATGATTTATTTGAATTCAAAGAATCTGTTTGGTTCATATGATTCAAAATTAGAACATAGACAAAGAGGTTTATGGAAACTGAAGGGTTTTCAAATAAACAAAAGACGGTACCGGATTTAGAACCTGGATTTAGAAGTTGATCGCTCGCAAGTTAGACCAGGGCCGAAGCCTACAAAAATGGTAAAAAATGAAAAAAAAATACAGTAGGATGAAACCCATTAGAAAAGCAGGGGAATATGATCAAAATGAGAGGAAACATAAATTACAGTCGATCCGAGTTCGGGAAGGGGGAAGGGGGTGCGTTTTTAGGGGTAAAAATGGTTTATCTCGATTTCCGGAAAAACTACAAGTCCTACGGAAATAAGTCAAATGGCAAAGTTGTAGGTAATAAAATGATCTACAACTCTTGTATTGACAACTTTTTCACATAATCTCAAAATATATGTGAAAAATTCAAAAAACCACGTTTTTGGTTTTTTACGTTTATCTTCATCAAAAAAAAATTTTTTTCTACGATATTTGGTGAAAACTTTCCTTATTATGTCCCAAATATACTGTAATTTATTCGATTAAAAATATTATTTTTTTTCACCTTATTTTGAATTAATATCGGAAAAACACCCTAATTTTCAATCGAAAATTCTGACGTCAAAATATCAGCTTTTTTCAAAAAGTTGGTATGGTTTCTGTTCGTTGAAATCTCTACTTTCCGATGGTGAAAAAATATATATATGTTACTATACAAAATCTTCTCAGAAAATGCAAAAAACTCGAATACGATAATTTTTTTTAAAAGTTGATTTATTTAATGCTAATTACATTTATGTCATAGAAAATCTTATTATATATAAATATAAATGTAAATCGTACTATTAAATGTAGATATAGTCCAGTCATTATAGTAAGTTCACCTCAGAATTTGAGATACCCAGCTGTAAGTCTGTAAATATTGACACCCTAAAAGTTGTCTCAAAACCTACATATGGTAGGGTGTACGCAACTATTAAATTTCAAGGTCAAAGGTCACAAAAATCGGTTTTTGCGGTTTTTTGTAAATATCTCATTTCCTATGGATTTTTTGCTATTTATATTTATTATCAATATTGTAGAATACAAAATTCTCTACAAATTTTGTTCAAAATTTTTTTTCATACGGTGAACCGTTGAGATATTTACAAAAAAGCGCAAAAACCGATTTTTGTGAAATTGAACTTGAAATTTAATAGTTGCGTACACCCTACCATATGTTAGTTATGATGAGACAACTTTTAGGGTGTCAATATACAAGTATTTACAGACTTACAGCTGGGTATCTCAAATTCCGAGGTGAACTTACTATAATGACTGGACTATATCTACATTTAATAGTACGATTTACATTTATATTTACATATAATGAGATTTTCTATGACATAAATGTAATTAGCATTAAATAAATCAACTTTTTAAAAAAATTATCGTATTCGAGTTTTTTGCATTTTCTGAGAAGATTTTCTATAGTAACATATATATATATTTTCACCATCGGAAAGTAGAGATTTCAACGAACAGAAAACATACCAACTTTTTGAAAAAAGCTGATATTTTGACGTCAGAATTTTCGATTGAAAATTAGGGTGTTTTTTCGATATTAATTCAAAATAAGGTGAAAAAATTAATATTTTTAATCGAATAAATTACAGTATATTTGGGACATAATAAGGAAAGTTTTCACCAAATATCGTAGAAAAAAATTTTTTTTTTGAGGAAGATAAACGTAAAAAACCAAAAACGAGGTTTTTTGAATTTTTCACATATATTTTGAGGTTATGTGAAAAAGTTGTCAATACAAGAGTTGTAGATCATTTTATTACCTACAACTTTGCCATTTGACTTATTTCCGTAGGACTTGTGGTTTTTCCGGAAATCGAGATAAACCATTTTTACCCCTAAAAACGCACCCCCTTCCCCCTTCCCGAACTCGGATCGACTGTAATTTATGTTTCCTCTCATTTTGATCATATTCCCCTGCTTTTCTAATGGGTTTCATCCTACTGTAATTTTTTTTGGTTTCAAAAATTATCTACCCTGGTCTAAGTTGCTTTTAAGGAATCGAAAATTTGGTACCATGACGCCTTCTAATTAGTGTCAAATTAAAAGCGCAGCCATGTTTTAAAAAATACAATGCCACGCAATTATAAACCCTATTACAATGAAAAAAAAATGTAAACAAAGCACATAGTACCTTTTCGAATACAACGAGTTCAACGAGTTGTCAACAGTGTGACCAGATTTAGCAGAATTCTGCGATTTTGGCAGAATTTGAACCCCATTTTGATACTTAGCAGATTATACTGCAGAATAGAAAAAGTTAGCAGATTTTGGCAGAATTTCAACACCATCCAAAAATATGTTAGTCAATGCAGGAAACTCAAAGACTCTATATAAAAATGTAGATGTTAATATGCCAAATTAATAGGTTAGAGTTATGATTATTAATAAAAGAAATATACTTAAATTGTGATTATTATTAATAACTACCGACCCGCCCCGGCTTCGCCCGGTATATTTCAACCAATTTACAAAAAAACATAACAAATTATACACGTGTACATTCCTCAAGAATCACTCCTTTCATAGGTGAAAACCGCATGGAAATCCGTTCAGTAGTTTTTGAGTTTATCGCGAACACACAGACAGACAGACGCGGCGGGGGACTTTGCTTTATAAAGTGTATAGATATAGATAAAAAACAATCAGTCATGAGTCATGAGCGTTTTTATTTTATATATTTTCATACAAAATCAATCGTTAGCAGAATTTAGCAGAATTTACCCGAGCAGCTAGCATTATGCTCAATTTAAATCTGGTCACACTGGTTGTCAAATTGCAATAAGTCATTAGAGTGTCTATGATGCCGTCAGTAGTTAGGATACGTTCCAAATAAATATAAGGTGTATTGGGGTAATTGTGACATAAATTCATATGAGATGGGCAGGCTTTTACATTTCAGTTAAATATTTGAAATACATATTTAGTTAGTGCTATTTTTTATTTTTCTTTGTTCTTTATATGAATATGTAGTATGATAACCATTATTAAATACCTATAAAAATAGCAAATTTCTATAATTTAGTTATTTAAAAAATTGGGTCATATTCTTATGAAGTCAGGGAAATTACGAAATATCTCGGGGTAATACCGGAATCATTCAAAAATTGATTTTATTGCACATATACATAAATTCTAAAGTCTTTTTTAGACCATAATTACCCCAAACATAAAATCTCGACACTTTTCCTATATCTTATCTGTAATCTCACACTTCATAAGTCTAGCACTTCGGAATTACCCCATGAAGAGTTTGTGATTCTCAAACTTTTATGTATGAATTTGGTCTGATTTCTTCACCCTCGGCAAGAAACAATAACAGTACAGTACAGCAGCTGTAGAAGTTCGCATCAAAATAAAAATAAATTATTTAGGCACAACAAATCTTTATTCATGTACTTATCTAGTTTTTAGCAGAAATATAAATTATGGGCTCTTAATAATCTAAATCACAACCTTTTGGTTTTATTTTAAACATTTATTTTTGTTATTTTAAAATAAATCAACAGTAAGGTATTAAGTGCCTATACAAGGTAAGTGGTAATCAGTTGAGTTTTTAAAAGTATGGTTTTACACATCAGAACAAAATCTTTTATTCTAAGTCTCTCAACAATTCACGAGAAATCACAACAAATCTTTATTCATGTACTTATCTAGTTTTTAGCAGAAATATAAATTATGGGCTCTTAATAATCTAAATCACAACCTTTTGGTTTTATTTTAAACATTTATTTTGTTATTTTAAAATAAATCAACAGTAAGGTATTAGTGCCTATACAGGGTAAGTGGTAATCAGTTGAGTTTTTAAAAGTATGGTTTTACACATCAGAACAAAATCTTTTATTCTAAGTCTCTCAACAATTCACGAGAAATATATCAGCAAATTCCAAGAAAACATCCATTGACGCATGGCTGAATGTATGGAGAAGCAATATTTAATTTCAGGAATTAAGAAGTGTTGAACAAAAGTGGTTTGTTTTCATATACAACAAGCCCTTATAATCATTTTGGTATGACATTTTACCTTCTTATCTTGAAAAAAATAAATAGTGTTTAACAATACAACAGTTTACAAGAACTTCTCACAATTTTTTCTCACTGAATTTTTAAAATCATCAATGAGCTATACTAAAACTAATCATCAAGGTACATTACTAAATAAATAATATACGTATTACTTTGGTATGGAATCAGTCAAAATATATTATATCTTCTTCATTGCACAGGTTATATTCTTTTTCATTGACTTTATTTTTTTGTATACCTATCTTTTTTACAATAAGGGATCCAGGTATTTTGTCAATGTCTTTTTTCTTGGTTATTATAAAGGTAAGTTGCTGCCGGGGCCTAGTCGTTTTTAGGAAGTTGATGGTATATATATTATTATTATTTGTTTCTTCATGTGTTATTTCTTCTATATAACCAATATAATATTTCCATTTCTTTCTTATCAAATACCGCACAAGCACACAATCATTTACTTGGTAATTTTCCTTTACAGCATGGAGCTCTTGTACGGTATCATTTGCCTTACCCACTTGATTTTCTTTGCCTTTACTTTTTTTGCCAATACCTTTATTCTTAAGGCAGTTAGGATCTTTGTTTGTGAGGACCTTTTCCTCAGTTAAATTACACTTGATATCTATTGGGGTTTTCTGGGACTTTAATGAATCCTCAAACTTTTCAAAATCATCTTCAGAGTATGTTTCTATCAACTCGTTAAGATCAATACCATCGATGATATCAGAATCGGTATATACACTCATTATATCAGATACACTAGTTACGCTGTCTAGCGAAGGTTCTCGCTTTCGTTTGTTCCTATGTTTTATACCTGAAGGACCTGGCTTTTCTTCTTTTTTCAGTGCTGTACATTTTGTGTTCGCAGAATTATTTGTTTTATTTATTTTTTTTGTTGTTTTGTCATTTTTGCATGATTTTGTAGTCACTTTTGTCTTTTTGGTTTGTTCTGCTTCTTCTAAAATTTTTTTGCCCATGGCTGCAGTTATGACCTCAGCGCCCTTCGTAACACGTTTCTTTTTTGTCGGCGTACTAGTTTTTCTATCTTGTTGTATTTTTCTCAGTAACAGTTCTTCGAATGTACATGACGGTTGAGGTATTGGCTGAGTCTGAATTGGTTGAGATGCTGGTTTGATAATTATATCCGATATTATTTTTATTTTCGGCTTTTGTAATTGAATCTCTACGGGCTTGAAATTTTGTAAACATGTTGGCATTTGAGTTGGATCTTTAGCCACAAAACTTGTCGTCTGTATATCGGATCTTGATAATTGAGAGAACAAGGCAATATCAGTGTTCTCAACCTCCGCTTTTTCAATTGTAACATTATTTGTTTGAAGTTGATTGTTGAACCAGTCAATGCAAATTTCTTTTAAGGACTTTGGGTTTTCATACGTTGGTTGTTTGTGGACACGATCTGCTTCTATTTTCTTTTTTTGGTATCTTTTATATGCATCGGGATCATATTGATGCACAGGTACCACTTGTGAGTTAAATGGATAAATTCCGGCTTTTTTAAATCCATTTTTTATTATATTGGGATCTGTTTGTTGCCAAGTATCGGCAAGCATTAATGCAAATACATTTTTTGGGATTTTTGTACCCACATTTTTACGCTGCCACTCCACAAGTTTGGCATCCCATGACATTTTAAATGATTTAAAAACAGTTAAATCAAGTGGTTGGAGCAAATGGGATGTGTGTGGTGGCAGTTTCAATATTGTGATATCGTTCTTGATGGCCAGTTCCACAACTCTTACGTCGACGTGAGTCGAGTGGCCGTCATAAATAATTAAGACCGGCCGATCTTCACCAAGGCTTGGGATGAGAATTTTTTCCATGTAATTGTAGAAAATGTCAGTTTCCATCCATCCCTTTTTGCTTGCTGCATATGACAATTCGAAATCGTAGTTATTACTGTCCAGTTCAGCCATCCATTGATCCCATACAAACTTGCCTTTGTACACAATCAAAGGCGGCAGCTTTTTGCCACTACCGCTTGCACCTGCTAACACGGTGATGTTCTCTTTTCCACTACCATGGGTAGTCCTTGCACATGGTTTATTGATTTGGCCGACTACTTTTGTCCTAGATGGATCTAGGCATAACGAGGTTTCGTCTAAATTCCATATAGACTGAGGACTTTCAGAAAGATTTAAATCTTCTATAGTCTTTTCGAGCAAGTCAAAGTATTCACCAACTACAAATGGATCTGTCATTTTTCTACGCACATATTCCACTGGCTGTGCTTTTTTTATCGATAGCCGATGTCTTTTCCTAAAATTTATGAACCAGTCTGCACCTGGGACATTGTTTTTAAATGGAGTCTTAACATTATTTATCCTCACGTAATCACCGACAAGTTCCATGATTTCAGACCTCGACAATCCAAATCCCCATTTTTCCATAGTTATGATTGTTTCCGCTAATTTTTTTTCTGCTTCGAGTGGTATAGCAGTTGGCCTACCTGCATTCGGCTTCCTAGTTTGACTGCATTCATTAACATGTTCATAAAGTGTTGTCATAGGAATCCCGTACTGTTGCGCTGCACTATACGTAGTAAGCTCGCCATTTTTTACTTTTTCAATGGCTTGAGCTAAATCTTCTTGAGTATATGTTTTGATTTTCTTTGGTACATATGTTCGAGGCATATTGGACCTGGAATTTTTTTTAATAGTTAATAATAAAAAAAAAACAAAAAAAGACGTGTGGCACTCGAGGACTGCTGCGGTGAAGCTATTGCATAGCATTTTGTATCAACTTATGCAATTATATTTGATATATTTGATATCTCCTCTCTCACCCTACCCGCCTCCTCTCTCTCACCCCTCCCGCCTCCTCTCTCTCTCACCCCTCCCGACTCCTCTCTCTCTCACTCACCCCACCCGACTCCTCTCTCTCTCTCTCACCCCTCCGCCTCCTCTCTCTCTCACCCTCCTCTCTCACCCCTCTCTCGCACCCCTCTCTCGCCCCCCTCTCTCGCCCCCCTCTCTCGCCCCCCTCTCTCGCCCCCCTCTCTCGCCCCCCTCTCTCGCCCCCACCTCTCGCCCCCCTCTCTCGCCCCCACCTCTCGCCCCCCTCTCTCGCACCTCTCACCCCCTCTCTCGCCCCCTCTCTTGCCCCCCTCTCTCGCCCCCCTCTCTCGCCCCCTCTCTCGCCCCCCTCTCTCGCCCCCTCTCTCGCCCTCTCTCTCGCCCCCTCTCTCGCCCCCTCTCTCGCCCCCTCTCTCGCCCCCTCTCTCGCCCCCTCTCTCGCCCCCTCTCTCGCCCCCTCTCTTGCCCCCCTCTCTCGCCCCCCTCTCTCGCCCCCCTCTCTCGCCCCCCTCTCTCGCCCCCTCTCTCGCCCCCCTCTCTCGCCCCCTCTCTCGCCCCCCTCTCTCGCCCCCCTCTCTCGCCCCCCTCTCTCGCCCCCCTCTCTCGCCCCCATCTCTCGCCCCCCTCTCTCGCCCCCCTCTCTCTCGCCCCCCTCTCTCTCGCCCCCCTCTCTCGCCCTCTCTTTCGCCCCCTCTCTCGCCCCCTCTCTCGCCCCCCTCTCTCGCCCCCTCTCTCGCCCCCCTCTCTCGCCCCCTCTCTCGCCCCCCTCTCTCGAAGACTGCCGAACTGAAACGACGTTAGACGATGCACGGCCTTCAAGCCACACCTCCTTCCCGTCGGATCGGGTAAGCGTGAGGTTTTTTTTCGTTACGGTATTTTTGGATTTGGTCCCCGCGCTCAAGGCCCGCGATAGAAGCTATGCAATAGCTTAATAAGTCTCATTTGCAGAAGAATGTTTTATCACTTTACTAGCAGCGCCCCGCGGTTTTACCCGCGTTGTACCCGTTCCTTTGGGAATTTCGGGATAAAACGTAGCCTATAGCCTTCCTCGATAAATAGACTATCTAACAGTGAAAGAATTATTCAAATCGGTTCAGTAGTTTCTGAGATGAGCGCGTTTAAACAAACAAACAAACAAACAAACAAACAAACAAACAAACAAACAAACAAACAAACAAAACAAACTCTTCAGCTTTATAATATTAGTATAGATGAACAAACTAGGTAGGTATTTTTCTACAGATTGAGAACCACTGCTACTTACTATTGAAAAGCTAAGTGGGGTTATTGTGAAATAATACTGTCACGTAATAACCCCAATGGGGAATTTGCGATATTAAATAATAAACACAGGTATAGCTTGGTGTTCCTGACTCGAAATCGTAAAAAACGAACTATTTATAGAATATACAAACATTTATGCGAATAACTTACCATAACTCCAAGAAAAATGTGTTGGGGTAATTGTGACACACCGAAAAAGGCGCGAAAAATCCTTGTTTCACTAAATTTGCCACCTCACACGTCTCTCTAGAGTTAGCGACTCGCGGATGACTGACGCGGCGTGAACAATCAAGATGGCGTCTAGGCTTGTGTTGCCAACGGTAAAGTTTTTCTATTAATTGGTAGAAATTTCGAATTTTCAGAATATACCCATTTTCGGAATTACCCCAACGTACCTTAAGTAAATTAATGTCAGGGCTTTATATTTATTATTTCCTCAAAACAGTTGAGAGTTATAATTTGAAAAAATACACTTAAAGTACTAAATTAATCATTGTTTATATTATTTCTTGATTATATCAATTACTTGATGCTTTAAATGATTCACGTCTGCGGTCATGGACGCATAAAAAAGGTCTTTGCGTGAAAATATATTTTTGAACGCATCTGTTACAACCGAATGAGTTGATAAGAGACGGACTGACAATACAAACAAATAAATAAATATTCATTACAGGGATTCACACATGGTTTAAAATACTTAGTTTAAATATCTTAGTTAAGAAATTAAAATGTAACGACTTCTATATCATTACGGATAAACTACGCTTGTGCTCAAGAAAACCTGCCTAATTGGTGAAAAAACACAATGAATGGTTGTCTAAATGATAGCCACAAATACCGACCTGTATGAAACTTCCCGAAATATATAGAATACCTAAAATACATAAGTAC
Source organism: Cyclophora punctaria (assembly GCA_951394245.1). Taxonomy (NCBI): domain Eukaryota; kingdom Metazoa; phylum Arthropoda; class Insecta; order Lepidoptera; family Geometridae; genus Cyclophora; species Cyclophora punctaria. Next base: position 2,157,213 of record OX596172.1, read on the forward strand.
GTACTCTAAACCAAATCTATTCTCCAACTAATAGATTGGCGCAACATGTGGCAAGAAACTTTTGTCATTTTCTGTGTAAACCAACATAGAGAAATTCTTGAATAACTTGACTTTTCATCACCATCCAAGTCAGCTACGTGGGCCAGTCACTGTTTTAGAGAGCACAATATCAAGTGCAATATTCCTTTGGATTATACTGGTATCTTTGAGATTGGCTGTGATTGAGAACTCTCCTCTATTGGTCAAACGAAGCGGAGTCCAGGGACCAGTGCGATGAGGAACACAAACCATAGCTGATGTCAAACAGCGACGTAATTTGAAAACGTTAGTCCATACTTTGGATAAGCACAGTCATCACCTCAGATTTGATGAATCCCAAATGAATTAATTTAAAATATAACAAAAGTGTATCCGTAATCTGGTAGTTTTAATTTCTAATAGCTTATTTAATAGCTTTTATCAATATAGATGTTAAACATTTAAAACTACATCTATACTTAGTGTTTTCCAATTTTAACCAGTATTTCTTAACCCTGTATTTGCTTTAATAGAAAACACAAGTTTCCATTAAATGGATAAAGAACCAGCCTATCATTAATGAACGAACATGCGTTATGATTTATTTCATTAACCAGTGATTTGTAATCTTAACTATTCAAAAAATTAAGGAGAATGATGAAGTAAGGATGTTTGTATGTGAAGTTTCACACCTGAAATGTCCCACTGCTGGGCAAAGACCTCTCATCTCACTGAAAATATCAGTTCAGTGAAGAGGATCAATCACCAGATGATTACGCCAAATCCTCAACCCCGATCTGTGATGTCAAACCTGAGACATGTTTTTAAAGAAGGAAACATGTTTTCGCCCGACCTGGGAATTGAACCCGGAATCTCAGTCTTATTAGGCGAGTGCACATACCACTAGACCACCGAGGCGTTAAGGGAATGAATGAAATTAAAAAACCTCTATAATGTGAAAAATATTTATTAAGTTTTATGGCACTGAGGTCCATTATTTAGTTTACTTTTAATCATTTAATTACAGAAGTGTGTAAGGGACTTTGTTGTCCATGGCTTGATTACCACAAACCCATATTTTTCAGACTGTTGGTACCTATACCAACAGTCTGCACTGTCAAGATAGGATTAAAGTTCTTATTAAGAAACATTTCTTTCTTTCGAATTATCTATCTATTATTGCGTTACAAATGATGCACTATTACGTTTCTGTTCCATTTATGTACATCCTGCATTATATATAATGTGCTAGAATATAAAAATTAAGGTGCTGTAGGATCACTGAAATATATATTTTTTCTTTTTTTTTTTCTTCAACCTGTATCATCCCACTGCTGGGCAAAGGTCTGCTCCAAACGCTTCCAACCTTCTCTATCCTTTGAGGTTTCCCACCACTCGCTGTCGAAGGAGTTAAGGTCATCCCGCCAGCGTTTCCTCGGCCGTCCTCGGCGCTGCGCTCCGCTCGGGGCCCACTGGGTGTTGATGTGGGCCCATCTCTCGGGGGCCATCCGCGACACGTGCCCCGCCCACTCCCACTTCAGCCGGGCGGTTTTGTTACCAACATCGGTGATGCCGGTAAGTGAACGCAGCGTGGTGTTCGCACTCGGTCGACTCGTTTGAGTCCAAGGATGCTGCGTTCCATCGCCCTCTGGCAGATCTTGAGCTTGGACTTCTGGAGCTCTGTTAAGGACCATGTCTGTGCACCGTAGGTTAGGACGGGCAGGATACACATATATATAAAGGTTGAAAAGTCCTGAGATATTAATCATGCATACCAATATAGGTAACTCATCGATCTTCATCTGATATCAACAATTCAGAGTCTGATTTTTGCACATGCCTCCATGTGGAGGAAACCCGCCGGTGGAACCCTGGAATGAGATTAAGCCAAGCTAAATAGGTTGCAAAATAAAATAAACAAGGCATGGGGTAAAAATGGAGACGTGATCACCTAAGCGGGAACATCAAGACACGAGGCTATAAAAATATTAAAACTGCAAATAATTAGGTTTAATGCAAGGCTTAGGTTTAGTGCATTGTGCAAAGGCTAGCCGGTGATGGATGAAGTGAATATTAAAGGCCTAAGCGTCCCGTAAAGGAACCATGATACGCACACGCGGCACACACACATGTGGTTACCCGGCGTGGTTCCGCAATTCACTTCCCATCCAGAATAAGCACAAGATGGATTGATAAATGGCACTGAAATACTAGTAAATTCACAACACCGATTAGTTTTAAAGGGAATCTAAACGGGGCGAAAGTGACACAACTCTTACCAGTAAGACTGGGTTCCAAAAAGGCGAGCGAGTAAAAAAAGAGATGATATTGATGATGATATCTATAAGTATGTATGTAGTGCTTCTATCTATTAATTGTTGATCGAAGATTCAATTCAATTACATTCTATTCTACCAAACTACCAACTTCATTAGCAATCAATAACAAACTGACATTACAACAGTCAAGTAACTTTGACGTTTTTATAAATAGTGAAACAGATTATATTTTTAAATGAAAGCTGTGTCGACGGTTGCTATGGTAGGTACTACAAATAATGTCCGCGCACTACAAAATGAATACCTTCATACATTTTGGCGGGAAACAAAAAACATGGCGGCCACCTGATTTGAGTGACAGATCCCGCAAGTTCCTTAAAAGTTACTCCCTATTGCTAATAACACGATAGGTACGTGACGTCAGCATAATGCGACCAAGTTTGAAGGTTGATATTGTGTTCTAAATCTAATTGTGGTTTTTTAATTTAGGCGTATTATAAAATTGATGAAAGTATCTGTCAAACAATGTCCGCGCAACAGTGTGCAGTACAAAATTTCACGTTTTGGCGGTGGATCTGTAAGGGAATGACAGGCCGGTGAATCGACCGGTCAACGATTTCGATCGTGCTTGTAGTAAGGCCCCTGGTTCGTGTTCTATTTTTGAAAATATCTTGATTGTTATGATCTTAGGTTTGTAGGTATGTAATATTCTTTATCTACACTAATGTTGTAACATTCTACTTATGTTTCCAATACTTGACTTATAATTACTACTGTTATAGCGCAGACAACAAAACAATCAATTTAAGCAATTTCACATGATGGTATAATATCCTAAAACATCGATATCGATATCGTAAAATCTCATTATAACATCAATAAAACGCGACCAATTAACCTGGCGAGCCTTATGTCAAAATCCTCATACAAGTTGTATCAAATTTTGATATTAGGCTGGCTTTTGAAAACAGTTGGGTTATACGTGAAAACTTCGTCGAAACTACATACACAAAACTCTTTGGTAAGATCTCGCTCGCTCCTGATTGGCCCTACGCGCAGCTGCGCTCTCATTGGTTAGATTTTAATGGCGGCAAGTTCACTGTGACAATACACGTACGCGTGAAAAACTATTGTCAGCTTTTACTCTTGTTGTTTGATTAATTGCATTAGTGAAGATAAAGTAGTGTATGCAACTGCATATAACACGGGTATTAAAACACTCGTTACTATTATGAAACTCGCTGCGCTCGTTTCATAAACTCACACTCGTGTTTTAATACCCTTCTTTATATGACAGTTGCATAAACTACTATTATTTACTAACTAAGAGAGTATTACCGTAATCAGTTTCAGTTTAATTGTATTGGTTAGATAGTAATAGTTAGACTTCTAGCATATTTTTACGAAAAATGGCAATATAGCGTAAGAATCACAAAATATGACGATTATATTTTGATGTTATCTTCCAGTCTTCCCGTATCAAGAATCTCTGCTTCCTTCCCCCAAATGGATCGTAAAAACATAAAATAAGTTCATAAATAAGGATTCGTAGACGAAACTACATTTATTATTTTTAAATCTTAGTTATTTGATGTAAATGGCTTATAAAGAAGGTTTACCAAAGATTTACTGGAGCAGTTAAATGTAATGGAATTAAATTGTAGTTAGTTAATTTATTTATTTAATCCTCTTCACTTTACTGTTTTAGTGAGCTTAGAAGCCTTTGGCTGGGGCAACAGGGACGTAACAGGCATAACTTTTACTACACTTATAATACTTTACTTTATGCTTTTATATATTTCACCACTTTTACTATAAAACATGCACTCTATTTTTTCTTACAAGAGCTATGGTCGATTTTTCAGCCTCAGCGATTCCTTCGCAAATGGATCACTGCCCCCTCTTCTCAATTGGAGACGTTGTCATTGGTCAAAATATCATGACGGTTTGAATTTTCACTCTCGTAATAAAATATGGAATATATTTTAAAATTACTGATACAAAAGTAGCGGGCCTATCTTTTTATGCTCACTGAATGTCTAGCTACCAGATTGAAAATCATTAAATGCAAAGTAATAATTTCTCAAATAAGATTAACTTAGGTTAATGTTTAATGATTTATATAAAGGCTAGTGCAGGTGTGCAAGTCGTGAGCTGGCTGGCAAGGTCGGGATTCGAACCGCGAACAAAATGTCCATTGTCTAGAACAATTAACGTGAGAATATCGCCAGACATAACCGATCCTTATCTAGAAATTGTTATGCATGTTGGATGTTGTATGTATGTTTTACAAGCCGCGCCCGCGGTTTTACTCGCATTGTGCCCGTTCAAATAGGAATTTAGGGATGAATAATAGCTTATAACCTTCCTGTTGAATGTGGCTATCTATTACAAAAAGAATTATTCGAATCGGACGGGTAGTTTTTAAGATTTATTACAAATAAACAAACACAGCTTAGAAACTACCTCTTTAAAATATTAGTATAGATGGATGGGAATGTGCTGTAAAACCAAGTAAATGTTAAGCAGACCTAGAATCATGTTGTCTTTAAAGTTCTAAACCGCGTCAAAATCCGTGCAGTACTATTTGAGTTTATCACGAACAGACAGTCAGACGCGGCCGGGGACTTTGTTTTATAATATGTACTATAATATGTAGTATAATATGTAGCATTTAATATATAGTATAATATGTAATATGTAGTGATGCTCACTATACTTTAATGTTGTGTTGATTTTTGAAGTACAAGTCGCAGTTGCTGCATTCCTACTATACCTACTGCAGCAACTATACTATAACCACGAAAGTCTCAGAATATTAGTACACTAAAGATACTTTCAACGCGTCGTTTCCTGAGCGGGATCCTTATTTAACTTTGTTTTGGGTGTCAAACACCTGGGTTTGCCAATTGACGTCAAATGGCGAAGCTCTCTTGATGTTTTGACATTAACAGTACGATGGCTATTGTGGGTATGGCGACGTGGGACGTTTTGTTCAGACAGACACAAGTACTTATATACTATACTGTGTGTCCATGAAGAATCTTTTATTATAGAAAAATTGGGTTGTTTCCTGGCCTGAAATGAACCCCGCAATAGCCACGGACGAGACCAACGAAAGAGCCAACGGCCACCGGGACGAACGGGATGCGAAATGCATTTCTCCTACTATACCAGAAAAATGGCTGTTATCCAAGAAACATTTTTTATTTTTATTAAATAACTAGCAACGCCCCGCGGTTTTACCCGCGATGTGTCCGTGCCCGTGGGAATATCACGATGGAAAATAGCCTATGACCTTCCCGTTGAATGTGGCTATCTACTACAAAAATAATTATTCAAATCGGACTGACAATTCCTGAGATTACCTCGAGCATACAAAAAAACTAACTTACAAATTTTACCTTTTTATAATATTAGTATAGATAGGCCATAGTAAAAGGAGACATTCTAGAATACCTAGAAACAATCTAAAACAGCAAACTCCTCGAAACTTCACGCTTGAATATGATGGATTAAGCATAAATAATGTCCCATAGACAAAAATATAGAGTTACATAGTAACAACACCAACATTACCTAACAGAAATAGATAAATGCAACCAAGTGAGGATTCGAATAGCAAACAAAGTGTCGATAAGATTACACAGCACTATTTACAACCTACGAGGATGTTTGTTCTCAATAAAAACATTTATCGATTTCTAGTGCAGGGACCGAAGCCAGTTATCGATAATAGATAGTGTAGGGATGTGTTTACGCTTGTCTAAAGGCTGCATGTTGTAAATGATAATGCAGTTTACTTTGTGTTTTCATAGAAATGTAATGCGACGTGAAGATACTCGTTTAGCAGGATTGGAATGGTTCTGTAATAAAATAAGGAAAAGATCGCTGATAAGCTTTTTCTACACTTTATCGTGTTACTCATACTTACACGTATAAATGTATCAAGTCGATGTATAAATACCTGCTGGGTTATCATTTATACACGATTTTGAAACGATTCTAATTCGATCTTGAATTACCACGACCGGACTCGTTTTAAGATTCCTCTTTACGTCACTTAGTTGAACTTATTAGATAACATAAATTGCTTTTCTTCTTCTTCTTTATCCCTTACCATTACTAAAAAACAAGTACCTTTTCTTACTCCAAAATAAAAGACGTTAAAATGCAACAGTTTTTAACGAACTCTGGTGAAACCTTACACAACCTCGTCTTTTTGTGGTCGTAGTTTTTTCTTCCCGACGCGAATGAAAGGCCATTGCACCAGCCGGCCCTTTGTTACAATTTGGCGATATTTATCAGTAGCCGTACTTATGCCGCGGTCTAATGTAATGATTATTAAATTAGGTGATCGTATCTTTAGAAGATAGTGGCGTGGTTGGTATTGTTTTGTCTTTTATCTAGATATGAAAGTTTTGATATTTTTACTGCAACATATTACTTTTCGTGTTGAAAAACTTTCTCTGACATTTATATACTTATTTTACTTTTTATTTATTTACTTACTTACATTTCCCCGACTGCAGCATGGCGTGGCAAAAATGAGGGTAATATTTATTTGTAGTGCTTAAAGAAAAGTCATTAAATTGTATGATATGCGAGTATTTAGCGAACATGAAACATATTTATTGACAACTGTTTTATATTAAACGCACATAAAATTAAACAATGTTGAAGAATTTTTAATTCAGCATTTCTTTGTGAAAAAAATGCTTATTTAACATGTTGAGACCAATTAAACTCTTTATCCATTAGCTTAAACTGGAGCCAAATATGAAATGTAGTCAATTTGTGTTCTGGACCATCCAAAACTGATCCAAAAAGACACACAATTCCACCACACACCTACTCCATACCTCCTATGTTATTTCCAGCAGCATAACATTAACTTACGTCACACTATTTAAAGTAATTATAAGTGGTTCTCACATATGTCATTGAATTTAATTGACAACGTCAAACCATGTTAAATGGTTGCCAAATAGCAATTACGGTATCTTTGTTAGATAATATCATTTGTAATGGAAAAAATGAAGTAGTCTATAATGAAACGTAATTATGAAAGAATGGACAGAGATAGGTTGATAGAATAATAAACAAAACGACTATGAATAAATATCGAATTTCATTTGAGTGTTTAGACTTCCATCTTACGTCATATGAGATGTGAAAAAGAACAGAAGCATGGTTGAGAAGAAACATGCATGTTTTTTTAACATTTTGTTATGATAGTTTAAGGAAACTTTATAGGTTAACCGCCTTTTTAAACGCTTTTTAAATAAAACACTATCATAAAGTTTTTCTGTCTCTTTTGGTCTTTGGAAAATAGCGTATGTCAGAAAGGGACAAAACATTTGATAACTAAAATACGCGTAATAAGCGTTTATGAATAAAGCCCTTCGTCTCTTGTGAAGTTTCAGTTCTGTTTTCTTACTGAAGTCTTTTTAGTAACTGAACGAATGTAAATTGTATACTTCTGTCTTACTGTGACCATGGTGCATATTAAGGAGTCAAAAGTTATATAAAATCTTTTAATTAATTTTAATTCAACAGCCTTAAAAATACTTTATTTCCTCTGTCCCTTTGCCGACTCATAAGCTTCTCTACCCATTTCATATGACGATCATAAAAAATAAATTGATATTCATGATCAATAACTTATATATAAAATATCAATCACACCCAAATATCAATTTACAAGTTTCATTCCAACCCGTTTTAAAAACTGTATCTCATTCAGAAATAATGATTACAAATTCACTCTCATAAAATGATAAATCGAAATCAAAGTTGTTGCTCTACTAAAGGGCCTGTTGACCGCCATAATTAAAGCATCGATTGCACCCTATACAATACAGCCAATCATATAGATGGAAATGATAAAGGATGGACGTATATACCAATTGCAGTCTTATTACAATGGAAAAGAGTTTAGTGTTGGTAAAGAGGTATACAGAAAAGTATCTCATCTCGTGTTTGGCAATACTATACTATAGACAGAATATCAATTGTTAAGGTATACTATAGATAGAATGTTTGTGATGCATTCCTTCACGCTTCCCCTGGGGCTGACTGACCGAGCCATTGACAGGGAAACGATGTAACCAGAAACCACAAGGATGATAATACTTATAGAGGACTTGTATAGTCTTAATGCAGCCAATTTCGTGGAATATCCTTTGTTTGCTGTACCGTTTTATTCTTTACATCTTTCTCAATGGCCTTTAGTGGTGTGACTTTGAAATTTTGTGTCACAGATAAGACAATAGTTACTACTACATTAGGTGATATTTTTAACTGTGCATACTTAGAACTAAGATGTATATCACTTTAGTTGGAATTGGCATTAGTTCTAGACACTAACATCCTTATTACCTTTCCAAACAAATACACAACTAATAAACAAATCAAAACAACTAAACCGCTTGCTCAGCTGATTGTACGAACGAAGCCGTATGGAATGTTAGTTTACTGCAAATGGTCTTACTAATGATGTTCTTTTTGTTTCAGGTAATAATAACTGTTCAGAGCTTCCAATTGAAAACACATTAAGGCACCATCTAGCTACTTCAAGCTTTTGTCGTGATAACGATGATAAATGGAACACCCAACTTAATGGGTCTTCTAACTGTTGTTCTATTTTAAACTTAATAACAAAGTTCACATGGTTCATAATCATATATAAAGTCTAATGGAAAATCTGTACTTATTTGTTGCTACATACAAATCACACGCACTTTTAACGCAAACCGTTCATGGCTCCGGAGCAAGGTCACGATTTTGTCATTACGAACCAGTTTTGACATACTGATATAAGTAACTAGATGTAAACTATAACTAATTTATATTGAGATAATTTGAACAAATCCGCTGACGTCCACGAATGATTGATTAACTAACATGCTTTGATTTTGGTACTTCTCTGTAATAAGCACTGGTACCTTACACATTTGTTTTGACTTTTGTTACTTAGTTTTTTGTGGCGCTCGTTGCGTAGTTTGACTAAGCGATATAAACTCATCGCGTTAAGCAACGAGCAGCTCGGCCTCCAATTGGATGGGTGCCCAAAAGTGGCATTTCTATCTGGGCCAATAGTGGCATTTATATCTGAGCATGCTTCGGTGAGCACGTTAAACTGCCGCTCCCGGTTGATTCAGCCGTCGGACGACCATGTTGGAGAGTCTTAAGGCGGTCTAAAAACACCAACACCAAGGATGGCTTCTAACTCAAACTTACGTAGCTTTTGATTTTTTCTTGATTGTTGTTCATAAGTCATAAGTCATATCTATATTAGGATAAGCTGTTCCACTGTAGTATCCTGGTTTTTCATTTTCTATTGTCATTTCAATCGACGTGTGCACCATCTACTTTTCGCAGGCTACTGATAGTTGTAAAGTATTTTTATTTTCCCGTTCATCTACTTTGTTACTTTATGATTCATATTACGTAGGATTAGGAATATATATTTTTAGTCTATTGACCTCGACCTCAAAGTATATTTTTAGCTTAATTACTTTTTAATTAACTCCAACTGTACTTTGCTATGATTGATTACGTTTATTGCGTTGAACACTTGCCTATTCCTGACGCCATTGTTTTGAAATTGGTTCTGTCAAATTATAATCAAATTAGATTATATTTGTTGTTATCGTTGAGAAGGATTTCTTGTATTGTTTTGTTGATCTGTTCTTGTTACTATTGTTTATTTGTTAGATGGCATTACGACGTATATTACAATACGTTTATGTTGCTTTTTAAAAATCTTGTTGAGAGTTTATTTTGATAAGCTCAAAACAGACTTGCTTTCGACTATTTTCTATGAAATATTCGATTTACTATAATCCATATCATCAAAGCTCTCTTTGTTTTACTTTTGGTTGTCTCTATGTTTTTCTTTATTTATAAACATACGTTTATCATAAAATACAACTTCTTTATAAAATAAAACGTAGTTATTAACCAAACTGCTTATTATTGGACATCATATATCTCTTAAGTCGTGATATTATTTACAATAATATCTTCATAATAAATTTCAAATATATAATATCTATGCAATATCGTTAGGCACTTGTTCATGTTAAAACCCAACTGGCACATTAATATAGCTAAGATATTCTAAAAGAATTATCTCCGTGAGAAAAAAACCGTAATCGCAATTTGTTTATTTGCATATGTAAGTAACTTTCTTGGAAACAATATGCATTCATCATTTTGATTTAGGATTCATTGCTGTTTCATTATCAACGTATGTTTAAAGTTTATTCTTTGAATAAATAAAATTTATGCTTAGACTGGCACAACATATTATAGAGGTACTAGCAGCGCCCCGCGGTTTTACCCGCGTTGTGCCCGTTCCCGTGGGAATTTCGGGATTTTTTTTACATTAAAACCTTCCTCTTTAATCACTCTACCTATTGCAAAAAACCGCATCAAAATCCGTTGCGTAATTTTAAAGATTTAAGCATACAGACAAACAGACAAACAGACACGAAACAGAGACGACTTTATTTTATACTATGTAGTGATTCGTTTAAATTAATATAAAAAAAATACATCCGGTCAAATTCACTCACTGTTAATTAGACCCAAGTTAAGCTTTAAGCTTGTATTATGGAATCTAACAAACTAATACCATTACCATTGAGTTAGAATCCTAAAATCATTGACTATTACTGTTGTATATGCTACCTACTTACTACCCGCGTATTTCTAGTTATAAGCATCTGTCATTCAGTCTACCCTACTTATTATGATATAATTACTTGTTGGTCTAACTACAAAGTTAAATACACAAATAACATTATTTGGTGTTTTATTGAAGATATAATAGTGGCGACGATACGAAAACATGAAAAATGGAGCGTAAATCAGTGAAATTTAATGAATTCAATGTGAAATGTGATAATTGGGACAACTACATCGACAGACTAAAATATTGTTTTGAGGCGAATGGCGTCGTCTCAGATTCAGCTAAAAGGGCAAATTTCTACACAGTTTGCGGCGTACAAGTGTTCGAGACTCTCCTGGCGTTGATTACACCTAAAAAATCTAGTGATGTGTCATTTACTGAAATCGAAAATATTCTAACCAAACATTACAGTCCAAAACCTAATGAGATTTCTGTGTCGTACAAATTTTATAAGCGCAATCAACAACAAGGCGAATCCGCCGCGGAATACATAGCGCAACTCAGAAAGATTAGTGCCGGCTGTAACTTTACGGACATGGAAAGAATGCTTCGTGATAGATTGGTATGCGGTATGAACAATCACAACTTGCAGTACGAACTGCTAAAGAGAGACAATTTACAATACAATGATGTAGTTGAAGCTATGCTATCGGCCGAAAGTGCGGGCAGGGATGCTCGCATGATGCAGAGCGTTTCCGTGACGGGCGCCGCCATCAGCTACGACGGAACGGCAGCAGGCGCCGCGGCGACGTCGCCGCCTCCATGCGAACCGATGGACGTCAACGCTGTGCAATCCAGAACAAATGTTCGACTGTGCTATCGATGTGGAGACCGGCATGCGGGCGAGTGTCGCTTTGTTAACGCCGTGTGCCACTTTTGTAAGAAGAAAGGCCACATCGAGAGAATCTGCACCGCTAAAAAGAGAAGTCGTTTAGAAAAAATTAACCTAGCCGAAAACGAGACTGACGTGCAACTTAATGGCATTTATAACATGGAGAGCCGGACGAGCTCTCGCGTTCCAGCATACGAGGTGAAGCTGCTATTGGACGGCGCGCCGGTAGCGATGGAGGTGGACTCCGGCGCCGCTTTCTCCTTGGTGAACCAGCAGACGTGGGCGCGCGTGCGCTCGTCCAGCGCCTTGCGGCCGATACCAAACCGCCTGTGCACGTGGAACAGCTCACCGGTTATAGTGATGGGACAAACGCAAGTGCAAGTACAATATAAAGACATTAAGTGTGTTTTGAATGTCATTGTAGCGAAGGGCTCGGGGCCGAATCTGTTAGGACGTAATTGGTTCGAGGCATTAGGTATTACTTTAAATGTTAATATGATATCTGAACTTGACATGTCTACGAACGATCAGATTGTAGCTAAACACAGTGAGGTTTTCAGGGACGGACTCGGTACTTACAAGGGGGACCCTGTGGCTATACACCTAAAACCAGGTGCGACTCCTAAGTTTTTGAAGGCACGTCCTGTACCATATGCTATTAAAGACAAAGTTGAGAGAGAGATAGATCGCTTAGTGGGGGAAGGGGTACTTCGCCCCGTGTCTTTTTCAGAATGGGCGACTCCGGTCGTTCCCATACCCAAACGAAACGGGGACATTCGTCTCTGCGGTGACTACCGCAGTACGGTTAATCAGGCTACCGAATCTGACACCTACCCTATGCCGACTGCAAGTGAGGTGTTTGCCACGATTGCTGGTGGCAAATTTTACACGACACTCGACCTCGATCGCGCATACACACAAGTGGTCGTCACAGACGCCACAGCACAGCTGTTAACATTAAACACATGCAAAGGTTTGTTTTCAGTACACAGATTAGCTTTCGGTGTCAAAGCCTGCCCGGGAATTTTCCAGCGCTTGATGACGGCTTTGCTGGCGGGCGTTCCCGGCGTCGCGGTACTGATCGATGACGTCATAGTCAGTGGCCGGACCATGTCGGAGATGACGCAGCGTCTCGACATTGTGCTGGAGCGCATCAGTAAGTCAGGTTTGCGACTCAACCGGAACAAATGTAAGTTTGCCAAGGAACGAGTAGAGTTCCTCGGTTTTGTAATAGACGCCGAAGGTATCCATCCTGCACCTAGTAAAGTTGAGTCTATCGTCAACACTCCGGAACCAAAGAACGTTCAACAACTACAAGCGTTCTTGGGACTATATAATTTTTACGAGAGGTTCGTACCTCATAAAGCGACCATGCTTGAGCCCCTACATAGGCTGCTCGACAAAGCACAATCGTGGCAGTGGACAGACAGGGAACAAAGGAGCTTTGACATGGCTAAGAGGGTACTGTCATCTGATTTGACTCTCGTGCATTACGATTTAAATAAGCCATTGGTACTTACCTGTGACAGCTCAGAATACGGCGTTGGCGCTGTATTATCACACATTATGGACGACGGACAGGAGCGCCCCGTAGCTATGAGTTCCAGAACACTACATATTCACGAACGCCGCTACTCACAATTAGATAAAGAAGCTACTGCCATTTCATTTGGAGTTAGCAAGTTTCATAACTATATCATGGGAAGACCCTTCACTATAGTTACTGACCATAAGCCGTTGTTGGGAATATTCGATCCAAAGCGACCCATGCCCACAGTTTTGTCGCCTCGTCTAACGAGAATCGCAATTTTGTTGACGTCACACAATTACCAAATTGTGTATAAGCCAGGAAAGGAGATTGGTCACGCTGATGGTTTGAGCCGATGGCCACAGCCGGTTCCAGACCAACCTGAACAGCAGCTATGTGACGTGTTGCTGATGGCAGAGACACCTGTCGACTTCCCTGTGGATGCTGACGAAATAGCGTTAGCAACTAAGCGAGATAGACTATTGTCTCGTGTAACTCATCATGTACTAAGCGGTTGGCCTACTAGAGTTACCGATGATGAACTACGTCCATACTGGTTACATCGTTCGGAACTTTCTATGCACGAAGATTGTATCTTATTGGGTTGTAGAGTGGTTGTACCGTCATCATTGCGTGAAACGATACTGCGTGCTTTACATAAAACACATAACGGCATCGTCCAAACGAAATCACTGGCCAGAAGTTATGTGTGGTGGCCAAAATTGAACGAAGATGTTGAGGCATTGGTAAGCGGTTGCAACAAATGTCTCGAAAATCGGCATATGCCTCCGAAATCTAAGTCTGAGTGGATCACGCCTACAAAGCCGTGGTCTCGAATCAATGTCGACTTTGCTGGACCTTTCCAAGGAAAGTATATTTTAATCGTTGTAGACGCGTATTCCAGATGGCCTGAGGTAATCGTGGTAAACAATATGACCGCGACTACGGTCATCAAACACCTCAGGAACTTATTTGCTACCCATGGTCTGTGTGAGACTTTCGTTTCCGACAACGGAACGGCGTTTGCTTCGGCTGAGCTTAAGCAATTTTTAGACGCAAATAAAATTAAACATACCAAGACAGCGCCTTATCATCCGGCAACGAATGGATTAGCTGAAAGAATGGTGCAAACTGTAAAAGACAAGTTGCGCAAAATGGATGACATTTGTTGGGATGTTAAGGTTCCTCAAATGCTACTAGGATTGCGGGTAACGCCTTGCACTGTGACTAACAAGAGCCCATCAGAACTCTTAATGAACAGACGCTTACGTACCTTATTAGATGTCATACATCCGGATAATCGTATGCAAAATAAAACTAATAAACAAATTATCAAAAATGCTAGTAATATTACTCGAGAAACTAATGTGGGCCAAAGTGTGATGTATAGAAACTATAGTAGTGGTCCTCGTTGGTTGCCTGGTACTGTGGTTAAGAAACAAGGACCGTCTAATTATCAAGTTTCAACCAGTGATGGTAATGTTGTCAACCGACACATCGACCAACTGGTTAAAAAGAAATCCACAGAAGATGTAGACCGAGGAAGAGAGAGGGAGGAAGTAAATAATAATGAGTCTAGTTTGGAAATAGAGATCCGAGATGAAGAAATGGAAGGAACGGGTTCAGGTGAAGAAATAATTGAAATACCGAGTCCGGACCAGTGGGCTGAGATGTTGGGTATACCTAGGGATTATAAGGCTAGTTATTCGGGTGGTAAAATTAAAAGCAAAGTTACATCACATGCAAAAAGCCCCTATGAGAGACCTGATTCAATGTATATGGAATAGATCTAAAGTTGATTATTTTTAAATATATATACAAAATTGTTACTTTAAGTATAAGTTAAAGTTTAAATATATTTTGTATACTTGGGGGAAAGGTATGTTGTATATGCTACCTACTTACTACCCGCGTATTTCTAGTTATAAGCATCTGTCATTCAGTCTACCCTACTTATTATGATATAATTACTTGTTGGTCTAACTACAAAGTTAAATACACAAATAACATTATTTGGTGTTTTATTGAAGATATAATAATTACATATACCAACAAAGTTTTAAAGCTGCAAGATGGCTAGTTTAAATACATGTCAAATGCGCCATACGTCATAGTATAAAACTAGCTTGATAGCTCGCGTTCTAATGAAATTGCCTACCCGCAGAATGTAAACTCGATTAATCCGAATAATGAATTACAAGTATATCTTATCAACAAAGAACTACGCGTCCCATTGATAAGAACTTCCTAAGATAAAAAAATACTTAGAAATTAACTAAACAAACAGTTACAAAGAACAAAACAGTTATGCAACTAATAAGGATCTTTTATACAGATGTTAAAAAAGGGCTACATGAATATTTATGAGAAGATATTTAGCTCGTTTGTTTCAAGATGAAGGTATGTTCTATTTAATTAGCGTTCTAACAGAAGAGTTGAATGCTAATGATCATGGATCACAGGTACAATATTAACATAATCTACTAACAACGCCATATAGGATCAGAACTCACGAGAATTACTGCCTCGCATATGGATACAACCATATTTGAAAAACCAATCAACTTACAAAAGAATAAGCGAATTGTGGTTTAAAGGCTGAAAGTATAATGACAACACTACGGTAAGTTTATACTACACTAGCAGCGTCTCGCGGGCCTTATGTCTGTTCCCGTGGGACTTTCGGGATACAATGTATCCCATGTGTTATTCTGATGTATAAGCTATATTACTGAAAAGTTTCATCTAAATCCTTTTAGTAGTTTTTGCGTTAAAGAGTAACGAACATACATCCATACATACATCCATCCTCACAAATGTAAGCATTTATAATCATTACAATAGTAGTAAGCGTCTCACGGGTTTGCTCGCGTTGTTCACGTAAGACTTTCGGGTAAAATAAAAGCGAAGTGAATCCGTAAACGTATTTTCAATTCAAAACTGTCCAACTGTCAGTGTTAATTCTGCTTCAGACAAATCTAATACAAGTAGGTAATAGTAAATTTATCGTACGAGTGATTTACGTTCTAATGATACAATTCGAACGCTACGAATTATAGTTACGTTACGACCAATTTGCGTTATACGATCAATGTTTTATAGTAATCGAGAGTTTTAATGGTCGATAGAAACTAGGATAGAGTTATAACTGCCACGTTATTCTCGGGAGCTTGTTGGACGTTGACGCAAAATGTGGTTGTTTTACACCCATACCGCAGAACGAAAATAATGTCAAGATTTATTGGCGAACTAGCAGCGCCCCGCGGTTTTACCCGCGTTGTGCCCGTTCCCGTGGGAATTTCGGGATAAAATGTAGCCTATAGCCTTCCTCGATAAATAGACTATCTAACAGTGAAAGAATTATTCAAATCGGTTCAGTAGTTTCTGAGATTAGCGCGTTTAAACAAACAAACAAACAAACAAAACAAACTCTTCAGCTTTATAATATTAGTATAGATGATACGTATCTGTTGTATTTACCTTGGGCTAGTTGTTTGAAAGTTTTGGGATTTGCGTTTGTTAAGCGAGTTCGAGTAGGTCAGTAGCCAACCCAACCCTGGTGTCGGAGATTTAGACCGCCTAAAGGCCTTCTACATGGTACGACGATTGTTGGTAAAGACAGAGAGAGACAGCCGACCAGATGACGGGACAAGGCTAAGGAGAAGAGAGTGAGGGAGAGAAAGGTGTCAGTAATGTTATTAAGAAAATACTACTCGTATACCAACTTAGGGCACTTAGGTTACTTAGGTACCTTAGGTATATCGGCTACCTAATTCTCGTTAGTTTATTGATTTCTTGAGACTGAGCCCAACTTTACCGTTTCTTTCTGGAACCACAACCAATGGAACTCGCTTTTGATAAATTTAAAAGTTATGATCTCAAATTAGCTCGTGAACTAAGATTAAGTTATTCGATCGAGTTCAATTGTAACGGTGAAATTGGATCTGAGACTTGGGTCTGACTGAGATCAGAGGCCTTAGCCCAACAGTGGAACATTATACTTCGATGAAACTATTATACTAATAATAAGGTATGTTACTCTACTATTTGAGCATATATTTCAACTTCTCTCTAAAACTGTTTGAAATAGTATGTTTTAATATGCATTACCGTTTTAAAATGAAACCGTTATCTGTTATTGCTAAAACTACATCCATTGTCTAAGTATTTAATAACCTCTAAATTAGTGACATTATGTGCTAGTAAAAGTCTCTTGTTCAAATTATTTCTAAATTGTTAGAACCTACACACTATACTACGGTCTACAGACAGTATTTAGACTTACTTTTTCGACACAGACTAGTCCATTTAAGTCATCTTACAGTTGTCGGTACAAATTCTTTGATATAACAAAGTCATATAAAAAATCCCAACGCAAAAACCTTTACTCAAAAACGTTTTACCAACCAAAGTTTTACTACCGCAAGAAGACTTTCAAATGAAAAAACTGCATCGAAATCGGAACATCAGTTTGAGCACTACGATGTCATACATAAACAGACATTGACGCCAAACTCCTCTTTTGAGTCGGGGGTTTAAAAGCAGAGACAGGCATAGACCAGACCAGAAAACTGTCTTAACTGTCTAACTACAGTCTTGACTAAGGTCCGCTCGGGTTCTTACCATCGACTAAAATCCATAGAACAAACAAAACAACATCGTTATTGTCAATGTTCTTAACAGTTTTTTATTCAAATAAATCTTACAAAAGCACAATCGCTCGTTCTTTGTTACCTCCATGAAAAGATTAATTAATGATCTGCTAACAAAAAAACGTGGCATGATGACTTCGTGGTACATTTTTTGCTAGAGTAACTCTGTATTATACAAAGGAAGTACCTACATCATTATTTTGAATCTATTTCGTAATGTGTAGGTATGTTGTTGATTTACATAATACACAATATGCTAATATCTGATTTAGTAACTGATCTGATGAATGAATTAGCATTTTGATCAGTTTTCAAAATTGGAACATGTGTAGTAAACGATTAAAAGTCAACAATCTTATTACAATAAAGAGAGGTTCATTCAATCATTCGTTCATTTCCTATTATATAGTGTCCAACCCGGTGAAAAGGACCTATTATTAAGAACATCTGGCCCACTCTTCACTCCCTTTCCTTCCCTTTCTATTTTCTACGTACCTTTTACTATCCCTACATGGTTCTGTACCTCAAATTGCTATATATATATCAATTAAACCTACCAAGATAGTCACGCTAAGAGAGGACCTTCACATACAAAAAGTAGCCATGTTCCACTGCTAGACAAAAGCCACTCATCTCATCTCATAACAGATAGCGAGTGGGGAAGAAAGTATCAAATAAAAACTTTATACGACATGATCCTTCCTTAACGTATTCCTTACCAATTCGAGTATCCATCTATACTAATATTATAAAGCTGAAGAGTTTGTTTTGTTTGTTTGTTTGTTTGTTTGTTTGTTTGTTTAAACGCGCTAATCTCAGAAACTACTGAACCGATTTGAATAATTCTTTCACTGTTAGATAGTCTATTTATCGAGGAAGGCTATAGGCTACATTTTATCCCGGATTTCATACGGGAACGGGCACAACGCGGGTAAAACCGCGGGGCACTGCTAGTCGTAAATAAAGATATTATCTTGAGTTTTACTAACAGCAACCAAAACAATCGTATCAGAGTCCCACTCGAGCTGTGATAAAATTAATGTTTTATGATTTCATTGCTTACGTATATGCTTTTTTGAGTTCGTTCACCCCTGGTATTGAATTGCAGTATTGCAGATTTTGATTATCGTCATTTGCGTAGTAGTGTTCGGTAATCTGTGAGCCGTAGTGTTATATTTAGCAAGTTTTGATTATGTAGGTTAATTGGGTATTATAATTGTACCTATCATGTTATTTGATTATGTATTTTGAATTATATACTTAATCAATTAATTACATGTGACTTTTTGAATGTAATATAAATGAATAATGAATATTCATTTATAAAAATCATTATTTGAATGAATCAATAGAATTATTATGACTATTATATCATACTGGGTACCACTAAATGTGTCAGACATCTAAGAAATATTTTCTAAAAATTTTCTGCTCCATTTCATTTTATCTATTGCGCAATAATCGTATCGTTTTGTCATTAAATTCTTGACAATACACATTTTGTAATACAACTTCATTGTCACGTTTCGTATTGGGTTTTCTTCGAACGTGTTTTTTGGGTGCTATTTGATTCTATTTACTATTATACTTGCGGCCATTAATATAAAGCCTACTACGAACCAGTGTATGGTGAATTAGCGCTAATAATACATTTTGCTCGACTCTAGAACTGTTTTTGTTCAAAGTTCGTTGACATGGAACGATAATTGCACGGTGTTCCGCAGGGTACGTTGTTAGGTCCTATTTTACTTCTTATAGTAACTTTTGCTTGTAATGTTGGCTTTTTTGATTGATTTGAGTGAAACTATTATATTTTTTTGTTAACTGGAACATCACAGGCGTCTTTAATTTTTAATGCTATGAATTGGATGTGACAAATAAATATACAGAATGAAGGACAGATGAACACGTGGTTCTATAAGAGTTCCGTTTTTTCCCTCAGAGATCCGAAATACATTATAAAAAATAATCACCATAACAAAACCATAATAAAGTTTTCACAACCAAACGCTAATCTAATAGATATTTACAGCATTGCGTAATATTATTATTTATTGTTTATCTAACAATAATAATCATATTGTAAAATGATTTTAACCTCAGGCCAATCATTATTCACATACGTATATGGTAGTACTGATTGGTGTTTCCATTTTTTGCTCAATGATGTCATAGACCG
Source organism: Cyclophora punctaria (assembly GCA_951394245.1). Taxonomy (NCBI): domain Eukaryota; kingdom Metazoa; phylum Arthropoda; class Insecta; order Lepidoptera; family Geometridae; genus Cyclophora; species Cyclophora punctaria. Next base: position 2,177,399 of record OX596172.1, read on the forward strand.
AAAATGGTAGCAGATAATAGGGATGTGCTGATGGCCGAATTATGACAAGACTAGTGCTGTTCTGCGATTTTATTGGAATGAAAAGATTTCTATCAAAATTGGAATAGAAATATAGGGTGTAAATTTCCCAAGTTCAAGAGTCAAGCTCAGATTAATAAATTCAGAAAGATTAATTAATATCCTGATGATGATGCACCCCGAGAAATGGGCCCACATCACCACCCAGTGGGTCCCGGGAGGAGCACGGCGCCGCGGGCGGCCAAGGAAACGCTGGAGGGACGACATTGTCTCCTTCGACAGCGAGTGGTGGGAGACCGCGAAGGATAGGGAAAGATGGAAGAGTTTGGGGGAGGCCTTTGCCCAGCAGTGGGACGATATAGGTTAAGAAAAAAAAAAAAATTTAAAAATAGACAAATATATAATAATGTTGTTCTTTCAATCACTTTCAAAGTTCAATCCAGAAACTTTACACTATCATATTTCTATGACCATTCGTGACCATAACCATGACCTTTACATTATCAAATTCTATTAGGTCTCTGAATACTCAATGCCACTTAAATAGATAAGGAGCTCCTAATTTATTTCATTTTTTCATACCTGATTGTCAAAATTGTACGAAGTCCGGGGGCTGTTTCATTTTGGTCCGTGTTTTAGTGGTGTTACACAATTGGTGTGCGTATTCGAGCTTTAGATAGTCATGTAAGAGATCCATGTAAAAAACATAGATAACATAAATGGTGTAGCCATAATTCAGAATTTATGGAATAATATTATTACCAACACTAATAATCCTATGAAATACAATATCACACGCGGCGACTCGACCGAGTTAATTTATGTAGTGACCTCTGACGTAATTCTCTAGTTTTTATCATTCATAGTCTATCGTAAAACAATAGACAAAAGTAAGTGTCAAATTCTGCACCACATTTTTGGTCTTCGAAGTAGGTTAGATGGTAGAACTTTTTAGTATAGCTTAATTTAGATTTGTACATAATAAGTAAAGATTTCTGACTTTAAAACTAAGTAAAGATTGATAAATAGCTAAGAAATAGGTAATGGTGTTTGTGATTTAGTACGGGCCTAATAGTTTTAAAAGCTTAAACTGTATTTAAAATCATAAACTGTAGCAAAGTATTAAAATGTCAATCCAAGATTTGAATGGTAAGGAATGATACCAATGATCAAAGCGTAACTGACCGTCAAAGTTTTTCATTCATTTATTTCGAGAAAGTGGCCAACCCTGCTATCGGAGTTTTTAGACCGCCCGAAGACCTCCGACACGGTCTCACGTCTAAAACCTGCACCGACTGCTATTAATCAGTCACATGTTTAAATCGTGCTGTTTCATCTCCATTTTTAACATGTACTACTAAAATATAATAAGCTTAAAGTTGATCCTTACGAACCAAAACAGTTTAATTTTTTTGTAAGAAGGCACTCGAGCGTGATAATGTACTACAGAAATTGTTAAATGTGATTAATGTACCATTTTAATGGTTTTTTATCGATAATATGATATCAGATTCTCTCTGAATGGACACTGATTCCTAATGGAGCGGTTTTAAAGACATAAATTTATTTTTTTTATGTATTTTTTATGCTATTTTTATCTTATAGTGGTTCGTTTAAATAATGTTTGTAGTTATTGCTATTAATGTCATTTCGAATAAGTATCTAGTAGTTAGTTTAGTAAGTAGTTTTATCAAGTTCATATTCATGTAGTTGGATGGGTGGCCATTAGTGGCATTTCCATTTGAGCGCTACCGTCCTTCGGAGGGCACGTTAAATTGTGGGCCCCGGTTATTTCAATCTTCAGACCATGTCGGAAGCCTAAAGGCGGTCTAAAAACTTCGCCACCAGCGTTACCTACTCTAACTTGCTTTACTTTTACCCTGTGTTAAGCGTCATCTATACTGAACTAGTTTACAAGCTGCAGGCCTGCGAGTATAATAGATTGCGAGCATGTTAAATGCTCAGGCTGCTCAAATGCTCAACCATTTCAAATTCTCGCTTGCATACTCGCTTTCTATTGAGCTCGGTGGCTCGGTGCTCAAACTCGGTGTAAAAATTAACGGGTTGCACTCCGGGAGGGCCGGCAGAAGTGAAAACTTGAATATTAACGTCAAAACGTCTTACAAATTTTCGATCAGGTCACATCTGACGCGAGTTTTTTTTTTTACCGATCACAAAAAAGTGCACACCGCTGCTAAAGAAGATTCTCTTTAAAAAGTCGGTGCTTAAACTGCTCAAACGCATGTCAAATTACTTGCCCGCTCGCACGCTTTCTATTGAACTCGCTGTTCGCTAGTAAAGTAAACTCGATCTACCTGAAATAGCGCCTCAATGACAATGCTAAAACACAACTACCAACTTTTAAAAAAGTTTCCTTAATATTTTGCGAACCGGTTCGTTTGACCTATTTCACGAGAAGTGGCGTCTCGGATTACTTGTCTCGTGAAGCGTATTGAGATCAAATTCCATGTGATATGCGAATTTTACTGTAAATTTATTTAATCATATAAAATATTTCAAACATAATGTTGAAAAAGCCGCTTTTAAGGTTTGTAAACGTGACATCGAATAACTGGATATTTTGAGAAATTTCGTAAGTAAAATGAAATTAATCAATACAACTACACTTTTGACGATATAGATTGGGGAAAAAATCTCAGTTCCCTTTTTCCTCACAGGCCCACAATCGGACAAAGATCTCCTAATTCTTGTCATCTTGATCATTGTCTACCCCAATGTTATAACAAATCAAACTGATACACCGCTATATATACGAGTAATAAAAAAATGTATCTGCCTGTAATGCCCCTCTGGGCAAAGGCCTCTCATATCACCGAAGATATCACACATCATATACTGGGATGGGAGGAGCATGTTGGTTATCCCTCTAGTCTCTCTTGCGCAAACAAATGCCTTTTCTTCATTTACGAGGATATTTACTCCTTATACAAAATAATACACTATAGTAGACATAAACCGCTAAAGCTCTTCCCTTGACCATGCATCCAATATTACCAGCAAATTGCAGTTTGTTTGTCACTCGAGTAAGCAAAAAAATGCTCGCTTTTTACTCACTTACGTATTTTATTTTCACGTGCAAATCCGATGACTTCGCTTTACTTTTATGACGTCACAAACGATTGATTTACACCGTCTTTTTTCTTTTGAAGTTGAGTAATTCGTGATTCTTGTTCTTGATGATATCATTTTGTTTGTTGAATTAGAATGGTGTTTGTTTTGCATGCGTGATTAGGAACAGTTGCGAATTCAGTTTTGACCTTGACATTATGAAATTTAATGCATGGCTGTTTTAAAATGTTTTAAGGTCATGTTGATGAAAAAATATTTAAAATCCGATAATAACGTTTCCGGAAGTCAATTAAAGTTTTGTTTTTATTCTCGTTGTTTAACCTTTAGTATCTCTATACTTTAGCCGATTTGTGATCTAGTAAAATTCGTTGCAGTATAACTTGAGTGGTAGAACATGGATTTTTAAAGATCCAGCCACATTTAAAAACACAATATAATTAAATTACCACGAATGTAACACGAAGAAAATTATTTTATGATGAGTTTTGAAATCTGCTTTCACATCTATTTTGATAAAACATATAGGTCACTTTTGATACCATGGTGCAACGATGGCGACAGCAAGAGATTTTTTTAAAGTATACAACATTTTTGCGTGTGAGATCTCAACAGATTTTTTTCTTACAAAAATTCTTATCTCTGTAAATTCGTTGTATTATGGCATCCCCGTCAATCCTTACTGCAAAATACAGTTAAGTTCTATCTAACTTCTTGCTAAGTTAAATCATAAAATAAATTGAGCCAGCTCATAAACAAAATCAGATCATCCCTCGGTCATTTCTGAGTTGCCTGCTCGTCGCTGATTGGTCCAATTGCCAGTGGCGTCTCGAGCTTATCTATTTAATTTATCTAACCGTTTCGAAAATAGCCCGTCGTGATTGCTGAAGACTTACAGGTTGCAATTGTGAGCCTTGATTGAATAGCTTTTGAGATTTTGTAAAATATTGAGGTATGGATGAGAGGATGGTAAAGGTGCGAGTATCATCCAACCAAGCTGGCAGGCAGTGGCCGAAACAGTATTTATTTGTGTGAACTGCCACATGAAATAGAATTCCTTCCTTTCCTAGATGGAATAGGATTCCTTTACTTGACGATGATGATCATGAAATATGTTAAGAAGGATATGACAAGGTAACTGAATAATGTTAATACAAGGATGATTCAGGCTATTGATATGTATTAATATTCTATACGTTGTGAGTAATGTATACTCACTACTTTAGTTACTTTAATAATGAAGAGTGTAAAGTACGTTTTACCCATTTATATCTTGATCAAGATAGTATAAGATACCTTTAAACCTATAGTGCCTTGCTCAAGATAGTATAAGATAACTTTAATATGCCAATTTATTAAAAGTGATTAAGTGTGAAGCTCAAATAAAACTGATTCTTTCAAATGGAATAAAAGACGATCCTCTTTAATGCTATAATGGTGATGAACTTTACCATCAAACCACAACATTATCGCTCATTTGAAATGTGCAAATTGATATCAAACGTATTGAAATACGGACTCTGAGAGAAACTCAGTAAATTCTCAGATTTTGTGGTTATTGTTACTTTCTATTGCACAATGTTGAGTCGAGATTTCCGAATCCACTCTTGACCGCAAATTGAAGGGTTTGTCTTATTACTACTCCACAATAACTTATTACTAAGATATAATAAGTTACCAAAGAAGAAAGGGCAAAAACTGTTATAAAATTTTCATATTCTAAACTCGATCCTAATATCCTTATCATTTTTCTTCATAAACTACTCAGTTACATTAGACGTGTTTTAAATTAAAATTCACCCTCTATGCTAATTAGGGTTGTCATCCAATGAAGGTATATTTATCTTCGGAATTCAGAGGCTTAAGTTGTGTCACTAAGGACTAGCAACCCCACTTGTTAGGGTGGCACCCCTGTTTCGGACACCCACTGACTGTAATATTAATAAACGAGTGATAAGATTAACTGGATGTGGCAAACGGTTTTATATTGGTTCATTATACTTTATTTTGGAAAGTCGCCGTAAAAAAAACGAAATGTAAGAAGAAGGTACAGCATAGCATAGCAGGATCTATTCTCTTATATTGTTAAAGTTCTCAAAATCAATTTGCCTAGCGATTTTTTTATGAATATACAAAAAGAAAAAATATACATGTTTTCATTGTATTTTTTTCATTCCGTGACCACGAGTGATGTAATCCGCTCGAAACATCTGGTACGTATTTTAATAAATACTGTATAATATATTTTAACGCGATACAGTTCCTTTTCATTTTGTATTATGAGTGCAAATTGTGTGAGGTTAAAAATTATGAATATGTATTATGTTATGCACATTATGTATATAGCATATGCCAATCCAACTCACAGTAGTCTACCAGACAGACTTAATCAGTGTTGTACTTAATCTATATCCCAATATACTAAACAGTCGAGCCGAGACGTATCCAGCAACGCTATAATTCTGGTGCCATAAAATTTTGTGCAAGTGCACATTATGGGTGAGTCACACTGTCTGTCTGGCTGTTTAAGGCATGGATGCAACGCGTGGGTGTCGCAACGGCAACACCGAACTGATGATATCATTTTTGATGATATTTATGTTCATTTGTGAAAGTGATGTCACTAGCTCCTATTTGGAAAGACTTTCGATTTCAAAATTGGTTTAGAGTAAATTGGTTCAATTTCAAAGTGCTGGAGAACTGTGAGTATTATGGGAATTGTAGAGTACGACGATATGTGATGTTGATATACTCTCAAAAAATCGAATCATTTTCGCTTTGAATAGACAATATCTAACCATAAATGTACCAATTTCGTTTGGGTCGAGTTCTTAATGGTTTTAAATGGTACTTGTTTACCAATTTCTGTGATCAAGATATCAAATATTTTAAAAGTTATTTGACAGCACATTGATGAATTGTATATTAATTTCCAAGTTATTTCTCTTCCAGAAATAATGGCAAAGGGTGGTTTTTAATATAAAAATATGTCTTAAAAATAGAAAAAAAAGATAAAAAGAAAAGTGTCTGCCATGTCGTATAGAGATGTGAAGGAGCTTGCACTGAATAGGAATAGATGGAGAAGTCTGCATCGGACACACCGACAAGGGCCTAGCTCTTTTTATGATGATGATTAATAAGAAAGTGAGAAAACCAAGTATGAATATTTCCTAGTGGTTATCGACAGCAATGGTAATTCTCGACTATTCTTAGTTAAATGTTTATCCGGACATTAGTCGGGTCTATAAATTACAGTTGTCGTATAATCCGGGGGTGGAATGATAGTCTGAGTGGGAGCGCCATTGTTGCACGCTGGGCCGATAGAGTTATAATTCAGACATTTTTCATTTTAATCTTTTTGCTTCGAGATGGTGACAGCCGTTGAAAAGGTTTGTTTGTTTAGATAATATACTATTTTCTTGTATTTATAAAAGTTACATCGGTGAAATGTAAGATTGATTTTGTTAATTCGGTCTATATTTGCTAAACAAGGAATCGGTGATTTAATGCTTCGGTGTGTATCGTGTCTTATGAAGTGAGCGTTGGTCTGACGTATTTGGGCAAAACAAGACTAACCTAACTTTATTTATTGCCTTTTTATGAATCAATTAAATACGTTTAAGAGAGGGACCATACACTGACTGCGGCACTCTGAAAGTCGACAAACGTAATTTTTCATACTAAATTAAATGTCAAAATCACTCACTACATCTCTATCTAAGGAAGATTTTACGTTTCCAAGTACGGGCGTTAACAACTTCCTAAAATAATAACTATAGTAGTAGTTGTAGTATTAGCCTATAATGTCCCTCTGCTAGGCAAAGCCCTCTCATCTCACTTAAGATAATAAATAATAATAATAAGATAATAAGTACCTAAAAATAAAACTACCCAAAAAACCTTTCTCCTGCTCCCAAAATCAATAATACCCATTGGTTAACAGAACAGCCTTTAACAGAATCCCGTTCGTTTCTCCGTCAATTCCGCAGCCGATCAGATCGGCTGCTAATGATGAACTCATTAAATGGGCGGGCGGTCTTCCGACGGCTTCATTACGGTGCGGGTCCGCCATCAGATTGTGGACGTCGCAGTGTGTGTTGAAGGAATTGAACGGTGGAACTTGTGTGGCTTGATGTTGTGCCATGAAGTTTTAAGCTCATGTCTTTTACGCGGATGATACAGGGCATTGACGCTGCGACGAGCGCATTAAATCCGCGACTAGCGATTTTTAAATATACGAATAACTACCCAAAATTATAGTTCAAAATGAAGTAAAATGTCGTTTTGGTTGACTTCAAAATTATAAGAAATACCGTTTTGGAAGTCGTATAAAAATATCATTGAACTTAGGATTTTCAGTAAAATTTTGTTTCTTTTCTTTCATGAAAACGTTTGTTCGTTTCTGCACCTTAGCAGCACTTTCTTCGTGAAATACTTAGTAATTTTATCCCATAGGATAATTCCTGCGGTCTCAATTGACTACAGCAACTTTGACTATTGATATTAAGGCCTTTTTGTTAGTTGAATATGAAAATAATATTAACAGTGGCCATGCTTAGTATTCTCTATCAATTGTGATGATCATTAAAGATTAAAATCTTGTCCCTCAGTTTGATCTCGGTTCGGCATCATGGAAGTCTATTAGCTCTACATTGAGATGTAGAAAAAAAGAAAAAGTTCATTTATATATGAGATTTAGTTAAGAAGACTAATTGCTGCACTCAAAGATGTCACTTAAATCGATAGTTAACTAATTGACGTACTTTTCATACATTGCATGTCAGAAATCACTGATAAATGTCTCTTAAGGAATCGTTAGTGACTCTGAGTACAGCAGTGTCAAGAAGTTTAATGTCGTTCCATCTAGGCTATGTGAACTTGGCACCCGACTTTTTCAAACTGGACCTTTTTTTGGTTTTTATGATAGATACATAGCCTTCCATCTAATATGAGAATTTATGTTTTTGTATATGAAGTTTTAGACCAGGAAATTGCCTTAACCATCGGTAGGTATATAAAATTGTTTATTCGCAAAAAATAAGTAACGCTTGTTGTGGCACCTATAGAAAGTGCATTTAGGTGTTTAATTTAGTACTAAGTTTTATTTATAGTTTTAATGTATGTTTCACTGGTTGTCCTTAAATAAATAAATAAATAAATATACAAATGAAAAAGTTTGAGAGGATATCTTATCTAATCTCTAACTTATTTTGTTTTTCTTTGACAAGACATTACTTTGTCTCATCTTAAAACATTATTTCAGTAACTAAAAGTCAACTAAAACTTAATAGTTAGCTTGACACAACTCCTCCTTTATAAAAACAAAAGAATGCTATCCAATCAACACAAACTTTTGATCCAAAATAAATCAAGTGAACAAAACAAAGCCCAACGTAAATGCAAGGACAAAGCGGTATTAACCTTTATTTCCACCGTTTATTTATTGATTCACACGATCCCTACCTGAATGACTAACGCACGTGAATAAACACATCGCATCTTGTTTTGCCAAAACAATAACGGTATAAATGCATCAACACTGAAATAATTATTGTGTATTCAGTATTTACATTATATCTATATATATAAAATTCAAAGTCCTGACTGACTGACTGATAATCAACGCACAGCCTCAACCGCTACACCTAGAAACATGAAATTTGGCAGGGAGGTTTTTCAAGTGACGTAAGTGCATACTAAGAAAGGATATTCGAAAAGTCCTACGAGAACTGGCTCAACGCGGACAAAGCCGCGAGGCACTGCTAGTAATTTATATAGTCACTGCAGTCGAAAACGGCTAGGTGGATATATAAGTATATATTTGCATAATATGACGTTATCTTTCTCGCGGTATTATCCTTGGGAATAGGGCTGCATTGAACAGATAAATAATATGTAAAGTTATAATGGAATCCTGTAAGTTTTATTAGAATTTGGGGGTCTTTTCGTCTACGCTTCATCGCCACGCTAGCCTGCGGGTTTTTGATATCATATCCGAGCTCTAGAGGTTAATGTAATGAGCTTTCAGTGTTCAATCTATCCTTTATGTTTCTGTTTCTTGGTTGTGTTTATGTGGTATACAATAAGTATATAATATATTAATCTATCTATATCCTATCCTACTAGTAAAGTTTGTGAGGATGGATGTATGTATGGATGTATGGATGTTTGTTGCTCTTTCACGCAAAAACTACTGAACGGATTTCGATGAAACTTTACAGTAATGTAGGTTATACATCAAAATAACACATGGGATACATTTTATCCCGAAATTCTCGCGGGAACGGGTAGAACGCGGGTAATACTATTAAAGAGGTAATAATATTTTTATATTACAGCGAAGTGTAGTCGTGGAGGAAAAAACATTTTTTTTATAAATCCTGTCATGATAATTGTTTAAAGAAAAATTACGTGCACAATTATACATTGTTGTTAAAAAGGTAGAATGATCAAAATTCGAAATTGTATTGTTAACTCTACAAAGAGGATAAAAGCCGTACAAAGTAATTAATACAGATTATTTCTACAACAAAGGTTTCAAAGGCATTTATAAATACAAACAATTCTCGATAAAGCAGCCCTTTGCAACATCTACTCAAAGGGTTGGCGGAGCCCTTTGAAATGTACTAATCACATAAATGCCGGATTGGCAAGGGCTAATGGCTGACAGAGGTACTGTTACATTCGAGGATTAATTGAAGGGGAAACTTGCATTGTTTATACAAACATGGTTAAGTATGTAGCTTGTTCTTTAACATAATTGAAAGTAACGAATTTAAATTTTGCTGCTTAAATTAGCATTATCTAAAGGTGATTAGATTGCGTCGTTCGCTGCATATAACATATTGCGGTGACTACAACAGTGTAAAAATAATTTAGTAGAAAGTAATATTTAGTCGTCCGCATCCGATGAATAATAGCAGCTATGCTCCGGGTAGATTTCTGGCAGTCTTTAATTTGAACACGATGTTCAGTGATTAAATTATATTGAAACAAGGCCAAGGACAGTTAAGACGAACAATAAAAACGCAAAAAGGTACTTTATTGCACTGACTGTATCTATTACTATCTTAAATCCTAACAGAACAGCCATTGTTACATGCAAAATTATGTTAAGTGTAATAAAGTATGAGTAATCTACAAACATGTAGGTATCTGTGCGTATGTGTAATTTGGCTGTATGCTTAAAGTATTTTAACGCAAGCAACCCAAATAAACAAGAATTTGTAACTTTATACCGAATTTCTGCATCATACATAAAGTTCCTACCTACTCAAAAGTAAAGAGTAACATGACCATTTAGAAAGACTTTATAAACCTAATTAAGTTGTAAAACCGCGTCGGTATGCGGGCTTGAGAACGCATAATCTGAACACATTGTTTTTACGTTGTTATATTTGAGATAGGACTTAAACCGGCCTGTAAAATACATATGCCAAAGGACAAAGGCCTCTCACAGTACGTGAAGGACTCAAATTAGTCATATTTTTATTTCCGTACGTGCCATTGCGAGTTGAAAGGTGCAAATGCCAAAACTCACAAATTATCCTCGGTCGTGACTGCACAAGCGGTTTCTTGTTGCAATCTTACTGACGAAGCTCTCATCAAATACCTACCATAATATTGGTATTAAACGCCTCGGGTGTCGAATAGAGCAGGGTGCTAAGTCTGTTTCGAAAGCCTACAGACCTCCGCGTGAAACAATGGAGTCTGTTACATAGAATTTATTCAAAGGAATTTAGATCTCTTGATTCAAACCGGCGATTATCAAACTATTTGGAATGTGGAAATGGAATGCGTTGATGTTCCTTATTCGAATCAATGGAATTGTTTTACAAGTCGTGACTAAAAAGAAACATTTAAGTGAACGACATAAACGAAGGTCCTTTAACTGATTGACATATGAACAATCAATTAGATTTTAAACGTCGAATTAAACTAGCCATAATTACAGTTACATTGCGGAAGTTACTCCAATTACGAGACTATAAAACTAGCGTCAGCAATAACACGGATCGACGCCAGTTCGTGCTGGGACTACAAAAGTCAAGGGAGACGTGACCGGTATCAAACACCGACGGATTTGAATAAATCACGATGCACCCCGACTCATTTGTTAGCACTCAGAGAGAAAGGCGTTCGATTCCTCGCCTCGACGCAATCATGAAGCCAATCTAGCTTTTACCGAGTTTTGCTTACTACGTGCTCATTTCTCTGTCAGCATTCAGACTTCCAGTTGCATCACAGAGTAGCCAATTTCACTTAATCGTGTTGCCTGTGTCCTTTTACGCGGTGGAACATAAAATTTTTATCTGGAGAAAGCTGTTGTTTAATGTTAGGGATTCGTATCCGGCCTCTCGTTTCGCGATACCATCGGTTTAACGACTCTTTTCACACCACGTGCTGTGAGAACGCGTGGTGTACTAAATTACTTTACAAGTGTTAAACTTGGAAAGTTTCAACTTAATGGTAAGACTTGATAGATGAGATGTATGGTCGGGTACGTTATCTAAACATGTTTTGTTGTTCTGGCTAACTATAGATTATTAGGCATAACTGTTATAACTCAGGTGTGTTTATACCAAGTTACTTATGATTCGTAGATATCATAGTATTATCAAACTTACCTGTAACAGTGCCCTTTGGTTTTACCTCCTGCACTTATGATCTACTGGGTGAGTCGAACTGATCTCGATTGCAAACTCCAAGATAGCAACTCAAGTTTTTACATTATTTCATCTTTGTATCTTATCATCAGCCGTCAAAATACACATAAATAAATAAATATACCCGGACAAATTCACACACGGTTAATTCCTAGACTCAAAGTAAGCTCTAAGCTTGTTATGGAATCTAATTAACTGATACTACTACATATACATACACAAATACTTTATAAGAATATATAATTGGCACTCAGACGTCGTCGCCAACAACTATGTCTGCACATATTGTTGACTCCGGGCGGGAATCGAACCCGCAACCCCCGACACAGTAAGCGCTCTCACTGCCACTGTGCCAACGGGCTTGTCGGTTACACATAGGTACTAACTTCGAATCGAGACTTTATGACAGCTCTGTATTGCCCATCAAGCTCGGTTGCTAGGATCGGCCCAAAGCCGTCATTCAGTCCGTCTCAAAGGATTTACATAACGTGTGGTGATACATTCCATAAAACCACAACTGTATTCTGTATCGCTGCGGTAACACAATTAGCGCTGTGTACTTGTTAATCATTTCCTCTAATTACAGAATGTGTACGTTTTAAGTTAACGAAGATTCTACAATTCGGTACAAGATGTTACGTCGATGACTTTGAATGTATTAAAGATGAAATGATATTAAATACTAAGATTGTTTGAGCGCAGACTATTGCGACTGACTTTTTCTCTATGAAAGCGTTAAAAAAGTTGTGATACGTCTTATCTTTACCGCATGTCCCTACTAGTACATCTAATATATACCTAAAATTCTCGTGTCACGGGGTGCGTGGTTGAACTCCTATGAAACGGCTCGACCGATTCTCATGAAATTTTGTGTGCATATCGGGTAGGTCTGAGAATGGGACAACATCTATTTTTCATCCCGAAATTCCCGCGGGAACGGGTATAACGCGGGTGAAACCGCGGGGCGCAGCTAGTATTATATAAAATGTCACACCTATGTTAAGATGTTGAATATTTCGTATAGGTAATTAACATATTAACATATTTAGCACAACATAAAATACTTTCCAAAATGTTTACTTCAAAAGTTACTTTAATTAAAGGATGCATGTATACATGCATACCTTTTTATAGCATTGCAAGCGATTAAATATCAATATAGGTATCTAGGCGATTAAATGCCAAATCAATTAATGCATTTTCTATGTAACAGTTTTTATTTATGCCAATCAATTTAAGTTAACCCGTAAACGCTCGCCATATTTCGCCCACTTGAAGTTCGGAAAGGTCAGACCGAAAGACATCTGTCTCGGATGGAGTTGATAACTGATAAGCATCTCTGAGTGCTTCTTATAAAAATGTTGACCCAGTTCTGGCTCTGAGATAAGAGTGCAGCGATTGGGCATGCTTTCATTTAGGGCAGGGTTTACGCTTTGATGTGGATTTTGGATCGTTTTTTAATGTATTACTACGGGTTTCGCGGCACCGAAAGTTGTAGTAAATAAAAATACTTACTTTGATTTCCCGACGTTTTGAGTGGATTGCACCAACGGTGGTCTGCCTTGAAACAATTTTTGATTGAATTCTAATTTGTCTTGATATAAAGCTTGTCTTGAGTACTTTTTTATGTAAGGGAATTTCAGTGTGCAATAATAAACCTTAAAAACAAATACTGTAAGTAAAAAAGATGGATAAAAAGACAATACTTCCATAATATTATTATGAATTGTCCGAGAAAGTTTTACTGTCCCTATCTCCTTATAACTTACGTTTATCAGTCGCTTAAAACCATAAAATGTCAATGTTTATCTTTAAAAATTAAATAACAATACTTATATTTGCCATAAAACTCATCGTTAAAACTGTCAGTGATCCTGAGAGGGCAAAGGGTATCTTTAATCTTTGGGATGGAGCCGTTAATATTCCGAATGACAACCAACACTTAGGCACAAACTTTGGCGCGCCGAATGTCGGCAAAAGTTGCCAAAAGTTGCCGACGATTGCCGAAACTTGCCGATTTCACCCGTGAGACTTTAATCGCTGTTTATTTAAGGTTTATATTCAGCAATAAAGGTTGGAATCTTGAAGCCATATTTGGTGCACTGTTAAAACAAATTGACGTAATAATTGTAGTACTCAATGTTTTAACGCTAACAATATTCTTTATTGGCAAGCATTGGTAATGGTGAAAAATTCTTTAAGATTACTTAATAGTTACCTTCCAATATAAAAGTAAGCTTCCAGTGCAAGTTAACAGTTACCAGGCTATTACTTGCTAATAAAAAAGGTAAAGTAAGAAGGAAAAACGATATCACTTTTTATTTGAATCATAAACGTCACTACATTTATAAATATCCTTATACTAGCATCGCCCCGTGGTTTTACCCGCGTTGTGCCCGTTACCGTGGGAATTTCGGTAATTTTTATACATATAAACTTTCCTCTGGAATCACTCTTATCTATTTAAAAAACCGCATCAAAATTCGTTGCGTAGTTTTATAGATCTAAGCATACATAGGGACAGGCAGACAGATAGACAGCGGAAAACGACTTTGTTTTATACTATGTACTGAAGTTGTGAAGTATAAAGCTTTCTTTGATCATAGGTTAACATTCAGAAAACACCCCCATCTCTTACACCATGGAACATTACTATTGCATTGCTATACATTTATATGTTATTACGTACTTTGCATAATATACCAACCTTCTATCGATCAATAATAACCATTGCAACCCCTTGATCGACGGTCACCCCATCACGTTACTGTCATGGGGTGTCATATACCCCCAAAAATAATTGCATCGACACCAAAATGTTCTGATAATTATCTGTGACTTGAATACTTAACTACAAGCCTTTGATCGTAAATATTAATACATTTTTAATGTCCATTCGCGTATGGAATATTGATTCAGAAACCGAATATAGTTGTATGATGCGAAGAAATGTGAATCTTACTTTTTTGGTGTTTAAAACCATTATCATTCGTCGTTAAATGCGTTTTATTGCTTATCTATTTAGGTTTTATGCGTTGTACGAAAGTGATGTATCTAATTAGATTAATAAAAGTTTTATTAGATACTAGCAGTGCCCCGCGGTTTTACCCGCGTTGTGTCCATTCCTGTGGGAATTTCGGGATGAAAAATAGCCTATGTTACTCGTGGATAATGTAGCTTTCAAAAGGTGAAAGAATTTTCAAAAACGGTCCAGTAGTTTTTGAGCCTATTCATTTCAACCAAACAAACAAAGTTTTCCTCTTTATAATATTAGTGTAGATAAGTACTTAAGAAATTATTCCTTGGAGAAAGCTGAATCACATTTATAAGATTTTCGTAATAAACACACAAACGATTGAAAAACTTCCGATCAAATATTGTAAATTCTTGGTAATAATCTTTTCGACGTTTTCATAATAGAGAATATGATACCTGATATGAATTTTCCTTTTATTTTCCAGTTTCTAATGCCATTAAAATTATCTTCCCAGATCATCATTACCTCGACATCATTAAATCAAACTTTGAATGTCTCGGGTAGCAAAATTATATGGAACATATTATACGAGGTATAGGCAATCTTTGAGAGAGGAAATGAGATACATTTCCCTATGTAATCTCTCCACAGACAGATCATATTAGAATACGTACATACAGTCAGCAAATCAACACTTTGGTACTTTGTCAAATTATAAATTCGAAAGTTGTCATTGATATGTAAGTATTTAGTCCAGAAGTTTGAATAATATGACAAAGTGTTAAGTATGCTTGCATTTGGATGTGTCAATTTGCCAAGCATACTAGATGTACCTTGTCATATTTAAACTTCTGCAATAACTTAAAAGTATATGAAAATTTTCGAATTTATATGACATAAATACTAATGTGCAAAGTATTTGAATGTGCTGACTGTACGTCAATACCATCAGAGTCAATATCATGAAATTAGATTACATTAAAGCTATTAAAACACAGACTCTTTGATCCTGCAGGCTTTGGTTGAGCTTTAGGTCAACGACCGAAGGACCCTTTGAGTAAATAGCTTTAGACTAAGCTAGGAACACGTATAGGGTGTCCAATATGGCTGTGCTATGTTTGCCAAGGCAGCAATTTCCATACATTTCACCGAAATTTTAATTAGGTAAACAGAAAATAACCTACCTACTTAATTTTTACCCCCTCAAAAACCACTTGAAAAGCTTTCCAATTTCATTTGCTTATTTAGATATGAAAATTGTAGCCAAGGGGTGTAATTCCACAAGAATTTTTGCCTGCAGCAAAACACGCGACTTACAAAACTGCAACATGAATATGTGCCCAATACCCTTTTGGGAGAGTATAATTTCCTATGCATCATGTAATTGCAGGCTTCTATGCATTGCGCATGCGTGCATTTTGGAGGGAAAACCTTAGTGTACGCAGTGTTGTCATGGCAACCGCGTTTAATGCACCTATTCAATTGTCTTTACAAGGAGTTCTTTGACCTGATCAACCTCTTTGTTGTAAACAGTGGCCATTGTTGTGATTTGTGGATTATCTTGAGGTTGGTATTTGATTAGCTTGTTATCTTTTGAGTGTTATCTCTGTGTTTTATCAAACGCAAACGAAAATGATACTTTCGCAATATTACTAGAGTATCTAATAGTAACTCAATAGTAACATCGCTTGTTTCCAGTGTACTTTACAAAGATGGCTAGGGTTTATAAATAAATGATTTATTTCAAGCCAAAAATAGTTACAATACATGCTTAACTTATATATAAACATTGGTTTAAGTCCTTGAGATTACCAACCCGCAGTAGACAAGTATGGTGATTACGTCTAATCCTCCTCATTGCATTGATATCTTCAGTTAGCTAAGAGGAATTGGCCTTGGGGAATAATAGACAATTATTTTTATTAAATAGTACAGTGGACATTCTGTTTGACATAGAAGCAGTGCTGATAGATAGTTTCAAGCGTATGAATGTATCTGGCCATCATCATATCATATCATAATACCCGGGTCATCGTACCAGAAAATTGCTCCGTTGCCTATTAAATTCTGGTACAAAAGTAATTGCACTGACAATTGCAAAAAATGCAACTAAACAAACTACCTTTACTTATTCAAAATGACTTGCAAAATTCTAAGAAAACTGGTACAAAAACGAGCGCGATAATTTTCTTGTTTTGTTGACTTCCTGCATGTGTGGTTTCTTAACATGGGTGTTTTATTACTGTTTCGGATATTCTGGTCAATGCTGCGATATACTTACGGGACGATTTATTTAGCACTAGCAGCGCCCCGCAGTTTTGCCCCCTTTTTGTACCACTTTCCATTGAAATTTCGGGATGAAAATTAGCCTTTAACCTTCCCGTTGAATGTGGCTATCCTTTACAAATCAAATTGGGTTGAATACTAGACTAGGTTTGAATCATTTGTCCCTTTCTTTATATTCATCAAATTATGTCGAATGGTATTTTTTTGTTGTTGTTCCGTATAAAATGCCATCTCCTTTCTGTGCTAGTGTCTAAGGATAAAGTCTTGTACTTATGAGGTACATAAAGTTAAATCGATCAATGCTTTATAAATTCATACGATACGACTGAAACGATGCTATTCCCGTTATACCTTGTGCCAAATAACTATCGATTTAATTGAATGTGTTTCAAACAGTGACATCAATTAATATTTTACATCTTCTCAGAATCATGTAGGTAAGTAAGAAAGTCATGTTTTTAAACTAATAAAAAGTTTAAAATAATGCACTCCGTGTAATCGGGGACATTTTTATGACTTTATTTAATACATAAAAGACTTGTAATTAGCGAATATTCGAAATAAGAATATCAAAAAAATAAGTTTTGTTTATTTTTATAGCCATAAATCGTCGAGTCGCAGCGCGTTGTAATTTTTGCGGTCGCACGCGTAAACATTACGTTATTAACGACTTTAAATGTGTTCCGTGGTCTTCGGATAGATGGCGCTTTTTTAAGTTGAAATAATGTTTTGTTTTGCAATTAAATTACTTGTAATTGCTTTTATTTAACCGATGTTAAACTTTTTGACTTAACAAAACATATTATCTAGCTATATCTAAAATAGATTTTATGTAACAGAGTTTATTTACAATATGCACTTAAACTTATTAAGGTAGAACCTTATCCTATATGCAAAAAGGAACAGATTTCTCATAAAAACATCCTTCCTTCCAGATTGGCGCGCACCAATGACGGATGAGGCGGAAGGCGGTCGGGCGCGGCGGGCCCCGGCGCCGCCGCCCCGGCAGCCCTCGCGCCCCGAACCGCGACCCAGGGCCCTAGACCCGGCCCTGCGGCTCCCCGCCCCGCCCCGGCTCATCCGACCTTCCGAACACCTGGCCATAGTGGCGAGGGAGCAACGACAGCAGCACTTGGTACCTTCCATCACAGTGGTTCATGGGCCACGGCCTACTATGCCACCTCCTCTACCGGTGCATAGGTCAGTTGCTCCCCCGCCTATGAGGATGCCGGTGCCGGTTCTAGTGCCAGTTCCACCTGTGGTTAGGATGCCGCATCCTAGGAGAGAAGTTCAGGTATGTTTTGTGATTAATAATTACTTAAAAATCGTCTAGATTATTTTATTATAAGTACTTATTATACATAGTTATTTGTGCGTAATCAGAGGCATCACGACGCCGCAGATTGATGACTTTAAAAATAATAACTCAACAATCAAATTGAATATTACCATCATTCGCGATATTTTCGTGTTCTTTTTCAAAAAGCCAGTCTTCCCCTAATGCAGCAAAAAAAACTAAAAGGATAGAAAAAATATTACAGACTTTGCAATGTATATGATGGAAACATCTAATAACTGTCTTCAATAAACTAGTCTATTCGGGAAAAGTTCCAAGAATGTTTTCACGCAAAATGCAGCGAGTAATTTATTTCCGCCAACGTAATACGGTAGCCGGTTCCATTCGCAACGGACTTCAAGCTCACGAAGCAATTGGAAGCCTCCTTTAATTCCCTTCATCTTTTATACGACATCTTCATTTTGCTTTTATAAAAACATTTCGTCTTAATATTCAAGATTTGAGTTGCTCTTCCGACTGAACATTTAATTTTTAAACTCGTTTTGCCTCGGTGGTCTGTTCTTGGCTTCCAATATTTAAATAAGGAATATGGAACAACAATGAAATACCGAGTCACGCAATGATTCGACGAGATGCTCCATTTATGTTTCGCAACATGCAGTAATCGAATATTGATATTAATCATCGATTTCGCATCGACCCACAGAACCTTTCACATTAATTGTTATGCTCTCTTTATAACAAGGTGTTTATTGTTACCGTGTAGGCGTTGTTTTCTCTAGTCCTTGTTATGGTAATCGCGACATTATCTCGATGACTCGCTGTTATAAGATGTAGTATCATGCTGTATTGATATGATTCACTAGTATGAATCCGAGTAAAAAGTGATTTCAATAATGCATTGTTCTTGAGTAAAATGTGCTCCGTGCATACTTCGGAGTCGAGAAGACTTCCCAGTTTGAGTCATTGACGGTTTTCTTATTGTAATAAGCTTAAGTGGGTGCCGGGCCAGATGGTTGGACACAACAATGGGCTTTCATTACACGCTGCCGGATTCTGCATCAGGAAACAGTGTATAGAAATATGTTGAAACAATTATAAATGTATGCGCGCTCGCCACCAAGAATTTATGCAGTTTTCACTTATCATATTCTTAGTTAACAACTTGTATATACTAGAAGAATATTCTAGCTGCATAGAAACAGAAACCTCAGGTTATCGGCCTTACGGTCATAAATTAATAGCAGTAGACGCCACATAAGTAGTGCCTGTAAATTATTCATCTGAGTTGTGTCTGACCTGGTTTGGAGTTCCACATACTCTTGGCGAAGCCTGCAGAAGGGGCGGGACGGAACCTTGGCCCGAAACTAGGTTTACTGCCGGGAGCTATAACTTACATAATACTATTGGTTCCAGTGTTGGCAGAAAGACAGAATCAATGATCCAAAATACGTAATCCCTCGTAAATTATTAATGCCGCGCACGTAACCATTCTTTGGGTCAAAAGTCAACAACCTTTCAAAGGATTTAAATGGTCGTAAAGTATCAATACTTTTTCTGACATCATGTTTAGCGTCAACATACGCAGCAGCTTTCACGCATCACGTCAAAACAAAATCACAATATAATAACAGTATTTTTGTTTCTCCGAATCGTTAAGAGTTAAATTGCATCCACAGATATTTAGGACACGTTTCTAACACCCACCATTGCGGTATATAGGCTTATTAAGTTTCTGACAGCATCAGTAATCGCCTCGTCATCTCGCACCAAATTATATCTTGGAATCAAATCGAAATCGGACCAGCGCGTGACCCACATAACGTCTGAAGGGCCCAGTTCGTTCAGCCTACTTATGACAAACATTTTGATTGAGTATTGATACAACTTAAATTAGAATTAGATAAGAAATGCATTATCAAGTTTGCTTTTTGTTTGTTAAATGTTGATTGGATTTTGTTTCGTGTCAAGGGCTTAGAAATTATTAGATCAAACCTTTCACTGGTCGAGTTAGATAAAGAATGTATTTTGTAGTAACAAGTAAGATAAGGAAGAAAGCACGTGCAAATGTTACGAAAATCATCGGAATGCATTCACGTATAAATTAGTTTCAAGTAGGGTCTTAAACATAATTTATTCCATTGAAAGTGAAGATTGCGTAACAGATTTGCCATCTGATAAGTCCCTAATAAGATATTGGCGTTCCATCTACGTTGGCTCGGACAGTTTTCCCTCGTTCAATTCCAAATGCTTACAGGAATTGTGAGAATCTTGTACCGCCAATTAAATACAACTGTTGCGTAGTACCCAATTAAAAAGACATGTTGGGTAGTAAGCAAAATGCACGATTTATGTGGTAAGGCCTTGATTACCCTAGCGGAGACTAAACATTATGGATTTAGGATTTAATGAAAGCTGGTAGCCTCAATTTATATGTCTGAATTAAGATTTAGTTAGTATGTTGATGTTTCTCGAAATAAACTGCAGTTATCTATACTAATATTATAAAGCTGCAGAGTTTGTTTGTTTGAACGCGCTAATCTCAGAAACTACCAATCCGATTCGAATAATTCTTTTTGTAATGGATAGCCACGTTCAACGGGAAGGTTATAGGCTACTTTTCATTCTGAAATTCCCACGGTAACAGGTACCAAGCGGGTAAAACCGCGGGGCGGTGCTAGTAATAAAAATAAAATAGTCTTGTAAATATGTCTGTCTGCAGAAAAGTAATAAGCTACTCAATGGATTTGCATGCGTATCTCACTAATTCCCAAAACTCCTATGGATGCAGGTATAACTATGGTAAAACCGTGAGCTTCTAAAGTAAAACAATTTTATCAAAGCTGTTAATCAAAATATTTAATACCAAACATACTACAACATTTACATCTCCACCAAGATCGTTCATCATCATAGACATTATATCGGTTTAATAGATATGAATGGAGCATATTAATAAACATAGCGCTGCGTGCGTAGGAGTAGATGTATTCATTGCCTTAATATTTGATAGTTTGTCAGTCTGTCGATAGTTGTCGAGTGGCTGTGTTATCGGGTGCATTAGCCTTTTAATTGTGTATTGTAGGATCACACCCACGGCACGTCTATCTAGGGTACTGTAATGATGTCGTAATTCTAAATCATAGTTTAGAAATTCTAGTTTCTGAAATATATTTCTCCTTTATGAGTCCTGAATATTAAAGTAATATGACCGATTATTCACCCAGACATTTTTTGTAGAGGATTAATGATTTAAGTCTGTTATCAACCAATTTCACAGACCGAACTTTTTACCCCACTAAATCATTCCTCTTCGACCATATTAATGTACATTTTAGAGTTTGAGAGAAGGAAAAGTGTTTATCTCGACCCAGTTGTCCCTCAATCAATTTCCCATTGATAGTTTTCTGGGATGATTAATAGTTGTATCATTATCATTAGTGATTGAAGGCACAATTTCTGCCGCGAAAGCAATGGGATAAATCATCGGAGTAATCAAAAATTCTATATAATCATCAGTTAGGTAGTCGCCAATCAAATCTTGGGTAGAAAGTGCTATTTGCTCTGCTTCTAGAGATAGTTTCTACTCAGACTTTATATTTGTAAGTTATCATTTAAGTCATTACAATCAAGGAGTTGAGCCTAGTATTCTTCTATTTCGTCTTCCGTTCCGGTGTCTGTGTGCCACGGTGTAACTGACGGTGATTACATTTTTTTCCATGTATAAGATTTGTTTGTGTAAGATGTGTTTTGTCAATCATTCGCCTTCACAATGGCACTACTTTAGATACTTCTATTCTTCTATTACTTAACAGTCCTAGTCCTAGTATTCCAACTTTGTTATCTTTCTCATAATTTCATCTTTTATATATTTTGTTTATTCATCGTCTTCAAATTCGTAACCTTCATCCAAAATTAGCAACAATTCCCCAATTAATTTTCCTCGATCCTAAATTACTTATTTAATCGGCACTCTCGACGGAATCTGTACAACAAAGTGATACTTAAGTATACGTTTTAAGATTGCTTTGGCGAGTATTTTCTTTATCAAGAGTAATTTAATTCTGAGTTTACACAAACCAATTGATTGTTGAGATGTTTGCGTTCAGTGAATGCACGCCAGCACGCGTGAAGCGGATTTATTTAAATGGAGTTTGAATCCAATGTAAGCATGCAGAGAAAATATTTGTTCTATGATAGCTAGGCGATGAATACGATTTTTGTTCGTAGTATAAACCTGTCGCGAATTGATCACACTCTTAATTTCTAGTTGCTCGAATATTTAAACGCCACTCAAATTAAACAGCCCTCAATTGCATACATACAATTTAGGCAATTAGCTGTCAAAATTTATGAAATAACTCTTCTTAACTTAAACGACGCACGTTTTAATATTTAGAGATTAGTTACAGTCTAACTAATTAAGACAGTCTGTTAGACTTCCTTAATCTCACCAACGATTATGAAGTGAGTAAACATCACACATACAATCATATCTACTAAAAATACATATCAATGCATACCAAAAACCCAACCCAATACATACCAAAAACCAAACGGCGACAAAATAAAGTATATAATTTATAGCGCCTGCATAAATTCAGTGCGCAATGTTTACGCGACCACTTTCCAGTGTCAACGTTTAATCGGCGCCCACGCACCGTGTTCGCATGCGTCTGTTGTGATTGACAGCCGATGACGCACGAGGGTGCGTTCACGTTGACTAACGACACGGTATTTTTTAAGTGCGATATTTTAGTTAATAATGTAGTAATGGTTTTCATCGCGGTAAAAAACCGTGATTCTACTATAGAAGTAAAGTATATAATTACGGCCTGTCCAGAAAGTCTTTAGGCTATCTGTCTAGTGTATGAAAACCTATGAAGGAGCGCACACTAGAGACATTACGTCTCACTGACTTTTTCCTCTGTAATAGATTATTTGTCTGTTAGACTTAATAATTTTACTGACAGCTATTGTTACACAGGCTTAGGATGGATTGCACAAGCATTCCTAATTTTATTATGTTTAATAAACAAGTGACGTTTGTTTAAATATTGTTCTATTTCTTACAATATAAAATCCATTTTTGAACGTATAGTTTTAGTTTCCTAAACTTATTTAGGTTACCTAAATATGTCTAAGATTTCTTTATTTAATATATACGTAACATATAAATAAAACGATTTATCGTTTTCACAAATTAAAAAGTAAATAAAAAAGGCAGTGCCGCCCGTAACAATGGACACAAACAATAACAGCTGCGTACACGCAGTGATTATGCAAATATTACCTTTTACTGCACATGATGGTTTGTCCATAATATACATACAATACTTTAATAGCAAAGAAAGCTTTTGATATGTTAATAACAAGACATTGTGCAATCATTTCACTACGGTAAATATAGTAAGTACCTACCTAAGTTTGTAGCATTTGTAATTATTGGGCGTTTGTTTATATTGATGGAAATTACAAGCAGCTTGTTGGCGTTACTTAAGATTATGTTTTAAAGGCAAATCGTTAAGTTTTAAGTAATTAGGTTGGTGACTTTAACACTTAATGATCTGTGTGTGATTCGTGAGAGAGACTATAAAGTGAACTAGCAACGCCCTGCGGTTTCTGCGTTATTCCTCTTTCCGTTGGAGCTCAGGATGAAATCTTTTACTGTGTGAATCTGCATTACAAAAACACTTATTCAATAAATCGGACTAGAAGTTTCTGAGATATTTATTATGCTAAAGGACCTGGGCTATGAGTTAATCTCACATGGGCGAGTTCAGAAGACCGTTTGTTCAAATTAATTTGCTGAATGGCTACTTGTAAACTCCATCTATTTCTAAACGCCAAGGCGTTAGACAGAAGCGCTATGGCGTTAGGCGCCAGGCGTACTGTGGCAGTTAGAGACGTCCATTAAATCGCTACTTAACTAATTGACAGTATTTTTCATAGATACATCAAAATCACTCCTTAAATCTCTACTAAGCAAGGAAGCATAATTTGAAGACTTAGAGGTTGGCGTTAGCTAGCATATGACAAGAACAGTCATTATAGATATTATTTATTACGTATTAAAAATCATCAATTTGCTATAATCGCATGTTATTAGTAGCTATTTGACATGATTTGCCGTAAAACCGTCCATAAATTTTACTTAAATGTTTACTTAAAAGTTATGAATGAGTATGAATAGAAATTGATGACAAAATGCTTTTTGATGTATGAAGCTGGTGGGTGTTTCTTGTTTGTTGTCATTTCTAGTTTATTTTGAATTTTTTTGGGCAAGTCCTGTGAATATTGGTGTATTTAGAACTAATCTATGTAAGTATTTCTGTATGAAAGACGGCAAACGTTTTGAAGGAATAAAAGTCAGTTCTTAATATCTCCTTCCTCAAATCGTATGTTTGTTTTTTAAAAGTTGATAGATTATGAATCAATATGCATTTTATTTTTGTAGTGCTACTGCTACTGCTGAGCAAAAGTCTCAACAACATCAATAATAAAATACAGTTTTAATGACGAAAAGCAAAGTACTAACTATAAATAAGTCTAATTCGTGGTTTTAAATCAAAAATCTACTTTAAATGAAAGTTCTTTTCCTTGGGTTGAACCGAATGAGCATTACAATATGAAATTATTTACATCTGTAGCAATCGATTCGCAAACGCAATCGAGAAATCGATCATCGATTTAAGATCTGCTTACGTAACGATATTGAGTAGATGAATGTACTTATTGTAGGATAATTCGGCATTTTAACCACAGGTTTAAAAGAAAAGAACATCACCCACTACGATTTTTTGTACCTGTTTTCGTGAACCGATTTCGAAAAATCGATAAATTATGTTGTTGATACTGCCATTTTCAAAATAGATGGTTATTACTACGAAAAACAGAAGTAAGGGAGTAAGTACGTCGCTATTAAACCTAGTTTAAGTCGTGTTTCCATTTATTATTAGACGTTTTGATACTATCTGGCCTAAAACTTTTTTTAGATTATAAAAATATTGAGGGACTTTTACCTTTACGCAGGGCATGCCAGTCCAATCATGCTCTCTACCTTAAGTAACACTAAAACACAAACTTAAAAACTGACTTAAAGGTATTTAATAAACTCTTAAAACTTCGATTACATAAAACCAACTCACTGCCCAATATAAGAAGAAACAATTAATTACATATCTTCAAACTTATATCACTGTGATCAATTATGGTCGGCAAAAAATTACTTAAGCGCATAGCTATTTCTGTACTATAATTAGTTTGAACTAAAATTCAATTGTGTGGTTATATTATATCACGGTCTAAAATTAGTTTGCTCTAAAATTATAAAATTGTGTCGTAATTATCCTTTAAGTCATTCGTATAAATAGGGCGATGAAGTTTTGTTTCAATCTTTCTGAATGTCGTCTTAACACTAACTAGCTACTATTCCCAGACTGCAGTCACCTAATTAGGTGACAGCTGCTGTCGTTTGCCGAATGCAGCCACCTACCCCGTATTCATTACAAATGCAGCCACCCGGTTGTATTTTGAACACTAAAAGTATGCCTATCCCATTATCTCTATAAATATATAAAATAATGTCACGTTAGGTACACCATTTATAACTCGAGAATGGCTGGACCGATTTTAATGATTCTTTTTAGGAATAGAATAAATAATAAGTGAAAAAAATCTCGAAATTCCCACGGTATCGGACGTACTGTGGGTGAAATTGCGAAGCACAGCTGATTAATACATATATTTATGCAAATGTCAACAACCTCAGCAGGAATTCCAACCTGAAACCGTGGACATCAAAGGTAACCCTTCAAACCGCACAATAAATATTCCGTCTGTGTGTTACACATACCATAGTGACATTTCCACATCAAACTGAATGTAGAATTAGTATATCAAATCCGAAGCACATATGAGTACTTAATTATAATGACATTCGTAGTACTATTCAGAAGAAATTGGATAAACAAATTTGAAAAAGACTATAGTGTTTTCTTTATAGCAAACTTTACTGATTTTAAAACCGACAGACAGAAGACTGTAGTCTTGACTGAAGACTGAAGTCTCCTGTTACTATGGTTCCTGTAAAAGGTTCGAAACGTCAGATAAAAATGTAAAATAAAAGCGATGGGTTTCCGTAAAGTATACTTCAACATCTATTATTACTTATACTATGGTAAACGAAAACATACACAGCATCAGGTGAGTAAGGAACTGATGTTAAACCATGACCACAGACATGTCATAAAGCGACACCCACACTGTTCGGTGCCGGACCGAATCGTAAATCGGTGTAACTACGTCATAACGTTACTATCGTCTGTGGCTTTTGTAGATGATAAATTAGGTTTATGTATCTGTTTTCATATTTATTTTTTGTTTGAGTTTATGTATTGCAAGCCGCGCCCTATGGTTTTACCCGCGTTGTGCCCTTTCTCATGGGAATTTCAGGATGAAAAATAGTAGGTATATTTAAACAAATAAACTTCCCGTTGATTGTAACGAAATGAATTATTCAAATCGGATTAATATCGGATTTCGAAGATTAGCATGTTCAAACAAACAAAAAAACAAACTCTACTGCTGTATAATATTAGCATAGGTTAGTGTGTTGAATATGTTGCTGTTTGATCGAGTATTCTGTTTTATCAAATTAGTAGTATGCTGCATGCAACTTGCAGTGACTGCAATAGTGTGAATAACAAAAACTATTGGACTGCATTCGGCGATTGACTGCAGCTGTCAACAGTGAGTGCTGTATTAATTTAATGTCCTGTCAAATATTTAAGTCGTCTTCAAATTAGACGATGTTTTAAATGATAATGATCATTAATTTAATCATTACTATGATCAACAAGTAGTCATGAAAGGGCATTGTAATTTTCATAATGATACGTCGCATCGTTACTGAATCGATCGGACAGAATATTGATTTTACCGCTATTGACCGTAAACTTAATTTAATTATGTTGAAATGAGCTTTTCTTTTGTTTTTTAAAGGGCAAGTGATTCATAAAAGATAATGATTGGAATAACCAAATATTTTTTTACAACAAGCGATCAATTACTATATGGTTTCGTCATCTTATCTCGAGGTATTGAAAATGAACGCAATATCCACGTCTCACTTACTACAGAGTCCCAATAGCCCCGTGTCCTGCACTGTGGAGGATCTTTGAAATGTTTGTTAGGAATTAATGGAATTCTAATGACAGTGCAATAGACCTGGCCAAATTCTGGTCTAAAAATATTTGACTAAAAATAAACATTTCGATCTGACAAGAAGAAGAACGCAATAAATTTCGTACATAAAGCTTCAATAGGAATAAATCACAGCAAAGCTTAGTAAAACATTTCATTCACAAAGTTTTGATTACAAATCTCACACCATTTGCCCAACGAAGGAGGAAGTGTACATAACACATAAAATCAGCTAGATTTAAATTTATTATTCAAAGAATAGGAACTAAAACGCATCTACTGAGGATTTATGTTTCACTGAGCAGTCAAGAGTAACGATGAAAACTCTCTCTTGACCTATAAGCGGCCATTTATTAATGGAATCGGCAATGGAACCTATGAAATATAGCTGGTTCAACTTTCTAGCTTCTTATACGTCGAAAATTACGAATTGCTTACTTCAAGGAAGTCATTTGAGAGTAATAAAGTTTGAGTTACAACATGTTGGTGTTGTGAGCGGTTTAAGTGTTCTTTAGTGTTCAGGAATGGAGTGTATTGGATGTGGATATGTCTGAAATGTACCACTGCTGGGCAAAGATCTTTCAAACATCGCCAAACGTCTCCTTCTCCTTCTCCTTCTCTTCGATAGGATCGTCCCGCTAATAATTCCTCGGTCGCTTCTTATACGTTTTTAAAATTACTAACGTTGCAGCCAGCTTTCAATCCGAGAGCGAACTCTAAATTCGATATTTGAATTGTGTGTCGCTCGCATATACGCTTAAAAGACATTATTGACAACAAATGTGTAATTGTACACCACTTCGATATAAAAAACATACGTATTATAAAACAAAGTCCCATACGTCTATCATGTTATCGGTTTTCTCAAAAAGTACTCAGTAATTTCTCAGATATTTTTCCTGTATAAAGAGTTATTCTAGAGGACGGTTTGTGACTACTTTTCAAGCTAAAATTGCCTCAGGAACGGGTACAGGGCGGGTAAGCCTGCGGGGCACAGCTAGCTGTACATTAAAATGATACATTATCTACACTAATATTATAAAGAGGAAAACTTTTTTTTTTGGTTGTAATGAATAGGCTCAAAAACTACTGGACCGTTTTTAAAATTCTTTCACCATTCGAAAGCTACATTATCCACAAGTAACATAGGCATTTTTCATCCCGAAATTCCCACAGGAATGGACACAACGCGGGTAAAACCGCGGGGCGCTGCTAGTTGTTAATATTATTGTAAATACTCTGCACGTAAACCAGTATTCATTTGTTTTTGTCAACATTACATTTAAAAAATGTAAACAATCAACACAATTTAATGCCCAATAGCCTACTAAATAACATTCACATTCCTCATTTATAAACATACTTAACTAATTACCGGATTGAAAAAGTGGGAGTAATCGAAAGAATCAACAAATAAATATTCATTAACCTCTTAAGATTCATATGGATGTGGTATTTAATACTTACGATTGTCTACAATGTTGCAGTACGGAAATACAGGAAGCCGACAGGGTCTTCCTTATGTCATTATGTTAGTGGCTTTCTACTAGTAATAAAGTTTAGCATTGATTTATAATGAGCTGATTGGTAATGATAATGTTGATAAGTTACATCGCGATGTTGTAGCTTTAACTAACCTGTGGCACTGATGTAACCTGGTACATGTAGGCACCTACCGGGCTTGGGAATAACGAAGAATTCAATATGAAGAATGAAACCTATTGGGCCCTTTAATAACGCGTATTAAGAATATTTTAGCTATCAAATGGTTTGTCACTTTCTGACATACGCAATTTTCCGAAGATCAAAAGAGACAAAACAAACACATTAAAACGTGTTTTAGTTACGCAGCCTTTATTAATATGGCCTCTAATGCGTTCATCAACTTTCGAAGTTGACTGTACATCGTCAAAAATCATCGTGAATGCAAAATTAGGTTCGCCTTGAGTTGCGAATATAATTCCACATGGGCTATCATAATAATACCGCTAGTACTCCATCTAATGGTGACACGGCTACAAAATCGAATGGATAGGCATATCAACAAAGCTTCACGCTTTAAACATGATCGACGTACGCTTTCATGATAATAATTATTGTTCCTGTACTTTATACGCATCAACGCTTTTAGATAGTCTAGACTTTGTGCTTTATCGTTTAATGAATTGTGTATTTGTGTGAAATGTAGGTTAAGAACACACATAGTAAATGGCTGTTCACGTAGGTAGATTTAGAATGGTGTGTAACATTACGTTATGATCGATAAGTCGAAAATATCATCGTTGAAAATGTGTATATCTATGTACGAGTCAGTCAAGTTAGGTAATTGTTTTTCTTGTTAAGTACGTACCACTTTTATTGCCTTACTAATATTTTCAATGCGAAAGTTTATGAGGATGGATGTATGTATGTTTGTTATTCCTTCACGCAAAAACTACTGAACGGATATGGATGACACTTTACAGTAATATAATTTATACATAAGAATAACGCATGGGATAAGCTGTATCCCGTAATTCCCAGCAACGGGTTCAACGCGGGTAACACCGCGGGGCGCGGCTAGTATTTTTATATTTTACATTAATATTGTTGATATCTATTCCACCTACTGAAGCTCTTGATACTTTACTAACACTTAGTGCAGTAGATACTTGTGTGTACGCAAGTTTTTCGTTACTTATTTGTATATTCTAGAATTAGGTAACAAATCTAATACTCGTCTATGACTCACTCAAATACTATGCCTGATAAAATCTAGACTTCATCAATAAAAAATACCGCTACTTTAATTTTAGGACTAAATCGATACTAGATATTAGTTGGACCGTTAATGGAATCTAGAATCGAGGCATTTGAAAAAAGTTGGCCAAAGGCGACGAATATAAATATGGCATATGAATATTTGAGACACGACCTAGTGTGATGATTAAAGCCAGATATATACTTTCGGACGCGGCTGATATGACTCTAGAAAACGACCGCGACTTACATCCAATAGCTTCGTCCCATAGATGCATGTTTGTAGCCGATAATGGCATTTTCTCTAGTGACATGCTACAAAATACAATCATGTAGATCCTGATTGTATCAATTATAAAATTACTAGCAGCGCCCCACACGGTTTTACCTGCGTTGTGCCCGTTCCCGTGGGAATTTCGGGAAAATCCTTTAGCGAGGTGCCTTTAGCGGTTCAAAACCTGGAACACCAGGGTTGGCCACAAAGATATATTTGATGATTAGACATTTAATTACTTACCTCTATAGTCTTGCCATGGGCTGTCCCCTTAACCTTGTCTATAGGTACTGAGGCGTCCGTAAGCCGCGCCCGATAAATACCTACATCCCGCCTAAGCCAAGTCTCGAGTGATAATTAAGAAATCTATTAGTTTCGCTCCCCCCGGGTTAAGAATTGTCAGTAAATCACTTGGAACTGGGCCGTCGACCAGACGAGCGATGAGAATATTGCATAATTGAGTCAAGAACACTGATTGTTGCTTTGTTACGTAGAATAATGAAATAATTTACATAATTATTTCTTTGTGATTTGGTGTGAGAGTTGCAATTTTTAAATAATTAACAGTTCATTCCCACTTGACGTTTGTAGATAATTTTATATTATTTATTTTTATTTATCTTGCTCCGGAGAGCACGTTAAATAGTCGATGCCGGTTGTTTCAATCGACCATGTTGGAGGCCTTTTATATGGTCGCAGAATTCCGGCACCAGCGGGCCAGAATCGAACCCGCATCCCTCGACACAGTAAGCGCTCTCTCAAGCCACTGTGCCAACAGCCTTATCGCTTGAATATTAACTTGTTCTGAACCCTGCAAGCGTAATACAAAATGTAAACAAGGAAATAGCAGTAAAATCGATTTCACAATGATGCATCGATTACTAAATACGGTCGATATGATTGATATCGATTTATAAATCTCCTTGCGACATATTGGAGCCGGTATATCGATCGGACAACTCGATTCCATATAAGTTAATGTCTTTCGTTTGACAGATGAATATTTTTCTTATTTAATGAGTGATATATTTAATACTTATTCTAATTTGAGTTTCCAAACATTATAATTAGTGTTGGGAAATAACGGATTCTTATAGATAATCTTTATTGATGTAAAAATATTAATATAATATTTGATTGGTCCTAATTTGGGAGTGCATTATTTATTCTATTGCTAATTGGTTGTATCATATGTCTTGTGTAGACACATTTGTAATCAACAAACATTCGATCACGTTTGTTATAAAACATTCGTTTGGTCTTCTCTTCTTCTTCATCGAGTGGATGGTCAACCTGACCAATCCTGGTGTCAGAGTTATTGAGCCGCCAAAGGCCTCTGACATGGCTCAAGTAACGACTATCTATCCGTAGAAAGTAACCGGGACCGACGGCTTAACGTGCCCTCCGAAGCACGGAATCATCTTACTTTTCGAGCAATCAGGTGATTCAGCCTGCAATGCCTTAACCAAACTGAGGAAAGTCTCACAAAGAGATTTTTGTGAGATATCCCCACCGGGAATCGAACCCGGAACCTCCGGGTCGTGAGCTGGGCGCTCAAACCACAAGACCACGGAGGCTGTTATTCGTTTGGTATATAATCTTTTTTTTTTCTCTTGAGATTTAAGAACATTTTTTAAACGTTTTCGCACCTTGATCTTTGGCTTGGGCTTGGACTATAAGTGCTTTTAGTCTAGATGCAACTTTAAAGATAGTTATCTTCATAAATGTCATTCACAATATTCTAATAGAAATTCATGAAATCGAAGATGTTATTCCATTGACAGACACACGATGTAGTACAGAGTCTAGAGAACCTAGTTAAATATAGATGAAACCGCGAAACAGACATGTAAAATCCTAGCCCTAGATGTCCATCTACACTAATATTATAAAGAGGAAAACTTTGTTTGTTTGGTTGTAATGAATAGGCTCAATAACTACTGGACCGTTTTAAAAAATTATTTCACTATTCGAAAGCTAGGTACATTATCCACGAGTAACATAGGCTATTTTTCATCCCGAAATTCCCACAGGAATGGATACAACGCGGGTAAAACCGCGGGGTGCTGCTAGTCTAAGATAAGCTGAAAAGTTTTTTCAGCAGCAAAGAATGAAACTTTATTAGTGTCTTCAATCGAGGTCAACACCAATAACTATACTCATATTTAATTACATAATTCTCGACGCCCATAATTCTTGGCGTACTGCCGTAGGTGACAGTAAAAATTGTCCATATTAAAATTAATTAAACATAATAAAAACCGATACATACCGACGCGACGCTCTGAGTTACCTCGCGGCAATAAGGTACTTACATTTAAAACCAGGTTAACACTTATAGTAATAAGCGTAAGTACGTAATTTACTTGAGCATACAATGTGGTTAAGCGAGGAACACACGATATACGCGAAGAGGGTTATTTCAATGGGTAATGTTGTGAATAATCACCGTATGTCCGATACTTGGTAATTGCTACAAGTGTGAAATTAACCGTAGCGTAAATGTGTATTCAGCTTAATGTCTTATAATTACCGATCTGTATCGGTATTGTACTGTCGTGACCAGAAATCGTTGTTGGTTATACGAGGAAGTATTTTTTTCAAACAGTTCCTTTGATATGCTAATGTGATTGCGCAGTTTGTGAATTTGTGTTTAATTAGCTGAATTTCAATGGGTTTTAGCTGTTCAAATGTTGTTAAGACTACGTAAAGAATTATTAAGAAGTCTGGGATAGATATACTATTCAGTAAATTCATTGTCTATATTTTTTAGTCCCCGGCCGCGTCTGTCTGTCTGTTCGCGATAAACTCAATTACTACAGCACGGATTTTGACATGTTTTTTTTATAGATAGAGTGATTCAAGAGGAAGGTTTATATGTATAAAATTTCCCGAAATTCCTACGGGAACGGGCACAACGCGGGTAAAACCGCGGGCCGTTATTTATAAGTGCTTATAATGAGTAAATGAGTAAAGATTTTGATTCCGATTGTACTGATACGATAATACTACTCGTATACTTAAATATTGTTAATACACAGCAGTTTATTAAACTACCACTTAGTTTTAAATGGTTTAAATGTTTACGCAATGATGTAGCCGGTAATATTACGCGTCCGATTTTAATACTATCGAGATTATTTCGTTTTGTAAGAGATATGTCTTTCATAATGTTTTATTTTTATATTTTGTGTATATGTATAGAGTATAGTTACAATGTCCTGCGGTTTTACCCGTTCATCTAGGAATACTATTCTTCCTTCCTTCCGGAGAAAATATAGATAATATAGATAAACAGCTTTTGGGGACTTTATCTTGATAATATGTATAGATTTGATTAATCGATAGATTTGAATAGATTGTCATAGTTTTTTTACATTGATTTCATTTCGGTATCTACATACTTTTGTTATATTTATGAAAACTTAAGTGCGGATTCTGGCGAATCGATCTGCAATCTGTTCGCCAATTATTTCAAATCTACGTTTTTGCCAAATTGTCCAACTTCCTCACTAGATTCTAACAGCTCGAAACCGTCAGTAGATTACGCAGTCTGTGGTCAACCGGGACTAATCCATGATATCGCTGTGAGAGAAGATGAGATTTTCCATTTACTAAAAAATTTAGATATTAATAAAGGTCCGGGTCCCGATGGTATAGTCTCTATTTATATAATTCGCTGTGCTAAGGCCCTCTCTAAACCTCTAGCCATGATTTTTGAAAGATCTTTGAGAGAAGGGATTGTACCCCAAGCGTGGAAGTCGGCATTTGTAACTCCAATACACAAAGCCGGAAACAAAAACGACGTTAGGAACTATAGGCCGATTTCAAAGCTCTGCATTTTCGCCAAGGTCTTTGAACGCCTTATTTACAACCAAGTTTATAGTGCCCTTTCCGCCACTTTTATTCCAGAGCAACATGGGTTTCTTAAAAAACGTTCTACATTAACAAACTTAATTTCATTTGCGGAGTATTTGACGTGTCATATGGAGTCTGGTGGACAAGTCGATGCCATATTTACCGATTTTTGTAAGGCATTTGACCGTATAGCCTATTCTGTTCTCCTCCAAAAACTATATAATGCCGGAATTCATGGCAATCTATTGAGATGGTTCATGTCTTATATTGCACACAGGCTACAGGCAGTAGTTACCAATGGCTTTCAATCTGCATGGTATGAAGTTACATCTGGTGTTCCTCAAGGATCTTTATTAGGGCCTCTGTTATTTATTATATTTTTGAACGATATCCATTCTTGTTTTCATAATTCACATTTTCTACTTTATGCGGACGACATGAAAATTTTCAAAAAAATCTGTAATTTTAATGATTGCCACCTATTACAAGAAGATCTGAATAGATTTCAAGATTATTGCAACCTCAATAAACTAGATTTAAATGTCTCTAAATGCTTCTCAATTACCTTTAGTCGAAAATGTAATTTAATTCAAACACAATATTTTATTCGAGATCAACCGCTTGTACGTAATACCGAAATACGAGACCTTGGGGTAATTCAAGATGCCAAGTTGACATACGGAAGCCATGTAGATTCCATAGTTAAGAAGGCTCGCAGGGCGCTTGGTTTTGTCATGAGAATGAGTTCACAATTTTCAAGCGTTAAAGTTTTGAAAATTTTATATTGTAGTTTCGTGCGTAGTATACTCGAGTATTGTTCGCAAGTATGGAACCCACAATATGATTCCTACATCAGAAGGATAGAGGCAATCCAGAGGAAGTTCCTAAAGCATATCCAATACAAATGTAGACAATGCGATGCTGACTACTCAGATAGATGTAGAAGACAGCACATGTTACCCCTTTTTGAGAGACGTAGAATAGCTGATGTTTCTTTCTTATTCAATATCGCTCAAAATTTAGTTGATTCTCCACATTTATTATCCAAGTTACAGATTCGGGTGCCTTCGCGGAAGGTACTTCGACACACGCCATTTTTGTGTGCATCCATGTCCAAAACGAAATACAGACAAAATTCATACCTCATTCGAGCGGTAAGAGACTTTAACAACCTTGCAAATCTCACGGACGTAGACCTATTTATAACAAAACCGCGAAATGTTAAAACGACATTGACATCACTTTGGATGGTTTGACCTAGATTAGATTATCAATGTTTTGTTATGGCAGCTTGCAGGTGTATAGTTTAGTTTTATATATATATGTGAAAACATATAAATGGTGTTGTCCTTACATAAGTTTAGATTTAAGGTTAATAATATCACTGTTTGTTTTCCTATGAATAAAAAAAAAAAAAAAAATATGTAGCTTTAATCATAATCTACTGATACGCAATATGTTCATTTCAACTCTTCAGAACCGTCGTAGATATTTCAAAAATATCTTCATTTCCAACATAAAATCAAAAACACAATTCAAATAGCCACTGAACTTAACCGACTTCTATTTCAAAATACAGCAAAAAACAGTAGCACAATAACAAACAAAAAAGAACCTGCTTTCTAAAAAGCATTACATTAAACATATCGAAACAGCTGCTCAGTACATTTTTGCCTCACTAGTGTCTAGACTTATCCTAGGATAAGCTATCTCCGTGTCTCATCAGCTAACATGAGCCTAACAAGGGCTTACACAATGCGGTTACAATAGTGCGAAATGCCCATGCGCATAACGTATTGCCGACTTAGGGTCCTTTCATACAATCCGAAGAGAGAAGAGCATAATTTTCTTCGCGCTTCAAAGAGCATTGTTTTTTATAGCGATGAACGATATTAGAAAATGTAAGTGTGTAAAGCTAAGATACTCTAAAAATTAGAATGAATAAAAAAGAACCAGGATAATTAAATATGATGTCTTTTTAAACTAAGTGGAATGGTTCGGTTAAGAAAGGATTGATTGAAACTGAAACTATTAGTAAGTATAAAAATCAGAGACCTAAAATTAACGCGTTAAGAAGAGGTTATAGGTCATTCGAATTATAACATACTAGCAGCGCCCCGCAGTTTTACCCGCGTTGTGTCCATTCCTGTGGGAATTTCGGGATGAAAAATAGCCTATGTTACTCGTGGATAATGTAGCTTTCGAATGATGAAAGAATTTTTAAAAACGGTCCAGCAGTTTTTGACCCTATTCATTACAAACAAACAACGTTTTCCTCTTTATAATATTAGTGTAGAAGTGTAGATAACGTTAACCTCAATGAAAAATTATGCTCTTCCATCCGATCTGTCTGAACGGACCTTAAGCTTCACACTGATCTTTTTGAAAAATATTCTTGTTTAGTATCTTTGTATCCTTAAACGAGTGTTTCAGAAGATGGTGTAAGATTAGATCTAAGTTTGACTTTGTATAGGTATCCATTTATTCAATTGTAACCAATAATAAATTGTATTAGTATCAGTTAGTTTGATTCCATAGTACAAGCTTAGAGCTTAGTTTTGGGACTAATTATCCGTGTGTGAATTTGTCCTGTATATTTAACTTTTTTTTATTTCAATGGTTGACCATTGCTGCTGTGGTTGTCGCTTGAATACTACCAAATGCAAAAAGGATTATTCCAATCCGACTGGCAGTTTCAGAGATTGGCGCGAACAAAAAAACAACTCTTATAGTACAGTCAACTGGAAAAGTTGACGAAAACTTTGAATATTACAAAAACTTGAACACATTGTGTGGTCAATTGTTTTTAAATATTGAATATGGTCATCAACTTTTGTACTTGATTGTACCTAAAGATTCAGTTTTCTGCGCTCTCTACAATATGTAGCAACAATGTCTATCTAAAACCAGGTCATATCACAAATCTCGACGGCCGATCACATCATCTTGTCAATTTCTTCTACACATCAACATCTTGAACAATGCGATGTAATGCCAACCCTCAGACTAACACCGCAATCGTCTTGGCATTAAGCTTGAGCTCACTAGAGTTACAACAGTCTTTAGACCGACTTGTTCGATGAAAACTAGGCTTTAGTCAGTTTACCCACACTTATTGGTATAAATTCTTTACTATAAAGTAAAAAGTATTAGCCTGTAATGTCCCACAGCTGGGAAAAGGCCTCTCGTTTCACTGAAGATATCAGTACAGTGAGGAAGTACTATAACAGATAGAGGTCTTTACTATAACAGATAATAGTGTCTTTAAGACTCACTTGTACGACGCTAACTTGATAGTCTTAGGGCAGTCTAATAGCAGTTACTGATACAAATTCTTTAGTATGTATAACATACAATAAAGTTTATGTCGATCAAAAAGTATGTGCCAAACAATTAATCTTTGAAAGACAAAAAGTCGTCTGTTAGACGTCTTGTCTGTAATGTTCGCTTCTTCATATATGTATTTTCATAGACTGTCTAACTACAGTGTGCAAGGCTCTTAAAGAGTTAAAGTACAAAAACGAGCATGGATATTCGCTGTAGTTTCAATAGGAGTTTGCGTAATTGTTTAGCCGTGTAATTGACGTGTGCCGATAGAGCAGACCAGTTCTGTGTCGATGTAATCTTGGACAGTGTCACGGTATGTTTCACTGTGTCATTGATTCCCTTCGTTATAGTGGCCGACTTTTACCATGTTGATAGCGGTCGTAGTGTAGTTTGACTAGGCGATGTTACCCCTTCGCGATTGCTAAGCTACGTGTAGCTCGACCACTACTTGGATGGGGGTGATAGTATCATCTCTATCAGAACGCTAATGCGCTTTGGAAGATACTTTTATTTGTCAGTTACGGTTGTTTCAATCGTTAGACTATGTCGAAGAAACTGTATGAGATCTTTTGGAGCCCTCCGAATTTGATTGGCTATAAACCTCGTCAATTTTGCCATATTGACATCTATACTAATATTATAAAGCTGAAGAGTTTGTTTTGTTTGTTTGTTTGTTTGTTTGTTTAAACGCGCTAATCTCAGGAACTACTGGTCCGATTTGAAAAATTCTTTTTGTAATGTATAGCCACATTCAACGGGAAGGTTATGAGATGATTGCTAAATTCGATGGAGATATATGTAAATAAGCCATATCTCTTTCTCATTTCATAGCAAGAGATGCTGGTCTCCATCTAGAACCATTGCTCTGGTCTGACTCTCGGAATTTGATTAGATTTCATTTTGTCCTTGCGTAGATAGCATTTAGTTTTTTCAAAACGCAATTTAATTTGATTATCCGCCAGAACTATTGTTGAAAATGATTTTGAACATAGAACTCACCGGATTTAGACTCTTGTGGCGTTAGGATTTCGGAATGTGATGAGATGCTGCAATCTGTTTGCGAACTTAGCATCTCATTTTTCCAAAACACAATTTTATCAGTTTTATCGCCAGAACTATTGTCAAAACTTGTTGAGAACATAGAACTCATCAAATGTAGACTCTTGTGTAGTCAGGCGTTCGGAATGTGATGAGATGCTATCATGTGTGTGCGAAGTTAGCATCTCATTTTTTTAAAACACGATATGAATGGTTTAATCGACGGAACTATTGATAAAACTTATCAAGAACTGTAGAACTATGCTGGATGCCACTTGATATTGATTTTTTTTGTGAGATGCTAACATTTGAGATGCTAACTTCACAGACGTCGAAAATTGATTGTACTCCATGTAATGTTCATACTACTCAAAGTGTTAGTAAAACTCTGATAAAGTGTGCTTTCAAATGCAAGTCATAGCTTTTATGATTATTGGAGACAATACGGCACAGTTTACAATAATCACTACAGTTGTATAATTTCCTGTAATTATTGTCGCAGTAGGCGGCCATCATCCATTTCGCATTATGAAAGGCCTATTCTGCATAAAATCTTTTTATGTCTATAATATTATTAACTGCTAATTACGCCTATTAAATGTCTTTATATTTGCTATTAGAAATAAATTAGATTTGATCTAGCAATGTCTAGTCTAGTAAGAAACTGGTTACACTTCGCTTTTATTTTACATTTTTTATTTGACGTTTTGGCCCCTTTACAGGAACCGTGGTCACAGAAGACAAATGTAAAATAAGTGTATCTGTAAACGTGATTTCAATTCAATATAATAATTATATCTAATTTTTAATTAATATACGATATAATCGAGTATCAGCAAGCAAATAACATATTCCCATGATATCGATTTCACGATACCTGCGACGGCGAAGAGGTCATTTCTGTTCAAGGAAGAAAGCCAATAGATCCGTGACGTAGTTTATGTAAAGGCTATTTGTTCGTGTCATATTCTGGTAGTTCCCCCACGTGACCAGATTTAGATGACCGCCAATTTGTAAGTAATTTCAAGTTTGAACAGGTCATGTAAGACTGGATAAGGACGTCTTTAGAGGGCTAATTTGCAGCAAGAGGCAATGATGGATAGCTTGAACCGGCGCGAGCGCAGGTTAGAGGTTAAAAGCTCACTTCGCATGATCGCTCGTATTGATTTTGTATTCGATCACGATAACGATCTAAGACTATAAATAGAGTATTTGTTGTTATATTGTACTATACGCATTATTTTTATACCGGCGGTTTTGCCTTGTTATACCGGTGTAATATCGGGATAATAAGTGTATTTTCTCTTGAATTTGATTATAAAAAAGAATATTTAAAATCCTATTGGTAGGATTTTTATTTATTACTAACAGTGTAGCTCCTTCTACGCTTAAAATTCTAAGTAACAAGGTAAAGATAAGGTGTTTCATACATTTCTGGTATGAACACCAATAAGATTATCCGGTATTAATCAATTATAAAACAAACTTCATCTTTATTATAATAGACAAACGTACTCACACGGGTTTTTTCGCGTTTGAAAGTTAAAAAAGCAAGTAATAACTTACTTTTTATTTCCCGACTTTTCGAGGGGATTGCACCTCTCGTGGTCGCGGGTGAACTCGGGTGAAAGACTGAACTTAATAATGTCTAGGTATACAAAAGTAACATTTATTTATGTATTATTATTTTACATTTACGAGACATGTAACTGAAGAATAAAACCGTTGAACCAAATAGCACTTATCAATATTCCGGAAATCGAAAGTTTGTGAGGATCGATATAGTGTTTGTTACTCTTTCACGAAAAATCTGGATGAAACTTTCAGTAATATAGGTTACATATCAGAATAACACATGGGATATATTTAATCGCGAAATTAAGCGCGGGAAGGGGTACAACACGGGTGACACCGCGGGGCGCGGCTAGTATGTTTAATAATAACGTACTATCAAAAACTTAATTTTGAAATTGACCAACATGAATTTACATACATTGTATCAAGTTAACTAGTCTCACGTAATCTGAAATTGAGAGACCTTTACGGGCCCTTTGCGAGAGAAATGTCCATAATTTACTTTATTACTACATAATCTTATGTCCATTTCATGTAAAACCTATATTATAACCGATGATAGCAGTTTAATGTATTTTAAAATAGGTGATAGTAATAAGGGTGAATTTCCATGTAAAATACCGTTAAAGTATTTTTGAAGTATCAGTGGTACTTTACATGAAGGATTACGATTACTACTTCTCGCTGTAGTTTTTTTGTTATTCAATGGGGTTTCCTATCCTATCTGCTTCACTACATAGTATAAAACAAAGTCGCTTTCCGCCGTCCGTCTGTCCCTATGTATGCATAGATCTTTAAAACTACGCTACGGATTTTGATGCAGTTTTTTAAATAGATAGAGTGATTCAAGAGGAAGGTTTATGAGTATAAACATTCCCGAAATTCCCACGGGAACGGGCACAACGCGGGAAAAATCGCAGAGCGCTGCTAGTTACTAATAAAAAGGGATTATATTAGTAGTATACTATCGTGAAAAGTGAAAATAGAGTTGCGGATTTACATCATAATAAGAAACAAACATTCGATTTGAAACCTAACCAACATAGTTTTTGTTTTGTAAAATATTTGAAAACTAAGTAAAATATAGAAATAGGCTTACTACCAAGTTACCAGACGTAAACATGTCCTTAGATATTAATATCATTTCCCTGCGAGTGGGCCGGTACTTAATGAAGGTACATTAAACCTGAGTTCAGGTAGGCTGGTTTTGACGTCAGCAACTGACTCACTGATGTGGAGATATCTACATTGTTGCTAATTGTTACTAATGTTGGAAAAGCTTTCTTGTTTCAGTCATATTTTATTGAAAGGTCAACGGTGTATTTACTCGTATGCTAATAGAAATTTTATTGAGAGGTAAAGTAAGTGTGTGTGTGCGTGTATGTGATTACTCTTATTTCTAGGTAGTACGATCAAAAGAGCCTCTTTGGGGCTAAAACTAGATAAAAATATTTGACTTTGACTTTCTCTCCTGAATTATCCTACCTTAGTCTTTTTTAAACTTTCGTGATTTGAACACATTATTACGAACTCAACATACCTACGGGTTTTGTTGACAATTCTCTTGAAACATCAGGAAATCAAAGTATTCTGGTAAAGTAAGTTCGAGTAGGTTAGTGGTCAACCCTGGTGTCAGAGTCTTTAGACCGCCCAAAGGTCTTTGACATGGTCTTACGATTGCAACAATCGGGACCGACCGGGACCGACAATTCAACGTTTTATTTTAGCGCTCTCACGTGCCACGTACCAACGGGTTTGCCAAAAACTAAAGAAATACATACATTAAAGAACATTAAAATGTTTCTATATATTTGTAGTATCTTTTTATCAAATATGGCCGGTAGTTGCAGACTTTCTTTATACATACCTCTGCGCGCATCTGGTGAAAATTCCTTGCAGTGTTTATACATTAAATGTTAAGTAATAACACGACGTAGTTTGTGTAGCTATTTGAAGCTAATTGCTGTATAATTATTACATTTAATCAAGACCCGTTTTGTGCAGAGGTGGATCTAGGGTTTAGATTTGAATGGACTATACTGATTGGGAAAGGACCCACTGTGGACATGGTCTAGTGGTATAAACCATCGCCTGCCAAGATTAGGCTACGGGATTCAAACGCCGAGTCGAACGAAACATGTGTCCAATTTACTTTTCAAACATGGCTCGGGTTCGAGATCATCAACCAGCATTAAGCAAGCGTGGTTCATTCATTCATCTCGAGGAGATTAGTGGCCAAACCCTGGTGCTGGAGTTTTTAGACCGCCTAAAGGCCTCCGATATCGTCTAACAATGGAAACTGCTTAATCTTAATGTTTATTGAGATGGCAGGCAAAAGGCCCTATTGTGGGACACAACAGGTTAATACTTCCTTGGGCACTTAACCCCCTGGATTCGCCCCTGTTTCCGTGTCTCTGCTACCGTTGAACATAAACAGATAGAAACAGTATAATGTTGCAATCCGCAATCTCTGATAAGTATTGTATTACAATTTCTATATTAGGGTACAGTAGTGTTTGTCTATCAATGTGTATCGATTAGATTGTTTGCGTTGATTATTGTTGTTACAACTGTATCGGCCATTGATTTATTTACTGGTTCTGTTAGTCTTGTTAGCGTGTTGAAGTATTTATGTTTTAAAGGTGATAGGTTGAAAAACTTCTTTCGTAATAAGATGAATAGTTTTAGTCAACTAGTAGTGCTTCGCGGTTTTACCCGCGTTGTGCCCGTTCTCGTTGGAATTCCGGGATGAAAAATAGCCTTTAAACTTCCCGTTGAATGTGGCTATCCATAACAAAAAAAAAATTCAATCGGAACTGTAGTTCCTGAGATTAGCGCGTTCAAACAAACAAACAGACAATGCAGCTTTATAATATTAATAAAGATATATAGATATAAAAATCTATGCGAAACCATGTTAATATTTGTAAGAGAAATATCGGAATTATATTCAGGATATTTTGTATATCTTTTAACTAGTTTATTTTGAACTGAAAGGTATAAATTGTATGCTAAAAGCTGATTCGATCAAATCATAACTTTTGCAACTTTATGTTTGTTTGATCAATACAAAATAAGAGCAGTGAAAAGGGTAACAAAATTAACATACTCATATACTTATGGATCATAAATAATGTTATCAAAGCTCACAGGCGTGGTACAAAGTTGCTGCATCTACTAAATATCGGGGCCACCCCGGTGTTATCTAAGCTATGCCTTTATCTGGCTTCCTCATGCAAATTGTTATAAATTGGTGCTTTCGTCTCGTCACATCTTTTGTGAGCTTTGCATTATTTGGGAACAGCCATCTTTGATTTTAGGAAAATTCAAATTAGGAACTGCTCTTTATGAACATGACTATGCAATCTTGATTGTTTCAACTTTATATGCCTTGTCATGTTTTTGTCAGGGGATTATTAATAAAGCATTTACAGGGTCAGAAGACTGATATTATTGGCAACCTATTTTATATGTTACCCATGGTTTGGATTTGGTTAGTACAGACCAGGAAATATAACAAGTAATATCATAAGGCAATAAGGCTTTAAATCGAAATATTGGTTAAGTTACTTTAAAATAAAATACTTAGATTTTTGAAGATACTTCTTTAGTAGCACCCTGATTCGTAATTAGGTATATAATGTTCGTTAAAGATTTA
Organism: Cyclophora punctaria; assembly: GCA_951394245.1. Lineage (NCBI taxonomy): Eukaryota > Metazoa > Arthropoda > Insecta > Lepidoptera > Geometridae > Cyclophora > Cyclophora punctaria. The sequence goes on from OX596172.1 coordinate 2,221,403, forward strand.
AAATGACGGAAACTCATGAACCAACAGTAATTAGACGCACCTATAATTAATCTCTCAGAAACTGAAAACAATAATAAATTAAACCAATAAACTGTCAGTTGATTTGAAACAAACGGCTGAACGTCGTAAACAACAATGCAACTCGTACATCCAGCGAGGTTTGTTGCTATAATGTTCCACGTGAATGTTCAACGAGATAAATCTTTAGTTAGCGAAATGGCCAGGTACGTTTTATCACGGCTTTTTCTTATCTACAGTACGCCATTTCAACTTGTAAAGGTGTGGTCTTGTTGATAAGTTCAAGCGAGAGTAGTGGTTTCGAGTTAATGGCTCTTGAAATGTTTTGTAAGCGATGTTTGTACATGCACTTTGATCCGTTTTGATTTTTATTATGTAAGGTTAGGGAAATTGGGGTTACAAGTGGCTCTTAGAACTTATTGAGTTTATGATAACGATAACTATCTATGTTTCCCACTGCCGGGCAAAGGTTTTCCTCAATTCTTTCCATGTCTCTTTCCATTATCCATTCAATCCTTTTAAAAATCGTCCAGCTTTTACCGCCATCGATTTATGTTTAGCTAAGTTTGGTCATATAATTTTTTTTATAAATATGCAAGGCTAAAATGCTGGTTAAGACAAACTTTTTGATATCATTTTTCTCTTCTCTCTTTCTCTCTCTCTCTTGTTTTCCACATTATTGCCATACATCCGAATATATCCGAAGACCTAAGAGAAGTCTTTAGCGTGTTTTTTTGCCTCCGTGACTTAACGGGGTAGGTAGACTTTGGATAAGTCCCTAGCAATTTACACCAAAATTCAAAAGATAGGTTAAATTAAACCCCCTTTTTAACCAACTTCTCTGGAGTTTTTAAGAATGTGCAAATCGCTCCGTTTGCCACCATCCATCCCGACCACTTGAAGGAACTGACCCTATCTCCGAGGGCTCCTTTCGAAATGCCCTCGATGGTAATCTTCAGCTAAGTGAATGTATTCTCCAGTGAAACTTATGAAAGTCTCGAGAAACGCTAATAATAATCATATTATTATTCACCATGAAATGAAATCGCATCTGTTGCATTAACTGTAAGTGAAGTTTCTACGGCGGAAAATATAATTTGTTACTTTATCTATGTGTTTAAGTGTGTCTGTTAATGCGAGGTTTCTATTAGTGGTCTGCAGAGATATGTTATTTACAAAGTGTAGTTAGAGTTAATTAATTGTTTTGCATTATCATTAGTTAGTGCTGACGTCAGAGATAGGATTTCTTATCTGGAGTCGCTGGAGGAAAGGTTTTCTAACGCCCCTACTCAGAGACAAATGCTCCCTCAGAGATTTAATGAGTGATTTTGGCTTATTATGTATGAACCCAATTATTTAAATATGGACGACTCTGAGTACAGCAGTTAATCCCCGTATTCACGATAAACATTTGTTTATAAACTCTACTAGCCACGCCCTGAGTTGTTACCCGCGTGCTACCCGTTCCCGCGGGAATTTTGGGATTGCAGCAACATGTGCTGTGAAATGATCCTTGCATGTTTGTGTATGTTTATCGGCATTAATCACTGTTAAATTGTTTAAATCAGTAACCCAATAGCATTAACAACTATGTATACAGCTTCCGACTCACTGTACTGTAATAAACTGTAATAAACACTTTTTTTTTCTTACTTGTGTTCCACTGCTGAGCAAAGGTCTAAAACACTCAAAATGACAAAATTAAAACTCATATGGCCTTATTCAAACACTTATTAACAGCAATTATAGCTATGAAATAGTTCGTCTCATTCCGACATACGCTTTTTTACAAATAGCAAAAGAGACTAAACACTTTAAAACAGTGACCACGAGCGGTGTAATCCGCTCGAAACGTCGGGTACGTATTTTATTAAAATACGTTAAATTATCCAACGCGATACAGACCCGTTTCATTAAGTATAATGAGTGCAAATCGTGTGAGTTTAAAAAGTACACTTTAAACAGTGTTTTAGTTATATACCGTTTATGAATAAGTCGGATAACCTACAGGTAACTTAACGATTCCTAAATCAGTCGTCTGAATTTCCTCGTTATGAGTAACTCCTGCTGTTCGTGGGTGGGAAGCATCACAGACGCCCACGAGCTTTCAACGGCCTTTGATTCATGCACCACTGCATTACATTATTAAATGGTGGTGTAGTGGTACCTTTAATATGTATACCGTGTAATTCATGGATCTTGATTTGTTGGTATTGGTTGGGAATGTGCAATTTGTGATGGTTTTTAACTGTATATGGTAATTGAACTTTTCCAGTATTTAAAAGTTACATTATTTAAGTTTGACTAATAAAATCATAGTCATTAGAATTAGTTATACTTGGTTTAAAATTCTATATAATGCAAATGTCATAGTGAATATCAATTATCTCATTAATAGGATTGAAAGATAAAGTTTTTTCATACCTCTTTGTAGTAACTATTTTTAGAACTACTGAAAATTTTGTAGAAATACTGAAAAAGTTATCACAAATTAAATACTCGTATAACGATACCTTTTCAACCCATTTACACTCATAAACAATAAAAACAAACAATTCAAACCATAATTCAACTTGATGGTATTAAGCGTAAAGTTAGAGTTAATTAATTGTTTTGCATTATCATTAGTTAGTGCTGACGTCAGAGATAGGATTTCTTATCTGGAGTCGCTGGAGGAAAGGTTTTCTAACGCCCCTACTCAGAGACAAATGCTCCCTCAGAGATTTAATGAGTGATTTTGGCTTATTATGTATGAACCCAATTATTTAAATATGGACGACTCTGAGTACAGCAGTTAATCCCCGTATTCACGATAAACATTTGTTTATAAACTCTACTAGCCACGCCCTGAGTTGTTACCCGCGTGCTACCCGTTCCCGCGGGAATTTTGGGATTGCAGCAACATGTGCTGTGAAATGATCCTTGCATGTTTGTGTATGTTTATCGGCATTAATCACTGTTAAATTGTTTAAATCAGTAACCCAATAGCATTAACAACTATGTATACAGCTTCCGACTCACTGTACTGTAATAAACTGTAATAAACACTTTTTTTTTCTTACTTGTGTTCCACTGCTGAGCAAAGGTCTAAAACACTCAAAATGACAAAATTAAAACTCATATGGCCTTATTCAAACACTTATTAACAGCAATTATAGCTATGAAATAGTTCGTCTCATTCCGACATACGCTTTTTTACAAATAGCAAAAGAGACTAAACACTTTAAAACAGTGACCACGAGCGGTGTAATCCGCTCGAAACGTCGGGTACGTATTTTATTAAAATACGTTAAATTATCCAACGCGATACAGACCCGTTTCATTAAGTATAATGAGTGCAAATCGTGTGAGTTTAAAAAGTACACTTTAAACAGTGTTTTAGTTATATACCGTTTATGAATAAGTCGGATAACCTACAGGTAACTTAACGATTCCTAAATCAGTCGTCTGAATTTCCTCGTTATGAGTAACTCCTGCTGTTCGTGGGTGGGAAGCATCACAGACGCCCACGAGCTTTCAACGGCCTTTGATTCATGCACCACTGCATTACATTATTAAATGGTGGTGTAGTGGTACCTTTAATATGTATACCGTGTAATTCATGGATCTTGATTTGTTGGTATTGGTTGGGAATGTGCAATTTGTGATGGTTTTTAACTGTATATGGTAATTGAACTTTTCCAGTATTTAAAAGTTACATTATTTAAGTTTGACTAATAAAATCATAGTCATTAGAATTAGTTATACTTGGTTTAAAATTCTATATAATGCAAATGTCATAGTGAATATCAATTATCTCATTAATAGGATTGAAAGATAAAGTTTTTTCATACCTCTTTGTAGTAACTATTTTTAGAACTACTGAAAATTTTGTAGAAATACTGAAAAAGTTATCACAAATTAAATACTCGTATAACAATACCTTTTCAACCCATTTACACTCATAAACAATAAAAACAAACAATTCAAACCATAATTCAACTTGATGGTATTAAGCGTAAAGTGATACAATTAATGGCCGATCATAGTTACATTAGCGACCTTACTCTTTTGTTATTTTGATATGCACCGAGGTTGCGTGCAAGCATGCTCCTCTAAGCACGCGAAGCTTCAAGCTAATTGCATGGAAATAACACACCACTGTAATTGGTTTTGACGTCTTTTAAATATGCGCTGGAGAAGTTAAGACTGTAAGGTGATATTGTGTTTTAATAAAACGCTGTAGGTAATTAAGTATGGTTGGTACTTGCTGTTGTTTTTGTGCTTAGTATAAAGTGATGTTTGGTTTGTTATCTCTTGGATTAGGTACCAATAAAATGTATTTATTCAATATCGATTCTAGTCATAAATTCTGTTTTATTTTTTCCTTTGATAAGTAAAAGTACAATCAACTACAAAAGTTGATAAACACACACGATATTACAAAACACCTGAACACTGTGTTGAAGTGTCTTCTAATAATTAAAGTGTTCATCAACTTTTATAGTTGACTGTACATAGGTGTAAGGATTTAAATGATATCTCCAATGGAACACAACTGATACTCTCTCAACTATACTTTTCGGCATCAATCCTACTAATAATATAAATGCGAAAGATTGTAACAATGCACGAATGTGAAAGAACGCGTGAAAGAGTGACAACACTCTTTCACGCGCTAAGAAGTTCTTATTGGGTCTACATCAAAATAGGACTAGAGATAGTCTTGAATAAAAAAGTATTTTTTAGGCTCAGTGATAGATTCAAGTCTGGAATAACACAAAGGCATGGAAATAACACACCACTGTTATCCCAAAATACTGTTTATCCCAAAATTCCAACGGAAACTGTTAAAACGTGTGTGAAACCGCAGGTGCAGCTAGTCCTGCATAATTCAGTCACTTTCCATTTTACGATTTGAATTTACGATTACTGTGTCTATAAATGGATAATGCTGGACGCTTTTTCTTTAAAATACCATAGGATCAAGAATACTTTAAGATTGTCAGGTAGATATGCCAATTGTGAAGATATAGGGTGCGTGTAGCCCTTAGGATATTTTTCACCAAGAGACTGAAATTATAGGCTTTTTACTAGCTAATGCGCCAATAAAAAGACGATAAACATCGACGGACGGCTTAGCACGCGTTGCGTTTGTGGCCCAAGTTACAGAAGACCGATTATACTGAAGCTTTTATTTTGAATTTTTAATAGTTATACTTAAAAAATGTTGAACTTCAAATTATCATGTTCCAGAAAAACTGTCACTTAAAACAATAGTCGCTTTAATCGCTTTAATTTCATCACTTTAGGCATGACGGTCTACAGATACCGTGTTCGTAAACATAATATGAATTTGAGATGTGTAATATTTATAATATTCGCTTTAAAATTGGCATTTTGTGTAAAGAAATAAACATAATCACCATTGTACTGATAGCTTCCGTGGGACATTATAGGCTAATACGTACTTTTTATTATAAGCACCATAGTATTTACCCAACAAGGAGATAGAGTAAGCGAACATTTAAATTCAAAGTCAGATAAAAAGACACTAAATCGTCTATCTCTTATAATTTGGACCACAAACACGTTCAAAGCCCAGTAGCAGACCACTTTCACTGGCCGGTCTGGGAACACGAAATTCGACTAATAATTTGAATTATTACCCACAATCCAACAACTGAACAATAACAACAATTCCACGCAAACTTATGTGAATGTAGTGAAAGGTTTACTTACTTGTTGGAAATTACCTGCCAATGGGAATTGGTCCCCGATATTTCATGTTGTTGGGCAAAACAATAAGACATTCAAGTGCCCACAGATATACCGTTTATGTGATTGGAAATGTAATAAGTTTCGTAACTTTGATCGGTTTATTTGATTTCGGAATGTATGGTTTGTTATTTAATGTATTTTCTTATAGCAACGCTTATGGGGACTAACTTACGACGCTTAAAGACTAAACCCAATGTTCAATATCAATTTATATAATTTACTAGCACCACGGTTATACCCGCGTTGTGCCTGTTTCCGTGGGAATTTTGGGATGAAAAATAACCTATAACCTTCCCGTTGAATGTTACAAAAAGACTATTACAAAAAGAGTTATTCAAATCGGGCTGATAATTACTGAGATTACCTCGAACATAAAAACAAACTAACTTACAAATTTTGCCTCTTTATAATATTAGTATCTATAGATATTATTTTCCTGTAGTCTGTAGACTAATCATGCAAGATGTTTGACACACTTCCTGGTTTGATTTACTAGTTGAAATTGTGCATACCCTACACGTTTAGTTTGCATGAAACTCCTGATAGTGACAAATTATAAAATATTGCTCAACATATTTTTTGTACTGAATTATATACTTTGTCAAGGTCCATTCCATACTCAATATTAATAAAAAAGATACGACCTAGATGTCCGAAGAATACCAAGATCCAGCTTCGAACAGATTCTTGACTACACAATCAGTCCAGATTACATTTCCGTATTTCTTTCTCATGTTTGCAACAATGGTACGTTACCATAATAGTACAGCTTACCGTTTATGTTGCCACCACTTTTTAAACTCTCAAGTTTTTATGCATCGCCGATAAATAAATGTAATTTGCATAAGCCATTGTTTCATTCTGCCTTCAGTAATTTCGAGTAATGTCAGACTGTTCTTTCGTATTCCGTTATCCATAATGTTTGCTTGTACGGTTTGATACGTTTCTGTAAAGCGATTCCTTTTCTCTTTATCTGATTTATTCTGATCAATTCCAACGGACGTAACCCAGAATGTACTTTTGTCTCAGAGACTCCATGAATGCTGAATGTAATATGTGGAATTCAGGTCTGTTATTTATTACAGTACTAGCAGCGCCCCGCGGTTTTACCCGTTGTGTCCGTTCCCGTGGGAATTTCAGGAATTTTTATACATATTTTTATACCTACTTCTTGAATCACTCTATCTATTTAAGAAAACCGCATCAAAATCCGTGCAGTAGTATTTGAGTTTATCGCAGATAGACAGACAGGGGCGGTCGGGGACTTTGTTTTAATATATGTAGTGATTATTTTCAAGCATGACGGATATTCAATCTTGTTTTTCAAAGAAATCGCTATTCGTCCTCACTGTCCCTATACCTTACTACCCTCGCTTGCTAAGGCTATTACCACAGTGCAGAAGATTATGCCCATGCCCTTTACTGAATCAAACCTAGCCATGTTCATTGTTCAATTACTGAAAATAAAATCTATGGCTTTCCTGAGTCGTGAGCTTTTCCCTCGTAAACAAATGACAAATGATACAAACAGCCATCGCTTTAGGAAGTAGATACCCATTGCTTATAATATTAAATCGTAAATTCAGTGCCAGTTGGAAAAGGAAGCATTGTAAATCAAGCTTAACATTGTAGCCGTATTGACATATTGGGATGCAATAAATAAAACACACGGCGAAATAATTTTCCTTCGCATCAAGTGTGAGAGGTAATTGCTCGTCAGTGTAAATATTTGTAACTGTGTTTTTGTTTTCGACGTAAAATGATTAATTTTTATCGGCGGCAACATTGTTGCTGTAAGGATTTGTACACACGGATGTTTTAACTCGATTTTTATGGGTTTCCTGAATAGTTGATCATAATCGGTAAAGTAACGTCATGGTAATTAAAAGTACATTAATTATATTGGAAGTTTATGTTTCCGTGAAGTGTCCTTTCTTTCCGCTTTTACTTGATATCATCATAGTTTCTGCCATTAACTAAGAACCTACTTTGACCTTATTCTTCCTTAATTCCGGGCCTTTGCCCAAGAGTGAGATAATAGATTAATTTATAAAAGTCGCTTGATATTTGCCCTCTGAGAATTCGAGAGAATTGTAGATATTAGCACTCGTGGCGTAGTTTGGTTAAGGGATGTTAGATCATTGCAATTGTTAAGCAACGTGTCGCTGCCTACTTGGAAGGGTGGCCGAATGTGGCATCTATCTGAGCGCTACCGTGCTTCAGAAGGCATATTAAGCAGTCGGTCTCGGTTGTTTCAATCATTAGACCATGTCAGAAGCCTTTAGGCCGTCTAAAAGTTCGACGACAGGTTAGCCAACCTATTGTAGATCTATTATATTAATATAAAAATGAATCGCTGAATCTGTTGCTAAGCGCATAACTTCAGAACGACTGCACCAAATTGGATGCTTCTTTTTTTAATGTGTTCCTTATTGTCAGGACAAGGTTTTTATATAAGAAAAATAAGGAATAAAAATCTCAAAATTCCCACGGGAACGGGGGCGCTGCGGGTGAAATTGCGGGGCACAGCTAGTTGTATATATATTATACTGTAGATTTTAATCTACCACAAATTTAAACAAAACAGCAAGCAACATCAACAGACATACATCAATGCAGTCCATCCTTTATAATGCAAATAAACTGCAGATAACAATATGCCAATTGATTTCGTATGTCGGAAGGTATATACAGAAAAGGTTTATTATAATTTAAATCGATGTATTGATGTATGGAGAAGATATTTAAAGTATTTGCGAGTCTTGTATTGTCGTGTCAGGGACGTGACGTATTTCATGTCAGAAACCATCTTTTTGGGCGTAGGTTTATATAAGTTATTGTGTTTTGTAAATAAGGGCGAGAGCTGTGTGGCAAATATATTTTACTTTATATAGACAATTATATTTGGTGAAAGTTCTTACGTGGCGTGACGTGGCATATGGCAAAAATTACATGACAACTATTAAGCCCGGTTTCCACTGCAAGCGGAGCGGGCTCATTAATGACTCCGTTTAATTACCATTGCGTTACTTGTATAGACGCATAACACTTCAGTCTTAACAAAAACACGTAATGGCTGCCAAACGGAGTCATTAATGGGTCCGTTCCGCTCGCAGTGGAAACCGGGCTTTAAGTGTCTGTACTTCTTTCACTATATGGTGTTAGGGTCTTTTTTCATGAAGATATTTAGGCCGAGCATGCCTAACTTAAATCCACAATTTATAATAAAAGATATATTAATCCGTAATCAAAGTAAACATTATTTGATGCATGTGTTTATTGCATGCATTACTATTACCAACATAGCATGGACCAACATTGGTTCATGTTATTACATATTCGAGTACCTACATACACAAATATTTAAGCCATTATAGACTCTATTTCAATGAATTATTATAACGTCGATTGTTAAAAAAGGCACCACCCCGCTCTTCCATTAAAAAAGTCCGTAAACCTACTAACCAAACATACCAGACCATAACGTTAGTTTGACTACTCCGAAACATGCAAGTTCAAGGTGTTTCGGTGGAAATCAATAGTTTGATATCACCCGACCTTGGGTATTCGGATCACGTGATGCCCAGGCCACAAACCTGACGCCTGACCGGGAACAAATAGATATATCCTTGATAGGTTTAGTACACAATTGGCAGTGGAAAAATACTAGGTAGTGGGTATATGATATCGATATATATATAATATTCATTCTTTTCGAGTAGGTTAGTGACCAACCCTGGTGTTGGAGTTTTTAGACCGCCTAAAGGCCTCCGACATAGCTGACGATATCAATGTCATATTTCAACGTGAAAAGATTTTTATAAGCTTCACTTTTGTGTACATGTACGAAACGATTTTGATTACAATTATTAACCTACTCAAAAAAGGATAAGGTTTCTGATATGTTTTTTTAATGTATATGTTTTTTTAATATCATATTAAATATTTTTCTTTTTTTGTTACAGGTACGATAAGATTTGATTCTTGAAAAAATTATTATATTTCTCCCCGAAACCGTAAGTGTTCCCAAAGGTAGAAATGTTTGGTAATTATTTATTTCTTGCACCACATTTGCGGTTTATGTATTCGTATTCTGATTTTTAACCACTGCTAAGTACCGACCAATACAAGTATCGACACTTGTAATACTGTTTTTTAAAACCGCAAATTAAACGTGCATCTACATACATATGTAGACGGTAGTACGGTCATATGACCGACATGACCGTATACAGAAAAGAACGCGGACCTCAGTACCTTAGGTATCTTTAAAAACTGAATCTGTATGACACAACAGAACGCTGTAAGTGCAGAACAAAAAACTGATCTGAAAGCCTATAGAATCTTAATTCATAGATTACACAAGTCCATCAATACAGATATAATTCTTAAGACGACTAACAAGTCCGTAAGTAACACCCACCGCACGCTGGTGCTGCCAATCGGGCTATCTCTTCAGGGCATCGAGCGATTACTACTTATCTATAAAGATTATTATTCTACTAACACTGCCCCGCGGTTTCACCCGCTTTGTACCCGTCTCTGTAAGAGTTTTGGCATGAAAAGTACTCAGAAACCTTGCGGCTGAATCTCTCTGTATGTTGGTGAAAACTGCATGAAAATCTGCTCAGTAGTTTTTGTTTAAATCCATTACATACAGACAGGTTTTAGTTTTATAATATGTAAGGTTACATTCACTTTTCACAGCCAGGTTTTGTTGTGCTACTTTTAATAATGTTACTTTTTTATTGGATATTCACCCTACTATTTCTACTGAAGTATTAATAAAGCATTGCTTACTGCAACATTTATTTCATACGAAAAGTACTTTTAGAACAATCGCATTATATGTTCAAACATATTGATAATAACATAATTATTGTTTAGAATAATTGGATAGTATTTAAAGCTGTTTTGTTTTAATATTTCTTGAAACGAAGCTTATCACAATAATAATATGTTATTTTCTTAAACATTTCAATACTTAACACAACGTCTCTTCATAAAACATTACGTATATTATGACAGTTCTACAACAGACAGACCAACCTTGCTTTGTATTATTAAAGACTAGCAGCGCCCCGCGGTTTTACCCGCGTTGTGCTCGTTCCCGTGGGAATATCGGGAATTTTTATATATAAAAACCTTCCTCTTGAATCACTCTACCTATTACAAAAAACCGCATCAAAATCCGTTGCGTAATTTTAAAGATTTAAGCATACAGACAAACAGACAAAAATAGCGACTTTGTTTTATACTATGTAGTGATTAACACACGCCAGGTTTAGTTGCTCAATAAATTTTGCATTACACTCTTGGCCTAAGTCATTGAACTTGCCGATTTGCCAACTGTTTCGTGGGAGGTTTTATTAGTTTAAGCCCCTAGGTAATGAGAAAAATATTCTCTAAGTCTCTCCTTTTAGCCTGAAGGTACTGGTTGTAAAAATTATGTAATATAGGCTTGGTCTTTGGCAGTTAATCGGATTTGTGAACTGAATAAGATATAGACGTATACGTTATATATTATGTTCGTAAATAAGCTCTCACTTAGGGTTGGCCGTCAAGCCTAATAGCCGGATAGAGCGTAAGAATACATTTTATGATGATATTGTATCGTAGTATTAATATGATCAAAAACTAAGATTTGAAGTCGGTTAGATCTGTATGCAAAACGACAGTGATAGGGGCGTAGTAAGGGGAGTGACTGATCTCATGTAAATAACCTTTAAAAAACCTAACGCCTACATTTGGACACCGTCTAATTTGGCCCGTTTACATATAACAGCATGAATATTTTTGTCTGGCGTCCAACCGCCTGGCAACTCTCAACTTAAGTTCCAAAAGCTTAACGTATTTCAAAAACAGATAAACATCTCCAAAGATTTACCGCAATGCAATGACCTAAAACAAAAGGCCTACATTTTTATTTTAGAACCCATCCGAAACTAGGTTCCAAATTCGTATCGGTCTAGCCAAATCGATTAACTCCAACTTTTAGAGATTGGACAAAAACTAAATCGATTTTACGGGTATACGGTTATTGCTATCCGGGACAAATTAACGGTCTTTTGTTCCTATCGGTTTCCATTTTAATTTGAACTCTGTTCGTGTAATGTTTGTGTAAATTACTTCCGTAGTTATTAGGATAACGATTGAGAGATAGGTCTTGGTACACTGGTTCTTGTAATTATGTTGAAGCTACGCCTACGCGCTTCCCACGTCAAGTTTATAATATCACTTTGAAACAATGCTTTCACCCTTTCGACTTCGACAGTGTTAATTAACATAAAATACCATATTATTGAATCGATTTTGTGATTCGAATTATTGTATTCGAATAATGGTTATTGGTTGCCGGGTATATTAAATTGAAACTCGAAGTTAAGGAAACCATTCGTAGGAGGCAAATTGACGGAAAGATATAATAAGGATTTTGTTGATTATTTCATTCAGGATATCCGGATGTAACTTTAACAATGGGCTTGAGCAATGAGGACACTATAGACAGAACTCAGTAAGACAGATTTCAAGTCTAAAGTATAAAGTAGCGCATAATAGATACAAGACATTCAAGATTGATTTTTGTATGCTATAGACAATTTTGTCTAATCACTACATAGTATAAAACAAAGTCGCGTCTGTTTGTCTTCTGTTTGTCTGTCTGTATGCTTAAATCTTTAAAATTATTTTGATGCTGTTTTTTGTAATAGGTAGAGTGATTCAAGAGGAAGGTTTTTATGTAAAAAAATTCCCGAAATTCCCACGGGAACGGGCACAACGCGGGTAAAACCGCGGGGCGCTGCTAGTAAACTATAGAATTTCTTCCTGCAAGTAACGAAGTCTTGACGCGGTATAAAACACCGACACCAGACTTAGCCACGAATCTAGTCGCACTTACTTATTTTTTTACTGGGGGCCGTTCACAAAATACGTTCGCGTTCAAGGGTGGGGGAGGGGGTTTGCTGAGTGTGACAAGATGTGACAAGGAGGGACGGGGGGGTCTACGGCAACGTGATGTTCGCCGTTCATTAAAAGATTTTAAATTATTTTTCTCAATTTTGATCATGATTCAGGGGGGGGGTCTTAGTTTTTGTGACGAAGCATTTACATGGGGGTCACAGAAAGTGTGACACAGTGTGACAATAGGGGGGGAGGGGGTGAAAAAAAGTTGATTATAGCGTGACGTATTTTGTGAACGGCCCCCTGGTAACTGTTGGACTGGCAAGACAGTTTTGTCTACGCCCAATAAGTCTATCTGTGTAACTGTTGTGACTATAGTGGACGCAGGCTCTTATTCTATATTACATGATTGAAAAGTGACTTTTGTTGATATAACCAAACATTTTAAAGAAGTATTCATTTATTAAGAGTAATAAAATCTGCGAGAAAGTTGTTAAATTTATGTTATATCGTAAATCAATAAGTGAAGATTATTTACTCAACAGTTAAGTTATCACTTATTTTAATCTTTGAAATATAATCGCGCCATTAAGTTTATTTATAAGATCCTACACAAAAGACTCTCTAAATAATATCAGCCAGTTATGTAGCGTAGGGTTGTATGTTTGTATATAAAACATCTTATTCTCAACCGCTATCAATAAATAAAAAGTTCCATTTTTATATCTCACTATTAAATGGCTCAACTTAAAATAATCACATTGATAAGTTATTATATTACCTATGTTGTAATCTTTTACTTAAATAAATATCTTACCGTTCGTGTCTGAATCTCGGTAAACAGTGATGTACTTAATATATAGTTATATACTCGTATGTAGTTATACGAAATATTTACAATTAATTTTAAACGATTCCCATTTTTCGACGTTTTCAGTGCAGTAAACCACACCACTCGTGGTCACGGGAAGACATGCATAAAATAAAAAATAAATCAAAGTAAATAAGTCATACCTTAAACGCGATATACTTATTCCCTTTGTCGCTCCCGGTTGCTTCATCCTTGGTCCAAGTCAGAGGTCTTTTGACGGTCTATAAACCAACACCAGTGTTGGCCACTAAGCTACTCAAACTTACGCTTATTTATAGTCCAGTTTCACTTATTTATATTATAGCACTTATAACTTAGTTATAGATCCACAACATCCAACTTCAAGTTGCATTAATTAGTGCACCAATAAGCCTCGCCCACGCATTTACGTAGAAAGTACTACATAAAATACAAGACGCTAACAACTTGTAATAAACTCAAACTAATGCTAATAAAAGCTATATTTGAACGGCGATAATTAGATGCGGAAACTGCAAATTGGTTTACAAGTTGGTCGGTGGAAACGCAGTATACATCATTTAGTTATCTGAGTAACATCCTTGTAAGTTGTGTTAGTATGAAAGTTGAGTTGTATGCGTGGGCTTATTTTCCAATACACAGTTGGATTTGAAAAAATCTTGTTGTGCTTCGCGGTTTTGCCCGCGTTGTGCCCGTTCTCGTGGGAATTTAGGGATAAAAATAGCCTTGGACCTTCCTCTTGAATGTAGCTATCAATTTAAAAAATAATTATTTATATTGGACCAGTAGTTTCCCGAGATTAGCCCGTAGTATAGAAGTAAAGATAATATAAAAGGGGATTGAAGATAGTGTTACCCGCGTTGTACCCGTTCCTGCGGGAATTTGGGGATAAAAGTAGCCTAAGTTACTCCTTGTTACATCAGTTATCTGCCAGTGAAATTCCCGTCAGAATCGGTCGAGCAATATCAAAGATTAGCCGGAACAAACAGACTGACAGACAATTTTTTTGATTTACAATCGCTTTATACACTTAGTAACAAGCGGTTATTTTAATATTACAAACAGACACTTCAATTTTATTTATTTCTACAGATAGATAGATACACAGAAGAGAGAAGCACTTACACTTCTTTATTTCGTGGAAAGATAGTACAATAATCAACCCGAAATTCACACAAAAGAGGGGAATAACACGAGTAAAACCACAGGACACTGCAAGTTAATAACATCATTAAGTCAAATGACACAACTAAGCTTAGGTACATAGGCATTAACTTTCTATTGTTTACATAATTAAGCTATTAAATAAGCTATAAATACTTGAGTAGTCGTCACGGCGGATAAATCGATTCGTTTTATCGATATAGATCACTTGTTTTAACGATTAATCGAGTATGGAGAAAACATGTAATATCGATCAATGTTTTTAAATTTGTCTACGCTCAAAGTGTCCTGAGGCACTGCGAACAAGCTTCGGGCAGTAGTTAAAGGGGCCTTATATATTATGTGATAGTTTACATAATCGGATAATAATTATAGTACATAATGTTTTAATCTACGACATCTATATCTAACGCTATAACGTCACAAAAAGTCGTTGATAATTAAAAGAAAAAAACATATATCATACGGTCGAATTGAAACCGCCTCCTTATTTTGAAATCCGTTAAAATTAAGACACTTTAATAACGCTGATAATTCGCAGTTCGCAGTTTGTCTCTATTGCGCCAAAATAATACTCAAGTTACACGTTGCCTTTAGATTCATACATGTCAAATTACTCGCTAATTTTCTATTCAACTGCAGCTTGCAGCTTTTAGCTTCACCTACAGCAGGCTCACTCTGGTTTCTTAAGTTTAAGCGACTTACGAAGACTCACTCTGGTTTCTTACGTTTAAGCGACTTACGAAGACTCACTCTATCAAAACTTACGCCGTAGAAACTCCATGTACGAATCTACTACTCGTATTTCGTACTACCTATATGTATAGCATAAACTTGTTAGCAAACTAATCCACAATTCCATTATCGTTACTACCAATAACTTATATCGTAAATATTAACGTAACATTACAGAACTAAATGCTCTGACCTGCGCACAGATTAGATAATAGTTAGTTTACAACTGGCTCTCGGAACTCAATTTATTAGTTACATGTTGGCATTATGTTCGGTCTGTACAAAGTGTACGAGTACAACATTAGTGTTGATTTAACTTACAATAACTTTAAATTGTGTTATCTATTAATAATGTGTTATACTAGCACCGCTCCCCCGGTTCCAAAGAATTTCTGGATAAAAATAAGCTTATGTGCTCTTGCAGACTTTAATCATCTTTATGTCAAGTGTCATTAAAATCCGTTCAGTGGTTCTGCATGAAATAGTAACAAATAAAGCTAGCTTGAAGTCGAGGTCATAGTAAAAAGTTATTTTTAAGAATAATTACTGTCTAACTACAGGCCAAAGGCCTCCTTTCCATTTTTTTCCCTACAATCCAAAAAATACAAAAAAATCCTAATACTTAGGTCATACTGAAAGTTTCTGGATTTAGATAAATGAGACCAGATATTATGTTTATGATACATTTATTGTTTTTTGAAGTATATACCCTTGCCATTTACACATTTTTGCATTCTTTCGAACCATTGTGTGAAGCACTCTACACGCAGTAATTTCTGGTCTTCCGATAAATCATGCGGTATCCATCGAGTGCAAAGCTTCCGAACCTTCAGATGAAAATGCAAAATAGTTTGCACTTGGCTCATTCCAATGCCTAATATAGTACGAATTTGCTGACAAGTAATTTTTTTGTCAGTTTCTATTAGTTGTCGTACGGTATCAATATTAGATTCGGTAACCGCAGTCATCGGCCGACCTTCACGTACATCGTCATGGAGATAAACACGTCCTCGTCTAAATTCTCCGAACCACGAATACACAGAGCTACGACATGGGGCTTCATCACCAAACGCCAATTGAAGTCTCTGGCAACTCTCTTGTTGACTTAAGCCACAGCGAAAATCGTAAAATATCATTGAGCGAAAATTTTCCCGAGTTAAATTCATTGTAGTAGCGACACGCAATTTCTCCAAGGGGCCAGAATGAAAAAAACAAATGACAGTCTCGCGTTTTAAAAAGCGATATGCTCCCAGAGAGTTCTTTTTTTAAATTCCATAATAACTTTTTTATTTTTTTTATCGTAAGTGGCCAGTTCCAGAAACTTTCAGTATGTCAAAGTCAAAGTCAAAGTCAAATATTTTTATTCAGTTTTGGCCCCATAGAGGCTCTTTTGAACGTACCACCCATTCGGAAGAACATCAGCAGAGAAGAATGGGCAAGAAACTCTCTATGCCCACGTACATAGTTATAAATGCGAAAGTTTGTTTGTGTATGTTTATTACTCTTTCACGCCATAATTACTGAACGGATTTGGATGAAACTTTACAGCAATATAGGTTATACATCAGAATAACATATGGGATACAGTTCATCCCGAAATTCCCGCAGGAACGTACAAGCCCGGGTGAAACCGCGGGGCGCGGCTAGTAAGTTTATAAAACGAAGGCTTCATAGCTAAATGAGTGTCACGTACGATTAATATCATTAACGCAAGATGTTGCAAACTATTTTCTATTTAACGAGCCGTGGACGTGTGTCGTCTGTGGAGGTTTTTAATTATCTGTGGCGCCTTCATCTTACGTCACAGTGTATCTGTTTGATGCTAGTCTAAAATAACATAAGCGTGATATAAATTCCGTTTTTTAGGCATTGAACAGTTGTGAATCAAATCTTGCCCAATTTAGGTTTCAAGCATTGATTCATCCCGGCCAATGAAAAAAGATAGAGTGCGACTATCGGTCACCCATCCAAGTAGGTAAGGGTCAAGCTGCACGTTGCTTAACAATCGCAATGAACTATCATCGCTTAGTCAAATTACGCCACGAGCACTACACTGACGTTTCAGTCATCATGTACGTACTACATGCCAGCAATAATTTAACGATTTGCAAGCACGTCATTAAAAGAAAACTAATTCCTATCTATGTCCATTTAAATGTCACATAAAACTATTACACAACATGTTTACAACTCTACGACAACTACAAAAAATAAATCATTCCACTTCCTTTTACGTGTTTGGACTTTGAGAGTCAATATTACAAATCTAATTTCATTAATTATATTTTCACTTCAATAATTCAAAAATCACTAAGTAATAAAGGAGATTTCTACCACAATTTGGCCTTCATCAATCAAGATTATAGAATTGGTCGTTCGAATCAGAATTGGAATCGATTAAATTATTTTATTAGCTACCGGTATGACATACAAATATCATATTGAAAGCTCATAACAAGCGAGTATCGCGGACGAATATTAATGCTCGCGTTTTTAAAGTCGCTTAATCTAAACGACGCAACACAAACCACACTTTTTGGGATTAGTGGATGATTCGCACGAATTGAACTGGCACGAAATATGCGAATTCGCTAATATATTTTAAAAAGTCTGTGCCATTTCGTGCCAATTCTTTTAATCGAATCGTCCACTCACGTCCATTTTGCATCAGAAGTTAAACATTGTATAGCCTACTAATAAATCCGAGTCATCGAGTACTCGGTAAAAAAGTTTTTTTTTCTTCTTGAATGGAGGGAAATGTCAAAAATGTACTAAGCTTTCTTCAAAGTACAATATCCCTTAGAAGAGATCCATTAGACTTTAAACTCTGTAAAATATGTTATTGGTAAGGATACGAAGGCATATGTTAAATCGAAAACCAGTTGCATACTCCTGTCAATAATATTTATTCTGATTAGAAAGTCAATACAAAATATATGATAGTCGCAGTTAATTATCACAAATCATTATTGCGACTTTTATAACACCTATAGTCGACTACTAGTTTTGTCACCCAATTTTCTAAGCGGATGAATTATTGGGCGTTATATTAAACGATTCTCCGTTTTATAACATAACGCTTAATAGAGTCCTTTCTCTTTCTGAATTAATGTTATTAAATTTCTTGATTTATAATTTAATTTCATAGGCTTGTGTCGGGATATGAAAGTGTAATGTTTGAAGTATGTTTTATTTGACGTGTTATTGATTAGTAGTTATTATGATTATAACACTTGATTAACTATGAAGTTTGTTACTTAATTAAATCTTACTTCCTTTCCGACTTTGAATTAAACACGGTAGCTCTCTGATTAATCATTATAAACAAATAAAATTGTATTATGATTACATTAATTTTTAATAATAGAACTCGATTTTTTGTTGGTTAATTTTAACTACAGTCATACAATACAAATAAATAACTATAAAAATAAACGTTCATGTGTGTTTATTTATGTATTGTATGACTAAAAAGGTAATACAATAAGGCGATAATATTTTATTTTATTATCCGTAAATTGTAGAAAAAGGGTGGAGTCATAAAAATTGATTGTACTCACATAGGGCTATCGGTAAATCTTAATAATTTATTGGCGTTAAATAAATCCCACACATTTTGTTTTCAATCGTAAAATTCATTGTATACGTTTAGGACTTCCGCGATCTTTGTTCAACAATACGAAGAGTAGATTATATTTAGCTATACTATTCAATCGGCCTGGTATATTTAATTACTTAAAGTTTCTATTGAATACCCCCCGGACAATTTCACACACGATTAATTAGACCCACACTATGCTCTAAGATGTGCTTTAAGTTTTTATTATGGAAAATGACTAACTCATTCTACATACTACATGATACACTTTGACATTGACACCCAGACGTGGTCGCCAACAAGTATGCCTGCCCGCAACCCCCGACACAGCGCTGTCTCATAGCACTGTGTCAACGGGCTTGTCAAATTAATTGTAATTTCACCGCTTTTGAGCAATAATAAGGATTGATAGAATTGGGCGAAAATAACAAAGGATTGAATTGGTTTACTGTAATTTATTCATAGTCCAGTTTTCACAGCACTCCAGTTGACACAAGAGTCAGAATAAGTATATAATAGATCTTGGAATAGACAATGTACATAGCTTAGTTTATACAATTTCTAACAAGGATCGCTCATAATTCATACTAGGTATTTAAAGAAAATCAGTCCCATACTAATTTCAGTAACCTCTATTTCAGTATTCATCCCACTGTAGGCCAGACAGGTTCCGTGTTATAATTAATGACGCATTTTCCCTTCAAAAATCATATTGGTCCATAACCATAAATGCACCAGATTATCGTGATCCGTAAAATGAACTCTATGCTCTTATAAATCAAGTTCCATTATTGATTAACAACACCGATAGCATATCGATTGTACGCTGTAATTAATAGCGTTAAACCATGTTCAATTTATCATCGGTCTTCCGTGATTCACCGGTAAATATTTGAACAACTTTTGTGCAATCTAACAATATTTTAAAGGTTATCTAACATCTCTTAACTATGTGTTTTTAGTTACGTAATGGAAATTATATCTTTAGAAGAATTCCCTCTCATTTAAAGCAAAGTAATACTAGATTTCTAATTCTTAAGATCCTAAAGTGCCTACTCGAAAATGATTGTATTCTATTGATTGATTATTTAGTGATATTTTGAAATATACTTGCGAATTAGTTATTTCTCTTTCCAGCTCAGTATTGACAAGACAATAAACTATGTAACCTGAGAAAATAGCATGTTCTAAAATGCTTCTTAGCTTCATATATTAGTCGCACGGGGAACCACGAGGCACCGCCACTATCAACCAAGGCACAAACAGAACCTTTTAAACCCAACAAAATGTCATACACAAATCACCACACAAGTAATAGAATACAATTATCCGCTATCCTTTCAAATTGTGACATCTCCTTCTACGGCGACTATAAATTTTTCCCATTCATAATGTTAGATCTATCCCAGAGATCGTTGGCTGCGAAGTTTGTTAAAGGGCATGGCCGTGTGTGCGACGTTAATTAAATAAGTTGATGGTATCGAATGTATTGTCTTTACACTTTCGAATTTCGTCCTCGATTCGAATACGAGGTCGTCACTTCGGAAGTTTTCTTCATCCAGATTGAATGGGAAAGGCGAACAGTTTCCGCAAAGGTCTTTTAGAAATTTAAAGTAATGTAGGGGAAATTGAATGTTAAACAGAGTGTGGTAACAGTCTCCTTAATTTGGCGCTATGTCCGAAAATAATTACAAAAAGTGTTATTCAAACCGGATTAGTAGTTTTGAGTTTAGCGCGTTAAAACAAACAAAAGTAAATAAATAATCTCTTCGGCTTCATTACATTATTATAAATACATTATCTAAGTAAATTACAAAATAGAAGCGATTGTCACTTGTTTATAGGGATTGATTGTCCAATGAGAGGCTTTTGATCTACTATGGTATGTTACCAGCTGTTTTCTACTTGGCGTTACTTTATACTTTGTATATTTATACACGTTATGTTGTTCGTAACTCAAACTATTACGTAATGTAACCACACAATCTTCTGCGTATATTTTTAACCATAATTACAGCCATATTACACTAACATTTAAAAGTACCATGATCTATTAAATAAGTAGTTAGTAAGTTAGTTCTGTACTTTTTGTAGCTCAGTTAATATATTACGTGACGTTGTTATTTTCCAATTGTTACTCAAACCTCTCTCATTATAAGTAGGTAATTTGAATGTGTAGTGTCGTAATATGTGCCTTAGAGAACTTAAGTGAGTACGAACATTAAATTATACGCAATACAATATATTACTTGTACTAGCCGCGCCCCGCGGTTGCACCCGCGTTGTACCCGTTCTCGTGGGAATTTCGGGATGAAAAATAGCCTATATCCTTCCCGTTGAATGTGGCTATCTATTACAAAAAGAATTATTCAAATCTGACTGGTAATTCCTGAGATTACCTGGAACATACAAACAAACAAACAAACAAACTTACAAATTTTACCTCTTTATAATATTAGTATAGATAAGTGCAATTTGATCGATATGGTCGGAGTTTAGAGTCTTTGCAACGAATGTATTGTTAGAGAGAGAGTATTGTCAAAGAATACACATACTTAATAGTATGGAGTACTAGCTGCACCCCGCGGTTTTACCCGCGTTGTGCCCGTTCCCGTGGAAATTTAAAAACCGCTCGACCGATTTTGTTCGCATAAACCATCTACTAAATAGTCCGAACAAAGCCTAAACATTTGTATTGGATAAGTGAGCCCTTTCTTGATTTATAAAATTACAACGAAAAGTGGTATTGATTTTTATATACCTATTGAGACTAAAAATTAATACTATTTTCGACGGAAGAAGTCGAATTTTCTTGTGTGACTTATATTTGTTAAAAATAGTATTGGAATGACACCTGTCATTGCGGGTGTATCTCACGCCTTTACTCAGAAATCAAAGGCTTTCTTAGTAGAGATTTTATGAATTATTTTGACGTGTGATGTATGGAAAATTTGCGTCAGTTAGTTAAGTGTCGATTTAATTTACGTCTCTGAGTGTAACAGCCAGTATTTTTTTCTAATATTAATCTCATGATGATTATGATTAATCTATGTAAACTGTTTAAAATGTAAAAAGTATTTGCTTTTACTCTAGTGCAGTGTTTTAATCTTTTTGATTTCGCGACCCCTTTACAAGATGAAAATTCTGGCGATCCCCTTGTGTCACAGAAGACAAAGAAATAATTTAATTAAAAGACTACGGTAATATTATTTTCGATTTTGGTACATTAATCTATGTACAGATCTACACTCTGCAAGAAGTCGGTCTCGCGACCGGTTTTTCAATCTGTGGGTCGCCCCACAGATTGAAAAACACTACTATGCATTCAAAAAAATCAATGTGGTTACTCCAAACCTTTTTTTTCGCACTTAAATTACTTTACTTAAAAAAACCACTGCATTAGCTTAGCTTAGCTCTGTCTTATCGAACCCTATACCTGTACCTCTACCGTACGATGCGTCACATATTTATTTACATTTAACTGGCGTGGTTAAATATTATCTATTCATAATACGAGTACGTATAATAAACACAAGTGTTTTTATAAACAAGTCACACTCACATAATACTCTCGTATTCATATAATTAGTCACAATATCCATACTAATATAATGTACCTTAAGAGTTGGCATTTAGTTTAAACGAACTCACACGGGTTTTTTCGTGTTAAAAAGTTAATGTGTTCAAATCGTGTAATTTAAAAAGAGTTGGTATTTGTTTTTTTGTATGTTTGAACGCACTAATCTCAGAAAACACTAATCCGATTTTAATAATTATTTTTGTAATAGGTAGTCACATTCAACGGGAAGGCTATACGCTATTTTTCATCCCGAAATTCTCACGGAAACGGGTATAACGGGGATAAAACAACACTAGTGTAACGATAAATATCGAAATTATTTACTAAAATCTCGTAGGCAATTGAAAGGATATTACTACTAAAAAACACAGTGAAACAACAGTGATTCACGACGCAAGATAATTTCAAACGTACACAGTATTTTTATTTGCGTTTCGCACTCGTTCAATATATTATCGTAAAGGTGTTAATTTCTCAGAGATCTCGCTACGTGATATATTCGAATCTACTATATAAACAAAGAAACTTGGCTTTTGTAATGGCGACAGACAATGCTTTCTTTCTTACAACAGGTTCAGTTTAAAACAATACAGAGTAGATTACAGTATCAGAACTGATTATTAAATTATACATACACAATACAGAAGCATATGAATTTATTAGATTTTGTTCAGAGAAATGCGTAGCGTGTAGCATCGCGATTTGCGGAAAAAGTATGAAAACAAAACACGCATGATCAAACTTGTACATACTCGTAAACGCTCTCATAAATTACCATAACGTTTGATTTGAAAGTACAACGCTTTGATTATCGCGCTCAGTGTCTTCTCAGAACAAGGCCTTAGATTGTATTATTTCCATAATCATTCAAAATAATGACCCTAAATTACAATTATAACCATTAAAAGTACAATCACACTGGAAAATTAATTACAGTTTAAGGTTGCAATTATCTAAATAGCGATAACGATCTAATTTTTTCTAATTACACAATAGTAAACTATGAAACCAAATCGAATCGTTCGTTATTGTTGCAACGACTCCCTTAACTCGATTTCGATATGACCTTTAGGAAATCTATTAGAAGTTTCGCAAATCTATAACTTGACGGTATTCTTATGGTGTTATTTATGTTGTAACGTTAAGTTTGTGTTGTGAAATAATTCATGCAAAACAAATTCTGATCCTTTGAATAATAGATGTCGTGTTCTGTAAGGTAGATGGTATTTGCAACTTTGGTACACCTTATGCCAGATATAATTTAAGCTTTGTTAAGTTACAAAGGTTAACTAGTGAAAAACTTAAGTGGCGTGCGGCTTTTACTATGTGAATTGAAATAGTGCAAGCTTATAATGTCACTCCCATCGCTGGGCAAAGGTATATACGTTGTACTAAAAATAGTACAGTGAGGAAGTTTAGCCTTGAACACTACGTTTAAGTACTATGGGTGATGATGCATCCATGAGGAAAAATGAATAAAAACTGAAATTGTACACAAAATATTATTTTTTGCCTACTATTCATAACATAACATTCGTCTATGGGTTCATAACATCTATTCTATCTATCTAAAAAATATAAATAAAATATCAAAATGGGCGCAAAAAAACTATTTTCTTTTCATGGATCGCCTATAAATAATATTTCGCTAATGACACAGCGGGCGCGTAAACTAATACGACAGCTGCCACTTCTAGTTAGAGTCAAGTCAAGGAAGTGTGTAGCAATGTGAACAGAGTTGAGTACTGTGGGGGCGAAATGTATTTAGCGTTTTGAGAAGATGTTAGCTGCATAGACGAGATCGGGTAGGTATATAGGTAGTATTTAATAGACCTATGGGACCTATTTAATATGGTTACAATATATCAAAATAGGACGCAATACATTCATACTTAACTTATTACTTAAAGAGGTCAATTTGGGCATGCGTTTAATACAGTTAGAGCTCTTTTCAACGTTTACTTTGAGCTAACTGACAAGCACGGTCAAAAACTCAAAATGCCTAAGTTTTAATCAACGACACTAAAAAACTATATGGGAAAAGAACAGATAATAAATGAATTAAACAAAGAGTCTGAATGCGGAATAATTCGTAAATGTTTCAACATATTCCCCAACAGTACCAAAATGATAAATGGCGGAGCAGACACGACCAAAAATGGCAATCATATTGAAACCACCCGTTTCGGCAATACTATGTTTTATTCATAAATAAGAAGTATGTAGCTTTGTTGTTTATTTTTTATTCAGAATTTCAAGAACCGTAACTCCGGTGGTATCGCCACAATATTTAATAACTCGGGAATTTTATACATACAATAATTCATTACCATTGTTTCGTTATTAAGTAATTTTCGATGCATATTTTAAGAAATGAAACGATGAAACTCATTAAAATTATTCGGTTGGACCTCACAAGGGTAAAATTAATATTGTTCGTTTACGATTGCATTCGATGTGTTTATATTGAGAAAGAAATAAAGCCTTGGTTATAAAACCTATATTCTCGGTATAAAACCTATGAGTAACAGGTTATGGCAGTATGTTCTTACTTACTAATCATGATTGTTTCTCTATGTAATTGTATTTGTTCATTTGTTATAGAATGCTGTAAACATCTGTTATTGGTGATCATATTGGAAATGTATTCTGTATCCTTTAATTTAAGTGTAGAATCCAATACTGGTGATGTCTATGAATAAATAAATGTATTGAGAGAAATGTATACCAATCTCTAAATTATACTGATACGAGTATACTCAGGCTTTGAGTAACGTATACTTTGGAAAGTTATACAACTTATATTATACTCGTATTCTAGTCATGATGGCTAGACTAAAGTTGACTATCAAAAGCATATTATACGGTTGAATTGAGAAACCTAATCCTTAAAGTAATAAAACCACATAACAAAATTTAACTTAGATAGCATGATTTTAGCACATTTTGAAACACTAATGTCTCAAAAGATCTGAGGAAGAGATAGTCTGAACTTTTAATAGTAATAAAAAACGTGTTTCTTTTAACATAGAGAAGTAATAATGTCTAGTAATAATGTTGTTAAACATATATCAAATCAAATAACACTGAAACACCACACACTAAATCAATATTTTAAAATAAACGCAACATAACTCTGACAATATAATCAAAGTTACATAACAGACGTAACTGAACGCGCATCGAAAACAAATCAAATCATAAAACCACATTTAATTACCGTAATAAACTATTAGCACGTCTTTGTGTAAACTAAAAAATAATTGCCGAAGAAACGAGAGCGGGTTGCGCAATACCAATAACGATGTTGGGAAAACAACATCAACATTGAGATAGCGTAGTCTGACTAGCGATGGTAGCTCATTGCGATTGTGCAGGTCCGTCGCTACTTGGATGAGTGACCGATTCTTCTTAAGTCAAGGATTAGGTGGTGTAATTTGGGAGTTCAGTATCAAATGCTTTTTGGGGAAGGTTGAGCCAAAAGCTTAAAGTTACTTAGCTTTCACAATCAATTCGATCATCTCTCTCTCTCCTATGTGTCTCACATGGTGGGGATCACCTTTCCTTGTTTGTCTCGATCGTCATATTCAGAAAAACGTGACTGTATCGGGCATTCCATAAATCGACTGTTACTTAACATCCGTCTAACCCTTTTAAACAAAGTTAACAAAATGTAAAAATAATTTCGCATTGTATGATTCATAGCGAATTCCATTGACGAATAATGATGCAATAAGTATGTAAGAAGTCACCGGTGAAAGCAATTCCGTACCTAGTAACTTCGAGCTTCATCGCTTTATATTATTTTAATCATTAATTACTCGATGTCCGATGTAATCGATTTTTTGTTCACTGCCATTTCGAACCATTGTTCAAACTCATATTGTTTTAGGCTTCATTCGAATGTAATCTCTTAATAGTTTCGACATTAGAGTCGATGTAATCACTGATCTTTTGTCGATTTGTGAATTTAATCGATGTACGATAAGTCATGTATCTAATGCATTGGTCGCAAAAACAATTGAATATCTACATAAAGGTAACTCCATACTATACTCGAGTCATGTGTAGTCAGTAGTTGCTGAACTATTTACTGGTCTTTTTATGTAAGTAATTACCATATCTGTACACCTCAAATCAGTGTGTAAACCCAGCTTAATAACTCGTTACTTTCAAGCCAATTCATGAAAAATATCATTCTACAATATAGAAGTATTTTGAAAGCATTATTAGCCGTCTGTACCGAGACATTTAACTTTAAATATACGATAGGAATACAAATTCATTTCCCCCTGTCCCAATCGAACGTCCCGAGACCATTCAGGGGAAATTCATTGGCAAACTCTATTCAAATGATGCGGTAGTTTGCATACAATCACAGTGAAAGGCCACTGGCTATTGATATTTTAATCATAGCTGGTTATCCGCGTGAAATCGATTCGAAGATCAGGTTTCAGTTTGTTTGTACAACGTGTTGGAGAAACTGCGGTTACAAAGCGCAGAAAAGTTGACAGCTACACGCCATTACAATGACTACTGCACAAATGTCAGAGTGCGCACTTAATTATTTATTCGCTAGCTCGTTGGTGCTGTGTCATTCGTGTGGTTGCACCTTTATGTAAAATTTAATTCATGATATTAGAGGTTTGAATAAAATGCTTGTCTCATTTTGGTTTTAGAAATATTGGTATATATACAATTGTTACACCTTAAATCGCAGATTAGGTCCCGGTTGTTCCAATCGTTAGACCATTTCGGAGGCCTTGAGGTGGTCTAAAAACTCCAACACCAGCGTTAACCACTAACCTACTCGAAGTTACGGGTTAATAAATAGTTACTACGTCTTGAATGAAAGTTTGAGTACTTGGAATTTAAGGAGTTCCTCAAATGTGAGTTACTCGTAACTTGATCACCATCCGACACAAGATTGCTTTTGCCTGAATAGTTACAATATATTTTACCTAAATTTAACATGTAATAATAATATATTTACCAAAGTACCACATAGATAACACGATTATTACAGCAGTAGACGACATGTCTTACTCCTCTGTCTCTCACAACAACTGATAGTCTAGCGACAACCTTCACTTCGGTAGTGTAACAAGAGTCATCATTGAAAAATCCACAAATCTATCTCCCTACGGAGGGTAAAGAGGAAGGCATGTGGCCCTTTACTTTAACACAATACGCAGTTAATTAACCTGATAAGATATCTGTAACAATAATAAAGCATTGTGCAAACAGGAAGAATGGTTGAACGTGGCTGATCCGAACTAATGCTGATAAGTGTTCTAACGGTTGGTACTCATGATCTAATGAATGTACCTACTGTACAATGTATCAACATACTAATATTAAATATAGTATATTTTGTGATACTAATTAAATTAAACAAAAAATTAAAATTTCCTTAACCTGTGACGATTTATTTTATTCAATCACTACCAGCGCTTCGCAGTTTTAACCACGTTGTGCCCGTTCCCGTAGGAATATCGGGATGAAAAATACTTTAATAGAACCTAAACCTTCCCATTGAATGTTGCTATCAATTACAAAAATAATTATTCAAATCGGATTGGCAGTTTCTGCGATAAGCCATTCCAAACAAACAAACAAAGCTTCGATCAACAATACACACTAGATGTCGGGTCGGCGCAAAAAATACGTATCGGTGAATAACACCTCATTTGAAAAGTGAGGCGTTATTCTCACTTATTTTATTCATAAGATTTGCTACTTTATTGCTAGGTGTCATGGTTGTAATTAGGTTGAACTTCGAACTGTTTTAAAACTTTTGTTTCAGTTCGGTAGTAAACAAAATAAGCTGTCACACGTCATCCACGCGGACAGTATTTAGCTTTGATTTTGTACGTGACCCGATATCTAGTTGTGTATTGTTGATCGAAGAAACAAAGTTACAAATATAATAATAGTACTTATAGATAGCTAAGAACAACTTGTAAGCATATATTTAAAAAGTATCGGTAAAATTAGGTTTTGGTATTCTAATAAAACTTATAAGACAAGCGATTGTTTTCCATTATTTCTTTTCAACATACGCCATCTATTAGCTATCGCATTTGCCGGTCAGACAGAATATAAATAAAGAGACACGTTTCCGGGTTAGGAGTACTAGGGCTTAGGAAAGACCTAACCGAATGTTCGGTTACGCAATGTTCTTGCTTGTTCGCCATTATGTTACACGTTTGTTGATTTAGGAGTTAGGGAGTGCTGTGAGTATAGGTAATATGTTGACTATGCGAGTACAGTAGGTGCAATTTTAGATGGTACATCGTAAGGGTTGGTTGATTTAAAATTTGTAAAGCGTTTTTTCATAGTCCAACAATTTACTGCCCTCGATCTACGGTGTTACCATCTACACACAATCCAATCCGATTTTAACCTGATTCGCTAGTCTAAAAGAATCTAATGTGACCTCACGTTTCTTCTGCGATCCTAAAACATTGCTATCCACATTTTTACATACAAAACTATGATAATTTTCAATATAATTTAATTTAGTTGAAATTTTATCGAGGTATATGTGTTACCCAACCAAATTCTTAATTTGATATTCATTTTTTTCGTTGAATAGGGTAATACTAACGGTTGCATCTACTCATTCATTAATTTCAAGTAGGTTAGTGGCCAACCCTGGTGCCGGAGTTTTTAGACCGCCTAAAGGCCTCCGGCATGGTCTAGCGATTGAAACAACTGGGACCAACTGCTAAGCGTGCCCTCCGCAGAACGTTGCACCTACTGAATTACCAGCTACTTTATGCTATGAACAGTACGTCTTTGTGTACAATTTCACAGCTAATAGCTTATGTATGTATGGTTATTAACAATACTGTTTTTGGTTCCAGGTACGTTGGAAAATGCAGAGTATGTTGGTTAAGTATTATTACGTAAGTAGTAGAAGATTAATATTTTACTTTGTTGAACGTTTACGGGAATGATTTTCACTAAGGAAGAGTGAAGTTCCACATTGTTCAATGGCATTTCATTACAAAGGTTGAAATATATTAACAATGCAGAAGTGTGAATAGAAATGCAAGCCGGGCCATTCATCCACGCTTCAGTAGAATCGCACTCTTAACTCAAACGTTAATAGTTCGTATTCCATTCGCCTTAGTTCAGAAGTAGACACATTGCTTACGATCTAAACCTGTACTAAAGTAAAAAGCCAAATCATTAATCGTCAATCTTCTTCGTTAAACTAACAATCTACGTAACGGGTTCATTTTAACATAATTCAATCTAGTATATTTCCGGCTGTCCCCTCCGAACACGATCGACTTACTTCAAACAAGACATTAACAATTTTGATAAAATCAAACAGATCCAATGATAGAGTGGCCACTATTAAGTGAGCCCTGAACAGTCGTCCCTACTTCAATTACCTGAAGATTACTCTCATTTATCAAGTGTCACGGTATTGTGGCTGGTGGCTGACGTCTCAGTTTCCGCTGGTACAGTTTTCTATCAATATTCTTGTACTGCTGGTTTTTATGAATCAATTTCCTTTGAAAATATGATTGATAGTGTTGACGTTGCCTCAATAAATGAAGGTGACGTAAACTTGTCCGAATGTTTACGATTATTAAGTTTAGTGTTTGCAGAATTTCTAAGTTTTATGACCGTGATTGAGTTTTATTTTATAGACTTCCTGTTATAGGTAGGTCGTGGGGCCGGCGTTAAAAGTGTTTGTGTTTTATTTTTACACAAGCATCGGGCCGTGGGTTTACCTGCGTTGTTCCCATTTCCTTTGCAATTTCGGGGATACAAATTAGATGATATAATTTCTCATATATTATGTTGTTATCATATAAAAAGCATATTTTCAATTTGACCAATAGTTTTCAACGTTCAAACAAACGTTCACTTCATTAGTATAAAATTTATCTTACTAAAACTAGTATACTGATATAAAAGTAACCAGTAACATTAAAGTAATCTTTAACGGCGTTAGAAAATCAGGGACTACAGAATATAATACATAAACTGGTTCTTCTAATAGCCATATATAATTAACTTCGAACCTTCTAATAAATGGTTGACCCCCTCAGTGTTAAGGGATAGTTATGAAACTAATGTTTAATCGTTAGCTTTTATTAACACTGAATGTTATTTTAGTTTCCTGCGGTCGGATTCACAAATACACAGATTTCTAGATAAGTGTGTGGTGGTGCTGTTTGCATACTCATTTTCTAACAGTACTAGCACTGGCTCGCAGGTTTACCCGACTTGTTACCTAGCTTTTATATTGTTATAATCTTTCTCTAGAATGAAGCTATGCAAAACAAATTATTCGAATCTGACGGATAGTTAAAATTCAATTGGTGCATTCTAGTAAACAAATAATCAAACTTTTCTATATTACTGATCTCTGCTCTATGCCTAATATTATATCTATACCTAATATACCTAATATTATATTGGTACCGATTTATGTAAAGTAATAGGTACGAGTAGCGTGTGTACTCTATGAAAAAAATGGACAGTTAAAAATTTTCGCCGTGTTCTTGAATAACTTGAAAGTTGACTCTTTAAACAACGATAATTCATAGATCCTTCTATTAATTTACCCTGCAATCTACTATCATTTCTAAAACATTAATTTCGAAGTTAATGCACAAATTCAATTCCATTTTAATTCACCAATCAAATTGCTTTCTAAAAGATGAATTGGAATCATTTCGTAAAATGATTAGTTGCAGGGAAACCGGATTCAGGTAATAACTGTCTATAGATCATGGGACGCTTTTGCATACTCCTGTGAGTATAGCCATGGGTATTCACTAATGCAGAAAGGCAGAAGCCCTAGGGAATTATTCAAAAATGTTTTTAATCAAAATTGAATGGTTTTGTTTCAAGGGAAAAAATGGTTTGATCAAGGTGACCAATTCCTATGACTCATGTTTATAATTACCATATTTTTTATAACGTAGCGAAAATATTTGAAATACAATCAAATGAAAATGGCAATAATCCTGATAAAGAAAACTTTTGGACCAAAGTGACTAAAGCTCTTGATGGCAGAGTAAAGCATCTGGAACTCAGCAATTTATATTAAGAATATAGTATTCTAAATTGCTTTTTGTTACTCATAGTTACTTTAAATAAAGCGGTCTCATTCAGACGTTTATTTAAACCATTTTACTAAGTTACACTTAAATTCATCATCACGAACTACAAATCTTTACCAACATTTTCACTTCGTGCAACCATCCTTGTTAACATTTCATACTTCAGCAAATAATTCATAAATCGTACTTATTCTGGATTCGTTTCGTTATCGACTTATTGTCGAGTTTTCTACGCTGTAACGTCACTAGTCACGTGACACCGCCCGTCACCACGCTTTGATGTCGTTGTGTTTACGATACAGCTAATGTTTCGACGTGACGCACATCACTCCTCCTTATATTTTATCTGCTTCTAATTCTGTAGTGTCTGTTGTTAATTAAAAGTGAGACTGATTTTTGATGTTCGAAATTATATAAGACTTGGCGCAAAAGGAACTGAGTGGAATGTAACTGATTGTAGAATATTATGATCTTGTCTAATATTGAACTTTGATAAAATGGAAGAACCGCGTCCATATCTTTTAACGGGAATCTAGAAAAAAAAAGCTTTAGTAATTTGTGGGGAATTATGATTGACGAATTAACGAAGCTGGCGAGAGTGATTCATTTGGTGTATGTGCCGCTGGTGTTATATAACAAATAAATAAACTTGCCATATTTTATCCATCTCGCCAATCCCGCAATCTAAACGAATCCTTATGAAGGGACATTCACCACTTCACTAGGATCAGGTCACTAAAACAAGGTCTAGGTTTATTCAGTACCTGTTGGGTTAACAGCTCTTGGTGACAGGACACCACAACCCAACTTATGTTTATAACTTCCATACTTTCGTGCTTTTGCAATGGACGATAGTAATTTTGTATTAGATTTATTAAATTACAAGAATAGTGGTGTTTATATATGTAGTAATCTAGGTCATAAAAATATCATAAATGTAAAAAGTAAGGGCCCGTAGGATGACATTTGTAAAATAAAATTTGGCGAGCTAAAGAGACAAATAATTGTGAATAAAATACGAATATCACACGCGCAATATATTGAATGGTATAGCTTAGAAATTAGCTTAAATCTAAACAGGCGTACGATGAGATTTTTTATTTTATTTTAATAAACCTTCCTGTACTTTTACAAGACAATTAACTAGCTTCGCATTTTATGATATCCAGGGCAAAAGCATCTCACGTACTAACGAGATGTAAGTACCTACTCTGAAATTAATATCATTTTTATGAATACTAAGCCCGATATATAATTTAAATTAACTTCTAGCTTTTAACTATTAGTAACCAATAGGCCGTCGCACCTCCTAATGGTGTCCATTTAGTATAAACAAACTTAATTACCATTTCTAATGGATTGGACGTTAAATATATGAAGGAAATCAGAAAGTGGCGATTTCAAATACGATGCAAGACAACCTCTTGGACTCGTGCTGCTCAATTGGTTAATAATTTTATTATTGCGCAGCTTTAATGCTAATTTAATTATCCGTTTCGAGTTGTATGAATAATTTTGAGAACATCTACATCTTTATTACTGTTTAGACTTAATATGTTGATGGTTTTTATCAGTAGGTGCCGTCTGTGTGTAGTTTGAATTCTAAGATCTGAAGTAAATCTTTACTTTTTTATTATGGATCGTAGCGGGCGCTCTTGTGTGCAACATTAATTCTTCTCTCTGGAACGCAGAAATCTAAACGGCCGCCATTGGGTTCAGTGCCTTAAATATTACCATTCGTCAAGTTTTTCGGTGTCAAGAAATTTGTGGAACAAAATAAAATCAAATATGTTTTAGAAAAAGAATATATGTTTAGTAATTTAACGATATTGACGAGTTTGATTTCATTTATAAACAGTAAATTGGTTGCATATAAGTTTTAATGACATTCTTTACCGTTCAAATCTTTAATTATTTTATTCATTCATTTTTATTTACTATTTACACCGGACGCATTTCCAGCAGTGTTTTTATTTTCAATGTCTTCACAAAGGGCCTCGTCATTAATTCTTCCGAAATTGGTGTTATTGAGTAGTTTTACGACGACAATTTGTATGTTGTAAAACGAATTGACCGTGTCTCTCCGTTTATTGGTCACTTTGTTTAGAGTTTAATGGATATTACTTTATTTTGATTTTAAAATGAATCGTTTTATATCTTTTTGATGCATTTTAGTCAATAGAATGACTAGATTAGCAAAGACCATTTAAAAAACTGGTACCGTTGTAACTTATATATTTTGATCCTCGATTATTGACAAACAACCTATTCGCGAAGACTTAATATTTTTTTCTTGTTACACTTAGATGAACCAAGATATATTTGGTTTTCTCCTGAGTCATAGGTAGAAAGAGTTAAGTTATTATTACAATACGTCTGTTAGTCACAATTAATTATGTAAATTTCATCAAAGCTACCTCAGCTTAACAAAGATAAACATTTAGAAAACAAACCCAAGTTGTTTGTTTATCCAAGAGCTAAACACTTGAAACAAGCAATCACTCAGTAAATACTCTGAACCAGTTCACAACAAACCAATAACGAGCCAACGGGAAAATGTCGCCCTCCAATAAAATATTATATCAACAATTTACGATCTTCATAGAAAGTGTAAGTGTCAATGTTATTTATTCACCGATAACAAACGCCATATTTGAGCCTGAAGTCGAGATAAGAGCACCGATAGAGATATTTTAACGAAATAATGCATTCGTATTGACGTTAACGATTTCATTGCTAATCGTTATGGGAAAGTCGATTTAGGCCAGCCCCGTTTGTTATTCGAATTAAATTGTCTCGCAAAGGTTGGTGACGCCGTATTCGGCAGCGAGCCTAATTAGGCTGTTCGGATAGTGACAACTATTTGAAGTATTCCAAGTATTGTTGATAAAACAGTACTCACGATTGCATATAAACTGTGTCTGTGTAAAGTAAACAGTTTAAAAACATAGCGACCATGATTGATACAATAAATTATAATTGTATTGGATAACAATATTGTTCATGATAACTGCGCTCCAGCTCGTACGTAACATAAATCACATGTCAGTACACTCAGCAACATCAGTATTAAGTGAAATCGAACACAATACATCTCTCTCTAGGAACAATGGTCGGCATGCTCACTAGTAATTTTTCTGTCAGCGCTCGACAATTCGTTCCTTTTAAGGTTTTTGACGTACGTCATTTTTACGGTACACCATGAATATAGAGATATACGAATGACGGATCGAGTAAAACAAAGGTCACTGCGATTATTTTAATCGAGACATTTATCTCGATCTTTATTGTTTTCGAGTTCCGTGATACCACCGCGACGTCTTAATCGGTCGACTATTTTGGACGCGCCGGTCGGATTGGAAAGTGAAGGATATCAAATATTTGGTTTGTTGATGCCACCTCAATTATGCATAGCTCTGGGTGGGATCAATCTGATTCTTAATGCAGAACCGATTCCACATGTTTTATTAATACTGCGTATTTTGACATTGTCTTTTTGTTGTCTCATTTTTAACCGCCAGGCAAGGAATGAAGATGTCATATGATAATCTTTTCCATATGTCAAATCATATGGATCTTACGAGCGATTTCACAAGATTATGTACAGCCCTTTGAGTATGAATAATGTATGCAACCCATAATTTAATATAGTTCGCAATATCAAACAGAACAGATTAGGTGCTCGCAAATATTATTCAACATGTTTTGCATGACAATAAATCGAAACAATCGAAAGTGAACGGCATAAATCGTTTGTAAAGTATCGATGATATTTATCGATACACCTACATCACTAGGCTTGTTTTGTCTAGTTTCATGTTAGTGTACAAACGTCTTTGATATGTGACAGACGGCGTGGGAGGTCGGTAATCGATATTAGATAATCGCATTAGGTTTACAAATGTACAACGAACTTACTATCGGACGGTTGAGTCATTTGTGATGGACGTGTTACATCACTAGTTGACGTTAACTCGTCGATTAGGGAGCGGGAAATTAACGAAATGTCAAGTGTGTACCGGTTGACTTTTAAAAATGTTTCATAATTAATAACAAAATATCGCTGGTGAATGTTTATGCTAATTCGTTCAAATATTAGTCCGATTAAACCAATATATATTTGTAACTACCAATACTTACTGATTTATCGCACGTAAATTCAATTTTTGGAACCGAGTCATCCGTAAAAGGCTATCCGAATTACACAATAACATAATTCAGAAAAGGCAAAATCTTGACAAAATTAGAGCAAAACAATGCACTGCCCGGGTATCGAACCCGGTAGCCGAATACGACACGAATTGTGTTGCAATTGTTTCGGGCGCGTTCGAACGGTTGGATTTCTGAAAATTATGGTCTATGGGGAAACCATGGAACTGCAAATATGTATGTACCTACAAATACATTTGTATTTAAAGTTATGAAGTATTCAAAGATCGAATGACCTGCATATATTAGGAAATCAGTTCATTTAAGTCTTTTGATATAAGTACTTATGCCTATTGACTATGTGACTGTAGTTAAATGAAAAATGAGAATAAAATAACTGAAATGCTGCCGTGGTATTTTTGGGATGAAAAATAGCTTATAACCTTACGGAATTGCAGTATACTGTATCAGCAATAAATAATGTCATCCATAAGAAACACCCATGGACACACATACACAAACGCCTTGCCCACTTAAAACCCATAATTTAAAGTGAGAGTAGGTCCTACCAAGCGCATTTCTCAATAAACAGCAAAGTTAATTAAATTTTAATCAAACGCTTAAATGGAAACAATAAAATTAGCAAAAAGCGAAGTGTAGGCAATCAACGTTCAAATCTTGTGATTTACTGCGGTTCCGGACTAACATAATAGGACCTCCACGAACGGCTGTGCAGTGTGCACGGGCCTTATTAATAGCTTGGCTCGTTTACATGCAGCACTGAATCAAAAATGTCAGCTATTGGTCAATTTGGTTTTAAACTGTTCACTTGACTGACTGTTTGTTGATACTTTTGTCCTTTGATTGGGATTTTACATTCCGTTTATCTGTATATCTACAATCTCTTATATATCATTATCTGTGTTCTAGATTCTTTGTTTAGTACATATTTTAATTGTTTGTTTTTGAAACTAAGGCTCAAGTTAGTTTCTTTACAAACTTAAATAAGGGCTCTTTGGCCTTCTTTGATTGATCTTAGATCACTGGATTTCTTCATGTACTCACTTTATGAATTAGGAGGTCCAAAAATACGTTGAGAAATATCGGAGTACAGTCGTCCACAAAAAAAATTATGCTTTTTAATTATCTGACCCTTCAGTCTGCTTAGTCTGAAATTATTTTTTCTTAACATTCGATCTTGCAAACCTTGGAAGGAATGAAAAGAGTTAATTTGAAGATTTTAATTGGATCCAAAGTGATAAAGTTCATATAAAAGTGTGTGATGCAACATTATTTTATGTTTATTGACTTGTTCCGTAGAAAGTGGGCGGTAGGTCTAGACGTAATCCGAGTTTATATCTTTTTGTTGATTTAAACGTATTAGATGTAGTTAAGATCTGATTTATGACGCCTGAAAAAATGTGTTTTGGAGAAATGTGACTTTGATAATTATTCTTTGTTGTTTACGTTGTTTAATAACAAAAAAAGAAAATCTAAGCACAAATATAACGCACTTACCTATACGAATACGTAAAGGTAAATAAAATGGAGTACGTATTTATAATTATACTTTTAAACGTAGATAACGGGGACCAATTAATTACTATCGTCCATCAGTTTGTTAGTTAGCAACTAACAATTAACAATGAGGAACTTAAGACCGTTATTTAGGTAATGAAAGGTTACACGCCATTTTACTTTTACTTTTAATGGTGGTAGTAACCCCTCTGACCGCAACCCTCGATTTTCCTTCAATTATGTGAAATCACTTGGGAAAATCCAATTCGAATTTCATTGGAAAGATCGATGCTTCTATTCCAGGAATCGATGTAGCTATAAATAGACCTGCAGGATGTTTTATGGCTAAGGGTGGGTATCCGTTGAAGCGGAGAGTGTGGAGTCTAATTGGCCAATAACTGTGCATCGGAACTGTCAAAATGTCTTCGTATTGCGTTGTGATTGGTCAATTGAAATCCTTAATGGAAACGCACCTTACTGATCTAACTGAAATATACGCTTGGTTTCAGTTTTTAATAACTTGATACGGTGTCTTGAGCTTCGATGATTTGAAGTAATTTTACAAGCGGCTAGTGAGATTCATTGGAAGCAAGCAAGTATTAGTAGTTCAATGTTTCGGATTCTGTCCTCTAACATGAAAGATACTGCTCTCCATCTCCCGTTAATAATTAAGGTACAAATTAAGACCGCACTAATTAAAATAAATTAAATAAAAAATAGTACGATAGGTACTGGTTCTCATTATGCAACGTGCAGAAGGTGATCTTGAAACAAATGCAATCCCCAAAGCTGTTTTGCATCGCAACGAGTCAGTATGTAAAACATGTTGTATTGAAAGTAAAATGAGGTGAATACATTTCGCGTATAATATCACTATAACTTTTGTTAATTCAAATGGGCTTGCTGATATACTGGGTGTCGTATTTGTTGCTGAACATAATAAAGATAAACGTTGAATGAAAAATGGACGTTTATTAAAAAAGCCACTGGGTTACGGAAATCTAGTCATGAGAAATAGTGGCAACCCTGTCCAAGTTGGCGAAAACGATCGATTCTGAGTCCCGAGAAAGTATTTCATTTCTGTTGTACTCTGATTGGCTACAATTGCCTAAAAGACCATTACATTGATAAGGTTACTTTCTTTCTAAATTGATATGGATTATACAAATCATTATGATGGTAATTTAACTACTGTTAAGTAGCATTAATATTAGTATCATCAAGCAATTTAAACACTTGTAACAGAGAACATGATCATAAAATTTAAATTGCCGCTGCAAATTCTAGAATGGAAAGACAAAAACCAATTAAGCTTAGACCATAGCGCATTATTGCCTCAATTAATCGTATACAACCGCAACGAACATCATTGTAAATCACTCAGCGCATCCAACAATGAATTTTGACGATCATAAATAATATTATAATGCTTGCTTTCTACAATACATCGTCATCTATTATTAAGCTGGTATTACATTTGCATTAGTCGTGAGATTCTTCACTTTCACCAGTAAATTCGGGCACTGATTGCGTAATTTGGGAAGGAGTGTAATTTCGTGGTACAACTTTTATAGATAACAATAAAGCTTTTATTGTGTTATGAAATATTGTAGCAGTAATGTTTTGGTTGGATTTGATGTGAAGATGGACTCATAACATAACGTGTTAGACTAAACGTTGTTTGAAGGAAGAAAGCAGACACATTTCTTAGTCAATTTATTTAAATAACTATTATTTTATTTAAGGAGTTCCTCAAGGCTGTACTCTAAGCCGAACATTTAAGTTTTGCTTTTGCACTTAAAAAGGTCAAGTAAATGTAATGAATACAAATAAAATATCTCATACAATTTGTACGAGCAATAAAATTTACTATTATTTTATATTTATAACTGCTTCTATTGGTGGCTGTGCGGTGTACATGCAATGTAACGGAATAAAATTCCACTACAGCACTGTTCCTGTCATGTTAGTGTCTTAGTTACACCAGAACGCTGGTTTATATCCGTGTCATTGGTGCTGCTAACATGTCACTTAGGGTTGCTAAATCATATCTTTAGTTATAAATTACCACTTATAAGACATTGTTTGTTATGAAGAAACCGCAAAATAATCACATGCTCATTTCATGGACGTCTCAGCAGATTTATACATATTTAAATAGATTTCAAAGCAGAATGATCTATTATAGGTATTTTAATGGCCACTCAGCCACTTAAAACCATTAATCCAACACCCTGATTTATTGAACACATTAGATTAACATGGTATAAATTGAAGAAACCATTAGTAGCCCATTTGCAAAAAATCACACTTAATTATTTATTTTTTACTAATTGGCCCCGAAGTGGTGTGGTTGTATCTAGATCAGTCAACCCTGATTTACAAGAACGTGATTCATACGACCCAGAGCCGAAACGAGGATGAAAGTTGAACCGGCGAGGCGCCGATATTGGTATTAATGACGCGATCCGTGCGTGTGGTCCACAGATTAACAAGTACCAACTACTAGCACACTACTAATTATTGCTACGGTCACTGTCGAGGATATCACCCCTCAGATTTGGGCATAGCTCCACCACCGACCACACATCGAGTGATCACAATCGTCGGAATCGAGACCAATTATGGATAAATCGATGAAAAAATACATATCGCAATTCATTATTGGAATGGAGTGTTTATTGTAGTAATTAGTGTTGAAATTGCTGTTTTGATAAAACTGAAGTTTCTTTTATCGACTGATTGGTTGTAACGAGACCGAATCGCAATTACAGGCTAACAACACGATATCTGCCTTAATGTTTCTGTAATGTGTTTCCTTGTTCTCGGTTTCCTTTGTGCATCCGTTTCAATCGTGAGATTAATTCCATATTTTATTTATTTAACGAGGCGCTTCTCAGATTGGATCTAGAATGTCAAAAGTTGAAGCGTTCGTGTTTTTACGAGGTGGTGCAAGTAATTAATAGGGAACAATAAGAATTGGTTGGAGATGGCGTCGGCGATAGTGCGCCCCGCACCGGTGACATATCACGCGACCCGGAGCGTGAGCTAGTGCAGTTTATACACCACCAACAACGAACCACTTACACCACACCACTACAATCATTTCCAATTAAAATAACTGTTATGATATCAGTCTCCTATGGTATTTACCATTCCTTATTACCATCTTTTTTGCCCGAATCTTCAAGTATCCATTTACATAATTGCGTTTTAATTAATTCACTTTTAACAATACATTCTCAATGACAAATTTTAATTGTCATTAATATTCACGTATTTGGCGGGGCTTTTCGTCAAAAGGGCGGTGCTTCGTCATAAAAAAAATCAATCTTTTCTTACTGATTAATTATCTGTATGCCTTTGTACATTTCGAAGAAGTTCGCGGTAATTGAGAAGAAATTCTTTGCCTAATATAGAATAAGAAAATGAGTTGCATAGTTAAGTTATTATATTGTTTTCAGTTTGTCTGCACTCAAATTGGAATGTAAAAAATCAATTTCCATTTAATAGCGTCACAGTATCGTTGGCTGCAAATTGTTGGGTCCTACCATTTTTGGTCACACGTTGCCAATACCATGGTATTTGCGTCGTGTGCATTGCTAATTCAGAATCATTTGCAAGTAAGCCTTTGTATTACAAATCGCCAATATTATTATCTTTTATCTCGGTCAGATAAGATCTGTTTTCCAATATTAGCTTCGTGCATTGCACTTGGTAGTTAGCAACGTATTTTTATGTGACACTTGTGACAATCTAGGTATGATAAAATAACAATGTGTATAGCCAAATGGTAATAGGGAAAGTTAGTGAAAACAAACTAGGAAATTGTTTATTGAATTTGTATATTATTTTACGACTCCAGCCTGTGTAATTTATGAAAAGTGCACGCACGCAACTGAGGCCGTCCGGCCAACATATTTTATTAAAGACGTTTGAATAAAATATCTGTATACCTTACCGTTTTCGTACAAACACCAAGTTTCCTTTCACTAAAGTCTGCGCTGTCAATTAGACAAATAAATTGAGATAATTTTATGTAGTGACGCAAGAAGAAAGGTTGTCTGAAACTATTTATAATACAGTTTGAAAGGTCTCAGATTGAACGTTAGTCTACGTTAGCTTTTGCATAAAATTATCAAATGGAAATTTTGTATTATCTAACAAGTGACATAACTAGAATAATCATAAACAATTAATTAGCAACACAAAGTTGCGTTCAATTCTTAATTAATTTCAGATTTTAATTAAAATGGAAGCAATTAATCATGGTTTGAAAAATCAGGTAACCTGAATTTGGCTTGTTAATTTGATTTGGCTAATTACGTTGCGATTTTTATAACCCAGTAATAATTTGATAGATGGAGAATGTACAAATTGAATTGAACTAGAAATTGCATGGACGGTAAAAAATTGCAAAAGATAATAGCAAAGGTCTTAGAATAAAAGATTTGGATTGATTAGATCTAATAATATCAATCCGTCACACGTCTAGAAGAAGCGTGAAAAGAATTAATACTTGTGAAACCTAGCCGATTTCTTGTACCAGATACCTATATCTATTATGACACTTTCGTCTTCATTATTTCTCTAATTTCTTGTGGAAACATTATCAAACCTTCTTGTAATAACGATTGTAATTTTCCAATTACGTCCAAGTTCTATCGATGTTATTAATCACAACGTAATCAGAGCAATGCTTACAAACTTAGCAGCATTATGTAATTATGTAGCATTTTCTTCTGATAAGCTATTTACGAGAACTTACATTATGCGAGTATTGTTGATTGCATACAGTTCTTAATGTATTTAATCTATCTTCAGTATCGCTTAAGTCTTTGTCCTGCTGTGGGATATTAAAGGCCGTGTGTTTTAGTTTTTACTATTTAAGTTCTGTGGTAAATAATGCGAAAGATAGGGGTGGTTGGCAGTTTTTGGGGGAGACCTTTGCCCAGCAGTGGGACAGTATAGGTTAGATTTTTTTAAAAGTTCCGCGGTATCACCCGCGTTTTTGCAGTTCCCGCGTGATTTTATTTCTGAGTTTTGGGCTTTTTTATGCTAAAATCTTTTTTCTCTAATTCAACTCGTACTACCAAATTGTCGCGTTCACAAAAACTCTTTTTCTTTATCGTATTACTTATCGTATAATTCCTAATTTATCCTAATGTAAAGGTAAGAAAAATATCAGTTTCCTTATTAACCAATGGTAAGAAATCAATCACTTCATAAGTATTTTATTCCGCATTTTTCCGTAAACAACTAAAATATGGAGTCGTGATGGATTTTGACGGATTGATTAAATAAATTAATTATTGAAACGTCAATGGGCCGGTACTTATTCAATCGGTACGTATTGTATCGATGGGTTTTTCACTTCCGTCTTCCTTGCTTTTGATTTTACTTTTATATTTATTTTTAATATTTTAGTTCACTGTATGGTTATGATTGGGGATACTTTCTATCAATAATTGTCACTGTTAATAGGAGGCCACCGGTCTTTCGTGTAGTGACTCGAGCGCGTCAGATTAAGATATGAGAGATATTGACCACCTCCACCAAATATTGGCTTTCTTTATAGTGAATATTTACATTCCAGTAGGTCCCAACAACACGCTCGATTAGCACGTAGAGCTCCCTATAAGACGTAGGTTCCAGTTGAACACCCATTGGGCATATTAGCCACAGACTGCACTAGTGAGAGAAGGCGACTTGCATTATTAGCAAGAACACAAAAATATCATGTAAAGCTATTCATATCTAATGTTCCATGTTCTTTTTTCTAAAAGACTTCGTCGTTTTGCTTGCCCTGTGGGACTCCCGTAATCTCGAAAAAGGTTTACATAATAAACCTTGGATAATATTCTACTGTAGCGAATTCTAACCATAAAGTGCATGCAAACTGATGCGAAATGCAGGCGATTGTTTTGTAACAAGACTATAATAATAAACTACCAGACACAGATAGTCTGCTGCAACCATAACAGCAACAAGTCAAAAATATCTTGCACAAATATCAGAACCATTTCACCATACAAGATTAAATACGGAAGTGTTAAATAAATAAAGTATGGTGGCACAACATGTGTTTCGGTCGTGCCTCACGGAGCCGAACCAAAAGGTACGGGGGTCACAAACTGTGTCACGCCATAACGTGCCATAAGTTTACGCCACAACGTGCCACAGAATACTTGGTAGTGCCACGTCACGCTTACGTGGAATACTTATAGGAATCTTGTTGGTACACGATCATTAGATTTCGATGTAGTCTGTAGGACATTGTTTTGGTTGTATAGGATTTATGGGAGCACTATGGTGAATGCAGTAGCAAACTTTTTAATTATGGCTCAATCATTTTTTTATGTATGACATTTATATGTTATACTCTATTGCCTACTTTAATTGGAATAGAAGCTTTATTTAGATCAAAACTAGAATATTATGTATTGCTTTTTTTAATGGTAATTAATTTCCTAGTAACTTATATAACTGATTGTTTTGATATGTATGTACGACAGCTGATAACTAACGATAAATCTTGCAAATTTCGCCATGGCGTGTGACTGTCTGCGCTTAAAAGTATTATCAACAATTCAATATCACTATATTGTTTTAAACCAAGTGATCCCAATCCATTATTCATCCTGCCCCCATTAATTTACGAGCAACACCGCCGATGTAATATAAAGTGAAACTTGTCTTTGTTAAAGGTTTACAGTTTACACCTATCGTGTCGTCGCCGAGTCGGACGATACCTGTCCGACGATAAATCGTGTCGGTTGTCGACACCTCCACTAC
The DNA here is from genome assembly GCA_951394245.1 of Cyclophora punctaria. Taxonomy (NCBI): domain Eukaryota; kingdom Metazoa; phylum Arthropoda; class Insecta; order Lepidoptera; family Geometridae; genus Cyclophora; species Cyclophora punctaria. The sequence goes on from OX596172.1 coordinate 2,265,562, forward strand.
AATGGAAGGAGAAAGTCTAAGGAAAATTATTACCCTGCCGGACAATTGAAACCGACAAAAATACGCGTAAATACCGACGTTTATTGCGTTAATGCCGTTTATCAGTGTTACGTAGCGATTACAGATCATATTTAAAAATTGAAATCCCATTGTTGATGTTTTGGAATGTTTGAAGTCTCGAAATCTTAAAGCCAGTTATCCTTTTAACTCATATCGTAATAAACCGATTAGATAAAAAAACAATTAATTAGAAATCTCGTTATTTATTGCTACTTCATTAACCTCAACAGGATGGACAGTAAGCCGTGGATTGATAATATCATGGGAATTTCTGTGATTATCTTAAAAAATAAGATTAATAAAATGTTAGGAAGAGGCCGATTAAGTAGTAAAAGGGGAATTTATTAAATGTCCATCATTATAATGATGAGATACGAGATAGTGAGGAAACAGTAAGTAGTGCGAATGGTGTTCGCCCCATTCACGTTGGCGGCGGCACACATCAATCGATTGGCCGACCCGACTCGATTCCAGCTAACCGACGCGCTTCCTCAACCTCACGACCATCAACCGATAATTTATCGAATAACACTCGATTAATAACCATAATCGAATGACCGGGTCCTCTAGATTCCCATTTAATAGTATCTGCTCTCTTAGATCTACGTTTATCGATATTTTCAATCGTGCAATCGCATACACTTTAAACTAATATTAATTATCGCAATCGTGAAATTTGAAAAGGAAATTGTAAAACGATAAAATATTGAGACATTGGATGGGTGGTGTTGAAGATTCTAACTAATTTAATGGTCATAGATTTATAATAGTGAAGTATTTCATTTAGAAATATGTAGTTCAATCGTTTTATGAACTAGTTCCGCTTTAAACCGTTATTGCAATTAGAGAGAATGCAAATATTGGATTTGATTTATATTGAATCCGTCTTTTTATGTGTTCACGATGGCATGATTGTGAAGCAAACCATCAATGTTGGCGAGGCCCCGGGGCTCAGGCGCGACCAGTCAATACGATGATTATTCAAATAAGGCCGGTGCATAGCAGTCCCGTTGTCTACGTGATCCTAGCGCGTAGCGGCATCATACCATCAACAGTCATTATCCAACCATTAACTTGACTTCAGGATGTGACACACTTACCTGCTACAATTCTTACGGTTCTTGCATTTAAAAACAATCCAGTGACGTCTGCATATTTACAAATTTCAATCTACGATTACAAAACAATGTTCTCATGAGAACAGTGTTTACTCGGTACGCCTTAAAAGGCGCGAATAATTACGTGGATGACAGAAAAAGTGGTCAAATCCATAGTTAGGTGCAAAAACATGCGGTGGTCTTATGAGATACGGGTGGGTTTTTGTAAGGGTGGAAAAATGCGGATTGTGGGGTTGGGAAGATCGGGAGGCGAGCGGTGGTGTGGCGAGATGTCGGTCGGCGGCGCGCGGCCGGCCGTCAGTCGCGCTCCGGCCCGTGCGTGCAGCGCTCGTGTTGGGCCTCCCGCGTCAATCGCTTGTTGTTCGCGGTTTCCTGCCGAATGCGCACGTGTCCACGTCGATACCATATTTATTTACGACCGTGCACCTGTGACTAAACAAATATTTGACGTGATGTGAAAGACCATCGGTGCTGTGTTCAATATTGATACTCGACGTTCTGATTATTGTGATGCGTGCTTAGTTTGTGTATTCTGCTACTGTGTTTGGTGTTTCGATAGCATACATTCTGAACGCTTGTCATGTTCTGATTTCTGAAGTTCGGCGACAGCCAAGGCGTCCTCATCGTGAATTGGATGAACGCCAGCGTCTCTGGTGCTAAGGTGAGAAAAGTTTTTGGGCACCTTGGAATTTGCAAATTATTTATAAATTCTGGAACATGAATTTCAGTTGATATATTGTTATCTTCATTCGGCACGTCATTGGCTACGTATTGTGTTATTTTTGTAAAAAATGTGGCTGTTTGGTTGACATTCCAAGAAAGAATATTTTAGCTTATTATGAGTAGGCTAAATAAAGACATGTGTTTCGCAAATGCTTTATGGTACCGTCTTCTTGAAGTCCATTGTTGTAATGAATGTTTAATTGAGCGCACATGTTTCGCGAGCGGAGCATCTCGCAAACATAATGGCTCTATTGAATACCGTCACTGGTTTAACGTAAATATGATCAAAACATCACGAACTATTAGAACAATCGACCTCATTAGAGAACCTTCGACATAGGGTTCGGGCCAATATGATTAGCAATTTTTGAAATATTTTCAATAATGCAGTACTTGTATATAAAATATTCCACAGCTGTTTTGTTATCGCTCGTGATATATAACTACGCTATATGAACGAGTTTATCGGCTCGTATTATTATCGTGTACTATTCAAGGGCAATGTTATGGAACTATTTATTGTGTTAACACGTCTTATCTGTTTTGGCAAATGATTCGCTATTGTCATTAATGTCATCCGGTCTGTCTGACGGAGATTGACTTAACGGCTGTTTATACGGTCTCGTCTATGATTGTTAAAATTAGTAATGTACATTATTGATGTTTGCTCGTTTGCAAGATGGCAGATTTTCATGAAAATATTCCCTTGTAGTATTTACATTTATTTGCACTACTCATATAAAAAGTAGCCAAATTTAGTTTTATGCATTTTCATAATCTCCGTTATGTTTTAAATTGACTTGTTCCTGTATTTAATCATAACGTTCTTTAGCTAGACATTAGAAATGTTACATTAATAACTTGACTTATCTATTGTAACTATAAATATTTATATTATTAAAGAATCGTCTAACGATACCTCCTCTGTGATAAGACTTACGGGTGTGCCACAGGGCAAAGCTGGTGACTGGCACTCGCGATTTAAAAATGAACAGTAAACACTAGGACAAGATAAGAATCTTACACTAAACTGTTATCTTCTTCATCACTACATAGTATAAAATAAAGTCGTCTCTGTTTCGTGTCTGTTTGTCTGTATGCTTAAATCTTTAAAATTACGCAACGAATTTTGATGCGGTTTTTTGTAATAGGTAGAGTGATTCAAGAGGAAGGTTTTTATGTAAAAAAATTCCCGAAATTTCCACGGGAACAGGCACAACGCGGGTAAAACCGCGGGGCGCTGCTAGTTTATTATAAATCGCTAGTCGCTTACCACCATGGCCATGGCCCCACGGTGTAAGTAAGTAAGTAAGTAAGTAAGTGAGTGTTACTAAAAATCTAAAAACTGAATAAAAAGTAAGAAAGTTCGTGTATTATTGAGTGTCAACCTAGTGTACCAACCTAGTGTCGTTATTTTTAGGTCTTCTAAAGGCCTCGGACATGGTCTATCGATTGAAACAGCAGGGACCGATAATTTTACGCACGGTAGCGGTAGAAACTGAGTTTGAGAGTCACAGATATCTTTCATCTTGTAAATACTCAGTGTAAACGCCACGTTAGACACACAGGCGCTGCGCCCTAACAAGGCGCTCCTCAATCCGAAGCACGTCTGACACACTGAGTGGACCTCTTTATATCAGCTTTATTATTACCACTTCAAATTCTGTGTTACCGTGTCCAATTTGTGGGACATCACATGTTGTATTCTATACTTCAAGCATTGTTGGGATGACCGGTTGGTTCCACTTTTCTTAGATGTTCAAGCAATTTGTTGTATTAGTACTTATTGTCCCACTTCCAAACAAATGTATCAGTAAATTGTTGCAAAATTAAATATCACTCATCATCTTATGTTTTGAAATGTTTTTAATTTTCGATGACAAAGATTTCAACTTATTCAAGTTATTTTCAGTAGACACATATTTGTTTGTAAACATACTTGAGCAAACCCAAATATTTTATGTTTATTCAGTTAATGCATACTCAAGACCCGTTTGTGTCCCAAAACTGTTTAAAAACGAAAAGGTTTGGTGAACTTTAGTAGTGCGTTTGTATCTGTCAATATTTGGAACTAAACGACTTCTCGCACGACTTATTTTGTGTAATGCTCTTCAATAAACAGTTAAGATAACCTTGAAATACGCTTCATCTATTTCGCAGTCAGTATGAACCATTTTAATTCACCGAGTGCTGGACCAACTGTAAACAGATACGCATTTCCTCTTGGTCAAGTGTTCTGAGTCAGGTACTGGCTCGACCTCCCTGAAATAGACCGATCGTTGTCCGTCTACCTTAACTTTTTAATTTCTAATCAGTCATTCAATCAGCTAACGCTGGCCTCGCGCCAACACCCGACTGCCAAGCTACGATACACTTTACGTGCAACGAATTCGCATTGCAGTGACACCGATGTTTAAAAATTTTACGATCAAGAAAATTTGTGGTTTTGACGACGTATTTTTTAGTTAGAAGTTATTTTGAATTACAAAGCGCATGTTTCAGTTGTACGAGTTATTTTAAATCCGCCGTTCGCCGGTCATTGCAGTTGCATGGACTGAATATAGTTTTATGAATGCCCGCCGCAGCTCTGACGCGATCGCTCACATCAAAAGCCACAACTCATTGTTACGTGTTTATTATTAGTTCCCATGAATATTTTACGTCGTACACGTTATGTAGGTCCACCATCGCAACCTTGGTTATTGTTTAAAAATGCAATAGCTAAAGCAACACTAATAATATTTGTTTATTGCCAATCACCAATCATTTTATGTTATTTTCTTCTCGAAAATACACAATTTTATGTATAATTTTCACTAGAAGTCTATTATAACAAGGATATTCAACAGTGTCAATGGGTCAAACAGCTGTAGAGCATTGAATTCTAACGTTTGTCTTAAATTATTCATGGTGTGTCGCCAAAACTTAAGCGATCCGCAGCGACCGGTCCTGTTGACCAAACATTTGATAAATCGAACCAATTAGTTATCGATTCCATTTCACTTTCCGAACCTGTATTTATATGGAAGGAAAAATTTGCGAACAGCCTTGATCGAATTTTAAGTATTGGGTCACGTTGTTTTATTCGGACCAAATCGAATATCTTTCGAACCGCCCCGGTTCGATCGAACAAAAACTTCAATGACTAATTGGTCTCGGTCAAAGATTTAACGTTTAACAAATATTGGTTATGAGGTCGGGTATCGGTAAATTGACGTTTTTGGCGACAAATTTACTGTGGCCCAAATCGGAACGCACTGAAGAAACGAATGCTCGACCACGGCTTATGAATAAATGCAAGTAAAGTTTTATTGTTGCATTGACACCAATATGTCATGCGAGCGTAGGTCCGACCGGAAAAAAGTGGAAATGCAACCGATGAGGCTAGAAAATCGGAACAAGACGCGCCATATATAGAGGCAAGGACTGGTTCTTAACGATTGTCGAAGACATCGAATAACGGTGTAGGAGTAAAAAAAGAGTTTCAGCATTTCGTTCCCGCGTAATTGGCAGATCTCATTCGGAATGCAGGCCGGCGAAGATGTGTCCCAAAAGGAAAGATGGACAGCCGTAAACGGCGAAGCGGATGCCTATATTAAAATAGAATGCCGGCCCGACTCAGCGATAAGGAAAAAAGTTATCGACATTTAAAAAATACATATAATTCCGTTTACGTGAAAAATATTTTACAACTTCCACTGGTATGTGACAAATTCATAATTTACATTTAATACGTGCAATTAATACTTCGTTATCGTAATTGCAGTCACTTTCAGAAACGAGACAAGATTATAAAACAGAGAGTGATACGTCGATCTGTCTTTATTTATTACGATTATTTAATACCTGCTTTCGAGCCGTTTAGTGTCGCGTTTGACTTAACCGACGTTTGAAATGGTAATATATCTATATTATTGAGATTACGTGACGTTGTACTTGTTAAAAAGGCACTTTAAGACTTCGAGAGTTGAAGTAAAGTGACGTAACGGTAAAGTTTAATCATGGCACTAACCCTAACACGATGGTTGGAGGTAAAAGCTGAGATAGCGTGCCCTCTTGACCAAGTAAATCAGAATTGAACAACTTCGTAGAATAGACTGCTTGTAGGGTACAAGCTTTCCTCGATAGATTACTTGGAACCCAAACAAATTTGGAGATGGAGCAGCGAGCTTGGGATTTATAGTCAATTCTGAGTAGTCGCGTTAGTTGACACGAGTGATTTGTCCTTTTTAATGATAATGTGGTACACATACGACGTTCACTTCGAGTTTATTCCAGATAACATTTTAGTGTTATTTAAGACTGCTTTGACGGAACACTTTTATGGGTACAAATAACAAATACATTTTGTTGAGAAATACACTCCTGTGCGCGTAGTTTATATCAGTTCAATGGCTCTTGTTTAGAAAACAGGAATATTTACGATAAATTAATGTAAAGTTATACAGAATGCTGTTAATGATACTCATCTATTGTCTGTTGACATGAAAGAGCCACCATTTTTTGCTGCACATCATCAGTTTCACTCGAACACCGCTGATTATTTTCCATTCACAATTATGTATTGACTTTCGTCCATTCACGCAACGCAAAAAGATCATCAATGGAACGATTTAAGAGAAACTTCGTGTACAACAACACCCTTTTATACATACGGAGACATTGGAGATTGATACCGCAACTGCTAAAGCAAAAAAATGTGCTTGCGTATCAATACTTTGTGAACATTATTAAGACTGCAAGAAAACATAACAATATTAAGTAGCATACTAATTTTATAGTCAATTTGGACACAAGATTAATGGACATCAAATAAATATTATCATAATGCCGACGTTTAAGTTTTTGGCATAAACAACTAAACTAAACGCTCTGCAATAAATAACATCTCACCGCAGCAATAGAGACAGAAATTAATTTATCGACACCCGATAGGCACTTCATAACCCGTATGACACTGGGAATAAGAGCGAAGTCCAACTAGCAAAGAATCAGGTGCAATTAATTAAATTCACGCAGGTTTTTCATGGAATAGTTTAGTAGCGGGAAAAGAGAAAATTCCATATTGCACGGTGGACTAAAATGGAGTAAACGACATTCCGGTTTCAATTACAACGAATGTAAAAGCTGACTGATTGCTAATGGGTTTTTATTGGTCGTCAGTTTACTTTTATAGCCACCAATCATAATTTATGATTCAATTTTTGTTTATCGATATTACTTCTCTTCGTTGGTAAAAAAAGTGTCTTGAAAATATTACCGAGGACAAAAGTCGAAAAGATTAATATTACGTATCTTTGTTGGGATCTGTAATTGAAATTTTGGTCATCAGACAGGTGGTAAAGTCCAACTGTTTCCTAATTATTAACAGGTGCTGTGCCACCTTTCCTATTCTCGTATTTGAGTTGTAAAACTTAATAGAAACGTAGACGCTACATACTTTTGAGACCATTAAAACAATAATACCTTACACGACAACAAATAAGAAACAAAATGTATGTATAAACTTGTTTGAGTCCTCAGAAATGAAAACAGTTTAATCCATGTAGTCCTTGTAACTTGTTAAGCTTGTTCGGAAAACATCAAAAAACATAACTAAGTCTAATAACGTCATTACTATGGTTTTCTAATCTTATAAACCTATTTAGCATTGAAATGGAAAGTAAAACGATGACCGGCCTATCGTATGCAGTCATGTCTTCCGCATGATTTGCATTAGAGTAAGCTATTTTCTGACCGGCGAATGCAAATTATAACATTTCCGTATCGATGCATTATTTATGATGTAATGAAATCGTTTTATATTCTGTTCCTATGACAGTAGTCTGCTGGCAATAGACAAGATAACTAATGTTATATCTTCTATTTAAATAGAGAACAAAAAATCTTACGAATGCTGTTGAGAAATAGTCTTTCAATTGATTGATCGTAAGATTGGGCTATAGATACAAATGAAGTGCATTCTCTTCGATGATGCAAGACTTTTCTTTTATCTCGATCTCGTTTATGATTCAGTTAATTTAATCAACCTGATGTGTCGGTTTAATAGCCACTGTTTAAGTGAAAATTGGACAAATCCGTTTATTGTAAGTTAATCACGCCGCCCAAAGGTCTCAGGGCCATTGACGTCGAATTAAACCAATTACAAGAGTCGCTTTTATTGATCAATCAAATGATTTGGATTGAGTCACTAAATGTGTACTGACTGTTTGGATTTTTGTAACTGTTTTATTGGCCGTGAAATCATTAACTTGTTTATACAGAAGGTAAATATTTCTGAAATTTAAGTCTGTTGCGTTAAAATCGCACAAAAAGTATTAGCTATAAAAAGAAGTTTGCAATATATGGAGTAGTTTATTTACTCATGGGAATACATGTAGTTCTAAAAAGATCTCGGAGTTCGATAAGCTTAACAACTTCATGAACAAGTAATTCCTAGATTCCATACGAAACTATTCCATTTTACTTTACCACTTTCCTTCCTACACTCTATTATATGGTGATGTTGGATCTGAACAGGATTATGTTTGGCTTGCGTGTTGCTCCCCAATAAAGCACAGTGCAACTATGTACGAGTGTTCTCTAGGAAATCCTTCTATCTTCTTTTGCAATTACCTACTTGCACGATTCTTTTAAGTCTTAAAACAACTTTTTCAAAGGAAATTGTCTAATTGGTAATAGCCTTGCGCTGGATTAGTCATGCTGTTTATTAGTTTAGATCATTGCGTTTTCTCTTAGGAAATCGTTAGTTAGTGGTGACACTTTTTTATTGCATAATTGTGCTTGAGTTTGTTTTCTCCGGATTCGATTTCATGGCTTTATCCTAGTTCCTTTTTTTTATTTATGGTCGTCATTTGTTACCGTTTTTTTAAGTTTTGCATTCTGATCCCTAGATATTGATAACAGTGTATCACATATCCACTCGTTATGAAATACCTGTTTCTCTAGATTCATAAATCGCGGTAAACGTTAAAAGTACTTTAAAAATAAATTTCCTAAATCCGTTCCTTTTAGTAACCGAAACATAACAATCGTTCGACGTTTCGAAACGAGATTCTTCAATAAATTTATGTTCACGGATTCCATAAAATATGTAGTCGTGATTACTGGTGATTCAATAGAGTCTTTACACGGTGCGACATAAAGGAGAGCCATTTATAACGGCAGCACTTTCCCGGGCCACGGCGGGTCACGACCAGAGGCACGATTACGCGTCAATTAAATAGGGAACAGGGGTTCGCGATGCTATTCGGAGTATGCAGGTGACTTGGATTGAGTTGCTCGCGTTTTTACTGCAGCTGTGTGCAGTTTTTAAGACAGAAATAGGGATTGACTTTAAAGTACATCCAAATCAGGTGCAAACGAAGCTTAAAAGCGATTTTTTTTAAGTCACACAAATCATTGAGTCCTAGTTTCCTTGTCCAAGTTTGGAAGGTTCAATCGATTTCAAGAATCGTCTATACTACTGGTAACACTTTACTCCTAATCTTCGTCTCTGTACTAACATTAGCAAGCGCGAGATTAGTACTCTGCTGCAGTGCGATCCCACAAAATGCATCTGTAATGACAAAACAAATACAATTAATCATAAAAGTACTTTCTATATTTCAAAACCGAGTTCAAGTTTTCGGCCTCGTCAGTACCACGGCAATGTCAGATTGCTGATAATATCCAACTCAGGCCGTCTGCCTGCAGCTGTCCATAATTCTGACACCTGATCAATCATTGTATCAATCTTCGCACGATCGACTCGTGTATGCATGGACTTTTTACCAAAAAGATTTGTATGTGTGCTGTGAGCTCAAATTGAGCCCCTGAAGTGGCTTTTTATGTCACGGTTACAGGGTCAATGTTGGTTCTACCCATTTATCTGCAGGTTGAGTCATAAAACTATAGTGCTTTTACTATTTCAGTTTTTACGTCAAAACATTTCGTTTAATGGTTTTGTGTATTTGGAGTGTACTTAGTTTTATGAGGGCTAGAATATTCTAATCTATTTTTAGTGTTTCTGTTTTGGTCCAAATTATTTTGAGTCATATCCAAGTAAACAACGACTTTCATTCATTTAAATATTTCGATGATTACGTAGTTGATTCGAGTATTAGTAGCAAGGTGTATCGTTTAGATTGAGCTTGTTTACAAGCTGTGATTCACAGATGTCAAAATTACTCGATTACTCGGGTTCTATTCGATTCGCCAACTCATTGAAAACTCGCTGAATCTAAGCAACGACTCTCCTTCAAACCTCATATTTCAAAGCTTTGTAAGAATAAAGTAACGTTGCTATTGAACATTTAATTCACGTGCGATCGATTGAATGTCAAGGAAAGTGTGTGCGTGTTCATAACGAGCGAAACTAATTTGTCACGACAATTGGCCGAGTCGCATTAGTAACAGCCGAATACCGTTTGTATTGGCCACTCGTGGCGCAGATGGGTTTGGAGGTATTCGTATGAAAGGTTATGTTGAGGTTTTGATAAGGATAGTAGATTGGGTAAAAAAGTAGGATTGATCAGTTTTTGTACGATACTGCGCCTGACTTAATCTTAACGCCCTAGTACACTAAGTAAATTCGAGAACGTTAGTGACCAACCTTAGTAATGTGTAGGTAACGCATGCGATACCGGTACAACTGCAGTACATGCGCACACTGTATATTTATTTTAAAACGAACAGTTGAACACCGCAGTTGAACCACTACCAAATCTTTTAGCGGCAGTGCACTAGGAGCGTCTAATTACATTCCAAGCATATCACTGTTATTGTAGGGAATACGAAGTATGAAGTATTCTATGTAAAAATCAGCAGTCAGCGTTCGGACAGATAATCCTCCGCTCTACGTATGCGTAATAGCGATCGCGTTAATATATAACTTACATAAAACGTAGACACAAAAGGACGACATCAAACCCAGCATTTCACCGTCATCCCAACTGATTGGCAATCAATGACTGTGCGGTTGAAAAACGTCTTCAGATTGGCTAGAAAACATTAAAAGTAATAAAATAATCGCATCAAAAGCGCCGATTGGTGAATCGTGAATGTTATCGAGATATCGCAAGGTCTAGAGGTCCACTTATTCAATTGGCTTACAATCGGGATTGCGATCGGTTGACATGCGGGTATTGGAGCCATACGGGACGTTCATGAATATACAAATTACTTAGACACTTCACCGTCAATGTATAACGTTGATTTATAGACTGCTCCGTGCTTCGTCGATGGTTAATGGTAACTACTTGATGGGTATTGTTGAGTTATTGTGTCGTTCTGTGACGTATTTGTCCCTTTGACTTCTGGTTCTGAAGCGTGTTATTGTTGAATTGTGTAAGGCGTAGTTGGGTTGAGCTATTTGGCAAGTTTAGGCTACTAACGCACAAGTGGCGGTTTGCTTCACGCCGAGCGCCGGCTTGCATTCTTTGTAAACGGCTAGCTTGGCTTCAAGCGCGCAGTGCGAGAACATTCGCGAATTTTCGATTCACTAACATAGTCGCTAGACTTTTTACCTGTGTGTTCGTAGCCTTAAAGAAAACCAGCTTCACACATGTCTAACAACTTTTTTACTTGTTGTGAACATTGAAACCCTTTTTTAAGAGTCAAAACGCAAAAGCAACTTTAATGGAAGTTTCTGGCCTCAGAATATGAAAATGTTCATTTAATAGCGCTTTAGCATTTATTTAATTATTCCGTTCAAGCAACTGGGTGTAAAATATAATGTTCAAAGCCCTTAATAACTCATAAAACGCCCAAACAAATGAACATAGATTTATTAAATTTAATACAAACTGCTATAAATTCAGTTAAGCTTAATTACACTATAAAATTGAAATGTTCTAAATCAATCGTATAGACTTCGTGGATCGTAACTCCGAGCTACTGTAGCCCAAGCTACACTCTTGACAAATAAATTAAGCAAACACAAACCAAGTCATAACTGAGTTATGAGATAGCACATACTAACTTTCTTAATTAAACTTGCTTCCGTCCCAGCAAAGGAATTTGAGCTTTATTACAACAGACAAAAGGCGACAAAAAGACCTTTCTAGAGCTTTAGTCCTTCAAAAAGGGAAACGGCGACCTACTTAGTCCCTTGAGATATTTAGTGTGAAAGTCTTATACGAAACATTTTTATGGAGTATAACTTTTATGTCTTCATATTTCTTTATTTGACGAAATTACGGTCTTTATTTGTCCGCATAAAATTCCGATGGAAGAACATTATTTTAATTAAGTTTACATTTCGCTTATCGATACAATAATATTTTCAATATTAAAAGTAGTTACTGTACGGCGTAGTCTATAATATAAAAATGAATCGCAAAATGTGTTGGTAAGCGCATAACTTCAGAACGACTGCACTTTTCACATTCTTTTTTAATGTATTCCTTATTGTCAGAACAAGGTTTTTATATAAGAAAAATAAGGAATAAAAATCTCAAAATTCCTACGGGAACGGGGGCGCTGCGACTGAAACCGCGGGGCACAGCTAGTTTAACATAAAGGTGTATACTTAATGGTGATTGTTAGGCAACGTGCAGCTCTGCTCCTTGAACGGGTGGCCAATAGTGGCTTTTCTGACAGACCGCTACTTTACTTCAAAGGGCACGTTTAACTGTCGGTCCCAGTTGCTTCAATCGGTAGACCATGTCGACCGCCCTAAGACGATCTAAAGACTGCAATGTTAGGGTCACTAATCTACTCCACTTACTTACTTGAATATTACTATGCCTCGTCTAGAACAATCCAATACTGAAGTATAAAAACAATAACGTACGTCAGATCGTATGATTCACATTATATTGCACACGTTATCAATACAATTAGCTATCGTTATCAGTAACGGTATCGGCCAATGTTTTATGATATGTTATTTGTCAATTAAGGTATTCTTTGTAAAGGCTTATTTTTAACTATTTTAATGGTTCTACAATGACTTCGTTAAAGTTTTACGCAGTTATATATAGTTATATTACAATATAACCTTGGCTTTTTGAAAATTCTAACGTTTAAAATCTTGTAGTACCAAATATATATTCTAAAGTACCTTATCTAAAAAAAATAGTAATGAAGTACTTTCTCAAATCATTTTTAATCTCTTTTCAAGCCAAATATTATGCCAATCACACTATGATAGCCAACTTACAAGCGATTTTGACTTAAAAACGGTCTACTGCCATCTACTCCATCCATACGTGTATATATTGTATGTAAAGCCGGTCAACTGTCAACAGCTTCAATCGTACACTCGTAACGGGATCAACACACAGGATACAATGCAGTTCGTAATAATTGCGGTTGATGCGTACGCGCCGCTTCCGTTGCACTGCACTGTACCAACTCGACAGTAGCGATGAGTACTGCGACAACTCAAAAAAGGCAACTTTTAAGATACATCGACAACTGGATGAGATGAGAGCTTTCTCTATTGAGATCGGTTAAAAATTAGATTCTTTCTAACAGAGCATCTGTTTGTATTATAACGAGTATTTGGCAAGAACAATGGACATTACAATAAACTAAAATGAATAAGTAATTTGATAGTTTCATAATACGAATAAGTTCGATTCGAGTAGGTTAGTATTAGTAGTAAACAGACATGTCAGTTTAAAGACCACTAAAGCTGATAAAGCTGGTGTAATCTCATTTTTATTTCTAAAAGCACCAACCATAAAATTTGCCTTTTTACATTAGTGCAGTGTTCGTTACTGGTGTCGAAATGCAAGAATTAGCTACACTACCAATTACTCATTTATAAATAAACTGCGTTTGCAAATAAATCGTACACCGAATGAAATATCGTGGGATGTTTACTTATAAATTATTTTGTTGTGAATATTTCGAGCAGAATGATGTCTCAATTAAAATTTTGCTTATTCATGTTTGAATAACATTGAGATTGAGAATGCTAAAGATGGGTTTGCGGTTTTAATTTTGTTGTTGCGTCAACTATGCGTACAACATTATTATATTCAACGTATTGAGGACGTGCTCTTTCTCTGAAGTTGGTTAAAATTGTTACCTACTATATCAATATTTTAAAGCTTTTATTCGCTTTTCATTTCGTGTAGAATCCCCTTTTCAGTGCATGTATAAAGTACTTTTTATCGCATTTAGTTAACAATAGACAATTTGATGCATGTTCGTTATGCAAATGCAGCCAGACTACCCTTTATTATGCAAACACCCCTTAAATTGTTCTCCGGTTCAATATTGATTGACAAAGCATGTATATAGGGGTTGACAAACACAGTAAACTTTGCTGAGTAGGTCTTCGGGAGAACGGGTTGCTCCTGTTCTTCCCTGAAGACATTCTCTTGAGATACAAAATACCTACATAAAATACTCACTGTCTCAAGTGGAGTATGAAAAACATTAATTGACTTCATGATGACTGTACGATGACTCTAATTAATACCTCCAAAAGCTTACATTTTTTAATTAGTAATATTATTTCATAAATGTTGTTAATCAATATTATCCACCGACATATCATGCCTATTTACTTGCGTCAAGTCAAATGACCTATCAGCTAATAAGTATCGATTTTTGCAGACTATACAATATCTAGTTCGTTCTCTCTCTGTCCTAGTAATACCTGATATCGTGGTCCGCCACTGACTGTAATAACCGTGATCGCCGCCACACTTCACAACAACTTTAATAACAAAATCACAAAGCTTGAAAGTTTAATAACATAGTCGACATTTAATTCCCTCGCGCTATGAAATATTACAAGGGGTGGTATTCTGGAACCCTTCTAAATCACATTTCGCTATAAAGTGACAATTTATTGGCTATTTTATTACAATAGAGAATACAATTTATTACGTGATAACAACTATTTCTTGTTCTGTATTCGTTTATAGTTTCATTGTAAATCCTTTGGACTTATGAAACGTCGCAGATGAACGTAAATCAATTCGATAATATTATTTTTGTAAGGATTAGTCGGTTATTGTCGTGGTATTAAAGATTTTGCGTGGGTGTCTTCAAGCTTGGATAAAAGTGTAATCATCCGATATAAGTAGCTTTACGTTATAAAGAGATTTTCTATTTTAAGCCCTATATGACGCTCGTCTCAAGTGTAATCGAGTACTTTGAAGCGTAAATATAACTTTTTTTTTCACCTTTCGACTTTTAAACGACATCCAGATTAATAATGCTCTCGATTCTTCTAAAGTAGGTTATATTCCTAGAACCACAAAACAAAGTTTCATAGAAAATGTAACTATGATATTTTTTCATATATACTTAAGGGGCTTCCAAGATAAGTTCAAGATCAAAGAAAACACAATAAACTACGAGTATGTACACTCGAAAATAAACTTGAGGCAAAGTTCCTAAAGTTTGCCCTATACATACAAACCTTGCACATCCCTCAGGCACAACATTCTAGTGAATAGGGTGTGCATTCTGCATGCGTACATAATCAGGACACAAAGACCTGGGGGTCTGTTAGTGAGGGTCCCTAAGGAGGGTTGGGAGGGCGCGTGGCAGTCACGTGTGAATTATTTAAAATGGAGCCACCGTCTCTTGCAGGGACCGGACGCTGCAAAAGTTGATGTGTTCATTAAAGCTACATATAACGATGTTTTCGGCCCATTATTCCATGCTTAATAGTTGTAAGGATCAAACCAAAAGTTCACTGATGTGCTAGTTGACTCACGTTACCTTTAGATTGAAAAGTGATAGATGATTCTATTCTTTTATAAAGATCAGCTGAAAAGTTACAAAACGTTTTTGTTGAAGGTGCAACATTACTTGACTAAATTATGAAATAGGTTACCAAACATTACAAAATATTGTTCAACGCTCAGGAAATATTATAAAACAATTTACAAAAGCGAAATTGTACTGCTAACATCAGTTCAGCTCATTCATAGCGCGATGATTAATTTCATCAGAGCATTGTTGGCAGCCGTGAAGCGTGACCCGCCCGCTGACCGACTATGCAATCTTTTGATCAATAAAAAATTGAAAAAAATCTCTGACGAATTCGCACAATGCACTGCGCATGCGTCCTTTGTTCCTCATATAAGGGTTGTGCTAACTTCCCTCTGCTCACCCCATGCGTGCACTAAAATACTATTATCTTCAATCATTCTCACGGGACACTCTCGAAGTTTATTGTTCAACTTCTATATATTGATTCTTTTTTTGTATGTGATAAGTTAACCGTTAAGAAGTTAGTAAGACTTTTTCTGTTTTGAAGATATATTTTGAATACTTTTCAAAAATGCCCAAATCATAATGTAGTGTTCTTAAGAGCAGATTGTCGAGCAGATAAATATTATAAAAAAATATATGTTCACCTCGAAAAGTCAACATCAATATTACATCATCCATATATGTTCATCCATATAACCCTGTCCTGAGCCATTCATTAATCAGGCTAACAAAAATCTCTTGCCCCATTTTCTCCTCAATTTCCCATCCAATCTGAATTATAATATCTCATTTGTCACAGAGATAAAAAGCTTTAGCCACCGCGTTTTGTAACAAGCAACTGATCTGACACATGGATGGAATCCGTTTCGCAGACAACCCTCGGCTTACGCGAGATATTGGGGATTTTTGACCCTAACACGGAGGCGTATTTATTTTTGGATTCATCACGGAATGGATCATCCATCACAAAGTATGCTTAGTTTTTACGATGTGTCTTATGGTGTAAATTCAATTTGGAGTTAATCCTTTGTTGATTCTGCTATTTTGAAAAATATGAACAGTTGTTTGTAAACAGATTAAATTTAATTCATGCTTTTGTTGTTTTTCGCCTTGATTCAAAGTGCATCTATCCGTTTTACAAAAAAGTTATTACCGTTAACATTTAATATAATGAGTGAAGAATTTAGTTCTTAGCCATTACCAACTTAATTTACTATCATTCCTTCTAACAGTCAGTCCGTAACTCATTCCAACGCTATCCTTCACCCGTCACTGGGAACCCCATGGCTGCCATAAGGGCCCATTCACCATGGCTGCCACAGTCTGCCGCACACCCTATCGGAATGCTCTCCATCAACTCACCAAGGTGCTCAGACACCGTGACACTGCACATGCCAGTACGTCACCTGTTTATAACGTTCCCACGGTTGGGTACTCCCCCTTACTTCATATTTTTTCTTACGACTTTTAATTGATGTCGCTTAGACTGTCATGGAACTAGTCAAGCGTTGCTCATTATGGTGGTCTTGTATAAGCAACATTAGGCATAATTGCTCCGCATCATTAATTGACGTAATAGAGCTATGCGTGAAATAATCTGAATGAGGTGACTTCAATTGTTTAGCAATAAATATTCTTAATTTGAAATTGCTCTTCACTTGACAAAATTGTTATACTAGATGACATGAATTTATAATTGGAACTAACAAAATTGCTAGCTCTTGAACAATCATAGTTGTAAGTGATACTCTATTAATATAACAGTTTTAGAAATTATTGTAACAGTCTTCGTTCGTAATAGCCAGAATTCCAGTTAAAACACGTTGAGCTAGTTCTACTTCACTACATTTATGCAACAGATGAGTATATCTCGTGGGATTTGTATCTTAACCTTAATACAGGTACTACTTAAACTAATAGCTATAATTTCCATCAATAAGATCACGTTTACATATCGTTTTCACTTGCATGATGCTTGGTTATTAGTGATTAACGGACATGCTGCTGTTGATACCATTTGGTTCTGGGTCAATTACATCAGTACTTAAGTGGAGCAAACTGTTTTCCCGCTAATGATTCGTCAGTATTTACCAATGACGTCACTTTGGTCATTTCGTCCTTTACGTTGCAAATCTATGAACGACACGAATTCCCATGATTTTCAATTACCATTCCCACGACTGATCCAACGTCGTCTATTATCTTATTTGAAATTGAATGTATTTACGATACAGCTATCGAATAACTCGGAATTATGTTGTTTTATGGTCCCTTTGAATGGGTTTGCTTATTCGTGATTAGCGGTTGCGTTGTGACCGTATTCGGAGTCACTGGAATTATAGTGAATTGCAGTTAGTACTACAATTCCAGTTGGATGAATGAGTCATAATTTCAATGACATATATGAATGCACGAGGGTATTGTTTTGAAATATGGATATACAGGGTAAACGTTATTTTATAAATAAGTGTTTGTTTTTTCGTACTTTGTCTTACAAATATAAACTTATTGATCATATTTGTACTTGTTTAATATATTTATGTGTGCAACAGCATATTAGTTGATAAATATCACAATATGATAATGCTTAGTAAATCTTCTTGCTCTATATTAATTGCTTCGTAAACAGCAGTCCAAGGGTAAACGTTAGTTACTTTGTTGCGATTATTAATATCTGTTTGGAGCCGTAAATTCAAATCTAAGGTTAATTATCCAGAAATATCTTTGTACCTACAAACACAGCTGTATACCTAGTAGTTTAAGTTATTAAACTGAAATTAAATTTACTGACACCTTTAAATCTTAACGGTCTCTTTACAAGCAGTCACTTTACACCCAATCAGTCCATTGTAAGCCAGGCTTTGGTTTTATAGTCTTTGAATGAATATATAGATTAACCTCCAACTCTTACCAAATCTATATCTTGAGGCGAACTATCTACTAGAGTTAACTAGAGTGTGCAAGGGTGACAGTAGTGAACTAAGTTCATAGGCCCTTTCTTTAAAAAAAAATGTCGTTGATGTGATGCACCGTGGTACAAAATCACAGTAATGATTAAGATTCTACTGCGGAGCAAAGAGCTAATGATAATATCAGTTCAGTGAGGAGGTTGGGATCGGAAACACCGCACTTGTCTATCACAGAAACTATACATTGATACTCTACTACGGTATATGTAACGCATCTATATATGTATAGACTAACTGTTCAGCAGGGTGGTTCTACATGCGATCCCAAAGATAACATTTTCGTTTACGTTAGTTTCCCAAATTTAGAGGGGTCGCGTCTACACATTTTGTGGAGCAGGAAAGTCTACTCTTCTTAAAATGAGTATGCATTTACCAGTACTTCACACTGCACAGAGTCCATCAATGACTGGATTACATGTTAGAATCAGCCAGACTAAGCCGGTGCAATGCTCTGCAATTTGTTATCCGAGGGACCCAAGTGGCGCCTTGACCTAAATCGTGAACGACGTCGTACGATCGACGCGTGCGCACACCATTAGTAATGTCAGAGGTCCACCGAGAGCATGTTTAGCAACATTTTTGGAAAAGGTTGCCTTGACGTTTGATGATTCATGGATGATTAAGTTGTTAGCTTATTTACTTCCAAGTGCGACTTATTATTTGCTCGACTTCACCAACTTGTTTACTCAATACTCATAAATAGATCACCAACCCGCATTAGGCAATCGTGATGACTACGCCTAATCATCCTCACTGCACTTTCTCTTCGGTGAGATGACAGGCCCTAGCCCAGCTGTAGGACATTACAGGATAATATTTTTTTTAATTTTATTCTCATGGATGTGTTAATACCTTTATTATTGCTTAAAATCTGTTAAAAGATTGTCAGTCTTATTGTCTTATCTGTTTTCTTCATAGTCATTTTAAATATCGTTACTCAAATCTTAAGTACATGAAGTAATATGAGGAAAACAAAACAAATATTTATCGGCGCGTTATCGGAGATACGAAATAACACTTCAAAGATAAAGTAGAAATAAAATTAAACATCAAACATTACAAAACAACAACATCCAGTAATATAACAAACATAAACAGTTCAAAATAATATTTCTTTTCGTAAAACAATCATTCATAATAACATCCCATGAAACGCGTAACATAAATATCGTACAATAACTCAAGTTTAAAAATACATCATAATCTACATCAACGTAATGTTTACGACTACCTACACGCCCTCGCTTCGCTTCCGTAATGCAATATGTCTTGAAGGAAAATTGGAATAAGCGAAAAATCCGGCAGGCCTAATTTCTTCAAAACTACTATATTCTGTAGTGAACTATTTTCTGACTATTCTATAGCTAAGACCATGAAAGATATTCTAATATAAAGTCTGACATTTTTTAAAGCGAAAAACTAACGGCACCTAATGGTAGGCAACCCCTTTCAAATCCCCAAAGAATTTTCAAAATCGGTTCATAAATGACGGAGATATCAGGTAACAAACACAAAAAAAACATACAATCTAATTAAGAATTTCTTTCTGGTTTTGAAGTCAGTTAATTTACCAATATATAAATTAACACATCATTCCCTACTTCTTTTGAAGAAGGTAAATTTTGTATATACCTATGACATGAACATTATCAAAAAATCCTCTTTATACACCAACACACTAACGTCTAAAATATCATTCTCATTGTACATCACCGACCTACTAGCATGTTAAAGATTTATAAACGGGAACCACTCGACTGCAACGTGTTCTTGACATCACAATACATCGTCCATATTCCTTAGAACCACCTCTAAGTTTAATGCCATCGTTACAATGTCACGTGCTTCATAGTAGCTCTCCATTTTGACAATAGGAGGCAGAACAACACCTCTCTGCACTGATTTAGGAGGTTCTTAGACTAAAGATAGTCTTTAGACTGACTTAAGCTGTTTTTAGTCAGTCTTACAACAGTTATCGTTACAATAAAATAATACAACTGGAATACTAAAGAGAGATATTGATAGGCAGGAGGTAGTCTAAAAACTGTCTGTATTTTGGTCTGCACAAGCTTTTACTGAATACCGTTTGATGTTTTCTAAATGCTGTCGTTTTTTGCTTAATTGTCTACGCTTTTTTGGTCTTTCAATTTGGTATGGTCTAAATTAATGTCGTGATCTAGATAAAACTGTATAAAATACTTCGATTAGTAGATAACAAGTCACATTATATTAAATGAATGTGGTTTTAAATACCGGATAAGGAGATTGTGATTACGAGTTATATTTATTTTTGCATAATATTATTGATTGCAGATTAAATAAGTTCGAAAAGGTTGGTTACTCTGTTGGCAGAGTTTTTAGACCATTTAAGGGCTAAAGGTTCTCTTTTGCGAATATAAGTTGCCTTCTAAAGCACAGCGTCAAAAACATAAAGACCTTTATTACAAAAGTAGAAAATCTTTTTGTTAATAAAACCCTTTGTAGCTAGAAATAAGTTCAATATTTAGAACTAGAAAGAAGAAAAAAAAGAGTCAAGTTATACCGCGTGGTTGTTTCCCTGCGAACCAATAGATAGTATAAAAATATTTCCAGAATAGTGGGGTCGCGTTCACATTTTATAGAGCAGGAAAAAATCTTCCTCTGAATAAAATTAGTACAGACTACATAAATCTCAGTATGAATGAATGGTTCACCGTCTACTATAACACGTTTATCAATAACCTTTAGCTCTCTATTGGTTATCAGAGCACATTAACATTGCCGATAATATGTTTACATTCGTGGACGTGCTACGATCCATCAAATTCGGAAATGTATTTACTAATGTTATTGACTTCACTGTTACCATTGATTGTTTGGGCTAGGTCGTTTAAAGCAGTTTTAGATTCAGTTATATTTCTAAGCTTATCTACTGTTTTACTGGTGTGAGATGGAAAGCCTTTGTTCAGCTGTAGGACATTACAGGCTAATTATTTTCATACAACGATTTGAGAAATATTGATCTATACTAATATTATAAAGCTGAAGAGTTTGTTTTGTTTGTTTGTTTGTTTGTTTGTTTGTTTAAACGCGCTAATCTCAGAAACTACTGAACCGATTTGAATAATTCTTTCACTGTTAGATAGTCTATTTATCGAGGAAGGCTATAGGCTACATTTTATCCCGAAATTCCCACGGGAACGGGCACAACGCGGGTAAAACCGCGGGGCGCTGTTAGTTTTAAATAAAGCAATTGCAATTTACTATGATTTTTCAATAAGAAGACGAAGTTCATATTCATATGGTCGGATTTTCAAAATTAATATGCTCGGACGTTGATTAAACCGAAGTAGTCCCATATTTCTCATTCTATTGGCCCTTTACGAAAGATAATTTTTAATTTAAATGTGGCATTTTACCAAACGTGTGTCTTAAAACCGACTCCCGCGCATGCAAGTGCGTCACACACTAACACAAGCGAACCGAACGTAACAGGTATAATGTAACTGTTGTTCCAAATTCAAATCGGTTTTACATACTACGTCAACATTCGACGATTGTTTAGTCAACAAAGTTATTCTCAATGAGTTTGTTTACCAACTAACTTACTACCAACCATTTATATATGTGATTCCAGTTTACGTATAGATAAGTTATAGAGTAGTAATAGTGTCCTTTGGTTTAACTGTACTCGTAACTTTGGGAAGTTTGATAAAATTTGTAAGTCTGTTTGTTTGTTTGTATGTTCGAGCTAATCTCGGGAATTACCACTCCGATATGATTTTTTTTTGCACTAGATAGCCACATTCAACGGGAAGGTTATATGCTATTTTTCATCCCGAAATTCCCACGGGAACGGGTAAAACCGCGGGACGCTGCTAGTGTGTAATAAAATGCATTTTAAACTATAGTAGATACGAATAAACATACTTTTAACAAGCTTAATATTACTACTGCTACTGGTATTTGTAGCTGCATAACATGACTTTCATGATCACAATAAAACTCTACACCAAATATTCTAGGTCTATAATTTCAAACCAACAAGAGAAAACACAATATTTTTCAAAGCAATAATAATGATGATCATAAAATACTTTCTTACATATAAAGTGACAATAACCATAATTTTTACAGCACATTTTTATGACCAGAAGCCAGTCGCATATAAAAAATGTCAACGTTAAATAGAATTTACATAACTTGGAGTGGCAACGCCTATCTTACAAGTTGGATGCCAAATATTGGACAAACAAACACAAGTGCCCACTTCCCCTCTAATAAATATCAAATTGTAGATAACTGTTCGGTTTTACTTAAACTGTTACGGTAAAACAAATTTTTAAAAAGTAGAGTAAGCATAATACGGATATTATCTATTCGATTGAGAACACTTCATTTTGACTGGTTCACTTTAGAACTTATGGCTCTCGCCATCAGCGACTTTTTGTAGCGAATGCTGAAAATTACATCGCAACTAAATCGTGGTGTTGTGTGCACTAGAGCACACAGGAAGTGACCACATCGCGACGTGCGATATCGTCGCTCCTAAATTGCTACATAAAATCGCTTTGGCGAGGGCCCTTACTCTTGAAGTTCTTTGATGTAATTTTTTGAAAAGATAGCATGGAACATCATCAGAATAGAAACCTACTCGATTTTTTACTTAAATTAATGGGTGCTCGCAAGGGACAGGGAGAGTTAACGATCGTTGGAGGAGACCTTTGCCCAGCAGTGGGAGAGTATAGGTTTAAAAAATGGATGGAAATGTTTGCTCCTTAACGGATTTGTAACTGTCATGTTTTTTATCCCTCAATTTACATAAGCCTCAACATAAATCTTAATTTCGTAGCCCTATATATCCGATGCTATAAATATCAGTTGCATTCTTACTTCTGACGTATGAGTGAGTGACGTAATACTGTGTTACACTCGACTGACCAATACGGAACTTGGTTTTTGCTGTTTTATCGTTTCAGGAACGGAATACAAGTATTTCCGACTGGTCGCGCTATAGCTGTGATTATTCTTGCGCAATCACTAACATTAGTTAAGTTGACAAATTGACCAGTTGTCTGCTTTTGTTTTTATGTGTCTGACAAGCCCATTGGCACAGTGGCAGCGAGAGTTACTGTGTCGGGGGTAGCGGGTTCGATTCCCGCCCGGAGTCAACAATATGTGAAGACATAGTTGTTTGGCGACGAACGTCTGGGTGTCAATTATATATTCTTACTAGCAGCGCCCCGCGGTTTTACCCGCGTTGTGCCCGTTCCCGTGGGAATTTCGGGATAAAATGTAGCCTATAGCCTTCCTCGATAAATAGACTATCTAACAGTGAAAGAATTATTCAAATCGGTTCAGTAGTTTCTGAGATTAGCGCGTTTAAACAAACAAACAAACAAACAAACAAACAAACAAAACAAACTCTTCAGCTTTATAATATTACTAGCAGCGCCCCGCGGTATTACCCGCGTTGTTCCCGTTCCCGTGGGAATTTCGGAATGAAAAGTAGCCTATAACCTTCCCGTTGAATGTGGCTATCCATTACAAAAAGAATTTTTCAAATCGGTTCAGTAGTTTCTGAGATTAGCGCGTTTAAACAAACAAACAAACAAACAAACAAACAAACAAAACAAACTCTTCAGCTTTATAATATTAGTATAGATATATAATATATATTCTTATAAAGTATTTGTATATGTATGTGTAGTAGTATCAGTTAGTAAGATTCTATAATATAAACTAAGAGCTTACTTTGGGTCTAATTCACTGTCTATGAATTTGTATTTTAATTTTAAAGCGTTTAGTCGTCCGGCTACGCACCACAGTAGTGCGTAGTAGTCCGCGCGCGTGTTCTTTTATTTTTCATACAAAACGCAAGTCCGACTGAAAACGATTAATTTGAAAGAGTATGTGTCGTTTTTATTGAGTGTCTATATATATATGTGGTTCAAACCTAACATCATAACATTCTTCCGTTTTCTGTTAAGTATTGACATTCTCTCGATACTAGTCAACTTCCGTCTGACGTCTATTTCGGTAAGAAGTCCATTTATGAAACAGCAAAGATAGAATTCTGGAGAACTACATTATTCTTGTAGGATCTTGTTATTTCGTTCATAGTTTTTAACCGAATTAAAAAAATGTAGTTATATTTTTTATTCTTTGGAATCTTTTTTCGACATGTTCAAAAAAGTCCGAGTTTCTAGTCTAGATAGATATATATTTTTTTACATTGCGTAGGTATTGTTTATAAAGCACATCAATGCAGTTAATTACAATGCTAAATAACTCGCAATCAGTGACTACATGCCATCAATCTGCTTGTAAATAACTCGACCGAGCGTTACATACCTACATACCAACATGCTTATCAGCCGTGTACCTCATCACGACAACCCATTGCAGCCTACAAACAACATAGTTCACAATCTCGACAACTCCCATCACTAAACAGATCACTGCGATCCTAAAACGAGCTAGTTCGCTATACTAGTTCGAAGATCGCTTATCGAAGATTTTGTAAGAAACCGGTCTTTTGAACTTATTGATATTTTACGTAACCTATCGTCATTGGAACATCTTGGGCAGACGATAGTATCTATAGTTTCGTAACCATTGACTAAACAGGAGATGCCTGTGGCGCTACGCTACGACTATGCGTACGCGCTTTCGTGTTTACGTTTGTTTCGTGGTTGTGGTTGTGTTTGTCTAAAAAGCTGAAATTGTCGTTGAAATAAAGTGTTTTTGAATGTTTATTTTGGATAAGTGGGTTTTAATAGCTCGTTGGAATATTTGAATGTAATTATAGTCTGTTGCGATATGACTCTTTCTCCGACTGACAGACATTTCGTTCACCTATGGAAATAAATATAAACATAGTGTAGAAACAGTTTTTGTTCGATTAAAAAAAATAGTCATCACATAGAATATAAGATTACCTATAATTCCCAATCGCATGCCATGTCATGCAATAATGTACTTAAACATTATTAACAATGAACATAAAGAAAGAAAGCATACAAATTGATCAAGTTAATAGTGAATTTAACATTAAGTGCCTAATGTTTTTCCAAGAATTTCTTAATAAGTAAGCCCACTTAACCAAATTCACTATTTCAAGTTTAACGTACAATTTAAATGTTTACCTCATTCGACGTCTATTGATATCTTAATGAAGAGTGATTTGACGTTTAACTCGTTCATTCGGAGTGAACTAGATGAATGATTGATAGTTAGGGTTGCCACTTTAGTCGGTGTGTGTAATTATTTTGGTATAAATTTGGTTTAATAGTAGCTTTTTGGTACTTTATGTGGAGTATATTTTGAGATTGGTTTATTAAAATAAGTTATTACTTGCTTTACACAAACTTAATAGTAAATTTTATTTTTAGTTAATTTGGTACAACAATCGTCTTTTTAATTATCTACTATTCTGATTTGGTTAGTTTTGAACTAAATTGATTCAATTGAGGTTAGTTTAAAACCTCAGAATACTCATTAACATGGTTTCAGTGCAATACAATTCCAACATGTTTTTAAGATTACTTGACAAATATACCTACTCCTACAAAGTACCTACTATATTTAATCTATACTAATATTATAAAGCTGCAGAGTTTGTTTGTTTGTTTGAACGCGCTAATCTCAGGAACTACTGGTCCGATATGAAAAAATATTTTTGTAATGGAAAGCCACATTCAACTGGAAGGTTATAGGCTACATTTCATCCTGAAATTACTACTACTACGCGGGTAAAACCGCGGGGCGCTGCTCGTAAAAAATAAACAACAATACTAATAACGGTTTTTTTTGTTACAGGTATGTTCACATGTCGTCTCAACTTAGCCAAGGACCTCTTTAGACAAGCAGCAATCGTTTCGCATTCTATTTGATTGTCTACTGTCAATAGGAACGTGATGGTCATGACACATTTCCATACATCTTTATAGTAGACAACTAAATGGAATGCAAAAATCCGGTCTAGGATTGGTAAGAGTTAGTAAAATATCGGTCCCAGTTGTTTCAATCGTCAGACCAAGTTGGAGGCCTTTAGGCGGTCTAAAAGCTTAGGCATCAGGACAGGCAATTAACCTTCTCGAAATTAATGAATTAATAATCTATTAGAAATAATATAACTGAACTAGCAGCGCCCCGCGGTTTTACCCGCGTTGTGCCCGTTCCCGTAGGAATTCCAGGATGAAAAATAGCCTATAACCTTCCCGTTGAATGTGGCTATACATTACAAAAAGAATTTTTCAAATCGGACCAGTAGTTCCTGAGATTAGCGCGTTTAAACAAACAAACAAACAAACAAAACAAACTCTTCAGCTTTATAATATTAGTATAGATTGAGATACTGTTTTTTCTATAAAATGAATTATATTGGCTTAATTAATTTTCATTCTACACTATCTAAGAACTTATAGAGTTGTTCACTCTCAAACTGAGGTCACTACTCTTTGTTTGTTCACAAACTTTCATTCATTCGTTCAAAGTTTATTTTCTAAGTAACCAAATTCACCTTATGAAATAACATTAAAAAATCATTGAATCACGTTGTCAGAGCCGTTAGCTAAAAGTTATGAGTCACAAATGGTTTGTTTTATTTTTGTTCATTTGTATTCGCGCCGAATCGCTAGATTGATGATTCAGGACATAAGTATTGTATGAAGTGGCGCGAATGAGTTGTTTTATTGGGTTCGTTGAATGGCTCATTGGTATTGATAGCTTAAAAAGAAATTCCTCAAATCTAAAAAGCAAAGATTAACTCTATGATTATAATATGAGTATTTATTAAGGTAATAATAATTATGTACTTATATAAAAGTATTGTTATTTTGAGGTCGGTGACAGCCAAGTGAGAGAGTGTGAGAGAGAGAGAGAGAGAGAGAGAGAGAGATGTATGCATAACTCTTCACTGCGCCTGAAAGTTCGAAGGGAATGGCTACCGCTCATTTAATAATCGTAGGTGACTCCAGACTTTCATTATATTGCAGTGTTTGAAATACTTAACCAAAAATGAACAAACGCACTACTCTGAAGAAATAAGTTCAAGACATTGCAATTATGAATTAACCTGTACTAAATATCAAGTATCTAGTATTTACTAATACCCAGTTAACCGTATAAATTGTACATTAATCATATATTATACATTAATCATATGTAAAAAAAAAACAAAGGCATTTAATCTCAGTTTAAAAATTCATATCTGCGTGTAAGAATCAAACGTCGTAATGTATATGGATTACCACAGACTATAAACTTTATTACGTACGATTCAAAGATAGAACAATACACAATTTAGAAATTATTCGAGTTCTTAGTACTTAGGTACCATTCATTTTCACCGCTATAAAGAATCAACTACATTAAAAAAGTTGCGTAATGTTTTAATGTCCTTGGTTTCTCTACAAAAGAGTTTAGTCTCACTCACGTCAAGTAAGCTTATGATTTATTATGATCCGGAAATTCCTAGACACTATTTTATATTCTGTGACCAGTGAAAGTGTTTGATGCAACTTAAACTGAATAAAAACTCTTCACAACGCAAAATGATTGATGAGGCCTATTCAGGTGTTAAGTGTTTTTCATTCTTCGCTTTTTCTTGTGAGGTTTATGTTCTGCGATTATGATCTATGGTTTTCGGTCGATGAACTTATTAAAGAAGTTACTAGTTATTAGCATAAACGCTGGCGATTTGAATAAAGAATTTTGAAGCTCTGAATTTAGAATCGGAAATGAGATTTGACTTTAGAATCGGCTTTGAAATGTTTGATTTTAGAATAGTGTTAAGTATTTTTTTCTATCTGTTTATTATTGTAATGACAAAATGTCATAAGCTGTGAAGTTATTCTAAAACCGAAATCATAAAAAGCCATAGATTATCACTCTGGTATCAAATAAGGTTTAGGCTTTTTGCCTAATAATTATTTGCTGTCAATTACACGAAAATACGAAAAGTTAATTATGTAGTTCAATATAATCATATACAACGAGGTATGTAATTAAAATTGTCATTCAATAGCATAAATCTTCGCACAGAATCCAATTAATACAAATTTTAAATTAAAAACAATAATTAATCCGTCAATAAAACACTTTATTACCTAAACGAGGTCCAATTAATTGTTAATTTATGAAATTAATTCTTAATTTATTTAATTAAGTCTGTATTATGCAATTCATTGAGACACAATGAGGATATTACGATGGTTCAGTTCTTCCTCTCACAAAAACTAACACAAAAAGTTTATGTAATCAAATTAAGTAATTAATTAGACAAAATCTCGGAAAGCGAGCAGGTGGCCTAGTTAGGTGGTCTTAAATATTTTGATTATATTTAGGTATTGTGGGAAGTTATAATTATGGTCTATGTTCGCTCGCTTACTGTGACATTTTGGGTAGTTAGTTTGAATTTGGAATGGAAGCAGATGTTTTAAAAACGGAATTGAATGTACTGGCACAATTATTCTGGAAACAAATTTGCGTTCTTATTTCGAAATTCAAACTGTGCAAAAAGCAGTTTATTTAAGAAATTGAGTGAAAAATAAACCTACGTAAAATAATCAACCCTGGCGTTTGTCGGAGTTTTAAAACCGGCTAAAGGCCTAGTATGAACCATTACTCTTATTTATCCTAAATATTGTAAAACGATGATATTACCTACTCTCCAAATTCACAATTGCCGGTCTACTTTTCTTTAGTAATTAACGTGCTATTAATTAGTATCATATCGAGTTTCTGTGAATGAATCGGATCCGTTACGAATCGGAAGTGGTTCCGTTATTTCAACAAAGTAGAGAGGAAGACCATAAACTATGGCATTACATTAAAGAACGTTTTGTCTTTAAAATATATATGTAGGTATTACTTTCGAAAACAATAGTCGTTGTTAGTCTTTTTTTCATTAGAATGATCACCTTAACGTTTTTCCCTATACGAAACAATTATCTTTCTCCGACTGATTCGGGCAACCAAGGTATTTCGCGTATATATCTATATGATATAATGTTTTTCATAGTATTAATACATGACTAAACAATAACAAATGTCTAGAAATTTAAAAATGAACATTATGACACTGCAGATAGCTGCAGATAAAGATTTCGATAAAATAATGATATTGCATTGAATGAGACACCAAATGAAGTCATATTTATTTGTAAACGTGAGGAAATACTCTGGTCATATGTTAGCGATGAATAAACATTAGTAATAGTTTATTTAAATGTTGCAGTAACAATAAACCTGATTTAAAAAGAAAGAATGAACTACAAATCATATTTAATCTATACCACACTTCCAACCGGAACCATATACATTTAAGAACACGTTCAAAATTCAAATTTAAATTCATTCGGTCAGCTCATACCACAAAACAAACTTAAATCTACAGTGTTGCCATTTAGATGTAAAATATGAAAACCATTAAAAATACAAATAAAACTTTCATTTTTGTTATAACAAGGTAATAATTTAAATCTCGAAGGTTATAAAAGTCGAATTGTCTTTGTGTCCTTCGAAATTTGAAAGTGGATCCTATCTATTAGGCATTCAATGTGTGTGCGAATTTCACCTGCCCTAATCTATACGAGTATCAAAAAGTGCTTTATTAAAATACCAGCGAACATCCGTGTGTTAAGCTCTGGTTCGTATGTAGTTTTAGTCGTCATTTTAATGAAACAAATGTATGCAATGGAAAGTTTAATTTGGTTATGTTTGACACAGTTTTCTACATAAGTTTTAATGTACACTTTTTAAATTTTGTTACCATATTTCTCTGTTGTTTATGAACTCTCAACATTTCTTTTGGCATATGAAAGGGTATGCTTTCATAACTACATTTTTAACTGATTTAAAAAATGATAGCTATCATAAACAAAACAGTCGCTTTTAAGTTATTTAAAGTTGCAAAATCGACATAAATCTTAACCTTTTGCTCCTCACACTAAGTTAACAAGCGAATGCACATATCTATGAATAGCAGCATAATTAATCGGCAGTAAACGTAAAGTGTAAACAAATAACAGTGAATTACCTCACGTATAGCATTACCATACGTTTGCACTCGATGCTCATTTGTTTGCAATGCGTTCGGTTCGTGCAGATATCTTGGGCATGTCACATGCTCAACACATGCGGTCTTATCGGCGGTCGTGTGGTTAAAATTAAATCATAAAATGATACACTTTATGATTTTCGGTATTGAATTTGTGATTAAAATACTCTCAATGAATTGATTCAGTTATCCAATTTTAGTATAAAAAACCATTGTATCTTCACTACATAGTATAAAACAAAGTCACTTTCCGCTGTCTGTCTCTAGGTATGCTTAACCCTTTAAAACTACGCAAGGGATTTTGATGCGGATTTTTTAATAGATAGAGTGATTCCAGAGGGAGGTTTATGTGTATAAAAATTCCCGAAATTCCCACGGGAATGGGCACAACGCGGGTAAAACCGCGGGGCGCTGCTAGTTACTAATATAGTACTCGTAAAGCTGAAGTTAGATTTATGTTTTCTTTTTGTTTGAACGAGCTGATCTGAGAAACTATCAATCCGATTTGAATAAGACCGTGTTGAATCAGCTTTATATAGTTTATATAATATTAATAACGCCAGCTAAATGTTGTCCTAGTGATTATGGGACGATAGCTAATCATAATATAATAATATACTCCGGACATCGAACCCACAACCCCCAACACAGTAAGCGCTCTCACATGCCACTGTGCCAACGGGCTTGTTATAAAAAATATCTTTAATAGTCTTATTTTTAAGAGTTCCAGCCATAGGTGTAAAGAAAAATAAAGGGGATACGCAGAATTTCGTCGGCGACCCATTAGTAACTACATAGTTATTCGGAGGATTCACTTATATGATGCTGGGTTCAATGTGACTTTAGATGCAAACAAGATGATGAATTTCATCAAAATTATTAAACCAAGGTCACCAGGACTCTATTAAATAAAGTCACGTGCAATAGTTTTATTGCCAGACTTTTGTATCCAAAATGTAGGCAATTTAAATAAAACTGTAATAGAAAACGAAATAGTAATCATTTATCATTATAATGTGCTCAAATTTGAGCCTTTATTGCATCCTTTAATGTTCTGATTTTAGAGATAAAAGTTTATATTGTGAAGTCGAAACCACGGAACAGAGAATTTGAAAGAATAAGTTTGTGTTGAATTTTGCTATGAAAACCAGTGTCACCAAACTCAGTAAGAATATCTCTTACTGGATCATTTTGACTTATCAAGTAGGAAACATATTTTTCCAAAAAATTTACACGAAGAGACGATAAAGGCGATACAGGTCTTCAGTTAGTCTACAGGTCACTTACATTTCATACTACTTACATTCTTACCAGTTTTCCGTAGCAAAAACTCAATACTACATACTTAGATACATTCAAAACTTTACCAAACATTCAAAGCAACACCATCTGATTTCCAAGAAGGGCAACTAGAGTGAAATATCACATGAAATCTGTTGTATAAATCATGATTGTATCGCGTTGGTTCACGTTAATTGCTGCAAATGGACGATATCGTACTCTAACCCGCTGCGAATCTATTTTATTCTACAAAACTAGCAGAGAGTTCTGCCCATCGATCTTTGGAGATGGTTGGCTAGTTCTGGTTAAGTTGCGCTTAAGCGTGCGTTTCCGAAAAAAGCGGAGCCAGCGTTAAGCGCAAATGACCAATCAAAATGCATTTGAAAGGGATTTTGACAATTTGAATGCGTTGGGATTGGTAGATTTAGCACCACACCGCTTCTATGAAATATGTGATTTTTTCTAACACAACTACTGGCAGAATACATATTATTACGAAGTCTTAGAAAATAATTTCTACAATGGTATTTAGAAAAGTATTATTAATACACCTCCGGTCATTAGTTAACTGCCTTTTAACTACCTCTTTCCTAAATATCGAAGTCAGAAAATTACCACATTCATTTAAATATTGTCATATTTAACATGACTAAAGTATATATGTAGCATGACAGAGAAAACCGAAACTAACCGACTATCTCCCTCCACAAGTTGACAAGCAAGACATTTCGCCCACACCTATACTTTATAAATAATTGAGACTGTGAGACACTTGCTATCAATGTGCATTTCAAATTAAGTAAATATCTAACTCTTAACTCAACTGAATAAAGTCGTGTTTCGCGGTTAAAGACGACTGCATTTGGTTTTATTAGTCAGTTAAATATCAGTCGTATTAATTACTGAATACAGTGTTGTTCCAATTGTTACGAATATAAGTTTGTTTTAGTACTTTATCTGTGTTATGAAGATTGGGAATGTTGAGTTCAATTGAGCGAATGTTCAGTGACGAAACCAGGAAGGGGGGTTGAGCCCCCTAACCCCCACTTGATGTTTCCCTTGATAAAACCCCTTTTCGCCTTACTTACGTCCCATAGAATCAAAATTCTCGGCTTTCACCAAAGTCAAAGTCCTTTCAGGACTCTGGCAACTCTCCTTCGCCCAAAACTAAAATCCTGAATCCGCCCCTGCCATTTCAAGAGACATTTCAATGGACACTTCTTGGTACTTTATAAAATGGTCTGTAAAGGACTTTCTGTTTCTATTTTTAAAGTCGCATCACCATAATTGGTATTGACTAGACAGTGGACACCTTGTTAAATGTACGATTTGTATTCAATGCATATTTTTACAAAAGAATGAAAAAGAACATCCTTATGTTTATTTTATTATGGTTTTTTAGGTCTGGCTGTCTTTAAAAGTAGCGACGATTTGCAGATTTGCTAATTTGGTGACAAAAATGTCATAGATAAAATTGTACGGAGAATTTAATTCTGCTCACTGGCCCTAAAATATTATGAACTAATATAACAAATTCGATTTCTTCCCAAACTAACTCCATAACTAAACTTTATACTCCATACTCTGTAGAAGACATTGTCTTTGGCTGGAAAAGCGGCAAGCGGCCATATTTGTTCATTTTAAGACTCGTTAGAACCAATTATAATGTAAAACTCTCGATTTATTTCGGTGTATAAAACTGATGCATAACTTTTGAATGACGTAACGACAGTTAAAAACATAAATAATTCTGAACAACACCGGTCAGAAGCCAGATTTTTACTAAGGAAAACATGAAACTCCTTACATAGTTAAATACTACTTTGAAATCAATGTACTAAGTATCTAGTAATGTAATCATCGCAGTTCTTTATAAGGTAATCATTACCAACTATTATTCCTTCTATGACGTTCATGTAAGACAGATGTAACTTAACCGACAACAAAAGGAGGGGTTCATTTAGGTAACACTCATATAATCAATTGTTTTTTTTTTGCGATCATTCTGAAGAACATTATCGCAGACGAAAGTCAACAAAAACTTTGGCGCAATTTGTTAATCAATAAGAGGATAATAACTCTTATTTGTATTGGTTTTGAGATCAAATTTGTGTGTGGTATTGAAGAATTTTATGTGGGCGCGTAATTATATACTGGGTTTATATAATTGAATAATAACTGCGTGTTCTAGTACTACATTATATCATCGTGAATGAAAATACGCAGTAAGTATATTGTATAGTAAAACGCTGCGTAGTTCAAGAATTTACATACAAGTACTCGTATATTAAATACAGCGTTACATGCGATCTTAAATTCCTTTTTAATTTTAACTTGATTACTTTAAGTATCGTTAATGAACCCTGTTCTATATTTTATTCAAATCTGTGCAAGGTAATGTTATTAACCGTCTTCAAAAAAGGAGGAAATTCTCAATTCAACCGTATACGGGTATATAAAATATGCTTTTTATTAACATGGTATAGGTAGGTTAAAATACTTTCGTAAGAAGCCTCCATCACTATGATCACCATCAATACACCAACATATTCACAAGATTTGAGCACAGACATCAAAACTTCAGATCCATTACAATTAAATATTCTCACTCTCAAATGTCGTCCCATCAGACGACATTTGAGAGACTCAGACTCTTTAAAACTCAATATATCACGAACAAAACATTTATCTACTTGTAACTCTTCCTTTAATAGCCATTTCATATGACAGCGGCTTAAAACGTCCTCAAAAGTGGCTTATCCATACGTTTGTCAACGACTTGACTGCATTAGAGGCTGTGAAATAAACTCCAATGTTTATATCCTGGTTCCCGGACGGGATAATAAATTCAACAGCAAAGATAACCGGAAAACGGAATAGAATTTATTAGGGAATTAGCTTGTTTTGCAATTGATTGTGGGCTATCGTTTACTGTTAGGGTTGTTTGACTTCTGTTGGAGATAAATGGTACCGTTTTGAGTTCTGATTTTGATCAGAATAGGGTTTTAAGCTGTTTAATTTTTTTTGCTTTATGGTATGCCTAGGAATAGCTCTGTGTCATCTAAAAATACGCGTCGAATTGAGAACATCCTCCTTCGGTTTTTAAATCAGTTAAAAATATAAATCAGACTGCAAAGCAAAAAGCTCTCGTTATTGTTTAAGTTTCATCACAATTTCTATTCTATGAACTGCTAATCTCAAACCTGAGCCATCGTCTATCTTTCACACAAAAAATTATCAATTATTGAATAAAAAATATCAAAAATATGTAATAGGTAAATATTGTGATACTTTAGTTAAAAAGGTAAAGTATTAGCCTGTAATGTCCCAGTGCTGGACAAAGGCCTTTTATCTCACTGAAGATATCAGTACAATGAGGATAAGGCATGAACACCACGCTTGCCAAATCCGGGTTGGTGATCTCAAACCCGAGCCATGTTCGAAAAGTAGGAAACATGTTTTCATATGACCAAAGTAAATACTGAACACTCTCAATAAACAAGCGAACAAAGTACCTCAGTTCAGGCGTGGTTCAGCTCTACCAGTCCCAACACTATCTCATTCACATACCGTTGCTGATACAGTGTAATTCTAAATTTTATAGATACTAACATATTTATACGCAACACCGTTTGTCTGCACTGCTTTCACTATAATTACAGTGTTAATTATTCGAACCCACTCCGGTGTGAAATTACGCTTTTATGGAATTTCCTATTCAGGTTGGTGTTGCGTTATTTCCATTGCTTTTATAGTTTTTGTTTGGGAATGCGTTTGGTTTGTTCTCTTCCA
The DNA here is from genome assembly GCA_951394245.1 of Cyclophora punctaria. NCBI lineage: Eukaryota > Metazoa > Arthropoda > Insecta > Lepidoptera > Geometridae > Cyclophora > Cyclophora punctaria. The sequence goes on from OX596172.1 coordinate 2,301,216, forward strand.
CGTATGTATGATAGCAGTCATTATCTGCGTTCGACGAGTTCATGTTGTGTTGTAAACAGAATGATCGTCTTACAATATAGGAAATGTATTGGCTGGAATTCGAACAGCTAATAAAGTTCATTTGAATTCGATGTATCAGTTCTTTTTATGAATGTCTTATGAATCTGTACTGTCCAATCACAGTTCAGCTTTAAAACGTCAACATGACATTGAAAGTTTTGACATTTCTACCAACACTAATCTATATTGTCTCATATCTTTAATCAATAACCGTTAATCATGACTAGCAGTTATAGACAGTATATTTATGAACTTTTAAAGTAGAATTTTGAACTACTCATGAACGCCAACATCCATACATTATAAAGATTAATCGCCACATTGCTCAATAATCGCCCGAACAGTTCTCACAGTAGCAAAGCGTAACATTCAAAAATGACCTCACCAATTAAAAGCCGTCATATCATCAGAGACTACGCAGTTGAATAGTTGAATACTCTTGGCATTGGTCCGGAGTCAATTACTAGGACGTATGTGGCAGCTTTTGCGTAACGTGAGGTGTTGATAGCATCTGGAATACGGACCAACGGATTATGAATAGAGCAATTAGATTAGTTTGAATTGAAGATATAATTGTTGAGGTAATTTTGGTGAGATTTTTTTGGTGTTAAAAAACTCAATAAGGTTGCTTGTTTTTGTTGTCATTGTTGTGTTGTCTATTGAGAAATTAGTCTATGAGATGTTGAATTAAATAACTCGCTAACTGAATAGGTAGAATATAGATACGTTCACCTGTATATATATTTACTTATACTTTTTTAACTGACGACACAGCACCATCTGCAGCAAATTCAGTGAGTTGTCTAATTCTAAAGCCGAAATGTCAAAGGTGTACGGTATTCTTCTATTGAACTTCCTGGGTCGCAGCTTGTACCTATATTCGCAATGTAAACGAGATTTTCAGCTTTCAGATACAGCAATGTATTCATTACTTTTCTAACTTCTCTCCCCCAGCTCGTATGAAGATATCTGTAAGTGTCCAGCGTCACATTCTGGCATTAATTCACAATTTACTGCTTCTCGCCGGTGACTAATTTCACCAAGGCCAGCGAACATCCATTATTATTTATTGCCACATACATCCGCGCCATAATAAACCTTAAAATGTGGAGTATAACGTGCATTTTTAGGCTTCCTGATACAAATCTCAATGGACCCTTCATCATTGAGATGAGTCACAAAGGTAAAATTGTTTATTAAAATAGGAATGTGGTATAGATGTCTGGACTCTGTTGGTTTGCTAAATTAGGTTATTACTGGTTGTGCTTCGCGGTTTCACCTGCGTATAAAAAGTATTGATTTTTTACAAAATTGCTCGATTTGAACCACTTATTCCAATTTCCGTCTTTATACGTTACAGACAAACATTCTTTCGCATTAAGTCTACGGATGGAGTATTTTGAGATAGATGGAAAATAAACTTGATTACTATGATTGTTCGTATCCTGTGAGAGCCCAATTGATTCTTAGCTACTCCGATAAAAATGTTACTTGGATATTGTTTTCAATCAATGATACCAATTTTCTCTATAAAAATACATATAGACACGTAATATTCCACGTAATTTGTTTGCGCGGTTATAATCTTTTGGTATCTTATATTTACTTTCAAAACGAAGGTTTAAGAATACGTTTCCCCACAGATCAAACCGGGGGTCGCTGTTAAAGATACAAGTATATATTGTAGAATACATTTTCGTATCAAGTCTTTATAACTTTTTAGCCGCAATTACAGTAAAGGGTACTTATTCCTCTCTCAATGCATTGTCCAATTTCAAGCATGTTATCAAGGGTTTATTGTAGCAAAATCGTAGGGTACTTCCACACAAAGGTATCGAAAATGCCAAAATGGCTCTTGTAATACACCCCTTTGGAGACTTTTAGTCTGAAGAGCTTTTGAAATGCAATTCGTTTTGTGTGGTGAAATTGCAGTAGAATTTTGACCACCTTGTCTTTGGGGTGTTAGGGTGCGTTTCCATCAAAGGTGTATTGAGCGGAGTTGTGCGAAACTCAATCGACCAATCACCACGCATTTAAATTATCATACAACGCATTGATATTGACAATATATTTTAATGCGTTTTGATTGGTCAATTGCCATTGGAGGCGCCATGGGCAGCGGCGAAAAAAAAATGACGGCTATTTATTAAATAAAACTCGTAGCTTGTAAACTTGCTTTTAAACTAAATATCTATGATCCTTTAATACGTCTTACCAAACTTATACACCAGATTTCGCTAATAATACAACACATTTTTAACAATACCTGCAACCCGATATTAATCATTTACTTAAGTAGGCGTAACATTCATTTTTACATTCATCCTCTTCAAAAATACATCTTTACCTTCCCAACAATATGCACTTTAGCAAACATAAATCAAATCACGACAATTGAAAATAACCTGTACATCAAAATGGGGCCGGATTTATGCTAAATTCTATGCGTTGCAACTTGCATCGCTGTGCATCGTTTTTTTCACATTGTCACAACGCTCGGTCACCTGCTGTGGGTATAAATTATTGCTCGGATATTCCTCGTGTTCGGAGTGCGAACTTGAAATATCAAGCGGCCATCTTTGTTGGTCTTGCTGTGACAGCGTTTTAATAAATCATATGGTGAGATTGTGAGCGAAGTGTTGGAACTCTTTGGAATGCTTGATGGGATCGCAAATTATATTCTTCGTTTCGCTGTCATAAATTCTAGAGCTAAGCTCTTGTTGGTGAATCCGATACTTCTGATTATTTCGATTCAGTGCAAACTCCTTTACATCTTGATATGACATGATTTACTCTTATTCCTTTATTCCAGCCTTTCGCTTAACTCGCGTCTCTTGCAATTCAATGATATGTTTTATCAGTCGTATATTATGAGATGACTTATACCAAAATAAACCAATGATCTAAAATAAATAATTATGAATTTGAGAGTAAAGGAGCATAACCACTTTTTAAATACACTACATATTAATAAAAGCCGCGCTAAATTTTAGGTACTTTATCATGGCGCCAAATTCAAACAAAGAAATTAAAAACAAATGAAAATCAAAAGTTTCTTGCGTCGAGAATTAAGAAAAATAACTTATTCCTTTTCTAAAACAATTGTATCTGTACAAAACTTTGTAATTAATATCAATTGTATAAATCCAATGAATAAAATCTATTTGGTAGTAATCCTCTTTGTATCTGTTTACGGCGTAGCGTGACGTCAACGAACTACCCTTAACTAATCTTGTTACACAGGATTACGTAAGCAAATGTTTTCAGTAAATATTATTGTGAACGTTATTTGATGCCTGATTCAGTTCTTTACTTTGTTTAAGTACTTTATATATCCGTGGGTTTATCATTTTCTCAATAAAAATAGAAGTATATATGAGAACATAATATGACTATTAAAATGTTGTAGAATTAGACACCATTTTCGTCTGAAGAGATAATTGTCTTTGATTAGACAATCGGCCATATTTTTATTAGGAGTTCTAAAATAAAATCTACAAAATAAGATCAATTTACCAAGACAATCCTTCTACAAATCATTAACATCTAGTGATGGGATAACAATACAACGAAATCAAACGTTCTCTTCTACTCGACAATTATCAAACGTCAATCGCAAAAAAAACAAAACAACTGCATAAACAGTTCATTAGCGAGACCTGCCTCACTAGTTCATTCACCCCGCTCGTCTGTCCCACTTCACTTGACTACCCTCCGAAGCTGACGCTGCATTCAAGGGTCTTCGTCTCCATGGAGATAATGCAGCCGATGCACAAAGCCGCTTTAAGTGCACTCACATAGCACTATTTAAAAAATATAGCATTAAAGTAGCGCTTGCGTTGTTTGATGAACGCTTGCTTACTGAAGAAGTGAATTTTGACTTCTTTGTATGATATGATACAACCTTTGTCGGTATGACTCTATTTGGCTAAGTAATGGGTGACTGTTAGTGGCATTATATTTGAGCGCTAACGCGGTTCGGAAAATAATAGAGTTATCACATGATCATATCCCGTCACAGGACTACAATAGGTACTTCAATCAGGCAATTTCGAACCTAAAATTGACTATACACTAAAGCTGACCACTATCGCTTGATCACTATATCCACTATAGTTTATTCTGTTTCCATTTTTAAATTCAAACCGTCTAGGCTCGCCATCTTGAATTATTAACGACGTTCTCATTCCCGCCGAAATACGGGTTTGAATTTTTCAAGTGTTCCATGGTAGAGTTTACATACTGCTCTTGTTTGCTGCCAGCATTTTTTCATTGAATGAATTTGAAATGGAGTTTATTCAATTCAGTGCCTTGAACAGACTGAACATGAAACTGGATAAAAAAGGAATACAAACTTTTTACTTTTAAAAACATGTACCTACCTACTTTGAAAGTCGTATACCCTTTTATGCTCTTTAGAAAGTATTTTTGAATTCGAATGCCTATTCCTTTTCAGAACGCTCCCATACAAAAGCTAACTAATATCTATATATACATCATAGAAGATCTTTTAATTGCAAATCTAAAGGTATAAAATAAAACGGCAGCATTGGATACCTCCAATCGGTTGACTTATGCATATTGCTTCCGTTCCAATAACACACATAAAGTGCGCTCGACTAATGAATTCACATCGTATACTGTTTGAGATCTAAAGATATGCACGTCCGTGCCCCAAGCTACCAACTAAGACCACCTTGCAACTAGAGGGAAAACGCCCTAAAGCAACTTTGAATAAAGTCCAACCCACACGCACATGTAAATAAACCCACCGTAAAATAAATAAAATTAATCTTGATAGTATAGCACTAAGTTCTGTTACGTTTGTTGATGATAAACAAGATCTATGTTGATTATTTTGCTATAAAAATAAAGAATAGTTAATTTAGAATAAATATCGGAGATAAGGCATAAGGTATGCCGTTGGAGAAGGTAATTTGAATTGCATATTCAAACCTTCTTTATCGTGTGTTTCTATGATTATATACTCTGTGGGAATAACGCAGATCTTGTGATTAGATCTACATTTGAAATTTAAAAATAAAACAAAGATTTTAATATACTTTTTAAAATGCATCTATTCATCTATTGTTTTTATATCAATGAATAGTGTTATTTTAAAACAAAGACTTCATTCATTATTATAATGTTTTCTATTAGATCTAATGTAGATCATTAAGCATCCGTAGCCGCCCTAGGGTTGCCATTGACCCGTTCTCACGGCTGCCACCAGAATACCTGGAAACATTGCTCCGGCTACATCGAGGATGTATGTCCGTTCGGTTTTATCTATATTTGTCATAAACTCATAACTTTGACCCACATTTTATTGACAATCTTATTGTGAAACAAAGAACCCAGAAGGCTTTAGATCGTGAAGGTTTGTGAAACGTAAATTACTTATTTAAAATTGTGACTTATTTTTTAAGTTATTCCCAACTAAATTCATTTCACCAGTCAATGATGGCATCAAAAATTTTAGTACAAATCCGGTTTCATTCAAATTTTACCTCAATCTCTTCAGCTAGACTCAAGGGATGACTCCATTGCAGCTAAAAGCCCTACCCAACGAAGCAGTCAACCACCCTATAGGAAATAATCCTGTTTAAAAACTTGTACGACTTCTGTCAGCTTCACGCGTTAGAGCCGGGATCGAATGTGACGCCATATTGTTATGTATTCTAAAAGTTAATTACTGTGGCATAAATACTTATGTTTTTTTCTTTATTTTTCAGGTACGTTCTAAATTCGATTTTTAAATACAGTCCGCAACGAAAACGGTAAGCAAGAAACTGTAATTCTAAATTCTAAAATCAAATCTTCAATTCCAGTTATTTCTCATTATTTTGACATGTTGGCAACGATTTTCACTTGTTTAATTCAATCTCGCACTACAGTTCTCGTTTCTGTTTCGCCTCCTTGGCAACAGGCTCTGGTTTCATAACACTTACATATTAACCGTCTATAAGCATCCAAAGTTAAACATTGTGGTTCCAAGAAGTGTATTTTAGTGTATTTCGTGTTCATTGGTGTAAACATTCGCGCATGCGTGCTACGAGCGCCGGAGTGTCTGCGCAACGTCCTATATATAACCACACTAGGGTTTCCTCGATTTATTAATTTATATATGATGTTAAGCATTTGTTTACGCACACACACGTGGTGGGGTCGACGAACTCATTCTTTCCAAACTCTATTTTGGATATTTTCTTTTGTGAAATTCACTTCATTCGTGTTTTCCGAAACGGATGGAAGTTCTAAATGGCTCTGAATGGCTTTCATTAAGATGCTTTGCGGTCACTCCAGCGATTAGTAAGTCAATGGCATTTTAGATGGCAATAAAATATTCTATAATTACACATTTTCAGTGGCATATCGAAATAACACTATTATGTCAGTATTCAATCATGATTGGCCCCATAACATAGCTACATAACATATTCAATCTTGATGCAAAAAATCCATCACAGAACTGACAAACATGTCGATATCAATACTCAGAAAGATTTGCTTCCCACATACATTTCACACTTGTGAGAAGCTCAATACCAATGTTTAGAGGGGACGTGACGAAAATATTAAAAATACTCGCATAATGTGTATACTGTGAATGGTGCATTTTCGCCTTGAAATAACATCTGAGGTACCTACTACTGCGTTTACGAATGCGATTACCGAACTTGTGTCAATTCCCTTCAGTCACTCTACTGTGCTGTCTGAGCTGATAGTGATAGAAGCTGCTATCTCTAACCAAATGCGGCCAGCTACCGTATTCATTACACTATTGCGGACTGCGGTCACCGTAATTCCATGCGGCGAACGAATTAAGCATTCGAAGTCACACGAGTGTCTGCCACGCATTACCTCTCACATCCACATTTCCAAGCATTACCCTAGTTCCTTCGCCACTTCTCGCTTCAAGTGTGACATATCAAAGCAATTATACTAGCCCGTCAGGGACCTGTCAGGGATCCGCTTTCCATTTAATAGACCACGTCAAACTAGTTGTCCTTATTCTCGACCTCGAACTTAGAACAGTTATTAAATACCCATAAATTTGCGGAACCAATCAATCTTATACTAGATCACAAATTATAGGGTTAGTTTTTAATATTTTTGAATGGCAAGGTCAGAGATACACGTTGTTATTGATCGGTAGCATGATTGATGTCAGGAAAAATACTTTAAGGTTCTTCAAACAAAGCATATAAAACCTTCTAATGAGCCTTCGAGCTACGATAAAATTTTTGAAAACATTTTGTGGTACACCACAATCACTCAATCAATTTTGGGTCACGCGATGGAAATTCACCATGGCCATGATTTCCTAAAGCCTTTTGAACGTAAACAATGTTCCGGAATATAATTATATAGAATTATCTACAATTTGTGTGATGAAACGCTCGGAAAGGGATTGCGTTGTCGCAGGTGTTTCGACACTCATGGTTGTTATGTCATTACCCTATTTTAGTCAAATGAGGGATACTGAAGTACGGGAAATGTTTGTTACCAACAATTGGAGGAATTTATGATGATAATTTTGGTATCATGATAGTTCATAAGTAATTGGATCTCTAAATTGTCCTTGAGCCATATTGAAACATACTTTAAAGACAAAAAACCGAACATATGTAGTTATTTTTGGAAAAATCATACTACCAAACTATACAGTAGAATAATTCTATGTCAGACGTATATACTGAGTGGATTCATTGTAGATGATATTCACAATTGAGCTACAGTCTTCCTCGGCATAGACGAAAAGCACTAATAATTCTGACCCCCATAATGACATAGCTATAGCTATGCTGATGACTTACGTACTGTAACATATAGTCTAAAAGCCTCCTGAAGCGAACATCCCACTACAGGCCTCTCACACTGATTTACCAGGAAAAACAATTACGTCATAATGTTTATTAACTCTCAGATACTTCTTAATCCTGTTTTGCTCCATTAATCGTATATCAATGGTTTTTATTCTTCTAAAACAGACCATAGTTTTTGCTCCTCAACGCCTACTTAAAGGTAGCTAAAGCTTTTTCAATCAATCCGTCAAAGTAGTGTTAAAGAGCGAAAATAAACTAGTCCTGTTTTTATCCTTGTCATTATCCAATACGATCTTTGACCAGAAAAAATGACACGTATTATAATTAGCTCCGTATTCCGAAGTCACGACACAGGTTGCTTAGAGTGTCGTGACAAAAAACCGGCAAAAAGTAAGGGCGTTTGCTCCAAACATCGTTCGGATTGATTAGGTTTTTTTTTGTAGTGTTGCCGTTGTAGAATAGTAGATAATGTTGATGGTGATAGATAGACTTGATCATGGGAGGTTGATGAACTCATTTTTTTAATGTTAGCTCTACCGAGGTGTGGTTTCCATCGTCCATAGGATTGGCAGTAAGCGTATGATTTATTATGGTGTGATGTCATCTTATAGCTTGTACATAATGAATTTAAATGCGTAACATGTGTGCGGGTATATTAAAATATCACTCAGTATATTTATTTTGAATTAGTAAGACTTAAATAAAATACTTACTCCGACAACACTTCATTATTTTATTTATATTTATCTTTGTGTGTGTAAAAACAAATGACGTTCGTGTTATATTGTTTACTTTTGAATGCGAACAATGTGGAACCAACAGCTTCCGAATAAATTACATAGATATCAATTGAAATTAAAATACAGGTTTTAATTTGAATCGATATCTAATTTATTGGTACTCAGTTTAATATAGACTTTACCAGTTTTACCTTGTCATTATGGCAATTCATAAACAATATTAGTAGCATTAGATTGGTAACACTTGATATTACATACCATTTGTAATGCAACCGTAACTACAATTTATGGGGTCCAATCATAATAGTAATTTACTCACTCTAAATTAGTTAGGTGTCGGTTTTCTCGTTCAACATCGATTTGCTGGTAATCGATTAAATAGTTGTTTATCCAATTAGTACGAATGTTATCTGGAATTACATTTGAAGCAAGTGTTACTGTTGCGAAATATTTGAGTGCAATTCGATTTGTTCCGAATTTAAATAAGTTTGCAGACTAATAAGGTTGTCTATCGGCATATTTAGCCAGTGCCTAAATGCTAATAGTAATTTAAATAAGTTCATGTATCAAAAAGGTTTTGTATCAACTTTTCAAGTCAGGCAGTCACAGATCAGTCAATTAAAACTATTTCTTGTTCAGATTATAAACATGATTTGAATAAAAAATTGATGATTGTCTGTAACTGTATCGCCCTGTTAATTATTTGTTTTTCAGACTATGGCAAGATTACTTTCTATTATGATTTCAAAAGATTTACTAACCCTAATTGGTCAGTTAGTACCGTACATTCTTAATTAATCACAACCTTGACTCTCTTTATGTCTGCCATAACCAAAACTAATTAATCAACCATTAACTAAGCAAGCAATAACCGAACGATACAAATAACCAATGCAATTTCGTCAATACAATTTAAGCTATCATTTTGACAATCTTACTGGGCGAAATTGAATTCGCACAGCAATTTGCAAAGGTTAATGTTTTGTCCAATTAAATGTTGCTAAATAAGCGAAACTAGGACTTATAGATAATAATATTAAGGATTGTGGGTTTCGATTAATCAATGGACTACTGGGTAGAACTGGTGTAGCATTTAATTAAGATGAAAAATAGATGTTGTATATCGAATTGAATTCGGTTTAATTGATTTTGTTGTGTTTTCTCAATGTAGTCTCTATAAGGAGTGCTATGTAAGAAGGCATTATTTTTTATAGTACAGAAGATATGTTGAATACGAAACTTACTTTATTGTCAGTTTTCATTGTACATTGTCATCATATTGTTACTTCTGTGATTGTACAGTAATCACTACATAGTATAAAACAAAGTCGCTATTTTTGTCTGTTTGTCTGTATGCTTAAATCTTTAAAATTACGCAACGGATTTTGATGCGGTTTTTTGTAATAGGTAGAGTGATTCAAGAGGAAGGTTTTTATGTATAAAAATTCCCGAATTCCCACGGGAACGGGCACAACGCGGGTAAAACCGCGGGGCGCTGCTAGTGTTAGTATAATAAGCTATTTACATTTTAAGTAGTTTTAATAGGACACAATGAGTGAGAATTGAAGTACAGTAGGTACTGTACTTATAAGTATCTATAATGTTAATATCACATCTGAAACAAAACATCGATAACTCACCTCTCCCATCACTTAAATCTAAAGCCAACATTATTGACATACAAAGAGAAATTCAATAGTGTTGGGAAATTTTATTTAATTGTAAATATTTATGAAGCTAGTTTCTTTTCCGTCAATAAGCGACAATATCTATCGGTGAAGATTGAATACCTCGCCTTGTAGGGTAGAGTACATTTGATGGAGGAGCATGACCCACTTTTGTAGACGTGGGTAAATATCAGACAGTATGTTACTGGATAGTTCGAATTGTATGAAGAAACTTTCGATTGGGAATGGATGGTAGTTGCGAACTTTTGAGGTGTACTAGATTTTCCTATGTGACTAATCCGTACAGACTTAGACACATCGAATGCTTCCTTAGAATTTAATGACTGAAAAATTACGTCAAATAGAATAACAATTAAAAAAATGCCCAAAATTAAAAATGTATACAGAGAAAAAAAATACAAGGCACTTGGCAAAATGGTTGCAACTCAACTGATGCTGTATAGGGCGGATCCCGCAAGGCCCTGGTTTTCAGTTACCGCTTGCCTTTTAGTTAAATGTCGTTTTAATGGACGTTTCTGATTGCGATAGTAGAACTCAGTTTGCATAACGTAGAAAAGGAAAATCTTTATTCATCATGTTTTACTTTATTATAACGTAAGTTATTTCAAAATAAGAATCTATTTACAAATCAAACCCATTGTGTTTCTTATATTATTGTTCTCGATTGATTACTCTTTCATGTTATTAATGTTCAGAGAATAAATTAATATTTTCTACTTGGTAAAATATCTTGTGTACAATAACTCAATGTACCACAATATTATGTCACTTCTGAGCTTATGAGCCGTTGTATAATCAAGCTTTTATCTCTCCATCATATCAGTAATCGGCTTTCTAATTAATAACTTAATTAAATAAATACATTTGACATTATACGTAACGGACACAACAAAATATTATTTTGACGCTCATTTAATTTGTAGTCGAGCAACTGTTCTTGTTTGTGTCACGTCTGATCAACAATCAAGTTGAGCATAAATAAAATTACGAAATATACAACATCCGCCGTCAAAATGATATGAATTAAATGATTTTGTTGTTGCTAATGAAGTATGGATGTTATATATAGTTTACTAGCCGCGCCCCGCGGTTTTACCCGCGTTGTACCTGTTCCCGCGGGAATTTCGGTATTAAATGTATCCCATGTGTTATTCTGATATATAACCTATATTACTGTGAAGTTTTATCCAAATCCGTCAAGTGGTTTTTTCGTGAAAGAGTAACATAATATAAATACATCCGTACAAACTTTTGCATTTTAATATTAGTAGGATGGATCAAAATCATTAGCAGAATACCTTCAGGCAATCAGCTGCTTTCTTTGAAACAATTAGGTACCTAAGTTTCTCTCGATCCTTCCCCGTAGCCACCTGGTTTCGCCTGTCACTACGAGTATATCCATCAATCCAGTACTGAACTTACTACTGTCAATTGCTTCTGTAATTTGATGCAACATTCGATTCCGATTTTGATCTCTATTACTTACGTTTTAAGATTAAATTTTGTGGTTTGTTGGCCACCAGATGGCATAAGGATCGTAGGTGTTTGTACAAATCACTATTAACAGGTGACAAGGTTAGATGCTTTTACCTTACTTGAAAAGTGAATCTAGATAGATGGTGATTAAGTGGCTCTGGCTAACGTCTTGTAATGTGCAATCGTTGTAACTTTGTATGGATTTCTTGGTTTTTTTACCCTGTTATGTGTCAATCTGTGATAAAGATATTAAACTGTAATTTATGTCAAAATCATTTATTATATTGAAAGGTGATAGAGGTATATAACATAAAATAAAGAAGTATTTTAATATTACGAATACTACTAAGAAAAATAAAGTACCTCTAGGTAGTGAGCTCTTTCAAATTATATGTATACAGTTGTCCTGCTACTTGCGTTTTGTATGAAAAACAAAAGAACATTCATTGCATCGAACAACTGCGCACTAATACGGCACATAGCTGACGCCTAAAAACTCTTAATTTGAAAGAGGCCTTTTTCTTTCAAATTAATAGTCAAGTTATAAATTACTATCTTAACTATGTATCAAGCAATATATGGGATCCAAAGCGTAATGTAAACTTAAACGCTTGTCTAAGTTAATTAAAGAAACTTAACTCATCTATCTTTCATTTAGAAAGTAAAACGCAATAAATTTATCAAAATATTGTGCTACTTTTTAAAATAACGAGCATTAACCTCAATAGTTACAATTATGTAAGTACCTCAACTATAAATCACCGTTTTATCACCACTTCCTACGAGTGTGAAGTTGATTGAATAAACAAATGCTTGTAGTTGACGGAAAAGCTGTAAAAAGTGTAAATTATTCGGTTATTAATGTCTCGATGACACTGAGCAAGTGTGATGTCTGCGAGCGAGTTCTATAGAACGCGAATGTCACAATCTTCTTTCATATAATAATACTTCAATTTACCTTTAAATTCCCCGGATTCACTCGTAGCTACTGGTTTCTTAAGTTTAAATTGTTTTAACACTACTCATTTGAATTGAAACTACGTTTACGGATACATTTCGGTTTTATTTTACACTAGCAGCGCCCCGCGGTTATACCCGCGTTGTCCTCGTTCCCGTGGTTATTTCAGGATAATAAGTAGCCTTTGACCTGCCCGTTGAATGTGGCTATCCATTACAAAAATAATTTTTCAATTCGGACCAGTAGTTCCTGAGATTAGCGCGTTCAAACTAACAAACTCTGCAGCTGAAAATATTAGTATAGATTTTTATCTGACGTTTCGGCCCCTTTATAGGAACCGTAGAAGAAGACTGAAATAAAACTGAAGTTCACTCGTAGCTTTTGATCTCGCAGCTCTAGAAAAACATCACATAAAGATTTCTTCTGTATTGCTAAAGTTTTTCACCACATTATTGTGTGAAAACAACAATTGTAATTACTAATTATAATCGACTGCAGTTATTGTTATCCGGTCGATAATTACTAATGATGTTTGTTTATCTTTGTCTATGATTGCTGGCGCCTTCCTTCTGAAATAATATTGATGAGAAACAATAGAATAGCTTAGTTAGGCTATCGGCTCGCTACGAGATTCTTTGAAACAGAAAAAATAACTCGAGTAAGTATCAGGTACTTTGTAACTACTTCTAAACTAAGTATGGAACAATTGTTCTTTGTAAAGAAGCAAATAACTAAAATATAAAAAAAATTGGATTTGAGTATTTTGAGTCAGTGAGTGAAAGCTTCAAAGAATCATATACTACTTGTATAGACTAGATAATCTATACTAATATTATCTATACTAATATTATAAAGCTGAAGAGTTTGTTTTGTTTGTTTGTTTGTTTGTTTGTTTGTTTGTTTGTTTGTTTGTTTAAACGCGCTAATCTCAGAAACTACTGAACCGATTTGAAAAATTCTTTTTGTAATGGATAGCCACATTCAACGGGAAGGTTATAGGCTACTTTTCATTTCGAAATTCCCACGGGAACGGGAACAACGCGGGTAATACCGCGGGGCGCTGCTAGTTAGTTATACAACTTAGATATAGGCAGAAAATCACCAACGTGCATGTTCTTTAGAAATGACAATAGGCTAATACAATCCCAAATATCCCTTCACAAACTACAACGGATCCGAATAAAAATCTCTTTTCTCCGGACAGCCTAAACAAAAAACAACAGAACATAACCGTGAGTATTTCATTCTAGACTGATGCGTGAATCAACAGTGACTAGACATTTGGCCGAACGCCAGCGTTGGTGAAAGAAAGATCGGTCTAACCTTGAAACCGATTCCCATTGCGTTCAAGTCCAGGCTAATTAGCAACAGCCGCTAACGATCTCACGAAACTAATCGCCTGCTGGGGGTTGGCCTTAATATAACTTCTTTATTACACTATAAAGAAAAAGACGTCACTAGTGAGACAACAGGCCCTACCATTAAATGTTAATAAAGAAAATTGAACAAAAATATTGATCATAACTAAGAAAATTAGATTATTTTAAAGTAAATTCAGAAAACACTACGTGAAGAGTCCTTTAAAAAAGAAAACGATCAGATGCAGACGATCATACGAATGACGATCATCGGCGATAGTGAGCGTGATTGTCACGTTATCGTGACACATTTACATTTTCTATCGATAGCGATCAGATAGAAATGGCACTATTGGCCACCCATCCATGGAGGCGAACTGCACGTTGCTTAACAATGGCAATGAACTAACATCGCTTAGTCACAGTATGCCACGAGCGCTGTACTTTTTGTATGTAAACATTGTTTCCACAATGAGGTGACGGCAACAAATGTTTAAAACATTTTAAATTGTTTAAATTATTCAATATTTTTATTTTAACCTTGACTGTCCTAATTCCAGATTATTTTTTATATAATTTACATAAAATGTCGATCGTTCTTTTACTTCTACTACCTGAATTAAATACCGTCCGAATTAATGGCTACACGTAAATATTTTGAGTAATTACTCAATATAAGAACTCGTTACTCCAACTTTATAAATGTAACATGGGATAATTGGATATTGTCCGTCGTTTTAAATTTAATGTTATAAGTTTAGGTGCTTTTTTTAGCCACTGAGTGGCAGCCAGATCCGGCAAACAGGCGGCGCGGCAGACCGAGGCGTAGATGGCGGGATGAACTCGACACATATCTCAGCAACTGGAGGGAAGTGGCCCAGGATAGGGATGCATGGAGGGATAGAGGAGAGGCCTTTGCCCAGCAGTGGGACAGTAATGGCTAAAATAATAATAATAATGAGTTTAGGTACTTTATACCAAACTAGTAGCTCCCTGCGGTTTTACCCAGTTTGTTCCCGTTTCCGGAGAAATTTCTTGATAAAAATTAGCTTATATAATAATAACCTCCCTGAACGTTCCTGTCTGTCATATACCTTTTTTTAATTCGGATCGTATGGTCGGACATAGATTTCATATAATATATGTTTTTAATCCAACAATTATTTATATGCTTCTATCAAACTTTATATTCAACCTAAGTATTCAACATTTTAATTGATATTCACTAAACCAATATCCTACGCTAGGGTTGCCAACCGTACTATAACCGTAAAATGAGAGTATTTTACTCTATATCATGTAAGGGTACTCTGTAATCTATTAATTCCGTACTCTTTATTTATCTCCTCAGGAATGATATAAACTCTTTTTCTTCCAATAAAAGTTGGCAACCCTATGAAGAACTTGATAGTATAGACAAGTGCAATGAATAAAAAATAAAGTGATCAACTTTTTCATAAACTTACTGTACATCAATTAGAATCTAACGGTACAAAATCATACGACACAAGTGACACGTGATGTCATTAAAAAAACACTTATGTCAAAACATAATAGAGTTCATTGTTCTGTGTCGTAACTTGTTTGTGACATTGTATTGGATCGTTTGTTAGAAGCGATAGGATCTGTACTTTGATTGATGGTAGACAAAAAAGGTTTGATTTTTCTTTCTATTTTTGCAAACAAATGATACCTAATGAAAGATAGTAGTATATTCAGGATATGACTTAGGGTCAGTGCACAATTGATGGAAAATGCGTTGGGCGTAGTAAATTTAGTAGGTATGTTTGACGCACAATCGAAAAGTTCGTTGGGTGTGAAAGATTTAACGTTTCATTACCTAATTGCGTGTTAAGCGTTACGCAAGCGACAATACGCAGCGTAATTCCCTATATTTTACATAGTAATGTATTAGCCTATAATGTCCCACAGCTGGGCTTAATGCCTATGCGCTTAATAATTTCACTAAAAATCTTTGTATTACAGAATGGTTAACTGAGTCGAAATAAATATTCTAACTGTTTTAATCCGAAGAAGTATTGTAATTCTGTTATGTAAACATTACCCTTTATATCCACTTAATCAAACCGAAAACGTATGTAATCAAGATTGACGTTTGTCATTTGAAAATGTCCAAGATTTAATCAAAGTCTTTCGCTGACCTTAGGTACTTGATATTAAACTTGTGAGGTCACAACACAAATCAAAGTTATTGTGTACATTGGGCGTAGTTTAGTACTATGTCAAAGTATAAATTCGAAAATTCTCTTG
Source organism: Cyclophora punctaria (assembly GCA_951394245.1). Taxonomy (NCBI): domain Eukaryota; kingdom Metazoa; phylum Arthropoda; class Insecta; order Lepidoptera; family Geometridae; genus Cyclophora; species Cyclophora punctaria. The sequence continues at coordinate 2,317,596 of OX596172.1, forward strand.
GCATGTCAGTAGTTATTGTAGAAGTTTGAATATGACAAGGTTCCTACCTCAGTGTTTTGATGGGTACAGTACATCATTCCGATTACAATGACCTTTCTATGCACCTTATTCCATTATGCACGGCAATTTGAGCAAGCTTTAGGAGACATTGACCGTACAAAAAGTTCATATTGCCTCATCGTTTGCGTAACTACAGCTTACGTTCGCTTTGAATTACACTATTTTATGGCTTAAAGGCTGCGCTACAATGAGAATCGGTTGCGCGAACGTCTGTGTGTTACGCGAGCTTTTTCTATATAAGGGTTTTCTCAGGGAAGCGAATCACAAATTACGGGAAATCTATGCCTTTATAAATAAAGTTAGGCCTCATTAAATAATAAGCGTACTAATAATAAAGCGAAGTGTATACGTAAAAGATGTTCGATTTTAAACTGTAACGCAAAATAGTTTTTTTTAATCTGCTCGTTGGCTGTTATTCTTTCGTTACGGTTCGCTAGTGTAAACTGACCTTAACAGTAGTAATCCAGAAAAATCGTTTATAACGTCACGACGTAAAGCACAATGTATTGTTGAATAATAAGTTGTTTATCATCGGATTAGTCAGACGAGCTAGGAATGGAAAGCAGCGACGAAATGGGTTGCGTTGGCGATACTTTAGTTGCTTTATTGAGATCAATGTCGGCATTTGTTTTCGTTATAAGTGCAGATTTATATCTGTTTTCAGCCGACAACCGAAACCGCAAACCGAACTCGAGCGATATTTTAAGAGAATTAATTACCTGTTTATTTTTTTAAATAATTCGAAAAGAATTTAGGGGGTTTTATGCAAGCACCCATGCCAGTCCCATCATGCCCTAAACCTTAAAAAAATACCCTAAAAATATAGAACACAAACTCAAACAACTTACATAAAAATATTATAAACATTGGAATCAAAAACTTGACCGTCAGAAAAAGAAGAGGCTAACAAATAAACCTTTTTTCAGTTAAAAATTAAACCATTCATATACTGAAAGATTTTTTGAGTTCGTTTCATAAACGACAGACACATGATACTACCTCCTACGGTTAAGGAATTTGGTTATTAATTATACTAGGCGACGACAACTACTAAAAATCTATTATTTTATTTCCTTTCAAAATCATTTTCCATTTTTCAATGCAAACGTTATCTCCTTTAAAGAAAAGTAAGCTCATGGCTTTATTGTAGTTTCCCAACAAGATGAAACATCAGCAAAAGAATCTTCAAAAGGTTTTAAAACGGTCTTTATTCGCCATTCTCAGTCATAAAAGATAATTCCCTTTGATATTTGGCACATAATACAAACGTACAATAACATTACATTGTATAAATCCTTCGATGAGATTACCCGTTCATTTCGAGTGTTTTATTTGTTGGTACATATTGCTCACTATTGTAATTAGAACTGCACTTGAGATTGTGACGTCAATTGTACTAAATATACTATTTGAGATGAATGAATGATGTAATTATTAGATTCATTTTCCTAGTTTTGATGGTGCCCTTACGCGGCCATGCAAGTTTTGTAAATCACTGTATTAGGTGGCTTGAGTTTGATACCACAAGTGCGTGGGTATTGGACGTTGTTTTGCAATTGGCATGTTTAATTGAAAATGCGTTCTTTCATAGAAAACGCTATTCTTTCTATCGAAACGACGCTAGGCAAACGTAATTACGCTCATACTCCGCACTGATATCTTCAGTAATTTAAAGGCCTTACCTTAAGTCAACGCAATTATTTGTAGGCCCATCAAACCCTGCTAAGTCATCTTTATCTTTATCATCTTTCTTTCTTACATCTTTATCACCGTCGTCGCTGTCATAAGAAAACATGGAGTCTTCTAAAATGCTAGAAAGTGACGTGATCTTGATGAAAAATGATAAAGTACTATAAATATCGTCGTATTATTTGGACTTTCACTCTCACCAGAACACGCAATTTTCATCTGAGCTGCAATACCTCGTTACATCTGAATGGTCAATCGCATAAGTTGTAATTTGTTCGAACGTTCACTTTCGTTGGGAGTCTGTAAGTCCAAAGCCTTCGTAAACCTGAAGGCGCCGACTCACCGACTCATGGCTTCATCCACTCATATTTCACATAAACTAACAAAGCGAATTAGTGTCGCGTCGCAATCTGGAGTAAAGACAGATAATAGCTCAAACGTTATTTAGTACTCGAATCCGTAGGGCAATAGGGAATTACTTTCTAAGCTTAAACTTACGACCTATTTTTCTGGGGTATACTAGACCTTAATGTCTATATTTTACAGTTGTTGTTTTAATGATAGAAAGGGGTACGCAGGTGTCATTTTGTCATGGGTAGGATAACCGTCAGTCACTTTCTACCGATTGTCGAGATAACCTAATGGTTTCAGTGTATCGTAACTATTTATTGTTCGAGATTACTTTATATGCACCATTTGATTCGGTTTTCTGGAGTTTCAGGTTTCTACGGTTATCTTGATTTGTTGCTTGCTCTATTGTTGGTCATTTCCTTTATCTTTGGCTACAGTTTTGCTTATTTTGAAACGGAAATTGCTAGTACAAGTTTTAAGGTAAAAGGCGAAACCGTTTTCTTGTTAGAGCTATATTACAACCAAGTGATACGATCGTGTTTGCATAGACTGATAGCGGGGACTCAACTCTAGGTATATCATATCATAATACATATAAACTTATTTGATATCATATGACTAGCAACTCCCAGCGGTGTTACCGATACCTCACATTGTACCACGTTTCACATTTTTAAATGGGTTCGTAAGCAATTTCTTACAAGAATACTGTTATCAAATCTGACTGGCTGTTGCAGTGATGGGGGCTTTCAAACAAACAAACCCAAATAAGCTTTTCTGCTTCTTCGTCATGTTGATATAAGTAAATATACAACTAACTAATCAACTTCAGTAAACATAGATAGAAAGTCTTCCCAATAACTGTTCAGCTGTAACTCTATCCTATAAATATCCTCTCTATAAAGACTCATTGATGCGTTCTAATTAATAATAATGATTAATAAGAGTTTTCGCGCCATTCCCGAGCACATTACAGCGTCTCATCTTTCAGACGTTCGTATCATTACGGTTGCGACATAACGCTCATGTGTGATGCGCAGGAGTTGACTGGTGGGTTAAGTTATAAGAGATTAAGTTATATTAGTTTTATTTGTCATGTATAAAACAATTTGGCGGTGAAATTACTTTATGAACACAAGCAAAGCACTAACTCGACGATGACGTTTAAATGAATTGTACCATTCGTGGTCGCGGCTTAATAAGTACTCCTAAGATCTTATTTTGACACTAAATTCATATGAACATATTTTTTTCAGATAAAATTTCAATTAATATTTTTTGCAAAAACTTATCTAAGTTGATGCTGTTTATAAATGCATCACCCAAATCGCAAATTATAGACTCGCTCAATAGAAACAACTCTTTTCTCCTCTTCAAATACATATCTAACACATGGACCATCAAAACACAGCATCAGAAGCCGCTAAGTGGATAATATCTGCTGTCCGGGCTCATTCCGCATTCCTCCAACGAGTGGCCATTTGACATTAATGCGGCCACATTAATTCATTAACTCTTCCCAACGTGTGAACGACTTATGGCGTAGGACTGTTCTTATTTTAACTTGCTATACTCGTAGATGGCGCTACGGTGCAAGTAAAGCAAAGTAAAGTATTAGCCTGTAATGTCCCAATGCTGGACAAAGGACATATCTTACCGAAGATATTAGTGCAATTAATATTATCAAATTTATCTATAGGTGGTGTCATAGTGTCGAGCGATTGGTATGGATTGCATTGTGGCAAAGACATTTTTTTTAATAAATCGATTTTTATAAAAAGAACATCAGTCATTTCGATTTTGTTTCAAGTTTTTTTTTTCAATGGAATCTAATTTTGTGTTCTTATTTTTTCTCGCAGCTTTTAAAATCGAACAACATCAACAACGCGCAATAATTTCATATTTTCCACAATTTCTAACTAGAACTACCCGAAGACGTTTGTCATCACTCAATTTACTTGAAAAACTGCACTGAAATATGTTAACGATTGCAAAAACTCCGGTTTGACAGACATTTGACAGCATAATATTTTACTAGTTCTGACGTCATGGGACTCTTTTGACATATCTAGTGACCTAAATATTATAAATAGATTGCTAATTAAGCTTTGGCTGCCGTCGTGCGCTATTTATGAATGCAGGTGGATATTTTAGCTGGTGTATCAGGGAAGGTTGTTTATAAATAATTAGTTAGTGAAAATGTCGAACAATCGATTCTCGAGTCTTGCGTGAGTGATCGATAATAGAGATTTAAGACCCCTTATTATACTTGGTTTAAATTTTAAAAAATATTTATTGGTGTAAATTTTGACACGTTTTAATATAACATATAATAGACAAACCAAAACCTTGTGACTCGTAGACAGTAGTAGACGACTATCACTATAAATTGAGATGTAAGCTATCCTATCTTTCAAGTTGGATCCAATTGTACACGGTGTGCAAAACAAATTGAAAATTGGTTCAGTAGTTTAGGAGTCCATCGAGGACAAACTACGTGACACGTAATTTTTATATAAAAAGATTTTCTCTCTGATAACGAGTGAAAAGCAAAATGCATCAAATAATTACATGTAAACTAGTGGATGTAAAACAAGTGACATTAAAACTTTCCTCTCGTACAAACGTATAGAAAACATTAAATTCGCCAAGTGTCGTTGTCGGTGGAAAGCTGAGTGGCTTCTCATGTAGTGTAATGTTTGTGTATTAATGTTGTCCTGTTTATGTTTAATAGGTACTAGTGGACAGGCAAATATGTAGGTTAAGAGAAAACAACACGGAGAGTGAGAGGGAGAGAGAAAATTATAAGTCGGATTATGTCGACGTAATTACACCAACTTCTATAACTAGGAAGGAGTTTATAAGATTGTTTTTAAAGTTTTTTTTTTCTTCAAAGATTGTTGTTGCAGACTGTACTTTAAGGATTTTGTAAACCTCTTGTTATTAAATCTGTGTTATATTTTTCTAACTTTTTTTCTTTTTTGTTTCAGGTTTGTGTCTTACCTCCCTTCCAACAATTTGTAAGTACAAAGTTAGAGTAGGAAATATCCATACAACCGAGCGACTATTATCAATCATTGCACATATCATCTTATATCAAACCAATCTTAATACTACACAAAATCAATGCTCCCTATTATACTATCTCAAACTAATGAAATCAGAAATGTCATCCGTCATATTGATTTTTTATTGTATGACTTTTTTTTCAATTATCCAACTTATCCCCCATTTCACCGTTACAACTGAACTAATCAGTTCACTTAATCCTAGTTCACGAGCTAAACCGAGATCAAAACATAAAATTTCCTTCACTAAAACCGAGTTCAGTTGACCGTGGTTCGTGATAGAAACGGCGAATGTGGCCTTTATACTGTTATTTCACCCAAGACAAGATTATAGCACCCTTCTTCTGCGTCGAATAGCGCTCAGATAGAAATGATACTATCGGCCACCCATCCAAGTAGGGGTCGAGCTGCACATTGCTTAACAATCGCAATGAACGCTTCATAAGGCGGTAAGAGTCACCGAATAGGAAGTGCCGATAATAAATAGGAATAATCGATTACTCAATGCAGTTGAGTGTTGCGATATTTCGGGCGCGTTTACGATCGTCTAGTATCGATTCGAAGCGGTGCGTTACGCACGACCGTCCGTTCCAGACTCTAGTGATGGGACATTTAATAAATATCGATTGTTTGTTTGTTTAAGGAATTTTCTAAGAATTTCCTAGACTTTTCAAAATATAAAGAACAGATAGAATCTAAATATGCAAATCCTACTAATATTATAAATGCGAAAGTTTGTATGTATGGATGTATGGATGTTTGTTGCTCTTTCACGCAAAAACTACTGAACGGATTTGGATGAAACTTTACAGTAATATAGGTTATACATCAGAATAACACATGGGATACATTTTATCCCGAAATTCCCGCGGGAACGTGTACAACGCGGGTAACACCGCGGGGCGCGGCTAGTGTTCTATAAACGCAAAATGATACACATCATGAAACTTTATTACCTAAGTACCTACTAATTATTCGCTTCTCACATACATTATCTTTACATAACGCAATCATAACTTTTTTATCACCCTTTTAGGAAGAAACATTCAAATAGACCAAAGGATGTCAAATAAAAAACAGAATAAATGCTCATTAAGACAAAATCGAATATCATCAGCACATCCCTAGCACAGCTTGCACTCATCCCGCGACGAAAACGTCAACTAAAGACCTTGCCAGTTATTTACAAACCAACTAATATAATATTTTATGTGTCAACTTGCATTCTATTTTTAAAATTGACATAATGACGAAATGACTAACTGGACTACGAAATCTCCACAGATTAAGTACGAGTTACTATGCAATTGTAAATTAACCAAGAGTCAGACGGTCAGGTCATTTATTAGTCTCTATGCCAGACAATATAGATTAACTACAGAATACTTTAACTAACACAGATTACAAGCAGTTACTGCGCAAACGGTATAGATAACTAGTAGTTACTACGCAAAAGGTGCAGATTACTTGTCAGTTACTAAAGAAATGGCACAGATTCATTAGCAGTGACTAAGTAAACGCGTCTCGTGATTCAGCGACGGGAAATGAATGCATTTCTAAATCTTAATGAACCAACATGTTAAGGTTACGCGCAGACGGGCCGCTGATTTCAACAGATTTCAGATGATTTTCATTTTCTGTCCTCTTTCGTCAATCGAAGGTGGTTGATACCCGCTACAATATAATGTAACATTCTTCTGCTATACAAATTTATGATGGACGGAGAGAACATTCGTAAGAACATCAGCAAAAATCAATACGAAACAAACTCTGGTGAAAATGAACGACACTCACTGCAAACATACACACATATCCGAAAAAAATCACACACGATTAAGTAGAGTCAAACTAAGCTTAAGGGAAAGAGTTGGATCAGCGACTGCTGCAGTCGACTGCAGACTGCAGGCAGCAGGGCGTTGCAGTCGTCCGCAGTGCAGTCTGCAGTCGCTAATTCACTGCCGACTGCACACCACATAATCAACGTTGCCAATGTGTGAAAATTTCCCCAAAATGCGGGGAATTACAATTAATTAGAGATTCAATAAAACTATTTAAACGTAATGTAATGGTCAATTCGCACATACCGGAAGAATTTACAATTTACGTAAATAGATTGATATCGTAAAAAGCCTCGAAAAGGACAACTGTAATTCGAATGCTTTTAATTTTTATGAATTCGAAACTATTATTCCGATCTGATCCATATGCAAATCCAATTGTTATTACATATTATTATTTAATCCCAGTCTGATACCCTAAATTCCCTAGAAATGGTCTAAATAGTTAACTTAATCCATCTTATATAAAATAAATTAGTTCGGTTAAAGATTACCTGTGCCTTAGAAAAGGAGTACAGCTCACCTATGATGGTATTAATCCAATTTTAAGTTTTTGACCTCAATGGATGTGAGTGTTAGCCACCATATTTAATCGAGGTGCCAAATATTAGATTTTTAAAATAAATTTTTAACTGTTGAAAGGGTGATAAAAGTATACGAAAAAGTCCCAAATTTAAAATTAATAGTTATTTTGTATTAGGTATAAAATTATTTATAAGTGTACCATGAAATCAAACGACTAATTATGATCCCAATACATGAAATTATTTTTTTTAATAAATAAATTGAGGAGTAATTATTTTGAAAAATGGTAACCCAAATTCATTTTTCAAATTTTGACATAATACAATTCATGGTCGGAGAGCCGACCGCCACATTTGCTGCCTACCGTTGCAGATACAAATATGATAATAAATAATCGAACGTTTTCAACACAATTTGAAGAAACAAAACAACGTCGGTAACAAAAATAACGTGGCTTCGATTAAATGAATGTCAATTGATAGTTATTAAAATACTGGTTTAAAAATTTCGGTTTTATAATGCATTATGTATTTATTTATTTATTCAAATGTTTATGTACTTCGATCAATTATACTGTTAGCGACGATAGCGGATAGGTCTCTCATAGTGTGTATGTAGTTTAAAACTGATTAGGATATTTAAGATAAGTAATGTTTAGTAATGTACATAATTAAGGTGAATAACAGCGCACTTGAAAGTGCTCTTATTTTATTCATAAGATTTGCTACTTTATTTCTAGGTGTCATGGTAGTAATTAGGTTGAAATTAGAAATGATTTCAAACTATTGTCTCAGTTCGGTAGTAAACAAATAAAGATGTCCCCACGTCATCCACGCGGACAGCATTTAGCTTTGATTTTGAACGTGACTCGTTATCTAGTTGTGTGTTGATCTTAGTGTAATTCATCAAATTCTACTTATTCAAAAAACTAAATTTGTTTTTGTTTTTATTTTATGTCTGTCACGTCGTTGGAACTAAATTTATATTTAAACCTCAATATTTCATTGAACTGATTTTATATTTTTTGGGGTATACAGTCAAAATGGTCTTTTAAAAAAATGGTGGTGGCTGTCAAAAAAGTGAATTTATATTATACTTTTCAAGTTTTTATTATACTACGTAGCAGAGATAAAAACCACGACACCTTGATCTATGCCACATTTGTCAATCTTAACATAATGATTTTCTATTGAGTAAAATGATTAATCATTACTAAGCAACCTAAATTGTATTAAAAAAATAACATTAGCTCCTACACTATTATTTTTGTTCGTTTTTCAAAATATTTTTCTCTTATCTGCTGTTGCTCTACGTCACGACTGCAGGACAGCACTCCGCGACCGCAGCAGAAATGTCACCGCGCGCTCGAAATTTCATAGAAACTAGTAGTGAAGCTGTGTCTGCAGTTGCAGTCGACTGCTGCAGTCGCTTTACCAACTCACACCTTTAAGCTTGCGTGCGGTGCTTCCAACCAAACAAAACATATTAAAAAACATAAACCGCTTGCCGCCATCGATGTTTACTTGTCCGTGTGCGCAGAACCTACAGAACAGCCACAGTTTATCAAAGTACGTGTTATCTGTGAATCCATCATGTTTGCTGACCGAGTCGGTCAAGACGCGGTAATTGATGCGAACACATTCATTTCGTTCGTTCTCATCTAGTTATGATTTATATCTTAGACCAACACGAGTTTGCGCCAATGCTAATATTCCCGCCACTAAAGTCGACCGTAAATCAAATATTTTTTTGTAAAGTAACGAGTAATTTAAATAATAACTTGGTTTGAGTTTGATATATTATTCCGTTAGTCGATAATATATACCTACTTTTGTTTGTATGATTTGGAAACAAGTTGTCTTTCATAATGTTGTAGGATTAAAGAAAAATATAAGTACAAGCTTAGAGCTTACTTTGGGTCTAATTAACCGTGTGTGCATTTGTCCGGGTATGTTACATTAAGTACATTACATTACACTATACTACATTATATTACTGCAACGCTTAGTTGTTACCTTACAAAACTGCACTAAGAAAACGCAAAGAGAAACCTTTTCTTTTTGAAAGTCTACAAAAACACTAAGCAGTTATTTGTTAACTCTACACAAAAGCCTCTTCAAAAGTCAGCTCTTAATCAAAAACTTATCAATGCTTATTATTAACGCTTATTATTTCACGAGTACCATCAAATTACTACACTATTATTAGTCAACTATCCAACCATTGTACGTATCTAATAAAATCTCTATTAAATTAATTGAATTTCTCATGAAACTGTGCGGTGATTGCGCTTATTTTTCCGTGAGCTATTGTCCTAGCGATTATTCATTACTGTAAAGCAGTGTTTCCCAAACTGGGGTCCGCATGCTTCTGTGTTAATCCGAAGATAAAACAACATTCAAATACCATACTAGCTTTTCCGCGCGGTGGTTCCACCTGCACTGCAATAGATGAACAGTGAACATTCTGTAAATATCCCAAATTTTATGGGGTCACGCTCATATATTTAATTAAGTCGGTAAAAAAATCCTGTATATAAAAAATCTACACAGTCGTCAACTTTTACTGCAAATAGAAAGGCTACGCTGCAGTCCTGCGCTGCATCTGCATCAGTTAATTGGTCGGCGTCTAAAAATCTGTTGTATTAAAGGTTTTTTCCAAAATTATTTAAAGAGTCGGAGGACAATTGTATCAGTTGGCAGTCTAGGGTCTAGAACAAACGTTTGGAAACCCTGCTGTGGGTGTAGAAAGTAACAATATTCCAAGTCGATAAATCACTGTGAGTGACGCGTGTGACGAAACTATTTGGGAGTGATCTCGGACCCTTGTTTGCTGTCGACAAATATTCATTAAATGTATTAGTTATAAGAATAATTAAAACTTACAAATAAACTCATAGAGCTTTTATACTCGTCAATTACGTCTTTATTGCTTTATATTGAAGATAAGTTTATGCGTTGCAGGCAAACGCATATCTTGTCAAAACCACTATTGACCAAGACATACAGTCAATAGTTTCGACTGTTTTTTCAGGAAATATTTATTGTTACTGGTTAGTGGTTTTGCCTGCGACACATATGTAGATGATTGTCATGATTTCGTCCTACTGCACTACAGAGTAAAGTCTTCCCATACGCTTCCACCCCAACTTTCGCGCTAATCCATCCTTTGCTGTCAAAGAAAAATTATACCAATGAGTAATATAAAAGTATAAAACTCTACCCATATCCAAAGTTTCCTATTAATGACATTACGTATAATATTGACATTACCATTCAGCCATATTGGATTACTGTCATTTTAACAGTAATCGAATATGAAAACGACTTTTCCTACTGTTGATTTCTCGTTTAATCGATAAAGGTAAGCCGTTGACAGGTAACGACAGTGTCACTAATGAGGCTAAGTCACACCAAGTCGTCATTAGTGGCCGCATTATCTATGGTAATGAACGAAAATGAAAGTCAAAGAGAATATCAGCGAAGACCAATCTAATGTAATGTTGATTCTCTGGTGCTGTGAAGTGGTTTTTAAGTTAATTCAAGAGAGTTTTGCGTAAAATTGTGAGGAAAGTCGCCATCTTTATTTGTTTTACGTTTATGGTCAGATGACAGCTATTACATATCGTTAATTGCTGAGGTATATTGAGCTTTTCTTCAAGTATTAGCTTGCATTCTTTTGAAGTCCAGCTACAAGCTGCAAGAAACAAACTCACTTAATATCACAACACGAGTATCACGCTAGCTTCACTACAAACCGTAGCTAAAACATCGCGTGACTTCCCAAACTTACCTACTAATATTAATGGTAGATTTTCGAATAATGTGCTTGAGTAAATATTATATCTAAAACTTCAAACTAATGGAATGGAATCACGTGAGGGCTGAAGGATTAACAATGGAAGTACAAACAACTGAAAACGTGACAAAAAACAAACAGGAAAGTCGATAACACCGTACTCTCTCATTCTTCTAAGTATTATAAAGGTCAGTGGTTAAGCAACGAGTAGCTTGGGTCACTATTTGGATGGGTGGTCGATGTGGCATTTTTAAATGAGCACTAACATGCTTCGGAGGGCACGTTAAGTTATTGTCTGTTGTTTCAATCGTTAGACCATGTTGGAGGCCTTGAGGTGACCTTTTAGTAATCTTCTAACTCCGACATCAAAGTTAGGTTTATAGCTACTGACCTACTGGAACTCACATATCGGTCAACGCTTTCTATGCTTGTCTATGTCTAGCAAGATAGACAAACGACAATTTTGTTCCTGTCAAACATGTCAGTCTATACATAGACATCAGAACAGTCTATGGTAGATGCAGACTCCAATTTTATGGCACTATCATATTATTATACAAACATTCACTACTATACGAACACACTATTGCGAACACTTTGCCGACACAGTGAAAACAGTTGCCAACGTTTCGTCACCGTGTGGTTAATATAAAATAAAAAAATAATTGAATCCGGACAGGTAATAAAGTTGAGCCGACATTCTGAAGGCGGCTCTTAAATATGGAGTGTGAAAAGTGTTTCTTAATTTAATTTTAGGTTTGCATAAATACGGTTAATGGTTTATTCACTGTATTTAAGTATTGGGTGGTGTGAAGCATGTTCGAAACATGGTTCGGGTTTGTGATCACCAACCGGCAGTATGCATGTGAGGTGATTACGCCTACCCTTCCTCACCTCACTTTATTACAGTAAAATAAGTGTGTTTGTCAACCCCGGTGTCGGTGTTTTCAGCCTGCCTCTTTCCGACAATTTAACATGCCCTCCGAAGCACGGTAGCGCTCAGAATGATATGTTACTATCGGCCACATTGATATTACTTTTTCTAACCCTGTTAATATCTTGAGTGACATGGGAGTCATTTTCCTTGTGAGAACAATTTATAAAGTTTTACTACTCGAAATTTAAGAAAACAGCCACAATGAGGGTAAAACTGCGATGCACTAATTCCAGATAATATTACTACAACAAGTAGTACAATAAACTTAACTACCGTTTGAAATAAACCATGTCCATTAGACAATATCATTTGTAGACACAATCCAGGGCATAGCAATTACTATACTTAATTGATCAATCTGTAAGCAGGCTTATAAAACGGTAATCGATGCAAGTCTCCGCGTTCAATATTCTGCCTGTCGATTCTGTAAGACTTCATTCTAAACTTCGAATCTGAATCCGCAGTGAGTTTCTTGATTGGCATTCTAAAACTCGGTTGTCAATTCGAATCTACACTAGCGCTACTCTTGCGAGCGTGTTTGCGAGTTGAACTAAATTGACTTCGAGATTTTTACAGATAAAGTATGAGATGACGTAAAAGTGGCATTCTATAGAGTAATTCCCCCCTCACTTCGACGGTCACTTCGCATTCAAACCCGATTTAGGGTCCGTTCACACAGACCGGCTCGGAGAGCATCGGCGCGCATTTTTCTTTTCACACAGAACGGATCGTATGCGCTTGGAGTTGGTCGGAGCGGAGCCGCCAACTATTTCACATAGACCGGCTGGAAGCGACCTGAAAGCGGATGCGCTCGGAGCCGGTTGGATGCGCTCGCAGCCGGTCGGAATCGCTCGCAGCCGGTCGGATACGCTCGCAGCCCGTCGGATGCGCTCGCAGCCGGTCGGATGCGCTCGGAGCCGTTCGGATGTGCTCGGAGCCGGATGGGTACACTACAAAGGCAGTAGGTACCAGTCTTCCACGCATTCCACGCAATCGGAGCCGATCGGCTGCGCGAGCGAGAAAGAGCACGCAATCGGAGCCAAACGGCTGCACGATCGAGAAAAATTACGCGATTGGAGCCGGTAAGCTCCTCTTATTATTTCACACCAAGCGCCTTCAAGCATTCTTAATCACAAAAGCAGTGCACATGCAAAAATAAACCTTAATACAAATACTAAAAACTCTGTTTTCAACGTGATAAGAATCTGCTCTCCTCTCCGAGCCGGTCTGTGTGAACGGACCCTTAAAGTGTCAAAATAAAAGCATCTATTTTACGAGTGAAAATAGAAGAACTCATAGTTATATAGTATTTAAATTAAGTTTTTAAAGTTTTAAAGTGAATAAGTGCCTACCTACTTAACCGACAACGATGGCAAAAATGTTTTTGCTTAAATCTTTATTAGAAGAAGCTCATGCTTTGGATAAACTAGAAATGCGTCGACAATCTACAAGTATTCGAGGTTTATCTTTACTAACCCGAGATGACGACTATGTGAGCGTGTATAGATTGTCAAAGGAGCTTATTGACCAACTGGAGTATGAGTTACTGCCTCTGATGAAGCCCACAAAACGTCGAGGCAAAGGACTTTCAAGTCGTGTAAAAGTAAGTGCTTCATTTTACTAAGTATACTGTTAATTTTGTAAGTATTTACACAGTTTACCTATAGCTGAAGGATTTGTAACCAAGCACACCATAAATAAGAAAAACACTTCATAATAAGGAGTATTTTCTAATATATATATTATAATATTGGTATTCTATTAAGCATGACAATAACCAAAGTGGTCCCTATTTTGTTTTGACTAGATCTAGATTAATTAGGTATTTAATTTTTTTTATTGATCTATTGTTTTAGTTATTATGCACCTTGTCATTCTTGGCTAATGGCAGTTATCAGAAAATTATTAAAGAAAATATAAGAACATATTTATCGCAACCATCAGCATCTCGTTGCATAAATGAAGTAGTGGAAGCTCTCAACAATCCAGCTATAGTAAAAAAGTATATAAGGTTTCCTCAAAATATACAAGAAAGACAAATGTTAAAAGAAAGGTTAGGTATATTAGAATTAAAGTGACCCTTTGATTTTTACCTTTTTTGTGACAGTTGATCATCTTAGTGGTTACTGTAAATTACAGGTTCTACAAAAAGTTTGGCATTCCAGCAGCTCTTGGGTGCATTGATGGCACTCTGGTGGCAATGAAAAAACCAGCAGAGAATGAAGAACGTTTTTACTGCCGCAAAGGTTACCATGCAAGAAATGTGCAATTGGTAAAATGGATTTTAATGTTGTAATCGATTATCATTCGATTAGTATTCAATTAGTCTTTTTAATATTTTTATTTTTTTTCAGATAACAGATGCAGATCTTAATATTTTAAATGTGGATCCAACATATGGTGGAGCTACTCATGATAGCTTGATTTTTAACTATGGTGTTATAAAAGCCCACTTAGAGGCATAAAAAATATAAATAATAAATATAACTTATTATAAACTAGCTTTTACCCGCGACTTCGTCCGCATTAGATTGTTACTTTGGACAGTAGTTTTATTTTTAACCTTTAGGATCTTACCAAAGTATGACTCAAGCTGCACACTCACCGGGACGGAACGTCTCGGGATTTATCATTTTTGCTTGTGAAAATTCGAACGTAGCTTCATAGAAATACAGCATAAATGGCTATGCATTCAAATGACGCCGCGGGATTGACAAATCCTTTTCGATACCGTGGCGCTATTTTAAAGTAGGTATAGCATTTGTTTATATACGAATACGTTTGATTTTATATTAGCAAACCTTAAAATCCCTAGCCGTGCCATCCCAGTGAGCGCGAAGCATCAAACAATTGCTTAGGTGAAAAATAGTAAACATAATATAGAAAAATAGTATCTTATCCGGAGGGAAATTCGGGATAAAAAGTATCCTATGTCCTTTCTCAAGGTCATATCTATGTCTATGCCAAATTTCAGCAAAATCGGTTCAGTAGTTTTGGCGTGAAAGCGTAACAGTATCTTATCCGGAGGGAAATTCGGGATAAAAAGTATCCTATGTCCTTTCTCAAGGTCATATCTATGTCTATACCAAATTTCAGCAAAATCGGTTCAGTAGTTTTGGCGTGAAAGCGTAACAGTATCTTATCCGGAGGGAAATTCGGGATAAAAAGTATCTTATGTCCTTTCTCAAGGTCATATCTATGTCTATACCAAATTTCAGCAAAATCGGTTCAGTAGTTTTGGCGTGAAAGCGTAACAGTATCTTATCCGGAGGGAAATTGGGGATAAAAAGTATCCTATGTCCTTTCTCAAGGTCATATCTATGTCTATACCAAATTTCAGCAAAATCGGTTCAGTAGTTTTGGCGTGAAAGCGTAACAGTATCTTATCCGGAGGGAAATTCGGGATAAAAAGTATCCTATGTCCTTTCTCAAGGTCATATCTATGTCTATACCAAATTTCAGCAAAATCGGTTCAGTAGTTTTGGCGTGAAAGCGTAACAGTATCTTATCCGGAGGGAAATTCGGGATAAAAAGTATCTTATGTCCTTTCTCAAGGTCATATCTATGTCTATACCAAATTTCAGCAAAATCGGTTCAGTAGTTTTGGCGTGAAAGCGTAACAGTATCTTATCCGGAGGGAAATTCGGGATAAAAAGTATCCTATGTCCTTTCTCAAGGTCATATCTATGTCTATACCAAATTTCAGCAAAATCGGTTCAGTAGTTTTGGCGTGAAAGCGTAACAGACAGACAGACAGACAGAGTTACTTTCGCATTTATAATATTAGTATGGATAGTATGGATTATGTTTGTAAAAGAAATCGTTTCAATATTTTTTCTTACAAAGTACTTTTATCTTTTTTTTATCCAATTTCATGAAACTTGACCAAATTAATAATAATATACCTACTAAAATTATATTATAATATTAACGTAGGTAGGAAATAAAACTACAAAAACATATTTTTATTTTTTTTATTATATGAATGAACGTAATTGAAAGAAAAAACTAACCATATATACAATAACTAAGAATGGAATTTCTCACGGGAAATCCTGGATAACAAGTCTTAAAGACAACACGGGAAAAAATTACCAGAGCTAAAGCCGCGAGAAAATTCTCGAAATTTGCACCGACTTCTACAGACAACTGTACTCCGACCCAGGTAAAACCGATACAACACCCAATTACCACCGTACTGACGATATTCCTCCAATAACTGGCCAAGAAATTCAATGCGCACTTCGTAAAATGAAGTATAGTAGAACACCAGGAGATGACGGTATTAGTACGGAGGCTTTAAAACTAGGCGCACCCACAATCCTTCCTCATTTAACTAAGCTCTTTAATAGTATCTTAGATTCAGGGAAATTTCCAAAACAGTTTTGTCACTCTAATATTATTCTTCTCCATAAAAAAGGCGACAAATCCAACATTAATAATTATAGGCCCATGTCTTGTATCCCACGTGTACAAGGCTTTCATTAAAGTAATCAAAACACGGGTTACGTGCCAACTTGATTCCGAACAACCTCCCGAACAGGCAGGATTCCGCTCCGGCTTCTCCACCACAGACCACCTCCACACCATAAACCAACTGTTAGAGAAGCACAGCCCAAGAACTACAGACCATGCTCGAAGAACTGAGCAACGCAATCCTTGAGGTTGGACTACAGATGAACATGTCAAAGTCATGACAAACAGCTCAGCCTACCGTATCACGGTAAACGGCGAAGTGATGCACTATGTCCATGAATACATCTATCTCGGCCAATTAGTTTCCCTCCAGGCAGGCAGACAAGACAAAGAAGTCGCGAGACGCACTGAGAGCGCCTGGACGAGCTATTGGTCGATGAAGGAGCTGATGAAGGGCAACCTTTCGATAGCGCTTAAGCGCAAACTCATGGACATGTGCATCCTTCCCGTTCTCACCTATGGCTCACAGACTTGGTCTTTCCATCCACAAACATCCAGAAGTCCAAACTCAAGGTTTGCCAGAGGGCGATGAAGCGCAGTATTCTTGGATTCAAGCGAACCGACCGCATTCGTAATACAATACTGCGCTCCCGAACTAAAATCGCCGATGTAGGAGAAAAGGCCGCTAAGCTCAAATGGGATTGGGCTGGTCACGTCTGCCGGATGCCGGACACGCTGTGGGCCAAAAAAACTTATTTTTTAAGATTTTTAATTTTTGTATTTTGGAATCGATAGTAACTAATTATTTCGTTTCAAATCCCTTAAAACATGAAAATCGTCAAAATGTCAGATACGACTATTTACGTAGGAGCCATCGAAATGCCACTGATTGACACTGTCAAAGAGAAAAACCATAGATGAAATGATGAAAATAAATTGTCCACAGATTACTAATGGTATTGTCTGTCACTGTCAGTAATTTTTTTCGTAATTTAAGGTAATTATTAAATTCACGGCACGAATTTAGAGTTTTCTGTTTTTTTTGTTTACTTATTAGCTGCCTCAAATTACTTAAAATACAAAAAAAATAATTTAAACATCAAAATAGTTAAAATTCAGTGTCAAAAATTAGTAAAATAAAAAACCGATAAATATCGACTTACATTTTGTCGAGTGTGGTAATCACTAGTACAGTATTGGTCGCTTTGGAGCTCACTTCACTTCGCAAGTGCCTAGGTGATGCTTACAGAATGCAAAATCAAGGTCAATTTGAACCATAAGCGAAGTGAGAGTGAATAGCGAAGTGACATGCGAGTTCTTGTCTGAATTTTACAGAATCGACCTACTGCTATAAAGTAGTGTAGTTGTTACATTAACGCCGAGTGTGCTAGATAACGTGTATACGTTAACTTTGAGGGCTTAGTAGCAATATTCTTACTTATGTATATGTAATTCAAAACGTATACGTTAACTTTGAGTGCAAAATAGCAATATTCTTACTTCTCCTCGCGAGTTACGGTCGAATTTTAAGAATTTTGTAATCGAAACTTAGTGCCAGAACCGAAGAGAACCAATAGGTACATTATTTCAAAAATATTAGGATCGTTTTCAATTCCTAAATCGGGAACAAAATCGAATCGTGTCTAATTAGTCACCTTGTAAATCATACTTTTTTCATCCGGAACAGAATATTTGACCAAGCGTGATACCCAGAAATGACAAAAAAGTAAAAAGAAATTGCCAATCTTAGCAAAAACATTTTTAAATGAATATTTTACCGTTACTTAGCAACCTTAACCATCTCATACACATTTTAATGTAACAACTCATACACAGTTTTAAATTAAAACCACCCGCGGTAATGAAAACTTAATGAAAATAAATGAAAGTTAAAAACTGATTAACGGCCACGTAGACATTCTATTAGTTTTTCAAACATCTGCCATTATGTCTAATTACAGCGGTGATAAACCTGTGCACAGGGCAATTAAGGCCCTTGCCAATTACCTTCAACATTTTCATTTCTCCGCCCAAGCTCGGAAAAAGTGGTTGAGATTATTTACTTTTACTACAGTACCTAATGGAACTTACACCGTAATGAAACTTAATTGGGTTATTTTACTAAGTAAATACATTTTTATTTAAACAAGGTAATTAACTATCACTACATATTATAAAACAAAGTCCCCGGCCGCGTCTGTCTGTCTGTTCGCAAAACACTCAAATACTACTGCACAGATTTTGATGCGGTTTTTTAAATAGATAGAGTCATTCAAGAGGAAGGTTTATATGTATAAAAATTCCCGAAATTCCCACGGGAACGAGCACAACGCGGGTAAAACCGCGGGCGCTGCTAATTAAATAATAATGATAAGAATTTTGTGTGTTTGAACAACCTAATCTCAGGAACTACCGGTTAGATTTATGTATAGGATTATAGGCTAGTATTTTGGTACCTACTAGTAATGTTTTGTGTGTATAAGCAAAATCAATCGACGAAACAAGTTTTTAAAATTGGAATATTGAAAGAACTTTTTAAATAGAAGTGATGGAGCAAAGACCCTATGGTCTTAACTTTTTCTTTTAATTAATGTTGGTAGTTACGATATAAATAATTTCTCAACATGTTAACACGAAGTCAACATAATTATTTATTACAAATAAAACACATTGCAAAAACTTCAACTTTATTATTTAAATAAGTTATACGACCAATAAAACCCTAATAAAAATAAATCAATGTTTATTTTACTTTATTCAGGTATTTTTAATTAATTTTGTCGGCACCAATTTACTGAAGTTATTTATGAGTTTTCAAGTGTTTTGTAGAGAAATCTAGATAGCGTGATTGACTTGAACGTAGGAAACAGATAAAGGTGGAGACTACATTGTAGAGCATAGTTGGATTGTAGTAATAGTAACTGTAACGTGAATGTCTTGAAAAAGATGCCGTATCCATTACTTATCTAGTCAAATCTAGTTTGTTATTCCATGTTTACTATTATTATAATCTTGATAGTTAATGTTCAATTTAGGGACACATTATTTGATATTATACTTACATAGAAAATTTACAAAATTAAAGCAGCTATCTTGAATCGATCATTGGAAAATTTAAATGTAAAGGTTTCATTCAATTAGTAAGATTGAGTATAGCGTTTAGAAAGAAATCTGTATTGATATTTAACCCATGTGCATGACCCTACAACTAAATACATATATCAGACAATCACAGTAATTGCACCTAAATATTGAATCCCATCTGTACTGATTCCTTTGTCAAGATACATTAGTCCCCATATTAAGTAACGTACCTACCAATACATACCGATACTATCATTAAATTAGAACGAAGTACTACAGAAACATAAACTTATCTTCATACTTGTTACATGATTTCTGATCAAGCATTAACATAATAAAGTGGTTAAACAAAACGTGAAATATCACGTTTCTTGAAATGGTTAATGGCGCAAAACGTGACATTTGAGAAGGTGGTTTAACGCGAATATTACTGCGGCAATAAAAGTTACAAAATTGATAAATAAGAACACTTTGCGTTGCTGAGATTGTGTTACGTGTGTGACTCATATCGTGGTTAAGGCATGTGCAGACGAAAGCATTTATCAACTGTCAGTGGTAGACTTTTCTACGTAAAATAGAACGCAATTACTGTATGGATTATGTGTGTGCAGCGAGGTACTTAGGTCGAGGAATACTAGGAGACTTATTCATGCATGAAAAATTTAATAGCATTTTAACTATCAAATGGTTTGTCCCTTTCCAACATACGCTTTTTACCAAAAAGCAAAAGTGATAATAGTAGTTTATGCAACTGTCATATAAAGAAGGGTATTAAAACACGAGTGTGAGTTTATGAAACGAGCGCAGCGAGTTTCATAATAGTAACGAGTGTTTTAATACCCGTGTTATATGCAGTTGCATACACTACTTTATCTTCACTAATGCAATTAATCAAACAAAATTTTAAAAACAAAACACATTGCGAAACATCTAATTCACGCGTACGTGTATTGTCACAGTGAACTTGCCGCCATTAAAATCTAACCAATGAGAGCGCAGCTGCGCGCGCAGGGCCGCAGGGCGCGCGCCGCGCAGGGCGCGATGTTATAATGAGATTTTACGATATCGATGTGGATATTATAACATCATGTGCAATTGCTTAAATTGAGTGTTTTAGTTGTCTGCGCTATAACAGTAGTAATTATAAGTCAAGTATTGGAAACATAAGTAGAATGTTACAACATTAGTGTAGATAAAACACTTTATAACAGTGTTAGTTAAAGAGCGTATAAGAATAAGGCGATAGAAGTTTGGTATCGGCATACGAAGTATTAAAAGTTCGTTTTTTACACAAAACTTTCTGCTTAGGCAAACTAAAGTATCCTAGGTAACCTGTAACTCACACACTGGGCTAAGATTATATAGAACGAAAACATTTTAGTCCTCCACATTTATTACTTTTTACTTAGTCCTCCGTGGACTAAAATCTCTCGTCTGCGTAGGCCTCAAAGTTGACTTAAATCTGTTATAATAAATTATAGTCTTAATTATTTTTTAAGGGT
This sequence comes from Cyclophora punctaria, assembly GCA_951394245.1. Taxonomy (NCBI): domain Eukaryota; kingdom Metazoa; phylum Arthropoda; class Insecta; order Lepidoptera; family Geometridae; genus Cyclophora; species Cyclophora punctaria. Next base: position 2,338,864 of record OX596172.1, read on the forward strand.
CGAATTAAAAAATAATAAAAATTGACAGGCAAATGAATTGTAGGGACATAAGTGTGGTAGTTAAGCTTTTAATTATTGAGAAATCCATGCAGTTTTATATGTAGCAACACCCTGCGTTTTTACCTGTATTTGGCCCGTTACCGAGGGAAATTCGGGATAAAAGTAGAATATATACTGTTTCTTATTTAACTATCTATTGCGAAAATAATTCGAAACTGACCAGTTCCGGAGATAAAGGCGTTCAAACATACAAAACAACAAAAATCAATTTCTGCACCATCACTACATACTATAAAACAAAGTCGCTTCCGCTGTCTGTCTGCCCCTATGTATGCATAGATCTATAAAATAAGATTTTGACGCGGTTTTTTTAAAAAGATAGAGAGATACAAGATAAAGGTTTATTTGTATAAAAAATCCGAAATTCCCACGGGAACGAGCACAACGCGGGTAAAACCACAGGGCTTTGCTAGTATATTAGTTAAGTATAGATAGTTGATTACTATACCTAGAAATATATATATAGCTGTTTATGTACCTACATTTATTAATAAATTATCATGATAACTTACACCACATCCGCCCAATGAAAGTTACTAGACAAAGGAAGATGCTATTCAAGCAGGTTTAAATAAAGAACGCAATTAACCTGTCTTCAAATAACGTTATAATGGAACGTTACAAATAACGTTATAACCATAATGAATGGAGTCGTTATTTATACCTGTCACGTTATTTTGATGTGGCTCAGCCTGCGCGACGCCTGCGCCTACGCATGTCTCCGGTGTAACCTCCAAACATAGTATTAGGCGAAAACTAGGTACTAGGTAAACTAGGTAACAATAAATTCCTCACATAGAGGTAGTAAAACTTTAAAAAATATTCCAAAAAATGAGAACCTCCTCTTTTTTGAAGTATGCTAAAAGTCGATTCCTTAAATCGATGCTAGACATCAACTTAGTCGAAATCCTTCAACAAATCGATACAATGTATCGATCGCGACCTTTTTATCGATACTTTCCTTCGCTACTAATACGGCGACGACCTCTGAATTGCCCTGATTTCGAACACTAATTGCCCGTTATCCTTTAATTCATTCACGAGATTTAAAGTTTCAATCGATTAATTGAGTCGATATTTTTGTGAGTCATCGATTTCATTGATAAGTTGAGTGTTAATTAAGTGTTTTGACCGAATTATATGGTGCGAAGTACATTTTATATTGTCTGGTGCTTATAATGATATGACGAAATTGTGAACTTAATAACCTATATTGTGACTGTAACAATAAATACGAAAAATACGAATGTTACAACGAACAAGATTGCTGTGCTACTTAAGCCGCGTTTTCACTTTGTAACTGAACATTTTCGAACACTTGCTACCTCGCTCTTTAATTGAATGAAAGAGTGAACAAGTATATGTTCAGAACACAAAACGCTGCTTAATTATTATGTGTTGCCACTATCCTCCTCAAACCTACTTACTTAATCCTTTTACATTTAATTGTTCAGGATTGTTCAGGAAGTAAAGTAACTGATTTGTATTTTTAAATACAAGCAAATGAGTCACGCATAAACAAACTTTTCCGTCCCCTTTAATATAGATGTCATTACAAGGAAATGTTAAAACACGGCGGCTGTCATTTAAACTCATTGTATTTTAATTAAATTAATTACACCCGTGTCGATAGTCGTACGTCCATTGTTTCAACTGATAACATCGTTATTCCTGCCTCGAGTGTCAAATAAATGTTTTATTTTTATGAAACGAGGTGACAGATTCGATATTTAAAAAATATTGAAAGTTACTCGTATTTGTACTTGAAGTTGTCTGTGGTTATTGTCAATAATATTGACGTATGAATGGGAAAATAAATCATTGTAAAATAAAAATTATATGCAAATTCGGTTTAATCTACCATCTTTGTTACAATTATCTTTATGCAACCTACATGGTTTAAATAAGTAACTAGTGAAGTAACTAGCCCTTCTCCTTACATAAGACTTAATATTTTTTAACATTTTATTTTTATAACATTGTAAATTGATACATATATCCATATATACATACGAATCGACCCCAATATTTGTGTCGGAACAACTTACTGCCAAAGGAGCCCGCTTATATTTTCTCGCTCGTGAACTCACCAGGTCTAATAATTATAAGTTTTGTTGGACTGCATACGGGCGAATATACGTACGGAAAACAGAAGACTCTCCCATTATACCGATAACTAATGAAATACAAGTCCAAGAACTCATAATGAAAAGTAAAATATGACTATTATATACTATGATTGTCCTGTACTTGGTTTATGTAGTTTATAATATTGTTAGTCGGCTTTATCATCTAGTAATCTATTCCTTTATATATTATGTTTCTACTTTCACAATAACTTCTGTATTGTATTATAATAATTATCATAGTTTTTTAATATTCAATATAGTACTACTAACTTATAACAAACACAACAGAACTCACATACTTACAAACACAAACACTAATCTTAACAACAGACAATCACAAGCTTACACTAAGACAGACTACTTCATATTTACACTAACATATAAATTCAGATTAATTACATTAAAAATACATCTTAATAAACTTCAATTGATTTCTCATATGATATTTTGGCCAAATTATAGAATCAATAATTACAATAAATATTCGGAAGCACATACGACGTATGTAAGGATAATAATTTTCTCAAATATCTCATAGATGATGGCAAGCTGTATTGAAACTATTGATGATATTGACAATTTAGAAATTGCTCAATCAACGAGCTGTTATATTCAGGATATAAATAAATCTTTTAATATACAAAATACAGACCTCACTTTAGTTTCACAAAATATAAGGACAGTTTATAATAATTTTAATGACCTACAAATTAATTTATCACAATTTAACTTCGATATCGACATAATAATATTGAGTGAATGTCGCCTAAACATAAATAAACCTATACCTGAAATGCCTAATTACAGTAATTTCATGACGACAAATCACTTAAACCAGTGTGATGGAGTAGTAGCTTACGTTAAAAAATCAATTTGTAGAAATATATCATTTCAGGAAGTCTTATTGGTCCATGCATCGTGTTTACAAATATCATTGTCGAACTGCATTATATTAGGTATTTATCGTTCTCCTTCAAATGAGTGTGCCGATTCATTTATTAATTCTCTTGACAATTATTTGCACACGGTTAAAAATCATAAGAATATTGTTATTACAGGAGACATTAATATTAACTTAGTGCCTTCTGATAAAGAGAAATCCAATGAACGCTTAAATAGGAATAGTTACTTAAACATGCTTGCATCGCATGGCATACTTCCGGGTCATACTCTGCCAACTCGAGAAAAGAATTGTCTGGATCACATAATGTTAAAATTGGATAAAACTAGTTCTGATGCCAATATCTGTGTTTTGAACACATCTATTACTGATCATCTCATGTTATTTCTCAAACTTAGTAAAATCAAGAAAAGTAAACAAAACATAAAAACTAAAACGATTGTAAACTACGAAAAGGCTCTACTTGATCTGAAATCGACCAGTTTTGAAAGTTGTTTACTATCGGAAGATTCTGATTATATTGCTGAAACTTTAATCAGTAAAATTAGTGAATCCATAATGAGACATACCTTATATAAGCATATTACTGTGAAAAATAGAATTATCAAACCATGGATAACTCTAGGTATTTTAAGATGCATTACTAACCGTAATAACATGCAAAAAAAGCTCAGATCCGACCCGAACAATATGATACTAAAAATTACCTATAAACGTTATCGTAATTACTGTAATAACCTAATCAAAAAGCTAAAACGCAACTATGACAAAGAGCAAATAAATAAAAGTAAAAGACATCCTAAAACACTTTGGAAAGCCATAAACTCTATCACACATAAAAAGCAAAAAGATACAGCAAACTTAAAATTACTTAACCTAGAATCGACAAAGGAGGACTCTGTAAACACAGTGAATAACTATTTTGTCAATATTGGTAAAACCATATCAGATAAAGTAAAAACAACTAGACGGAAAACACAAAACACAAACATACAAAATAGAACAAAATCATCATTTTTTCTTTTAGATACAGACATTTCTGAGGTAAGAAGTACCTTATTAAATCTAAAAACAGACAGTTCACCTGGTTGGGATAAAATAACAGCTAAGTTTATGAAGCTATCATGTGATAAAACAGTACCCATCATTACCCATCTCATCAATGTGTGTTTTAAAACAGGCAATTTTCCTACTGTATTAAAACAAGCCTTAATTACACCTGTTCATAAGGGAGGATGCAAGGACGATGTTTCAAATTATAGGCCTATATCTGTGCTTCCAGTGATCTCAAAGATACTGGAAAAAATACTAAACAGAAGATTAGTGAACTATCTTGAGACCAATGGAATATTATCGAAAGCACAATTCGGATTTAGGCATGGTCTATCTACAGAAGACTCAGTGACAGCCCTTACCTCAACTATAGTCAATCTTTTAGATAATAATAAGAAATGTCTGACTGTCTTTTTAGACCTAATGAAAGCATTCGACACAGTCTCTGTATCCATCCTTTTGAAACAGCTTGAAAACGTAGGCATTAGGGGTAATGAATTAAAATTATTTAAAAGTTACTTGCATAATAGGACGCAATCTACGAGGATAGGTGAATACACTAGTAATCTAGAAAGTAGCTGCTGTGGAGTTCCCCAGGGAAGCGTGTTAGGGCCCACGCTATTCCTGGTTTATATAAATTCTTTATGTAATCTCGAATTAGTAGGAGGAAAGCTTTTTTCATATGCTGATGACACTGCGATAGTATTCACAGGTAAAACGTGGGCGGAAGCAAAAAGCAACACTGAAAGAGGACTAGTTAAAATTTCTCAATGGCTTAACTCACATTTACTGGCACTCAATACTTCCAAGACGAACTATATCTGCTTTACGAAATATAATAATACTCAACCTTTAATGAACGTTAAAATTCATCAGGGTAATGATCCGTGTAATGACACTTGTGATTGTGACGAAATAAGAAAAGTAAATAGTACTAAATACTTGGGGGTTATCATCGACCAGCGCCTATCCTGGTACAAACAACTAGAACTCATAATGTCGAGGATAAGAAAATTAAAATGGGTATTCAATAACCTTAAACACGTAGTAGACAAAAAATTACTTAACACTTTATACACAACACTAGCTCAATCGGTTATTAGCTACTGTATTCCAATCTGGGGAGGGGCAGCTAAGACCAAATTTCTTGAACTAGAAAGAACTCAGAGGATGTTAATAAAGTCAATGTACAGTAAGTCGTTTAGATTTTCTACCCAGAGTCTCTACTCTATATCTGACATACTGACTGTTAGAAAGCTGTATATTCTGCTAGCTATTCTAAAACTGCACAAAACGATTAAGTACGAACCACCGACCTCACAGAAAAGAAGAAAAACGGCCGTAGTGCCGATAATTCCTTGTAAATCGAAGTTCGCTAAACGGCAATTCTTAGTGCAATCGAGCCTGCTTTACAACTACATTAATAAAGAACTTTGCATATATCCAATTACTGCGTATAATTGTAAAAAGAAAATAATTACTTGGCTAAAACATAAAACCTATGAAGAAATTGAAGAATTAATTGTCTAACACACGCAAACACACACACACACACACACACACACATACACTCACACACACACACACATATGTATTTATTGTAATTTATAGCATTCATAGGTACCTACTATTATATAAGAAATATTGTTTATCTCTACCAATAACGTATGTACTTACAAGAAATTATTATAACCTCTAATCTAACATAAATACGATGTTACTAGTTATGAAGAGAAGGGTCTCCTAACACAGGTATATTGTACTTAAAAGGAGACCCCATCAATGTATCAAATTTATGTAAAATTATGAAATGAAATAAATTATTTTATTTATTTTATTTATTTTATATATCTAACTATAATGATGAGAACAAACCTTTATGTGAAAGAGAAAAAATATGTTGTTTAAAAACCTGTAGATAAATCTCTTTAAAACTAATAAATAAGTAAGTTTACGATTCCGCCATTCGATACACACATTAATTAGATCAACATCACACACTGCTCTGATTTTATTGGCCAATTCTGCCGTGATTTGTATTTTAAACCTGACGTTTAAGACTCAAACAGATATACTGTATGTACGGTATATGACGGTATTTAATAACTAACTAGTTACAGTTAATCAGTATGATTATTAATAGTAATGTAGATAATAATCTACACATACAGTTAGTTGAAGTTACTCGAATTGATAATCAAAATGGTTCAAATATCATTTTGATTAAGGATTATTATGTAACTATGTATAGTTTGCTAGTATTTCGTTGCTATTGAGCGAGTGTACTTACTGCAAAGTATGTTAGTATTTCCGTTACTTCAATAAAAAGAGTTAAAAATAAAATAAAGATGAAAGAGAATTCGCCGGCAGTTTGTAAAGTTGCTTAATTTTTACGGCGCTTTAGGCGATTGCTTTAACTGTGATAAACTTTATAAATTTTGCCTGTATCGTCACTACTCGGAGACGTCTAATGTTTCCTTAGTGTGAAAGATAATTAGCGATTTTGACGCTTTTGATTTTTGCTTTCGATTTTTTCTGTAGGCCACTGTAGGCAGATAAGATTGTCCATGGAACTAAAATGAGTGATGTCTTAAGTCGACTGTGTACCCCTATTTGCTTGCAGTGAACGTCAGAATTAGTTCTGGGGACACTCGCGGGGGCGCTTCAAATTGCCACACAAAATTAGCTGTCATTTGTATGATAACAGCCAGTCCAGTGTGTATATAATAGAGGTCAGTGGGATGTACTGATTGTACATACACAGTCATCTATCCCTTACTCCACGTCATACTAATTGTGACAAACCACCTTCCATCACATCGTTATAATATCTTATCTCTAAGCCGTACTACTACGTGTCGTACTATTCCGTAACCTGAATAGTGTCTAGTAATAAATGCGGTAACGAGATTGATATCTATCCAGTAAGATAGGTCTGATCGATTTATGTGTGTATGGAAATTTATGGATAGATTTTGCAATGGTTTAGGCACTCTATAGGCTGGTGGTTTTACTTTTGCTTGGTTGGTAGTGGTTACTGATAAAACCTGCGCCGATCAACGGTATAAAGGATATGTTTTGGTCTATGACACCTCGGTGGTCTATTGGCACGTGCGCTCGCCTGTCAAGACTGAGGGTTCAATTCCCGGATCGAGCGAACATGTTTCCTACTTTTCAAACATTCATGACTTAAACTGAAAACCAAATTTCGACAAGCCCGTTGGCACAGTGGCAGTGAGAGCGCTTACTGTGTCGTGGGTTGCGGGTTCGATTCCCGCCCGGAGTCAACAATATGTGCAGATATAATTGTTGGCGACGACGTCTGGGTGTCAATTTATATATTCTTATAAAGTATTTGTGTATGTATATGTAGTAGTATCAGTCAATTAGATTCCATAACACAAGCTTAGAGCTTACTTTGGGTCTAATTAACCGTGTGTGAATTTGTCCGGGTATATTTATTTATTATTTATTTAAATATAAGTTTTAGAGGGATTTTCAAACCAGAAATGATCCCCGTAATAGAGTGTAATAGGTTCATCCAACTGTGGTCTAGTTGCACGTAGCTTAACAAACACGATATGTTAACATCGGTAAGTGAAACTACGAGCGTTAAAGAGGTTATTTTCTTAATAAAGTTATATGGGTCACATTCCAAACAGTAGAAAAACTAAAGCAGGAACTAACCAATCAATTAATACTCCATAAAGAGTCGTAAAGTTATTTCAGTAAGTGTTTCATAACACGAACGCAAATACCACATCTGACACGTCGGTTCAGTGTAGTATATTTCCTTTGAATCTGACCACTACAGAGATGAAACCATCAAAGGATTTTAAAGTTTATATTTTTAAATACTCTTAGTTCCGGTTGAGATCTATTTATGTTTTGTTATATAATTATGGTAGCAACGACTCGCGGTTTTAGTCGCATTTCCGAGATCATTTTCAAGAAATTCAACCAGGTTTAGTAATATCTTGACATACATAACTAGTGCTGGTTCTTTCAAATCTTCTTCTTCATCGACTGGATGGTCCTGAACCTGACCAATCCTGGTGTCAGAGTTATTGAGCCGCCAAGGACCTCTGACATGGCTCTTGTAACGACTACTATCCGTAGAAAGTAACCGGGACCGACGGCTTAACGTGGGCACGTTATGGCGGCACGTTACGGCACGCACAAAAGTAAGATGATTCCGTGCTTCGGAGGGCTCCGAAGCACGGAATCATCTTACTTTTCGGGCAATCAGGTGATTCAGCCTGCAATGCCCTAACCAAACTGAGGGCAGTCTCACAAAGAGATTTTTGTGAGACATTGTCCCCACCGAGAATCGCACCCTGAACCTCCGTATCGTGAGCCGAGCGCTCAAACCACTAGACCACGGAGGCTGTTAATTTCTGTCTTTCAAATTAAGCCTTTTAATGCAACGTGCGTTTCGTATGAAAAACAAAAGAAAATCCGTGCGCGCGAACTGCGCAGTATAATTGCGACGCGTGGAAGATGCCAAATACACATATAAAGGTATCGTATGTTGTCTGTCTGACCAGTCTAGTACCCTAGTAGAGATATATGTTTCCGCTACATTCAGAAGTACTGAACCGATTTCCATAACGTACTGTCTAACTGACCGAGTGATTCAAGAATATCTTTTTTGGATAGGCACTTGTTATTACAAAGTTCTGGGAATCTTACGCAATCTCGATTACCCGAAGCGAAGATGGATCTCGGTCAGATATGAAGAATGAATATATTTTTAGTTAAATCCCACATTGGTGTTGAAATCCGTCAATCTCTCATCTCTATCTCTCATAAATTTGTTATAATACTAGCCGCGCCCCGCAGTGTTACCCGTGGTGTGCCCGTTCCCGCGGGAATTCCGGGATAAAATGTATACTATATATTATTCTGATGTATAACCTATATTACTGTAAAGTTTCATCCAAATCCGTTCAGTACTTTTTGCGTGAAAGAGTAACAAATATTTATAATATTAGTAGGATTTTTACTGTACGTTTCATTTAAATTATTTCGTGTAAAAATATCTATTAGATAGTAAAGTTTCTAATAGATAAGATAACAGTCTTATTAAATACCTAATTATACTTCATATTATCTCAAAATAATATATTCATCGCGTCACATTATGTATACCTCATTAACTTACATAATACATGAATACATAATCCCAACACCTAAGTTATGTACATAATTTACCAGCAAATCTCACCAAATTCAAATTCGCCAACTCTGAACTAATCTTGGCATTACCAACACTACCAATTACTATCCACCGTAACACCATTATGTCTTTAATCACAGGGAATTATCAAAATTGCTCCTGAAATCTGATTAAAATTTAAATTTTAATGTTAGCCCTGCAATTTGCGGTGGAGTGCAAATTATCACCTCTGAGCAAATCATAGTTATGTAAACCTAAGGTCTGGCACTATTTATTAGGTACTTATAAGTTACCCTACTTACTGAACAAAGTTGTTCAAAAGAACTTTGGCTAGTATATAGCAGCGCCCCTAGGTTTTACCCGCAATGTACCCGTTCCTGTGGAAAATTCGGGAATTTTTATACATATAAACCTTCCTCTTGAATCACTCTATCTATTTAAAAAAACCGTGTCAAAATCCGTGCAGTAGTATTTGAGTTTATCGCGGACAGACAGACAGACGCGGCCGGGCACTAAAATCAAATACATTAAACTGTCATCTCTAAAATCCAAATTAAACATTTATTTGCTACTTATAATACACCTTACATTGTTCAAACAACAAAACCAAACATCCCTTATCATCTAAAGGGCATCCCAAACAATAGATTCTACCTTTCATCCCCAATACGTTTCCACCCCGATTAAAATCACGCCACATGTCGTATCCTTATTTTTTGTGGTCACACCTGTGAGGGATCCGATATAGAAACCACTCAATGCATCGGATTGTCACTCAATAAGGAACGGAATTAAATCACATTCATTGATCCTACCTGCAGTGTACTTTGGTGTATAATGGAGAATCCCAGACATGTAAGTTTTGTAACAAAGAGGGCTTCGAAAATCTCGCTCGATTGTTGCTCAAACGTTGCTTTATCAAAGTAAGTTCAAGTAGGTTAGTAGCCATCTCTGTTGTCGGAGTTTTTAGACCGCCTAAAGGCTTTTGACATGGTCTAACGATTAAAACAACCGGGACCAAAAATTTGACGTGCCCTCCGAAGCACGTTAGCGCTCAGATAGAAATGCCACTATCGGCCACCCATCCAAGTAGGGGTCGAGCTGCACGTTTCTTAACAATCGCAATGAACTAACATCGCTTAGTCGAACTACGCCACGAGCGCTATGTTGCTTTATTTAAAGGAGAGGAATATTGAATTTAAGATGTAATCTCGAATAAAAAAATATGTAGGTACAAACATTTCCTTCGTATGAGTCGTAAACTAATTTGGCTGTTGATTTTCTGAACCGAAAAACAAATTCTTTGAACTTTTTCAGGTTCAGTAATACTCGTAGGTATCCATTTTTACCCCTGCACTAATCTTTACAGAAACGATTTTCTTTGATCGGAACAACCAAATTAGATTACGTGTTAAGAAATAAATTGTTCGTTTATTGCTCTCGTACATAAATTAATTCATATAATTATATAGCACATACAGTTAGCTTATAAAGTCAAAAGAGGTCGTTCAAACTCAGAGATCAGACCCATACTTGGACCAGATTTTGTCTCAGATATTTATCGTACTTTACCGTTGTAAACAAATCAGTTCACAGCTGACATCGAGTTACAAGTTAATCTCCGCAACCCGACACCTTACGATGCATTGCTGAGGTTTCTCACTAACTGACTCATACGTTACGGTTATCAATTATAACTTTTATTTATGTTATACATAGGATATGTAATTGCTTGTCAATTAATTTAATAATTTCGTAGTTTATGGACGCTTTCTTTTTAAAGTTAAAATTTGAATTTCGAATTAATTAATTCACATATTAAATTACAAGATGGAACCTTCATATTATTAATTAAAATAAAACTGTATGAGATTCACTTCATGTTCGAAAATTGAAATTTGTGTTCACTCCTTGTTAACAACATAACTCTCGGAAGCGACAAATTCCAAACCCAATCACCATAAAAATCAATTAAATTGAAAACCAACACTTTACCGAGCAATAAATAAAAAATATTCAACCAGAACTGTCTACTCGTTACGCGTAATATTCAAATCAGGTAGATAAGATGGAACAGCAAGAATTTGCAAATTCAATATTTATGCTAGGGTTTGCATCACAGTGGCTATCGTAACGGGGTGTCATCAGCGTGGGCTCTGTAATCAGGTAACAAGCTACAGTTGCGTGACAACCCTACCAGATACTACAAATAGGAAATACACTGAGATTATGATTTATGATAATGCTCCCTGACTGGTTTTTCGAAGCGTACGCGCGATTCGAAATGATTGGCGTTGAAATATTATTATGGTTTTTGTTTTCTATTCGCAAGTGCGTTCGCTGATTTTTAGTTAGATTAGAGGCTTGTTTTCATCAGTTTATGATAGCATTCTGTTCCGTGCCTCGTTGCACGTTCTTGTCGTATTTACTTGGTATTTGCGATCATGTCCGAATGGGTGGAAAAGGATTTCTTATAATTGTAACTCGATTCCGAATATAAGTGAATCATCGTAGCGTAAACTCATTTGAAATGTTATTCAGTATAGAATACTCTCTAAAACAAACCACTGAACCGATTTTAAGATACTTTGAACATAAAGAAACACGCTGTTTACATTGCGATGTTTACGGACCGAGGCGTAAGAATTCATTCGCGCGAATCATGTATTCTCTCGAATGAATTTCAAGTAAAAGAACACAGATTATTATTAATTTCGTACGTAACTTTCAACTTGCCATGTAATGTGACATGTAAACACCACACTGAGTTTACTTCATTACACATACTTGTATTTATCCTAATCAATACGCTCATATCGATATTCTCAATAATCTAATCAATATGATCATTTTATCGATACCATTATGCTCAACCTATGTTCATTTTCCAGGTGCTACCCCCCGCAGTCGCCCAGCCGATCCCGCTGCCCCCGCCCGCCGTGGCCGCGACGCCGCCCGCCCACTGCGCCGCGCCCCGCACCATCGTCATCCAACGACCAGACGCGAGGCACGGCTTCGGATTCACCTTGAGACACCTGGTCGTGTACCCACCGGAATCACTGCAGGTGTGTTGGTTATATGTAATTGGAATGATGATAAACAGATGGTTAGGAAGGACATGTAAAGTTTCCTCATTTCTTGATAACATAAAAAATAAAATAAAAAAAGACATTAATTGCCACAATAACAAGAAAACAAAAACAAAAAATACAGAATTACGACCAAAATAATGCAGCAATAGGAGACGTCTCAGCTGATGCTGTACAGAAGCCGAGGTCTCGGTACAGCGCGGGTTTTTAGACTGCTACTGCTACTGTATAATTTCAGCTATATACTGTATATAAGTTTAGCTGATACAATCTGATACATACTCATGGGATATTACAGGCATTTTTTTTTTTTAAATTGCAATCCTTCCCCCAAATTGCAGGAGTTATACGAAGATGCGCGGCACCTCGCGGTGGGCGCGGTGGGTGCCCCAATGGACACAATCTTCGTGAGGTCGGTGCGGCCGGGCGGGCCGGCGGCGGCGGCGGGGCTGCGCGCCGGGGACCGGGTGCTGGCCGTCAACGGGGAGCCGGTGGCGTGCGGCCGCTCGCGCGCGCCCTACGCCAGGGTCGTGCAGCTGGCGCAGCGCGAGCCCAGGGTGCTCCGCCTGACCGTCGTGCCGAGGGACCACGATCTGTTGCAGAGGGTGAGTATCTTGCTTTGAGAAAGACTTTCGTACAGTAGTGTACAGAAGAGACTGTTTAAAAAGAACTTTTTGGCGATTGTAGAGTAAAACTGCGTGGTTAACTGCGAGCATTAGTTGGAGTATGAAACGTTCCTTTAAAAGAAGGAAACTTAACTAAAGTCTATTGAGTTTCTATTTATAGAAGACCTGAATTTTTATTCGTACTAACAGTACTTTGGTTGTTCCAGTATTTCAGTGAAGCCGCCTACAATCCCGAAACGAACCAGAAACAATTAGATATGCCGGCGCCAGTGACGGAACATGAGTCGCGGTTGTTCGACGCATACAGAAGGCCTAGAGCTGCGCTGCCGGCTCCGCAGGCCCCGGCCAGACATCGGGATGACCCGGAGTACGCCAGCGTCGCGTCTTTAGCGCCGTCCAGATACGATGTACCAAGAATCGGTGGCGCGCAACATTACTTGCTCCATGATGGGTAATATATCTCACTAAATCCTAAATACTATAAACTAATATAAAATTGTTTGAATAATGTCTATATTTAAATTGATATGGATTTCGTTTCCTTTCCAGAAGAAGAGAATCAGACACCTCTCTTCCATCATCAGCAACAGAAAGCAAAGACAGCCTCGGATCGTTCGACTCGAACTCGACACTGACCGGAAGAGAGCTGGACGACTCGATAATCCTCTCTCGAATACGAAAAAGCCTTGAGCAGAAAGAGGCTTTCCTCCGACGACCCAGTCAGCCCACCGGGTGGGTCACACCGGATGCCCCACCGCCAATCAAACAGAAGGAGTTCTACGCGAGGCCGCAGAAGCTTCAGAAGCCGGCGTGGCCTCCCCCCGCTACGTCACCTCCCCTCACTGCCTCCCCTCCACCCCAACCTTGCCAAGAACAGAAACGAGACGAATGTTCAGCAAGCGTCGACAGTGGAACCTACAGCGGATATGGCGAAGTCAACGGCACACAAGACAAAAGCAAACAGAAGCAAGACAAAGGTTTATTTGTTCCCAATTTGTCTAAGATTCATGAGACGGGGAATGTTCCGAGCACGAATGGGGGGACGATGACTAATGGATCTTCTTCGGAGATCAGAGAGGATGCTAGCAACCAAGATAACAAGTGAGTGCATAAAATACGTCGATAGATTATATACTTTTGAAAACTGAACAAATATTAATGAGACTGCACAATTACCGGCCATATCACTATTTTTCTACTGTTTAGTTAAGATACCAACTAAATCATCATCATATTTCTTCCAGATACCCAGTACCTGAGTTACAGTTAGTAACAGCTCGAACCAGACAGCTCGAAGAGGCTCGAGGCGGCGAGAGAAGGACAGAAGTGGCTCGGAGTGAGCTCGCCAGACTGTCTACCACCAGACTAGAGCCCAGTGTGGCGTTGAGACGGAAGGAGTTCGAAACTAGAGCGGCGAGGAGAGAGGCGAGGTCGCTGGATGTGCAACCACAACAAGGTGAGAGATTAATTCTCAATTCTTCTTCCTTTTGTTCTTTCTTTTTTGGTGACACTAAATTACCTTCTAGCAAGGATTAAAGTTATTTAGTATTTGTGCAAGTAGCTGTTACCTTCAGTTCCAACCGTACTTTATAAGTGTATTCTATAATCATTCACTTAATAGATTTTTTAGCCATTTTGACTGAATCAAGTAAAAAATATTCCTAAAATTATTTAGTTGATTCTAACATAATTTCCTTACTTGTTTCCAGAATTATTAGAACACGAAGGAACCCTAGGCGGAAGTTTATCAGGAAACCAATTAATGATCACCGGCAGCAAACATCTCCATTGTCCTCCACCAGATGGATTTTTGCCCGGTGAGTTTTAACCCAGTCTTTTATCATCCCGCTTGTCTAGTCCACATTTTCATTTAGGAGCTCTCATAGAACATTCATCGCTTTCAGAAACGGAAAAGGTTCAAATGCGAACAAGGTCAAACAGTACCGGTAGTGAAGGATTACCCGTTAGAAGACATCATGCCACAGGTAATCCCCATTCAGTCGCTTCGTTAACGAGATGCCAATTTCGTTCCATTCCGTGCACTTAGAACCACGACCTCTGAAACAGAGGCAACTTTATCCGATTACCTTTCCTCCCACATTTGTGCAACGTTTTCATAGCCATACGCAAACTTTGTACGCATCACTGACCGATATGAAGCTTACGCTTTCGACGTCATTTAAATGTAATGGTAATGGGACCGCAATTTCCTGTCTTGTCCGACGGTATGATAGTTGTCAAATAAATACCAACGAAGATTATCAGATAGTGAACCCTGCTGCTAATAAAGCACGTGAAAATTAAGGCGAGTCTGGATAACGCTTTGAGAGTAATACGTGAGGTATACGGTTTGCGTATGCATGAGAACGGCGGCATTCACGGCTTCGAGCACCGCGTCTAATCGCATCGTTCCGCCCCAAGATGGCAGTCACGTGAAGAGACGATTGGGGCTGAACAGAGAGCAAATGGAGGCGATGAACCTGGTGTCGCTGGCGGCGCCGGCGGCGGGCGCGGCGGGCGCGGCGGGCGCGGCGCGGCCCACGCAGCTGAGCCTGGCGCCGCCCTCGCCCGCGCCCTCGGCCGCCACCTCGCCCTCGCCCACGCCCAGCACGCCCGCCGACTCAGGTCCAAGCGACGTCGTCTATCGGAATGCCGCTTCTCTTCTTCGCTTTCGCCTGCGAGCCCGCTTTAAGATGTTGTTAACTGTCTCTCATATCTATAGATATGTGGAGTGCTTCTAAATTATCTGACCCGGTGGTCGAAATTGGAACTAAAAGTATCATTCCGCGATAAGCATTTGCAACAGCAGACTGCACCTTCAATATTAGCAAATGGTTCCTTAAATCTTTCTCATACATTCTCGGTCACTCTGCGACACTACATAGACGACAGTGACACTACCACCGGACCAGATAAGTTGAAGCACCGTACGGTTTACTTATCTATAGATATGTGGGGCGTCTCTTTCACGTACCTACTACGATATATTGACGTGCAACAGATGTCCTGCGTCTACAGACCATCCGGGAGATTCGGCTTGCATCCTAACTAACAGAGATAGCGCTTCAAAACAATGTATGGATTTACTAACAGCACATTGCTTTGAAGAATTAACAAGACCTCGTGTCCTTCGATTAACCCCGATTTTTGTAAGACAACTCCATTGGAATGTTTGGATGTGCTTATAGGTGTGCTACGAGCTCTGTTGTGACTGACAGTTCTTATTGGTGTCATTATAAAGTTTAGTTTTCTTTAAAATCGTAACCAGTGGGAATAATTTTTCGCATCCTATAACTAACCGTTGTACTTAAATTAGTGTTCCAGAGGTTTTAATCGTTTTCTTACTAATACTTCTTTATACCAACAGGTTTTGCTGATGACGTGGTCACAAGAAGACAGAAGAAAGATGCTCAACTTGGTGGTCAGTGATTTTTCCTATTTCCCTACTAACTTAAAAATGCTCAGCAATGTCGCTTACTTTTCGATAAAAATGTTCTTAAAATTTATGTTTTTTTTTGTTGTAACAGAAGAGGAACGTGCAATGCGAAGGGTTTCCTACCTGAAAGCCACTTGGGGTGATCGATTACATCTCGATAGCGACGTGGAGCCGGACAGTGAACACGCCCTCAGAATGTGAGTATCACCAATCTGTCAACTCTCTCATAGCATTCAGAGTAGATATATAAAGATTTCAAGAATACAAAGACTGTTGATTGACTTTCAAATATCTTTCCATTAACATTCAAATTGAAGTCGGCACATTCTATGGTTTTCAAATTGTTTTATTAGCCACTTTGTAGATAATAAATAGGTAGATAACAAAAGTTTCAGTAGATTAGTTCAGTAATTAACATTAATTTGTCCTGTCTAACTTAGCCGGTTTTAGTTATTGTACAAAACATGGTGTACCTTATGTGGTTGTGATTGAATTCAAAATGCAGTGCATACCGCAAGTGGCGCCCCCCTCGATTCACCGATGACATTACTCCGCTGCTGCGTATATTCGACCCACACGCCGTCCTCCCTCTGCGGTACGTCGCATGACGTATAGATGGCGCTTAAATAAATGTGTGCGATAGTTCACTCGCATGATAATAGATGGCGTTGTGAAACAAAACCTGCCACAAATAAAACTAAATCATTTTGAGTTGTTACATTATTCAGCTTCATACATAGTAAAATTATTTTATTTTAAATCTGTAAGTACTTGTAAATAGGAATCGTTGTTCAAACTAAGTTCATTATAATTATGCTACTAAAATTCATAGACAAATACCTATTGATGTTATTTTGACCGAAACCAAACCAGCCCAGAGACCCTTGGTTAACTAATTAATTGTGTTTTTAAACGTGCATGTTACGTTGTATTTTATGTTAATAGTACTATACTTATTAATAGTGTGATAATAGTGTATCTCGGTAGTTAAGATTATTGCATGGTACAATTTTGGTATGATAATGTCGGCATGTGTGTTGTATAAGTCAATGTCTAAATTGATAAACATAACCATCGCGATGACATTAGGTAGAACGTCATAGACAAGTCAAATTCCATTTTCGAAATCTCGATATCGCTAATCGCTTCGTTTCAAAAATTCATATAAAGAATCGTAATATCACGTCATTCATTCATATTGATAAAAGCAAAGCGATTAGCGAATAAGCGATTGGCACTTGTCTATAGAGGCTGAAAAGTTGATTATACTTTTTGGTAACGTTTTAAATAGGTACTCTAGAAGTTCGGAGATTGAACAACCTGAGTTTCTTAAAGTTTAAGCAAACACTACTCATTTTCAATTGAAACTACGTTTACCGATACAATTTCATTTTACATCTTTATCTGACGTTTCGGCCCGAAAACGAGAATCAGATAAAAATGTAAAATAAAACCGTGGTTACAGAAGACTTCTGTGACCACGGTTCTGTGACCACGGTTTTATAATGCTTAATATTTCTAACAGCCAAGACAAGAAGGAGGGTGATGTTGAGAGCGTAGTGGAGCCGGATGAAGGTGACGTCGAAGGGAACGTTCAGATCAAGATGGTGGTTAGCAACGGAAAGGTTCGTTGAACTCTTGTACAATTTATTACATTGAATATTAATAGTCCTTAAATGTAAACTAATATGGTCGATTTTAGCACTAACGAATATATATGTAGTGGAAAATGTTCAATGATTAAACCCTATTCGTGTAAAGGAAATTGTAATTTATATGAATATTATAAAAATGACGAGTTTCATTTTTGTTTTTTTTTTACATTAATCGGGAAGGTTATATGCTTTTTATCCAGGAATTCCCACGAGAATTATCACAACGCGGGTAAAACCGCGTGGCGCTAGTTTATAAACAAAATCAAGCGCAACTAAGCGACAATCGTCAACTAAATCAGGGTAACTAAATTGATATCTTTCTTGCAGCGCGCGAGTGACAGATCTTGGAAGCAGGTGTGGGCAGTCCTGCATGGAACGAAGCTGTACCTGTACCGACACCATCCTAGTCAGGTTAGTGTTAATGTTACGAGATATTATTCGTAAGTGTCTCACGTTACGAGATTTTATAGGTGGTTTTATCATGTTACGAGATAACATAGGGGATTTTGTCATATTACGAACTTTCATAGATTTCATAGACGTTGTTACGTTACGTTACGTTACGAGTTTATTTTGGCACAAAGTCAGAGAGAGAGCAAATTTTGTATCACCACGAGATAACTAAATGATCATTTTATAAAGTCCTGATTCATTTTTATCATATGGCGAGATAATTTAGTCGAACCTCATGACATTTTAATCACATTTTAAAATGATATCATACTACGAGATAATACTCTGAAATATTGCCCAAAACATACTACGCATAATTAGGTAGGTAATTAATATTTTGCAATTAACCGACCTTCACCAGAGGAAGACCCGGCCCATTATATTTGCCACCACTGTAGCCTTCAACTGGCAATCAAAACACTCCAAGTTTACACTTCCCACGTACCTGATCATACAATGCAGGACAAATATTTTGAACACTCCTCTAATAGAATATTGTATTTTCATGGAATCTTTTGTTTTCTACGCCGTGTTTACGACTTTTAATGGCATTGGATTTTGTTTTTCACATTTCCTGTTTTATTCCACCGCCGCAGAGCTCTTACTTAATTAATTTGCAGAAACGCTTCACAGATTGAGTTATGAAGCATTGTTAATTATAAATAGGTAAAGAAAAATCTGTAACATTCTGTTATTGGCGTGTTCTTTTAAAGTTTAATTAACTTCAAAAATAGAAAACGAACTCAAGAAAAATATAAATATAAAATTTCTTAAACTTATTATAGTAGTTTATGCAACTGTCATATAAGGAAGGGTATTAAAACACGAGTGTGAGTTTATGAAACGAGCGCAGCGAGTTTCATAATAGTAACGAGTGTTTTAATACCCGTGTTATATGCAGTTGCATACACTACTTTATCTTCACTAATTGCAATTAATCAAACAACAAGAGTAAAAGCTGACAATAGTTTTTCACGCGTACGTGTATTGTCACAGTGAACTTGCCGCCATTAAAATCTAACCAATGAGAGCGCAGCTGCGCGTAGGGCCAATCAGGAGCGAGCGAGATCTTACCAAAGAGTTTTGTGTATGTAGTTTCGACGAAGTTTTCACGTATAACCCAACTGTTTTCAAAAGCCAGCCTAATATCAAAATTTGATACAACTTGTATGAGGATTTTGACATAAGGCTCGCCAGGTTAATTGGTCGCGTTTTATTGATGTTATAATGAGATTTTACGATATCGATATCGATGTTTTAGGATATTATACCATCATGTGAAATTGCTTAAATTGATTGTTTTGTTGTCTGCGCTATAACAGTAGTAATTATAAGTCAAGTATTGGAAACATAAGTAGAATGTTACAACATTAGTGTAGATAAAGGTACTTACAGTATCTGAGAAACGTACCAGTAACAAAACTAAATAGACAAAATTATATGTCTACTATTATTTACTTTTCTGCTCCCTGTCTCTACTGTCTACTCTTATCTCCTGTCTACGTTTGTCACTATGAAGACATATTTTACGCATCCATTAATTAAACAGTAAATTAACCAGCTGCTAATTAAGGCTCGCTATCAGAAATCTAAGACAATGTGTGTCATTGGTAATGCAA
This sequence comes from Cyclophora punctaria, assembly GCA_951394245.1. Lineage (NCBI taxonomy): Eukaryota > Metazoa > Arthropoda > Insecta > Lepidoptera > Geometridae > Cyclophora > Cyclophora punctaria. Next base: position 2,359,064 of record OX596172.1, read on the forward strand.
AAGGCGTTGTTATCTTGATAATGATTCGCTTCCCGTAACGCACACCTGGGCTTCCTTGCGCACGCGCATATAAGGGTTACCAGACATTTGGACTTGTCATACTGAATAGTTGCTTAAAATTATTGATTAGTGTTTTTGTGGTATGTGGTGTTTGAGACGATTTGATACTCGGCATCTGCCGTGTGGTTTTACCTGCACTCTTATAAGAGTTATGAAATTAAGAGAACTTCGCTTCCTGCTTCATACAAATCCTCTACCTGACTGCGTGAATCATTTCAGTTGTACACATTTGTTGTACCTCAATCGATTAAGTACCTATTTTATTCTTAGATCTCCAAGAATAAACTATCTAAAAGTAACCCCTTGTCTTTGACAATGACTGACAACCCTATCAAGCCCTACCCGCACCTCAGCAGACTTGCCAAGCGTGAAACCAACGGAAACAACCACGTGCCGTACTTTTGTCTACGGTTTCTTATTATCTCTGGTCGCGCTCTTAACCAGAACGATACTGGCTATAAATAATGTTAACACAATATGTCTTGGTATCGCACCTCCTTTGAATTAATTAACGCTTTTATGAATTGTATAACAGCTGTATTGCAATGGGTAGGCGCATATGGTGTGGTGGGTATGTAAATTTTGGGAATCCGAACTAGAGGTATAATATACTAGCATTTCGCTTTGGTTAGTTAAGATAGTAAAATATAACTCTAGCGTAGAAAGTAGCCAAACACCTTCTTCTTGATGAAGGTACCCCTGTCTGTTCGGTTTTTTTACTTGATACAAAATGTGATCTTTCCTTAGTAGAACAACCTAGTAGGAAACCCCTGATACGCAACACTCTCGTAGAATTAAATGACGTCACCAAAACCAAAAAGAAATATACCATAAACAATAGTCCCCAAAAAGCTTCTTGAAAGAAAAAAAAGCCATGACTGAAAATAGTTTATGCTTCACCCACTGTCCTAAGGCATTCTAAATAGAAGGTCAGGTTGGATTTAAACCACATAAAAGTGACATAAATCTGGGCCCTTGGACCGGCTCATCCTGTTATTGTGATGTCACGTCACTGGCTATAGAAATGCTCGAAGAAGGCCGCTCAGGAGGTAGGAGGTGTCCTAGTTATCGTTATATGATGTAATAAAACATTTTAATATACAGTTATGAGATTAGGTATTAAAAGGATTTTTATTGTGCGTGGGATGTTAAGTTTCCGGTGCCGCCTCCAGATTCTATTGGGTTTGTTTGAAGCTAGACGTTGTATGTTTCAGCTGAAGTCAAAGTCAATGTTTTTATTCAGCTCTGGGTCCCATTGTTAGAGTAGACAGAAAAATTGCCAAGTGCCAGTGTCAGTGCCAACCTAGTAATCACTTAAACTTCAAGATCGTTCAAGAACAAATCTCAAAGCTCTTAACCCAATTATATTTTTACCTAAATTAAATTACATCAAATGAAATCCCTAAAATATTAGTTGTCTGTGATAATATTAATAATCTGTGCCCAAACCACTTCGCAACGAATGAACCCATTCCATTTTTTAAATTTAAAATAGTCGACAAATCCTTGAAAGCGATGCACCGATTGGTTTCCCGTTTGGTACACGTTGAACTGGGGAACTAGGGTACGGATGACGTAGGGAGGAGTCCGTGACCCGCAGGACGGGTCCTTGACACAGTGACCCGGTTGTGACGTCACTAGGATCCGGCTCATGAATGATACGCTCCTTACCTTTATTCAGAGCGTTTATTAATGGGCAGCTTGGTCGTTATATGAAGTCATTTGAGAGTATGAATTAGAGGTTTTTCAATCATATCAAGAAAGTTCGTTCCAGTATTTATTAAATGATTAACAAATGTTTTTAATTTCTTTTATATATATTTATCTGTTGATCTTTCGTAGATCTGTAAAACGTACGAGTTTTTATTTTTCCTACATTTTTAAATCGCTGACGCTTAGTTTGGAACTCCCATAAACTTTTTTCGTGAAATGTTAGTTCAAAATATGACGAAAAGATACAAGAAACCATTATATCTAAAATATAGTTTTACGAATTCGACTGGACATTTTAAAAACAATTTTCCTTCAAAATTTTCCTAAACATATCTAAAGTGACGTAAAATTACCGAATTGTGCTGAAACAATAAAACAGTGCGAGATATTTTATTGACGACATTTGCCTCTGGTTTCTTGTTACTCTCTTATTTATTCTCCTATAAAATGTTATCTTCGGTCTATATCCGGGGTTTCCTATTCTTATTTTAAAAATGAAACTTATTTTCAGAAGGTTGACAATAATGTTTTTTTCGTAGCCCTGTGAAGGTTGGGCAAAGGTTGTTACGCATTCAGCCTACGCGCCATCACATAAAGTAATTAATGGCCAACAACTATTATAAATAATTCTACTCCATAAATACCATTTTCTGATTGATAAAGATCATTTTTTTAGATTTAATATACTATGTTTTCCACGCCAAATAATTGTGACAAATGTTGTGTGATAATCTAAATATAAAAAGGTTGGTGTGTTTATTTTTTTACTAAACCATGGAAAGAACCAGTCATTTTACGCACGAAGGTCGTATAGGTTCAAGGAGTCTTGTTTGGAAAAATGGCAATCTATTCTAATAGGTATTTATAAAGCAGCAGACTTTGTTTGTTTGTTTGAACGCGCTAATCTCAGGAACTACTGTTCCAATTTGAAAAATTATTCTTGTAATGGATAGCCACATTCAACGCAAAGGTTATAGGCTACTTTTCATCCTGAAGTTCCCACGGGAACGGATACAACGCGGGTAAAACCGCGGGGCGCTGCTAGTATACAATAATTGTACCAGTAAAAGTGCTTCGATATTCTGATGAAACATTATAAATAATATTATTTCTATAAATAACTGTTTTTCTTCTTTGATCATGATCTTGTCCATTGGGTGCAAAAATTGTTTCTGAACGAGTGAGTCTCAAGTCTTGAATTTCACGTAGACATTTATTTTTAGACCTAAATTAAACCTAATGACTATCAATTTAGGATACATAAAATATATTCGAAATTATAGCTAAGGGCGTTTTTTTTGCGTGCCAGACGTAAAATATGGAAATTAGTATCGCTATTTTATTACGATGTTTTGGCCTATGTTCGAAATAATTCATTATGATAATGGATTCTTTGATTATTGAAGTATTTCAGGCGTCGATTCTAATTCAATTACCTGTTTTTGTTTTCATTCTTGTTTATCAAATGTAAAATTATTCTATAGTCGTTTTCTTGCATATTGTTAATCAGAGTTAGGCACACAAGTTTTAAAATAGTTATCTAAATTGTATTATAAATCGACTAACACTTGCCTTTTTAACATTAAAATACCGCGTAATTTAACTTTTATACTTAGTTAGAGTCGTAAATCCGTTTTCATCTCTTACTCCCTTCTAATAAGGATACGATTTATTGAACATTAGAAAAATAATCTTTATTTATAGGTAGCATAAAGTAAAAATTGATTTTATTGCATTCTTTTTACGTTTCAAATTTTGTTTTAAAATAAGAATCCAACGAACAATGAAGATGTATTCACAATGTAACAACTCATTCATAAAGACTCATAAATAATACCACAGAGTCACAAACATCTTAATAAGATTAATTTCTCATCTTCATTTGACTTCGACGTTAAGCTCTCCTAAATCAATTGTTGTTATGTTCAAACAATACCAATGCCACGACAATCAGGTGCAAGGAATCCTGATGCGTAGGTAGGTATACGGCCTCTACAGAAATAACCTCATCTTTTGTTAAGTTATTATCTGCGGTTGTAATCGGTCGCCGTTGAGCCGAACTCGACAAACACACCGAAATAACCAGACTATAATTAAATGCTACTGCAGGTGCTAATATGTATATAGAAATGGAGTTACGAAAGAGAAATTCTATTGTTTTCGTACTGTTTTGTTGTCGATTGTGCAACAACCTATTTTTGGGTCGTGCAATCATTCCGTTATTATTTTAGGAAATGCCATTCTCTTTATAAAACGACAGATTAATTATATTTAAACAGTCGTGTGTGTACAATATCTTGTTAACTCGTGCGACTTAAACAATCATCATAAATACTGCGCGTTGCCCAAAACGGTGGTGTATCTCAATATTTTACATAATGTAAGCGGTGCCCATACATCTCCGGCCGCGATACTTCCTGTCGCGTCAATTATAAAAATAAACAGTATTCACTTCCTAGGGCCGGGCAGGTCGTTACACAGACCAGTGACGGCGGCTCGTTTAATTTGAGGGCGGTAAAATCTCCAATTTGCGTAATCAAGTAATTCAACGTGTGCGGTAACGGGTCTCCTTATTCGGAAGGATTCGCCCTCGAGGTATCGACGTCCGCAAAAAACCTATCGATCGGCGACAATTAACAACAAAATTGCTTTAAATAAATAACTTTGAGAGTATATTTTTATATGGTTGATGTCGTGTGGCCTGAAATCCGCACGCCCATACATAGACGAAGCATGTTGTAAAAGTTGATGCCGATTTTTATTGGTCCAAGTACACGATGTCATGGCCTGTCTGTTACTCTTGTGTTACGTTTCCGAGTAGAGTGTCTGGTCTGCGTTATCGCTATTGACCTGATATAATTTTTCTTCTGCGAAATAAGGACTTAGTTTTTGTGGTAACTGATTGATAAGATGTTTCGCTCTCACGTGTCTGTATGTTCGCACTAATCTCAGAAACTACTTAACTGATTTTCTTGTACTTTAAGAACAGACAGAAGAATCGTATTTTATAGTTCATATTTAACTTTTATGGGCAAATTCCTACTGACACCTTACGTGATGTTGGTCAACCGAAACGAAGCGGGCGGGTCGCTACACTAATTTTATGTTCTTTTGTTTAAAAAAAGTGCACCGTACCACCTCTACGTTACAATAAAACATGATTGTAAATCGAAACGGCAATGATATTATCCAATCAGGTTAATGGGTGTTGAAACAATAGGTGTAAGTTGCGTCTTCTACACGCAACAAAACGTTGCGATTTCAGTTGAACGCTAAATGTCAGTTACGGCATAAGTACTACGGTACGGTCAACGGGCTAAGTGGACACGTTTTTGGTTAGCCAAGCTTTGACACTAAGTGGCTTGCAAAATGGAAATGACGAGAGTATTTAAAGAAGACGTGTTAAGGAATTACCGTGAAATGGAAGATTTAAAACTACTTCAAAAATATTATTGTCATTTATTTAAAATTCGAATACAATTTTTAGGGTTCCGTAGCCAAATGGCAAAAACGGAACCCTTATAGATTCGTCATGTCTGTCTGTCTGTCTGTCCGTCCGTCTGTCCGTCTGTCCGTCTGTCCGTCTGTCTGTCCGTATGTCACAGCCTCAGAATACAGAAAGTACCAGAACCCACGAGCGCGCCTAATACTGTAGCTACTCAAACTAGCCTTAAATAGTGTAGTTTGATGCGCAACCGATCAGTCACTTTGTGACCGTCGGAACGCGCTAACGTGTTTTACCCGTGACCAATTTCACGAAACTATGCCGTCTTGTGTCGTTCCTACCTGTAAAAATGCAGTGGGTCTGAAAAAGAAACAGGATGGGATCACATTTCACGTGTAAGTATCGCATTTAGGTATCGTCTTATTTAAATATTTAATTATTTTCTCAGATTTCGATTGTCATTGAGAGTGATGCGTCAATCTATGTTAGTGTTGCCAATATAAGAGTTTTGATTTACCCTTCTTTTTATTACCTTTTGACTACTTTTGAGGGCTTTAATTCGTTGTAGAATTTTAATAAGTAATATAATAAAAATAAACCAACTTGAAAAAAGAAAGTATAAAGCGTAAGTGTGACTCGTATGTACCTAACCTAACAATCCTATTAAATAGTAAGTATGTTAGTGTATAGGATTTCTAAACATATTTTTGGTGTGCGTGTGGGAGAAGGGGAGAGGGGGAGCGGGGATTAAATTATGTTTCTATATTAGCCATCTTAAATTTTAGCTTCCCTGCTGATGAGTAAAGGAAAGCGGTGTGGACAAAAATTATACAAAGAGCACGGCTGGAACAGTTCTGGAAACCATCGAAGCGAAGCGTAGTTTGCTCGATGCATTTTGACTTAAGTTATTATTCATTTTTTATGTAACTCTTGTACCTAGCTGTAAGTTTTCCGAATACTTTAAAATAAAATAAAAATATATAATTTTTCCATCACCCCTTAAAAGTGTGCAAACATCCACCTTAACACCATGTTTTATTTAATATACATATCTATTTCTTGAGATAAAAAGGTAGGTACATAGTTATATAGAAAAGGACAATTTTTATTCTATTATCATATTACCTCCGAAACTCCCAAAATTTACCCCAAAAATGGGCAAATAATGCGAGAGCTAACAACACTACGCGAGGGACTTTGTTCTGTTTTTGGACACAGCGTGTAGCTTGTAAATACATTTGAATGCCGTTTCTGGTACTTTCTGTATTCTGAGGTCACAGCCTTTTTTCTCCGAAACTATAAGAGCTATGTTGTTGAAACTTAGTGTGTAGATGTATTCTGTGAACCGCATTAATATTTTCACACTAAAATAGAAAAAAAATAAAATTTTAGGGGGGTCTCCCATACATAGAAATGAAAAAAATATTTTTTTTTTCATCAAACCCATACGTGTGGGGTATCTATGGGTAGGTCTTCAAAAATGGTATTGAGGTTTCTAATATCATTTTTTTCTAAACTGAATAGTTTGCGCGAGAGACTCTTCCAAAGTGGTAAAATGTGTGTCCCCCCCCCTGTAACTTCTAAAATAAGAGAATGATAAAACTAAAAAAAATATATGATGTACACACCGAAAATTGGTTTGAACGAGGTCTAGTTAGTAGTTTTTTTTTTACGACATAAATCGTAAACCGCAAAAAAATACTGATTATTCATTCAATAACTCAAATGTAAATAAAAAAACATTTATTTCAAGAACTTCTTTATTATGTTACTCGCTGCTACGGAACCCTTCATGGGCGAGTCCGACTCGCACTTGGCCGCTTTTTAGTTACAACTGTTCTCGCTTAAAATACACCTATGTTTAAATTTGAAAACAGAATAACTAACCTAATCTTCTATCTATAGACAAGAATCATGTTGAATCATCATGACGGACCGATCAACTCCCAAAATCATTCACATCGTTTCGACAGTTACATTGTATTATTACATGCATTAGTATATAATTGTAGGAACATTATTCTAACTCTATTACGCAAGTCATTATTATGCAACAAATCCCAAATAAACATTACATAAGTTCGTTTCTTTGGGCACGTGAATGCCAATGTTAAAACCAACGAACAGAGTTCGGTTTGCGTGTCCGCAAACAATACAGGAATAGACCGAGGAATAATTGCACCTAGTGATGGGCTTTGACGACACTTCGAACGAAAGTATTGGGACGAAACTGGTGTTTTTGTTGTTTATTTATGTGGATATGTCTGATGGCAGAGATAGTAGCATAACTATAGAAAATGAACAGTTGATGATGATCAATTCATTAAGTAATACACCTGGACAAATTCACACACGGTTAATTAGACCCAAAGTTAGCTCTAAGCTTGTGTTATGGAATCTAACTCACTGATACTACTACATAAACATACACATATACTTTATAAGAATATAAATATATATATATAGGTATAATATCATTAATTAATTAATTGTATAATCTTAAATGAGCTGTTTATGGCAGTTGCTATAATAAAATATCAATCAATCATTACGAATATTATCCACACTGAACTTAGGTATTCAAACTCGAACAATAAACATCCATGCACATCACTAATCAATAATCTATCCAGACTAATCCTACGGGACGACCTAAATACACGGTTACGTGACGGATGAGAGATCGTTTAATCCTGTTTGCAAAATGTTTCGGGCATCGTTCGGCCATTCGGCCTACATTCGGTGATGTATTGTGTAATACCTTTCGGTTCTCTCTAGGCTATTTATAGACCTGTCTGTTTGAAAAGCATCGTTATTGGAGGGTCTTAAGGCTGCGAAGTTTCTCTGTAGAATAAGTATTTAAAGGACGAAGTTAACATGTCTGGAAGACTTTAATAGTTTTCAGTTTTGTAAGTTAGTTGAATTATATTGGATTGGTAAATTAAACTTTGTTTTATTTTGTTAAATCCGAGAATAAAAATCCACTTGAATTTTATTCAGAAAAGTGACACATTTTACGCTGACAGTTTATTTTTGAACATTTTTAAGAATTCAGGTGAAATGTCGGAGGAAAATCGATGCCTACCAATAATATTATACTTCGTCCTTCTCAGTATCGGAAAGTAAAAATAGCCCGAATTTTCTACAAAACCTTTTTATTTTAACCTTTCGCAGAAGACGAAGGTCACCAAAAGTGATTACCTGCCCAAATAAAGTAAAATCAACAGCGTGCAAATTGTGCGAAGATCAATGGAAAGAGCCCCATTGGTTAGGCTTACACATCGTCGGTATGCGAAATACATCAAAACAGCCGTCAATTAGTCACTTCATAATATACAATTCTGTGAACAAGTGTATGTTATTAGACTTAGTATGTCAATAAGACGGAACACGGAGAAGTAATGAAGAGAGACACAACAGTTGTCGACGCTAGAATTTTCCGACACCGACCTAATTATAAGACTTCTATGACCTATTATGAAGACGGTAACAATTATTCAATTTTTAGAGTGCTTGCTTACGTACTTTATGTAACGAAAGCGCTGTGATACAAATTAGGACACGTATAAAATTTATGTTCGTCTGTCTATCGTATTTCAAAGTCCTTTTTCTCGTTTATAATAGTAATCAATGCCACGCCATCCATCAATCGGATAAGTAGTAGGGGTGACACAGCAAGTCGTCGCCGTTCCTGTACTGTGACACCTCCCTACCCAAAAGTCCAGCAAAATCCTTCAACATAACATCCTTGAAATAAAAAGCGAAGTTTAAACAGGTTGATGACAAAATTATGATACGACGAACTAATTAAAAACTCGGCAAAAAGTAGGACAGCTTTAATCTTACATTCTTCCTCGTTTAGAAAGATTTCGTTCCTTTTTGAAAAATGACAAAGCGCCGAAGCATTGTTCGTGCATATTGTTTGTAAGTATTTATACATCAATTAGTGTGAAATGTTCCTTGTCTCGTGCGGGCTGCAAATAGGTCACATACCATCGACACCACTCAGCCGACATCCAAACGCTTCCTCTTCCTTTTAATATTTACCACAAATTCACTAGAACACGACACATTTCTGTCAACGCTCCATTTATTCCACATTTGCTAGAATCATCCCAGTCATGTATTATTCAATTTCACGAGAGATTAACTTTGTTATCTAATATTTGACGGGTCCGTTTATCATATCTCTATCACAGCGATCTTAATTTATGAGTGTGTCTCTAGTTTGGTCAAACTAATCGAGATGTCTTAACGATGACGTAATACAATTTTCTTTTCACGACGATTGCAATTTTAGAATAACATTCACTAAAATCTGGAGTATCTGAGTCATGTTCAAAGTATCTTTCTTCCCGTTCAGATTCTATATTTGTCAAATTATGTCTCGACTTTAAAAACTTTAAACCTTATTGTCTCTTTAAAGAGAACGAATACAGAACAATTGAGGATTTACATTCCTTTAATCCTATGAAATTGATCCGCCGTGAAAACGTCAATTCGCTTCGGGTTTCCGTGTCACCTCATTGCTATAAGGACAATCGGTTGCCTCTTTCGGCTCATTCGTCCGTGTTTTTCCACCGACCCTCATTCCGACGGCCTTCCGCCAGGGGTTGTTTACTAACCCTAAAAGGTACAAGACAAACAGATGTGTTTTGTCCTCGTTTTGGGTCAAATTGTACTTTTGGCAAATTAGGTGTACGATAATTGCCAATGACGACGGATGAATTCGTGTTTCTGGTTTGGTTTTGGTCACTTATAATTATTTACAACTCACTTACTCACTACAGTGAACTAACATTTTTCTTAGTTTATTTATTTAATATTTTATCTTTATTTTAATTTATAGAATCATTATTGTTTTTAGTTCCATTGCCATTTTTAACCATTTAGCATCTTTAGCGATTATATCCGGTTATTTGTTCGCAATATTTTTGAAGGATAATTTGTTTCCGAAGATTATAAGCGGCGCCAACACATAAATAAAAACACTTCCGACCTGTTGATCCAATACCAACCAACGATTGTTAACAACGAGCTAAATTAGATTGTTTACTGTTACATTTGTTTTTATTCGAAAATAATACTTTTGACCTATATCAGTTATTAGTTTGCGGTTATCCGCAAAACGGTGATTGGGTAATGTTGCTGTAAGAGGTTAAGATAATAAATTATTCCTATGAAATAACACGTTGGTTCCGTGAGTAATACTTTGGATATACTTCGGGTAAATACGAATAATATAACACTCGTTTAAGACTATGTCGAACTGAACTACCTACACACTTCTACGGATATAAGTTCATTCATTCATTCTAAAAGGTCAGTGGCCAATCCTGGTGTCAGAGTTTTAAGATCCAAAACTGCGTTAAGCGTGCGCCCGTTTCGGCTCTTAGATCGCCTAAAGGCTTCTGACATGGTCTGACGATTGAAAAAACTAGAACCAACTGTTTAAAGCATTAGTTTGTTTTGAAAAGCGTCTTTACAAAACAAAGGCTTCAAAGTTTATTGTTCATCAATATCACAGTTATTTCCTTAATATTCCTTGTAATTTCGATCCAGCTCGACATGTTATGACACAACTACTCTGTGACTTTACCTTAATCAAATAGAAAGGGCAAATCAAGTAATCCTAAGCTTCAAATCTCGAGCCAGTCAATTAGTCTGTGTATCCTACGAATTTCTATCAAATCCGGAACTCCGTCCTTCCCAAAGGACATGTAAGCTTAACAAAGTTGTACAGTAACTAGAAATCTATTTCAGTGTACCCTCAAATAACTTCAGCTCAATTGGGATTTGCTCGATCATAACGATATCGTCTCGAAGCTTTCATAACCGGTTTTATTACTCAATATTATACAACTATAAAAACAATACTTTGTAATGAAAATATTTTGATTTTTTACATTATTTTATAATGGTAAATCGTGTTGAATCAACTTCTGGGTGATGTTGTAAATCAACAGCATTTTATAATGTTTACCTACTTATAGTTTAGTGTAAATATGATTGACCTATTTCCTAAAGCCCTAGATTTATTGGTGACCTAGTTAGGTGATCCGTCCTCGACCTGAAGATGGATGTCCTAGGCAAAGGATGTTATTATTTTATACATCTATTCGTATCTGTTATTGGCTTGCGAGTTTGTATTCAATTGTTTTATAGTAAATATCTTGCTGTTGATACTCCTAAAATGGAATAAATAAATAAATTATATTTGTTGTTACATTAGTAGGTATAACATGTGGGACGAATTTTCTCTTCTTTACATATAAAGAAGATCGAGATGTATACATCTCTTTATTTATTTATAAGCGTACATAGTACATACCTAACATTTTTGAACCGTATAAGATATACGGTTCATCTTCATACAAAATCGATTGAAAGATAACCAAAAGTGTTTAATCAAAATTATAAGTTGCATTACGAAATCAACTATTTTCTATTCATTCATTACGACGGGTTCCGGGCTATTTGTTTTAACCGACATTTTTGAAACTTTACACCAGAGCAGTTTAAAGTTTCAATTTTTAGAAAAAAAATAATAACTTTAGCATATCGTATTATTTCTTTAAAAAGAAGGCTTTTACTGTTTTTATATCATATTCCCCATAATTAGATTAATTTTCTTTCTAATATTCCTATTTTTAACGAAGATAAATGTCGCTTAATACAAAATGACCCATATTTTACTTTTTTTTGTTCCAGGCTAAATGACTTAACCGCCTATGATTATTGTTTCTTATTCGAGGCTAAATGACTAAACCACCTAGGTTTATTATTTCTTGTTCCAAGCTAAATGACTTAACCGCCTAGTCACGCAAATAATGGCTCTAAGCTAAGTGCTTTAAACAAAGAGTTAGTCATATTTCAAACTTAAGCTAATTGATTTAAAGACCATAATTATCTTAAACTTATTAATGTATGGCTAATTAGCGCGACTGTTTTTTTTTTTAATAAATTGTTTGTAATCATACTTGAGTAATGAAGTTTTCAGAAATTGGCGGTTAGAGCATTGATAAAATAAAAGGTCTCTGTAGCAGAAGGACAAATACGCAAAATCCCGGAATAGCAAAATCCCAGATTAGCAGAAGGACAGATTAGCATAAAGGCAGAAGTACAGAGACACACAGAAGACGCAATAACTTTTTAAAGTTATTTAATTCGTTTTATTAACTTTGGCCAAACTTATCAAACATTCCATTACAGTAATTGTATTATTCAAAAACCTCGTAATAACTTGATCAATTTTTTTATCCTTCAGTGTAGTAAGAGAAGAACGTTTTTGTGGTAAGCTATTGCCGGTCATCTTCAGATCTTGGAAATATGCTTCTTTCTTTAACAGCTGTACAAACAGGAAGAGTGAAGGTTTCGCAGGTATTTTGGTATTAATCCTCCGGTGCCATCCCTCAACACCATTCGTTGTCCTAAATTTTTCGTTGTAACAGCTAAGAATGTCCTTTGTGATTTTGAGGATCCATTGGTTATTGAAGTACTTATGAAATTCGAAAAATTCTGGTTTTTCGGGACACAAATGAAATATAGAAAGGTAGGCTTCCGGAATCAGAATTGGTGGCAATAGAGGTAATTGTGTGCACAAAGTTATTATTTTGTGCCCACCTTCAACTGCAGTTAACCCAATCTTTTTACCCATCTTCCAGACATTCTTAACAAAGTGATAATAGCAACCCTTGATATTCACGTGTGGATAAACATATTTGACAGCATTTATGGTTGCCAATTCGAAATCGCATTTGTAGACCGGGATTTTCATTTTAAATTGGTCTCTGAGTATTAAAAAAAGTCTTCTATACGTAGTTTCTGATTTGTTTGGTAACAGAATGTAAAGAAGGGGTACAAAGCTGACAGTATCTTCGTTATTATTGGTAATGTCTACGTGTAAGGTATATAGCTGATAAAAGGGTGTCGGTGTTACCTTAAATGTTCCATCACCATAATATACCTCATATTTAATTAAAAGTTGCTTAGCCAGTGTAGTTCCAAAAATTATAATTCTTTCATCCACACCATCATCATATAAAAAAAAATTATCCACTAAACAGTGTGGCAGTTTTAGCTTCTTCATGTCTTTGCATTCAGTGACTTTCAGATATTTTCGGTCTCTGTAGCAGAAGGACAAATACGCAAAATCCCGGAATAGCAAAATCCCAGATTAGCAGAAGGACAGATTAGCATAAAGGCAGATAATGTACTGTCATGTTCATTATAATACAAACCAAACCCTATTATTAACCTTATTATCTATTTGTGACCTCTTTCTCCTAAATGGCCACTTTTCATAAACAATCAAGATGATCTATATTATATTTATTATTCAATGTGACATGCACTTGTTTTTCTGATAAAATACATTTTCCTCAGTTATCAAATAATTTTAAAAGAAGCTTAAATATTATAATTTAAATAATGGATCAAGCTAGTTTCAGTAACGGTGCATCATATTTAAAATTTATTAAAAGTCAAAAAGGTAAAAAAGTTTTGTTACATGCCGGCCACAGGTACAATTATGTGAAGAAAAATGAGAGTGGGACCATAAATTGGCGTTGCTACAACAAGAAACAATGTAGCACATCTATTACATTAAATGCTAAAAATGAAATAATAAGGGAAGCGAAGCACTCTTGCATCCCTGATTTTCAACGCAATACAACGGATGCAATATTAGACCAGTGCAAGGAAGAAGTATGTAAAAACTTTGAACCAATACAGAGAGTATTTGAAAACTACATTTATAAGATAAAAGAAGAATCTAATTTGTTGGCAATTGACGATGATGATTTGCCTGTTTTTTTCTATGAAAAGGGACACTCTATATAGATCGCGGCGAAAATATCTGAAAGTCACTGAATGCAAAGACATGAAGAAGCTAAAACTGCCACACTGTTTAGTGGATATTTTTTTTTTTATATGATGATGGTGTGGATGAAAGAATTATAATTTTTGGAACTACACTGGCTAAGCAACTTTTAATTAAATATGAGGTATATTATGGTGATGGAACATTTAAGGTTACACCGACACCCTTTTATCAGCTATATACCTTACACGTAGACATTACCAATAATAACGAAGATACTGTCAGCTTTGTACCCCTTCTTTACATTCTGTTACCAAACAAATCAGAAACTACGTATAGAAGACTTTTTTTAATACTCAGAGACCAATTTAAAATGAAAATCACGGTCTACAAATGCGATTTCGAATTGGCAACCATAAATGCTGTCAAATATGTTTATCCACACGTGAATATCAAGGGTTGCTATTATCACTTTGTTAAGAATGTCTGGAAGATGGGTAAAAAGATTGGGTTAACTGCAGTTGAAGGTGGGCACAAAATAATAACTTTGTGCACACAATTACCTCTATTGCCACCAATTCTGATTCCGGAAGCCTACCTTTCCATATTTCATTTGTGTCCCGAAAAACCAGAATTTTTCGAATTTCAAAAGTACTTCAATAACCAATGGATCCTCAAAATCACAAAGGACATTCTTAGCTGTTACAACGAAAAATTTAGGACAACGAATGGTGTTGAGGGATGGCACCGGAGGATTAATACCAAAATACCTGCGAAACCTTCACTCTTCCTGTTTGTACAGCTGTTAAAGAAAGAAGCATATTTCCAAGATCTGAAGATGACCGGCAATAGCTTACCACAAAAACGTTCTTCTCTTACTACACTGAAGGATAAAAAAATTGATCAAGTTATTACGAGGTTTTTGAATAATACAATTACTGTAATGGAATGTTTGATAAGTTTGGCCAAAGTTAATAAAACGAATTAAATAACTTTAAAAAGTTATTGCGTCTTCTGTGTGTATCTGTACTTCTGCCTTTATGCTAATCTGTCCTTCTGCTAATCTGGGATTTTGCTATTCCGGGATTTTGCGTATTTGTCCTTCTGCTACAGAGACGTCTGTAGATATAAATCGACCTTAAAGCGTACGCGCGGGGTGGCGGGGGCATTTAAACTCGCGCGGTGTATCGCGGTGGCGCCAAAATCATTGTTTTAACCAACATCATAATAGTCAATCCATATAAAATTTTGATTGTATTAATGTGTATACTATTCTTATTCCGTTTAAGAAAAACTGTTTGAAGTACTAGAACTTTACTTTTGTTATAACTGAAACGACACTGCAAATCAAATATTGACTAAAAAAATAGGTTTAACCATAATCTTTAAATGTTTCCTGTTGAAATCCTAAATAGTTCATGCGACCGACATATCACTATCTATTGCAAGCTAAGTGGTTGAAGTGACAACATCTAACATTTCATGTACAGAGCTAAATGTATGGATCGACACTGGGTATGAATTTGACAAAGAGGCTAAATGTATTAAACGACATTCTTGTATATTTACAATGTAAAGCTAATTGTATTAAGCGACAATGGATAAGAATTTAACAAAGAGGGTAATTGTATTAAGCGACATTTCTATGTATTTATAAAGTCAGGCTAAATGCTTTAACGTACGTTGCCTGTAAATTGTTGCTCCAGGAGAACACGTTTAAACGACTGCCTGGTATTTGGTAGTCAGCGTAAGTACACAGTTCCTAAATTTGTCACTATTTTGTGTCGCTTCATACATTGCAGTCGAAAATAGGCCCAAAAATGCGGTTGTATTAAGCGACAAAAAAGTTCTCCAATCGTCACCAAACCCAGCTCAAATGACGCAGAAAAATTCGCTGATTCCAAATATGTATAAAAGTCTATATCGCTCAGAGTGTCGCTTAATACAATTAGCCCGGAACCCATCATTAGATTTTATATTAGTAACCTATCTTATCACAATATCTACCTATCTCAAAAGTGACATATTATATCACCCAGACGTAGCAACAAGACTAACAAAGCATCTAATATAATAAACGCAATACGTTCACACCAGATTATGAATAGTTCCTTGCGTTATGCCAGCACAATAGGGGTGCGAGGTATGACGTCATGCACACCTCCAGTGACGTCATAGCCTAACTAGATTCTCGTCTAGTATTCATACAAATGAAACTATTTGTTTTCATATCGTGTTTGCAGGATATAGTGATAATTGTGAATATATTTTGATGATACTTAGTTTATAAGTAGAGTTGTACGGGAACAGTTACATATTTAAATAACAAATTGGGAACCTTGTCTTTATTGAAGTCGGTTAAAAATAGTAGCTTTAAATCGTTACATGCATTTGTCAAGATAGTTTTAATATATACAAAGTATTAAATCATTTTCAGAGCTTACATTTATTGTGAGTTGTAAAACATTTTTTCAATAAAAAGTTATTCAAAAATACTTTCACCACGTTTAAGTAATTTGTCAAAAAACTATATATTTTATTATTTACTTTAGTTTCAACTAAAAGCGACATAAATTCGTGTTTACGACTCAATTAAAAACATATTTTGAGGTGGAAACAGTATGTTTAGATGTAAATATGATTGAGTAAATCATAAAAACGCCCAATTCAGGTTAATAGTCGGTAACTGAAAGTTTTTCGGAAGGTGAAAAATAGGTGACATTAATGTGGTAAAATATACGTTTATACATTGAACTTCTCTCATCTGTTTATCGAATTAGTTAGTCACTAGCAGGTTCCTGCGGGTTTACCCGCTTTGCACCCGTTCCCGTGGAAATTTCAGGATGAAAAGTAGCCTGTAGCCTTCCCGTTGAATGTGGCTAACCATTACAAAAATATTTTTCAAATCGGACCAGTAGTTCCTGAGATTAACGCGTTCAAACAAACAAACAAACTCTGTAGTTTTATAATATTAGTATAGAATACAAAATCCCAAATATACGAAAAAAGTAACGTTAAGGATTAGCCTGTAATGTCCTACTGCTGGTCAAAGGCCTCTCATCTCACTGAAGATTATCAGTACAGTGAGTGTTTACGAAATTGACCTACCACCTATCAAAAGCTAGCCACGAAATATTTTTTTTAGAAATATTTATTTGGCATCCAAAAACGACCACTAACCTACACATTATCATCATCATGACCAGTTACCTTCCAGTGCTCTAACCTCACGCAACGTGGAGTACGTTACGTCAACGCCGCTCCATCACTCATGGGCTGTCGATAGTCTATAAATAGACGGTAATAAAGTGCACCACAAATAGCGCAACTTTGATAGGAAGTTAATTAGGAAAGGGGAGGGTTTTCACTTAGTAAATGTTATTACTGTAAGATGTTCTACGGATCTTTCAATTTAATGTTTTCAGTGGTGCTTTGTCTTGAAGAAAAACAAAAGAACATCCATGCTTGCGGACAACTGCCGGCCGATATCTAAACGTCTAAAAAAGCTTAAATTGAAAGGAAACTGCTTCTAAAGCTCAATCAAAATGAACGTCAAAATTGTAATAATATTCGTTTTATGAAATAAGTATTTTAATTAGAAACAACACTGTTTCATATTCCTCAAATAAGCTTAATTACTCGACCGTTTGTTCGAACCAAAAAAATATACGAGTAAAAAATAATCGACGTCTCATTTCACCGCCCAATTTCCCACAAAAACATCGAAACAATAGATTTACACACAAAAAGCTTACTAAACACTTCTCATTGTTTTTTGACGTTTGTTCTGTTGACAGGATATTTTTTGCGGGTATTTTCTTCCATTTTAATAGCGAAGGTTCAATGAACTTTGGAAACAATCTAATCGACTTTCGGGAAAATTTTGGAGCTTTTCAAATATTCCCTTCATTATGCTTTGTTTGTTTGCGATGGGGAAGTTTTAAACGTGTGTGAACGAACGATAAAATATATATTAATGAAGGGTCTTTAACCTTTAAATAACTTCGTTTAAAACGCAACGCGAGCAGTAACGAAACGCTTTCCTTTAGGAAAGTTATTATACCGTAATAGGTATCGCATTTTCGGTTGAGTGACATTTGCTTCAGAAACGGTCCTGAAAATTTATCATAATTATTTTGAATGTTACACAATATTGTGCTTTAAAGGGCTTTCAATTAGGCCCGGATTTGCGTATGATGTGAAGTATAATTTTAGTACCTGTTACCTCTATTAAATTAGAATTTTCCTGCCTATTATAAAGTACTTTACGTTCATTACGTGTAGCAACTTAATTAATTACATTAAGTTCTTTGATATAGTAAGAAATATAGTGTTGTATTTGTAGGTATTGTATCAATCGTCAGACTTTAACGGAAGCCTTTAGGCGGTCTAAAAACTACGAAGTGTCCACTAAACTTACTTTCTTTACTTACTTACTTAGACGCGGTCCTTAGGGTGCTTTTACATAGAAGAGAAACGAAGCTGCGCGGAGCTCAATGGACCAATCACATCGCTTTAAGAAAAAAAATATAATTTTAATTTTACTTAACGACCTCTTTCGAAAGAAAAACTTCACATTAATAAAACGGAGATAACGCTCTACGAAACCAAAACTGGAAACCATCTTCCTCCAAGATCGATGTAACCGCATCTTACTATTATAAATGCGAAAGTTTGTAAGGACTTATGTTCATCACTCTTTCACGCAAAAACTACTGAACAGATTTGGATGAAACTTAACAGTAATATAGGTTATACATCCGAGTAACACATGAGATACATTTCATCCCGAAATTCCCACGGCAACGGGTACAACGCGGGTAAAACCGCGGGGTGCGGATAGCATTGCACTATACTGGTACTGTCTCTAAAATTTTCAACTGACTTCCAAGCACTAATAAATATAACAATTTCGAAAGCATCCTGGTCAACACGTGTAACATCTCAAGCGCATGACTAAACGGGAAAGACTAAATTAAAACGAAAAAACCTATTTTCGGAAATTGCATTGTCTTGTTAAAATAATAATTCATGTTTTGGGGGTGTTTTTTTATGTGACGTACGAGCTGTATGGAATGGAGGCATGCCGGAAACTGTCATTAGTATGTGGAGTCAAGTTATCTCAATACATTACAGCGGGACTTTGAACATGCTTGTGTTTATTTACTTAATTTCTTTTAATGTGGGAATGACGGGTTCGAAATCAAGATCGCCGAGTAAAGGCGCATGTTGCAACGGAAAAGCGAAGTGCTACGTAAGGATACTACACTTCTCCATTTCGTGTTAGCAACTGTGTAAAGAACAAGGTAGTTCTTCCATTTAAACATTAGTGCACTCTAATTCTACGTGAGCACTCGTAAAATATCATTGATTTAATCTGAATGCCACCGTTCTTCAAACACGTTGGTTGTATGGCTTTAAAAATATTGAGAACAGGATTGTCCACTTATTACACAGTTTCTAAGGCATTAGTCCATTGATCATCCGTTCGTTAAAAAGTTCACGATTGTTAACGAGGTTAAATACAAAGTGATTTTTCATTTTCTCACATCTGTTGAGACTAACATTAACAGCCTCCGTGGTCTTGTGGTTTGAGCGCCCGTCTCACGACCCGGAGGTACCGTGTTCGATTCCCGGTGGGGATATCTCACAAAAATCTTTGTGAGACTTTCCTCAGTTTGGTTAGGGCATTGCATGCTGAATCACCTGATTGCTCGAAAAGTAAGATGATTCCGTGCTTCCGTCAGTCCCGGTTACTTTCTACGGATAGTAGTCGTTATCTGAGCCATGTCAGAGGCCTTTGGCGGCTCAATAACTTTGACACCAGAATTGGTCAGGTTGGCCATCCACTCGATGAAGAAGAAAAAGACTAACATTTTGTGTTAACGTTTACTGGTGGGTGAGCGTAAGCTGAATTAACCACCCTTAATAATTCAGAATTCAAGAACAAGAACAAATTTAAAATCCGAACCAAAACCCACTATAACTTAGACAAGACAAAAGACAACAACTTTAAAAACAACTGCACCCAAGGGTACCGACCCGATTTTGACGCTTCTTTTTATTTTAAACACTATTATTAGCATACTGCAATCTAGGTCTTGAAGACGAACTGGTTTCTCAGCGCTCCCCATTCGTAGACAACATGATCAATTACGATGAAGCGAGATTGCAAAGAGCGAGCCAATAAACCATCGCCTTACTTGAGAGGGAAGAATTAATCTTATTTAAAATATCAGAGCAAAATACGGATAAGTTTTGTTTCGAAACAAGCTGTGTTTTGCGGTTGCACTCGGTTTTATTAAACCCCACGCATTCATTCATACATTTTGATTAGGTTAGTGGCCAACCCTGGTGCCAGAGTTTTTAGACCGCCTAAAGGCCTCCGACATGGTCTGACGATTGAAACACCCGGGACCGAATGCTTAAAGTGCCCTTCGAAGTACCCCCGACGCATAAAAAGGTTGTTCTAAGTTTGACGTCGATGTCTCTGTATATATCTGTGGCATCGTAGCTCTCAAATGGATGGACCGATTTCGATGCGGTTATTGCGGTACAAACTTAATTAATATATGTATGTAGTAATACATGATAGACGATATAAGCATAATCTTAATCTACACTATCTACACTAATATTATAAAGAGGAAAACTTTGTTTGTTTGTTATGAATAGGCTCAAAAACTACTGGACCGTTTTTAAAAATTCTTTCACCATTCGAAAGCTACATTATCCACGAGTAATATAGGCTATTTTTCATCCCGAAATTCCCACAGGAATGGTCACAACGCAGGTAAAACCGCGGAGCGCTGCTAGTAACATATAACTAACATACTCTTCACTTGTTAGTTAGTTATCTTAGTTAGATATAGATTATGACGGCAGATGTTAATAAATAAAGGCATCATACAGGTTATACTAAAATAAAAATTGTAGTTAATGGTTTGTTTGTTAACACATAACTTATGACATTTTCGTATGTAAATAGCCTATACAAACGATATTTATGTGTTACGAGAATAGTTCAATTACCTAACTGAAATGATGGATATTGTAGTAGCAAAAAAGATAGGTATATAAAAAGATATCCTTTATTTTGAACAGACTTCAGAATAACATTTTCAAAACCGAAGAGGTCAATTCATCTGTTTTATGCATGTTCCGTTCTCGTTCGCATTTTAAATAATATGTATTTTTTTTCTCGAAAGAGGTTTATCCCGAAGCGTCCAGTATAAAATGTATCGGTACTTTTTATTTGAAAATTTTAAGACTTTTTAGAATTTGAAGACTTGATTATAAATAGGTTGGACCCACAGAGCATAGAAGCACCGCGCTCTCCTACGCGGTGCTTCTATGCTCTGTGGTTGGACCATAACAAATAACCTTCTTTATTAAATAAAGAATACTCGAAATCAAAAGTCATAAACGTTGTATAAATGGTAAAAGACATAAAACCTCAGCAAAGAACCTACTTGTCTTCAGTTAAAATATAAATCAAATTGAATTTCATCCCTCAAATCCCTATTATACGATCATTTTAAAACTTCAGTTACTTTATTTAGTTCAATAATACGTTTCCTGTGATTTTAATATTTTCGAGTTCACATTTTATCAATAATATTTTCTTTCAAAGCAACTGGATCGTAAATCGAGATGTCTCGACGTGAATGTACCTATATGAAAATATGTTACTTTTACAATACCACCTTTGTTTACGAGCGTCTTCACTTTTTAATCATTTTGTGTGATATTTTCATAGTTTTATCTTCATAGCTATCACTACGCTACGCAGTTTTTCCTTGGATTGTACAAACCAACTTTTCAGTTTGTTATAGTCGAGAGAAAAAACTTTATATTTTAACTATTGGTATATCAATAATTGGTAGAGTTTTTCATTCTTTCTTATAATAATATATGTATAGTAGTAAGTATAACCAAATACTTCAAATACTTGTATAACGCTAGAACCATTTGCAGTTCGAAAGAATTTATTTTTTCACAATAAACTTTTTAAACTTATTATTAACCCCGGCTGTATGCCATCACGACCGTTGCCTCAAAATACTGTTTGCTGTAAAAACGAATAAACGCCGCATTTGACCCGTTTCGCGTTGTTTACTCTTTTCCCGCGTTTATGCACTCACCACAGACTATACGAGAGTTAATGTTGTGTCAAATTGTAATACACATTATGCTGGTGAACGATTGAATGAGTCAATAATTGGAATTTCAAACATGGAAGGCGTTCTTGATGTTAAAATGGCGACGAGTGTCTATGGTTTGTCTGATTGCTTCTGACTCAAACTTCTAAAAAGGAACATTATATTTATATATTCTGAACTATACATATTGCCCGATATCGCTATTTTGGCAAATGAACGGCTAATAGAAAGCTAAACACCTCCATGTGGTACGTTTCACCCACACAGCACAAAACATGAATTGGAGCCAATTATAAATAGAATACTGCTATTAATAGACATTAACTGTTATCTAATGACTCAAACACGCCCACTTTTATGGAGACCAATACTCCTAGACGTTTGCTGTTAATTAATTGTAGGGCAAGCGGCTGTAGGTAATTGCGAAGAATTTATATACTTCATACCTTGAGAAATTATTTTCAATATCACACTCAATACTAATGTTTCAAATATTTTTATGTACTTAGTAGATTTGTAAATCTATAAATACAGCATACAGAATGGATCATTTGCAAAAGACCTACAAAACAGAGATACCAGTTTAATATTCTTGTAATTTATAGTCCTCTTTACGATGTGTCAAAAGTATAATTTTATGAGATGGTATTCTCAGAGGAGATGCACTAGATCATGCATGTTATCACATGTTGCCCGAAGTGCGTACCAACGAATTAATTGGATATTTATTTGTAGTACCAACTGCAGTTTAGATATGTAAATTAAATTATAAAGTGGTTCATTCAATTAGTTCTGTAATAGAATATGTTCTTAAGCATGTTTTAAATTATATTCATTGATGCATCGTGTTCCAAATTCAATTTCTGATAATTGCTAAAGTATCTCTGGAACACATTTATTTTTACGCTACATTTAAAAGTAGAATCGAAAGAGTTTTTTCGTAGAAAGTATGTATAGCTGAATTCGATATTTGAATGTATGTATTCTATTTTCAATTGATAAAAGAAAAGAGTGGATTCTTGAAAATAATTATACACTCGTCCATTTGACTTACATTGGCCCATTTCTTCCGGTCTACTAAATCGCGCCTCTTTTTAATATACAAGAATAAAATGTACAAATAGCATAATACACGTAATGATAATGTATTTGCGTAGGCGTCTGTTTGTGTGGCATTAAGGAACCGTTGATACTGTGCTTTGATTTCGGTACAGATACGAAGAAAACTCGTAAATACAGTGAACCTGATTACCTTTGACATTTGTGCGAAGTATGTAGGTCAAAGTTGAGCGCTGCCGAGCGAGGATTATTGAGATGAACACTAGGAATGACTAATTTATCAGGTGCTTTACTGTGTTTGTGTTCGTATGTACTTGCAGTTGCATATTAAAACATTTGTGATTAATATGGGATAGTTTGGGCACTTTTAATAGGTTGGTTCGGTTCGTGATAGGATATTTTATGAGAAGTGTAATCAAGCTGTAACTTTGCTGAAGTTTTTAAACATTCTACTTATAACTTTCCCAGAACCTTGTTCCCAATATAAAAGGCATTTTTTATTATTGAATCATTGTTTAAGATTTATTTTCGTTTGTCCTTTTTAAAGTCAAACAACTACAAGGACAGATTGGCGAGTCTACTTTAGCAACATATTTTTACCGTCTAGCCGCTATAAAAATATCACTAAAAGCTCAACCCATTTAAATCGAGTTGATCTAAATAAAGAATTCTGTCGCTGACAATATCCAAGTTTGGACAAAGTTGGCGTCTGGAAATAGAACCGTCGCCCGCGCCCCACTCCGCAAAGCTCAGGTGAAAATGAATTTACCGTGCAATTTTCACTTGGAATAATGCCTCAGTTTATAGCCTTGATATTAAGTCTTAGAGAGGTTTCACACTGGACGTTTTTGCTTCGCGGTCGTTACGTCATACGCGGTCTTCAATTCGCGGTTCAAAATTCGAATACAAGTACTCATCAAATCACAGTTTTCACAGATAGTTTTTAAAAGTCCTCGCGCGTATACGAGCTTATCCTACTAATGTTATATATGCGAAGTTTGTGAGGATGGATGTATGTTTGTTACTCTTTCACGAAAAAACTACAGGACGGATTTAGATGAAACTTTACAGTAATATAGCTTATACATCACATAAAACATGGGATACATTTTATCCCGAAATTCCCGCGGGATTGGGTACAACGCGGGTAGCAACGCGGGGCGCGACTAGTAAGCTTATGAACGCTCTCTGAAGCTTATACTTGTAAACGCTTATGAGTTACGTGCGTGAGGACATAAGAGACGTAGATACACGCGTCCCGATGCTATATGTAATGTTAATGATGCACTTTAATGAATAAGTCGCTAGTCTGAAACCACCCTAAGCCGCTTGACGCGGGTTCATTTCAGCCTATAAATAGACTCCGAATAAAAAGCCTTAGCAATGTCTCATTGAAACATTTTCCCTCCTCGCGAATAAATTATATTGCTCCTCGTTACGTTACAATCTATTTCTATCGCTTTATTATAAACACTTGATAAAATGTTATTTTTTTAAGTGATTATATGAGAATTTGTTTGCGTTTATATTTATTAACTAGCAGTGTTCTGTTGTTTTACCTCTGTTATTCTTGTTTCTGTGAGAATATTGGAATTAGTAGTAAGAATAGACTAATCATAGCTCAAGATTTTATATAGATAGAACCTTCCTCTTGAATTTTGTTACCATATACAAAAAAATCCTCCTCACTGTACTGATATCTTCAGTGACATGAGAGGCCTTTGCTCAGTAGTGGGACATTACAGGCCAATAATGTACTTAACTTTATACAAAAATATCATATTTGAAAATGGACTTTTCAGTTCAGTTATCATCGTTTTCAAAGAAACTCTTCAACCTGATTTAGTATAAATGTGTTCAGCAGTGCGTTGTTTGTCTAAGTTCGTTTTTCTAGAGCTGCCAGTGCGTAGTGCGCTTCTTTCCGTCGTCGATGACAGTTCCAATTTGTAGCAACATGCTCGCACACTCCGGCGCATGCCGCTGACATAACTCGGCCATGTATTCTGCAACAGGTCTATAAATAATCACGCTATTCGCCCATCTAAAATAACCACTGTTTATTTTATACATGCTTTAATTATAGTACGGTGTCTTTAACCGCTAATTGGAACTTAGACATCTACACGTAACTGAAATATATTCTAAGAATCCCGCGGCGGCGAGTCACCCGCCCCACATTTTACGGTACAAACAAAGTATCACAATAAATCAAGGACGTCGGGACATTTTTCACGAGAACCGACAACGAGATGTATCAATTAAGACGACCAAGGAAACGGTGGTCTAGTGACATACATTTTCATAAAGACAAGTAATTAATTCTAAGTAAAAATATTGAAGAAATTAATTATCTCTCAACATCTCAGTTTTCACTTCAGTCAAATGTGTCGTTAAAAGTTTGCAGAAACTTTTCATTTCTAGATATTCTCAAATTGTGCTATAAAAACAGTCGTATCCTGTTTATAATAACTGGTATTAAATAGACATGGCTCGTCTAATGAGAGACGCTTTGGCGAAAAAGGGATCGACCGTGCGTCTAAACAATTGTGCCGGGTTGCTTAAGAAAACTACATCGGGCGATTTACGACCGTTCTCTTTTTAAAACTACAGTTGCACGTACTAAACATACATAATCCAGATAGCGATATACGTTACTTCGGCATTTGGAGAGAGATAGTCGGATAATTTCAGTGTTGTAGAGCGATGACTCTGTCGCACCGGTGTGAATTTTGTCGCTAATCTGTCAGTAGTGTCAAACGTCACTTGAAACGTCAAACTTTACTTAGGTAGAGTGTAACAGAGATAACGCTCTCCTAAAAAAGCAGCCATCTTTCTCCCTCTAAAAGCTACAAGCAAGACATATTGCACTATACTGTACTGTAGATACTTTTTCAACATTCCTGTAACAATTGGTACCATAAATAAGACCTGTATCCCGGTCCAATGGAGATGAAAGGGAAAATTCCTCGACATCACAGCTCCGACGCGACGCGATACACACTCGCTTGTTCTCGGAAAACTTATTGTAATGTCACATTTATACTCGTATGTTCACAATCGTGTGAACACATCATTAACTTTATCATTGGAATCCACAAAAATTGGTCGACTGATTTAGTGATGTGATGAACATTAAATTAAAACGTATGTAATACGACAAATTAATATGTTGTAATTTGCTCTACCTTACGTTTTAAAAGTTGTTCTATTTTCGAATTCAAACTTCTTTGTTTATGATAATTATTATCTTCCATAGACAAAATGGCCATCCTTTTTAGAGTATTTTCTTTGTCCGTTAATATCCACATTAATATTATTCCATACTCAAGAAGTTGCCAAATGATCTACATCTAAACCTCGTAATTTATAATCATTTACCTATATGAATTTAAATGAGAAACAAAAACATCTTCATAAATATATTTGATTACTAGCAGCTTCCCGCGGTTCCACCCGCGTTGTGCCCGTTCCCGAGGAAATTTCTTGATGAAAAATAGCTAATAACCTTCCCGTTGAATGTGGTTATCTACTACATAACAAATTATTCAAATCAGACTGGTAAATTCCGAGATTAGCTCGAACAAACTTAAAAAAAATTACCTCCTTATAATATTAGTATAGATTTATTTTCATATAATTCGTTTCATACGAACACGATCCGGGTGATCTGATTAGTTTAACGATCAAACTTGATTTAAATTCATTGCTCTGAACGGAAACTGAATTTACGATTCCAGGGAATATAACCTAATATAACTTGAGTTGAGACTGGGTGTCGCTTCTTATAAGTAATAAACCCCGTTTTGGTGCCTAATCTCACATTCATGTGTGGCATAAAGAAAACGCACAATGGTTGTAAAATGTTTGTTTATTTAACGAGTACTTATTATGTGTAATATTTTAAACACTTCTTTGTTAAAATTTGAATAAAGAATTAGTTTATTTGGATAAGTTAGATCTGACTTTTCCACTTCAATGGTTTAATTGGGCTTATGAAAAAAAAAAATGATTTTTTTTATGTATTTTAAAACTTTATTATTAATAATATTGATATTTAATGCAAAAAACTTAAAAAATATATTTTTTCAATTAATTATAAACAATTAAAAATTGAATAAAAATCACGTGACTATAAACGCGCCATAATTGGTCACCGTGGTTGTGACATGATAATGTTATAGCTATTTAACCATAAGACGTAGTAACTATTTAGTAATCTGTGCCATAAGTACGTACAGCGTTTACGGCTATTACACATTATGACGTCACACGCGCTCGGGTTTGTTCGGGAGTTGTCCGAGTGTTTTCGGTACTGGATTCAAAAATTAATTTTTATTTTGAATTAACTTTTGAATTATTGCGAAAAAAATAAAATAAAAATAGTTTTGTTATAAAACTAATATATAATCTTTCCATTTATCACAAAAATTTTTTTTTTTCAAAAGCCCAATTGTACTTAAGTAAGTGAGTTTGAGTATGTTATTGGCTACCACTAGTGTCGAAAGTTTTAGACCGCCTAAAGTCTAAGACGTGGTCTGATTGGTTGTAGTAGTTAATTAATCGATTTTTTTAACAATTCCACTTAATTTTAGCACATCGTTGATGCTTGAAAACAACTGATTCAAAACAACCGCAAATTCCTAAAATACTTCCTATTCCATGTTTTTCAAAAATCTAAGAATCGATTATTTGTTTGAACGGTCTTCAATTAACGCATTACTCAATAAAACTTTGTTTTCCAAACGGTTTTCCTTTGAATAAAGACCCGCAAACTTAATAGCCATAAATCACCGGTATGCTCTGAATATTTCGTTCACTTCCCGCGTCGTTGAAAGAAATCGTGTCTTACTTATTAGTTTTCACATTGTTTTTCTCATTTCTCATTAAGATATACTAACGTACACTAGCAGCGCATATCTGTGGGGATTAATGTTTGAACTTTATGTAAGCCTTATGTTAGTCTCTAATCTCTATCAATTTTCATTTAAATCTGATCAGTCTCCTCCCTATATTCAAATATCCTCGCAAACTTTTGCATTTTTAACAAAACTACTGATTGAAAGGGAACATTTACATATCGAAGGACATCAATAAATATTAATCTCTAGAAATAGATACATATTATATAGCTTGGATATCTTTACTTGTTTGGATACACAGAAGTAGACAGTTATTTGTTAATATGACGCAAATACGCTCGAAATATTAAACATAATGACAAATTCACTTAATCTGCTAAATGTTAAACGAATAATTTATACCGACTCTCAAATAATGATGAATGTGGTGTAAAATTAACTCTTTGTTAACGATACAGACGCACTGAGCGCTCATTGTCTGCGCATTGTTTTCGTAATGATAAATGGGCGCAGGATCAAATATACTCCGACTTATTTGTACAATTGCCCATTTTATTGTGACGAGTTTGCGTTAATCCAGTTAATTCCATTAAACAGGCTCTAAATAACACCAGGAAGAGATCTGCACTTAGACAAAGGGTTTCGCCGGAATGAATTTTATGACTGTTAGTGAACTACTTGCTCTTGTATATAAGCGTGTTAAGAACCTTGTCATACTCAAGCTTCTATAAAACTTCCTAACATGTCAATAGGAGCTTTCATAGCTGTTAATATGACAGAGTACTAAACTGCGTAACATTTGTATCGGCAGTCTATGTGTAGGTCATAAAAGTGAAGACAAAAGAATAACAGTAACAACGGTACAGTAGTTTCTGCAGTTGGTCTAAAATACAAAGTTAAGGGGTCAATTCCATAGACCACTCACAAGATATTTACAGACAGATAAATGGCGAACATAAACGAAGACTTATCTCATTGTTACCCTCACACAATCAGAAATATCTCAAAACCAATTCCGTTTAGAAAGTAGTTATAATTAACACTATTGATTTCCGATGATCTATATTGAGGAAATCGTATTAACTCCGCGAGTTCATTTTAATTGAATTATAATTGACCTATTTGTTCCGAACGGTTCTTGCACGCAACACGTTACGTAAACCGATGAACATTATGAAACAAAACGTTGTCTATGCCCCATTATTCTTTGACGCGCTCATTCAAATGTGATAGCGACGTCAAACTCTATTGTTTTTGGACAATAGTTCACTGACACTTCGTAAATAATTAGGGATTGGTTCGCGTAATGCAATACGAGTTGAAGCTTGAATATAGAATATCACAATACCCAACTCGATCAGTGTGGTGGAAGGAACCTAAGTCGATTTGAACTTTTAATCGATTCATTAGTTGCAAACGGTGTCACACAAAAAAGGCGGCAGAGTGCACTTCCTACATTTAAATTACGAATGCCGTCGCACGCGCAGACGTTTGCGTAATACAACATTCATGTCGGATTCGCGATCGGTTTAATATCCGAAAATTATAGCTTGTTGGCGTATTGATGAACGAAATCAGAGCACCTTATTAACACTCGATAATAACATAAATATTACCTCATTATTGTAACACTAAATCGCAAACCAGTTACGAAATGATCGAATGATACACAAACAAGAATTTACGGGCAATAATTTTAAAATTAGAATTATTACATTCTATTGTTTCAAAATTAGTTCGGCCTCTGAAATAGCCGTCTGAAAACTAGCGTATTGTGTAATTTATTAACGGACTAGTTACTAAATTATGAAGAAAACTGTATTGACCTCCTCTGGAGATTTGTTGCTTTGATTTATTTGTGGAACAATGATAAATTAGACCTCTCCCGAACATGGAACATCAGAGAATAGAGATGTAAACATTATTCAGGAGCGGGAGTTTTATTGTTCGCTTTTTATTGTTTACGTTGTAACCTAGATACGAAAATTGATTAGTATAGATGCTTCAAAATAAATACCGTCAAACGCCACTTTACTTTTAGAAAGACACCACCTCTGACATCATTTCTTTACCTGTGCGATATCTTTTCTTCATCACACCGCGACGGTTATTTTTTAACACAGTCTACTTCGGTCCAGTGAGCTTACGTTACACATGTTACGAGTTGTTGATCTAATCGGGCGATACACTTATTGTATGGTAGTGAGAAGTGGGCGAAATGGGCCGCACGAAAACGCCGGCGCCTCTAAACGCCACGCGCCTTTTAAACACATCTAAACTTAATAATTAAGCCAATGAGTGGGATAGATGACGCATTTACGATTTTATGCTAATTTTTCAGTAGTATTTCGAGATGTTTTTTTTTAGATTGGATAATATTGGCGCGATAATCTGTTTTCGATCTGTTAGCCGACTCAACATTAGTCAGCCATTTTTTTAGGTCTAGAACAAAGCTCTTGACTAGGTTTCGTAACATGAAACAGCATGTAACGGACAGCTTCATGTCTAGATAATCTTGC
The DNA here is from genome assembly GCA_951394245.1 of Cyclophora punctaria. Classification (NCBI taxonomy): domain Eukaryota; kingdom Metazoa; phylum Arthropoda; class Insecta; order Lepidoptera; family Geometridae; genus Cyclophora; species Cyclophora punctaria. The sequence continues at coordinate 2,389,702 of OX596172.1, forward strand.
GGATGAATTTGGACGTGTTCTTAGAATTACTAACTCATTAAATCTTTACAAGTGTTTTTGCAACGCGGTTGGGCGCACTGTTGAGCAACTTTTTATTTGATCATGTGTTTTACTAGCAATGTGATGCGGTTTTGTTTGAATGTTCATTTGTGAAGGATAATAGATTTCTATTCGTAACATTATTTTTTAAGTTCTAAAAGCTTCGTTTCGGTCTAATTGACTGTAACAATTTTTCCTGGTAATATTTATTTACTTATTTTTATCCCGAAGTAAGTAAGTAGAAACTACGGCAAACAACTAGTACCAAACCAATCCGTATTTACAACAAGAAATAAATCTTGACACTTAATACAATTAAAATTGTCCTTAATAACTTTAAAATAAAACACAACCGAATGCCGGCATTTATCAGGACTGTTGTGACATTTGGGATAAGAATTGACTTCAAAATAAAAATACCTACTTTATCTCCCGTCTCGAGTATCATTTGCCAAAATAATCAAAAGAATTGAAATACGTACGTACAATATACATGAATTTACTCGACTTGCGTATGTTTAATGTATACGTATAAGTATCGGCAAAATGTCTTGTTCTTCATCTTTTGGAGGGAATCGGTTTGTTTCAGTTAGATAGAGAGAGATAGTTAGCTTATGGGCTAACTATCTCACTATATTTTAGAGAGCTTTATCTTTGTAGCTAGAGTTACCTCTGTCATACACACGTAACCGATGTGAAGATGGACATACAGACACAACCATTGAAAAACGTGCGATTATCTATAAGGCACATTCTATTTTTTCTTATGAAACTTAACACAGTCTTATTCAAACCTTAAGACTTATTTTTCATCCGAAGACAACTTCTCTTATTGAGGATGAGGGTTCGGTGATGGGGTATTGGTGGAATGAAATCACTTAACCTTTTTCCTCTCCAGAAGGAATCGTCTCCGGCTAGAAAGAAACTCTTGTAGGATAAAATAGAGTGTAGAAGTAGGTAGAGTGACAGTCAGCGACTACAAAACTTCGATTAATTTCAACTAACACACTTATCTAAGCTGATGAGCAAAACAATTTACCAATAACTGTTCCAAAATTACTCGTCTTATTTAACTCAACATGACTTTATTATTATTATTTTACATTAAAATGTTTTCTTTACAAAATAATTGACTTAAATATGAAGAGGAAGTCTTAATGATTTTGACACTATTTCTTTAATTTTTGTTTTGATCTTTATTCTGGTGATAATTAGGACTACTTTGATTATTTGGAGACCAAACGGGTCAGTTTAAATAATTTTATAAAAAAATAAAATTTCGAAGAATCTTTCATAGAGTTGTAGAACTTTTGACTATGGTAATCCATAGACAATGTAAAGTAAATATTGTGTTTTAGTAAAAACGTGTATTTAATATTCTTGTTTTTGTTGCAGGTACGTTGCATTGCGTTTTTCACAATTTATGTGATAGCTTCGACACGTAAGTATCATTAGAATAAGTGTTGTTTAATTTCATGGAATAGAAAATATATACTAGGTGCTTTGATTATGAAGAAAAGGTAACTGACGTAGGCGACCACAACGCAACAGCCAACTCACATCTTGTGCAAACAACGTTTTAAGTAGAAATAAAAAATAAATATTTCTAAATTCCAACATAAAATCCTTCTAAAGTTTACAAGATTAATCTTCCTTTTGAAGTCTTTAAAAGTAACGGAGATTATAAAAAAACGATAAGTAAATAAAAGAGTTCCTAACAGAAAAACAAAACACGGTGCAACGTTCCTTTTTCAAAACAGTTGGGCTGCTTTTTATATTTCAGCGTTCGATTAAAAGTTCAAGTATCGATTGACGGCAGTTCTTTGTCATGTAACCATTTCTTGATCAAAAAACGATGGCCAACTAATTTTTACCCGTATTACGAGTATTCGAGAATAACACACGTTCCGACAAACATCAAGTCTTCAGCATAAGTACTAATCTTCCTAAGTACAAACAATAAACACAGGAGCACTTGATGAATATCGGGAAAGTCCATTTTTAACATTAAAGTTACAATGAAAACTAGAAGAGAAGGTATCAACAGATACATCAGGTATCCTACATCAAAAATCACTACTTCCTAACAATCGTTATTAAGTTATATTACGCAGTAGGTGTAACTACATTTTGTGGTTAAAATACGACATATTGCATCTATCTCCTAATAGATCACAATTCTTTACGATTACACAACCATTACGGAGAGAACAAAGCATAAATATCTGTTTGTGTGACGGCCCTAAAGCCATTATTTCCGACATGCTCTTTTTAAAATTAATCAAAGTTTAAAATAGGCTCGGATGCGAGTTGTATTTATGTTCTAATCGCTTAGAGTTATTTATATATTAGATGTCTGTCGTAGGGCTGATTTATCGTGTTTGTGGTAAGGTCGGTGTATTCATTAACTTGTGCTTTTATAGAAAACTGCAGCGAGGATTAGAATGACGCGAAAATACACTTAAAGTTACTTAACTGTTACATATTCCTTTTTGTAACTTTGAGACTTAATACTAACTTAACTCACTGATTTGAGTTTATATTAAAAGTTTAAGATTCCCTTCAAAAATTTTAGGTGGTAGTATTTGTTATTGTGATGCTTTCTATTGTCCAATACTTATTTGGAGTACACTGAAGTTTTAAACGTTTGATTAAAATAACTTATCCTCCAAAGTTTGCAATATTTTATTAAAATAACTCAGCTGAACACTGAACAATTCTTAGAAATAATAAATTCAACAATACTACTTTTCCATCGTCATCAAAAGGGGCGTGTCTCCACAGCTGCGGACATATTACAACATTAACAACGTTTACAATAAACTAATAATTAATGAATTACCCCGTTTGTTAATCAGATCAAGGCAATGACTATATTAATTTCATTTTATTTCACGGCCGCCATTTCCGCGATATAAAAGATTAGACGCCTAAAACATTTCTAAACTAACGCACGATAAAAGGTTCTTATTGCAATAAACATATACCAACGGATATAATACTGTGCATTGCGTAATAACTAAGAATGTTAAATTCGTTCATAAGTGTACAATTAACATCAAAATAACGAGATTTTTCGTAGTTTGCTTATTTTATGAGGCGTGTTCTAATCCAAGCGATTTATTGTTAATAGTTGCTGCGATGGTGGTCTTATAGTTTTTAAACATTTGTAGCAGATAATTAACTGAAAACGATTCCAGATTTTGCTTTCGAATAAAGTTTGGGGAGAAAAGGACTGCCTCAATAAATGATTATAAAATCATTAAACTTAAGCTTTTTTACATATTTTCCAAATGAATTTATTTAATAGCTCAATAGTATATTAGATAACGAGGTGTTGAACGTAATAAATATGTATTTAATTAAGATATTATACATAACTAGGCTTCAAAGAGCTGTCACTGTTAATTAAACTATAAACGTAATGTTGATTACTTCATTAAATACAAACGAGCTTGTTTTGATTTTTGAATTAAGTGCCTCTATTTACGTAATAGGGTGACCGCTTTTGAGAAGCTTTTTTTAAATGTTACTGTGTCTCTTTGAGCTTTTATGTAACGGATAAGATATTCAGATACCATCAAGTAGAACGAACTAGCTTACGTTCATTACAAAACTTATTGAAACGTTAATACCTATACCTACATCTACGAGTATACTAATGTTATAAAGAGGTAAATTTTGAAAGTTTGTATATTCGAGCTAATCTCGGAAATCACTAGTCCGATTTGAATATTATTTTTGTAATATATAGCCACATTCAACGGGAAGGTTATAGGCTATTTTTCATCCCGAAATTTCCATGGGAACAGGCACAACGCGGGTAAAACCGCGGGGCGCTGCTAGTATTATTATAATAAATCTAAAATGCGTTTTGCCCGTTAAAGTGGGAATTTCGAGATGAAAAATTCTCGATGTATGTGGCTTTCCATTTAAAAGAATTATTCAAATTGGATTAGTACTTTCTGAGAATAGCGCGTTCAAAAAAATCTAGCTCTTCTGCTTTAATAAATAGTTTTTAGTTTTTAGTCTCTAAATATTTGTATGTAAACTTCACTAATAAATTATAATTTATTAAATTTATTAATATATTTAGCAATAAAGAACAAAATCGGTCTATGTAATTAACAAGACAAAACTAGTAAATAACAGAATACTTGTTTAGTTATTTAACACATAATCGAAGTACATAATTGTACAGAAACGTTCAGACACACAGTAAGATATAAATCCCATTGAATAGATAAAGCTTTAAGATTAATGGTTGGTTTCGTTGTATAACTGGTTAGGCTCTAGCTCGTGTGGGCATGACCTAGAGTCTAGCCTACACTTAGCCTATAGCCTTAGGTATTAGAATGTCTAGGTGTCATCTCTAATGTTTGCTGTAGATGCCTATATTTGGCGAATATGAAGCTTTTTGCTCGTCATAATACTAGAAGACTAATTATTTTCAGTAGTTTCAGTAATTTAATGCTATCAAGAATTTTTGTATTTTATTCGAAAGTACGGTTTTTTATTTGGAATTTCTTATAAAAGCACTTATTCAATGAACCTATAATGTATCTATCAATTATCACATCTTAATAGCTGAATAATCTATCTATACTTATAATGAGTTTGCTTTTTTGTTTGTTTGAAGCCGCTGAGGAACTATCAATCCGATCTGAATAATTCTTTTTGTAATAGATAGCCACATTCAACGGGAAGGTCATAGGTTATTTTTCATCCCCAAATTCGCACAAGAACGGGCACGACGCAGGTAAATCTGTGGGGTGCTGGTAGTATGTTAAAAATCAAAATAAGATTTAGTTTAGTAGCAGAACTGATTTCAAGAATTCATTCCTCCGACGCAGGTATATCGTAGGTCATGGTTAGCAAATAAAACTATTTTAAACAACAAACTATATTTGTTACCTCATCTATTACAATGCGTTGATGCGAATAGAATACACTTACAGTAGGTATAATATGAACCCAGGTAGTCTAATAATAACCATACGTAATTTAGCCATTTTACAACCTTGGTGTTCACACAACATTGCAACAACTATCGTGCCATCAACAGTAAACTCGAATGATTTACGCAAAAAGTAACAAAAAATCAAGTCGAGTCTGTAATTAAAATAGTGTGGCGAACAAATCTGATATGTTTCACGGTGCAAAACTAGAAATGGCGCAAGGCCGTGGGCACATTAATACTGAATCGCCTTGTGTTTGTTTCGGTCCCACCTTATTGTATTATTAACGGAAAACATTATAATAACAAGAAATACCAATCACTTCGCAGTAAAGATTATTCTTTGTTTTCTATTCAATGTAATTCGTAAAAGCTTTGTTCAATTTATTTGTAAATAGATCAGTTTTCGTTACTATAATGATCGCAGCAAGCTCATTTTCTTTTTAAGTCTTTAAAAAACGGTACAGTAGGGTCATTTTTCCGTGACCAGTTTTTAAGGAAAACGTTCAAAAATATTGAAATCTTTTAGAAAACATATCTCTCGTAAATTCTTCCATGTATCGATACTGATGTAGCGTCATGGCTGGATATAAATACACAATTATGTACTTACGTAAATATTGGACTTTTATGAATACTCAAAGCAATTTATTTCAAGATTTATCGATCTAAAGCGTACAATAGACGTGATCTTGACGTTGTAGTGTATGTATGTGTACATGTGTGGGGATAGTTGATATTATGCATTAAATAATCAAGCTTTGACCGAACACCTCGTGTTTGATTGAACTCCCGCACCTCGCTCCTTACATGGCGACCCTGCCAGCACGTTCCCGGTGTGTGTAATTAGAGTCGTTGGGCAGTCCATTATTAGTACCTATATAAATAAAATGGACGCAGTGATTGTTGAACACTAAATACAAAAAGAAAAACAAGAAACATGGATCGAGGTTTAGTGAAATTCAAAATGAAGAAAATTGGCATTTAAAGAAGGTAGAAATATCTGAATATCTGGTGCGATGAGCAGTGATGATGAACAGACTTCACTCGGACAAAGGTTGTGTCTCCAATATAAAAAAAAAATGCTTTGTATGGTGTGTGTAAGCAGTTGATAGACCCGATATGATGAAGGCGCCTGACGAGGGTAAAGAGCAGAAGGAGAAGAAGAGGGAGAAAAGCAGTGTTGAAGTATAGCAAAAGTTACGAAAAGTGTTGTGAGATATAAAAAACAAGTGAAGTGTTTTTATGATCGCAAACTCAGTTAGTTTTCTTAGTTTAAATTTTATTTTTCTCTTAAAAACATATAATCAGTAGCAGGTAATCAAAAATGTAATCTTTTATAATCAATTGTTTAATCCTTAGCCAAAATGTATTCACTTGGCATTACGTAAAAATGTGTAATCGAATTAAATATTCAATGTATATTTTTTTTTCAAATCCTTACAATATTTCTGCAATTGTTTCAATAATTTCATATAGTAGTATATTTTTAATGTTTTTAATTAGTTTCAGTAATGTATAAAAGCGTTCATGGATAAATATTATAATTACTTTATCAATCAGAATAATTTGTTGTTGTGAAAAATCATTGTTCTATTTTAGAAACATGTACTCCTAAGATGTAACTTGTAATTGACACCTATGTATCGTTTAGGCGTTGCATAACTTACAAATATGGACACGCATAGCATTCCATGCCACACACGATGATTTGTACTTGAATTTGTAATTATAGTTTGCTAATATTTTATGATTTTAATATCGAAAGATGTGGAAAATGACTGGTTAATAGATTGAAAAATTGAAGATATGAAAAAGATGAGTTTCACTTGTTTTTACATTATTTTGACTTTTGGCCTGATCAACCAAAGATTGTTAATTTATGTAGGAATTAGGTATTTGTTTGTTGAATGGAAAAATTGTTTGAAGTTTTCGTTTTATTTGATGGATATTGATCCGTTTCTTGATCATGATTCACGCGAGTCGTATTCGTGAAAGATTTCGGTTTCATTGGTGTATGATAAATAAGTGAAGAATAAAAGATGAATAAATAAATAAATAATGAAAATAAAAAGAAGTTAAAAAAAAGGAATATAAGATGAAGTAAAGAATAAAGGAAAAGAGTAATGCATGTTTTCGTAGGAGATATGAAATTAAGTTTTGTATTGTTGTTGTTATTGAGATGCAATGAAAATGTTAAAGAAATGTGAAAGAAAAGTAATGGATAATAAGGAATGTTATTGAAGTTAATAAATATTTAATGAAGTATTAAATGAATATAAGATGATAAATAAAGGAGATTATAGAAGGAAATGAATATTAAAAATGATGAATTAAGAAGTATAGTATGGTGAAGGAAAAGTAAATGTATAGAAAGACAAAGAATGAAATAAGAAGAAATGATAGTTCAAGAAAAGGATGTTTAATAATTCAAGGTATTTTTATAACCGATTTTTACTCATTTTTGGTTTTATATTTACAGACCATGAACGCTATCCTTGGAAAAAATGTATTTAGGTAATAGACATAGAATTATAACGTTTAATTTTATATTAAAAAAAAATATAAAAAAACACATGACTATTAATTTTATACTCTTTGTATTTAACCACAAAAAATAAAATAAAAGTATATATAATGTAACTTTTATTTTATTTTTCCCCAAAGGGGGGCATGTAGTGTATGTATGTGTACATGTGTGGGGATAGTTGATATTATGCATTAAATAATCAAGCTTTGACCGAACACCTCGTGTTTGATTGAACTCCCGCACCTCGCTCCTTACAACGTACCAATATGACTCGTATCGTACTACACATTCGTAATGTAGCATTTTGAATAAACAAGTTTACAAGCGTCGTAATTAAATAACTCGCGCCCGCGCCATATACTAAACTCAGCGAATCGTGTGTAAAGTTAGTGAGTTTGAGCGAGATTTTTTTCCGTTCCCATGGGAATTTCGGTAAAAAAAAATCCTTAAGCCTTACTGTTGAATGTGGCTATACATTACAAAAATAATTATTAAAATCGTATACGCAGTTTCTGTGAGAATGAAAGCGATTTTAGGATATTTTTATATCCCGTCGACTATAATCTCAAAATATTACTCAATATCAAACATCACACACAGTATAATATTATTCATTTACCAATCTTTAATACAAATTACTAATAGCTCATTACATCGTCCAATGTTTCCGCGAGGCTATCACAGCGTATCGGCCTATTCGTTAACGTAACGTGAAATTGTAATGTTTATATTTGTATACAAGCGATTATTGTCTTCAGAAATAGAATACTCGAAATCGTATATTGTCTACTAATGTAATCATGCTGAAGTGTTCTTTTTGTTTGTTTGAACGCGTTAAGCTTTGAAACTACTTGTCCGGTTCGAATAATTATTATTGTATCGTGTAGCACAAATAAATTATAAGTATAGATAGGTATTCGATATTCGGTCGATTGAGAATCTTAATTATACATATTATAAAACTGCAGAGTTTGTTTGTTTGTTTGAACGCGCTAATCTCAGAAACTACCATATAGATTCGAATAATTCTTTTTGTAATGGATAGCCACGTTCAACGGGAAGGTTATAGGCCATTTTTCACCCCGAAATTCTTACGGGAACGGGCACAACGCGGGTAAAACCGCGGGGCGCTGCTAGTTTCAGGATAAAAGTAGTAAAGTTAGGTACATGATTTGAGAGATTAAGACGTTCAAACCAACAAACAACTTTATAGCTTTATTATAATAATAGTTTCACTAGAAGACTCAGTATTATAATCTTCTTAACGTGAAACAGTAAAACAATTTTCATAGAATTCGGCCTATTTTATTGACGTACGTATTTTTAGATATCAATGATTGGCATGTATTGATTGGCATTGGGCTCTTCTCTGAACATTGAAATGTTTGGCCTTCCGAACACAATTCTTCAGATTGACACTAAACTAGAATTAGCAGATCAATGTTTACATGTAGATGAGGACGACATGTCTTACTCACCTAGAGAGAAGTCATAAAATGCACATGAGATGGCTAATTACGGTTTTGTAGAGTATTATCTCTTTCACACGCTACCTATGTAAAGTTTGACGTTCTATCACAACCCCTGACAAAAAAGCAACAAACTTCAGATCAGTACAGTGACAGTATGGCAGCTATCGCTGTAGAAAACTGTTACTATCCAACTATCTCTCTTCAAAAGCCGATGAGGAAGTCATATCGCCTTTTACTATACTTTACTAAACTCTAAACTCTATAGCCTGAACGTCCTCTGTCGCATACTGCAGCAATAAATTTTACCAAAGACGTTTACTATCAAATGTTTGGTACACAACACCGCGTCTGTTCTCATCTCAAGGAAATGCTTGTGATCTGTTAGTTGTGATTTTTATGTGTTGTGATTATTACTTCCTAGTTCCTAAACTTAAATACTGCAAAGAAAAAAAAAATATTTTTTGAGTTATACACTCTCTAAAATTGAGTTATACTGGTACTATACTTAAGAGTAAACAACATATTTCAATAAGTCCAAGAATTTTATTAATATTATTTTAAATCAATTGTTTTGTCAAATATCAAAAGTTGCTTTAGGTTCACAGACTCGCTTGTAAAAAAGCTCAATCTAGACAGCCCTAATGATAATAGATATTTTTATAGACCTTTGGCTCTTGGGTCCTTTCTAACTACCTACGTACCTTGCAACCATCTACAAAAGAAACAAAGTCAAAAATTCCACATTAAAGCAGTTTCAATACCCTTCTAGTTTTTCTGAAGGTTTCCACTCACTGCCGTTTCGAAAACCATTCCATCAGATATATTTAATTAGGGGATGGCTCCACTAACGGCGCGTAATTAATTGGCCCGCTCGACCGCGCTTCCATTCCAAGTTTTTATACATTTGCCGACTGACGAATATATTATTAGGGTTTCTTTTCATTATATTTTTGTATTTCAGTCCGTTTTATGTCGAGGTCGAGATAAATCACTTGTTAACTGAAAGAAATCGGAATGGTTTACGAGATTAATATGTTTATAGATAACTGGGTTTGATGATAACGTTTGCTGGGTTGTATTATAGCTTTTGTAAATGATTTTAAGGGGGTAACATTTGATGCCTTTATGCCAAATCCTTCCTCATCCATCTTCGGTGACATGAGAGCCCTTTGCCTAATGGTGGGATGCGACATTACAGGCTAATACTGTACTTTAAGTAGTTTTATGGGAAAATGGCGGCGACAATGACAAGCGATTTTTTTCACTTCCTTTAATATTAGCTTTGTGTTCTTTTTTCAAAAAATTCCCCGTCCCTCCCCTGTCTCCTATATGTATTAATTTAACATATATCAGTCCCGGAAAAGGTTGTAATTTTTATATCCATTGAACTCATATCGACTTAAAAGTCATGGTTCGTTGTTATTGCTACTTCGAATGTTATAGCAACCGTTTTAAAAAGCTACAAAACTGGTATTTAGTTATAAATAATTAAGATTTAATCACAAAAACAATTAATTAAAGTTCCCAAACTTACCATGTTATTATATTTTATGTAACGTTATGTTTTTATGAGTTATAACCATTTTATAATAATGATGAAAATGTCAGCGCTCGTAAATTATTCGTCATATGTGACCGCGCGAAGTTTTCGAATCTTTTTTTTTTAACTATAAAAACGGTTGTAAATGTCACTTTTTTGTTTTATTATTTTAATTCGTGTTCATTGTCGCATTTTTTATTTTATTTTAATATGTCCAACATTTCGTTTTCATTAATTAAACTACACTTTATACAAATTCGACTTCTATTTGTTTTAATAAAGTTTATAGTTCTTCCCGACATCAAAACAGGAGTGTTATAAGTTTGGTGTGTCTGAGTATCTGTAGCCTAGGTCCTAAACGAATAGATCGATTTTAATTTGTGTTTTTGAAGATGATACAGTGTTTCTAAGCTATGATTGATAAAATCCGCCCAAGGTTACTACATTCTTAAATTATTTATAAGTATCGTATAAGTATTTTTCTCAGAATTCATAATGCGATTCTATTATTATATCTCTCCAATCGGCATTCAAAGGGATATTTAAAAATAATATAAAATGTTTATGACCCAATTTCTGCGCGGGACCTCGGGTGTCCGTCATAGACAATGTCGTTTGTCAAAATGGTTGCTAAGAACTCGCCACAGGATGCTATTATTTAATTTACTGTAATTTTCCTATACAAACAAAACACTCTACATGCCATACATTGAAAGATTCATTAGTAAAACGACAGAAACGTAAATAGTAAACAAAAATAAAAATAGCTTACTTTTAATAGATCTGTGACCTTACAACTAAAAGCGATATCTATAAACCTTTGAATATATGGCTTATTTCCACACTATGTTAAACTAAACAACTCTATTCCCTTTATTAAGTAAGTAGGTACTTATTAGATTTGGCAAACAAGAAAAGAGGGAAAGTAAAAGTATCCTAAAACGTCACACGTGTAGCTGGAACACAATTTGCGTCATTTTGTCTAACAAACGATTTTGCGAGATAAAATGATGAAGGGTGTCCGAATTGTGGATTTGGACGAAGAGGGCGGGCGGGGCTGACGAGGGCGGAATCGAGCGGGATCGAGGCATTCGCGCCGCGGCTCTCGAGACGGACGCACGCGACGGCACTCGCGAATAAAACGTATCACAGCTTAGTATCACAAACATAAAATAAAAATAAAAACATAAACGGTTTTACATATAGAATGTTTTGACGGATTGTTCTTGTGATAAACTTGGTGATAGTGTAAAATGACATTGGACAAAGGTGAGAGTGTGGTGGGCAAGATCCAGCCGGCGGCTTCGGTCTCCTGTCTGTCCCAGTGCCAGAACATTTTCGGGAAGAGGCTGAAGCGCTGGGGCTCCACGGGATCGTGGGTAAGACGAGATGCCGTTCATCAACAGACAACACTAGTGTCAAGAGCATTTTCCCCATAAATATTCTTAGATGTCACTACCGTAAAAAACATCATTAACTTCGACAACTAGTAAATAAATAAGGCTATTTCGAATACAAGGAGTGACAGATCAACGCCTTTTTTGAATGAAAAACTTGACTAAATCATACATGCCCAAGATTATTAACAAAGTTTGTATTGATTATCAAAATTAGTAGTTTACCACTGCAGGGAAAAGTCTTTTCAAACAATAACTACCTGTTATCGGTATTCAATACAATAATAGAAACATATTTATTTTTCCTTATTGTAAATTATAACTGTATAATTAATAAATAATTACCAACTAGTGTGGGCGCGAAATTAACGCTGCAATCGTGAAAGCTTTCAATTCATAAATACAGATTCATATGAAAGCTTGAATAGATATAAGGTTTTCACTATCAAGTTGTTATACTATAATCTACTATTATAAATGCTATAAATCTACTATGTATTATAAATGCGAAAATGCTTTTCCTTTTTCACACCAAAACGGCTCAACCAATTTTGATATTTTTTTGTATGGAAATAGACTAAACCTTGAAGAAAGACATAAGCTACTATTTACCCCAAAATTCTTACTGGAACGGGTATAAAAAGAGTGAAACCGGACTCCACTAGTTAATAACATGTATGAATTGTTATCCATCTCGTATACTTAACATAAACCATCGAAAGCTCCTGTCAGAAAGCTCGTCAGTAACTCAAAGCTGGTTATATTTTGACAATTTAACTCGTCGGAACACTTCAACACATGCTACGTTTGTAAATATATGTTTCTGTGTAATATGACGAAACAATATTGAGTTATTTATGTAATCGTTATGATACAGTTATTCGCTTATTTGTATTGAATTTTGGAGCAAAAAAACAATTTAGTGCGCTTAATTATGTTGCCTTTTTCACAAGACTAGCAGCGCGCAGCGGTTTTACCCGCATTGTGCCCTTTCCCGTGGGAATTTCGGGATAAAAAATAGTCTATAACTTTCCTTTTGAATGTGGCTATCTATCTACAAATAATACTCATCCAATTTTGGTAGTTCCTGAGCTAAGGTTCAAACAAACAAAAATAAAATATTAGAATAGTCTATGTATAGAAAAGTTGATGAAAATATTTTCTATAGCATTTAATAAGTGTAACGATGATTCACAGTTCATCGCCATTTCATCCAATATATCTTTAGTTAATCTTCTCGCACTATCCTATTAACATTATCCATATAAATACTACTTAGGTACTACTACCCTATAGGCGCAATGCCTTGCTAATCGGCTTTTATAAGGAGGTTGATAGTTTCGGTTTTGTATAACGCTATCTATGTGTTCGACGGGTAAACTGACTCCAGATAAAAATCTCACCGGTAGTCATCGTTCTTTAAAACCGAAACAAGCCTAGCCTGCTATATCCCTACAAAGGCTGTTGATCAAGATGTTTCGCCCTCTATTGTACATAGGCGATTAAACTAACGCACCTACTTATAGGTACACTGTAAAATATGTCTATTCCTTCATACTATATAAGGTGTATAAGCTATGTACGTTTTGGCTATGTCTACAATCTTCATACTATATAGACTGTATCTATACTACGACAGTAAAATCTATAAGCTATGTCTACATATGTTGGACTGTCTACGATCAACATGAAGCCAGACAAGGCTTCAATCAAGCCTAGGGCAGTTCCACACAGTGCGACGGTCGTGTTCATCACGTGATAACGATGTCATTTCCGATCCACCTTCGGGCGAATATGCAAAATGCATGTTTCCTGCACACAGCCTAATATTCGGACGTTCGAATTTCGAAATTCTCTTTCGGTATCTCTTTTTGATTGGATGATGTATTTATGCCATCATGAGCTTAGGTCGGGTCTAAGTAACCGTGTGTGAATTAATCCTGTACATATATAGTTGTATCTCTCTCTATCTCTCCCTGTCTCCTATTGACTATTGACATTTGATTGTAATTTGTCATACATTAGTCTACATGTTTACTACATTAGTTGACATTAATACTAATGTACATGATGATCTGACAATAACACAGCGTAACTGTTTTGTCAGTAGTTTTCTAGTAACTTAGGTGTTACTTAGATTGCAACTTTGTAAGATAGCAAATTCTGAAGACGACTTTTGACGCAAATGTAGCCGACAAGTTGACGAACTCGCCAACGTAAACTACGGTAAAGGTAATAAAATATTCCCGATTGATTTATTACAAGTATAACATTTTATTACAACTTTCATAAGAGATATTACAATAGCTTACACGATTGTTGTCCAACATCACGAAATCTCGCCTCGACTTCAGACTTAATTGTATAATATTATACCATACAATATATGAATCAAATTCTTGGCACTTTTAAACAATCGCGTGCGCAATTGATCTGTAATGTAACTAAAAGAAAGTGACAACTAAATGATACGGATTCAATTGAGCCGTTCAAATGATGATTTATAGTCTCCTTTCATTGAATCTGGTTTATTTCGTAAATTATTATCTAATCTATACTTTCGAGTTAATTGTCCGTGAAATAGAACATTTAGTTTAATTCAATGTTTCACGGTATCTTGGTTTGTTTGAAACAAATTGGTTTAAGTATGTACAGTAGCCGGCAGAAAGATAGTCCAATAAAAGATAAGTCAAATAACGAACTTCGCAAAATGCACTTAGCCACAATACTCGACAGAAATCTTTACCCAATCAGATTGGAGTGAAACTAAGACCAACAAACTAACTATCAAATGATAGACCCTAGGAATCTAGGAACATTTATTCCTAAGTCCTTTCCATGACGTCTACTATACACACTTCGGTAATTTGTCGCTACGAAACTGAATCTCAGTTGGATTCAGTTTCGGACCATCCTCCAAAGGGTAAACATTTCTGCAGAATACTGTACTTGTTTACAAAGTTTTGTAGTTAAGTACATTATTTGATATTGCCACCGATATAGCACCGGTTAGACCAGTTCCCTTTGCATTTATAGTGTATGTAAGTAAGACGTTATCAAGTCAATTAGCAAGTTCGCAAAAACAGCTCATTTCTTCGTATTAGTTTTTAATCGCTCGTTTAAAACAGACACGTGAAAAACGTCGATCAATTAAAAAAGAAAGTGCAAAACGTTTATTATGGAAAGAAATAAAATAAATATGAAAATAAGTGAGTTATTATCGAAAACGTTGTGCAAAATAAAACAAACTGTGTTTTGCCTAAATTTTATTAGCCGCGAGCAACTTGCGAAGAAATATGGAAATGGCCAGGTAGATATAATCATTTAATCCATTTGGAATTTATTTTCGTCCTATCTACATATTTATTATACCTAAACCCGTCTCTCCGGCTTGTAAATTTTATTGTGATGAACTTTATCGGCTAGTCGAGTAGTCGGTAATATCTTTTATTTTATCTCGAGACGTGTGATGTAATCTTTTGTGGTTTTATTACGTTTAACTTTTGAGTTTTGCAATAAGATGTATTGTTTAAATTTCGTTTGATGCTAGCAGGGCCACGCGGTTTCACTCGTGTTTATCCCATTCTTGAAAGTATAAAATAACCTGTAGCCTTCTCTTGTGACTATCAAAAACAATTGGAAATACTCTAGAAATTAGCGCCCTCAGAGAAAAAAACTAACTAACTATTCAAGTTTATTAAATTGATATAAAATCTTCTACTTAACTATCAACCAATTGAAGGTTTTTATAAAACATCATTAGTAGCTCATTAAACTTCATTCACAAGCAATTATAAGGCCAATAATTACCTCAAAGGTGGTCGTGAATAAATTAAAGGGTATTCAAGATGTCGGTTCGTTATTGCTTCCAAATTACATACATTTTCAAACTGCAGTTTCAAAGTTAACTGCTCTGAATGATCAACCCCGAATTAGTCCGCCATCGCCACCGCGACGCTCGTTACGCATAAGCTGAACATGCCTTTTTTTGTTTTTTGTAACTCACTCGCAGTATATAAAAATAATAAACGGGTTGCAGGGTAACGCT
Organism: Cyclophora punctaria; assembly: GCA_951394245.1. Lineage (NCBI taxonomy): Eukaryota > Metazoa > Arthropoda > Insecta > Lepidoptera > Geometridae > Cyclophora > Cyclophora punctaria. The sequence goes on from OX596172.1 coordinate 2,405,685, forward strand.
CCCGCGAGGCTCATCACTGAACATACCTTAAAAGAATCCTAAGTAATCGCATCCTGTAATGTCCTACTCCAGGGCAAAGGCCTCTCGTTTCACTGTAGATATCAGTACAGGATTATGGCGTGATCAATAATAATCGTAGGCGCGATAATTGCCAAATGATTTATGCAAACACCTTGCTTAATATCATACGTAATTGGTTATGAGACACATTAAATCCAAATGAAAAAGAAAGCAGATTTAATAACGTCAATAATATTTAACTGCTGTATATGATTGATAAACTTTATTAAGTTTAATAGATTTTTTAATGATTGCACTGCTGTAATATATGAAAGTGCGATTGAAAGTTGGTTTTCTATCATGCTGTGGATTGAATTTTCGCGAGGTATCGAGTGCGGGGAGACCTTGCTCGAGGCTAGATAACAGGTCCCGATGCGCGCCGGCGCCAAACAGGTTCCCGGCCGAGGGCTTTACGTAATTTGCGGAATTATAGCTCGTGTAATGTCACTGTCAAAATTGCCACGGTTACAGTGGTTGCAGCCCTACAGACCTTAATGCCAGTAGAACAAAATAAATTTTAAGTATATAATTAGCATTATTGGCGTAATTAAATCGGATAACATTAAACATTTTGACAGGTCAATGTAATATCCATTTATTAATTGTTGATAGATTTATGTTATTCGCTCGATAGAGGTTTTCGGATACCTTCGAAATATTTTGTGACATGAACGTGAAATAAGAAATATTTCTAGGATTTAACGTATTTTTTGTAGAATTTTATTTTTACGAAAATTCTTGGGATTGTTTTAAGCAAGTTTATAAATTATAATCCAAGTGCGTGTATAAATAAAAGTGCTCCCACGCCACATGAAACTAATATGTCAAGGTTCGTTTGGAGAATGTTTAATGTTTATCATTTCTCGTGTAGCGTGTAATTATCAAACTCTGAGCCGACCGCGGAAACTGACGTCCAATTTATCATTTTTCGTATCCTTCACTAATATTTACATCGTTGGGAAGATGATTAATAAACCTAAACTAAACACCGTAAAACATATTAATGCATTTGCGTATTTATGCGAGAGGCACGTGAGTTTTTAAATGACTTTTGAAAATAAATTAAGAGGTGTGTTCTATTTGAAGCATATAGTAGTTTTCTTTTTATCATACATAAAAGAAAAAATACTCTCTAGAAAATGAAAGAAACCACATATTATACATAGTCAATTAGTCATTAAGTTTGTACACACTTTTTTACATCAATTAGTTTGTATCAAAATGCAATGAAAGCGAAAGTGTGATAATGAAAACAATAGAAGATGTATTACAATATACCAAGTAGTGTATCTTGTTCACAATCGTATATACTGTTCGTTGTTGTGTGGGAATTTCAACATAGTAATGTCAGGGTTAGCGCGCGTCTTTTGTTTTCGATTCCCAGCTAAAATCGGTGATAATCTTCTTGTTATGTTATCTTTTCAATACTTAACGTGATATGTTTTTGCATTGTGTTTTTGTAATGTAATGTTGTTGTGACGGTTCGTAACTGTTTTGATTGGTTGTCAACGCGTGCCTGTAAGTTTATGTCAGGGAATTGTGTCAAACAAACAAGAAATGGAATAGAAAAACGTGGTGTTATTTTTTAAATATGTCACCCAGTCTTATAGAACTTAGTAAACGTTATTGTCATAATTATTTAGTACTAGTTACTAGTTATCAACCTTAACAGTTCTCCATCTACACTAATATTATAAAGAGGAAAACTTTGTTTGTTTGGTTGTAATGAATAGGCTCAAAAACTACTGGACCCTTTTTAAAAATTCTTTCACCATTCGAAAGCTACATTATCCACGAGTAACATAGGCTATTTTTCATCCCGAAATTCCCACAGGAATGGACACAACGCGGGTTATATTGAATATTGTAAAAAAATATCCCAAAACCGATACGGCTCTCAGATAAGCTTTACCCTAAAATATTGACTCTGATCTAAAGCAAACACAGACCATATGTCTGTAGTGCAAATGTCCAAATAAAGTAGGTACTAACTATATGTGTTAGATAATGTTATTGAAAGCAAACAGTTTTGAATTCTTTGAATTTTACTTGGTTTATTGACATAGACAAGAGTTTGGAGGTTTAGAGCTCTGATGTAGTTCAAGAGCTCTAAGCAAAAGAACCGGTGCAGGGTAACTCGCTCCATAGATAAAATAACTATAAATATAAATAACAAAATGAATATTAAGTATGGTACTAAAGCTTAGGTTTAAACTACCAAACATTAATGAAAACTTTAAACTATACAAAGCTAAAGCTTGTAATTTCACCCATTGTCATAGAAATATGATAAAGTCAAAGTCAAGTTAAAGTCAAATATTTTTATTCAGTTTTGGCCCCATAGAGGCTCTTTTGAACGTACCACCGATATAATCTAATATACATATAAAATTCTCGTGTCGCGGTGTTTGCAGTTAAACTCCTCCGAAACGGCATGACCGATTTTCATGACATTTTATGTGCAGGTCTGAGAATCAGACAACACCTATTATACTCCTAAATGTTAAGGGTAGTCTACCCCTTGATTTAAATATGGCAAAAAAACGTTTGCTAGGTCAGCTAGTAAAATATAAATAACTAATCAATATTAAGTATGGTACTAAAGCTTAGGTTAAAACTACCAAACAAAAATGAGAGCTTTACACTATACAAAGCTAAAGATTGTAATTTCACATTTTCACTCATTGTCATAGAAGCTATACGCCATAATCAAGCATGCAATAAACTCTAAACACTCTTTACTCGAACATAAACCACCATGTAGGTAGATTATATAGAAAGTGACCGCAGTGATCTTCAACCGTACTTAAATCAACCTAGTTATGATATCCAGACTCACCTGTGGTCAACAGAAAACCTAGAAAATGTTTACGATCTAGGTTTTAGGCACCAACCACCAGTTAGTAGGCCGCGGTTATTACTTCATCGTAAAGTGTAGTGATATTACTTTTAACTGATACTTGGTAGTAAGGTGTGTTGTAAACATTTGGTTTAGTTTACTTTGCTTTATGGGGCTGCCATGGTGAAAGCGAGCGACAGCGATTAATAAGAATTGAAGCCTTTTTTTGTAATCGTTGTTTTGCAACTAGTATATTGTTTAAAATAAATTAAATATGTTTTATAAATCTAATTAATTAGTCTTACTCTAAAACGCATTACAATGTTTAACCTACGTAGAAGGCATTAATATCATTCAATAACCTAGATACCTAATGCCTAGATACAATGTCTTAAAGACCTACTCGTAACAAACGAGCTAATTCATCATTCGCCCAAGGGTAGTTGTCAACCTATAGACAGCTTCATCTATAGATGGGGTCATAAGAACATGGCGCCCTCAGAATGGCCTCATTTCACATGGCATATAATTTTCATTCAACCTCAGACGTTTCCGCGGATTCGACCGTCCATTCAATACGAGCGATTTCTAACGTTTGCGGTTTGTTTGTACGGTTGATGTGTTATGCGATACGTAATCTTACGTGTTCTCTTAAGGGGGGCTACTTAGCAACGACTTCCGAATTGTTTGAGAAAACAACATTGAAAATACTACGCTACATACTAATACGTAATTGTGTGTTTTTTAGGGTTCCGTGCCTTAAAGGATAACGGAATTCTTAAAGGATTCTTGTTTTAGTCGCCGTCGCTCGCTGGCTGTTTTAGCTTAATCATTAGCGAATAGTGCGTTTCTAGCGAGCGAATTTCTAATTCCATTATATTTCTACATAGCTAGCACGCCCACTTGTATTAAACATTTTACTCTATGCTATTTTTTTGGTGCATTGTAGGTACATTTCATTAATGATTTTGTTTATAATGATGACAGCCCTACAATTCTAAGGCCGGTTACACAACGCACGGTTCGCGGCTTTACCCGCTGATTATCACGGCCTAATTGTCTCTATATGGCGTAAGCCTTACGTATCCATACAGTACGCATCGTATGCGCATTTAAAATATTATATTATTACACATTATGCAAGCCTCAGTAATGAACGAGCCTTGAAATTTTAACAGTAATTACTTAACGGAAATAAAAGTTAAATTACAAAACCTTGTTCAATAGTTCGAAGAAAACCATTAAAGGTGATCTATTTATTAATCGCTGATCAAAGGGAAAGGGCGATGAACTCTAGCCTTTTTTCCGTCTTGAAGTATAACATTACAAATCGTTTGTAACCGTTCAATTGCCGCTTTCTGGTTTGTAAAGCCTTAAACGTTTTCAATTTCCTGCCTTCAAAGAGATGACGTGAAAAGATCCAAGCCTTTACAAAACTTCCCGGAGGTCGATGCCCTTTAATCCTGAAAATATAATAACCAGCCACTTAGCCGGGTCAATCATTAACAAAGGTTCTCCTGAACCATAACCCTGAAGTTTTTCGGTAATCGCCGCACTAACTGGACGTTTTACTACCACTTTAATTAAACGGAAGGATAGTATACACCGAGTCAAATCATAAAGCGCAATAACACAATTATCGCAACATATGCAGATGTTTATTCTATTAAAAATCGTGATTGAGTTTCGTGCCTTAAACGCGAAACAATATAAATTAACAACCTGCCAAATCACGAAACAATCGACATTTTGTAAGATATTCCCACTTCGAACCTTGAACCCTCAGATAGCCATTATTATATTCATCGTGCACATTATACTGGTGTAATATAAAGGAAAGGTTGGCGCGCGGCCTCGCTGCGGCCTGCTGAGGTTACATGTCTATGCCTCAGAATGGGCGAGAGATGACAGCTGCGATAACACACAACCTGTCAATACCACTGAACCGCTGACGGCATGCTGCGAGCATCCGACAACCGAGCCCTTGAAACAGCATGGGATCCATCTCATTGTGCCCAAAACCCTGACGAACCAGCTACTGACTCACTTCAAAGCATTCCATGTCCTTATCATTATAATACAAAACACCAGGAATTTATTGTCAAACTCTTATTGTTCCTGACTGAATCACCGCTGATTCAAACAGCCTATGAAAACGTGGAAGCTTGACTTTGTCCAAGTAACATATTTTAATGATCGTACTCCAAACTGTCAACAATGCGTCAAAGTGTCCCGCGTTACCGAACATAGCCGCCTTGCGCGCGCGCAATTCTTTTATTAATTATCCTGACCAATTCAGTGGAGGATATGACGCCATGGTGTCGGCGATGGCGCGTGATCCACCTGCAAATCAATCCCGCCACGCAATCGTTATGTATCCTTGGATAGTTCTAAATGAGACACAAAACTGTATTGTTATTAGTTGGCGCGCGTGCCTTCGAAATACGGTGAGGGCCTCGCGACGACTAAATATGCACATTTTATAGTGACCACCGGAAAAAACAATTTAGTCAAATTGATGAGAACGAATTGCTTAGTATATCGTTTTGATGGCGCTATTATGGTTGTGCCTAAAGCATCACTCGAAATTAATGGCTGCTATTGATTTCGTTAAGTAGCTCGTACAATATTGATACTTGTAAAGAATCAATTTCTGTCTTGTCATAGAGTAAGTAATGCAACGTTTCGTAACAGTAGTTTAATGGCATTTATCACTCGCCGCATCTCTTTATGACTTCATGTCGAATCACAAATCAATTACAGCTTATTTTAAATGTTAGAAGTAATAAATTAATTTGTATCATCAAGCATAGTTTAACCTCTGAAGCAAAATCAAGTGGATAGCAACAGTTACATATCTAATTAGTTAATAAAGAATGCTCTAGAAGAAAATTAAAATAAGAATACCTAAATAGTGAAACAATGATGTCAGAAGACGTACTTTCGGGACACTTTTTTGGATTTATACCAAGAAATAACATGTAACCAATACATTAGTGAAGTGGCATGACTTCCTCATGAACTCACCTATTCGAAAACTAGTTTCCCATTGGCAAAAGTCGAGACAGCCGTTTCTTATAACTACTAAAAATACAAAGCGATGAAAAATGGATCTGCTGTTTTGTGTTTCAGACGAATAATGTTACGCGAAATTACATATTGTATATCTGTTATGTTGTTAATGGTACCTCTTTTGATAATTAGTGTTATTGTGGGGAAAGTGATGTGTGCAGATTGAAGGGTGTCACTGTTGATGCATGATTCATGAAGCGTTGATCGTCCATCATCGAAGGTGTACGTGGATTGCGACACGATGCCCGCAACAATTTTTAAACGCGTTTCGCAACCGACCCTCGTAAACAAAACGTCCGTCAGACCGTCACATCACATTACATATCTACATTTTATTGCTCCTCCTTGGCATACGGCGGCTGTTTCTTAACACAAAGTTATTCCAGGGATTTCGAAAATATCATAGTTTACGGCTAGTTATGTCTGCCATTGACCCAATAGTCGCTTTGATATAACAAATTAAATAATTGATGTAAAACGTTTACTAGGGGACGCGACAGGGCGAAGACGTCCGACGACTGAGGCCATTCATTCATCAACATTGGCTTATGTTTAGGTATCATGTCACTGACTATTTGGAATTTCATTTCAGTTATGCTATACGTAATAATCGAGCACTTTTCTCTCTCGTTTGGACTTTCACTGCATTTTCCCTAAACCCGAAGCCACATTTTTGCATGCGAGCTCCGATATCTTTCGATCGCGCCGTATCTCAGCATCAGATCAGCGCACTACCTATAATTCCACATTGTACAAGCGTCCGTCTGTCTGCCAGTAGTAAGATTGTTAAACATGTGTACTGGATTCTGAGAACAAATGCGTACAACATGGAACTTCGCATCATTATGAGCTATTAGCGATCTTCAGGAACGGTTTAATAAAATAACAAGTTTTTGCCGATGCAACTTCAGTTCATGTTTTAATGCTAACATCTCACATGGTTGAGATTCTACTTTTTATCTCGTAGGACTAGAAAGACTTAATTATAAGCTTTTTGTTTGGTAAAGAGTAGTGATTAGTTGTAAACTGTCTTGTTATGTAATTATTGAGGATAAAGGATGGATTTCTCTCGCTAATAGAAACTTGTACACTTGTAGTTGCTTTCCTTATAAGGATAAGGCCAGTAAGAGGACGCCTAAAACTAAGAACCACTTAAGAAGTGAAATATTGACACTAAGACTGCTACCTACGTGAATGTGATCGAAGTAGGTACATTATAGAACAGTTACAGAATCATCAATCTAGCGTGGCGTGTTTACTTCATGTAAACCTACATACTTACATATAATTAGATTCACGCACATACACATATAAGTACATGTTAATTATTTCTTAACTGTTATGTACAACGGTTGAATACACAAGTAAATAATAGGATATGGAAACGATAAACAACATATTAGGGTATTCTATTTACTGCTTCGATAACCTTCAAATACATATACAAGTAACATTGACGCATGGAGACTTTGTTTAATATATGAAAACTACTTACAAATTGCATTCCCAAGGACATTAATCTATATCATGACACGGAATACAAACGTGACCATATCGGTTATGTTCTGCACTGTTTATAAGGAACATTAAATTAAATCAGTCGAATGCAATGAGACAATCGGAGAGCGGTCGAGCTAACCAAACACTTGACAGCGACAGCGAGCTCTCGTCATATAAGGCAATGTATCACTACTCGCCACATGGCCACAGTAATATGTTCTCCTTGCAACGCCAGACATACTGTCTCGCTTCTCCGAACCGAAAGCCATGTTTAAAATCATTCATCTTATTACCTTTTAACAGTTTTAACAAGCTTTCGTTGCCAATAACATAGAATTCTCGGTAAGTGGGAGTAGGTATTTTAATAAAAAACTAAATTATTGTATGCTTATTTCTTTTGATGATTTGTTAATAGAGATGTTTGTCTTTTACTTAAGATGTGTTTTCTTGGTAATTTTTCCTATTAGTAATCAATCTGTGTCTATAAAAAAGTTTACACTATTGACATAATGTGTAGTAGTATTGTGATAACCGTACTCAGAGATTTAAATTAAATAAATAATTAACTAATTGACGTTATTTCTCATACATTTTATACCAATACTTTCTCATTAATGTCTCTTGAGGAACCATTGACGAATCTGAGTGCGCCAGTTAGTAATACAGTAGATCATGTAGTGTTGTGTTTATTGTTTACCCAACTTTCCCGGCAACAAATAACAAATGTAATGTATCACAATTGCGCATCTCTACACGGTGTTCCGTCAATCGTTGATCTCACAATCGCTTGTCTACGCGCTTGCGCGCACGCACGGTGCACTGCGCAATGCGCAATGCCAGCCGCACTGCCGGGGTCATCGGCCTCGGTTTACAGGAATAAGCCATAATTTCATATTTATATAAATAAAATGCATTATGATTTATTGCTTTGGAGTTTTCTTCGGTATAAAAAGATTTAGTCGATAATTGATTAAGAAAAACGGCTTTTCGGTTTATGTTGGTGTTTTGTATTACATTTAGAACTTGTAATTAATGTAAGTTAATGTAAGTTAATGTAAGTACGAGTTTTTCACTTTTAATTATAACTTTTTTATAGGACAAAGTATTTTTACAGCATAAAAAGTGCCCTGTGTGCAACTTTGGCTCTCAATGTGACAAATTAAGAAAGGAAACAAGGAATACAAGGAAAAGCCAATTTCCAAAGATATTTCGGTACCATCTTGATAGTTCGACGTATTCATAGCTCTGATTTATTATGTCTTAGTGATAATTCACTGGAATTATGTGACTCTTGTATTTATGCAGTTTTGTCTACGTTCGGTTTACTCTACTTTTATAATGAATGATTAATCATAGGGAGGTTTTGTAAAGGTACCTCATGAGAAAGTGGCTCCATCTAATACATTTTAGTTTTCAAATAAAACTAAAAATGGCTTTGAACTGTATTTTCCATTTTTTGTAATGGTATAAGTATATAAATGTAATTTGTATTGATTTTTTAAAATAACTAATAACATTTTAATATAAAGACGCGAAATTTATATTCGATTATAAAAATAGTCAATATGTATATTCTTGCCTTACTTGTGTACATTAGTATGCATTGTCTATCAACGTATTTGAGATCTCATTTTAATTTACATATCTATTCTATCTAACGTCGTCATCGCTTTGCTGCCAGAATTGACTAGATTTACCTTGCGGCATAACGATATTTAGATCAATTGTAGTACTGACGCATAAAGAAAAGCTATTTGTTTTAATCAAATTACTACTACGTCCAACCAAAACAAACAAAATAAATAATATTATGGGCGATCTCAAACCCGAGCCATGTACCACCCGCAAATGGCAAGCGTGGTTATTAGGCCTTTGCCCAGTATTGGGACATTATAGGCTAATATTTTTTTTCTTTGTGTCATTAAATCCTCACAAGACACCTTCTTAAGATTAATTACACTATTATTTATTAAGCTACGGAATTAATTAACAAACATAAATCCTGGCCAACTTTCGCATATATATTATAGGCCTACTCGTGGATAATAAGAAGTAGTATTCAATCTAGGTCTTGCCCAACCCGCCCACAGCCTGTATCCTCATGTTTCCGCATCGCTGCAGTCGCTGAACACACGTGGGTTGACGGACATTAGCCAATTGTTGACTTTCCATATAATTGCTGCTTCTTACTCATTCGTAGGATACAATCAACAGGTTTCCTATAACGGTAGTTGAGGTTTAAATTGATAAAATGTGTTCGCTTCTAACGTAACCTAATCCTAACTGTATTGATAATTTCAGTGAAAGAAGAGAATGTTAAATTTCAAGCAGCTGCTACTGTAGTTGTTCCACAATACAAAATATAATATTATAAAGCTGAAGAGTTTGTTTTGTTTGTTTGTTTGTTTGTTTGTTTGTTTGTTTAAACGCGCTAATCTCAGAAACTACTGAACCGATTTGAATAATTCTTTTTGTAATAGATAGCCACATTCAACGGGAAGGTTATAGGCTATTTTTCATCCCGAAATTCCTACGGGAACGGGTACAACGCGGGTAAAACCGCGGGGCGCTGCTAGTACAAAATATAGGTACTCGTATAGTTATTACAATTTCCGTTATGCGACTGTTTATATTTCATTTACCTACAACTAGCAGCGCCCCGCGGTTTTACCCGCGTTGTGCCGGTTTCCGTGGGAATTTCGAGAATTTTTATACATATAAACCTTCCTCTTGAATCCATACTAATATTATAAATGCGAAAGTAACTCTGTCTGTCTGTCTGTCTGTTACGCTTTCACGCCAAAACTACTGAACCGATTTTGCTGAAATTTGGTATAGACATAGATATGACCTTGAGAAAGGACATAGGATACTTTTTATCCCGAATTTCCCTCCGGATAAGATACTGTTACGCTTTCACGCCAAAACTACTGAACCGATTTTGCTGAAATTTGGTATAGACATAGATATGACCTTGAGAAAGGACTTAGGATACTTTTTATCCCGAATTTCCCTCCGGATAAGATACTGTTACGCTTTCACGCCAAAACTGCTAAACCGATTTTGCTGAAATTTGGTATAGACATAGATATGACCTTGAGAAAGGACATAGGATACTTTTTATCCCGAATTTCCCTCCGGATAAGATACTATTTTTCTATATTATGTTTACTATTTTTCACCTAAGCAATTGTTTGATGCTTCGCGCTCACTGGGACAGCATGGCTAGGGATTTTAAGGTTTGCTAATATAAAATCAAACGTATTCGTATATAAACAAATGCTATACCTACTTTAAAATAGCGCCACGGCATCGAAAAGGATTTGTCAATCCCGCGGCGTCATTTGAATGCATAGCCATTTATGCTGTATTTCTATGAAGCTACGTTCGAATTTTCACAAGCAAAAATGATAAATCCCGAGACGTTCCGTCCCGGTGAGTGTGCAGCTTGAGTCATACTTTGGTAAGATCCTAAAGGTTAAAAATAAAACTACTGTCCAAAGTAACAATCTAATGCGGACGAAGTCGCGGGTAAAAGCTAGTCAATCTATATATGAAAAACGGCGCCAAAATCCGTTGCGTAGTTATAAAGATATAAGCATACATAGGGACAGACAGACAACGGAAAGCGACTTTGTTTTATACTCGTACTATGTAGTGATGATTGTATATACTATTTGATTAAAAACAAGCCTCAATTCGTCGATGGTAATGACAATCATTTTCCTGTTTACATAACTAACCGGTAACAACAAGGGATTAAAAATACAAACGTACCTACAAAATGTATTTTCAAGTTGTTTTTTCACTAGAATCGACAGCTGTTAGTACTATGGTTTACAAAGCTTTTAGAATTTGTCTTGAGACATAACACGTCAGTATTACGGCCAGTCACTTATCACTGTGGCGGCATGCCGAATGCCGATATCATTCATGTCATTAATTAATCGCATTCCCGTTTGTTATGTCTGCAGTCCCCTCTATCTATTAAAGGATCGTCCAATAACAGACATCGCTAAGACAGGTAAACAAACCAAGTCTAATTGATCTCGTACATCCAAATGTACCGTGTGCAAACCCACATTCTTCAACAAAAAGAACCGACTTCATAGAAAGAAAATGATTCCGTATATTTACTTATTGCTCTGATATTAATAAACAATCAATGTTCCTGGAAGTTTATGTTTTTATCTGAGCTCATTCTTGTTTAGTCGGAGTTCAAGTTCGTCGGGCAGTTTCAAACATATAAATTACGTGAAATACAAATAAAATATGTTAATTAAAGATATAAATTAAAATTAACCACAACAAACTGCACTGCTACTATTTACTAACTGTTATTTTCAAAATAACTCATATTTCAACTACCTAACGAAGTTATGCTGTTTCCGAGAAAATGTTTTTAATAATACTTTTAATAAACCATTCGTTTAAATTGAAATGATTATAGGTATACGCTATCAACCTACTCAAAATTAACACTAGATACCTACCTACTCAATTATCTCCATATAACAAGTACAGTAATGTTTTTATTTGATGAACCTTACAATGTATGAACCGAAATACACAAATAACACTACACCTAAACAGATAAACATCGTTACAGCCTATTAACCTATTCACGTGCAACCATTACTAACATACATGACATCTGTCTGAAGGCTTCACAATGAAGTCGTCATTAGAGATATGCTTTCCACGCGATCAGCGACCGATGATGCGTACACTTACTGGACCGATGGTTTTCCATGTCATCCTCAGCATACTACAAACCATTCTACACCTTATTCTACCACTAAATAAGACCCAAAAGTCAATCCACAGTAAAATATGGGAAGTATCTTATAGAGCATTACAAGGAAAGCAATAGTAAGCTTTGTTGTCATAGTAAAAAGAGTGATTATGTAATTATTGTTTTGGTTGTTGTAAATTATTGTAATCGTAACATTTGTCACTTTAATCAAATTGTTTGACGGTTCGTTAATTTTGAATAACATGTGTTAAAATAACGTCTTTATTGGGGTTTGGGTGCACTGAAGCGTGGTCAAACCATCTCTACTTACTTCTTGAATAATTTTAATGGAATCTACTTCAAATGCACCCGTTCCACTGTTTGCTCAACAGGTAATTTGTGTTAAAATATGCTTAATTTATCCGGAAAATGAACGTTATCAGATGAACAAAAACTGGTCCAAATATTACGTAACATTTAGGAACTTATAACCTAAATAAACATTAATATTTTGTTTAGATAATATCAATTTAAATATAACGACTATTACGAAATGTGTCCATTTTTATTAGGGTTAGAGAACTACAGAGATGCCGCTATCGCGATCGTACTAATGAACTCTTACTTACTGCGAAATAAAAACTAATTTATAGATATTTAAGTAGTGCAAAGCAGTACAGCAAACCTTCCTCATTAATAACTCATATAACAAGTTGTAATATCTACTACAATCAATACAAAAAGTGGATTATTTAAGTAACATTGAAGGACGTATATCCGTCCCTCTATTGTTCAAGAAAGTGGAAACAAAACGTAAAGAAAGTTTATTTTTTGATTCATTCAAGTACAGCTCACATGAATGAATTTGCAATAACATGCATATACAACCATCAGGGTTGCCAAAAGTATATTTCACTGAACACTCATTCATACATTTCGAACTTCATTGCTAATTCATCATTACTCGCCCTACTTTCAGACAATAATATTATTAAAAATAGAATAAAATAGGTTATATTATAAACTTATAAAACATGGGTGTATGGAGAAACTGACCCAAATGCGAGTATGACGTCCGAAACTCACGTAATTCAACGTAACGTATCTGTTACACTCAAAATGAGCTCATTCGCTGTTTGAACTGATCCAGTTTTGCGTATACAACCCTAATTATTGCTTTTTTGCTTTCATGTTTTGTGAGTTATCAAAATATTGTGTTTTTAAGAACTCAATGTACCCCACGAGCGGTTTACGAGATAAAAGCTTGTTTCGTTTGATCTAGGTCAAACAAAAGGAGCATAAATCAAAAGATTTTGGTTAAAACACACGCTGTGGATATCCACAAAACATATCTAAATTAAGTTGATGTCTATAAAATTTCTTCGAACCGAAGTGTTTTATTTGCTACGACGTGATTACCGCTTAGCCTCTGAGGTCGCTCGATAAGCATTGAGATTAATAACGTCATTACTTGCACTAAAGGGACACATAGCTAAGGACCCAGCAGCCCACGGTTGTCAACCGGCTAATAAACAAATTGCCGGATACACATTAGGTAGGCTTGTTAATACGAAAATCACAGGATGCTAGATGGAAAGTTGAAATGGATTTTATAACCACTGCTATGAAAGTAGTTTTTAATGAACATTACGTTTTTCACACGCCCTTCAACTTTATAACGAGACACTTGCTTCAAGGATTCTTGTGACTCATTTAGTAAAGTAATATGACCATAATAAATAAATATGACTCAAGATCAGGCGACTTCGCATTGCAGGAAGCCATCTCGCATTAGCGGAGTAAAGTTTATATAATGCGTTATTAATTGCCAAATAACTGATATCTACGACAATCTAACACGAAATAGCCCTCTTAAAAGTCAAGTACTGTCTGGCTTTCATTGTTACGCAACACTGACTCATTACCAAATACTGAACCTCTTGTCTGCTAACTTCTTTGCACCTTCTTCTCAAGTTGACTCACCTCTAACTTTATTGTGATTTATTTATTAGTCACGTTACTAAACTTAACGTTGTTAACAGAACTGCTCCAGGTTACGCAAAACTCAACGCAAATATTACGGAAACAAGCACAACCAATCTGTTTATTGACAGAAAGCGTTGATGACGAGATAAATACAATGAAAAATTACCCGATTCGAATCGCATTCATTCACCGGATCGTCTATCGCCAGGGCTTCTCGCAGAAACATTTAGATACCAAATGGTGTTTAGCTGTATAGTGTATAACTATTACGTCAATGATCAATGGTATTCATTGACCTATTTTCCTAAGTGAAAATCATTACTCAGTACATAGTGTTTAAGTATAGCGTGTTCCAGTAACTATGAACATTATCCTTCTCTTCTACAGGCCTCTACTTTTGGCATACCGCCTATTTGCGTCAAATTTTCGGATTAAGGAAAATCTCAAAGGAAAACTAAAATTCCCAGGAGGTCAATGACAAACCGTCGACACAAGCGGAAGGGTTGTCTCAGTCGCAACAAGAAAACCGTTTTATAAATATACTTGTTGATTGAAATACTGTATCCTGGGATACGTGATACAAAAATTGTATTTCTGGGAAAGTAGAAGTCTTAATTTGACGTCAAAGGGGATCGAACAAGGGAGAGTTTTATAGGAACGAGTTGTTGACAGCCCTGAGATTGGTGTGGAGGAAAGGCGTGACAAATCGCGATTAGCACGTGGCGCGTCCGATCGGACGGAGTGAACCACACGACTTGAGCTCACGACCACTCGTAAATTATAAAATCACTTTGTGAATCTATACGGATCTCAAGCCGGATAAATAAACACGGCTATTGTTGTGGGAAGTGCCTTTTATTCTATTGCTACGTCTAAAAACGACGACGAATAATTACGCAATGATGATTTACAGAATTACAGTTTTATTGTGATTTTGCTTACAAAATTATATATACCTACGTATGTAAGTGGTTTCCTCTTATTATACTCGTATTGTTGCAATGTAACTAGAGTGACCCTGATTAAGAAAACAGAAAGCCGAAACTAGATCAATGAAACCAAATAAAGAATACCAGTGATTTATTATTTTCTATTATTTCCGAAAGTAAAAGTGTCTTGACTATTGTTGCCGGCAACCCGTACGGAAAAAAGTACATCAATTTTCGAGCCGTGAAAACGACAATTTGGCAGACGCCTCGGAGTCTGCGCGGGAGCACTTTCTCTGCGCAGACGCAGCTCGGAGCCGGAGTCCTTCGGACGTGAGACGCCGCCCGCTCCGCCCGCGCATCACGCGTTTCCGCAGCAATATTATTAACTCGTGTTTTATTATCGAACTCCATTCGATCGCTCCTCGCACCGATTGATTTATTTATCGGCACTTTCAAATCAAAACACTCGAGAGCAGTTCTCGTGTTCATCTCAGTGGTATTTCGGAGTTTACGAAATGTGCTAGGGCCAACGGCCGGGATGTGATCCTCTCATATTCGGTGGAAGTATATACTAACATCACGTGAATACTGTATTGTGCATTGTGTGTGTGTACGTGCCAACATGTGACAATGACCATCAAGCTTCACCTGTGACGCTCGTGGATTTTAGCCAAAACATGACTCTCTGGTACACGGACTTACTGGTGAGGTTCAATTTCTAGGTTGTGTTTAGAATATAATCGCCTTTAAATAACTGCATAGGCAATTTATTCAATAATTAGTATGTACTTAATTAGTATGTAAGGCTTTGATTGTAATCTGTTGTGTCACCAAATAAATAAATAAATAAATAAATAAATAAATAACAGCTTTATTTTTTACAGAAACAATAACCATATACCTTAATCTAATGTTTAATCAGAATAGCAAATCTACTCGTATATAATGGATGCCTTTATATGTTACGAGATTCACCTCTGCTGACACTGTCCTTCTCGTTTCGAGGCCAATGTCGAATAGTCGTTAACATAAAAAACTTAATTTCTCTCTAGCAGTGCCCGTCACATCGCACGCCCCGCAATTATCTTTATTGGGTAGTTCGGCAATTGACCTACAACTAATATATTATTACTGGCCATCGATAAAACGCCGGCGGTGTTCTATCAGGTCAGTTCGAATTTCAAATACTTTCTATGCTATCACAACAGTAGCCTAATAGAAATATCCTCGTTGCTGACAAGCTGCTAATTGTGTGTTGGCGTTGTGGTACTTAAATGAATCGGGCCGTGTGTTACGTCACCCTGGCCGGTGAAGACGGTGACCCCCTAATTACATTTGATGTGAATAGGTTACGATCACGTTATGCAGTCTTCGGACAAAGCAGTCAGTCTTCACTTATGACACACCACGCACAAATATTGTAGGCCGAAGTTATTACTCAATTGCTATATACCTTTTTGACAAACTTTGCTGAACCAGTAAAGTATTTGTTAATCTTTTTCTCAGTATGCTATGAGTAAGTTTAGAAGATGAGTGACTAAAACAGTAAACTACAAGGTTCAATCTTTGGAAACAAATATTATGCGTGTGTGTTGGTGAAAGCAAGAGCGTTTTGTTAACCATTTTCAAGAGCGTTTTGTTAACAATTTTCCTTTAAACGCCGGCGCCGCCGCACACGCGGAGATGAGACCGCAATGCCACGGTTTAGTGAGCACTTTCGATTTCCTCACAGAACCGCCGCATGGCTACTAATTGGAATACGACCACAAACAGCCTCCAACGATAACAAAATCGTTATTTCACTATCAACTCCCCCCGTTAACCTCTAGCTACATAAACTCTAAGATCAAAATGCAGTAAATTCTCTCGTTCTGTGTCTACCAAAATGAAGATCTTCCTACTCCACACGAAGACATGATAAATAGACATTAATAGTAAACGTCCAATGTGTCAAAGTTAACAAATTGTATTAGAAACTAAATGAAACGCTGCGAGAGTCGCCTGTTGTTATTTATTGTGATGCTGACATAGGCCTACTTTCAATAGATTTTTATTGTTTTTGTAATATAGGTAAGTAGTAGTAGGTGTATGTGGCGGTGTACGTAATAATGATGAATTGACATTTCGACTTTCTATCCTCGGTGTCGAAAGAAACTCAATAAAAATAGATATTGCACGAACATTAGCGAATGTTGGCGAAAATAATTTTACGTTTATTTATTTTGAGTCGTAACAGTGTAGTCTTCGCACCGCAACGCCACATAAACATCAAAAAACTGGGCACCACGGAAGCAGCGATCTCGCAAACCAGATAGTCGCGCAACTACATAAAAATCTATTTCGGTGTCGTACCGCACACAGAACAATGGTGTTATACTCGTACGACATACATACAGCTCCGTAAACATTGTTTACAATTCGTTTTTCGGCCATTTCTTGGCCTCATAATCTTATAAGCTATTTTCAACCTTATTGTCCTTTAAGTTGTTGAAAGTGTTATCTAAATCGCGGTGCGACTCTGATTGATGTCGCATCTCGAAGATAATGGAGATGTAAACGTGAGCGGCACATTGCAAGCACTTGTCTGATTCACGTCTATTCATTCAGACACTATAATTAAGGGTGAAAGCTAGATACGGTTTTTATTTTGATTCCGCCTTCAGTTTCACTGTGCACGACTGTCAGGACTGGTTACAAAACAAACGCCTCATTGATCTGTAATGGCTTTAATTTCACTGATGTGTACAATGTTAATGTCTGCGCAATTTCATTGTTATGAAACCAATAATTTATTTTAGGGTGTGTGACTTTTCCACGCCCACTTCTGTGCTACATAATGTCTCATCAGTCACATAATACCTACTTGTAAAACAAGTAGGTTCAGTACTTCACTTACCCAATAAAATGAAGAATCACCATGTTTATTTATACAACCGACAGACCTAATAATAAAGTAATGATGTACGCAACCAATGATATATTGAAACCCACTGGAGCACCCACACGGAAATATCCAAATATTTTTGTTTTCAGATAACTCATTCGATACACTCGATGTGTTTGATTAATACGTCAATTGAATGAGTCAAAGTCTTATTAACCTGGATTGTTAATTGTGTTCTACGTGAGACACAGTTTTCACTCATTAACATTTAGCTGTTTGAAGTCCCAGTATGTTGTTGAGCTTTCTAAGTATAAAAGTACAATGTATGTGTTTTGTTTTCGCAGAGCCCCGGCGCGGTGAGCGGCGCGGGCGCGGAGGCGCAGCCCGGCTCGCGGGACTCGCTGGACGTGCGCTACTCGCTGGCGACGCTGGCCGACGACTACACCAAGAGGAAACACGTCGTCAGGGTCACTACGGCCGCTGGTGCAGAATTATTACTTCAGGTATAATACCAAAACATTCGTGGTAATATCATCTTCAGTGAAGGTAGAGCTTTTGCCCCACAGTGAGACATGACATTACTGACTAATGTAACTTAACTAGAACCTCACTATTCTACACTTTGACCTGTAATCTTCAGTGTCGTAGTGAAACATTATAGGCTAATAGCTACTGGAGTCATAATATGTATTGACTTATGAGATGATGCTGATGAAGTTGTCTTGAAATGATGCATTTTTAGGCCAAATATTAATAGTCTTTCTTGTCCAGGCTGATGGCGCAGCAGACGCGCAGCGCTGGCTGGCCGCCCTCCGCCGGCACTCGGCCGAGCCTCCCCCCGCGGACCCCGCGCCCGCACCCGCCTCCGCCCCTCCCACAACCACCACAGCACCAGAATGTGCTTCCCCGTTACCGCCGCAAAGAAGCAAGAAGATCGGGAGAAACAGATCGCCTACTGGTAAGAAGAACATTCATGATAAAACTGAAACTCTAGTTACTTTGTATCATGGTTTGAACTTTGAGGCCCAGACCAAACCACTTCTAACAATGATAGCACTTTACACTATTATGGTATTTTAGTCAGAATAGTAAAGCAACCTCAAGGCTTAACGTATATTCAACAACCATGTTTCCGACCTTTAGGGCCCCCAACGCCAACCCTCCCTTCGTCGCCTAAGAACAAGACGTGGAAAGGTCGCGTGGCGAAGCAGCTGAGGCGAATGCACGGAGGGAACACAACCCCCGCCGCGCCCGCGGCCACGGGCTGGCTGGAGGTGCCACTCGAGAGATGCCCCACAGACCCAGAGAACCCGCTCGTGCCTCGAGCTGTTACGTTGCCTGCTAATGCTGTGGAGGTAGGAGTTCATCGAAGTTTTTTAGAGACCATTTTTCAAAATCTTTTAGTGAAGGTTGAAGCATTGGTTTATCCAAGATCCAAAGAATACATCCAGTTCTATGCTCAACTCGTATTAGGCAAACATGACAATTATTAGCAATTAATTCTATGGTACTGATCTTCAAGAAGCACCAATGCTACGACGATAATCTTCATGCCATATTCTTTACTCAGTCGGATTTTAGTGGTCATTACTCGAGTAGTCTTTATTCCTTAGATCCCTACCTTTTTGTAAATGAGTTCAGTGTATGATCTGGTACCCAGGTGTACGGTCTGCGCACGGTGGGCGTGTACCGCGTGCCGGGCAACGCGGCGGGCGTGACGGCGCTGGCGGCGGCGCTGGACCGCGGCGAGCCGCCGCCGCCCGGCGACGCGCGCTGGGCCGACGTGCACGTGGCCTCCAGCCTGCTGAAGCTGTACCTGCGCCGCCTGCCCGACCCGCTGCTCACCGCCGAACTTTATCCCGCCTTTATCGGTAAATATATCATATCATATACATGTTTACCATAAGCTTTTGTACTCGACTCATTCGTATTTTTTTCCCTGACCAGCCTTTCCCAATGGTTATGTTTATATGTTCCCAATTGTCCTACATCTTCACTTTTCCTTAGATACCTCTGCATTATCTTCAAATTGCAAAGTATCTTTTTATCCTTTATTTCTTGTCCTTTCATTATTCACAACAATTCCTGACCTATGTTGTTCTTTCAGCCGCTGACCGGTCCCCGGAGCGAGCGAGAGAGCTCAAACGGCTAGTTCACACGCTGCCCGAAGCTCACTACGAAACACTCAAGTACCTGATACAACATTTACGCCGAGTGGTCTCACACTCGTCCATAAACAAAATGGCGGCGAGGAACTTGGCCATAGTGTTCGGGCCAACGTTGGTCCGAGCGGCCAGCGACGACATGCTGGCCATGGTCAACGATATGTCCAGCCAGTGTCGCATCATTGAATCTTTCCTCACACATGTAAGTTTTGTTCACTCGATAACATATGCTAGCTACTTAGATAGGGTGACCGACAGTGGTATTTCAATCTGACTAAACCGTGGTTCGAAGGCACATTTAATTTTGTCAGTTCCGTGCCGGAGGCCCTGTAGGCACTAGGCACTTTAAGGTTATATCAAGTCGGGGGCCCAACCGGCCCTACCGAACTTATAGGTGTTTGTAGTCGGTACGAATGTTTTAAGTTTGCACGGTGTGTTTCCAGTACGAGTGGTACTTCGAGGAGGAGGAGGGCGAGCCGCCCGTCGAGCCGCCGCCCGCCGCCGACGAGCTGTCGCCCGCGCCCGCGCCCTCGCGCGACCTGCTCATACACAACGTCAAGAAGATTGAAGGTACCACCCACACTACCGACACACTCATTACATGTATCAACACCCTCATATAACACAGATTTGTACGATATTCGGCAACAGATATAAACGATTTCAGTTTCAACTTTTGGTTCATGATCAGAGAAGAGATCCAATCTTTGAAAACAATTTATAAAAATTTAAATCGAGTAATCGAGTTCGCGGTTTTCTTTAGGTTAGACACAGCGTATCCGATGCCTAATGAAACAATGTATATCGTTTCAGGTAAAGACGTGTCAACACGAGATATCGTGTCTTCAATCATATCGGCGGCAAATCGCAAGATCCAGCGCAAGCCGCGATCGAAACCTTCTTCGGACAAGAAGTGGGCGGAGGGCAAGCGAGGCGCGGAGAGCCCGCCCGGCGGCTCGCCGCCCGCCTCGCCGCTCGCCTCGCCGCTCGCGTCGCCGCCGCACCACCTCACCACGTCGCTGGCGCAGTACGACGGCTTGCCGCACAACCTGCTCGCGCACGACGCCCTCAACAAGTACGTGACACACAACCGATGCACCCACAACCAATGACGACGGAAACAGACGCACACATACATTCGTGCTTACACGTTTTTCGTAGCAAATCTCTTCTGACATAAATCTGACTCTTTTCGAGATTTATTTAGCGCATATTCTAAGTGCGTCTATTTTAGAGCGCAGTTCGTCGTTAGTCATCGTTGGTTTTCAGGGTGTATGATGTCGGTGATCATTCGTAACAAATCAACCTAATATCAGTGCCCTCCCCCAATCATCAACTAACAATTAACAATTCGTTTCAGAATCGAACTAGAGTCGATGGCGGCGCTGGGCCGCGGGCGCGCGGACTCGCGACACACTCACGCGCTCACTAACTTCTCGATCGATGGTGAGTCTCCACACTTAGCTGAACAACTTGCATACAGTGTTAACACTTGTTCGTGTAATACAATAAAGGTGTCTACTATTTGCCCCACTAGGTGTCCAGTACTGACGTCAGAGAGTAGACACAGCAATCTCTTTCTTTTGTCCACAATAAAAGGTATAAGAATGTAAGCGTGTCGAGTGTG
This sequence comes from Cyclophora punctaria, assembly GCA_951394245.1. Taxonomy (NCBI): domain Eukaryota; kingdom Metazoa; phylum Arthropoda; class Insecta; order Lepidoptera; family Geometridae; genus Cyclophora; species Cyclophora punctaria. The sequence continues at coordinate 2,427,482 of OX596172.1, forward strand.
TGTGTGCGGGCGGCCTAACCCTGCCCTGATATGTTTGTGTCATGTGTTACTCATAGCCGCACGTGTGCCGCAGTGTTGTGCCGCGACGTCGACGACTAACGCTTGCAGCGCGGTGACCGCACGGCCGACCATCGCATCTGCTCTGTACATATCATCGCTCCTCATCACGCATCGGCGATCATCTAACGAGCGCGGCTCTTCTAATATACTCTAACACGCTTCCATCGACCGTTATCGTTCACGTCGCGAGTCAGCCCGGCCCGTACTGACGTGTATCCGTTCTGTCGCAGGAACCGGAGACTTGGTGTCTAGTCTGACCAGCACGTTCGACCAGAAGCTACGCACGCTCAACAACTCGTCGCCGCTCGACGACGGCAGCATCCCATACGCCGACGAGCCCGACGAGCCGGAGAGCGGCGAGAGCGGCGAGCGCGAGAGTGAACGCGAAAGCGAACGCGAGCAAGAGCGCTCGCGCGCGCGCGTGTCGCCCGGCGCGCGCGCCTCCGAGCTGAAGGCGGCGTGGCTCGCGCGCGACACGCGCCACTCGTCGTCCTCCAGCGACGAGCCGGACGCGCGCTGGCCGCGCCGCGCGCGCGACGCCGACGACTCCGAGAAGGAGAACTGCCCCAAGAAGGAGCTCGACGACGAGAAGGACGTCGACACGCGCAGCCAGGCCTCCGCCGCGCCCGACAACGACCACTTCGCGCGCGCCGACCCGCCCAAGCGCTGCAGCGCTGCGCCCGACGCGCCCAAGCGCAACAGCGCTGCGCCCGAGCCGCCGAAGCGCTGCAGCGGCGCGCTCGAGCCGGCCGCCGACGACGGCGCCAAGCTGAAGCGATCCGAGTCGCTGAACCGCGACGAGCGCGAGCGCGCCGGCCGCGTGCTGCGCTCCGAGTCGCTCAACTGCCGCGCCGAGCGCCTGCAGCGCTCCGACTCGCTCGGCAAGGGCGAGCGGCTCACCAAGCTGGAGAAGGGAGAGTGGAACGTGGTGCGGCGGCGCGAGGGGGCTCCGCGCGCCGCCAAGCTGAAGCGCAAGAACGGCATGCCGGAGCGCGGCATCAAGCGGCGCCACACCGTGGGCGGCACCAAGGACTTCGACAAGGACGGCTGGAGCGCGCGCCACACGCGCACGTCGTCGCCCGACCTCACGTGCGCCGCGCCGCGCGCGCCGCTCGCCGCGCGCCACCCGCTCGAGTCGCACGTCTGACGCCGCCGCGACTCCGCGCCGACCCCGCCCGGCGCCGCGCGCCACCCGCTCGAGGCGCACGTGTGACGCCGCCGTGACTCCGCGCCGACCCCGCCCGGCGCCGCCTCCTACACGACGCCGACGCTCGTAATGCAACGAGAGAGGCTATTACAAGATTCGATTCGACGGACTGAATAGATTAGGTCACAAGTATATATTTTTATCCTATAATATATTGAACGAATTACGAAACGTTGAAATACTCAGTCAAATAGTATAGTATATCTGCATATACCTATTTATATAGTTTAGAAAAAAATATCAAATTAAAAATTATATTTGAATATTTGGACGGTGCAATATTTATTGTTTTATAACAAAAATTAATTGAAGCAACACATTGAAAAACAAACAATACTATTGGAAGACGATGAAACGAACATAGCTCACTAAATAATGCCAAAGAATGATAATGAAACTGACGTTTGAGAGTATATTACTATAATATGCATGCGCGGGGCGTATACGAGAGACGGAGCGAATCGGTGAATTGAATGCAAGGATTTAGATATCAACCACAAGTGTGACCTTCGGGAAACGACATTTCCACATAATAAATACACAGTACTTAGTACTTCGGTCGGTCGCTACGGTTCCACAGACCTGCAAGATATATGTTTATGGCAAAACTCCCGTCGTAGGTGACAAACTACTGTTTACGGAGTTGAGTGGAACTTTGTGTATATTAATTAAACAAGCATAATATTAAATATAGTGCTATTAGATGTATTTAGTTAGTACATGGACTAAGTGTTAGAGTTGGTGCCGTGGGCTCGCGCAGCACCACACGCGGTGACGTCACACGCAGTGACCACAGTGTACGAGTAACACCAGCTAGATGTAAGATTATCTTAAGTGTATTGTAGTTTCATTTTAAAGTTCAGAATAGTGATTTAATAAAAATATAAATGTAAACATGCGTACATCACCTACTTGCCTTTTGCAATAGTTTTAGATGATTTGAATTTATGCACAATTAATCAACTTATTATTATAACGAAGTTACCTTACGTGTCGCTAGATGGCGTTATGATCAGATGAATTAATATCAGATTAGTTATTTAATATTATATGGAATTAACGAAAATGTTAGTATAAAATGTAATGATTTAAATCAAACTTATGATTGAAGTGTAAATATTAAAATAATTGCAATATATTAATGAAAATGATAATGTAATGATAAATGTAATTAAATGTATGCGTGTACGCACGGTGCGTCTCGGTGCGGGCACAGTGTCGCAGCGAGACAAACATCAGTACTACTATATTATATATTAACTATACATTATATTTTATGGTGATAATATTAAAGTGATCCATCTTATATAGCTTTGTAAAAATTGTACATTTTCTTTTAATAATAATTTATATTAAATTTGTTATGTAGCTTTGTTGAATGCAATTATTTTGTATTGTTTTTGTTTATCAAAGAGAAGTATTTTAGGCTAAATTCAATTGTTATTTATTTGCGGAAAATACGTGATTGGCGCAACATTTCTTTAAAAATATTTTAATGAAACAAATGTCATGTAAATAAAAGTTCATGTCAAAATGTTTTACATTTTCGTTCTGTAACTTTGAAAATTTTATACCATCTTATGTTAAGACGATCTCAAGTATGTTGTTTGCAAAGCGTTCCTTTAAAGTTTTATTTGTAAATATAATTGTAGGGACATTGGATTACTAATAGTTGTGGCGCATATTGTAGGTGTAGCGTGCGCGCGGCTTGAGCTCGTTCATAAAAGACATGTTTGTACGAGACAGCTCGCTCGTGTCTGCTTCTAAGATTGTATTCAATTTATCTATTCATGTTCTTCGTGTAATCACTAAATGAAATTCAAACAACTTCAGACATTCTACGGATATGGCTCGAGCCTCATTTACGGTGTCCTTGTGTATATTTTGGAACAATGGAAATAAAATATTGAATCAATTTATTCTTGTGTTTTGACTTCCTACGTACTACTTGCATGCGTCACTAGATGACGTTGTTTGTGTCTGACATCAATCAATCATGTAGCGGGTTGAATGACAGAAAACGAGTCGACAAAGTGACCTAGACGTATCAATCAACTGTACTAACATCCTCGACGTTGTCTTCCGACAAATCTTTATGAATTACTTTACTATTTTTTATTCCTACTAACTACCTCCATCCCGTCACAAAAATGCCACAGATATAATAGCGTCGAGCAATTTGAATGTGCTTGTGAATGAAACGACGGACCGTTTTTGGCCAAGAAAGAAATGCACATAAATGACAAATGTGTCTTGCGAAAGTCAACCTTAGTACCGACTATTAAGGTTCAATTTCAAATGCTGTTTTGTTTGTTGCAAGTTTTTGCGGACATAACCTCTTTCAGCGTTATGATCGCCTGGTACTTTGAAATGCATAAAGATGAAATTCTGTGTTGCAACACTACGGAATTTAGTGATTTTAAAAGGGAACTCTGTTTTAAATTTAGTGAAATTGCAACATTTAGTACAATGTTTTTGGCCAAGAAAGAAATGTACATAAATGACAAATGTGTCTTGCGAAAGTCAACCTTATTACGGACTATTAAGGTTCAATTTCAAATGCTGTTTTGTTTGTTGAAAGTTTTTGCTGACATAACCTCTTTCAGCGTTATGATCGCCTGGTACTTTGAAATGCATAAAGATGAAATTCTGTGTTGCAATACTAAGGAATTTAGTGATTTTAAAAGGGAACTCTGTTTTAAATTTAGTGAAATTGCAACATTTAGTATAATGTTTTTGGCCAAGAAAGAAACGTACATAAATGACAAATGTGTCTTGCAAAAGTCAACCTTATTACGGACTATTAAGGTTCAATTTCAAATGCTATTTTGTTTGTTGCAAGATTTTGCGGACATAACCTCTTTCAGCGTTATGATCGCCTGGTACTTTGAAATGCATAAAGATGAAATTCTGTGTTGCAACACTACGGAATTTAGTGATTTTAAAAGGGAACTCTGTATTGAATTTATTGAAATTGCAACATTTAGCACAATGTTTTTGGCCAAGAAAGAAATGTGCATAAATGACAAATATGTCTTGCAAAAGTCAACCTTATTACTGACTATTAAGGTTCAATTTCAAGTGCTGTTTTATTTGTTGCAAGTTTTTGTGGACATAACCTCTTTCAGCGTTATGATCGCCTGGTACTTTGAAATGCATAAATATGAAATTCTGTGTAGCAACACTACAGAATTTACTGATTTTAAAAGGGAACTCTGTATTAAATTTATTGAAATTGCAACATTATACTACCGCATCCGACCGCCAGGGCCACCTAGCATCTACATCCGGTTTCCATTTATAATTTGATTCGAGTCGACACTTTCTATCGCTCCCACGATGTCTCTCTCTCTCTCTCTCTCTTCCTGGCTATGTGTCCCACATGGTGGTGGGGTCAGCCTTCCTTATTTTTCTCCTCCACTTCGCTCTTTCGTCGACGTCGTCATCGTTATCGCTCCCACGATATATCCAAAATAAACCAAATTTACTATGTACAAATTATAGTATAAAATAACACACGAACAGACATTCCAACCATTTATTAATTATTATGTATCATTCCACAAAAATCCAATTTAACAACATCAAATGTTATAGTTTTACAGTCAATCAAAAATAGAAGTCTTTGAAGGAGTTCTAAAATATGTAATATTCCATACAAACCAGATTACTTGAATACTTCTACACAATAACACAAACTCTTAAATCTATTCAGTTCCTCGCCGAAACATTTCATCACACACTTTGAACTTTTCAGTCGAACTCTTAATGAACTAAACATAATTTTAAAATCGCTACAAAATATAACTCGTTTGAACTACAATTTAGAACTTTATGTAAATCATAAAAATATTACTTTTTGAGAGTTATTTAGATAGACCAAGTTTCAGGTACTTTCGAAAGAAAATGGTATTGCAAGTTGTATGTACTGCGGTTAATCACAAAGTATGTAGTAACCAATAAGTGTATGTAGATTTGGATACTTGTATCGTTAAATAGTTATGTTAACAATAACTTAATATCTAATATATTACCGTTGAAATAGCTGTTTACTATTTCCATACGTATAATAAATGCAATAATAAAATCGATTAGCATCTTGATCAAGAAACAATACTATTCCAACATTCGAAATTCACAATAATAACAACATTGTACTATTATAATAAGAAATTAATAATTATTAATAAAATATAATAGGAGATCCGTTTATAATTTTGAATATATTCTATCTAATGCCCTCTGGACCCACCAATAGACAACGCAAAGGAGTATTCAATAAAATATAATATTAATAATATCTTTATTTTATATGCGTAAACTTTCAGATCACATTCGGCAAGGTTTATTGTTCATTCATTCATAGGATATAATTTTAATAATAAATAATATTTAATTTTTCAATATAACTAGAAACTTTTTTCCTTTGACATAATATCTTTGAGAGAATTATATAAAAATGTGTCGTTTAAACTATTATTTATTATAATTAATTATTATTGGCATTTTTGAGAGCAAACAAACAAAATGCCTAATATTGTAAAGTTTACGCTTTATAGCAGATTAGACTAGATGTACAATAAATGAGACGAATATTGATGGGTCGAAACATTTACACACAAACATAATCGACAATCAGTCCTATAAGTTCAATCCTCGGTTCGTTTAGAAATTCTAACAAAAATGCGTTTTGGTTTCATTCAATACTCTTCAGGCTAAGACATCTATTTATAAATAGTGCAGTCATTTAAGCTTAAATTAGGTAAGAATCTCGGAATTCGAGATACCCAGCTGTAAGTCTGTAAATACTTGTATATTGACACCCTAAAAGTTGTCTCAAAACCTACCTATGGTAGGGTGTACGCAACTATTAAATTTCAAGGTCAAAGGTCACAAAAATCGGTTTTTAGCGCTTTTTTTGTAAATATCTCATTTCCTATGGGTTTTTTGCTATTTGTATTTTTACAAATATTGTAGAATACAAAATTCTCTACAAATTATGTCAAAAAAATTTTTCATACGGTGAACCGTTTTCGAGATAGAGGGCGGAGAGCGCGCGGTCACAGCATCACTTCAGGTCAACCGGTGCCTCCGGTCGAAAACGCGCCATATATAGTTGATGAACTATCGATAAATCAATCGATTATAAATATTTATCAATTTTTATTAACTTATATAATTTTCTTCATGCATTAAATCTATATCTATTCAATAATACTGATAACTTCAAAAATGAGGCCTTATGTCAAAATCCTCATACAAGTTGTATAAAATTTTGATATTAGGCTGGCTTTTGAAAACAGTTGGGTTATACGTGAAAACTTCGTCGAAACTACTAAACTTACATACACAAAACTCTTTGGTAAGTTCAAACATGGTTAGGCTATGATTTGGAACCCCAGGTATGGGGTTGGGCAATGCGAAACGATTTTCTGGAGCCTATCATGACAATTTTATTACCTGCTCCAGAAGGTTTGCTAAATACAATTTTCTGCAACTGCAAGAGTGGTTGTGGTTCGCGATGCGGATGCAGGAAAGCGGGCTTGCAATGCTCTTTAGCTTGTGGCCAATGTAATGGGCAAGCTTGTCTCAATGCTCTACCATATGAGAGCGACATTAACGAAGATGGAACCTTTGACCCCGAAATCATGGAAGAACTTGAGACAAAATTGTCGTTGAAGACGATAATGAAGACCAGTTTGAAATTTACCAGCAGCCGGAAGACGACGATGAAGAGGAAGAAGATTTGAATGATATTTTTTAATAAAAAGATTAATACATAATTTATTTGCTTTTTTTTTCATCATGTTAGAAGTTATTAATATTATAATTAGGTTAAAATTCAAATATAATACCTATATTTTCTTTAACAATTCTGCAATTACATGGGCAGGAAATGTTGTTAAATAAATTAATACTGAATAAAAAGTGGATAGGTTAGGAAAAAATGTTTAATATAATATAAAAGTTTAAAAAAATTTACAAATATTTATAATCGATTGATTTATCGATAGTTCATCAACTATATATGGCGCGTTTTCGACCGGAGGCACCGGTTGACCTGAAGTGATGCTGTGACCGCGCGCTCTCCGCCCTCTATCTCGAAAACGGTTCACCGTATTAAAAAAATGTTTTGACATAATTTGTAGAGAATTTTGTATTCTACAATATTTGTAAAAATACAAATAGCAAAAAACCCATAGGAAATGAGATATTTACAAAAAAAGCGCTAAAAACCGATTTTTGTGACCTTTGACCTTGAAATTTAATAGTTGCGTACACCCTACCATAGGTAGGTTTTGAGACAACTTTTAGGGTGTCAATATACAAGTATTTACAGACTTACAGCTGGGTATCTCGAATTCCGAGGTGAACTTACTATAATGACTGGACTAAAAAGGAAAATAATTATAAGTTTCATTTCATATTTGCGGACCGAAAATTTATTATATTTATATATTATGTTTAATTACATTTTTCAGAACTTTTAGTAATTTGTATTGACCCTAGGTGCATACCTATGTTTATATTAACATTAAACACTTGAGCTGCGTTTTCACTTAGTGTTCTGAGCGAATATTCGTTCGAGAATATCGTGGAATCTTTTTTATTTTGAGCTTTGTTTCGTATTTTTCAAACATGGCTCGGGTTTGAGATCACCAATCCGGAGTAGGCACGCGTGGTGATATCTTCGGTGAGATGAGCTTTTCCCAAAATTTCGCTAACTTTTAATTCTTGCAAAAGTTCGCTTAGAATAAATACTAAGTGAAAACGCGGCTTTTTTGACATCGGTTTAATAACATGACTATTACTATTCGGAAACATTCGCACTGACATACATGTCATTTCGTACTTCGACATTTGTCACAAAACGACGACAACGATTTTTACCAAGCAAAATGTTTAGTGTTTTGTGTAACTATTTTAATTTAAATTGAGCCTCAATAACTATAAACTTTTGAGACACGTGACTTTATTATAAAGGCAGTGTTGAGTGACAGGGGTATGCGTTGAAATAACGCCAGAGTGAACACTATGTGACGTCACAATATAATTTGTGACAAAATGTTGCCATCAACTACACTGTGTATGCGCGCCACGATCCAAAGCCTACTGTAATTTGCCACCATTGCCTGTGAAATGGCCGAAATATTCCGGAATTGTCCATTGTGTACTGCACTAAGTTAAATACCGCCTAACTATTGAAACGTCACCCAAATTTAAGAACTTATTCGTAACAATTTAACAATAAGTCCGATTTGCATACCAAAATAGTTTTACGTACCTAAATATATTAAAAAATAGTCCAAATTGTATCAGAGAACACAATTCAAAACGAAAGTTATTTGTTTTTGAAATTCATTTGAATTTATTTTTTCTGTTTTATGTTCTATTTATTTATTTCTCACTTTTCAACATATTAAGGTACAAAATTACATGACAAGTTTTATGCAAGGGAGCGAGCTAAAATACCGACAAGTTTTATTGAAATGAAGCCACATTTTTGTTCCATTTTGGTAAAGCGTATGGTGACGCGTGGTGGCCGCGCTAGGGTCGGTCGCGGCCCGTGCGGTAGACGGTCCGCAGCCGGTCGCGGTAGCGGCGCCAGAGAGGTCAGGCGTCGTCAGGGTCGCGGCGCGGCGGCGCCGGGCTCGCCTCGCGCCGCGCCGTCGCCGTCTGCGCCGCCGGCGTCGCTGCCGGCTGACGGGGGGAAACGCACTGATATACATAGTCAATGGTGTATCGGGATGGATTCCTTATCTGTACTAATAAAGCTGAAGAGTTGTTTTTTTCTTATTTGTTTGAACACGGTCATCTCGAAAACTACCAGTCCGATTGGAATAATTATTTTTCTGATGAAAAGGCACATTTAAGACGAGGGTTATAGGCCGTTTATCCCGAAATTCGTACGGGAACAAGGCAGGTAAAGGTGGGAACAAGGCAGGTGAGCAGTGATAATGTTTAAATACCTGGTGGTTGTTGGTTGCGGCGGCGACAGGGGCAGTTGCGGCAGGCGGACACCAGGGCTGCACGGGCGGCGTGCAGGGCCGCGATCCGCTCGTGGGTTCGATTGAGAGCGAGCTGAGCAACATATCGAAAAGCGTGTCCTGTGGAAGGTATACTCAACTTTAGCATCATAATTTAGTCCTTATGTAGCTGACAACACACGCCCTTTTTCCAAACAAAGACTAACCTCTTAAAAGGTGCTCAGAAGTCACTCAAATTAAGAAACCTCAATTCTATGTATAGAAATGAGGGTTGGGTTTGAGTTGCAATTGAGTACACCAGGCTACCTGTTTATTAAATAACTTCTTGACATTTTCATAGATGACCTAGGAACAAAATCATTAATCTTTGTTTTGGAATAGGAGACTCTAGACCATAATGTCAGCTGCACAAAGCAAGACCACAACCTGCGTTGCGGCGTCACATCGCAAAACCGATATGAGATTTCTACGGTGCATATATATCCCAGAGCAACCAAAAAGAAGAAAGAAGAAAATTCGTCAGTTTCTTGCACTTCCCTCTCTTACTTCTCTCAACATCTTCCACAATTTGCCACACACTCTTCTCTCACCCAACTCTCTCACACTCCTCTGTCACACTTCTCTCTCATACTTCTCTTTACAAAATTTTCCACACACTCTTTCACACTCTCATCAATCTCTCTTACACTTCTCTCTAGCCCACTTCTCTCCCAAATTCTCTTACCCCTCCGTCACACTTTTCTCCCGTACCTCTTTCATAGAAGTATGAGAGTGTTTCAAGAGAGAAGTCTCTTGTACTTCTCCCTCACACTTCTCTCTCGCACTTCTCTCTCACACTTTTTTCACACTTCTCTCATTTCTCTCTCACAAAACACTACTCTTTCTCAGACTTCTCACTCTGACTACTCTCTCACACCACTTCTCTCACACTATCTTGCACCGCCTGCGAATTGCGTACACCAAATGCGTATTAAAGCACAAAGTTAAAAAACTGTGTCAATAATGTTAATTGAAAAATTTATACTTATCACTTACTTACATTAGTAACTAATTAATACGATCTAAGTTATAAACATCAAAACACCTAGCGAATTCATTCGAATAGCTCTTTCCTACAATAAGACATTCGAATGAATTCGCCCATTGCAACGTGTACTACATAAACACAAAAAATTGCGACAATTGCCTGACATGACTATTCGAATAATAATAATAAATTAAGGTGACTTTAAGCTAAACAAGAATTTAAATAGAACTAGAAAAAGAATGTTCTATAAACTCAAGTAGAATATGGATCTCAACGAAAAGACAACAGAGCAACGAAAGGAGACTGTGTGACTGTTTAGATAAAAAATTACATTCAAATAGAATGATCATTCGTTCGTTTAGTCTAAACTCACCTTTACCGAATAGACATATCAGCTAGTCGAGCAGCTCGAACTAGATAAGCAAAACTACATATCTATACAAATTAGTAAAGCAACATGATCGAAATAGTTGCCGGCATTTTTTTCACTTATTACCTTTGTCAAACTATTGTCCAGTGAACTTCATAACTTAAGATATTCAACGATTTTCTACAAAAAAGCTTCTTAATTTTTAAATACATTTAATCCACAGTACTTATATCCTCAGAGAACCTTCCCTGTCATGGGAAATTATTAACACATTTTTTTATTATTAAATAAAGCGACATAATACAAATGTCACAAAAATGTTCTCTATAGACATGTACTATGGTCAAATGCCGGAAACTGTCTCTTGTATGTGTTAGTGTATTTACGTTGGAATCCAAGATGGCGTCGACCTCGTCAGTGTCGGAGACCGAGGACACGCTGGGCCAGCAGTCGTGCAGCGAGCCCCGCAGCATCGGATGGTAGCCGGCTAGGAATCAATTATACACTCGCAGATATAGGACTAGCTTGACAAACATAAAAGTTTTGATTGATGAAAGGTCGTTAGAATCATAATTAAAGATGGAAGTCGTACTGACGCATATTAAACCGAGACTTAACTAATTGACGTTTTTTTAAGTTAAGGTGATGTGAGTCCAGCAACTCGCAAAACGCGGTTTTTCCATCCAACTATTTTTATATAAATTGTCACAATTTTGATTCTAAAAAACTATAATATTAAAGTTGAGGATATATTCTAGTGGCAAAGGTATTTCAGTACACGATTAGATTAATTTCCCTCGATAGAAAAAAATCACAAAGTTGCCTCTTTTATTAATTTAAAAATAATTATTTGGCTAAAATAAACAGATTTTTCCCAAAGAAAAACAACTATAATATAGGTCGTAGCATGAGCTAGGGCATTAGGTATTTTTTTGTAACCTTTCATTACATTCTTAAACACAATTTCAAAATACCTAATAAATTTCGAGAATTTGCCGTGTTGCGGGTGACGCGGGGCGTGATCAGTCGCGCTCAAGCGCTTGTGGAGGACGGACCTATGCCAAATATTGCTGGAGCGCGGAGATGCAAAATTTAAAACTTTTTTCGCAGTAATAAATTTGAACTATGACGGTTGCGTGAAAATAAGGTTTTAATATAAATAAGAACTGTCTGAATAATAATCCGGTCAATTTAAACCAAAAATTTAGAATGATGTTACATAAAGTCCCAACAAGCTGAAAATCAGAAAAAATTTTCAAAACATAATTATAAACAATGTCTAAAAGTTCCCCATCATTCCCGTGTATGGAATTTTTTTTATTCAAGGTCAAAGGTAAAAAAAATGAGTTTTTTGCGATTTTCAGCAAAACGGTAAGTTTGATCATAAAAGTACCAGAGAAAATAAAAAAGCTTATAAAATTCTCTATAACTTTAATTCTATCCACTTTTTCCATATTCCAACCGTTATTGAACTACACGCTCCAGAAATGTAAAAATTAAGGACCTCGGGCAGGTAACTATGGAGCCTGCCCCAATGCTCAACAGTGACATGACCTATGTCATTTGAAAGGTATTAAAGAGTTGTACGGTAACGGTTTGGAATATGGAAAAAGTGGATAGAATTAAAGTTATAGAGAATTTTATAAGCTTTTTTATTTTCTCAGGTACTTTTATGATAAATCTTACCGTTTTGCTGAAAATTGCGAAAAACACTTTTTTTTTACCTTTGACCTTGAATAAAAAAAATTCCATACACGGGAATGATGGGGAACTTTTAGACATTGTTTATAATTATATTTTGAACAATTTTCCTGATTTTCAGCTTGTTTGGACTTTATATAACCTCGAATATCTAAATTGACCGGAGTATTATAGATTTAGTAGATTATTGCTTTGAAAAAAAAAACAAAAAAATATGTTGTGTCACAGTATAAGAATATCAGCAGATCAACTATACAGCTGCAATGTTGGTAGTGGGGATACCTAGGACAAGACTTGTCTCCTCTTGTCGATGCGGAGGTGGGAGTTTGCAACGATGTAGAGATTGCTACGATAAACAAATGTTTTAAACGATCTATAACGAAACTTAAAGCGGCAAACTAAATTCCACGCGAGCGAAGCCGCGGGCAAAAGCTAGTATTATTATAATTATTAAGTATATTATCACAAACCGGCCGGTGGAAATTTATATTATCTGCCTAGTCCTAAATAAAAGGAGTGAAATAAGAGGTATGATACAATATATTTATTTGTTTTTACTTTTGAAGGTGGCGCCACTGAAACCTAACAATACGTAGATATTCATATTTTTCAGTTATGTGTACTTTACTGTTGTTTGTTAAAACGTGTATGAACACCGCCACTTTAAAATATTTCTGCTCGTAATATTAGACAATAAAAATGATTTCACCCAGGGTTAAGACCGTTATTTTTTTTAAAACCTTTTATCTCTTTTTAGTTATTTTTCCCAAGGCTACCTACAATATAATACCAACCTTCGTAATATCTACGATTAGTTTTGCTTGATAGGCTTTTTTTACTGTAGTCACTACACTGTGGCATCTCAATGAGTGACATATTCAAACTTAGCGCGCAAACTACGCGCGAGCGGGAGATCGCCCGCGGTCGGACCGCAGGCCCCGCACCTTACCCCCTCTGTAGTAGGTAAGCGCTGGACTCACGTCACCTTAAAGTTTAAAGTGTCATTTTAGAGACAAACAAAAATTAACAGGCATATAAGACTATTTGGACCTTTTTCATGCTAATTTTATGTTTGTACTTGTGTCCCCTCTCCCCTATTTTACATGGCAAATGTAATCAAAATTCGAATCTATGATTCAGTAAAAACGTCATATGCAAGAAGTTTTACGTGACAGAAATATCATGTAAACTTTGTCTTATCTGTAAATGTAACTGTACCTTAATCTATTAAGAAAACTTAAACAAAATGTATTAACCTTCGCGTGTCCTTAAACAGTACAGTAGTATAAAAGAGGTGAATAGTATGCATAAAGTATAGTCCACAAAGCTGGTACATACCGCCGAGTCCGTTGCGGAGGGAGTCGAGGGGCGAGGGCGCGGGCGCGGGCGCGGGCGCGGGCGCGGGCGGCGCGCGGGCCTGCAGCTGGCCCGGCGACAGCGCGGGCCGGCGCGCGCGCCGCGCCGCGCGCCGCGACCCGCTGCGGCTGCGCCCCGCCTCCGCCTGCTGCGGGCTGGAGCTGCCGCTCCACTGACGCTTGCCGCCCGACCCTGAATAATTCCACTCGTCAGTATCCAACTCAGAGACGACTACCTCCTTGTATGCGTGAAAGTTCTATTTTTTCTTGTTGTTAGATCATGTTCGAATTCGATTAAAGTGAATTTATCGATATACCGTGCTGTTGGCATCTTTGATGTTTCATATATGTATGTCAGGAAACAAAGCTTTTCAGTGCATCAAATAACTTAAGATTAACTGATCCTTAAGAGTATTTAAAAGCCGCGTTTTTATCTAGTTATCAGGGCAAACATTTGCAAAAAAATGCTCAGACCCGGTGTCGACTCAAAACATAAAATTTATTTTCAACCAAATTGGAATGGTATAGACGATTCATTTCGATTTTGTGGTGTTATCATTGTCACAGTACCGGTGGTACCGGTTAGTTTGTCCGTAGGTCATGATTAGTCTGTCTGTAGGGAGTGATTAGTAGGTGGGGCGTGCAGCGACTGACCGGCGGCGTGGTGCGCGGGCGTGAGTCCGTTGATGCGCATGAGGTTGAGCAGCAGCATGTCGGTGTGCGCCGCCGACGACAGCTGCGGGTCGGAGCACGCGCCCGCCGCGCCGCCCGCGCCCCCCCCGCCGCCCGCCGGCGCCGTGCCGTCTGCACACACACACAGCGTCGAACAAGCTTTACAACCACTTTACATTCATACCTCACTCCTTCGATCAACAATACACAACTAGATCATAGAAATCAAAGCCAAATGCTGTCCGCGTGGATGACGTGGTGACAGCTTCATTTGTTTACTACCGAACAGTGACAAAAGTTCTAAAACAGTTCTACGTTCAACCTAATTACAACCATGACACCTAGCAATAAAGTAGCAAATGTTATTAATAAAATAAGAGCTCACGTTTAAAGTGCGCTGTTATTCACCGAGACGTATTTTTTGCGCACCCTATATCTAGTTGTGTATTGTTGATCGAAGCCTCACTCCAATTTAATTCAATTATATTAATTACATGACCTTGTGGGATGCCTTCAGGTGGTCTAAAAACTCCGACACCTGGGTTGGTCACCTACTCGAACTTACATAAAATACAAAAATTAATACAAAATGGCGTCTGGTGGTTGCCGTGTTGACTTAGTTATTGTCATATCGTTAGTGACACATACAATCCTCACAATTGTTCCACGCGTTTGATCAATATAGTGTCACAAACGTACATAACATACATACATAAACTGAGGAACACATTACCCTCATCTGCACTGGACAATTGGGTAATACGTTCGGCGCCGTATGTCGAGCTCAAACAAATGCATACGACGATTTTTTGAACAGAAGGGAGATCCAGTCCACACACACTATTTCTATATGCCCATACCCAACATCAACAAAATAGTCATAATATAGTTGTAGACTGCAGATCAAAGGTCTCTTATTGGAGATACCAGCAAGGTCAAACAAAAAAGTCATAGATAACTCAACAATATTATCAACATTTACCTGTCCCCGCCGGCGTGACATTGCTCCCCGAGCCCGAACCCAGCAGTCGGCCGAGTATGTCCGCGCTGTGCGAGCGAGACACCATCATATTCTCCACGTCGTTCTCGCCTGCACACATGTAACATATTACACTGTGGTACGTCAAGTAGTGGCAGAGCATTATTGTGCTGTCGTGTCACTGATGTGATGTGAAGCACGATGAATTTCATTCATTGACGCTTATCTATTTGTCTCTGTCACTTGTACACAATAGTATTGCTCTTTCGCCCACCGCCAACGCATTGTGCGAGTGAGACAGTAATATTATTGTGTTCAAGTGATAGAGACAAATAGATAAAGGTTAGTGTTGCAACAGAACTCTGCTTCCGCTTCCGCAACTGCAGAAGTTCCGCATGTTTTTTCACTTCTGTTTCTGCTTCTGGTTCCGCAAACTTTATAACAGAACTCTTAACGGAAGCGGGGAGAGAGCGAAAGAAAAAAGACTACCTCTTCATGAGGATCCTCTTATGTGGTGGAATGGAAATGCGCACAAATACCCCCATATTTTGCCAATAGTTCGCCAATACTTATCAGCTCCCCCCAGCAGTGTAGCCAGCGAGCAATTATTTAGCGGAGCTGGTTTAATTATATAAAGAACATCGAAATAGGCTGAAAGGTGAAAAAGCGGCCAAGTTACTCTTTATTAAATATAACTTGCCGCTGTTTAATTTTGACTACTAAAGTACAAATTAATTTTTTTTTAAAATTTAATGTAAAATTGTGCTTTTTTTCATAGTGTTAACGCTTCCGTTTCCGCTTCCGTTTCCGTTTCCGCTTCCGTTAAGATTTACTTTTGACATCTGTTTCCGTTTCTGCTTCCGTTATGCCAGTTCCGTTGCATCACTAATAAAGGTCAATGATTGAATTTCTTCCAACTTCGCGACCGTGCTTTAGCTAAAGTAAAGCAAAAGTGGGATGATTGTATAAGTTGAAGATACAGGACCTCTGAAGGGATATGGTAGACTAGTTTCGGTGTAAGTTTTTTCAAACAACTCACAACAACGCGTTTGTCACACTGACACACCAACTCACAAATTCCACATCGTGATTATTTTACAATTTACAACACCGACACTAACTGACCATCTCCGTTTTAAGATCGGTAGGTATAGTTATTTCACGTTCGCTCTAATACACGAGCGCCTTGGAAACATGCTTGTGTAGGTAATTGTTCCGAACATTGTCATCGTCCGCGTCAAACTCCTGTCTTAATTGAGTGTGAAGTAGCAACAGCACAGCCGACACTCGGTACATCACAGCACAATAATGCTCAAAAACAGAAAACTACTTACTGTTCGACTTCATTTAACAACCTAGTGATGAAGTGAAACAAAACGGAACTTAAAGTTGTTTATTATTCAGAGTGTACTTGGAAATAAATAATTAAAAAAATTATCAGAGTAATGGAAATGAACTAAAACGAGTAATTTCGTTTTTACTTTTAACAGTTAACTAGTTACTAAACATTTGTAACAACATAAAATAACAAATATTTCTAATGTGAAGTCATCAAATTACACTAAGATTTAATCGTCTGTACTAAATATTTTTATTTATTAAAACATCTATAAAATAATTACTTCAAAAGCTACAACTTATGTCGGAATCAAAAAGCACACCGTGTCATTACACGGGCAATTCTTTCAATATGTTTCAATTTCTCAACTAAACTAGACGTTTCTTATTAATGTTTATCATCAAAATTTTAATTTGGAAAAAAATGCTCGTTAAATGAAACGGTGTGCGATGTCGCACAAATGGTCAAACTAACGCCTTCCAAAGAGGTTAGTCGTGTCTAAAATCAGCGAATTATCATTATAACTGAGCACTTCTAACAAAAATAATCCGAAAAACTATTCGAATTTCAATTAAGGGTTGGCAAATACAAAAGAAAATCAAGAAAAAAAGAAGCTTTACAAAAGGCTTTCAAAAGCAATGCCAACTGCAGCCGTCGATTCGCGCCTACGGCATAAACAACTTCAGCCATCAACAGCTCTGCAGAATTACTGCAGCTGCAAACCGGCATAAGTTAAGTATTTGCAGCCGTCGACCACCACTAACGATCATAGCGGTGACTGCAGTGGCTTTTGCATTTGACTCACTTGCATCGCATACATAAAGCTTTAAAGCCGCGTTTTCACTTATGTGACATTCCATAATTGAAGATATTTTTGGCAAAAAAAAGGCACAGCAGAGCAAAAAATCAGCAATAGAATCTTGAATATATTAATTTCTCAGCTGCTAATTATCTTTTGGGTAATTAAACCGATCTAATTTATTTAAACGGTTATAAAACCATTTATAATCGTTATTTTCAAATGAATTAAATGTATGTGAAGATACTGATACTGGTGACTTGACATTTCTTGATTTACAAAATATAGCTTGAATTATGGAATCTATCATAGTGTTCAGAGAGAAAATGCTCTAAACCAATTTGCGCTCAAAATAGAAAACAAATTGAACACGTTGTTTCCGACTACCAGAACATTCGCTCACGCTAATGTCATTTATGGCATGAGCGTACACGGGTTTGCTTAGAACACTAAGCGAAAATGCAGCTTTTGGACGAAATTATAATAAATCAAAAACAAAATTAAAAGCTCGTTTAGACACAACTAACGGAAGGCTCGTGTATACCACGTGTGTGTCGTGTGTGTATGTGTTGTGTATCGTCTAGTGCACGCTATGCATGTGTTCGCAACTGTGCGGCGCTCGGCAGCCGCCCGAACACGCCGAGCCGCACCACGAACATGATACACACGACGAACCCTCTGCGCGACAAATCAGGGAGTTGGTAGGATAGGAAACGGGTGGGGTAGAGACTGTGCAAGTGGTTGAATAGGGTAGGATATTTTCGAAAAGGAAATTGAAGTAGGATATACGAATACAGGGATCTAGGTAATAATTGCAAGGAAAAAGTGAAGGTAAACCACACGCAAAAAATCTTGATAGTTCCTTAACTCCACATGCTTTTGGGAGTGTAATCAAGATTTTTAGCGATTTTACGAGTAAAATGGATTACATAAAGCAAAACAGGTTAAAGAAAGGGAATTTGGGTCCTAAGCTACGACTATTTAGTCATTAATTAAATTAACCCCCGAATACTCAAAAACTTAATTCAAAGTCATATCAATTTCAGCTCCATAGAAACTCTTTTTAACGTACTAAAATTAAGCAGTCTGCTTCCAAATGACAGATAATAGTCAAAAGACATTAAGTATCTTCTAATTCGAGTGGTATTCGAGTATTCGGGAGTAACCTCGGCGACATAACAACTAGACACTGTAACCGCGGCGACACAACCCCCATGTGTAATGTGGCCCTTACCTGACATGTTCTCGTCATCGACGTCGTTTTCTTCATTGGAGTTCTCGTCGATCTGGTTCGGGAGGTGCTCATCGGCGAACACTTCCAGCTCGCTGAACATTAAGTCCTGAAAGAATTTGTTGGTAGAAGATGATTAGTAAAGAATATGATAGTAATTATATAATTAGCTGTCTGGGGGAAGTCTTCTTCCGTCTCGACCTCTGATAAAGAAAAATAAAATAGCATTGTCTACACAATCTAAATATACTGACTGTAAAAGGCCACCGCTTCAATATGCCATTACATGGAGCAGAATTTTTGGTTTAGATTTTGATGGAAGAAGTATATGAGTGCTATACCCCGGTATCGCTGCTTGAGTCGGACGCCGGCCTGGCCACGCCCAGTTCGGGAGAGGAAGCCGAAGCGGCCAGCGCCGCGCCCGCACCGCCTGCCGCCGTGGTATTGCTGCCCGCTGCAACACACAATCACATTCGACTTCCGATTCACAGATACACAACTGAGGCAAACAAGTATGGGACAGTGTCCAACAGAAG
This sequence comes from Cyclophora punctaria, assembly GCA_951394245.1. NCBI lineage: Eukaryota > Metazoa > Arthropoda > Insecta > Lepidoptera > Geometridae > Cyclophora > Cyclophora punctaria. The sequence continues at coordinate 2,446,746 of OX596172.1, forward strand.
GCTTTGGCTTTCGGCCTAAACCGTGGTTTCTCAGCAGCAAGTGTGGGTATGAGAGTGTATCTGAGTGTATGAGTGTCTCTGTGTATGAGTGAGTATGTACCGGCGGGCTCCTTGTCCTTGTGCGGCGGGTCGTGGCGGGGCAGCTTGGTGGGCAGGCGCTGCGCGTGCGCCGCGCTCAGCAGCGAGTGCAGCGACACCAGCGCTAGCGCGTTGTTCTCCGACCCGCCCACTACTACCGAGTGGGCCGACCTGCACACAACAGAACACACTCCTCAAGTCAAGGGGTCGTCGAGTCTCAAGAACGCGTGCTTACTCGCACGACTATCAACCGCTTAAAAATTAACCGCGCAGTAATAGAGCTTAAAGCTTTCTGCATTGTATGCTGCAAAAACCAACAGCCACACGATCAAAACAATTCACATCACCTCCACTTTACCTCATTAAACCAATACAAATCGCATACACACCGGGACGTGGAAGGCAGGCTGAAGGAGGGCGACAGCGTGTGGTGCGGGGCGCGGCGGTCGGCGGGCTGCCCGAACTCGCCGAAGTGACTCGACACGTCGTTGTTGCGCGTGTCTTCCGTCGCCGTGAAACACATCGCCGTGTTGAGCACGTCTGGGTAATGGTTGTGGTTGTTTAATGTATAGGTGGCGCCACTATCTATCTATCTATACTTCTTTACTAATATAATGAAGCTAAAAAGTGTTTTCTTTTTGTTTGTTTGAACGCGCTAATCAAAGAACCTGCCGATAAAGTTTGAATAATTCTTTTTGTAATAGAAAGCCATATTCAACGGAATTGAAAATGCTATTTTTCTTCCTGAAATTTCCACGAGAACGGGCACAAGAAATACTGAAGGGTTTTTCATGCGGAGTCATTCAAGAGGAATGTTTGTGACAACTATTCGTGCCAAAATTATCTCATTAATGGGTATAACTCGGGTAAAATCGCGGTGCACTGTTAGTATTGTATTTTGACACCATAGGGCGATTATACTCATTTTTACCGGACTGTGGATAAGAACAGAAGATATTCAACTACTGATTTATGTTACGAAGAGTGACATATTTGGCAAAACTTATATTAAAAATAAAATATCTCACCAGTATTATTAACCCTGTGTTCGCTAGGCAGTGTGTGCGGCGCGCTGAACTTCCAGTGAGTATTGTAGGCGAGTTCAGGCGTGGCGTCCACCGGGTTGTTGTGGGTGGTGGAGTCGCCCTCCGCCGCGCCGCGCGCCGGCCCCACCGACTGGCGGGACATCTCCAGCGTCAGGCGCTGCGGACGGGACACTTGGTTAAGCCTAGGGGACACTTTTGGCTGCGGCGGACTAAAGTCTCTCGAAAAATTACCACGGGGGACAAAAGTCTCTCGAAAAATGTCCACGGGGGACAAAAGTCTCTCGAAAAATTAACACGGGGGACAAAAGGTTCTCGAAAAATGACCACGGGGGACAAAAGTCTCTCGAAAAATTACCACAGGGGGGGACACAAGTCTCTCGTTTTTTTTTTAGAGGAATTTTGTCGTTTATATTCGACGCCGATTCAGTTCAGGTTTTTAGGGCTCTATTTTGACGGACAGAAAAGTCAGGTTGAGCAAAGTCCCTCATCTGCGGGAAACACTGACCCATCCTTTAAATTCAGTGGATGTATCTCATTTTTCACAAAACACTTATTACTTAATTATCCTTTAATATTCAATCAATGTATCTAATTTTTTCAAAAAACACTTTCCTTAATACTCATAATACTTTCTTCTTCATCGAGTGGATGGTCAACCTGACCAATCCTGTTGTCAGAGTTATTGAGCCGCCAAAGGCCTCTGACATGGCTCATGTAACGACTACTATCCGTAGAAAGTAACCGCGACCGACAGCTTAACGTGCCATAATACTTTAAACTCATATTGTGTCTGACAGGACAAAGTTCTCCCCAAATTCTTTCTATCGTGGTATTTTTTTTTCGTTCCTACATTTTCGTTTTAACATCTTGAGTTCAAAAAACAACATAACAAATCAAAGTCTTACCTCTTTAAGATCGTTTATCTGCAAAACATGTTGGTTCTGCATCGTGATAAGCTGGTTGATATACCACTGCTGGTCACGGCAGCGCTGGTAGAAAGTCGGCGGACGGACTTGGAACCTTCACATTCAGAGAATAGAACTGTATTTCGCAATTCTCTAAAAAATAACATTCATGTAAACAAATATGGCGGACTTTTGATCAAAGACAATCCGCTAGACCATAGACGAGAAATCTTTAGTGACAGGGTTAGCGCGACATTAGTGTGAGTAAATGTAAAAGTGGGATATCTAACTTAAACTGAATAAACTATTAGCCTGTAATGTACCACTGCTGGGCCAAAAGCCTCTCATCTCACTGAAGATATCAGTACAGTGAGGAGGATTAGGCGTAATCACCACGCTTTAAGAAAACAAACAAATTGTGTTCATATTCATTAATGTATTGCAATATAAGACAAGAACATCCACAACTAGTTATCCTAATGTTTAAACAATTAGTCATCCTTATCACTTAGATGATTACCCCATATCTAAAACAAACCCAAAGAATGGACATTCGTCTGCTCATCTATTATGATGTTTTTATATGTTTGATGCACCTTCTCTAGACTTCTCGAATTATGATCGAAAGCAAATCCCCCAGCAAAAAATACAGGTAAAGAGAAAGTGAAAAATAAATAATTTGGAAACGCACTTCTAACGTGGCATTTACACTTAATTGACACGCATAACGCACACACACACACAAAATGACTAGCGTGTTATTTTATTGACACTACTAGCGTGTCATTTTATTGACACTACTAGCGTGTCATTTTATTGACACTACAGCATGTCATTTTATTTGTACAAGAGCTTACATTTTAAATTGAAGTAGTAGTAGTAGTAGTAGTTACTACTACTACTACTACTACTACTTAACATGTTTTGTTAGGAGTAACTGCTTGATATCAGTCTCACAGAATTATTCAATTCCATTTTTGTAAATACTCAAAGTATATTAATTACTTACCCTGATTCAATTCGTTGTATTTGTATAGTCTTTGACCAGTCTAAAGTTCAGATATGACACGTTATCGTACTATAACCACTTTACTACCCCAAGTCAAGTTGTTAACTAAATCACACACAGAAGTGCACTAGTAAAGTAGGACTCCAAGCGAAGCGTATGACTGAGTGAATGAGCGGAATGACGAATAGAAGAACGAAGCATCGCCGCTTCATTAGTTAATTGGTATTGCCAGTATATGATAGTCATTTACATAATTAACGAACGCTGGTAACACTGTTTGAATAGTTTTGTTTTAACTGGCAAAAGTAGGACCCAAATCTTTTCCAGATTTCTACCTTTTTTCACTTTCAAGATTCAAGAAGCACATGTATTATTCTGATGTAAATATTTTTTTAGTAGCTGTTCTTCTTCATCAAGTCAATGAGTCTCCATATGTCTACTAAATATGGTCGGCCAAAAATGAGGTCTAGTTAAAAATATTTCTGTTCATTATTTCTTCATAATAGTTCAAAGACAGCAAGATAGTACCTCAATGTACTTATATCTTCGGTGAGACGGTGATACTGGAGGCTTTAGCCCAGCAGTGTGACATCACAAGCCACTTTTTACCTCTTTGAGTAAGAAAGCAAATACCAAACATTACATACAGTAGTTACCTCAATATAAGCGTATCCGTCTCCGGGTTGAGGTAACCCTCGCTGGCTAGCAGGTCCAGTCTGAAGAACCGGTTGTACCCCCAACACTCGCCGACCTCGAAATCCGAAGCGAACTCTCGGACTATATTCTTAGAAGGATCCCGGGACACTTGGTGTAACATCTCCACGCGGTATTCGTACCTATAATCAAATATAGTGGTTAAAATGGCGCTAGTGAGGTGTGTAGCCAGTCCTAATATGTAATCTGGATCCTAAATCTGCTGTCAGCCTATCTAGCACATGTAACGTGAGAGAAGAAGATCTGTGAATTTATTGGTGGTAAATTCGAGGAAATCTCGAATTTTAAATATTCCACCAATAAACACACATCATTTGTCACGTCAGGACTTGTCACCTTGTGTCACTTTCGTTTTTCTTGGAAAGTAGATTGAAGTTTGTCATTCTGAGTGTTCCTTATCTCAAAAGAATAAAAAAACTGGATCTGTATGTCATGTATATCAGAGGATGGTCAATTATCAACATATTTAATGACAAATTTTAATCTGCTTTGCAGATTTAGGATTGTGATTGCATATTGGCACTGGCCTTCATAGATATGTAACGTATAAAGCTTAATATACATCTATACAGAGATTAACAGAGCTTTTACTTGGGCTAAATACATGAGAACGTAAGCTTAAAATAATAAATATAATATACATCGCCCAATTGTCCAATCATAATGCATTGCAGATTTCGAGCAATGCAATACTATGCCATTGGTCAATTAAGGTAGAGTTTTATTTACAATGTAAAAGACATGCATTTATATGAATTAGAATGAAGATTATTTACATTAAAAGATATAATATATTACATAAGGTATAGTTTGTTCATACAAATAGTAAAAAAGGATTTTACATATTAGTAACAACTTTATAGTTAAATTAATGAATTAAAAATGATGAATGTGTAGTAAAATTAGTGATCAATGATATAAGGTAATAGATCACAGAGCTCAGCACATAGATACGGCAGGTCTAAACATGCGAGCACAAGTTACCAAGTTACTGCTACATCTAACGAGCAAGGCCTCCACTTACCTCTTGCCTACTCTGAATTTAGCAGTGCTTGCAATCATGAAATTCACGGAATATTTATTAGGTTTAGCATTGTTTTAGAAGCAATATTGTATAATTCAATCTAAATTACACTAAATTTTGAATTATTCGCATCTGTTGGTTCGGTATTGTTCAATCTAAATTAGACTTTGAAAGCCTCGTTTAAGTTACTAGCACCAAACTGATTGTGCTTGACTATGATACTATTGTGTTTAAAACTTAATGGTGATACGGGGATCAATCTACTAACGTGTCAAACTATTTTGGCACACGATTGATTTAGCAGAATTGACCCCCTGTTCAGAGCCTCCATTAAGTTTGATTCAGACCATAGTGGTTCTATTTATAGCAAATTACAAATCTACTTGGGGGTCCTCCGCCTTTATGTGTCACTTTCAAATCACCAAATTATATAGCGTGATTACCAAGAGCTGGTACGTTCTTGACTGTTCACTTTTCCGTCTTCCCATTTCATTCAAAAAATTCACTCCATATTCCAAGTATCAATTTACGCCTATTAACAGGCAATAACACAAACAAACGAACATCAAGAACGCGCCATCTCTTTAAAATCATTATTGTAACTCTAAATCCTCTAAAAGTTGATAAACTTACTTAGAAGTCTCCGGCAGGCCAGCACTAAGTTCCAAGAACACTGACAGATAGTTGCCCCTGACGACCCCGTTGCCGTCGGGGTACACCTTCAGCCGCCAACACAACCCGTTGACGTGTAACGGGGAAGAATACACGGGCGCCGCCGCGTGCTGCAGCTGTGTGAAGTTGGCGAGAGGGAACGTGCTGCTGTCGTATGAGGGGACAATTTCACTGGAAGGAAGATAATGATTATATTATTTGTAACGGTGCGATAGAGGTGGCGAAATCCGCTATCGCGAAAATCAGTCCAGTAGTATTTGAGTTTATCGCGGACAGACAGACGCGATCGAGGACTTTGTTTATAATATGAAGTGATAGTAATATTCGATCGCGGGCGGGCTGTTATACCTACTGTATCGTACTGATCGGGCGCGGGGGATATACGAGCGAAGAAGACACGCTATGTATTATCCCGAATTTCTCATTGAAATCTTGATTGACCGAAGCGAAGCGCGGGCGAGTCGTTATTCTTAATATAGGGCAAGAAAAAATCTACATTAGGTAAAGTGCAGACATAAAATGTCATTTCCCAAAGGTTAAAAGAAATGATAAAAAGAAAAGGGATACTCAACTAAAATGATTCATTTTTAATCGTCTTCTAAATACTACTTAACTTATTCTTTTTCTTTATTATGCATAACTTACCTATGGAAATCGGCAGGCACAGGAGCAGTCACAAAACTGGCCATCGGCTTCTTGCGTACTTGATGGATCATTTTGGACAGCTCACCACTTTTAGCAATCAGTTCGGATCTGAAACATTTTAAGTAAAAAATTTGAAGACGCTTTTAACGTCGGTACTAAGTAAACACTTGGGGGGTTAAGTTAGTTTGTCTATCATGTTATCAAAATTTTAATATTACCATTATAATACTTTTATGTTGCTATGCTACGTTTAACCTGGTTGGTGGATACCAAACGAAGCATAGCAACGAAGCAAAGCAAAGCCAAAAAGCATGGTCAAAAAAGTATTTAAAAAAACATTTTATACTTGTACACCAGCATCATACTAATATTATTAATGAGACAGTTTGTAATTAGATCTACGTTTGTTTGTTACTGTTTCACGTAAAAACTAATGAACATACCTATTTGGATTAAAATCGTAATTACATAGGGATACATTTTACCCCAAAATTCCCGCGGAAACGGGTACAACGCGGGCAACACCGCGAGGCTCTACAACTCTACAAGTCTAAACACAAACCAACCTAGTACTAGTATGCAGTTGATGCTCAATCTCCTGCAGCAAATGCTCGAGCTGTTCCGTCTCCTGCGTGAGGCTGTTCTTCTGACCCATGAGCGTGAGCAGCTTGGCTTTAAGCGCGGAGTCCAGGCGCGAAATCATCAGCTCGACGGCGTTGCGGATCTCACGAACCCGCTCATCTTTGGCCGCCCTCACTGATTCTACATTGCGTTCCTGGAGTCACATTACATATAATAATTAATTATTGATGATTATTGAAACGTCGGGTGCGTATTTAATAAATTCGTTATATATTCTAACGCGATATAGACGCGTGTCATTTAGTATAATGATTGCTGATGTAAGTATTAATATAGCGGTCGTGGCGTAGTTTGAATAAAGCTGAATGCCTAGCGGAGAATTGAGGATCTAGATAGATAGATAGATAGGATAGCATTTCCTTCTTCTCTCGCTAAGCCGTCCAGATTGCAGCAACGAAGGTCAACGAAACCCGTTCGTTGGCGCTCGTTTGGCCGGTCTGTACGCAGCTTAAGCCATGTTAGGTAATTGCGATTGGATGTGTGGCCGATATATGCATTTCTACCTGAGCTCTAACCTTCTTCGGTGGGCATATAACATTATCGGTCCCGGCTGTTTCCATCGATAGACAAAGTCCGAGAGCATAAGGCGTTCTAAAAACTCCAACATCAGGGATAACCACTAAGATACAGGAACTTACTTTTCTTACGTTATACATTCAAAAGATATTGAATTCCTAGAATGTATGTAGTAACTAATTTAGTAAGTAAGGTGCTGAGGTACATTAACTAATGAGATGATTAGACTATTGTCAGAGCTAGATTATTAAGTTATTAAGTTAGCTACATGTTGCAAAGTTAAACTTTAGTGAGCCCAACATGGTTGTGCTTAGACAGTCATATCCTTGTGACTTGTGGCTCATAACCTGAATTCTCAATTGAATTTTGAATTCACCTATTCGAATTCAATTCATAAATGACAGAGGTAAAAAATATACAACTCCCCTCATGAACAATACAACAATACAAAACTCTCCACAATACACACACCAAGACACATACCACGTCCTGCACTAGACTGATAAGCTCCATCAACCGTCTCCTCAGCTGGGACACCTCATCACGTATCTGAGTAACATGTTGCTCATAAACTTCCTCCAATGGTTTGAAGGTGTGTCCTGAGTGAGTGCCACCCCATAGTGCGCACTGGTGGCAGATACAGCGCCGGCACGTCCAGCAGTAAACCGTTAACTTCTCTTGGTGGGTTGCACATCTAGAACAGTCTTTCTGTTTCATGGTAGGACTGGTTAGACTTTTTGGGTTAAATAGTGGCAACGGGATGGTATGAACTGGTGGAAAGTGCTGATTTGAATAAGGGTTGCGAGGGTACTGAAAAGATAGGCATAGAAAGAATTTGGAGAACTTTGCCAAGCAGTGGGACAGAGTAATAGTAGGACCAAAGATTTTCGAATAGAGATGGCTGGATGAAAGTTAGAACTAGCGAATTGTTTCAACATATGTCCAAATAACAAAAATTATACAACATTTTTGACAAAATTAGATAAATACAAACAGATCATTAGCAACAGCAAATAATATATAACAGACTCACCGTGGATAGTGTGGTGTGGAACTGTTACGCATGAATCAAAATAAATGTATTACAAGCTGTGAAGGTAGCCAATTCATTATTAACTAAAAGCCTAGGACTTTTTAGCCTTCACTACTAGATATTTTTTTTAAATTATGTATTTTTAAGATGACCATAAGTTTAATAATATCTTTTCCTTTTTCCAACTAACAATGCTCAGGCAAACAGTGATGGCAACAGCGTTCAGTTGCATGACCCTTAATGTAGATGGAATAAAGGTCAATTTACTTTTTACCTGATTTCATTTTTAATTGTTACTAGTCTAACCTGAATAGGAACCCTATTGATGGTGTTCTACACATTTAAATGAATATTAATGAGTGATTGATTCACACATGTATTTGGGAAGATCTTTGTCCAGGAATGTGAAAAAATAATGCTTAGGGTTTATTATGAAATGTAAGTAGCTATTACATTCACAGATAGTTTATTGGAGTTTTATTGAAAGTCAAACCCCAGATCTAGCAACCATATTAACACCCTTAGTGAGTTCACCACTCAGGAGTCATACCTACTGCTTAAACTCATATCGCTGCACCACAATACTAGACTGTAATCATTCAATTCTAATTCCGTCATGGTTGTTACTCTAACTAAGTTCCAAGCTTGTATTATGGAATCCAACTAGCTTCAATGTTACATAGATATAATAGGTATCTTATAGGACTTTTTTTTGTCTTCATAAATTATAGGAATGGTATCAATGAGTACCTGTCACGAAAGTTTTCTCTCTGTGTTGCAGAGTTGGATTGTTGCATAGTTTCTATCTGCTGGGTGACTTCCTCAACCCAGCGGCAGTTGACCAGCTCGTGCAGGTGCAGCGAGGCCCTGCAGTGAGGGCATTGCGACCGCTGCTCCGTCAGCCACCGTCTCACGCAGGCATAGCAACACAACTTCGAGCAATGGGGGCACAGATGTGCGTCCACCAATTTTTCCATACATATAAAACAACGAAACACCTCCGCCAGTGTCTGAAAAGATATCCGATTCAGACAATCGTTCAGCACTAAGTTTATGACCACGAAAATCTAGGCCACATCGATTTACCTCAACAATCTGCTCTTCGCCATTTCCATTGCCTTTGTCCCCTCTAGAAGCCATATTTACAGTTTCGCGTACTGTTTCCGAGGCTTTGAAAAGAACACTTCACTAAAATTTTGACATTTTGCTAATAGCTGAAATAAAACATGTTTCGCAATGCGAGCGTCAATAAACGAAACGGACGAAATCTACCAAACCACTTCCGTGTTCGAATATCAATCAATCAAAAAAATCAATAGAAGAAACAACCAACCAAAATAAAAACAACTGATTGAATAGAGTTGCAACAGTCTAAATTTAATTACCCCAAAAATGTTTTTATCACGCATACACAATTTAATAACATCTCTAATTCCAAACTACTTTATATTACATAATTAATAGTAGTTAAAGATGTAAATCGGGGTGTTAATTTTTGCATGTTCAAAACTAGCAGACTGATTATTATCAATAATGTTTTATTGAAATCTTAGGTACAATTAAAAACACAGTTTATGTAGAATTTTGTTTAATTGAGTCCCATAACTTCACATTATTATATTAATGAATCTTTACTTATTAAATAAACATTATCAGTATTTAATAATATATAACTAACCAGACAGAAAGATGTTACTTACACGTATATATTCATAAAATGTGCATTGAATTGGGGGGTTCATAAATTTGCGGCAACGTCTAGCAAAAATATATTTTTGCATGTGGGCAATTTTATTTCATTTGTCAAAACACGTTTCGATTGACATTAGACAGCTGTCAGTTATATAAGACAAGACATTGACATTTGACAGAACACCTACCCTTCTGTTCTGTCATCATTCTTTCTGTAGAACGATTTGAAAATAACCTCAATGTTTTTGAATTACGTTTTTACAATTAAATAATTTTCATTTCATGGTGAACACAAACGAAGTGTTACGTATAAGCCACTTCATTCCTAGTTATACCAAAGTTAAGTTACGTAAGTACTCCATTTTATTTACAGGATTAAAAAGATAATAACATTACGAGTTGCGATATGATTGTTAGTAAGTGTTTCGTAACCTATGTTTATTTGTACATATTCTTATTTATATATATAAATGGATTACTGCTTATCCCTTATATTTATGTAAGCATTAAAAAAGTCAAATAAAAGGTAGTACAGGAAATCGATTAACTAATTTGTTTCTCAGTATTATCTACTGGGCCCCCCTCCCAATGTCTCGGCCGCTGATAATATAATATAGGTATACACACGCATTTAGTCTCTCAGAAATCCTGCAGTCATGTGGAACTCTTAACTATATTAAATTCCAATTATTCACATTAATAATTAATAAACAAAATAATTTGTAAATATTGATCACTTGGTGAGTACTCTGGAGTGTGAGTTTAGAGTCAGCACCGTTTATATAATTAGTAAATAAATAATTATTTTAGCTACCTAATAACCTAGCAGTGCCCTTGGTTTTAATTGTGTTGCACCCGTGCTTCTGGGAATTCTCTCATGAAGAGTTGTCAAAACCTTCCTCTTGAATGACTCTGTATGTTGGTGAGAACTGCATGAGAATCCATACAGTAGTTTTTGTTAAAGGCGATTACATACAGACAGACTGTGTTAGGGGACTTTGTATTATTCAAATATGTACAGATGAGGAAAATTTGCTAAAAATGACTACATTGTATTAATCACTTCATTTCAGAATGTGGCTACAAACTCATTAGTGCAACCTCACCATGGCTTCTTATATAAAGGCTCTGCACTGCAGGCTCTGTCTAAATCATGCAAGCGTTGGGATCTCTTCAAAGTCCATCTTACTTAAAATTCATGTGAGTATTCAAATTCTATATCATAGACACAGGCCACAAAGCCTGGGTTCTGGGTTCTGGGTTTATCCTAGCCTATGTAAGTTATTGTTAATGTGTGTTTGAGAAATAGATAATATCTTTTTGATAAAAAAAATCTGATAATCTAGCTAGATAAATACAGCAGGGTCAGGTTCACCGAAGTTCAAAGAAAAATTAATAACTTACATTTCTATAAATTTATATTTACGAATTTGTAAGTTTTATAACATTTTTCTTTGAAAATCGCAATTTAAATCTTAAAGTTACCAAATAAACAATTTTATGTATGTATTTGTAGTTCACGGTAGTTCATAGTATTTACATAGTTAAAACATTGCAATTATTTTACATTTTCATTCATAATTTTCTTAACGGATGAAGGAACATTTTAAAATTTAAATCCAACATTTTATCATGAAATTTTATCTAGAGCTTCAGTATTTTTTAAGTTTTTATTGAAGATTATTGACTTGGATGATAACAAAGTACATGGTCCAGTTTATAGGCTACCAAAAAAATTATATCTCATATTATTTTAACTTTTTTTACTTCATTTATATATTATGATAATATAGTTTTTTGTTATAATTTTCTGAGTTCATCATTACATGTTGACTGATAATACATATCCGTCTTGAATATCTTAATAATAGAGTATAACTGCCTTATTCATAAACACTCTGTAACTAAAACACTGTTAGTGAGTGTTTTGTCTCTTTTGCTCTTTGGAAAATAGCATATGTCAGAAAGGGACAATCCATTTGCTAGCTAAAATGCTGCCAGTATTTATGAATAAGGCTCTTAGTATATAACTATGCAGTATACTTTAATCATCCAATGAAAACTGTAATTATTATTATCATGTGACCTTTAGCATGACCAATGCAAGGAAAAACCCCAACTAAAATATATAAATCAACAATTATCATAGATTAACTCATAATATCATGATTTAATGACCTAAAATAATCTGGATATATTTGGAATACCCGAAGCAATGAAAACTTTTTGCCTACTGCATCATTAATTCATGTAATTTTAATAATAAATGAACTATATTTCTTTAATAAACTAATCATCATTAAGAGAAAGGCTCTTGTTAGTGAGTCCAATGCAGACTTCTCCATTGATGATGATTAAACTAATAGAATGCCACATCAATGGGTTCTGCTACATTATACATAAACTGAATAATTAATCATTGTTAGGAAACAATGGATGGATAATGTCTACAAATGCGATATCTTTATGGCATATAGGCAGGCAAAGATCTAGGTTTTGAATTGCACTGATATGTCACTGAAGGATAAACTAAAACAAAAGAATGAAATGTACACTCTAATTTTTAACTCTAATTAAAAATGTGGACTAATTTGGTCGATTTTCCTACCAAAGACGATTTCTTGTGAAGACGACAAATGTGTATTTCACTCCATTCATATCACTGATGTTTTTTCCTTGAACTCTTTTCGTCAGTGGAAGTATTGCCTTTGATTAAAAAATCAGTCAATCGCCAAAAGAATTAATTTTAACTCTCGTAAAAGAACTATAAATAAATTAAACAGGACTTATGACTGATGTCAATTATCATATGGGTGAGGTCTTACCCGCCGCAGTACTGCATTACATAATTAGGTAGATGAAATCAAATAATTTGTAAAAAAAAATGTTTGAATAAAAACCTCCTCCTATTTTTAAGTCGGTTAAAAATTGGACTTTCTTTACCTAGTTTTCTTATTATATATGTATCTGTGGATGTATATGCGATAAATTCTTTTCGGATCGCATATCACATAATTTGATACATACAGTCATAACACGGTTTCAAATTTTTCGATCGTTATCTATCATTCTTGTGGACAAAATATAACAAAAATATTTTGTATTGTGTCACAAACACATCGCTACACGGTTATTTGACATAACTTCATGCTTTATTGTTATTGTTTTCACGGTATGTTGTAAGTTACATACATTTTGTGGAACAATGCAATGTTAAGAATGGCCACGGTTCATTGTAGATAATGTGAGTTGATGCATACGTAATGTTTTAAGCCGAGTTTTCATATATATTTTTGTAATACGCGTTTATGGGCCGATGAATTCGCCTTGCGGTCTAATCCCATGGCGCGTTTTCATTGCGGTTGGCATAGCTGTTAGCCGCTATGACGACGGTATTCAACCGCGGCTGGCCGCTGGTGCGTACGAGCACTTACAACGATAGCAAATGTTAAATAATAATAATAAAAAAGTAACTAAGGCTTTCGCTGCCCGTATGAATAGGTGCTTAGGTTTAGGTAGTAAGGTAACTCATCTCTATAATTGAGATCACTGTAATATGCACGACAAACTGACTCACGCTCTTTTGTCATTTTTGGGTGTCTAGGGGACAGGCACAGGATTAGATTTAGGGGAAATGGTACAACCATAATAGGGAATGAATCGCATTCACCGACATATTCACCAATCACCAATCACCATGATCTCTAACTCAGAAAACTTTACTTCCAGAATGGTTCGCTATCACAACAACTGGCTATATCAACCTCATGTTGCTGGAAGAGTAAGCTGCCTGCCGCCACTCAGATGCAAACCACGGCATCTATCAAGAGCAAGACGCCGCAAGACAACAGAATGTGGAAGGAATTCCCCTCGCTGGAGAGGAGGAACCATGTGGTGCAGTACTGCATGATGCTGTCCAAGTCGAGGCTCACTTGTAAGTATTGTTCGTAGGGAATGAATTATCTATCTATACTTACATAATAAAACTGAAGAATTTGTATATTGTTTGTTAGAAAGCGCTCTCAGAAACCACCAATCCGATGAGAATAATTCTTTTTTGACGGGTAGCCACTTTCAACGGGAAGGTTATACGGTATTGTATATCCCGAAATTCCTACGGGAACGCGCATAACGCGGGTAAAACTGCGGGGCACTGCTAGTGTAAAATAAAAGTGTATCTGTAAACGCAGTTTCAATTCGAATCTTCTTCTTATCGAGTGGATGGTCAACTTGACCAATCCTGGTGTCAGAGTTATAGAGCCGCCAAAGGCCTCTGACATGGCTCATGTAACGACTACTATCCGTAGAAAGTAACCGGGACCGACAGCTTAACGTGCCCTCCGAAGCACGGAATCATCTTACTTTTCGGGCAATCAGGTGATTCAGCCTGCAATGCCCTAACCAAACTGAAGACAGTCTCACAAAGTGATTTTTGTGAGATATCCCCACCGGGAATCGAACCCGGAACCTCCGGATCGTGAGTCGAGCGCTCAAACCACTAGACCACGGAGGCTGCAATTCGAATGAGTAGCATTCACTTCAACATAAGAAACTAATAAGTTCGTTTTCTGCTTACAGCCCTCGTAGTGATGACGTCAATGGCAGGGTATGCGCTCGCGCCAGCACCATTTGAATTTACCACGTTTGCTCTGTGCGCGGTGGGCACGGGGCTGGTGTCGGCGGCTGCTAACTCTGTCAATCAATTCCATGAGGTTCCCTTCGACGCACAGATGTCCAGGACCAAGAATAGAGTGCTTGTTAAAGGGTTGTTAGAGTAAGTATCTGATACGATGTCGTAAAGTATATGATATTGCAAAAGAAACATTGTTTTTGAAACTTAAAATAGTTTTTTTTTTAACTTTAAGTATCACCTTCGTAAACAGTCAATCACAATTGGATGATGTAAACTTATCACTTACAATAAAAAATTGAGAGACTTAAGGTTAAAAGTTACTTGATTACAGCTCACAAAAAAACCTTAGTTTTATCTCATGTTTTTTATTGTAGAGATTTTAAGACGCATATTTTTATCATAAGTTTTTGTATGATATTTGTAAGCTTTTTACTCTATATGTTGTTTTTCTAGGCCATATCACGCGATAGGTTTCGGAGCTGTTACAAGTGCAACTGGACTTAGCCTTCTGTACTTCGGGGTTAACCCTTTGACGGCGGCGTTGGGGGCGACCAATCTATTTCTTTATACGTCCGTCTACACCCCTATGAAGAGGATGTCTATATTGAACACTTGGCTCGGATCTGTGGGTGAGTTAAGCCACCCTCGCTTGATTAGTAGATACTAGTCTAGCCCCGCGGTTTCACCCGCGTTGTACCCGTTCCCGCGATAGTTTCGGGATTAAATGTATCCACAGTTTCATCCTAATCCGTCTAGTAGTTTTTTCGTGAAACAGTAACAAACATAAATACATCCTCACAAACTCTCGCATCTATACTAATATTATAAAGCTGAAGAGTTTGTTTTGTTTGTTTGTTTGTTTAAACGCGCTAATCTCAGAAACTACTGAACCGATTTGAATAATTCTTTCACTGTTAGATAGTCTATTTATCGAGGAAGGCTATAGGCTACATTAAATTCCCACGGGAACGGGCACAACGCGGGTAAAACCGCGGGGCGCTGCTAGTCTATAATAATTAGGAGGATGTACGAGTACTTCGCTTTATCTTCAGCGGGGGCGTCTCTTTATAAAGTGTCCCTTAATCGGGCACAGGGAATTATTTTCCCATCATCTTAGTCTAGGTAAATGTGTGAATATTTTTGAAATGGCAACGTGTTGAGGTAGTATTGTGAATGTGTGCAGTGGGCGCGATCCCGCCGCTGATGGGGTGGGCGGGCTGCGCGGGCGCGCTGGACGCGGGCGCGGGGGTGCTGGCCGTGCTGCTGTACTCGTGGCAGTTCCCGCACTTCAACGCGCTCTCGTGGAACCTGCGCCCCGACTACTCGCGCGCCGGCTACCGGATGATGGCGGTCACCGATCCCGGTCAGTTTCATACAACTATACAACTATCGTTCATTTCGAGTAGGTCATCCAACCTAGTTACGGAGTTTTTGGACCCCAAACTAGTGCGATTCATTGCGCAGTCGTTATTAATTTCGAGTAGGTTAATGGCCAACCCTGGTGCCGGTTATTGATGATTAAAATTAAAACGTCTTTCAGTCGTTTTGGTTTAAACAGGTTACTAAAGGCTTAAGCTAATCAATATTTCCTTTCTGTTACAGCTTTATGTCGTAAAGTAGCGTTAAGGCACACCGGTATCATAACTGCAACCTGCGTCGCGTCGCCGTACTTAGAAGTTACCAATATGTGGTTCGCGTTGGAATCACTACCATTGAATATATATTTCATGTACTTAGGTAAGTTGTTTAGATATTGTTATAAGGTTTTTTAGCGGGTGAAACCACGACACGTTACTTGATTAATTTTAGTGGGTATTCTTAAAATAATTTAACCAATTCTTTTATTTTTTAGCATGGCAATTCTACAAGAAATCGGACAGTGCAAATTCAAGGAAATTATTCAGGTTCTCTCTAATACATCTGCCGGCGCTAATGTTACTTATGCTAGTCAATAAGAAGTATTGGAGTTCGAGCGAGACGCAAGAACAGGACTTGATGAAGATAGACAAGGACATTAACAAGCTACCCGACAAGAGGATAACAGTATTGCCGAGAGGGCCAGTCGTCGCGGCGCAGGACACGCAGCCTCAGTAAACTATGACTACACCTTCACGCGAGGTTTGCCGACAATAGCCGAGAGACACTATGCGTAGGCGCAAAGTATCTTACCTATCATTGAAATAACGAACTCCATGTCCAATTGGTATGTCAAAATAATGAATTTTACGATTTGTTCGTAATTAAAATATAGGTACATATCTATTGCAATAACTAATTTAATGACCGTGGTAATACTAAATACTACGAATGCTCTGTAAAGCTAATTAAGTTAATACCTCAAATGAGATTTAATATATTGACGGTTGTATAAAATATACAAACCTAACGAGAATGTGAATGGACAATGCAGGCAGGGCCTTTTGTTATTTAGTAATTATTGTAATCTACGTGGATGTAGATAATTTATTTTTGTTGTAAATAATGTACAATGTGATCCGAATAGAAGCTTGTAAGTTAGAATCAGTGCACAGTTCTTTTTGTAACTATTGTGTTTTATTGAAAGAACTCAAGGCTGTTTTGGTCTTAGGCATATTAGTAAATGCGGTTAGATGGATTCACATAAAGATTTACAATACGCAGGAAGCATTAATGTTTCGTAGAAAGAGTGATTTTCAAACTACGTAGTATATTTTCCTTACCTGTTTCCAAACGTAATTTAATGTACAAATAATGTATTTTTGTCAATAGATTATAGTTCCTACACGACTCAGGATTAAATGAAATATTCAAATATAAATCTTATATTTATTTGTGTTGGTATAATTTAAATTACAAACACTGGAATTGGAAATAAATCTACATAACATACAAACATTCAGACCTGGTTTGAACTCTTGAGACGGACATTGGGTGTAATCGCAATCACTTAACGTTCCGGAATTATGTATAACACGAGCCGTGGCCGGCAAATGAACCCGTTTTTCATGGAGACCACTGGAGATACACTATTTCCTGTAACAAACATTTTATTTGTAATTTCCTTCCTCTATACACTAAACAAGAAAAGTTTATATCGGGCTTCTTTACACATTGAATGCCTCCGATCCGAGTCGAGGATTTAATAAATTCCTCAAATTCCAATCCAAAACCCTCGCCGGAGCTTCTGCATTCTATGTTTCTGCAAGGGTTTAGTCGCTATCCTAGATGCAATAAGCCGGTTATCCACTAGAGGCAGCCTCGCCCCAAGGGCGCGTGGCCGCGCAGTGGAGACACTGCCTCAACCTAGAACCTCAACCTCAACCGCCGCGACGTGATGTATGTTTTGTATTTATAGTAGGCTGTTTACCGTCAAGTCGAGGCCACCTCTAGTCTAGTGGATACCCAGCTTTATAGCATCAAAAATGTTTATGCCTTATTACTTCTCCAACACATTAATAAAGATCTTGTGATACGTACTTGGATTTCTTAGGCGTGCGATCATGGTCACGGCTGTCGTCTCTCGGCCGCTTGTTGGAAGATTTGTGGTCTGACTTCTTGTCGTCGCGGCGGGACTTGTCGCGGTCGCTGTGGGACGATTTGTGGTGCTTGTCGCGGTTCTTTGAAGGACTGCAACGATGAAGGCGAAAGGGATTTTTTAAATATAGTTTTAGTTTCCTTAAATAACTTGAAATGTATAATATGATTCTTAAAAGCATAGTAATAGAGCTAGAAACTTATTTTTCTGTTGTAACAAAAGGAGAATTAGGGCCGCCTTTAGCTGCTATGTTTGCTAAATATATATTTTTGATACCATATATATTGACAAAAGAACTATGTTGTAGTAGATTTTTTGCAAACCGAAGATGTTGACACCAATGGGGCAAGCATAAAACTGAAGACAAAGGCTTTCTTTTCGTTTCATCACAAGTTCTTAGACAAACTTCTCTAAGTGTACATGCAACGTCTAAAACCCTTTTTAAAACTCTCGAAATGTGTCATTGTCATACAATATCCAGCCAATCATAAGAGAAGTGGAATGAAACCAGTCGAATTGAAGGATTGAACCCGGTGTTGCAACATCAAATTATTAGGAAATATATTAGTGGTAACATCAGTTTCTGTGCCAAATCTCTGGAAGATGTCTTCAGTTATATGCTTCCTTGGCTGAAGAGTATTTTTGTTTCGTTGAACATAATATATAACGATTCTTACCTGCTATGTTTCGACGGGCTCTTATGGCTAGAACTCTTATGATTCGAGCTGGAGCTCTTATGATTCGAGCTGGAACTCTTGTGATTGGAACTCGAGCTCTTGTCCTTATGGTTCGAGCTGGAGGTCTTGTGGTTTCTACTCTTGTCGTTCTTGCTCTTCTTGTGGTCGTCCTCTTCGTAGTGCCGGCCACGGTTGTTCTTCCGTTTCCGATCGAACTCTCCCTCCCCTCGATCGTAGATGCGATCCTTTTTGTCCTCCTCGGCGGCCTCGCGTTCAAGATCGGACCAATCTTTACCGGATTCTTCATCTTCCTCTGCTTAAAGTTAAAATTGAAAGGGTGGATGTAAATTACTTGACTTCTAGCGAACAGTTAATGATTATAACACCAGATTTAATAGTGCAACAGTTGCTTTCCATCACCACCAATGAGAAATTTGGTATCTAATACCTAATCAAGCCATCTTGGGGGTAGTTCAGAGAAACTTTTACTCCTAAAAGTCCTAAACTACTATAGTTATCTAGCTGAGTTTCCGTGATGCTCCTGTAAGTTAGTCATACGAGACTCAATTAAATCTTCCCCGAGTTCAACTAACCATCGCTGTCGCCCGAGGCGTCGGACTCGTCGGAAGCCTCGGAGTCGTACTCAGAGCCGTCGTCCGACTCTTCCTCCGACTCGGCGTCGGTCGGCTCGTACGCGTCGTCCTCCTCTTCAGATTCTTCATCCTGCAACACACAGTTATTTCATTAACTCGTGTTTTCACTTCGTGTTCTGTGCGATAATATAAGCAAACACACGGGTTTTTCGCGGCGAAAGAGTTTATAAAGCAAGTAATACCTTTTTATGTTCAGATGTAAGAAGGATTTATCGACTACAAAATTAAAACCTAAACATTTCTAAGAAAACTATGAATACAACATTGTAATATTATTAAGTTTCTCACCTGTTGAGCATTTTCCTCGTCAGACTCGGGATCTAAGAATGACCAGCCTCCGTTGTCGAAGAAACCTTCAATATCATCCGTGATCGTCTTCATAACTTTGGTCCAGTTCAATGATTGAATACCTTCCGAATATCTGATGTCGCATGAACTGGAAATAAGGAACGATTGAATGTGACGTTTTAGGATTCCGTACCACATAAACGCAAGGATTTTTACTCTATTACATTGCTTATTTATTTATTTATTACACTGCCTGTTTCAACTCTTCAAATAGTATTTATTTAAGGACAGCCAGTGAAATATACATCAAACTTAAAAATAAAACTTACGACTAAATTAATGAATTAGATGCACTTAGTATAGTCTTTCTATATAAAATATAAGTTTCACGTTGTTTGTCCGCGATGGACTCCTAAACTATTGAACCGATTTTAAATTTGATTTGCACACCGTATGCAAAATTTTCTGCACACCATGTGTTATTGATCCAACTTGAATTATAGGATAGATAAGGGTCCACCCCTTAATTTTTATATGGCAAAACAATGTTTGCCGGGTCAACTAGTACCGAATACTTTTTCAACTTACTTAAGCCACTCCTTAACATGATCCAGCATGTTCATAGGCACGGCGTTAACCATTGCTATCTTCTTCGCATAATCTTTGAACACGAACACCATGTCGAAGTTCTTCAGGTGGAACTGCACTCGCTCGAAGTGTACCAGTTCTACGTCTTCGAGTGCAATGACGAATGGAGGCCACTCGGTGAGGTTGACGAGCGCGCCCGATGTGGGCTGCAGGAGGACTGTGGAGCGGAACGGCGCGCCGGGGAACCCGAGCTCTCTGGAGAGTTAGGAATAGTAAAGTATTTTATTTTATTGTATCATAACATCTATGTAACTACATTTCTGCAATAAATTGATTTTAATTTGAATTTGAAAGTATTAGTTTAAAGATTAATTAGTTCGAGTAGGTTAGTGTCTATTCGTGTCAGAAGTTCATGGGACTTTATTATGCGAATAAGGCTTACAAACGCCTGCAGGTTATTTTTGCAATATAATTTGTATGTTGTAGATTCATAAGATTTAAACACAAAACCTATGCTGTTCCATCCTGTGTTTTGCATAACTCTGGTATACTCTCAACTAGATAACACCACTAACCTGAAAGGCGTATCGAACTCCACCTCTTGTTTGGTCATGTTCTCGACTCTCTCGCAGAAGTTCTTGAACGCCCCCTTCAGTTTGTATCGCAGCTCTCTCTCACTCTGTTCCGCCGCCAAATCGTCTCTGTCATGCATGTGCTGGTGTTTACCTAAATCCGTCGTAATTTCACCCACTTCCGTATAAAATTGTACATCGACGTGTTTCTTTTTACCTGAAACAAGTTTTAGTTGGTGGATGTGTTCACTAGATGGCGTTATTGTGCTGTTAAGTCTACCTTTGACTTCGCATGCAGGCGACCCTGTAGGAACGGTACAAGTCTCTGATTGGCTGTAGCTTGACAGAAGCATTTGACAGATAGCTCTGATTAGCTGAAACCATGTCATAACCAGTGTCGCCTGTTGCAAAAAGTCTTCTTATGGGCTGTCACTTACCAAACATAATAGCATGTTTCAAATGAAAATGTAATAGAATAATCATTTCTCCATCGCACGGTTGGAAGAATGCGTTTTTGATATTATTATACAGAATGTCGACTTTATCTCCTCTGACCGAAGTGAATCTGAATCCATTTGAATGAGCTTCGAGTGAGCCGCTCATTCTTTTCGTCACTATATTGGGTCTAATGTACAGATCTTTTAGTTTCGGGTTTCCTTTACTCAGTGACAACACAAGAGTGTCCTGTTTGACCAAGTCTTCCTTTTCACGCTCCTCCGCCTCGCGCGTTTTGAACTTCTTCTGAACTTCCTTGATTAATCTAAAGCCCGTATTGAGATTTGAAGATGGTGGTGATATTTCGCCCGGTTCCTTCGTATTTGTACTTCGGTATGTTCTGAAAAATAGTTGATCATTTAGTTAGTACAGCAGCAAAACATAATATTATAATTTCCAATATCAATAAAAGAATAGAGTTTGGGGGGATAGTTTCAAGTCGAATATTTTTATTCAGTTTTGGCCCCAAAGAGCCCCCTTTTGAACGTACCACCATTCAGAGAAACACCTAACCAAGACATGTTTAAAATGATGTTTTTTTCATGATAGCTACATAGTGTAACTTAAAAGTATTACTCACACTTCTTTAACGAAAGTAGCGTCCGGCTGTGTGTAACTCCCGCCCTCATTTCTTCCCATAGTGGCTCCGGGGTGGAAGAAATTAATCCTAAGGTACGTGTAGTCACCCTCCACAGATTGAGAGATATTCTTAATCGTTGATATATGGAATGGTACTGGCACGCCGAATATCGGCAAAATTACTGTTTCGTATTTACGATCTGGAAACATTAAAAATAGTGAAAATCCTTATAAAGTTATTTTGAGAAGTTTTGCAAAAATTAGGGAGCTAAAGTAACCTAAGATGTTGAATCATAATTTTTTTGTGACAGGAATCACTAGAAAATGCTTCTGGTCTTCCAAGATTTCATTTTCTGCTTTAAACATTGATATTTGCGAAATGCACATACTTGACTTGTATCTTCTATTTTTTTAAAACACTAGAGTAGAAAAGAAAGAGATAAGAAGATAGAGAGGGAGAGAAGCATATTTAAACATGCAACATGTATTTTTTACATCTTTCTCCAGTACGTTAAGAAAAACCACTATTTACTTACCAACATACAACTTCAGCTCTTTAACCTCATTTTCTCTCGGCATCTGACTGACACTCTTATAAGAAACGGTATTTTTCCTCAACTTCTCCGAGTCCTTCCCACCAGATTGCTTCGCCAGTCGTTCCTTCGCCTTCTCGTTGAGTGTGATAGCTAACTCTCGCTGATGTTCCTTACGTTTCTCCTCAGAAGAGTGTTCCGTGCGAAGTTTCGATTCAATAACAGCTGTTCGTTTACCTCTGCCTGTAATGTTACACTACTGCATACTAATACTGCTCGCCGAGACGTTAAATTTTGATTTATTTTTAAATGTTCATTAAGAAATTTTGACAAAATAAGGCAGTAATTAATGTGTTTTACAAATTGGAATAACTAGAGTTCAATATAGTCATATAGACATTGTGAACATTTATTGTTTTGTTTCAAATTTCAAATGTATTTGTATGCGGTATATATTCAAATAACATAATGCAGTTACGTAAATCATGCTACATAGATTTTCATAGATAATAAATTAGGAGTTATGTTTTTAGCTGCTGTTTCATTTAACATGCATATTTATGGAAACTAGTAAGCCCTTGCATAGCTTGAGTTCATTTCGAAACACATAATTTTCAAAATATTATTGGATAGGAACATTATTTGAATGGTTCAGGAATTAACAGTGAAACAAGACTATAGACGTGGATGCTATAAACAATTATAGTTAGGTAGGATCGTTATTTTAAACTATCACCGCCTTATTTAATAAACGCTATGTAACTAAAACACTGCTATAAAGAAAGTGTTTTGTCTCTTTTGCTCTTCGGAAAATTGCGTATGTCAGAAAGTGACAAACCATTTGATAGCTAAAATGTTTTTGATAAGCGGTTATTAATATGGCCCTTAGGTTTAAATTAAAGATAATCTCAATACAGTAAGACTGCTCTAAACAACGAATCCACAAAAAACTTAACAAGCATTTTCTTATTGCTACTTTGCAGTAAGCGTGTATATAATATGTATGTGTCGGAGCGTGGCATCAGTGGCGCCACACCAGATAGCGGTTTGTAGCGTCACTACATTATTTTTAGTCTGTAGAAGTTTAAGAGTAGTTTGTAAATTCAGTTGACTGATGGAATCGGTAGTGTTGTTATTCCGTGACGTGAGTTCTATCTTCGTGGTGTAGTCTGTGGTATGAGAATAGACTATGTTAAGTCTGTGGTGTTACGCACTATGACAGATGACAGTTGTTCGATAGAGGGCTGTGAGCTTGTTTGGTGGTCTGTGGCAGTGAGTGAGTGAGTCTATGATATGAAAAGATGAGACATTAGAGTTTTGGAGGGAAATGGAGACGGTTGGATTGGGATCAGATGGGAAACGTAGATTGGAAGGATGAGGTGTTGACGACATCACGATCGTATTGCGAATCGAGTATAGAATAGGGAAAAGATATTCTATGGCGTGGACAGGACGACTAATGGGGTGAAGGGAGGTCGTTTAGGTTCCATCAATTAATTGAATCTAGACGTATCCTAACTGTAATCTGTAATCCATGATGATCGTGTGTAAAATACAAGCAATGTCAATGTAATGAAGTCCTGTGAGTTATTATTTCAAGATCAAGACCTAGGAATCCTAAGATATCTGATGTTGTATTGGCGGTATAATGCTCGTGCTTATCCTGATGTGACATGTCCCCGATATGGGATAAATATCGCTGTTTCCCCGACATCAGAAGTGGGATAAGGATCGCTATTGCCCACTGGGCTTCCAGCAGAGAAGGATAAGGATCGCTATTGCCCGCTGAGCCTCCAGCAGAGGGATAAGGATCGCTATTGGCCACTGAGCCTCCAACAGAGAATGATAAGGATGCTATATTCCCACGGGTGGACGAGCATAAACCATTTCAACCACGGAGCTGGGTTTATGATGGGATGAAGGAATGTTGAGGGCTGCAGGCTGGGCTCGTTGGTGCATATTATCGACGACGACGGCGACGACGACGACGGGATTGAAATTCGTGTGCCTTCCCCTGGATTGTGAGGCTCGTGGTATTCGGAGATATGTCTGAATTATCATCCCGCCAAAAGGGCCACTGTCATGCGCTTTACGTAATGTTTATTTTGCAGTTGGTTATAAAACTTGGAATGTTTTGTGAGTATAGTTAGTTAGTTTTCTACTCTATTGTGGAGTTAAGAAGGTAAATATGAGCTTCCGAAAGATTCAAGTGTAATCTTGTTATGTAATGTGATATGTTCTAATATGTTTTCTTATTTTCATGTTGGATCAATGCTGGTGGTTATTGTGAGTATTGATAAACCTCGTCCGGAGTGGAACGTGGTTCTCTTCTCAATCCTGTAACCTGAGGAATGTGAGGGATTGCGGTGTTCCAAATTATTCAGGAATCTGTCACGACAAATTCACATTGGATGTTGGATTGGTGATGTATTGCGGTATTGATTGGTTTGTTGGGAAATATCCGGTGAGCTGTTTTGTGATGTTTGAGTCAGTTAACATTGAGAGTTTTGTGGTGAATCTTCGTACCACTTGATAAGGTAGAGGGCTTATTGAAGGTATTTTGGATGTTTGTCCCGTTGTAAAATATGAGAGTATGAGTAAGGGTTTCATGTGACTATGTGACTTGTTGAGTTCAATGTTCGAACTCGGCGATGGTCGTGGTCTGGATTGACCGTGCGGTGGAGTGGTCTGCTGAGACCGCGTGTTGTTGAGCGGTGTGATTGCTGGTCGGCTGGTTGCCGTGACTAGACAAGCTTAGTGTTGCTTGCTCATGGCTCATATTGTAGTGTGCATTTGGGATTAATAGTCTGTTGAGGTTGGGGTTGAAAGTGACGTGGTACCTAGTATTCATGTGTTGCATAGCATTGAAGATTCCCGATTGATAATAATTGAAATTAACTTTTGATTGAAGGAAGAATAGTCAGGTTGACCGAGCGAGTGCAAATTACTGTGGCCGCGAGGTTTAGAGGAGAACGAGTACACAATATAGTGTCATTGACTGGTGTGGGAGGGTGCCTGAAGGGCAAGTACCCATTGTTGGTGATTCTGAGCCTTGTGATGATGAACTGTAGTCGCTTTTGACTGTGTGGTGTGGTTGTGCGTGTCCTCTTGAGTCTGGGATGATCACGGGAGTGACTGATCGCAGGGATGATCGGGGTTGTGGGTGATCGCTGGGATGATCGCGGGAGTGGCTGATCGCGGGGATGATCGGGTTTGTGGGTGGTCGCTGGGATGATCGCAGCTAGTCGCAGGGATGACTGCGTATTGGGGCTGCGGGGATGGCCGGACAATGGAGACACACACACTTTACTTTTACTTTGATTTGAGATAAATTTGATTTTTGATGGGTGCTTGTGCCTGACGATGTTCTAGTGTTATGTTGAGATGGGCGGTGTGATTATGAATATTGAGATGGTTGGGATTGTTGATTGGAAAAGAATAATGGTTTGAGCTTTGCTGGGTCTTTTGTTGAAGTGGAGTTATTTGGGTCAGGAGTGACCGAACGATGGTGGTCGTTACGCGTTGAAAGGCTTTGAACTCTGAACGTACTTGCAAGTATGCACATGATCGCGTTAGGAAGATGCCTGTGGGGCGGGTAACAGCTGACTCAGACGAAGGTGGAGACAGTGAGGTTGATTAAGCTGTTGATTGTTACTGGGTTTTTATGTCGGTGGGTCAGTCTGAGACCGCACCAGGGTGCCGTAGCTGTAGCCCGTTAGAAATCGGTGTCTACTACTTGTAGTAGTCCGTGGGTAGGCAGTAGGCGGTAGCCCTGGGTAGTGTGGTCGGGTCTTGCCTGGTAGCGAAGACCGTAGAGTCATGGGACGACTCGGCATTCCGAAATGGAAGTGCATAAAGGGCAAATGCGTTTGCTAAATCTTGTGTTGTGACCACGAATAAGGGCTCAGTGGTAAATCAATTGTGATTAAATTGTTAATTGTGTGTGAATAATGAACCAGAGTCTGTCACTGTTACTGGCCTCAGGGTTTTGGTAGATGAAACGTTATCATAATTTACTTTGTGATTTCTTACGCAAGATGCCAGTAGGTCATGTACCAGTCGAAGTTGATGTTAATAGTGATTCTGATGAGGATGAGTAAACTTGTTTTGGTGGAAACTCGAGTAAGGACTCTATCGGCCGTATTGTGTTCGACCGTACCAGTAGCTATTACGTAGTCGTAGCCCGGTAGAAATCGGTGTCTCTTGGGGTAACTCAAGCAGTCCGTGGGTGCGCGGTGCGCGTTTAGCTCTGGCGGAGGTCGGGGTCTGCAGAGGCATAGTGTGCAGTCACAGGGTGATGCACGTGTGCGATCCACTTGATGGATATGCATAGTGTGAGAGCAATTGCGATTGCTGGTCGGCTGGAGAGCCGTGGCGATAGAGGGGCTTACTCTTGTGAAGTTTAGATTTGTGTGGTTAATTAAATTGTGTTAATTTGTTGTTACAAGCGACAGTGGTACATGGCTCTGGTTGATGTTTTTTTTATGGCTTTGGTTTTTATTCGAGTAATTTAAAAGAAAAAACTATACAGTTACGAAGTTTCTTTATTTGAGTTGTGTGTAGAAATATGATTGGTCAGAAGTGGCCGAGGCGAACAAATACTCTCGTTGGTTATTTCTGTGCAGGTTAGCCAACACACGAGGACGTGTGCTAGCAGGATGGCCGTGTCGGAGCGTGGCATCAGTGGCGCCACACCAGATAGCGGTTTGTAGCGTCACTACATTATTTTTAGTCTGTAGAAGTTTAAGAGTAGTTTGTAAATTCAGTTGACTGATGGAATCGGTAGTGTTGTTATTCCGTGACGTGAGTTCTATCTTCGTGGTGTAGTCTGTGGTATGAGAATAGACTATGTTAAGTCTGTGGTGTTACGCACTATGACAGATGACAGTTGTTCGATAGAGGGCTGTGAGCTTGTTTGGTGGTCTGTGGCAGTGAGTGAGTGAGTCTATGATATGAAAAGATGAGACATTAGAGTTTTGGAGGGAAATGGAGACGGTTGGATTGGGATCAGATGGGAAACGTAGATTGGAAGGATGAGGTGTTGACGACATCACGATCGTATTGCGAATCGAGTATAGAATAGGGAAAAGATATTCTATGGCGTGGACAGGACGACTAATGGGGTGAAGGGAGGTCGTTTAGGTTCCATCAATTAATTGAATCTAGACGTATCCTAACTGTAATCTGTAATCCATGATGATCGTGTGTAAAATACAAGCAATGTCAATGTAATGAAGTCCTGTGAGTTATTATTTCAAGATCAAGACCTAGGAATCCTAAGATATCTGATGTTGTATTGGCGGTATAATGCTCGTGCTTATCCTGATGTGACATGTCCCCGATATGGGATAAATATCGCTGTTTCCCCGACATATGTATATGTCACCGTAGTATTGTAAACACCGTTGGTTCATAATGCAACTAGTAAGATTATAAACTGAAGACAGATTGTGAACTGTACAAAGAGTTTGTATGGTTTACAGTCCACAATCTGTCGACAATATAATATAATCTTACTATTTGGATTATAAACTAACAGAGTTTACAATTGTCCTGTGACACAATAATGGGTATATAACGTAAGTATGTGTAAGATTGAAACTACGTTAACGAATACACTTCGTTTATATTAAACATTTTTGCCGGACGTTTGAGCCCCTTTTACAGGAACCGTGGTCACGAAAGGCTGAGGTGTTGGTGAGATTGCGCTACGCATAGACGCATAACGTCAAATAAAAAGTGTAAAATAAAAGCGAAGTGTATCCGTCTACGTAGTTCCAATTTAAAATGAGTTGTGTTCGCTTAAACTTAAAAATCAGTATATAATATGTAAAATGTCAAAGCTTGAAGCTTAGTTTAGGTCTTATAACTGTGTGAATTAGTAAGTTATTTTCCAAAAATATCTGAGTATAAGAGCAAAATCAAAGATATACAGCCTTTTTCACAAACGCTCTTTGACTAAAACACTACTTTAAAGTGTTTTGTCTCTTTTGCTCTTTGTGAAATAGCGTATGTCGGAAAGGGACACACCATTTGATAGCTAAAATGCTGTTAATAAGCTTTTATGAATAAGGCTCATAGTGTTTAAAGTGAAGCATGCTGTTTATTTCCAATCAAAAGTTTGACTTACCGCCGTTTTCTGTTCGTCCACGATTGCATGTAAGTAAATTGTTACATGTTAATCTTATATTAATTAAAAACTCAGTACATGCATAACTTATTAGGGGTTGTCCATTAATCACGTCATGTTTTTTTGGAATTTTTGTTAACCAGACGTCTCGGTGGTCTAGTGGCATGTGCACTCGTCTGCCAAGACTGAGGTATCGGGTTCAATTCCTTTGCCCAGCAGTGGGACATTACAGGCTTATACATTACTTTACTTTTATTAAACCCCCCCGGTGATACATGGTGAAGTTTCAGACTGCGCCCTCCTATATCACGTGTATTTTTAAGTACCTACAAAGAATCTTATTTTTTTTTCAAGTAATCGCGCATTTGTCTAAAAACTAAATACACGTAATATATTACTTCCCCCTTGTGTATTTCATGATTTTTAATGACTTCAATTCGAGCCTCACGTGATTAATATACAGCCCCTTAATAAGAATAGACTACAGCGTATAATACAGCTTTTCATATACTCGAGAATAGATCTAAATCTTTCCCAGGAAAATTGATTTCAACTACAGATTGAAACTAACCTTAGTGATCGTACTTGAGAAAATTGACTATTACGTATTTGCAATTATTATTAAATGAATAAAATTCATCTTCAAAAAAGCACTCACGATTAAATGTTGTATTTTTATTTTGCAGATGAATATGTTAACATTCTATTTGATTACCCAAAAGCACCAAATTTTACAGAAAAAAGTGGTTACAGCTATTTCTGTTAATTATGAATAACGACTCATTTTAAGAAGCTCGTTATTTAGCATTTACTTATTTACTCATTTACACGACAGCTCCTACATGTATAAGTTGAACCTATACACTTATTGAACACTTTTCAATACTTCAGTGTTAGGCGACTTTTTTTATAGAATATATTTATAGAACTCAAATACGTTATACTCAACACACTCAGTACTCAACCCTATTCTCTTCAAAGAGTTACTCACCGAGTATTTCAGTCTTGTTTTCCTTTTCTTCCTCCTCTTCTTCGTCGTCGTCTTTGAGGAAAATGCCGATGTTTTTGATTTTTTTCTTCGATTGTGTGAGGAGAGACGCTGGCTGCTCTTCATTCACTAATACTGTGTCTCCAATGAATAGGGCGTACGTCTGTAATGTATAGGCTTTAGTTAGATAGTTAAAGAACTCAATTATATACTAGTGACTCAGACATATTGTTTTTATTAGTTTATAGCATGCCTTCTCAAGGAATAGTTCTGTTCTGTTCTGCTAAGGAATAGTTAGATTTAAGTAAAACCATTATGTTTCTGGCAATATTATTCTATAGAGACCCATTTAATTGTATGATTCGAACACACAAGATATTCTTACTATCATTAAATGTTTCTTTGTTTGTTGTTCCTGGCCAACACAATGTTTGTGCGTTACCCCTACAAATATGAGATGACTTGTTCTAATTTACCTTGCCTTCCTTTTCAGTAGAAGCACTGTTGGCCAAGTTTGCTAAACCAATGTTGATGTTGAAGACCATACCTTTCCTGGCCACCACTGACGTTTTGGGACCAATCACGATTGAACTCTCGCGGAATTCTATGCCCATTGCGAAACTGTAAAAGAACAATAAAATATTATATTTTATATATTTTTGTTTCGTCAAGAAGTATGAGCTAACAGTTACAGTAGAATGTATCCTCTGCTGTCTACACAATACATCAAAGATATTGTGTATGTGTGAATGCACTAATCTCTGGTAATAATATTTACCCTTCAGTTTTGATGAATGGTTTTGTATAAGAGAGTGCATTCAGGAGCAAGATTATATGCTTCTTAGCTCGCTTACAAATCTTGTAAAATTAATTATAATTAAAATACATACATACCCAAAAGACTTAGTAAGATTATCAACCAAATCCGGCTTCTCTTTCTTAGCCAACTCCAGACCAGCTTCATAAACAGCCGATAGCTTCACTCCGGCAACAAGACGTTTCATCACCTCCTCCTCAAGATTTAAGAGGAAGTTGTAATTACTCTGTATTTCATCTGTCGGGTTCACGAGAAGTGTTCGGACAATGTTTGAACAGTAAGACTTGTATCTGGCCCCGAGTGAGCAGACGATAGCTCCAAAGTGTAAATGGTTTTTGTCAGATACTGCGCTGAATTTGAGACTGTAGTTGCCACCGGACTGTATGATGGGAGGGTAACACATGTCTACTTGACTTGTGTCAACTCCCGTCACATATTTTTTGTCCGATATTGCTGCTTCTACTCCTTCAGCCAGTTTTGAGTGTTTTACTTTCTGTAATGTACAATAGTAATAATATGATAAGTAAATTATTGTTAACTTTAAACAACAATATATAACTTTAGTGATGAATATTATGTATTACAACTAATACAACTAAAAAAATATTGAAAAATTCTTTACTTCTCACCACTAATACATAAGAAATAAGATAAAACAACAATGGGTGTAATTATTGAGTAGCTAAATTTGCACATGTTAATATTAATTTTTTTTTACAAAGATTGCACAATATTACGAAAATATGTACCTATACATTAATTACCTTATCTGAATCAATGATTTCCATAATTTGATCCTTCAAATATTTCGTGAATACATCGACTGTGACCAAACAAGCTTTCTTCACTGTAATAATCTCTGGGTCTTCTTTGGGAGCCATGAGCAGTGCCACGGCTGAACTTATGTCTACATTTTCAAACTTTTCCGATTTCATAACATTCTTCCAACTCTCGCAGAACTCTCCGGGGTAATTGTCTTTTGCGAAAACGCCTAATGTCTTTCCTGATTTAGATTTTTTGATTTCCTGAATGAGTTTATTGAAGTTCTCTTTGTCCTTATCGTTCTGAAAAGATGTAATATAAATTTAAATTTAAAACCTGATATTTTAAACACTAATGAGTTGATTGGATTGTATTGTAAAGGCAGATTGGTTATTTCGGACTTTACACATTTTTTTTTGTTGATTTTTATTTATTTCTTTAGTTTTAGGAGTATCCACAGCAAGATAATATACTTCAAAACAATAATTCAATTGTTTACAAAAACTCACAAAACACATACTCATGAATCTATACTATTATAAGATATAATAATGCATTATGATGCCCAATATCCTCTGGCCTCATACCACCTAAATTTACAATCACATTGGATAGTTGCATACCCATTATTATATTTTTAGGTACCAAATGCCCAAATAAACTTACCCTATCTCGAACAAGTAATTTCACTGGAGGTATATCAGGTTCATCCTTGCCATTTTCAATTTGTCTCAAGAACTCAATCTTCTTTTTACTGGCTAGGAAACACATACTGGTCTCGGTGAGCACTGTGATTGTGTCTGGCAACTCGTAACCAAACAGCCATGTCTGGGAATATGAAAATCAAATTTATAAATTTATACCTACATTACCTAATGTTTATGTATAAGCACACAAAAAAACAATTTATTACTACAATCCAGGTAGATCACCTAAAGATCGGGACAAGTAATTGCTGCTGTTCTCTTATTAGGGCATATTTAAATAAATCTGAATGTGTGATATTGATTATTATGGTATACATTGATGTATTACAACTTACAAGCCAAAAAGGCTAATGCATGCTTGCTATTAGGTTCTCCTAACAAATATTTATCAACACTGACGAGTGCCGACTTATTGTTAAAACGTGCTGGGAAATACGGTACTTGCGAGTTTCTTGTTAGCACATGTAATACAAAATTTCGCGCAAACCTGTAGAGCTGTTGATTTACTGTACAGCGTATCTTCATCCACTCCTACGCAGGATACAAGACAATCCACCTTCGCCAAAGCATCATCGCCCTTTGAATCTCCAGCAGCCTGCAAACCGCAATAATATATCAAGTAGGAATAACAATTAACAATTGATCACCCATCACATACACGAACGATTGTAATCCAACCTTCCATGCTGCATACAATTTTTTTATTCGCCGATAGAATGTATCTTTATCGAGAGAGATATTAGACATGATGTTGAAGACTTATAAAATTAAACAGCAACTTATTTTCTAGTAATTACGCCGCAAAGGACAAAACTATTCACCACTCCACGACATTACAGTTTTGACAGCAAACAAATGGCTGATGGCGGGCGGGCGGTCGCGGGCGTCTTGACGAAAGTCCTTGTCTATGACTGCAAGTCATTCGGATACAGTACAAAAAATATAGGGGAAAAAATACTTGTAATTTACTAGAAGAAAAAATATTTGTAATTTAGTTTTCTTTTCCAAATGCATCAACAACTTATAATCAATATTTTGATTTAAAATCATTGAAATGTATACCAATTAACATAATACGACGGTACAGTATTTAATTCCATAAAAAAAATATCGACAAAAAAATCATGCCGTGTAACTAGATTGCTTTCGTTAAGTTGGTGTTACTGAAACCTTTAGTTCCTGGTCTGTGGTATAAACCATTCAAATTGTCACTGTCAATTTCTATTTTCAAATGTTTGTTTACTTTTTTGAAATGTTGAAAATTATCTTGAAAGCATTATTGAACCACAAAACAAACTATCTACACAAACACAAGTTATTTTACCAGAACAGTCAACACGCAAAAATAATTAAATGAAGAGAAGTACTAAAAAGGACTTAGAATGACACATATGTTACAAAACAATAAGTTGATAAATCTCTCAGAAAATGCATTACGTGCCCTTGCTCAAAATCGAATAACAACAATTTTGGAATTCCTTCATGAAGATATCATTAGACTGACCGGTATTACTAAACTAAGTTTAGCTGAAGTAATAGATATTAGAAATAATATATTTGCTAAGTACTCAGCTCCTTTAAATAATGGGGTTACATATTTAGAAGAAAGTTTGTCTACAAAGTTCAAACTGTGTACAGGAATAGACTGTATAGATTCTATGCTAAATGGAGGAATACCCACAGGCGCTATAACTGAAGTGTGTGGCTTAACTGACTCCAGTAAAACACAGTTATGTTTCCATTTAGCAATTAATTGTGTTCGGCAGACCAACAATACATTACTATACATTGATACTAAAGGTGACTTCTCCGCTGTAAGGATACAGAAAATACTAGAAAGGAAAGGACTGTCTCATGAGGTGTGAGATTATTATTGATTTTAATAATAATAAAATACTTCATTTATTATTATATCATATAATTTAAAATCCCAATATAAACTAAAGATGCGAAAGTATACTCATCAGTGTGATTGCCTGAAAGTATTCAGTGTGATGGCCATAAATAAATAGAAAATAAAAAAATACTCTCTATTCTTTATTTTTTCAGGAAATGGCTTCAATAATGTATAAGATAAAAGTTATAAGAGTATGGACCCTCAGTGAGATGGTAGAATTTCTTCAAAGGCTTAAGAAAGGCAGTATAGTCATCGAAAGGCTGGCTCTAATCATAATAGATGCATTACCATGTTTGACTTTACAGTTCCTAGGAGATAATAGTAAGATTGGTAAGACTCATCAGAATATTTAGTAAGTATATAAAAAAATATATTGCTGACAATATACAGGAAAAATGTATATACTTAAAGAAAAAAATATTCAAATTCATTACAAGTTTACAATTAAAACTTAATTTAACTACATTATTTAAATTTTTGGTTTCCTGTTAACTTCAGAGACCTTTGTTATCTTATTTTTCAGGTTTAACATTATTGAACGCATTTGTAAACCACTGCAGATATTTATCTAAGGAAATGAATTTAGCTGTAGTTTGTGTAAATATTCAAACAAGGTGGATTGATCAGGAAGTTATTGATTTAGAAGGTACCTATTGCATAAATAGTAATAAACTAGGTACTCCCAACACTTTTACCCATGTTGTACTCCTCCGCATAAGAATTTAGGGATGTAAAGAAGTTCATAATATTCCTCTTGAATATGTGTTCCAGAAATTAATCCATTTAAAAGAAATTAATCTTTTCGGCTTTATCATTTATTCAATCAATCAATCAATGAAATCAATTTTATCATTTATTCAAAATACTTATATTAAAAAAAATATCCAAAATTCCACTTTCACTTTCAGAAGACGAAGATCAATCTTGTACAATATCTACCAAAGAAAATTATATTGAAAAGAGGATTCGATGTTTAGGCAAATATTGGAACCACATTCCTTGCCTAGTTTTGGTATTAGAAAAGAGGCAAGCAAAACCATTTTCAGAAGAAAATTCTTACATACTTTTAACTGTGCTAAAAGCAAGTGATCCTGATATATGTAACCGTGAATGTTCTATAAACTATGAAGTTTTAGGAATTAAATAGACTAATGGTTCATATGCACGGGGTTTCCCACATTTAATGTTTGCTTAAAGGATAATACAGCAAAGTGCGAAATAATTGCCTTCAATAAAATGAGTAAATATACATAGTAATATTATCTTTAATTTTTAAGTTGACTAAATCTTTCCTATAGTTAAATAATATGTTCATATCAAAATAATATATCCGCCGTCTGATTGTAGGCTGTCCGCTGTAGTCTCTCTGAGGCATTTCTCTGAGGTTGAACAGTACAGTACAGTACTTCATAAGTACTTCATGCTTATTGCTTGGTCTGATTGATTTTATATTTCCCGCTATTAGATTGAAAATAATTGTAATAATTCATTAATTAGATTCTTCGTTCATTCTATTCTCTTTGGTTGAATCAATCGCCGTCAGTCGCACACAACATTGAAATCCATTCATTCACCATCCTCCATTTCAACGCGCGCCTCATTGGCGATGCGTGTTTCTCTGTGATGGCTCTTTATATCACTTTTGTAAATTTAACATTTTTATGATATTTAAGTGCTTAGTGCCCTTCCTAGTTTAATTTAATTTTAATTTATATTTATGCGTTTCAACAAAATGGCGAACCAATCTCAGAAAATCGTTTACAAGCTGGTGCTTACTGGAGGTAAGTGTCAAGTCAAAATTATTATGGAATCTGCTACTTTTTTTTATACAATTTATAAAAATTACAGCGTACTGTTATATACCGTGTATAACTCATTGATGTTAATTTTATTCGTAGGAAGGACCAAAAGGTTATATTTTATGTTATATTTCATAACACGTGGGCCTGACTACGTTTCATATTTCAGTATAAAATTGAATTTTTGTGCAGGGCCTTGCGGAGGTAAAACCACCGGGCAATCCCGTCTGAGCACCTTCTTCGAAAACTTGGGATGGAAGGTGAGGAACCATATATTTTTAAAGTTAGTTGTTTGTATGTGTTTTAGTTCAAAACAATACAAAAAAATATTATCTGCCCATCTTATCTCTAGAGCTAATTACATTTATGTATGATTTGAGAATGTTTTAATAATAATTGTAATATTGTATTAATTAGTAGTTGATACATATTAAAATTCAATAATTCCCAATTTTGGTTTAAAAAATATAATTTTATAAATCCTTATTTATGGTATTGTTCAAACTCAAATTTTAAATTGTCAGTATATATTGGAAGACAATATCTTTTGCTCTCAAATAGTTGTGTTGGTTTGTGGTTTCTCCATTAGGAGATCCGATAAGACATCGTTCCACGTTGTGTTTATTTCCAGGTGTTCCGGGTGCCGGAAACGGCTACCGTCCTCCTCAGGTACGAAGTGAATCTTCACTAGTTTTCACAGTACATTTTACAAGAACATATGACATTTTAAATTTATAAATTCAAAATTAAAATACACTACTTATCTTCTTAAGAGGGGATCATCAATATTAAATTCTTGAGTAAATTCTATCAATTTCATATTATACTATGTATCCAACCTTAATATTAGTAATTTGTATTTAAAAAGGAAAGTTTAACTTTAAAAAAGGAAATTCCCTGATTTTATAAAGTTTATATAACTAAGTTCTATGCAGTGTTCTGAATTTTTACATTCACTAATTTACACATTTATAAATGACTCACTCCGATATCTAATTTACAACGTAACATTATGTTTGCAATAAATGATTCATAGTTTTAATTTATGCTTAGGATGTGATGAATTAAAACCAGTTTTATCTTGATTCACTTTTGCCCGAGATGTAAAAAAAAATCCATTTCTGTATCTAATCAGTACTCTCAAATTATGTTTAGCATTAAATTTTATCAATGAAAACATTCATAAACAAACTTATTTTATACCACTTGCAACTAGATTTCTCCAGAATGTATAAATTTTAAATGCCTCTATAGTCTTGTTTGAGTTCTGTGAAAACATTATAGTACCTACATTGATTTTTATTATTTAAATTGCTTGTATTCAATTGGGTTTTACTTTGGGGTACTTTAGTCAGTGTTACAAATGTTTCATTTGTTGTTTCTTTTGCAGTGGTGGGGTGAAGTTTGCAGATCTGACACCGGATGAAGGTGAGTTTGTTCATTTAATGTTTACGTATTTCTTATTCTAATTAATATTTTATTTTCCTGTAGTTTTGTTTGTAACTTTAAATAACCACAATGTTAGTAAAGAGGAAATGTCGATTTGTTGTGGCGGTAAAAATGTAGATAAAATAATAATATACCCGGACAAATTCAGACACGGTTCGGACAAATTCAGACACGGTTCGGACAAATTCAGACACGGTTCGGACAAATTCACACAAAAACACTGTTAATTAGACCCAAACTAAACTTGTAGATATTATTAAATCTAACTGATACATATAAATACATACACAAATATTTATAGTTATTGATATGTTTAGCACTTACTACTTAAGGCAAGTTCATTGTTAGTAAATGTTTTATCTATATAAACCGGCGCAAAATTGAATAAACATTGGTTCCGCGGATAATACTCCTCTTATCTATACATTTTACGAGTATGTATTGTGGTAAAGTTTAACTAAAGAAATTACCAATACAATGCTTATTAAACAGTCTAAATCAAATATAATAATGAATAGAAACTTCGAAATGGTCACGAACGTTAAAAAATAATTTCCCGATATAAATCTAGGTTTATTAAAACCCTAATTACTAGTTATTAGCTGCCTTGTCTAATACCTAGTCTAGTCATGTCTTTAATTTCAACCCTGGCACGGATGACCTAGAAAACTTTATCTATATTTAATATACCGGTTTTATTATTCTGTTAGTTCCCTTTACGGTAGTTCATAGAATATTTAGTTTTAGCGCTCCACTCTCGTTAGAATATCATCATATACATTCCACGGGAATCGCTCTTGTCTATGGGTATAAAAGGGAAGAAAAATCGATCAGTAATTTAAGACACTCGCAAACATATACACAATTACTATTGTAAAAATAAGGATTAAGACATATGTTAATTGATAGACGTAATTCTAAATATGCGTGCTTTAAAATTTGTATAAGTATCAATTGCGATTTGCGTACTTAATAGGCCGTATCAACTGCGTAGAACTCGAATCATTGTTTGTCAGAGATATTTCTTTACTTGCTGTTCCCCGTGGTATTCTCTCGAAGCGTAGATATTTCGGGTTAAAATGTAGCATACATACTTTCTTAAAGTGTAATCTATCTCTATACTTTAATTGTGCAAAGACAACAGAGTGTCGGATGTATAATATTAGTAGAAATGGAAACAATCTGTTCAATTATAATTAATCACAGTAGATCACTCCTGTTTAATGTTTAGAAGTCCAAATATACACATGCCACATAGTTTATTACTTACACCGACCATACATAAATACCGAGAAGGCACAAATTCAAAATATTGATCAGTTCTACGGATAATGACTTTCTTTACCCATTCCCATACGGATATCAAACGGTAAACCAAACATGCGTTATTAATGGGAAGCATTTGATAGTAACCGTTCACTGGTAAAACAACATTGTTACCAACTATTTATAAACAGGAATGTTATGGAAATTAACAGTGGTGTTCAATTGATCGCTCAAGCATTATCTAGAAATAGGAATAACAATCATTCTTGTAAACCAGAAGGGTTGTTCGGGTTTAATTTATTATTAAGTATAAACTACTTAGTGTACTAAATTCATCAATTAATTAATGCAAATAAGATGAAGGGGTGGTGTTTGCCATGAATTTCCTTTTTTGTACCGTCTAGGTAAACAAACATAAATCAATTTTAAGAATAGTTTCATATTTTCTTAAATTATTATTATGCCCCCATTCGATTTTATATTTATTCTAGTCTCACGAGAAAAGAGGTTTATTGAAATTGGCAACTTTGCCGACGGGATGTGACCGGAAAATTTACGTGCCAGTTGTTAGGTATAAATTTTACACCTAATCATTGTTTATTGTTCCATGCCAAACTGCGTTTAACAGATATTTCGAAATGTAATTAAGATTACGCAAAATCATCATTTTATTGTTTTGAATTTGTTATCAATGTTTTGACCTTGTCTTGCTATCAATGATTGATAGCAAAAGTATGCTAAATTCTAAATGTTGTTTTCCTACGCTTTACAAGATAGGTGTAAACGTACATTCTGTAAAGATCTTCAAAACAATATTTCTGCTTCTCGCTACTCACTACTCCTTCATTCATGAAAATAGAAAAACAAAATGTGTTTGAGCAATCGGCTATGAATATCATTTCCATTGGAGGCACGCCTTTGACGTCATGACCACGTGAGGTAGGTCGACGTATCCCCTGCCAAGTGGTGATGCCTCTCCTCCCGTAATTATCCCATTATGCTCCTAATTTAGTGCTACCACATTGACAGCACGACTCGTCTCACTTGGCTCCAAATACCCATACATCATAGCCTCGACATTTGTTTTCGGTAATATCCTCAGTAAATCACGAAAGACGATAACCTATACGATGAATCTACAAATATAATATTTATTACTTTTTATCTACAAGACAAAAAGTCGAAATATTAGTCATATCAGCTGTCGCGTCGATTATTTATAAATCGTGGTCAAAGAGTTCGTAGTATGATGGTCTAATGTCGAGTAGCATTCATTGCCAACGCGTAGTAAAGGAGTTTAAAGTCCGTTTTTATTTGCATTCATATAAAATCAAGTTGTATTGTTGTAATTTTATTGTTACGTAACATAACGAGATTGAGTCGGGTTACTGGTTTATTTCGGTTGTTTTGCGCCGGTCACGAGTGTCTAGGTTTATTTTTGCTTCAGAATCTTTCGCTTGAGACCTATTCGTCCGCCCCGGGCTTTATAAGACACTTTGTCAAGTCCAGAATAACACGCTAGACTTTCTACAAGCACTGTTGCATAAATAAAAAGCACTCAAATTCTTAGAATTCATCTTGTGCGGCTTCAGATTGAATATCTATTCTGATGTGATACATAGATGAAGTATTATATAATATGTTTATGAAAATGGAATTTATTATAGTATAGGTATGTGATAGGATTTCCATGCGGGGCTTCATCCGTGAAGGTGGCTCGGACACGTGTGACGTATCACAAATAGATCGTTCACGGTCATGAACGCGGCTCGCTGGAAATAAAACATACGAACAACCAAATGAAACACATTATGTTCGAATGTTATCGCTAAACAGTTATCATTGCTCTTTTTATATTCGATTTATGACGTGCGTGTTCTTGTATGTAATACCAACCTGTATGTACATACATACATACATACATTGTAATGTACAGTTATATCCACATGTCAAGTTCGTCTATCGAATAATTTAGGTGCCTATTCATTACGTTTATGTACACGAAAACCTTCACAAATTAATAACGAATACGTATAAGTAAAGAACATGACGAGGTACCTATATGGTTTTAGGGATGGGTTCGCTCGTATTGAACCCATATCTTGTTTGAAGGAACAATTAATCTTGTCTGTCGGGTGTAAGCACGCTAATGGGTTTTTAACGGATACAGACATTTTAGGTATTAATGGTTATTAGAGTACCTATTGTCCATAGTTATGCAATCCTATAAACAAAACATGAAATAGGCTAGATTAGACTAGGGCTACACACAGATCACTTAAAGTAAAAACTTCGCTATGAACAATCGCGGCAAATAAGGCCTGTGAAAAGTGAGCGGTGGCTGGCAAATGGGCAAGTGGCGACGCGTCACCATACCATCAGTTGTGACCCGCTACATTCAAGTCAATAGCCTACTTGCACCATGTATTAAAATAGGTAGATTGCCAATGATAGTCCAATTCATACACGTGGCCGCTTCATTGCAGTGTTTACGCTTATTTACCTAATAGACCATCGTCCGACCGCATTGTTTCCGATTGATTACGTCTTTTGATATCGTCCGATCCATATAATTAGCATTTGTTCATACCGAATGTAACTCGAAATCATTGATACGAGACTGCCTTCAATTTATACACTAACAGACCAATGCAGGGTGTCACAGCTTGTCACTTCGTATTTTAAGATTGAACTCGACTCGTGTGACATGGGGTAAATGTCCCTAATTTAGTACATTGAAAGAACGAGTATAAATAGGTATGTTCGAGTTTCTTTCTAGGTTTTCTTCACTAATGGCTGAGAGAAGTACTTGAGCATTCGCCTCATTCTTGGTAACAATCTTGATGACTTTATTCTCACGTCAGAGTTAAGATACTGTATCTGATGTTATTGTTATATTTGGACTCTTAACAATTTTCACGTGATATGACGTCAGTTACTAGCAGCTGTAACATTAGTTTTCAGTACATTATCATCATAATACACCATTCTGGAAATCTTTTATCTTATTGACACATCATTTCCTTCAACGTATGGTCTGATTATGAATATGTATGAATAGAAACATCCATTTCAATGATACTAAATTAAGTTTACCCATCCATAGAGTACAAAGGTATATAGGATACGTTATTAAATGTAGCATAAATGGAAAATGGGTTTTGTTAAAGGTTGATATCGTCCGTCGTATAGTATTTATGACATCACCGCGAAAGGTCACCATGGAACGTCCTTGTAGGAACATAACATATATATTTGATTGAAATGGAAAGCTTGTTAACGACTGGTCACTGTAGTATATACATTAAGAATATTACCAAGTTTATATCGCAAAAAGCGTTTGCAACCTTGCTCCTATTGTCCGACCTTACACTATTTCTCTAGATTAGTTTTCTCGGTCCTTGTGATTTCCGACATACAATAGAAGCACGTATTCGTCAGTCGAGAGTTGTAAATAAGATTATACAAAGGTACTGATAGCGTTCCACTGTATCAAACATTTTCTCTTCAAACCTTGGTAATTGGAGTTTTATGTCAATGTTATTGCGAAAGACATTTTGTGTTTGAACATAAATTAAACCTATAATTCTTATTTTATGTCTTTTGTCTAGAGCTGTAATAATTTTATTGCCGAATTCTTTATTAAGATTTGCAGTGTTTAACATTTTCTGCTTATCATCAATCGTGATTTTAATTGAAATGTATTTTATATGTTGACTTTTGGCTGTTGACAAAAGGCATTTTAGAAATAGGCACTGAAGAATTCGATGGGAATGCTTTGATTGTAGCTCCGCCGTTAGGTGTTACTAACATGTGCTCTCCTGACTGCAAACGGTGTACCGCCGCTGCAGTGGTTCTGGCAAACCGGGGTGATTGTGGTGAGTCTCACCATCACCGTATACCGCTAGGTTTTTCTCGATTCATCACCCGATTGCTCATCGAAGTCACCATCACTAAGTGCCGCTAGTCCAGTTATCAACTCGATTCCATTATTCGTTGTTATATCAATAGTTATTACATTTTCGTGTTTTAGCTATTAAGTCTTGTCGCGTTAGTGTCATATTAAACGTTTTATCTGATAATTGAGTTGTAACAATTACTGCGGTCCGAATAGGGCCTGAATAACAATTTATCGCATCTACGATTCTGGGATCAGTTTGAATTAATTTTGGTGGGTATTACGTTTGGTAATGTGCCAGTAGCCATATTTTAACATTCGCTACGGGTTTTCTATTTTTAAAACGTTTTCAATGATGTTGATGGTGTTTTGTTAGGTGGTGTTGATTTGAAGTACCTACTTGATGTACCGGTTCATCATTAGCACGCGATTGTTTGTTCTCCGGCCAGGAATGACGTGGGCAGTCTGCAATGTTGTTATAGACGTCATCTAAGATATGATAAATATCATTTATCACACTTTGTACCATAGTCTAAGCATTTTGTCTGGGGTTGACTTGTGTCTTCGCGGAAGCAATTTTTGCGCGTTTTTATTGACGCTGTTGGCAACTGCCTGTCGTTAAAACTTAGCATTAGGTTTTTAAAAATGTATATTTTCCTCGTTATTTAAATGTTCAACATTCTACGTCAGAAAAATTGTCACGAGTATCGTTAGATATATAATCGTAGCGTTCAGTAAATCTTTATTTTTTAAATATTCTTGATGAATTGTGCTCAAAAGGTAAATGTCCTCGTAACCATTGAATCGATAGCAACAATATTTCTAAAGCATGCCGCAAAATGTATGTCGTTAAATTTAATGCTGGCTTGTATTTAATAGCGATTTGTCCGTCTCCAAAACTCCGACAAATTATGTAAATTTTGACTTGCACGATATTTGACGATAACAAACGCTATTACAAAATGACAAATATAAACTTCAACCGGCATTTTTATCTGTATCGTTATCTTTTCTTATAAATCAACGATTTTATGAGTTGTTATGGTATGCTTTTTGTTTTGATATCATTCATTACGAAAAACCTTTAATGAATGGAAGCAAGATAAGCAATCAATGAAGGCGACAAATACTATTTTAATTCACTTTATCAATCTACGTTTGATTAAAAAATACAAAGCAACACATTTATATACCAAAGCATTGACTCCTTTAGCCGGGTGAAGCCCGATTCGAACAAACCAATCAATCGATGTCAATCGAGATTGAATCTCTAGAGAGCCCTTAGAGAAGGTAAATCTCCGAACTGCAAAGGCCTCTATATTAGAGCAAACACCTCTGACTTAAGGATACGAAAGTAAATATAAACATAATGTACGTTACTCTACTAAAATGTAAGTCATCGACACTAACATACGTGATTATCATATACGTGGTTATCACCAGATAAACCTCGTGTCGTGACCCTTAATGTTAAAACACGCGTGCTCTAATATGTAAATATTTATAAACGAACTAGCTCTTACTAGATATCGATTATTAATGACCGCTTTGATAAGTTTTGGTAGACTTGTTTTGCTG
This sequence comes from Cyclophora punctaria, assembly GCA_951394245.1. Lineage (NCBI taxonomy): Eukaryota > Metazoa > Arthropoda > Insecta > Lepidoptera > Geometridae > Cyclophora > Cyclophora punctaria. The sequence continues at coordinate 2,490,545 of OX596172.1, forward strand.
AAGATTTGTAACAAAACATTATGCATTAGATATGTATAATACGTTTGTCTTAGTTCACGTAAAATGAAAATCAATAAAGCTGTTTTTTTAAATCGAATATTTACAATAACAATAACTATACAATAACAAAATCTTCCTTAACAGTAAAGCTGTTTTGTGATGGGGTAACTATGGAATGATATGTCTAAACCTTTTTCCTCCGTAAAAACAATTGTCTCGGTTTAGATCTAGTTTCTTGTCTAAGTTGGTAAGTTACTTTATACGTGCGTAATACTTTTACTTGTCCATTGTTCCATTTGTTTACGACCTACAGAAAGGTATATAGAAGTTTTATTCTTCTACTAATCCCAGTTCAGACAGTGTTGACAGTTTTATCGTCCATATATAGTTTATCATAACACGTCTCAGTCTTATAAGTATCGTTTCGTTTCACAAATATATTTCGTGTACATTACGAACGCTGTGTCCTTGAAGTAATGGCGCACCGACAGCGACATCGCCCTTACAATTCAATTACTAAGTAATCAATATCTATCGCTTGGCACAAAAACAACTAAACACAACACTGTCACACCAATCAATGCCAATCCGTAAGCCTCAATGAATTTGTTTGCAGAACCTTGAACCAAAAATGTCCCTCAATTGTTAGACCTAATTGATATTAGCATATTTAGTACAGTAAATTGTAATGTTAAATTTTCGAATCACGCAGCGTTTATTCCCCTTTATCGCTCGCATACGAGACATACAATATTCGCTATGTATATTTTAGCTATTAACAACGCAAGACGTGTCTAAACAAACTGTGATTTAATTTTATCACACGCTTTAATATAGCAGATTTAACGAGCCTTTTATAACAAGCTTTATCATGTTACGTGTATATGATAAACATTTTTTGTATAGGGATTATGAGGACGTCATTAGTTTCGTCTGTGTTTATGGGTCTTGTAAATTTGAGTTATGGTTTAATTTAAACTTTATCGTAATTTAAATATGATTTGCTTAACTTGATATATTGCGTTTAATTAGTCGCTGTTGTAAAATAACCGTGGTATGCCAAGCAATAATAATAATAATTTAATCGAATGAATAGTATCTCAGATTAGCATATTTTAACTGCTCAGCTTTACATTTTTGCGCTGTAAATTGTCTACGTTGAAACAAATGTCTCTGCAATTTGTCATGTCGTTCAATATTCAACTTTGACGACGGCATCATAATTTAGCTGTATTTTTCCGCAAATTTGTTCCACATTGTTTATTGATTTCTGTTTAAACTGGATCACAAAACGCGGTTTTCGTATTCACCATGGGTTCATTGGCAAGAGTTAGAAATAAACTAGCTCTAGACAATCATGGCCGACGATCTTACGTCTTGGCATTGAGGCCACTGAAATGTTTTTTATTATAATCCTCTTCAAAATTGTCTTCGTTGACCGACAGTATTATTTTAAGCTTCTTTGTTTTTGGAACAAATGCGTGCGAACTTCTAATAATATTGCACTATTCAATGTCACTCAACGCTGCAAAAAGCTCTACTCTAAATAATACTGATAGGTACTACTCTAAGATCATAACCATATTCATATTGTTTATGATGTTATCGTGTTAAGTATCAACAATATCGGGCCACCTCACACGTGTTTATGCAACTTAATTAGATCTTAATGATACTGTGCTGTTATACTGCAAGCGATATTGTATGACACTGGAGCCGCCACTTAGAATCCCGAGATCATTTACATCAATACGAAACCGACTCTTAAATGGATACTTTATTTACTTTATGCTGACCATAATCAGTGACAGCCGTGAAAAAAGATGACAAAGGTTCTAAAATGACTATAAGAAACATAATCGAGTAACCGATCTTCATCGGATTGTTGTGTCACGGCAATTTTAATGTTTCCTGTCTCAAACAATTTTAAACGCTAATTGTGCAAAAAAGGCAATTGCGTTGACGTAAATTGAACATTTAAATGAGAAATCCGACACCATTGTCGTGTTAAGCGGATTCAATTCCGATTTGCCACTTCGTTGGTTTTCCTTTATGTTTAGTATAAAAGGTTCTTGATTGAAATACTCTTGTTATCTCAATTTGCATTTATGATGTTTAAAATTTCTGAATATGTTCAATGTTGAAAAATGAGAGTGACGATTGTCAACCTAGAATTTGTTTGGCAGCCATCCATTTTCATTTAGCGCCCAACTTGTCATTCTGTCTCGTTCGAGATGATTAGTATTAATTATAATTAATCATTATTACCTAATTTAAATGGTCCACTTTTTAATTTCACTCCAATGGCTATACCTTGTATACCTTCAATTGACTAACCCACCGATGCGTGGAATGGAATCCGCTCGGCAGAATCCCAATAGACCGGGTTTTATTCATTTTCCAATTACCAACCTCCTGTTAGAAAGCTTTTACTTTGGTTTCGAAGAGGATTTTTCTAAATCTTTATTGCCTTTTACTGTACCCAATCCGTATATCAAGCGATTTTATTTGTTTTGTTTAGTAACTGTGAATAGTTGATTTATCACTACTTATTATAAAACAAAGTCGTATTCCGCTGTCTGTCTATCCATATGTATGCTTAGATCTTTAAAACTACGCAACGGATTTTGACGCGATTTTTTAAATAGAGAGAGTGATTCAAGATGAAGGTTTATATGTATAAAAAATCCCACGGGAACGACCACAACGAGGGTAAAACCGCAGGGCGCTGCTAGTTTTTAAATAAAAAAGCAATTCATTGTTTCCTGCCAAAATATGCAATTACGTTAATCTTGTTATAACATTATAACGTATGCTTTGAAGTCATGTATCAAAAGTGACAAGATAATCATAGTTAATTGCTTATTGTAGTAGGATTATGTTGTCAGCTTTGGATTTAAATATGCATTCTAGTTTCACATTACCGTTGCTACGTGGTACATGATATTTACTATGCTTGGTTATTCGATATGGAAATGTAACCAACGGGTTAGTTAGTGACTCGTAATGAACTTGTAACTAACCGCAGTGCCGTAGACTGGAAGTTATCTCATTGCTGTAATCGTCATAGTTATGACCATAATTTACCACGTGTGGCAATTAACCTTATGCTATATAGATAACAACTATGTTCAAACAGATGTACTTAATTGTACTTAGAATCGTATTTACTGTCGTTATTACAGTGCAAGTTTTTAGGCGGCCATTAAAATTATGCCACAACTTTTAAGTCGTACCGTATATGTACTGTAGCTGTTGTCTCATATTTCAGTTTTTAGTAGCTAAAACAAAATATGACTTTGTTATGTATCTTGTAGGTGTATTTTTACTGAGCGTGTTAACTCATTGCTATTGTTAAGCAACGTACAGCTCGGCCCCTAATTGGATGGGTGGCCAGTAATGGCATTTCTATCTGAGCGCTACCGTACTTCAGAGGGCACGTTAAATTGTCGTTATCGGTTGTATCAATCGTCAGACCATGTCGAAGACCTTTAGGCGGTCTAAAAACTCCCGACACCAGGGTTGACCACTGACCTACCCAAACTTACTTCTCTTACATTTAAATATTCCTGGGGTGACTTCTTATTAAGAACTAGCAGCGCCCCGCGGTTTTACCCGCATTGTGCACGTTCCCGTGGGAATTCCGGGATGAAAAATAGCCTATAACCTTCCCGTTGAATGTGGCTATCCATTACAAAAATAATTATTCAAATCGGTTCAGTAGTTTCTGAGATTAGCGCGTTTAAACAAACAAACAAACAAACAAACAAAACAAACTCTTCAGCTTTATAATATTAGTATAGATTCATGTCTAAATGTAGATACATAATATCCATACGTTGAACAGCTACTAACCTATTCCTATGATATGGAGAAATAATCGGGAACACTACACCTTAGGGTTTCAGGAAATATGTTGGCCATTTATTCATAATGTTAATGTTTATTACACTAAGATATCTGATACTACAGATTAATAAATAGTTACTACGTAAGCTGGCACAATATCCGTGCCCGTGGTGTTGAAGATAGAAATAACCTTTTCATCTATGTTTGTATACGTAAACGTGTAGGTTTTTATTCAAGACGGCACCTAACTATTATCTTTACTAATATTATAAAGCTGATTAGTTTTGATTTTTAGATTTTTCCTTTTTTATTTGTTTGAACGCACTAATCTCATAAACTACCAACCCGATATGAATAATTATTTTTGTATTGAACAGAAACATTCAATGGGAAGGTTATGGGGTATTTTCATCTCGAAATTCCCACGGGAACGGGTACAGTGGGGGTAAAACGGGTGCTGGTAAACGCTGCTAGTCTAATAATTGAAACCGGTAAAACCAGAGAACATTAGAATATTTCAGTATCTAAATTGAAAGCAACGCTTACATTACCATTAATGTTTCAATTGGTCTATTAGTTCGTGGCTCGTTTAATTTTTGGACGGCAATCTCACCAATGTACGTGGTTGGCTGCATTTCAATATTTTAGATGATTTGTTTTACGTATAGTTGCATGTCGTATTGTATTCTTTGAACAATTCGTCATAATTGGAGGGACGAATGTAGGACGTCATGTTCTATTAACATTTCTTCAGCTAAATGGGTTGTTTATTCAGATTCATAGCCATATCCTATTCTGCTAATATTAGAAATGCGAATATTTGTGAGCATGTACCTATGGTTTTTTTTCACACACTTTTTCACACAAAAACAAATGAATGGATTTGGATGAAACTTAACAGTAATATAGGTTATACATCATCATACATAATACCGCAAGGTACTGGTAGTTTTATTATGCTAAGATCACGAGGTAGTAGGTATAGAAGCGCAATAATGCCTTATCCACCTCACTGTACTAATCTTGATCGAGAGCAATACCGCGGGCTGCTTTACTATTATTTGGTATGCAATAGTGCCGATATAACATTATATCTGCCTCACCTTAGGTTAGCATTAATACCAGAACTCACTAAAAGCCACATCCACTTTATGGCTACGTACAATTATTTTTTGCAATGATTTAATAGTACTCGTAAGTTACGATATCTCAATTAGCCCATCTCTTGTTGCGTTACGGAAAATGTAGTTGGCAAGAATTACTTCAAATTACAAGGAACTATTGCAGTAAAGTATTTCTTTGTTAACGAGATTAATTGCGAAAGATTTCAGCAAATAACGCTCCAATTTAGCGTAAGAGGAAAACATTTTATTACTTAGAAATAGATTGGTTCCAACTTTATTGCTGCTCTGCACTGAATATCACGATCCTTGAAAGGTGAAGGAAAATATTTCATAATGATAGGTACCAATATATGTAGTTAAAAAAATATGTTAGTAAGTATATTCAATATTCCAAAATTCCCAAGGGAATATTGTCATTGTAGGTAATACCAGGGCGCTGCTAGTTTTTATGATTAAAGTAAAAGTTACATGAGGACAAAGATAATGTAATGAAGGTCACTTTCTCAAAAACCTTTTAAACTGAACTAATCCAATCAGCTGGAGTAAAATAAAATAAATATGTATTCATGGCGATAAGACCAAATGGAAGTTTTAATAAGTCTGCTGAATTATTCATGCAACTTTGAAATGCTCGTACATTTGAATGTTATCTAGTTACTTAAGGTCAATGCTCTCTTCATCTATCTGTATCGTGATTTTAATCAGTTAAGCATTTTTCTATTTAGTCTTAACCACAATTATCTAAGCGTTTTATTAAGACGTCAAAGTGACTGCGAAATGTGTTTCTAGGAGACATACATATGATTATGTAGGTAGCAGACATATGATATCAAGTAACATAGCTATAAGTAGCTAGACATATGTAACTTATGATCGTGACTGTCTTGTTACTGCTACATTGTAACATTAGTGGGTACAGCCAAGTGTGGTTTCATTTCAGCAGATAAAACCGACTAGTTCAAGTAGCAACAAGTAGTGTGATTGTATTGTAGATCATTAAGAAGATTGTAGTTTGTTAGCTATCTATTCAGTCATTTGAGTTTTGATATACCTAAGTAGTCTTGAGTAATAATATATATTTTTTTATAATTTAACTTCATAAATGTCATACTGATAACTTCAGTGCGATGCTGTGGGATGTCACAAGATATATTTTCTTTACTTATATATAATGTTCGGTTTCGAAGTAAGCCTCGGCGAGCGAATGTTACCTAATTGTTAGTAGTGCGTCGCCGTCTTTATAGGCCAGTTATAATTAATTGGTGTTAAATAACTGATTTATTCAGTGTAATTTATTAGACACATGCTGACATTTGTAATTACTAATTACGTTTTAACGATGAAGGTTTGGTATTGTTGATATATGATAATGTATTTAACTTCATATATATAAAAGAACATCGAATACTTTTGTTTTGTAGCTAAATAAGTTAAATTACCTTAAAGTTACTTGTAATATCAAAACTACACCCAAAATAACTTATTGATAATCTAAAAACCCTCCATAATAAAATGCATTTGTTTTGATACCACCATCGCGCATCGTTGTTATGTTACTTTGCCAAAATTAGTAGATACGAAACTTAGCATGCTCTTTTAAATTAAGCGTTTTCAGGCGTCCAGCTACGTGCGTTTTGTATGAAAAAGAAAGCGGTTCGAAGCCGGACGACTAATTATTATTTCGGCCATTGCTGTCCCATAGCTGGACAAAGGCCTCTCCCCTGTCCTTCCATAAGCGCTTAAATTTAAATAGTCTTATTCAGGCTCTACTAATCTTGTACTCATAATAACAATATATTCTGTTTGTTCCAGCTTTCAAATTCCAAGAGAACTTACTGAAGACCATGATCCAGATTGAGAACACATTCTTTGAACTGGGACGAACATCCCATAAGAATTGTCTCATCATTTGCGATAGGGGAGCTATGGACGCTAGTGCATGTATGTATTTTATTAATTTAACAGACAAACAATATTAATTACATTCTGTATTACTTGGGTAATATTGTGCTAACTGCTAAGAGTAAGTTTCGTTAAGACAAAACTGGTGTCGGAAGTTAGACCGTCTTAAGGCTTGCTAAACAAGTTAGACCGTCTTAAAGCCTGCGACATGGTTCCATCTTTTGTTAGTGATGAAACTGGTATCGGGAGCTTTTTAGGTCGTGTAAAGTCCTGTATCGTCTAACGATTGTATCAAACCGGGAAAGACTATTTATCGAAGCACGCAACGTTCAAATAGCATTGTGCTGAAGATTGCTTGGAAAACCCATTAGGTCGGATTGGATACCAATTTATGATAACCATGACCGTTAATAACATTGTGTCTGCAATATCTGTGCTTCAATGGAAATTAAACATCGTCGCTTTAGGCGAGCTAAAATGTGTGTAGTAACAATATTATTGTATTCAATCTAAACGGTAAACAAATATATTGCTTAAACTGCTAAAATTTGATCAATAACCTACATAATGTAGGAAAAAGCCATCTAAAAGTAAACAAAACAGTAATAGGTATGCAAATTAAAGGATATTTTAAAATGTTTGCGGTAATAGATAAATATTGTATTGTAATGTACATATGTTTGGTTAATGAATCATGAGATCTTGAAAGTATTTACGTTTTGTTTCGTTCAAAGATAAACAGTCCATTTATCTATGTCACAAACACTACTATCTTAATGTACTTAAAGAAAAAATAAATTGCATTCCTGAAAACGGTTCGAGTGAAATAATGGTTTATCTGTAGTGAAACAATAACTTATCTTAATTGTGAAACAATTACTGGTGCAAAACACTATCAGTTTATCGGTTTTCTCTTCAGTCTTCAAAATAATGAAGTATATGAACAACTTATCCTAATAAATTCAAGGTTTCATGGACACAAGTCTTCTGCGGACAGTCCCTTACCTCTTTTAAAGTAAATGATGTTGTTAAAATGACTGAACGATTACTTGCCTTCTATTTTACTACTTTCCATTTTACTCGTACGAAAATCAAACTCATAATAAAAAATATTATAACGTAAAGGACCCCATTGGGATACAAAATTAAAATAATCTAATAACTTTCTTACATCGCTTTAAGTACCTACATCAACAAAATCAATTGCATTAATAACATTTGTTGTTATCATCACGTAAGAGTCTGCAAACGAATCACATTGTTTATGAGTTGTAAACCGTTTTATGGGGAAGTTGGATTTTAATATCGGAGCGAGGGAGGCAAATGGCTTCGTACCTCACGTTTGCATTCACGTGAAGTTGCGACGTCAATGAAAGTTCGTGTCTCGAAACTATAACTATGTACCAACATAGATGAAGTACCCACAATGTAACGTTGTTTACTGAAACCTTTCATAATTTATAGCAGCTCTTTATTACATGCCATAAACTAGCTATAATCTCCATCGATATGTCTCTAGGGCCATAAAAATTAAATAATTGCCGTACCATTATTTCGTGCTATGAATACAATAATATGTATAATCTTATTTGAATAAACATAGTTTTATTTATGGCTTTTATTAAAAGTTGTAATGTAATAATGATAAATGTGTTTAGAAAGTTATTTGAAATAAACAAGTCTTGTGTGTTTTGGCACTGTTCAGAAATTGATGGGAGATTGTATTTTGTTTGCAGTTATATCTAAAGACAAATGGGAGGCGATGCTGGCCAGTAACAACTGGCACAGTGTGGAGCTGAGGGACAACAGGTATAACCATATCGTGCATATGGTATCTGCTGCGAACGGTGCCGAAGACTTCTATTCTACTGAAGTAAGTACATTTTCACACACTAAACCCTAACCAGTTATTTTCACTATTTCGATGAAAAGTATAATAATTACTATTCATTAATTGGAATTTTAAGGGTAATTCCATCATTAGCGCGTTCAAATAAAAAATAAACTCGTAAGCTTTATTATATTAATGTGTGTGCTACTGTATACGTAAAATTGCCGGTCCAATCAAGACCAAGTTGGCAATCGTCAGTCAGTCTTAAAAATCTGACACTCGGTTGTTGCTCCCGAACTATAAGTACACATAATACCGCTTGTCTGCCCAGGTGGGCGGGCGTAAAACCATTTCCTTATGCCATTAATAAAAGTTTGTTTTGGCTAACATAAACGAAACGTGTAAAGTAAGGAAAAGTAATAAGATTCATTTCAATCTACTGATAGCTAGATGACTTGCTGAAATAACCGGCATATAGGTACTTATAGTCTAGAATCGCTATATACCTAAAATTCTTGTAGATTATTGTATTTACCAATCTTTGTCCGTTATTCCTACGCAAACATCTATTGTCTATGTATACTAATAAGTAAAATAAAGCGGAAGAGTTTGATTTCTGTTTGTTTGAACGCGCAAATCTCAGAAACTACCATACACATTCACGGGGAAGGTTACAGGCTATTTTTCATACTGAAATTCCCACGGGAGCAAATAAAACGCTGGCAAAACCGCGAGGTACTGCATACCATAAAAAAATCCGTACAAAATTGCAGAAACCGAACTTCCAAGTCGTAAAATACGGTGACGTCTCTACCTTTCATGGTAAGATCACCAGATATCATATCATTACGAAGCAGTAATCATAATAATTCTCAATTACTTCAAAATGAGTATTTACCTATAACAATCATTGTTTATTAAGTACCGTGTACTACAACTAGGTATTAACTAGCAAACCACGGTACGTTCATGGCATGACATGTGACAAAACACGTGACAGTGAAACACCGCCTATGGACCAAGAGCCCGCGAACCCCAGACCTTCGTTATTTTATAAAAGCTGAAAGTTTGTCAGCGCATGCTCCCACACACAGGTAAGAACGATGGACTATTATGAAGTTTGGGTTATGGTGGCTTTGGCAGGTATACGGTACTAAATGTCAATGGTCGAAAACACCAAGTTGGCCATCGATTTCGATATCACCGTCAAAGGGTGACTTGTACAACTCCTCAAGAGCTTTCAAATGACATAGGTCATGTCACTGTTGAGCATTAGGATCAGCGTCCATGGCATAGGCCAACTCCAATCTTCGGTGGTCGAAAACACCAAGTTGGCCGTCGATTTCGATGTCACCGTCAAAGGGTGACTTGTACAACTTGTCAAGAGCTTTCAAATGACATAGGTCATGTCACTTAGGATCAGCGTCCATAGCATAGGTCAACTCCAATCTTCAATGGTCGAAAACACCAAGTTGGCCGTCGATTTCGATATCACCGTCAAAGGGTGACTTATACAACTTGTCAAGAGCTTTCAAATGATATAGGTCATGTCACTGTTGAGCATTAGGATCAGCGTCCATAGCATAGGTCAACTCCAATCTTCAATGGTCGAAAACACCAAGTTGGCCGTCGATTTCGATATCACCGTCAAAGGGTGACTTGTACAACTCTTCAAGAGCTTTCAAATGACATATGTCATGTCACAAATGACACTTAATTATTTGATGAATTTAGATCGGTATTTTACACACCTTTAGTACCGTATACCTGCCAAAGCCACCATAACCCAAACTTCATAATAGTCCATCGTTCTTACCTGTGTGTGGGAGCATGCGCTGACAAACTTTCAGCTTTTATAAAATGACGAAAGTCTGGGGTTCACGGGCTCTAGGTCTACTATTCATGTTAGTAATTTAATAACTATTGACCATGTTAACATGGGTTTTATGACGCGTATACTTCCTACTTAATATTATAAATGCGAAAGTTTGTGAGGATAGATGTATGTTTGTTGTCTGTCACGCAAAAACTACTCAACGGATGTGGATGAAAGTTTACAGTAATGTAGGTTATACATCAGAATAACATATGGGATACATTTTATCCCGAAAGTCCTGCGGGAACGGGTACAACGCGGGTATCACCGCGGGGCGCAGCTAGTTGTATAATATTGTTAATTGAAGTACTTAGTTAACAACAAAGCAAGTATGTCGGTCGTTGACTTAGCCGATATTTGATTACATTTAGGTAATGAACATTCTTTGTTTGATAGATTATTGTTGCTAAATAAAGAATATACCTAACCGGATTTGGTACATTTCTACTACGACGATATAAGTTGCTAAGGTATTTTGATGATAATATTATTGTATTACGTCTTTATCTGTACATAGTTTAAAGAAAGTTTTATAGCGATTGTCTGTCGCGCTATTCTTACTACTGAACGGATATTCATACAGTTTTTAACAACGGACAGAGTTATTAAAGAGAAGGTTTTTCTAAGATTTCAAATTAACTTAGATAAGTTAATAAATAACGGTTTGGGATACATTTTATATTCTGTTTTACGTAACAACGTTTGCTTGTTGCCTAAGCAAAACACTATAATTATTTTTCACATTGATAGTTAATAGGTAAATCCCGCAGCCCGCACTATTGTTACAATTAATTAATTAAAACAATTTTATCACGTTTTTTCTAATTCGTAGTCATAATAAATAAAAAAATAACAAATTATTTTTACACGATAATAAAAACGATATAGCCTATTGAACTTCATTTAGATAAATTATGTATAACGGTATGTTGATCAGAAATTATTTATCAACTAGGCAGACGCGTAGTTGAACTCGTTGGGTACGATTAGAGAAGTTGGCCACTGACCAGTTTTAGATGATAAGCGGTTGATGTTCACTACAACGACATTAATACCTTAAATACCTGACCGACCATAATTCACCATTCTTTTACCGAAATGTCGGACTGCCAATTGCTCTGACAGTACCCAAACATATACCTATTCATTTTGTCATAATGCGTATAAATTGTTTACTATGAGTGGTATATCTACTTAATTAAATATGTAACTAATGCTATTTGATATGTATTATGTACATAATAAATATTTATGTTATCTTGTCACATGTGTCTATGGCATATAAACGTATGCCAATTGTCATAAGTGTCTATAATTATCTATTACTAGCAGCACCCCGCGGTTTTACCCGCGTTAGGACCGCTCCAGTGGGAATCCCGGGATGAAAAATAGCCTATAACTTTCCCGATGAAGTGGCTATCAGAATTATTCAAATCGGATTAGTAGTTTCTGAGATAAGCCCTTAAAAACAAAGTTAGTAACTTTCCCTCTTTATAATTTTACAGTAGACTAGCTTTGCCCCGGTGCAGCGGTGTTTTACCCGCAGTGTACCCATTCCCCTTCGAATTGTAGGATAAAACCTAACCTAACCTATCCTTATCTGTGTCCTATTCTGAGGTCTAGCTGACCTATCTCCGTACCATATATCAAAATCAGTGCAGTAGTTATAACGTGACAGACAGACAAAGTTACTCGCATTTTTAGTAGGAACTAGCTGTGCCCCGCGGTTTCACCCGCAGCGCCCCCGTTCCCGTGGGAATTTTGAGATTTTTATTCCCTATAAACCTCACGGAGCCCGAGACCTTTCCAATGAATGCAAAACTGTGGAAATGGGTCCAGCCATTCACGCGTGATGCCGTGACCAAGGAAAACGGGTTTCATTTTTATATATATAGATAGATGTGAGAAATGTGACTATTAGTATGCAATAGAGTTTCTATGGGCTATAGATACTCTATTTAAATTACATACTTGTAGTCATAATGGCAACCAAGAAATCGTTATTTATTAAATTAACGTTAAATCATTCATTATAATAATAAATGTATTGATACAGGTGTGCCTTTATCCGTAAATAATTTGTTTAATTAACAATGGTCATTATAATAATATTATACATCCTTATAGTGATTATCTCATTAGTATTATTAGCATTAGCCACGAGTATTTATAGAACTGTAGAAAGTCTTTTTATAGTTTCTTATCATAATATTTGAATACGCCATCTAATGAAGTCTGCTAATGTGAACAATTTAGTTTATGTCGTATACAAAATATCGTATCCCCATACCCCTATCTGTTCCGCCTAATGTGACACCGATTTGTCATTGGCATAACGCCATTTACGTCGATAAAAACATCTGCACAGTGTAATGGATTACCAGTAGGATGGACTTGTGATGTTAGTTAATTCGCGTATCGAAATAAATTACATAATGTATTACGAAATACAGATACAATGTGTTCGTCTTCGAGGCCAATGTTTATCTTTATTGGCGAAGTTGATTGATTACATAGGAATGTCGAAAAGTGCATTCTCATTGATACCCGAATTTGGTGACAGTTGCTAGTTGTTGGTATCTCGTAATATCGTATATCGGGGATTAGGTACTTCGAAGATTGTTGCGCTGAGCTGAGAAGTCCCATGTGACAATTTTATTCACGTCATTGTTGTTATCCAAATGTCCAACCTATATTTTCGTACTCTCCAATCGTAAACAAAGATATATCTTATCTAATCTACTTTGTTTTGTTTCCAGGATCATGCTTGCCGGTCGGAAGGCGTGGAGCTCGCCCGCGAGCTGGACTACAACGCGGCCGCCGCATGGATAGGCCATCCCTACTTCGACGTCATCGACAACTCGACAGACTTCGACAAGAAGATGAATCGGCTCATCGCGTGTGTCTGCCAAAAGATCGGCATTGACACCGGCGACCGGCTCAACGTCAACTCGAAGAAACGCAAGTTCCTCGTCAGAACCCCCCTCTTGCCAGACTCGGAATTCCCCCCCTTCCAAGATTTCGATGTCGTACACAATTACCTGCAGAGCGATCTACGCAAGGCGCAAGTCAGATTGCGCAAACGTGGTCAGAAGAACCACTGGTCTTATATCCATACGCTGAGGAAGTTCCATCCAACGAATGGGCAGTCGGTGGAGGTCCGCACTCAGCTCACTCACAGAGACTACCTCAACCTCCTCCCGCAGCGAGACGACGCGCACTTCACCATCTTCAAGAAGCGTCGCTGCTTCATCTACAACAACCAATACTATCAATTGGATATGTACAGACAACCCACGCATCCAAGGTGATTTTTACATTAGAATGTATTCAGTATTATTTTTATTTATGTATTTATTTATTTAGTTTAATAAAATAATCATGTTATGTTTACATTTTATGATTTAATCCTATGTTTATGTTGTCGTCTATTTCATTCAGGTAATTATGAACTTAAATGGAATAGTAACGGTGTTCAAGCAATTTGACTTAATATTTTGTTGTAATGTTCCAGATGTCGAGGGTTGGTGCTTCTTGAGACGTACAGCGCTGCTTACGACCAGAACGTGCTGTTGGAATCGTTACCAAAGTTCCTGACCATTGAGAAGGAAGTCACCGGAGACCCTGCCTACTCCATGTACAACCTGTCCCTGAAGGAAGATTGGAAGAACTCAAAAAAGTACTATGCTGGTAACGATAATGGTAAGAGGAAGTGTATGCTTTGCTCACTCAAACATTCTTGAGCTACATTAAATGTATTGTCATACCTGTATTAAGTATCTATTGTACTGTACTCCTATCCAATACTGCTCGTTGATCGTTTCAAACGCTCGAAAAACGTTGTTGCTTTCGTACAATGTTACCGACACGTTTGGAACGAATTAAGTATTTTAGATTGTACCTTCTTAATACCATTTATCTGTGCCCTACTTTATGCATGTTGATATTGATATTGTGATGTGAACACTGGCGTAATTATTGCATAGTCCTAGACATTTTGATAGTTATGGTAGATTATGTTTTACGTATCGAGAACTACGAAAAGGTTTGTAATTATTGGTATATTTCATTTTCTATCGTGTTGTACCGTACTGTCTGTTAGTGTGAGTAGTTTGCGTACTCTCGTTGTTTTAAATGAGACGTATTTTCAGATATCAAACTGGGATTTAAAGAATGGGACCTGAATAATACTTCTTCGTCAAATAGTTCTTCTAATACGGACATATGAACGATATAATGTTAGTGACTAACCTCTAATTACGCCAGTGTTCCTTTCTTTGTTATGGGGGTTATAAGTTTTTGTTTTGGTTATCAGGATTTAAATACACGAACGGTCACAGTGACGAGAAACTCACTAATATGAGTGAGAAGATGAATGGCCATCCGAATGGAAAGTTCAATGGTCATGGGGAGAAAATGAATGGCCACAGCGAGAAAATGAATGGCCACACTGAGAAAATGAATGGTCACACTGAGAAAATAAATGGTCACACCGAGAAAATGAATGGCCACACCGAGAAAATGAATGACCATAGCGAGAAACTGAATGGTCACAGCGAGAAACTAAACGGTCATTCAGAGGAGAAGATGAACGGGCACGTAGACAAGCTCGATGTGCGCATGAGCAAGATGAACGGACACCACATGAACGGCCATGTGAAGACCAACGGCCACCATCACGTCACTGACTTAAACATCAAAAATGGCCACAGAATGGATCTCGGGTCACCAAAGATTCAAAAGGTTGCTGTTAAGATATAAAACATTTTATTTAAATAATTAGATTAAAACGATTTTATATTATTCCACTTTGTGACATTTCAATTTATTATACACTGCGTCTTTTTGAAATAATATTGTTATGCTATTTGAAATCGAAACTATCTGTAAACCTATATTTAAATTATATATATGCTAGTGTTTATACACTTCACTGTAACATGTGCATTACGCAATCCGAGTGAAATATCATATACTAATTCAAATTATTTGTATAAATTGCCAAATGAAATATATTTTTGTAGTATACCTTGTATTATACATGAGTATTGTCTATAATGAAATACATAGGTATTGAAACATAGTCACATTATGAAAAAGAAAACCATTGACATGTTGAAAATGTTATTATTTGTGCCTTTACATGAATTATATACAATGATATAATATTGTGTACACGATTATGATGATCATATAACCAAATTCGATGTTCAACTGAAGATTACACACTAGTAAATAATGAATTTGCAATAATTGTATATGATATTAAGTATTTATGCAGTATATAATGATTTAGTTTTATAGTTCGTTTTTATTTCATCATTTATTAGCATTTTAATGTTAGTAATAAATTAAATTAACTTTATTTCGAATATGATTAATGATCACTGCAACACTGATGTAATTGTTCTTTTTATAGGCAATACGTGAAATTATTTTTGTAGATTACTCTTGTAGTATTTAAATGTTCGATGTCGTGTCGTCACCGTAGTGTCGCTTGTATTATCTTAGGGGCATCTGTGTAACTCACATTAAATTGTTACAAACATTTTAATGTTCCCCTGTTCAATGAAATTGGCATCAATAAGAGCATTCATGATTTGATGTTGATTACTTTAAATGTTTGTCGAAGGAAACCAAGTACTTATTTACATGAAATGAAATAATTAAAAATGAAGTTTACAAAAGTTTTTAGCCACCGTTCTAGTATATTGAATAAGATAAGTCGATTGTGTTTACGTGGGCTTATTTTAATAGCAACAATGCTATGGGGGAGTTGGCGTTGATCCATTTTAGCATCTTTAATGGCTGTGCTATTATATTGAGCAATTTAGTTAGAACTAATGTTGGCAACAATACTGTTCGTGCGGTATAACTACCAGTGCACCGCGTCATTCGACTATTGAAATAATTGAATTTTATGTACTTATTTTGTTGTAGTCGTATCGCGCGAACAAAATACTACTTATCTCTCAAGCTAGTTGCACCAAAGATGAGTATATTTATGAATTTTGCCATGACCTGATACACTTTAATCGTCTACTTGCCGCCTAGGCATTCAATGCATTATTAGAATGTTTTGGTGCAACATGTTCTAAGCCTTTGACGTAAATCTCGAAATGACATGTCTGTAGCATTGATTCTTGAATAAAGAAATAATGCGTATGCTATTACTAAGTTTTATTATTGGTTCCCATCCCTGGATTACTATAAAATTATTATGACAATAGTATATTTAAGGAATGCAATCCCGATCTCGCGAGATCCCGTGTCATTTTTCGGTATCAATCCCGAAGCATAATATGCCGAGATCCCGTTCGAGATTGACGGGATTGGGCGGTAATGGTCAGCAATGCAAATACACATCCGCTCGG